>CM061539.1:194649301-196080134 GCA_030864215.1 Capsicum pubescens | reverse complement strand
GAGCTGAAATATTATCTTCGGTCGCCTTCAGAGGATCGCAGACAACGGATCAACACGTTGGATTGGTGGAGGAGTAATGAAACACAATATCCTGTGCTTTCAAGATTAGCTAGAGATATCTTGAATGTTCCAATGCCAATCGTTGCATCAGAGAGCGCCTTTAGTCAGGGACGACAGCAGCTTGGAGACAACCGACACTTATTGGGAAGCAGTGCAATGGATGTTCTAGCTTGCCTCAGAGATTGGATCAGAGCGGAAAGAAGAAATCAAGGAATGAAATCGGAGCCGAGCGCCGAGCTGAAACTTGAAGAAATTATGTCTTCACGGGAGAACTTAGTAGAATCAAGTCCAATGCATGGTTTTACCCCCGTTGACTTTAACTATCCTATGCAAGTTCCCGTTAATATTAACATGAATGAGTTGGAAAAAATGATGCATAATTTGTAGATTTTTCATTCATGTAAATTATAAATTTTGGATCATTTCGCAATTCGCAATCAATAAAATTCAACATTCATTAACTCCTTAGTCCTTACTTTATAATTTTTTTTATTTAATGATTTAAATTGAATTTCTAGTTTAAATTTAAAACTTACTTCTAATATATTATTAATTTATTACCAAGTATTATTAATAATTTATTATATTAAGTAGCATATGTTTTGTATATTTGTGTATATATCTTCTATAGATGTGTATATTTAATGTATACATGTGTATATGTTTTATAAATTGTATATATATTGTAGTGTATATAATATATATATATATATATATATATTTATATATTGTAGTATATGTTTTATTTAAAGTAGTACATATATATTGAATGGTGCGATATTTGTGTATATATCTTCTATAGACGTGCATATTTAATGTATACATGCGTATATGTTTTATAAATTAGTATATAACCACATATATATTGTAGTATATACATATATTGTAGTATATGTTTTACTTAAAGTAGTACATATATATTAAATGGTGCGTATATTTGTGTATATATCTTCTACAGACGTGCATATTTAATGTATACATGCGTATATGTTTTATAAATTAGTATATAACTCTATAATATATTTATACTTATATTTATTGTAGTATATATATGTTGTAGTATATGTTTTATTTAAAGTAGTACGTATAGTCGTATATACTGAATGGTGCGTATATATGTGTAATTGTGTATATATTTTTTAAATTCTAATGTAGTATATACTATATATATAGTGTATATGTATTGTTTAACGTATTTAAAATGTATATAGGTGGGTATATATTGTGTATATTGAAAAAAAGTTTTTTTTTAATTTTTGACCGAGTTTGATCAGATTTTTAACCGAATTTGACCGGATTTAGGTGGGTTTGACCGGATTGGGTTAAGTGGGCCGGGTTAGGGTGGTTTTTGAAATTTTTACTGTTGAGCCAGCCCGGCCCGGCCCACAACCCGGTTAATTTTAATAGGCCGGTTCTGGGTTGGCCCGGCCCGGCCCACTCGACAGCCATAGTTGATATACTTATGGGTCTTCAGCCCTCGCGACGGAAGCACTCAACAAGACCAAAACTCCAAGTAAATTTTGCACGAAAATGACCCCTTTCATTTCTGCACATACACCCACAAAATAATTACACGTTTTTTTTTTCCAAGAAACTAATCTCACATTAATTGCTAAAATTATAGTAAATTATTTGATCTTTCTCTCTACTTTTATTCAGCAAAACGAAAACAATCTATTGCATTAAACTTGCTAGTAAAACATGACTTACTACTAGTATTATAGTTAGATCAAAATGAAATTGCACGAAGTAAGAATATTATGCATGGATGGAAAATGAAAGTTCTTGAAAGAGTATGTATGCAACAGAGAGGTGATCACTGGAAACTAAAGTTGCCATGCCATGAATAGAAGCTATGCCAAAGCCATGAGTGTTGGCGTGCATGCGCACACCTCTCGAGAAGAAACTCACCTATGGCGTACTTTATGCTAAGTAATAGTACCTCTTCCTTAACATTAGGCTTGTTATGAAATGATACTTAGTAAAATGCCAAGACATCAAAAGATATAGTAAAAGAATTTGAGAGGAAGAGAGAGATTTTTATGTATCTTCAAAAATTGATGTACAATTTGATTTTTAATTTATAGAAAAATAGAATATCTTATTGAATGTTTATCTAATTGCGAGATTATCTAATTGTAGTCTACTCAAAAGAAAATTTTTGTAATGGACATTCACAATATGATGTATTTATAACTCTTCCTTAAATGTTCATTAATTGATAATGTGAAATATGTTTAACTAAAATCTTACTAGAAAATTGTGTAATGGACATCCACAATATTGCAAGTTTATCCCATGCATTGTAAGTTTATCCAGGAAATTATGTAATGGGCATCTACATAATATAATATGATGTGTTTATAACTCTCCCTTAAAAGTCCATTAATTAATAGTGTTTACATTGATGAATGTGAACTATTGGAACTACCGTGTGGAGGAAGTAGATATACATGGAATGACAAACATGGTGGAAATAGAGTATTCTAAAAATTTGATTGGGCTTTTATAAATAAGGCTTGGCTGGATAATATGCCAGTGATAATAGCAACTTTTCTAGAGGAAGGGATTAGTGATCACTGTCCACTGAAAAATTCTAAAGATGCGAATATTAACAAGGTGAAGAAGGCGTTTAAGTATTGCAATGTATGGGCTAAACATCCTCAGTTCTTGCAGGTTGTGCAACATGGATGGCAGACTCAAATAAAGGGATGTAAAATGCTGCAACTGGTGAAGAGACTTAAGTTGTTGAAGAAGAAATTGAAGCATTTGAATAAGAAACACTTTAGGAACATCTTGGTTGAGGTTAAAGAGGACAGAGTGGCCTTAGCCAATATACAAAAATTATTGCTCAACAATCCTACGGACTTGAGTTTACAGGCTCAGGAGAAACTGCAGAGTCAGAAGTTTAGGCGAACATCGTGTCTAGCTGAAATATTTTTACAACAAAGAAGTAAGGTTACTTGGATTAGATTGGGTGATGATAATACGAGGTACTTTTACTCTGTGATCAAACATAAAAGACTACAACAGGCTATCACTCACATAAAAGACAAAGTTGGAGTGGTGCAGACGGAAAGAGTGGCTATAGCACAAGTTCTTGTCGAGTATTATGAAGAAATTTTGGGAACTAGAGAGAGGAATAGAGTGAAAGAATGTGGTAGCATCTTACAGAATGGTTATCACCTTACAATAGATCAACAACTAGAGTTGTTTCAGCCGTATTGTGCAGAGGATGTGCAAAAAGTTTTATTCAAAATGAATGTGAATAAAAGTCCTGGACCAGATGGGTTTGGGAGTGGATTCTTTAGAGCAGCATGGAGCATTATAGGAGAAGATTTAACACAAGCTGTTTTACAATTTTTGGAAAATGGTAAATTGCTAAAACAGGTGAACTCCACCCTCATTTCTTTGATACCAAAAATAGAAATACCAGAATATGCAAGCCATTTTAGGCCAATCTCTTGCTGTAATATCATTTACAAGTGTATCTCAAAGATGTTATGTATGTGGTTGAAAAGAATATTGCCAAGTCTGATAGCTGCAAAATCAAGCAGCTTTTGTCGAAGGGACGTCACTGATTCATAATGTACTTATGTGCCATGATCTGCTCAGGCACTACAATAGGAAAACTTCAGCTAGATGACTTATGAAAATTGATCTTAGAAAGGCATACAATATGATTAGCTGGGAGTTTATTGAAGAAGATTTAAGAGAGTTTGGTTTTCCTGAATCTTTTACCAAATTGGTTATGACATGTGTTACTACTACAAGATTTTCTGTGAAGGTTAATGGAGAGGGGCATGGTTTCTTTGAAGGAAAAGGGGGCCTTAGACAAGGTGACCCTATGTCTCCCCTCTTATTTGTGATCGTGATAGAGTATTTGTCTAGAGTACTCAGTAAATTAAGCGCGCTACCTGATTTCCAATTCACCCCATGTGCAAAGTATCAAGGCTCACACATTTGATTTTTGTAGATGACCTTATGATTTTTTATATAGGCGATTTGAGATCTATTACTAGAGTAATGGAGGCTCTGAATCACTTTAGTAGTGCGACTGGTTTAGTTGCAAACCTTGACAAATCTGTTATCTTTATAGCTGGTACGGATGTAACTGTCCAACAAAGTATTTTGTCAGCAACAGGTTTCACAATGGGTGAGTTGCCTATTAAATATTTGGGGCTTCCACTTACATCAAAGAAGTGGACTAGGATGGATTGTCAACAATAGGTGGATAAAATAACAAATAGGATCAAGGTATCTTATGCCAAGCACCTATCATATGCAGGTAGATTGCAAGTTATAATGGCAGTCTTGTTTTCTATATACAACTATTGGAGTGCTATATTCATATTACCGCGGAGTATACTGAAAGAGGTAGATAGATTATGAAAAGATTTCTTGTGGGGAGCAACTGAAGGAAAGAAAAAGATAGCACTGGTAGTGTGGACTAAGATTTATGTTCCGAAGAGATATGGTGGACTGAACCTCAAAAGCTGTAGTGATTGTAACATAGCTGCAGTTGGAAAATTGCTCTGGCAATTAGCAAAGAAGACAGACTTATTGTGGGTTAAATGGATCAATGGTATATATATATATGAAGGATGGAGAAACCATTTGGGATCATGCACCTTCTGGTGACTGCAACCGGTATTGGAAAAAACTAAATTCTTTAAAGGATCAGATGGTGCACTGGTATCGAGGAAATAGGTACATCCTGACAACAACTGGTATTTACTCAGTATCATCGAGTTATAATGCTATACTGGGAAATCGAGAAAGGGTACAAGTTGCTTACTTAATGTGGAGTTCACTCATGCCACCTAAACAACGGATAATAGTCTGGCTAGCCTATCAAGAAAGGCTGCTTACTGAATATTTCGATGGATGACACCAAATGTTGTTTATGTGATGATGACAAGGAAGAGACACATTTGTATTTATTTGCTACTTATGAATAGATAACACAACTGAGGAATAAGTTGAGTCAATGGTTGGGGATTACAATTATATGTCGCAGTACTACAACTACTCTTAAATGGATCAAAATAAGGAGATGGAGTCAACTCAAAAAGAAAATTGTAGTTGTTGTTTGGGGAGCATCACTTTACTATACATGGCATGCTAGAAATAGCAGAATATTTCAACAAAAAAATGTGCAGGTGGACATTAAGCTGGTACAGATACAAAAGAAAATAAGGAAGAGATTATACATGTTGCAACACACCAGAAGAGCTGGAAGGTATCAGGCTTTGGTCGGGAAACTTTGTAGTTAAATGTTGTTTATTTTGGTTATTTTTGAGGTCTAGATGTATGGATCACATGAAGGTGATTACACTCTGGAGGCTCTTTGGTTGTAATTGATTGATGTTACAATGGTAGTATTCACAAATAGTTACCAAAAAAAAAAAAAAGGTAATTGGGATTACAAATCAAATGGTCTTCCACACGCAATGCATAGTCCCCAAGTTTGTTATGTATATAGGGGACAAAATAGACGCCCTAGTATCTACTACTGGTTTTGATGGCACCTCCTCGGCATCATGGTGTTTTTTTGGGAATCTCCACCATCCCTACGGGATATTTTGAGTTTCGACAAACAGGGAGATTTAATACCTAGAAGAGTGAAGACCTTGTCAGATCACTCAACTATATGTAATATAATAGCTATGAATGTTACTACTTCTAGCATTGATCAGATTGCAAATACTATAGATGTTAGGACTCTTGTAACAACTGAGCCTGCAGGACGGGCTCCTTGTTAAATAAATAAAGTTTGTTTTCTACAAAAAAAAAAAAGAAGTAAAAACAACATAAATTCCAACCTTATTAAAATTATTTACACTCTCTTCCATTTCCTTAATTACTTTACTCTCTCTCCCGATTCATATATATAACAAGGCTGACATATACATAGAAACCTTTGTATATGACAAGACCGACATATACATAACAAGGCCGATTCATATACATAATAAGTATGACAAGACCGACATACACATAACAAAGCCGATTTATGTACATAACAGGGCCGACATATACATAGAAAGCTATGTATATGTATTTTTAGAGAAAAATGATTTTTTTGCAATATGTTTGGAGAGATGGGAGTTTTTGTAATAAGTGAAACTTAAGTTGTGGGTTTGTGTAATTTTTATAAAAAAAAAATCAAATGGCCTGTCGTAGAAGTGGGCTTTGAGAGTTGTAGTCTACCTAGCCCAAATTTCCCAAATAAATACTGTTTCCTGGCCCACTAGGTAAAAGCAGTGCGAGTAGCCCAATTTAAAAATAGATCAACCAAGTACCAATGGCGCACTGCTACACAATCATGTCACCTTTACCTATGACAGCACAGGCAGGTAAATAATAATGTAAGAAAATTTCTTACACTGATAGTATGCATAACTCAATCGTTCTTAAGGTTGAAGGCTCAGTAAGGAGAAAGGGAAGGGAAAAAAAAAAAAAAAAACTTGTTTGGAAACTCCGTTTGATTTGGAGTGTTAGATCGAATATACGAATCTTCTATTATTCATTTTGCCTTGCTCAAATTGATCATATTCATTATTGTTATATCATATTTTTTAGCCCTGATTAAGGATTCTCTAAACTAGACACTCATCGCGACAACACTCCAAAGTATACGCAATAATTTTGAACACAATTGATTGCTCGTTAGAACTTGCATAGAATTTATCTGACAATGAACTTCTATTAGCTGCATTTCAAAAACTAGTGTAGCCAACAACTAAAGAAAAAGTACAAAGGTATGTGATTACAACATAAGCAGCCACGTATTATCTTTTGCCGCAATCTCTCCTAGCCAACCTCTCATGACCAGCAA
Organism: Capsicum pubescens; assembly: GCA_030864215.1. Classification (NCBI taxonomy): domain Eukaryota; kingdom Viridiplantae; phylum Streptophyta; class Magnoliopsida; order Solanales; family Solanaceae; genus Capsicum; species Capsicum pubescens. Next base: position 196,073,233 of record CM061539.1, on the reverse strand, counting down.
AACAAAAGCATATGTATACAGGACTCGTCAAATTAAGGATGTCGACCAGCAGCTTTGCCACAGAGAAGAGCATTAGTTGGTATGTCATATTCATTAGCTAGGCTTGGTGTTGGGTTGTAGACTCTGAGGTACACTTGTTGCCCAAGATATTGTCTATCCCACATAGCTGATCTCAAATTCCACATTCCTTGGTTGTCCAAGGACACCAATATGGCAGTCCAAGATTTTGGATATACCTGCAAGAACCATTTCATGTCATGCTTAGAACAATAACTAAAATTATTTATACGTTAGTGTAAAAGATTCTATTACACGACCAATGTTGTTTAACCTATTATAACAGGTTAGAATAATTCTACACCGTAAGCACATAGGACTTAAGCTCTTAATCAGATTTATGGAATTGCTGCATTTACCTGTGTAGTATGTCTAGTTAGAGCATCAACAAGATTGTACTTATTTCTACTTGCTTGTGTCCATGTGCCAGATCCGAAACTGCAGATCATTAGCAATAGGTAAGGATTAGAACAATTTCCCCTTCTTATCACTAGGAGAAATGAGAAACGTTGAAGCATTATGACATACCCTACAACCCAGAAATCATAGCCATCAAGATGCCAGGTCTGCATGGCGGCCTCATTGTTTTGGAAAACAATTTCGATGAAATCATGGTGAGAAGCTGGAAATACAGCTGTGGCTAAGTAAGGAGAACTACCAGAGGGAGAATCTTGAATGGAGTTCAAGCTGAAGACTCCGGGGATGTTGAAGTGATCAGCAAGCTTTAGTGGAGTGTCAGGATTAACATAAGAGACGCTATTGACAGCATATCTCAGCTTTCCATTAATAACAGGTGCCGAATTAGCCATCACAAAAGTCCTTGATATCGGAATTTTTCCATAATGGAAAGAACCCTGAGGATTTGGCCTAGCTGCATTTGATGTCAAATTCCACCTTCAATTCAGACAAAAAAAGAATTAGGCCATGGAGAAGTAAAATGAATCCTAGATATCAAGTGTCAACTATTCTTGAAATGCTTCCTTATACGTTATTGTTTCCTAATCTTACACTCGATCAGGAATCTATAAAGGTTTGAAGTGCAATTCATCAATATAGTAGTGCAAGAAAGCAGTGAAATGCACATGACAGTTCTTGTGGATAAAAGGTACCTAAATGTTCTGGCTTGCAACATAGACCAGTGCAATTGGCCGGCTGGAGCAGATGGCACGGGTCCAGAAACAGGTGTCTGAGAGTTAGTATAGTGGAGAACTGAAGTGGCAGTAAAAGCCATCCTGGAGAACCTTGTAGAGGCAACAATGTAGTAGTCCTTTGGAGGTTGGTCCAATGTAACAAGCACAGACATAGATTGACCAGCATGGACGTCAAGAGAATCATAAACATTCTGCAAGACGTGGGATCCTTCAATCTCAACAACCCTCATCTTGTGTCCCTGAATTCTGAAGTTAATGGAATATTTCAAGCCTACATTTGAAATCCTGAACATATATGTCTTTCCTGAAGATGAAAACACAGGCTGTCTTAATGAGTTGAGCTGTTTGAGGATTAGTAACAATTCAGTAAATCGAAGACCATAGCAGAGAATTTCAACAAATGTTGAGAATGACCTTGATCACCAGTGAAGGTAGATTGCTTCTGTCCATTTATAAGGAGGCCATTTGGGTAAGGAAGAGACTTTCCTGAGTCCAGTAATTGCCTCAACACCTACAAGTACAAAAGAAAAAAAAAATTGAGAACATCACAAACTTTCTCTTCTACAGTTAAACCTTTCTATAACAATCTATCATCTATAACAACGTTTCACTATAACATCTAACATGATAGAATGCAAGAAACAGGCAAGAGGCTCACCTTATGGCTGCTCTTGAACCAATCACCAATAAGTAAACTGAAATCTCCAGCAGGTTTAGCATACGGAACTGCGATTACGGATCTTGCATACACGTTAAGTGCTCCAAAACCTCCAACAGCTCTATGCAATTGAGTTGATGGGAAGTATGTGTAGCTTCCAATCTGGTCTTTTGTTTGGAACTTGTAAGTGTAATTTGAATTTGGAGGAATGGGACAATTAGTTCCCAAAACTCCATCTTGCCAAGAATTCTTCCTTTGTTTGATCCCATTCCTAAACAGGACAAGCATATAAGACTACAGTTCCAACTGTTGATCAACATTTCTATGACCACAATAACAACAGAAAATTAAGAGAATCCCCTTCTTAATCCGATAGTTCGACCAGTCCCACGTATATCCCTCAGCTCACAGAAACAAGTATGTCAACAAAATACTACTCTTGATATATACCATGTTACCATCTCGTCTAAAGGCTTAAACTATTAGAGAAAGCACATATTTATTATTTAACTGTATTCTTGTCTTGTACTCCAGACCAAATTCAAGCAATACCAACATTATATAACGATACATTTTATGTACAGATATGAAAAGAGACTCACCATGTCAAGAGAAGAGGTTCGTCCAACTTATTAAAAAGGTTGAGGATTACATTGTCATTTGTGACAAGATCAAGTCTTGGACCAGGAAATTGGCCATTAATGAGGATCACCTATAAGTTCAAAACATAGAAAGCTCATCAGAAACTATAAGTTCTTGATTAACCATACCAGCTAGCAGTACGAAATACGTAAACAATAAATAAATAAAATAACAACCTGTTGAGGAACACCAAGTGGAGAAGCGGTTCCATAAGTAACAGTCCATGTAAAATATCTATAAGCATCCTCTGCTTTCACCACAGAGACACTACTCCAAAAAATCAAGATTCCACAAACCAAATGAAAAAGTGCTACTTTCCCCATTGCACCAATGCCTAAAGAATGAACACTCAAACCCCCTTTAATTTACCTGCAAATTCACATTTGAAACATAATAACTAACAGTTCAACTATTAATGTACCACTAACAGATTTCTGTAGAGTTGGGAAGAGAAATGGAAATAATACCAGGTTTGAGTGACTGACTATAAGCTAGCTAATTAAGTATAGTTGTAAAAATAGAAAGAATGAACAAATGTATGAATGTACAACAGATCTAGTGAAGATTGCACATAAATAATGTGTGAGGAAGTTGCCAAAAGGCAGCTTCACTGGATGGGTCTATATAGTTGGTGCCAACCAACTCTCATATTCGGCGCACTTCACGCGATTCCGCGTTATTATTACTACTATAGACTATAGTAATCCCTCCCTTTCTTTTCTTTTCTTTTCGGTTGTACTTATATTTTTAAATAAATATATTTCTTTTAATTATTTAAAAATTATTTGATCAAAATCTTTCTATTAGGTTCTTATTCAAACTATCAAGATGTTAATTAATTTTAAAAGATTGATATATTAATAAAATTGTTTTTAATTTTATAAGAATTAAAAATTTATTAAAAAGGTGTGCCTAATTCAAAAAGAGCATGTAGAAAAATATGGAGATAGTACTAGAAAACACACATTACCCTCTTTCTTTTTCCTTTTGATTCACATTTTTTTTTTTTTTTTTTTTGCAAGTTGTAAAGAAGAGTTATTAGTTGAAACTTGAAATTTAAACCGCCATAAATCTCGCCGTCCATCCTGCCAAATATTGGACTTTTTCTTGAGGGGTCATTTCATGGAACAAAAGTTAACAAGGTAAAATTTTTTGTGTTCTCACCTCTTTTTTATTTTCATTTAATCATGGTTAATGTTTATGTATAGTCACCTTATTTTTTTCACTTAACCATGGTAACCATTGTTGGTTTTAAAAATAAAAAATGGGGCAGCGAAAAGGAGTTAAAATGACTCTCAAAGGATTGAATAACTTTCAATAGCATTCAATAGTATTCAATGATTTTATTGAGCATCAAGTGCTTTAAATAGCCACCTTACAATAGAAAAAACAACAACATTCAAAATTTAAACTCCCACAAATCAAACAACCTAACTTAAATTCAAAATTCAAATTCATCCTAAATTAACTAACTTATTTTGCTAAAACCTAGTGCAGTAACTTAAAGCAATTTCCGACACTTCTCCTTGATTTAGTTACTGCGATTTAAAAAAGGCGTTCCTCCTCAATTTCCGCTTCCGCAAATTATGCTTGAGGATTGTTTTTAAACTTGCACACTTTTGTAACATGACCTGCTTGTTTGCAATTTCCACAGATTGCATCAGGTCTCCACCACAAAAATTCTCCAAGTGTGTTTTCTTTTTGGAGTGTCTGCAAGGAGGATAACTACCTTTTCCTTTTTTGTTTTGTGCATAAAAGGCACTCTCAATAACATTATCTTGTCTAAAAGCTCTTCTTTGCTCTTGTGCTTGAAGAACACTTATTAGTTCTTCAACAAAGATAGTAGAGAGATCTTTAAACTCCTTCAGAGATGAGATTTTAGACTCGAATCTCTCCGAAATGATCACAAGATTTTTTTCTACTGTTCTGTCATCTTTGAAATCCTCGCCAAGTAACCTGATTTTACTGAAAAGCAAAGAAATCTTTTCAGAATACTTAGCAATAGTTTCATCCTCTTGCATTCTAAGAGATTCAAAATCTCTTTTCAAATTCAAAATTTGCATTTGTCTAACTCGATCACTTCTTTGATATTCTTTTTTTTAGCCTTTCCCAAGCTTCATTTGCTGTCTCACAAGCAATGATTTTAGAAAAAATCGAATCCGCAACTGAATTTTGAATTACAGTTTTGGCTTTGAATTTTTTGAGCTTTTCATCTGAATGAGATTTAATTTGAGCAACAGTAGAATTTTCAGGGAGTGATTGTAATGGTGTATCATCTGCTACAACTTTCCACATATCATAGGCTTGAAAATATGATTTCATTTTCACTGACCAAATTTGGTAGTTTTCACCAGTGAAATTTTTTGGGACATTCAATGAGAGACTGTTGTTTGACATCTTTTTGGTTGAAAATAACCCTACGCTTTGAAAATAAGCAAGGATTGAAAATGGTAGCCCTGACGGGTTAAAATGGATAGCCCTGACGGGTTAAAAATTGTATGGTAGCGCTTTAGAAGAACACACAGATCCTGTAATATCAATGAGGCTCTTGATACCACTGTTTTTTTTTTTAAAAGATGGAGCATCGAAAAAGGGGTTAAAATGGCTCTCAAAGGATTGAATAACTTTCAATAGCATTCAATAGTATTCAATAATTTTATCGAGCATCAAGGGGCTTTAAATAGTCACCTTACAATAGAAAAAACAGCAACATTCAAAATTTAAACTCACTAAAATGTCTCAACAAATCAAACAACCTAACTTAAATTTAAAATTCAAATTCATCCTAAATTAATTAACTTATTTTGCTAAAAACTAGTGCAATAACTTAAATCAATTTCCAACAACCCTGCACTTCATTTCCACTTGATTTTATACCAAAAAAAAAAATTCACTATGGATGATGCGTTTAACTGAAACTGTTGAGTGTTGTGAGATTTGAATAGAGAGACGTGAGCCATCTGAAAATATTTAATAGGAGTAACCAATGCAGCATGCTGTTTTCTTAATTACAAAGCGGTAGAAGCTGCGATATTACCACTTGCTATTTCCTTTTTTTCTTATTTATTTATGTTTTTGGGAAAAAAAGGAAAAAGAAAGAAGAAAAGAAACAATCCTTTTATTGTTATTTTCTTTTTTCGCAGAGAACATGTTTGTCAGCTTTCACATGTATATTTGCATTGTCAGATTCAGAATCCAAAGAGCTTCATCTCTTTTTTAAAATTTATTTTCTCTCTTTTCATAATTTTTCTTCTAATATATTTCTTCTCTAAATTTACACTTAAATTTTAAAATGTGCCAACATGTTATACTCGTTTGCAAATTTTCATTTAGGTGCAGTACTTTCAAAAAATAAACATCTTACGTACCATTTTATTGATGGATACTAGATATTGGATCTCGTGTCGGATTCAATAGATATTTACTTTTTATCTCAATTTATGCAATACAGAATAAATTTAGAAAGTCAATCAAATTTTGTATATAATTTTGAAATATTATAAGTTATTAATTATTGATTTATAATATTTTTTACATAATTTTCAGATATTATATGTTACTTTTTCGTCTCAATTTATACGACACTGATGAAATATTTGAGAAAATCAATCAAAAGTTGTTAATTATTATGATTTATTTCATTTTCTTGTAATTTTCAGATAATACATGCTACCCGTCTATCCATTTTTTATAATATTGACAGAGAGTGAAAAGTCAAATAAATTTTTATACGTTTTTCAAATATTTTAAATTGTTGTATTTTAAGTTATGTTACTTTTTACGAAAGTTTTAAATAATATATTCTAATTTATGTAGTACTGACTTTATAAGTCTCTAAATAATTTAAAATTATTAATTATTATAATTTATAATTCGTTTATGCAATTCTAAACATATAATTGATTAAAAATAAAAATAAATAATTAATTAAAATGAAATATCCTCGATTAAAAGTTGACAGCTGAAAGCAGACATGCCAATCGTATGCTTCAATCAAGTGCTCACTCATGATTTGATATAGCAGTAATATATACAGTAGTTCTCAAAAAGAGAAAACAATATAGCTCAAAATCTACTCCTTTTTAAACATAAAATGTAGGCAGTAGTTTCTAAATAAGGATAATACGGTGTACTAAATCTCTTGCTATGCACGAAATTTGTATAAGAATCAAATTATAAGATTTATTATATGAAATCTTATCTTGCATTTACGTATATAACGATAACTTTATCGATTACTATAAAGCTTCCTGTCCACAATAATATTTATAAATAAAAAATAATTATCGAATCTACAATGATTCTTGAAATTCAAGGGACTCCTGCCTCTTCGCAGAGGCGATGGTACTATGAAGTTGATCGTAGTAAAGTCAAAGCAATTAATGTCCTCCCATAGTACTACTAATTAATGAACTGGCTGAGGATTATAATGCAAGTTAAATAACAATTTCTATCTGCTGAGTATCCTTGAACTTTCTATTTTTGTTATTAAAAATGTCCACTTAAAATCGAAAAACAATTATGTACCCAAACTACTAGTTTCATTATTTTATTATCGACTAAATAAGTATATATAGCTTCCATTTTTAGTTGAACAATTGTCAACTTCGTTAAAGAATAAATATGATTGGATACATCTCTATTTAAATATACAACAAGGATTTATTATAGGATATATTTAACGTGTTTTATTTTTTTATTTTTTGCTCTCTCAGGAAATAACAACTTGAATTGTAGTCTCTCATAACAATTAGCTGCTACTAGCAAATGATTTTATATTCTTTTTAATTCATTTCAAAATAAGTGATTTTTACAAATCAAGTATATATTAATTTCTTTCTATCAAAATTATCCTTATTTAATAAATATTAAAAAAAACTTTAAGAAGTCTTGACTTTTGAATACAAGGCCTACAATTAGCTTCAATCACCTTTTGAATATTGCTTCAACTCAATATCATTACTGGCAAGTAGCAATCATTTGCAATAATAAAGGTAGGCCTAAACAGCTATCTAGTTCATGGAATCTTGAATATCAAGGAAGATAAAGATGTTAAACAACTATATTAGTTGGTCAAAAATCACAACTTAATGTAACATTAAAGTGAATATTACTAGTTGAATAGTCAATAGGAGAAGAAGGAATATATGTTAATGAATGATGGAAAGCCATGTGATATGGGTGGTTGATTGATTTGTAGGTACTTCCTCCGTTTAAAAAAGAATGACCTATTTTGACTTGACACAAAGTTTAAAAAAATAAAGAAGACTTTTGAATTTTGTGATCTTAAATTAAAGTTGTGTCAAATATACCAAAATGTCCTTTAATCTTGTAGTCCTAAACATGCCATATGAAAAGTTGAAATTAAAGTATTGCAAAAAAAATTAAAAAGAATTTACTTTTTTTTAAACGAACTAAAAAGAAAATTAGATTATGCTTTTTTAAACGGAGAGAGTATCTGTTTAATTGAGCGAAAATTATGGAGGGGGGGGAGTAGGGTCACCGCCATGATTCTAATTTAGGGGGCACCTCAAATTCCTTTTCCCCAAAAATGTACTATTTAAAAAATAGGCAAGAAGAGGTAGAGAAATGAAGGGGAAAGAGGAAAAAAAAACTAGTGTAGTACTAGTAAAAACTAAGGATTAATTTTATCTTATAAGTAACATTGGCTTTTCTGTAATTTATAATATTAATACTTCCTGTATTATAATTTATTTTGTAATTGCTCTTTTATCTCTGGTAGACTCTATTTCATGTGCCAACAAATCGATATTGTATATTACTAACATGTAGTGGCATCTATAGACTATATGATGTATATTTCTTTTGGCTTCAGATCTCTCATTTGGCTTTTGGTATTTGAATCAGTGCAAGCTCAAAAAATTGGCAACCACAGGTTGGATATATTTATGTCGCAATTGGGAAGGTCTCATGTGCCTAGTGTGCATACCATCATCATCCATTTTCACGAATAAAACAAAACCATGGAATTATGCATGGTACCACTTTGGTGCAAAAACTACAACGGCGCCAAAAGAAAAAAAAAATAAAAAAAATCACAAACTTTGCCTTCATGTCCTTTACTACTCTCCTCCTGTTTTAATTTGTTTCTCTTGATTTGATTCAACACAAAATACTTGAAGTAATCAGATTAGAAAAAAGATAAATATTTAAAAGAAAATATAAGACAAATAAATTAAAACAACGAAAGCCTTATCAGACGAGCAAAAAGGAACGTGGCTGTCTTTCTTAAGACAATTCCAATTAAACTATTCAAAAGACTCATGCAAACAAATATACATTCAAACCAACTTCATTCAGCTTTGGGATCTATCACCTTTTGGGAAGGAATTGAAAAGAACCATTCTTGCTAAGGCCTGGGCTTTAAGTTATCAAATAATGTCAGGCCCAAAATACTCTTTGTCTATTTTCTGTCACTTTTGTTTGCAAGTTGTAATTTATGGACATGTTATGTTTCCTTGCCTAAATCAGCCTTTCATTTGTGGACAATGGGCTTCAATTACAAGTACCCCAATTGAGATAAATATCAAATTGCTTCGTGGCGCAACCCTGCATGGCCTCCACGTCTTTCACTCACTTGACCGCCATGTGTAATCACTAATGTGTTTTTCTTTCACTCTTCCCTTCACATTTCTCCTCACTCTTTTTCCTTCCAACATACAAATTAAACTACAAAGTTCCCTTCATAAGTGCCCTTCAATTTTCTTCTCCATTTTCCCTCTGTTTAATTTGTAGCCTTCATTCAACATGCAGACTACTTCGACAGAATCTCCGCCACTTTCACCAACTCCTGAACTTGACAACAATTCAGGTTTCTCCATATATAACTCTTTCATATATATATATATATATATATATATATATATATATATTCCCTCTTTTTGTAAGTTCCTTTTTGTCTACAGTGTAATATTGGCTTTGTTTGCAGAATCCGACCAGCAGACTTCTACAGACTCTCCAATAACTGCACCAGCTCGCGATGTTGTCAATAATACAGGTGTAATCCATGATTTAACTTCCGCGCAATATTAGTGTAAAGTGTTTTTAACCAATATTATACTTGTCATGCATGTTTTGCTTACACAAAGTCTGCGTGGACTTTGATCAACACTTCAATATGTTTTTTTCGGTCATATTAATATGTGAATGAGTGCAACTTATAAGATTATTCCTATAGTTTTTCGCAATCTAAATTTAAAATATAGTCTATACAATTTGTCTTCGAAGATTTATCAAATTTGCTATTGTAAAATGAAATGTGACAAGTAAAAGTGAACGGATGGAGTATAATGCGATTTCAAGTAAATCTCTAGGTTAAGCTTTAGTGTTGGACTGATGAAAAGGGTATCATGGTAATAACCTCAACAAAGAAAGTGAATTTCTCATATAGTAACTATTAGTTGAGTTTGAGTGACCATTTGGGAAATCAACTCACTTGCACTAGTATATCATTTTATATTACTTAATCCTAATCAGAGAGCATCCGGAATTTAGGCTTCATGAGTTTTGGATTCTTTGACTGCAGCATCAAATGTTAATCATTTGGTTCTGAATTTAATGTTTTTTACATGTTTAGTGAATTTCTTATGACCGAAAACATATGCTAAAGTTTACCTTCACCCCTGATATTCCTACTTAATCCATTAGCCCTTCACGGCCCTCTCGCATTCTCCCCTCTTCACTTCGGCTGGTTCAATGTTGTGTTGCTATAATGCGAATGTTTTACGTTTTTTCTCAGGTACATTCGGAGATTTAATTTTATGGAAGAGGAAGAGTAATAGTGTTGTTGCACTATTAGCAGCCACAGCGATATGGCTGGCACTTGATGTATATGGATTGACCTTTATAACGCTGGCGTCCTGGATCGCCATGTTCGCCATTTCTTCCATCTTTCTTTGGGGAAACATACATATGCTCTTGGGGAAGTAAGCTACTGCCCCAAAGTTTTTCTTTTAAAATTATTTTTTCGTTTGTGTTTCCAGCTTCGTGTCATTTTGGTGTTATATTTATTAATTTCACGCATTACAGAAATAGTTTTTGTAATGTTACTTAAAATGGCTGCACTTTACCCACTTTACTACAACAATGGATACTCTTGTAACAATAGACGTAAAAGAATTATTTTTAGCATATTAAAATAATTGGACTTTATCCAATAGAAAATAATGGAACCCCAAATCTATAGCCGTAGAGGCTCAAATTTAGTGGTTTTACTGTTAGATAATTACTGTGGTGTCACAGAACTTACAATATAATTCTGTGATCTTATTGTTTTAAGTGTAGTCTGACTTGTCTGTTGTTAACTTTTTGTTATCTGGTCTCACATTGTCACTCTGACATCAAGTGTTGACGGAACAAAGTAGTGTCCTTTTCCTCTTCTGATCAAGAACTCAGTAAATCCGGGTGCTGATATATTTTTGCAGAGAGCCCCTGGACATGTCAATGATGTACATAAGCGACGAATCAGTTGTGGAAGCAGGCACCAAATTTCGTGAATTGGTTGAGAAAAGCCTAAGGTTTCTGTTTAGCGTGAGTACTGAGAGAGAGTGGTTAGTCTTTGTGGGAACTGTAGCTTCTTTGGGTCTGCTTTCGGTTGTGGTCAGCCATCTTGATTTACCTACGCTTCTCTTCCTTGGTAATTAATTATATCTATAGTACTAATTTACCTATGTTCCAGTAATCTAGTTGTGTTTTCTAAGTACATGGCAATGCAGGGGTTATGATGGGGCTTACTGCACCTGTGGTATATGTGAAATATGAAGACAGGATTAAGGACTTGGGGCAGCGAGTAAGGGTCCGATCCCACACGTATTATAGCGCCGTGGCAGAGAAATGTCGCACATATTACAGTGCCATAGCGGAGAGGGTGAAGAACATGAAGACCAAGCTGCAGAACAAGAAAAGGAAAAAAACTGAGTAGTCAAGTAATTTTAGTTTGTTTTCACTTTTATCATTAGTAGTAAGAAATTGATTTGAAGGTTTCTACAAATGCACCTAGAAATTGGATGGAGTCGTTTGTTTACTCTTGTAACTAGATTTGCGCACATGTAAATTTGATACTACACCAGTATAATCCTCAGCTCGAGTTGAAGGTACTAAAACACTTGTAATAATAGTAGTTGTATATATTTATTTGCAAGTCGTCTACATTTGTAATACTATTGGTTGCATATATTAATGATACTCGATTTGCACGGTCTGGTTCATTTTTTTGATATGTATGCATGGGTGGATCCACGTGTAATTTTGGGGTGCTTCGGCATTCACTTTGGGGTGCTTCGGCATTCACTAAACTCGAAGTAAATTAGGTATAAACTCGACGTAGATTAAGTATAATTATATAAGAAACACAGAATAAATGATATAATTTATTAAAAAGTACCCAAAGAACAAACATATGATTGGGTGCAGTGACATGATGATGTGATTTTCATGTCCAATTTTTTAGGTTCGAATCCCTACAACTACATACTACTTTTTCTATTTTTTATAAAAAAATTTAGCATAAAATTTTTTAGCATCCACAACCTTGAATTTCTGGGTCCGTCACTGTATGTATGGCCGCTGGTCCACTACTTCTCCGGTATGTATGTATGCAGTGGCGGATCTATCCTTTGTTCAGGGGTTCATTCTTCTTCGGTAAAAAATTATGCTATGCGATATTGAACCTACTTCGATTAGTTCATATGTTCACTTATGAACCCCTTCGTAAATATCCTGGCTCTCTGCCACTGTATGTATGTGTATATATATATAGCTCAGGCATGTGATCGGTCAGATATGGGTGGCACCAACAGGTGCACTAATGCGTTAACACAGTGTTCATACGTAAATTAGTCCTAACGCGTCTAAAACATGTACTCCCATTATTAAATTGGTTTTTCAACACTCAGTGTTAATAACTTGCTAGTTTTTAGCGTTTTCTGTTTTCAGGCTTGTACTCCAGTGAGGGAATGCTGAAACTTATTGTCAAATCAGCAGACACGCATGCAGGGTCTTTGGTAATGGATAGGTTGTAGGAAAGAACAAGATAGTTGACCCAAGGACGACTTTCCGTCAAACAGAAGTCGATAGTTGAGGACATTGAGTGACGTCGTGTTGATCAATTGTACAAAAATGATTCTAATTCCTGTTCTTGTATTTTCACACCTGTGCATATTGTTTTTTTAATACATAAAAGCAAAACATTACTTCCGTTGTCATACAGTTAAAAATTCGTTTGTGAACCGTGTCATGTGAGAGTAATCTAGAAATTATACCCACAATTGATTTGAAGAGTAACTTCCAACTAGGTACTAGTTCTTGTCATACGTGGACGATTTTTAATCGAGATGTAGGTTTTGAAAAGTCATGTGGATGGAATAATAGTTAAATAGGACTACTAGCTAACCACATTAAGGGCAGAAATAGGGTAGACTATTAGGGATATCTGGTTATTTGTCCTAAGAACTTTCAATCAATTTCTGTACCTCAATTGAATTAGATTTTAGCATAGTTGATTTTGCAGTGTAGCAAATGCAGGCTGCAAGTCTCGTGGGAGTAGCTGCTTTGGGTCCAGCTTTTGATGTAGTATTCAAAACCGTTGTTGATGTTGGTGTAAGCGTTGTCACAATCCCTTCCAATTTCGACAGCCTAAAGAAGACCTAGTTGAAATCCAACCTGTGCTTGCTGACACTGAGAGTTTGTGCAGGACACTAGATGGTTGAGATGAAGAAATAGAGACGTTCAAGAAGCAGTTGATGGAAGGTGATGAAGAGCTGGTTCAAAGGTGCGCCGAGACTAAATCTTATCATGTGTAGCAGATGTGGAAGTACACGAAGAAGCTGACCGAGTTTGAAAATATAGTACTCGTGATGTTTTGCCAGACGCATGGTTTAATTCAGGTACGTGTGTATGGATAGTAAGAAGATTCTCGTCATGGCAAGAAATTGGATGAGATTCACTCGATGTTGAAAGAAAGTTCGCTGAGGGGAAATACTATTGAAGCTAAAGATGGAACTTCTGGAGGAACTAATGTGGCTCTTCAAGAACGGAATGGGGTAAAGGTATTATAACATATACTATGATGTATCTATCATACAATACAATCTTGATTATTATACTTTTGTTTGCATATCTGGTTTTTTCATGTAAAATGTTTTGATACAAATGATGGGCTTTATTGGCGATCATCAGAGTCGATCTTATAAATAGAAAACCAATCATGCAACAACAAAATCGAGGACAAACAAGAACACAAGCTTCTGAACAAAAGTAATTCAAATCACAGGGGATCTAGGGATAGTTGGATACCAAGATTTCCAAAGAATGGCTTCAGTCAGCAGATCAAAGTGATTTCTAGAGTTCTCTTTCCTTTTTTTGCTTTTAGTTTGGTTTGATTAATTAGTAAAAATCGTTACTACTCGTGTCATCTAATTAGTAACTTTGCATTTTAAAAAAAAAGTACTCGCATCTATAGTGGGTACCACGTAAACGTAGCAAGTCCTTGTTTACTTACTAGCAAAACCGGTTATCCAACTATGCTAGTTTAATTTGTGAAAAATTAAAAGATAATTTATTTTATTTTTATTATTAAATAATAATATTTTTTTAATATTTAAATAATTTGAAATTAATAAAGGTGATATGATACAAGTATTTTTTTTAAGGGAGGTACAAAGTTAAATTTGAAAAAATAAAAATACATGAAAAAGTATTAAATAGGAAAACAGACATAAATGTACTCTTTTGATCGTCTAATTCATCATCATGATCGAGGTAGACACTATTTTTATAAATAAAATGAAAAATCACTTCGAGAAAAGTAAAAATTATTTTTTCATAGCCAAACAGGTCTTAAGAAAAATCCAAATTCCAATAATAGGAGGAAGTGTATTATTGATCCAGGAAATTTTAATAGATCAATTAGTTAGCAATCTGAAATTCCATCTTATTGATTAGAGAGATCTCAATTCTCACCTTATAATCTCCTTTCTCATTTTCAGCCTGAAACTTTATTTGGATAATTGTTATATATTGGTCATATTATATATATTATGTACTTTCATTTTTAGTGAATATAATTTTTGAATACCACATAACGTCACTCATGAGCAACTAGAAGATTAAATTATAAGAACAAATTGATAATTACATAAAATGAATGTTTCATTGTTGGATAATCAATTTAACATATAATAGAACATTTTCTCTTTATTCCTAAATAAATGTATGTTTAAGCCTTTAATTATAGTTATTTAATATATTATTGAGTTTAAATATTTCAATTAAAATTAATTTGAAAATAGATAAAATTTAATGAAGGATAAATTGCTAAAGTTTTGCAAAAAAGAACAGTACTTTATTAAATCATATGTCTGAAGACTTAAAATAAAGGAAGGAGTAGTTAACAACCAACAAATGGAAAGAGAAGAATATACTCATTTCACTGCAAAAGTCAATTCTACAGGAAACTTCCGACCAATTACCATCTCTTTTCAAAGATATTTTTCTCGGCAAGCAACAGTAATACAGACTCTCCAGTGTACGCACTTTGCCCAAATGGCCGGAGCTCTGTTGGGAGGAGCTGCTCTGGGTGTAGTCTTTGACAAACTCTTCAAAGTAGTTGTTGATGTTGGCATTAACATCGCCACTTTCCGTTCCAAATTCCTCAGCTTGGAGCAAACATTACTTCACATCGAACCGGTATTCGCCGACATTGAGAAGCTAAACAAGGCCTTAGACGGCCGTGAAGAAGAAATAGAAATGTTCAAGAAGAAGCTGATGGAAGGTGAAGAGCTAGTTCTCAAGTGCTCCAAGATTAAACGCTACGACGCGTTTAAGAGATGCAATTACTCCAGGAAACTGACCAAGTTGGAAAATTCACTTGTGAAATTCTGTCAGATACACGGGTTGATTCAGGTGTGTAGGGATAGTAAATTGATTCTGGTCAAGGTTAATGATAATGGTAAGAAATTGGATGAGCTTCGATCGATGGTGAAAGGTCTTTCGTTGTCGAGGAGTAGTATTGGATTTACGAATTCGATTGGGTCTTCAGGATGGATGAATGGTTCTAGTTTTGGTAGCTCAAATGGATTTTCAGGATGGTCTGATGTGCCTCCAGTTCCTGATTCTGTGGTTGGGTTTCAAGTGCCACTTCAAGAATTGAAATTGAAGTTGCTTCAACAGAAAGATCAGGTGTTGGTTCTTTCTGCTCCTCCTGGCTGTGGAAAGACTACTTTGGCAGCGATGGTTTGTCAAGAAGAGGATATCAAAGGTACTTGCCTACTTATTTTTTTGCCATGTAAATTGTATATCACACTGTTTTTCTTGTTTAATTCTTCCTAATGTGTAATATGCATGTCATGTATATCAATTTGTTATCCGTCCATACCAGTAGTTGTAGTATTGCTCCTGTAGCTTCTGGTACTTCAATTTCTGTTATTATTTGTTATCTTGTACTTCGACTATCATATCATTTTGTTGTAGTAGTTGTCCTGTTACTGTCTGCTATTTCTGTTACTTCTTTTTCTGGACTGCCTCAGACTATTTGCAGCTGAGTGCCTACTGGAAACAACCTCGCTACCTCCGAGGTAGGGGTAAGGTATGCATAAGCTCTATCCTCCCCAAACCCCTGTTTGTATTATACTGGGTATGTTGTTGAGGAAAGTTCAATTAGCTCATTCTCCCCTTTGTCTTCAAATGGCATGAACTTGAAGGCCAGCTCTTATTCTGTCGGTTTATCAGTTGAATTCTGATATGCATGCGTTTTAGTTTTATGCTTGCATAGGAACCACTTGAATATACATCACATGAACGTAAAGTTGTGTTTTCTTGTTAGGCTAAGGAAAGAGAAAGGAGAAATTGTGTTATGGGTTGTGATTTACTGTATGTATAGCTCTTCCTCTTCCTCTGGTGTCACAATATCTTTTTGATGGTGTGAAAGAAATCCCCTTGTACCTAAAGAGTAGCTTGTTTTTTATCCCATAAAAGAAGAAATGTCGCTTCTTTTATTGTAAATCTACTTATAGCTATACAGAATACCGAAATTCTGGCAAGCCTATTGACGTGTATCTTACGTCATTTTCTATTAAGCTACTTCCTGAACTTTCAGCCTATTTGATCTTATTGTCTCTTAACAGCCAAATACAAGGACATCTTTTTTGTCACTGTTACCAAAACACCGAACATCAAACGCATTGTTGGGGAAATTTTTGAGAAGAAAGCCTGCAAGGTCCCAGAGTTTTCTACTGAGCATGATGCAATCCGCCAACTCAATAACCTCCTGAGAAGTACATCTCAGCCTGTTTTGCTGGTGTTGGATGATGTTTGGTCTGAATCAGATTTCATCATTGAGAATCTTATATTTCAGTTACCTGAATTTAAAATTTTGGTCACTTCAAGATTTGTGTTTCCAAGATTTGATACATATAAATTAAAGCTTTTGAGTGAGAAGGATGCAAAGGCTCTCTTCTGCACTTCAGCTTTTAAAGATAGCAGCCCTAATGTGCGACTTGATCTTGTTGATAAGGTAAAAGGCTATCTTCGTTTACAAAGATCTTTTGACTAATTATTTGGTTATGAATATAAACAAAATGTAAAGATAACACACAAAAAAAATAAAGGAGCAAATCCATCAAACACCAACTATAAGACGAGCAAAATAGGGAAGCTGCCTCCTGCTCCCAGCCCCCTTCTCTTGTTATGGGGTTAAAGATGATACATTCTTAGGGAAAATACGACCTCCCTAATTTCATATAACTTATATGAAGTTCTCTGCTTTGTGGATCTAAATGACGGCATTCAATGGCAGGTGGTGAGAAGTTGTGGCGGTTTTCCACTGGCTCTTAAAGTTGTAGGCCGTTCATTGTGTGGCCAGCCTGAGGGGATCTGGTTTGACAGAGTAATGAAACAGTCTAAAAGACGAATTCTCTTCCCTACTGAGAATGATTTGCTTCGTACTTTGCAAGCCAGCATTGATGCCTTGGATGAAAAAGTTCTTTACAGCGGAGAAACATCTACATTGAGAGACTGTTACCTGGATTTAGGATCATTTCCTGAAGATCAAAGAATTCATCCTGCTGCTGTTTTGGATATGTGGGTGGAACGATACAATCTAGATGAAGATGGCATGAATGCAATGGCCATCTTCCTTGAACTTTCTTCACAAAACCTCGTTAATCTCGCCCTTGCAAGGTATAACTGGCTTCAATTTTTTCTTGAAACTGTACTGTGTTTGCTATTTCATACAAGTAATCAGTACATGGAACTGAAGTAGAAAAATGTTGGTTAAAGGGGAAAGGGAGGGGAGAAAGAAGGATGCAACAGAGTTAGATGGTCACATGTACACACTTGCAGGCTATCTGTTTCTATGCATCAATATTTAATTTGCTGAAGCCATGAATATTCTTTTCCACCTTCTAAATTCTTCTGGAGAAGATTAATAAATTTTATGACATTGAATAATTGGAACTTATAGAGTTCCGCTAGCAGAACATTCCAGTGGTTGGCTTCATTTTATCCTGGTTCCACCTTTTTGTTGTGTACTACTTCTGTGTGTCGGATTGTTGAACTTATCAAGTTAGCTGATATCCTTGAATAGATTCCTTTACGAATATCTGATCAAACTTAGTTCATGCTTATTCACAGACAGGATGCACCAGCAGTTCTTGGCTTACATAACTTGCATTACATACAGCAGCATGATATTCTGAGAGAACTGGTCATCCACCAGTGTGATGAAAAGCCGAAGCCGGTGGAAGAGAGAATGAGAATGTATATCAACATCAAGGGGAATTTCTTTCCTGGGTGGTGGTTTGAGCAAAGACTTCAACCACTTCAAGCGGAGGTTTTGTCTATAATCACAGGTTTGATATCCTTATCCATCCCTTCTCCTTTTTTGGTCAAAATTGGAAATGTCTTCTGCAAATTTGCTTCATCTTGTCTCTGCTACATAGTTACCACATCATAAATCTGAATTGCAGATGAAACATTCTCCTCCGACTGGTCTGACTGTGACATGCAATTTCCTAAAGTTGAAGTACTTGTGTTGAACTTTGAAACAAGGACCTACAACGTACCCCCTTTTGTAGAGCAAATGAGCCAATTGAAGACACTGGTTGTGACAAATAATAGCTTCTTCCCAGCCACATTGAATAACGTTCAGCTTTGTTCTCTGCTCAATCTTAAGAGAATCAACCTGGAACGCATCTCAGTTACATCCATTTTCACAGCCAATCTTCAACTACCAAATTTGCGCAAAATCTCCCTGATCATGTGTGAAATCGGGGATGCATTTGAAAACTCTGCTGCAAAGATCCCTCACATGTGGCCAAAACTCGTAGAGATGAATATAGAGCACTGCAACGATCTAGTAGAAGTGCCAGCTGAGATATGTGATCTTGTTGATCTTAAAAAGCTCAGCATCTGTTATTGTCACGAACTGGTTGCCCTTCCCGAAGAGCTTGGGAAGTTGACAAATTTGGAAGTATTAAGGCTTCATTCTTGCACAAAATTGGTTGAGTTGCCAGAGTCAATAGTAAAACTTAATAAATTGGAATTTCTTGACGTATATGATTGCGTGGAGATGGATAACTTGCCAATGGAAATGGATCAACTCTGTTCCTTACAGACCGTCTGCATGGGAAGCCGCCTGGGGTTTTCTGAGCTGCCCAATTCTGTACTAAAATTAGTCAAGTTGGAAGACGTTGTATGTGATGAAGAAACAGCCTCTTTATGGGAATCTTTTAAGAAATATCTGAGGAATCTGAGAATCACTGTGATAAAGGAAGATATCAATCTGAATTTGCTGCATAAGTCATTGTTTATCTGATTTTAAGTAAGATGAAGATGCTCTAGGAGCACTTACCTTGGTGGAACTTGAAATATGGATGGATAGTGCAAAGCAAACTCTGGAATAACTTGGTCAACCACAACAATCGAGGGAAGTTTCTTGTGGCGACTTGATGAGGTTCATATCTGGTCTCACTTGGTCACTATGACATTAAGTGGTGACGGACCAAAGTAGTGTCCTTTTCCTCCGCTGATCAAGAACTCAGTAAATCCAGGTGGTGATATATTTTTGCAGTGAGCCCCTGGACATGTCAAGGATGTACATCAGTTGTGGAAGCAGGCACCACATTCCGTGAATTGGTTGAGAAAAGCCTATGGTTTCTGTTTAGCGTGTGAGTACTGAGAGAGAGTGGTTCGTCTTTGTGGGAACTGCAGCTTCTTTGGGGTTGCTTTCGGTTGTGGCCAGCCATCTTGATTTACTTACGCTTCTCTACCTTGGTAATTAATTATATCTATAGTGCTAACTTACCTATGTTCCGGTAATCTAGTTGTGCTTTTTAAGTACATGGCGATGCAGGGATTATCAAGGCGAGTAAGGGTCCGATCCCACACGTATTATAGCACCGTGGCAGAGAAATGTGGCACATATTACAGTGCCATAGCGGAGAGGGTGAAGAAAATGAAGTCCAAGCTGCAGAACAAGAAAAGGAAAAAAAATCGAGTAGTCAAAAGTAATTATAGTTTGTTTTCACTTTATCATTGGTAGTAATAAATTGATTTGAAGGTTTCTACAAATGGACCTAGAAATTGTATGGAGTAGTTGTGTTTACTCTTGTAACTCGATTTGCGCGCACGTGTAAGTTTGATACTACAACAGTATAATCCTCAGCTCGAGTTGAATGTACTAAAACACTTGTAATAATAGTAAATGTATATATTTTATTTCCAAGTTCGTCTGCATTTGTAATAATATTAGTTGTACATATTAATAATTGTAGGAAAGAACAGATAGTTGACCCCAAAGATGATTCTGCTTCTTGTTCTTGCATTTTCACACCTGTCCATTTTGTTTTATGCATAAAAGAAAAACATTACGTCCGTTGTCATATAGTAGTTAAATTCGTACGTGGACCTTGCCGTGTGACACTAATGTAGAAATTGTACAGTAATTCCCAACTAGTTAGTTACTAGTTCTTGTCATACGTGGACGATTTGTAATCGAGATGTAGGGTTTGAAAAGTCATGTGATGGAAAAATAGTTAAATAGGACTACTAGCTAACCACGTGAAGGGCAGAATAGGGTTTGTACTTTCTCCGTTTCATAATAAATGAATTATTAAATTTTGACACACATAACATTAAAGACATAAATTTAATATAACTTTTCATTTTTATCCCAAAAAAAAAAGAAAAAATTGACCTTATAGTACCTTTTCAAAAGTTAATTGGTTGTCAAATCATAAGGGCAAATTTGGAAAAAAATTCAATGATTCACTTATTTTGAAATATTAATAAATACCCCCAACAATTCACTTATTATGAAACGGAGGGAGTATTAAGAAACTTTCAATCGGTTTCTGTACTTCAATTGAATTAGAATTTGTCATAATTAGTTGATTTTGCATTAAGAAAAAGAATCTAAAGGGGGTACCCCGTAAACTTAGCTAGTCCTTATTTACATGGTTCATTCTTGAGGGTTCGTTTTGGCTTAATCACATTTTTTAAATAAACTATTCATTTTTTAAAAATTAACGATAACTTTATCAATTTACCTTTAGTTTATCTCTTGTCAAGCTAATATTAATTATTATATTAAACGCAAGCACTCCAAAGCAATTTTAATCGCTTAGTGTATGCTTAGGGCTCGTTTGACCATGAATTTTTTTCACTTTTCTAGAAAAAATTCACTTATGTCAAATTTAATTATAAGTTGATGTTTGGCCATGAGGATTTCAAACACAAATTGAAGTTGTATTTGGAAAAGTGAAAAATAAGAAAAAATTGTTTCCATTTTTTTCATCTTTTTTTCTCTCACAGAAATTCAAAAACAACTCCAATTATAATCATAAACAAACACAACTCCAACTTTAATTTTAACTCCAACTCCTACTTTAAAAATTTAATTTTTCACGACCAAACGCCTACTTACTTAAAAATAAAATCACAAATGAAAAGAACACTTCGAATCCAAACAACTCCTGCTTCACATCACTCCAAAAGTCAACACACAGCTGGTGACGAAACATCGGACCAATTGTCATCTGTTTTTCCTAGGACAAGGATGTTTCTGAGCGATATAGTTCACTTGCTTCGCCAAAGACTTTCCCAAATGGCCTAAACCTTTTTCCAGTTTACGTAGCAATGGCCGCTTCTCTGGTGGGAGGGGCTGCTTTAGGTCCAGTATTCGACCTACTACTCAAAACAGTTGTTAATGTTGGCATCAACATCGCCACTTTCCGTTCCAAATTCCTCAGCTTGAAACAAACACTGATGGACATCGAACCAGTTTTCACCGACATTCAGAAGCTCAGTAATGCCCTGAACGGCCGCGACGAAGAAATAGAGATGTTCAAGAAGAAACTGATGGAAGGTGAAGAGCTAGTCCGCAAGTGTTCCAAGACTAAATGCTACGACGCTTTGAAGAAATGGAATTACTCGAGGAAACTGACCAAATTGGAGAATTCACTAGTGAAGTTCTGTCAGGTGCATGGGTTGATTCAGGTGTGTAGGGATAATAAATTGATTCTGGTCAAGGTTAATGAAAATCATAAGAAATTGGATGAGATTCACTCGATGATGAGGAATGTTTCGTTGACGGGGTACGGGTCATCGGGGAGTAGTGTTGGATTTACGAATTCGATTGGGTCTTCAGGGTGGACGAATGGTTCTAGTTTTGGTAGCTCAAATGGGTTTTCAGGATGGTCTGATGTGCCTCCAGTTCCTGATTCTGTGGTTGGGTTTCAAGTGCCACTTCAAGAATTGAAATTGAAGTTGCTTCAACAGAAAGATCAAGTGTTGGTTCTTTCAGCACCTCCTGGCTGTGGGAAGACTACTTTGGCAGCAATGGTTTGTCAAGAAGAGGATATCAAAGGTACTTGCATATTTATTTTTTTGTCGTTTAATTAGTCATTTCTAGTCTGTGATATGCATGTCATGTATTTCAGTAATTGTTATCCGTCCATACCAGTAGTTGTAGTATTGCTCTTGTAGCTTCTGGTCCTTCATTTCGATTATTATTTGTTGCTTGTACTTCGACTGTCTTATCATTTTGTTGTAGTTGTTGTCCTATTACTATCTGCTATTTCTATTACTTTTTCTGGACTGCTTTGGACTATTTGCCCCTTGTGTCGAGGGTCTTTTGGAAACAACCTATCTCTAAGGTAGGGGTAAGGTCTGCATACACTCTATCCTCCGCAAACCCCACTTTGTATTACATTGTGTATGTTGTTGTTGTCGGAATAATTACATAATCTCCTTTGGAAGAAAATTCAATCAACTCATTCTCCTATTTGTCTGTGGCATGAACTTGAAGGCTAGCTTCTTACTCAGTCGGTTTATGAGTTGAATTCTGATATGTATGCGTTTTAGTTTTATGATTGCGTAGGAACCACTTGAGTACTTCACACGCATGTGAAGTTGTGTTTTCTTGTTAAGAGAAATTGTGTCCTGGGTTGTGATTTACTGTATGTATAACTTTTTCTCTTCCTCTGGTGTCACAATATCCTTTTGGTGGTGTGAAAGAAAGCCCCTTGTACCTAAAGACTAGCTTGTCTCTTATCCCATAATAGAAGAAATATAGCTTCTTTTTTTGTAAATCCACTTATATCTATACGGAATACTGAATTATGGGAAGCATAGTTGACATGTAACGTTTCATCATGTTCTATTAAGCTTCTTGCTGTATATTCAGCATATTTGATCTAATTGTCTCTTAACAGCCAAATACAGGAGCATCTTTTTTGTCGCTGTTACCAAAACACCAAACATCAGACGCATTGTTGGGGAAATTTTTGAGAAGAAAGACTACAAGGTCCCAGAGTTTGCTAATGAGCATGATGCAATCTGCCAACTCAATAATCTCCTTAGGAGAAGTACATCACATCCTGTATTGCTGGTGTTGGATGATGTTTGGTCTGAATCAAATTTCATCATCGAGAATCTTATATTGCAGTTACCTGGATTTAAGATTTTGGTCACTTCTAGATTTGTGTTTCCAAGATTCGATACATATAAATTAAAGCTTTTGAGCGAGAAGGATGCAAAGGCTCTCTTCTGCACGTCAGCTTTTAAAGATGGCACCCCTAATGTGCGACTTGATCTTGTTCATAAGGTAAAAAACTTTTTTCGTTTATGAAGGTCTTTTGAGTAATTACTTGGTTATAAATATACACAAAATGTAAAGATAACGTACAAAAAAATAAAAGAGCAAATCTATTATACACTAGCTATAATACATGAGCAAAATAGGGCAGCTCCTCCCTCCCCCCCACCCACCCACCCTCGTTGGGGAAATAGGACCTCCCCAAACTTATACAACTTATAAAGTTCTCTGCTTTGTGGATCTAAATGATGGCATGCAATAGCAGGTGTTGAGAAGTTGTGGCGGTTTTCCACTGGCTCTTAGAGTTGTAGGCCGGTCATTGTGTGGCCAGCCTGAGGGGATCTGGTTTGATAGAGTAATGATGCAGTCTAAAAGACAAATTCTCTTCCCTACTGAGAATGATTTGCTTCGTTCTTTGCAAGCCAGCATTGATGCCTTGGATGAAAAAGTTCTTTACAGCAGAGAAACAACTACATTAAGAGACTGCTACCTGGATTTGGGATCATTTCCTGAAGATCAAAGAATTCATCCTGCTGCTCTTTTGGATATTTGGGTGGAACGATACAATCTAGGTGAAGATGGCAGGACTGCAATGGCCATCTTCTTTGAACTTTCTTCACAAAACCTAGTTAATCTCGCCCTTGCAAGGTATAACTGGCTTCAATTTTGTCTTGAAACTGTAGTGTGTGTTTGCTACTTCATACATGTAATCTGTATGTGGAACCAAAGTAGAAAAATGTTAAAGGGGAAAAGGCTGGGAGAAACAAAAAGCAACAGAGTTAGATCACATGTACACACTTGCCGACTATCTGTTTGTGTGCACCAATTTTTAATGTGCTTAAGCCATGAAAATTCTTTTCGACCTTCTAAATTATTTTGGGGAGAAAATTATTAAATTTCATGACATAAGAATAATTGGAACGCATAGAGTTCCGCCAGTAGAACATTCCAGTGGCTGGCTTATCAAGTTAGCTGATATCCTTGAACAGATTACTTCTTGAATATCTGATTAAAACTTAAATCACACTGATTCACAGACAGGATGCCCCAGCAGTTCTTGGCTTACATAACTTGCATTACATACAGCAGCATGATATGCTTAGAGAACTGGTCATCCACCAGTGTGATGAGAAGCCGGTAGAAAAGAGAATGAGAATATACATCAACATCAAGGGGAATGACTTGAGGTGGTTTGAGCAAAGACTTCAACCACTTCAAGCGGAGGTTTTGTCTATAATCACAGGTTTGACATCCTTATCCATCCCTTCTCCTTTTTTGGTCCAAATTGGAAATGTCTTCTGCAAATTTGCTTCATCTTGTCTCTGCTACATAGTTACCACATCATAAATCTGAATTGCAGATGAAAAATTCTCCTCCGACTGGTCTGACTGTGACGTGCAATTTCCTAAAGTTGAAGTACTTGTGTTGAACTTTGAAACAAGGACCTACAATTTACCCCCTTTTGTAGAGCAAATGAGCCAATTGAAGACACTGGTTGTGACAAATAATAGCTTCTTCCCAGCCACATTGAATAACTTTCAGCTTTGTTCTCTGCTCAATCTTAAGAGAATCAACCTGGAACGCATCTCAGTTACATCCATTTTCACAGCCAATCTGCAACTACTAAATTTGCGCAAAATCTCCCTGATCATGTGTGAAATCGGGGAGGCATTTGAAAACTCTGCTGCAAAGATCCCTCACATGTGGCCAAAACTCGTAGAGATGAATATCGAGCACTGCAACGATCTAGTAGAAGTGCCAGCTGAGATATGTGATCTTGTTGATCTTAAAAAGCTCAGCATCTGTTATTGTCACGAACTGGTTGCCCTTCCCGAAGAGCTTGGGAAGTTGACAAATTTGGAAGTATTAAGGCTTCATTCTAGCACAAAATTGGCTGAGTTGCCAGAGTCGATTGTAAAACTTAAGAAATTGGAATTTCTTGATGTATATGATTGTGTGGAGATGGATTACTTGCCAATGGAAATGGATCAACTCAGTTCTTTACAGACCGTCTGCATGGGGAGCCGCCTGGGGTTTTCTGAGCTGCCCAATTCTGTGCTAAAACTAGTAAAGTTGGAAGAAGTTGTATGTGATGAAGAAACAGCCTCTTTATGGGAGTTCTTTAAGGAATATCTGAGGAATCTGAGAATCACCGTGATAAAGGAAGATATCAATCTGAATTTGCTGCACAAGTCATTGTTTATTTGATTTGAAGTAAGATGCTGTAGGAGCACTTACCTTGGTGGAACTTGAATATGGATGGATAGTGCAAAGCAAACATACCTTTGTGGAACTTGAATATGGATGGATAGTGCGAAGCAAACTCTGGAATAACTTGGTCAGCCACAACAATCAAGGGAAGTTTCTTGTGGCGACTTGATGAGGTTCATATCACTGTCAGGAATTGACATCTTATGAGGAGCTTTCGTTGAGAGTTCTAATGGAGAAAAGCGAGTAGCTGAAGCAGTCTGGTGTAAGTTTTAATTTTGAGAAGCACAATTAATAACCTAGTATATTGATTTTATCGAAGGGCCATCCCTATGTATCCTGAAATTTGGATAGGTCATTAGAGACTGATGTATTCCTGTTTAAGCATTGTAAAATGCCATGCTCTGCAATCCATTTTAATATAGATACTTGTTTGCTAAAAAGTTAGTTTCATTAGCAAAGAAATTTCTATGGGGCTGATTTCTTGCTGTATTTGATTGTCTCCCAAGAGAACTTGGTGATTCTTGTATCATATTGGACAGACCTGCTAAGATGAAGCATCATCTGCGAATTCATATAACTAACCCCAACTTATATTGGAATTGAGGCTCTTTGCTGTAGCGTTGCAAAAAGACATCATCTTAATCATTCAGATGTGAACAAATGAGGCCTATGATGTTACTGTCGCTTGACCATTATACGATAACGCACTTCACTATTAACCAAAGCATAGCATCAGCCAGAAGGACTAGTTAAAACTATACAAGGAGGAAAATCTGTGCAAACATCGTAATACATAAGCCCCAAGACTACAAGCATCTCAACTTACAAACACCACAAAGAACACATGGTTCGTTTGATACAAATGCAAATAAGCAAGTACAAGAGTTACAAAATAACTGCACTGTATGATACTATAATAAGATTATGAACTCAAGTATAAAAACTCCATTACTTTTTCAGCCAATTCCTCCTATGCTGATACGAGAAATAATTCATGGGCACACTAAGAGCCCCTTCCAGGATAAGAACTAGACTAATTACAAGCACTGAAAATACCCCCATGTTCTTGCTGCTGAGCATTCAAATAATCTCTAAGCCTTACGCACAAACAAGTCCAGAAATGCGATTGCAGATACAACTTTCTTTTCACAACCATGACATGCACTCACATTGCATATATGATCTCCCCGCTACTATCAATATCAAGATCAGGATCTGAATCCAAGTCATCCATGTCATCATCCATCATTTCCAAGTTATACAAGCCAACGGGTGGCACTGTTGCCTCTGAGATAATTTGCATGATCGTATCTATGCTCTGCATTGGCTGATCGGGCTCTTCAAACTGGTCGCTAATCATCTTATCATCCATTAAGTCCGCTGGAAGATTCTTCAAAAACCATACATGATTTCTGATTTCAGGCATTGTGATCCTCTGTGCCATGTGCAAAAGATGACTTAAGCATAAGTAACAACTACAGGCGACATTGTCTTCAAGACTACTATGTTACACACTTGTTTCAATATCTCAAAAAGTTTTTCACACGTAAGGAAACTATAGAATTCTGGTTATTGTTCTATCTGCTCCAGATTATATTCATATAACAAGTGTATGAATTTCCTACTACTAGAAGTATAATACACAAGTCAAATTATATTCGTCAACTTCATGTCAGTCAAACAGGTCTGTATAAGGAGGAACTTGGGACAACAAACTAGATGCCTTACATACAATGTTATTGGATGGTGGTCAGCACTACCACAATAGGCAAGCATGATCTCAAATCATAATTGAGGTCCCAATGCAATCACACGACAGAAAAATGCCAAAAATCCATCCACCAATTTCTGCATGCAGATTACTCTAAAACCCCACTAACCTGTGCCGGATCTCCAACAAAGATCCTTGAGATTAAGTGGCGACATTCCTCAGATATCTGAATGTTCTCGGGCATAGAATACTGCACGCTCAAGATTCTCTGCGTAGCAAAAAGCAGATAAACTTTTTTGTAATAAAAAATCCAAAAGAAATTGAAACAAAATCATTGCAATGATTAAGATGTACATTGATCGTCTTCCGAAAATCTTTTGGTTCATCAGGATCCTCAAAAGGGTAAGCACCCACTAACATGACATACAATGTCACTCCACACGACCACACATCTGCAATCTGAAATAAAAACAATCTGTGACATTCTCCTGTTGATTGAAGTTCATGTTAAAATAGCACCAAATTACAAGAATACGCAAACATAATTGATAAATAGTAAATACCCAACACATCAAAAAACAAATTAACATATACTCAGAATGAAGTGTTATACATCCTTGAAAGAAAAAAGACTGAAACATATGTTACAAGGTCACAGTTGAGGTAAAATTCATGGATGGTAACAGAACAAATATTATATAGCCAGAAGCCACACAATTAAAATATCCACAACTTTCCGTGCAACTTGCATTAAGTAAAACCCACCAGATACCGTAAATCCAGCAACAAAAGTACCCTCCACAATATAAACCACTACAAACCTACATAAGCTGGTTACAGAGAAAGTTGAGGTACATTCTAGTTACAATACTTTGTTTTGCGACCTGTCCGCACTAGAAGTGTGTGTCCTTCCCACTTCTCCTCCATCAGAAACCCAGAATCCTCACTATATTAACACATACAAGGTCTAATTTTTATTACATTCTGATTAGGTTGAAGGGGAGCCTTGGAGTAACTGGTAAAGTTGCTGACATGTGACCAGAAGGTCACAGGTTCAAGCCTTGGAAACAGCCTCTGGCAGAAGTGCAAGGTAAGGCTGCGTACAATACACCCTTGTGGTGAGGCCCTTCCCTGGACCCTGCGCATTGCGGGAGCTTTATTGCACCGGGCTGCCCTTTTTGACTAGGTTGGTTAACTCGAATCAACATTAAAGCTTGTCCAACTGGCCAGCGCTAACAGAATCTAGTCCCTAGGAACTTAAGTTCAGAAATAGCAAGGTTTTGTTCTGAATTTATGACTCTGATCCATTTTTTCTGAACAAATTTCCAAACTTCTAGAAGCTCGCTATTAAGTATACAATATAACTACAAATAACAGGACTAGACTAGCTATTGTGTGGAGATGAAGTCGTCGAAACCCCAAAAAGGATTTGAACCTAGACAGCTGCACATACAAGATAGCTTACCCCAACATAATGTGGCCTTGAGCAAAATGGGCCACAAATGATCCTTTTATTAGTTTCAGCTTTCTTTATATTTCAGTCACTCATATATGTGCTATTATATTTTAGGCACCTTTAAGATGGCCTAAATTTCATATCTACTTTCTCTCTTTCTTTTTGGTGGGCACGAATCCAGTCACTATTTTCTCCTCCTTTCTGGAGCACACTAATGGAAGGGGGGTGAAGTCAGGTAATCTACTGAATCCTCTTATGCTTCTGTTCCTCAAGAAAACCATCTGCCTTCTTCTCCCTATTTTGGTGGACAAGAAGCATGCTCAGCTGGACATTCCAGATGACAATAAGTAAATGTCAAGTCAAACAGAAATCCGATTTGTAAGTGCAGGAAGGATTCATATGCATCACAGAAGAAAATTCCATAACAAAAATTAATGGTACTTGCTGTTATTACTTTTTTTACATGAAGTAACAGTACTGACGCATAAAACCATTTTACCTTGCCATCATATTCTTGCCTCAACAAAACTTCTGGTGCGATATAAGCAGGAGTTCCCACTGTTGATTTTGGCTGTGAATGCAGCAGCGCAGACTGCAAAAAGTGCAAGTCATGATTAAGAGACCAGGGCACACACAAGTATACCACTATATATGTATCTTTGTACAAAATTCAGACCACCTGAGATGGCCCTATCAGTGGCTAATGATGGGGCAGACCTATTACCTTGGAATAACCAAAATCACAAATTTTTAGCCGAGGAGCAGGGCTTCCATCAAGCAATGTATTTTCCAGCTTCAAGTCCCGATGACATACTTGCTTCAAGAAGAAATAGAACACAAACAGGCTGAATAAATAACCAAGATCTCCACATTTAATAAACTGAAAGAAATTGGGTAAATATTTCAGGGAAATCATTACCATGGAGTGACAGTAGCTGACACCAGATATAAGTTGCTGGAAAAAGAAGCGAGCCTGCGCAGGAAGAGATTATTTGACCTCATAAATCTCACACAGCAATAACCACAGTGTTCTATAGTTAGCAGATTTAATACCTCATCCTCGCTGAAGCGCCCTGCATTAGAAATTCTCTCAAAAAGCTCCCCACCAGATGCATATTCCATCACAATAGCGAGATGAGTTGGCGTCAGAATCACCTAGCGTAAAATTTTGAGCAAACCAATCATACATGTATAACCTCCTATCAGGATCTAAAGGGGAAGACAATGGCAAACCTCTTTGAATCTAATTATGTTAGGATGCCTCAGGGACCTATGATTAATTATCTCCCGCTGAACGTTTTCATCTATCTGCAAGCCAGAAGACGGGAGAAGAAATGAGCAGTGTCATATGGATCTGACATACTTCACACTACTAACTTGTCATCATACTGTTGAACAGTTCCTTTCATCTAATGTGTCGACGGGAGAAACTAGAAGTGGCTCCATTAAAAGGTCTACAATTGCAAGCAGTAGACCAGGTCACATTTAAGCATTGGCACACAATCCAATACAAAGCTTCATCAATATTAAGCACAGCTTATGGTTTGATTTGTGTATTTACTTCATTACTGTAAAGAATATAAACATGTTAAAACACAAGTAACTAAAGGCAAAACATCGCTGTAAGCACATGATTACAGTTAACCAGTAATACCTAAATAGATATTCATGCATACAGACCGAAAGACCATATGCCACTATTACAGTCAATACGTTTTGCTACTAAAAACCCACGGGAATAACTTATTTTACTGTAATATTCTCCATTCCTCAGATTCGATTATCAAAAAATATATTCTCCATTCCCCAGATTATCTACATATGGGAATGTCAGTCTAGTCACAAATATGAGTATGAGGGTTCCATTCGCACTATTGTCTAAATATGCTCAAACCATGTCAGAGGCTCAAACAGTTGCGGGTATGAGTTATATTCTCTCTATATGGTTTTCTTCCATGCTCATCTCTTACCCTAACTTCTCAAGTTGAGTTAAGACCAACTTTTGAACAGCACAGCAGAACCAGACTCATCCATGATGTTGGATATTCACTATTGGACTGACATTGTACCTTATTTGCACTCCAAATATCTAGGCCTAGGCATGAGGATGGGCGTAAAGTCGCACATTTGTTCAAAACTTGAGGGTATGAGTTGTACTCTTATTTCTCCTATAACAGTGATGTCCATACCAACTTGCACGCATCTCGACCAATTCCACACGATACCTCCCACAAACACACGTATCGGGTAACTCTTCTCAACAAGACAAATAGGAAAAAATCGCCTAGTAATATTTTTTGTGGTACGAGTTGTAGTCTCTTTATATCATCCTGCACAATTTTCACCTTGAGCTAGCTTCCGGTATCAAGTTAAGTCCAAGTTCACTTTTCTTGACCAACCAGCTAAAACCTTTTCCAGACAGTTAGAGCAGTAAATTTATCATCACCCAGTACAAAAAAATTACCAAGTGGGTACATGTTACTACACCTACCAGAAAACAAAGTTGAAGCGAAATCAGCCCCTGGTAACCGTTTTCGATAGTTTCCCAAAACAGCAGTAAATCAAATCAATGTTCTGTTAAAAGAGTTCAACGAACTTGTCACAAACTCACAATCACGCCTGCTATAAATAAATCTACTAAAAAACAGTTTCAGAAACTCCCACCAATGAATCACCTCATTTAACATTCACAATTTATCAAAGACAGATCTAAGATCATAACTACAGAGCAACACTATTCCCATTGTTCACCTGAACTTTGTACAAACTATACTATAATCAAAAACTTTATTATACAAATGAAACAGCCAAATTTTGATTGAACACTAACCTTATCGCC
Source organism: Capsicum pubescens (assembly GCA_030864215.1). Lineage (NCBI taxonomy): Eukaryota > Viridiplantae > Streptophyta > Magnoliopsida > Solanales > Solanaceae > Capsicum > Capsicum pubescens. The sequence goes on along the minus strand of CM061539.1, from coordinate 196,041,396 downwards.
TCTTTCAATATACTTAACAGCAACTAACTCTTTAGTTTGCTTATCAGTCATCAACCTGGCAACACCAAAGTTACCGGAGCCGATATCTTTAACAAAATCATAGCGGTCACTATCGTGCATGATCGGCATATCCATACACGGACCCGGACCTCGATCCATTCTCGTTCGCTACCTCAGATTCAGCTCAAAGCTCGATTTACATTCCAGAAGCTTCCACCTACCAGAGCTGAAGATTATCGGTTTACCGAAGTGATAAGTCGGTTTTGCCCTCGGATAGGAAGCTATTAGTGAAGAAAATGGAGGAAATAAGGAGCAAAGGCGGTGTTTTTTTGGTACTTTCTGACCTTTTTCCGGTCACGAAGTTTTTTGGGAGAAAGATATTTTTATGTATGGTCGGCAAAGTAATGAAAATATCTTCTGTTTATTTAATTATAGTTGATGATTAATTAATTTAATTTAATAATTTGTTTATTTCTCTCTCTTTCTGCAACAGTTGAAATGGATTGAGGAAGAAGAAAGTGACGAGAAGTTGGTAAGAGAAGAAAGAGACGGCGTCGTTTTGATAAGTTGGATGTTGGAAACGACGGCGTTTTGAGGAAATCTTATCCTTTTAAAATTGCTTTTATTTGCTAGTTGTGATAGCAACTGATTTAGATGTTCCTTGTATTTACCCCACTTTTGGCTTTGTCTTTTTCTTTACTTTATACTAATATATTTTATTCCTTTTTTATTTATACATATTTATTATTTTCGTTTATTTTGTTGCCCTTTCTGTTGGTCAGTTTTGTCAACTAGGGGACTATGCCTCATGGCTTTAACTTTTAAATGGTCACCAAATGGATATTGTGTATTTTGGCGTGACCCTCAATTTGAGGTAAGGCATATTCTCCTCACGTTGATGTTACCGCTCGAAGTTATTGTCAAGTAACCCCTCATTAGTTTTACTTACTCCCCTTTTTACTTATTAAAAAAATAATTATTTACATAATTATTTTATTATATTTTAATTAATTTGAAAAAAAAAAATTAATGCTAAGAATAAAATAGAAAAATAAAAGTTGTCTTTTCTTGATATGTCAAGATGACAAGTAAAAATAAAAAATTAATAAAAAAATAAGTGAGAAGTAAGAACGGAGGAAGTAGTTAGTATATTTTGACTTGATAATATCACGTTAATGTTGGGTTTGAAATCGAGAGGGCGACAAGCGAAAGCTTAAAGTTTGCAAATCAAGATAACGATAATTCAGATGACGCAATATAAACTAAAAACATAATATTATTGATATAATTTGGCCGACCTACACATAAAAACTTATACTAAAGAAAACATAAAATTATTGGGAGAAAATCTCTCCATGAACAAAGACTCTTAAACGACTACGTTGTGAATACTACACTATTGTGTTATAGTATGAGAAAGGGAGTCATTCTATTTACAGAGTTTCAAAATCTTTCCTCTAAGAAATAAGTTTGTCAAATATGAAAAAGTTTTATATTTTTCTTTTAGGAAAAATAAAAGTAATTAGAGAAAATGATCAAAAGACCCCTCAACCTTTACCTCAAATCCCAACTACACACTTATACTTTGCGGGGGTCCTATGACCCCCCTGAATTATTAAAAAATGTAATATATACCCGCCTAAAAGTTCATACCCAGATCTGTACAATTGAGTGAGTTGCACGCCCCTATCAGCTAACGCCATGTAATATTATTATTTTTTTATATTAAAAAAAATATTTTTATCCTATTTTTTCAAGGCTCGTCATCTTCTTAATTTGAAATTGAAAACAAATGGGAACAAGAAAGGAAAGGCTCGTCATCTTCTTCATTTTCTTAATTTGAAAAAAAAAAGTGAACAAGAAAGGAAAAGCTACTCTTCATCTTCTTAATTTAAAATTGGAAACGAAGAGATCATATATACACATGTTAATTTTATTTTGAATTTTTTATCCTTCTTCACAAAAAGTGTTGGGTTCATGATTTTATTGCTCTTGTTAATTCGGGTGTTGTTCAAATGATTTCAAGTGATTGAATTGTTTTGAATGATCAAGTTTCAACTATGAATGCAAAATTAAATACTTTTAGTGACCAAAATCAGAATCCCCAAATCGGCGATTTAGCCAAAATCGCGACAAACTCAAAAAAATTAAAATACAAAATCGAACTACTGTGGTACAAATTGGTTACAATGCAGCTATGGGGTTTCGAAGAGGAGTTCTTAGCGCCCCTACTCGCAAAAACTCTGATCAGTTGAGTGAAAATTGAAGCTCCGGCGAAACTGTAGATTTTGGCGACAAGGTTTCGGTGATAAGGCAAAGTCAACATCAAAATATTCAGGATGATAATACGAACATACCCACTTCAAAAGTTTTTGGATGTCATTGATGAGTTTCTGGATGCCATTGTTTGTGAGCAAGAAGAAGAAAAAGAAAGAACATGAATAAATAAAAATAATAATTAAAAATGAATAAAGAAAATAAATAAAGAAATAAATAAATATTAAAAATAATTTTTTAATAAATTTTTTTTGTTCCCACTCTCTTTAAAGAGAGTGAAACACACTCTCTTTCCATGTCAACGTTTGGGAATAATAATTCTATTTTTAAATAGTTCAGAGGGATCATGGGACCCCCGCAAAATATAGTTATGTAGTTGGGATTTGGAATAAATTGGGATAAAGGTTGGGGGAAATTTTGATCATTTTTTCAAGTAATTATAATATTACTTTTATTTTCATTCCAAGAAAAATAGACAAAAATCCTAACAATTAATTCTATAAATTGATAGTTAATACTCTATTATTAGATGTTAGAAAATAATTTGGCGAATGAATATATAATATTAAAGATAAATATAAAAAATATATCTTTTTTTAATATTCAAAAATATTAACAAAAAAAAAAATTGAATCTCAAAACCGATATCAAAACACATTAAGTTTCTAAAATTCTCGAGAGAGAGAAGTCTCCAGTGGGAATTGTTTATCGAATGAGAAACCAATTTTTTATTTTGTTGACGTCGTTCCATGAGGAGAGGAAAATTGCTGATATATTAGAGTTCTTTTTATGAATATTCCCTCCATTTTATTTTACTCGTCTCATATTATACATTGATTAAAAAAATAATTAATAATATGACTACTTTATCATAATATTTCTAATAAATAATGTTTACATTTTAATTTGGAGAAGAAAAAAATAATTAATACTAGAGATAAAAAAAAATTGTCTTGTCTTAATTAATGAAAAATGACAAGTAAAATGAGAAATCAAATTAGAAAATTTGGAACGAGTAAAATGGGACAGAGAATATTACCTCCTCAGCACCATGAATTATCCACTTGACCTATGAAAGTGAAAATCTCTAGGGCCCGTTTGGTAGTGTAAAATAAAATTATGATAGAAAATTATAATATTAAATCATAAGATGAAGTTGAAGTTTTATTTCAATATGCAATTTAAATTTTTTATGTTGTATGTTTTTTCATAAACATAAAACTCTCATAAATTGTGAAAATCTATCAAAATGCTCGATTCTTTATCCAATCTTATAAAACAAGTAAAATTTTATAATAAAAATACTATCACCAAGCTATTATGAAAAAAATACAATATTTATTAATCTAGCCTACTAGGAGAGGCTACTTACTAAGGCTAGATTACTGAGACTTAACTTGCCAATTGAAGATGACAAATGTGATTTATGTGATGCTGACCAACTGGAGTCACAACAACACTTGTCTGCGGAATGTGATTGGATTAAAGAGGTGAAACAAGCACTTCAAGGATGGTCAGGTCTTTCATCGTTGAACTTTACATTCAAGCAATCGTTGAGATGGTACAAAAATAGAAGGTGGAAGCAGTTCCACAAAGAAGTAGCCACAACAATTTGGGGTGCAAGTATATATCACACGTGGATAGCTAGAAATCGAAAGCAGTTTCAGAATTTGTTCGTATCGAGGGCTGTGGTGATAGGCCAGATTCAAAAGGAGATTAAGGAAAGAATTGAGCAACGGAAATGTACAAAGAAAGCCAATAGTTGTAGACAACTGATACAACATTTAGAATGTACGCAGTAACTATTTTCAGATGTATAGCTTCATTGACTTGAGACATGAGAGCCTTGGCCCCTGCTTGTAGGTGGCTAGGTTGCTTGCGCGCTCCTTAGGTGTATTGGATTTAGTTGGTATGGTAATATTTCACAGCTTATTACCAAAAAAAATAAATTAGTTCAATAAAAAAGCAAAATTGAATGAGTTATAGTGTATTACTCTTTAATATAATCTTCCAACATTGTAAAGACAATCTCCCCACACGCTGAACTTGTATTTAACTATGAAAAAATATTTTTTTATTAAACTTTGGTTTGAGTGAAGTTGTAGTAATAAACTTGGTTAGTGAATGCATTTGTTAAAAAATAATGAATTTGGTAAATAATAAATAGTAAAGTAGGAATTGATTTGAAGCACCAATAAATGTTAATGTTGGTGAGAATAATGATTATATTGGATATACATGCTTTAAATAGTAATAACATAAATTTAAAATTTTATTTACATATAAAATAAATGATTGGTAGATATAAATTATGTTATTTTTATTTTTTTATAAAATATACACTCGTGGATGAATTTTTGTATTTAAAAAAGAAATCTCAAATCATAATATGAAATCCCAAATCAAACTTTTTGGAGAATTTGAGATTTTATCTCATAATATAAAATCAAAGTTAAAATACATGTTCAAACGTTGATTTCATCTCATAATTTTAAATCACAAAATGAAATCACATATCTACACCTGTACTTAGTTTTCAAGATAGAATTCATGTATGTTTTTTAAAAAGTGTAATAAATTTATCAACAACGTAATAATTTTTAAAGTCATGACTCGATAGGTGTTGTACAACTCATATCCTTTTGCAATCTTAGTAGTTTAATTAGCTGAATACCTAATCTCCACTTTGTTAATAAGAGTTCGACTCCACATATTGTAATTCCCGCCCCATTTCCCCTCCCCCTACCTCAAGATAGAAAGATCTATTTTGATTGATTTTAATTTTCCCAATCTGATTTGAACAATTAAAAAGTAGGAAGATAAATGCTGAGTCGTTATTTTATAATAGAAAGGTTAGGTCACCTAGAATTCTGTCTTACATATGTCTGCTAGAGATCTTCTATACCAAAGAGTTTATAAGCTTTAAAGTTGTGTATTTTTTCACTAGCTTCATCTACTATTTTTGAGTTAATTTTATAATTTATAGATAGCTGGTAACCCAAAAAGTAAGATCGTCTTAATGAATATCTAATGATGTGTATATTTGGATGCCATAGTTTAGAGATTTCCCATTTGACTAAACTTTTATATTGTTGTTCTATTGTTCTGCCTTTAATTGGAAATCTTTCTACCAACTAGTTTGAAATTGAGACATCTTTCTACCAATTAGTTTGAAATTGAGACGTAGTTTAATTAATTGTTTAATGAAGTCTAAACTGTGATTCTTTATTATTGAAGTTGTTGAATAGTAAGATACATTTTACTTATATGTACTATTTTTTTTAAGAAAAAAAATGTATGGTACATAGCTAGTGTTTAGAGAAGATTTAATTCAAAGTCCACTTTCAAAACTTATTTTGAAAAATAGATACTTTTTTTGATTTGACCGATTTTTTTAAGGTTTTGTGAGGTATGAGTTTAAGTGTAAAATAAAAAAATCTTTTGGCACCTCTTATGTATTTATTAAATCTTTTGGAACCCCTTATTTATTTATTAAATATATTTTTAACCCCATTCTTCCATTAAACACACACAAAAAAAAAAAATCTCTCTCATCTTCTCTCGTTACTCTCTCCCGCTTCATCTCCTCTTTCCACCATTTTTTAATTTTGAGCTTGTGTAAATCATCTCCAACTTCAATCTTCAACTTCAGGTAAGTTATATTCATCTTCCAATTAATTTGTGTTTCATATTGATGGATTTTTTTTTTCCGAATTCGTTTGTGGTGGTTGAACACGTTGGAGTTAAAAATAATTTGAATTTTTTTTTAAAACGGGGCTTGATTTTACTGAAATTGGTTGTTTTTAGTTGGTATTTACTTGATTGTTATGGATAATTGGTGTATATCGATTATCTTTGGCAATTGCATGTTGAAATTTCTTCACTAATTTCGTCGGAATGTGGCAAGATATGTGGTTTTTGTTCAAACTTTTCTCCAATGTAATGGTGTTGTAGAAGCATGTTCATGTTGGGGATTCCTTGGTTTGAATCATACTCGTATTTGATATTTTTACCCGAAAAATTGAAAATTTTTTTTGAAAAAATGGGGCCTGATTTTACTTAAAATTTGGATTTTTAAGTTGGTATTTGGTTTGATTGTGCATTATTTTTGTTGGATTTTAATTTCCCTCGACGATTGCATTGAGATTTTTTTGCCATTTTTTCTCGATTTTTGTGCTAAAAATCTGGGTTCCTTCCTGTTTTTGTTCAATATAATGGTGATTTAGATGCATGTTCTTGTGGGTGATGGAGTTATTTTGGAAGAAACTTCTTATGCAAATAGACTTTTTTGGTGCTACAACTGTTGTCATGTTAATAAAATGTTAGGTCGATTAGGTATTGTATTTGCTGTTATAGTTGAGAAATGTTATTTTTTGTCCGTAGATCATAACAAATGGCTAGAGGTAACAAACGCAAGGCTGTAGAAGTTGATAGATCTGAGAAAGGAAAAAACGAGTAGTCGATGAATCGGAGAATAGAAATTGCAGCGAGGAAGCTGTTGAAACTTCGGTTCGAGATGAGCCGGAGGAAATAGAAATTGAGGCTAGGATAGACGAGGAAGCATTGATCTTGTCCCACTGTGCAAGGTTTATTTCGGCTGAGAGGTACGACCTCTCCATAGTCCTGGATGATGTCGGATCATTTTCAGCTAAGATATCCGTTAGGTCCCGTTTGAAAATATTTTATGAATTCAAACAAGTCGTGGTTGATCAACGTCTTAAGTCTAGGTTTAAGAATTCCTGTTTTGGTGGTTTATGAGACTTGCCAGAACATATGAAGTTTAACGAACAACTTGTCCACTATACACTTATTCACCGAGTTGAACAGGACAACAAGCTGGATGAAATGTGGTTCTGCATCAATGACAGGCCTGCATGTTTTGGCCTGAAGGAGTTTGCGCTAATCACGGGTTTAAACTGTGGCGTTATCCCCGTAATTCAAAATATGTCAAAGCGATGGAAGTGGGTGAAACTTTTTTCAAAAAGATTGCGAAAAAGAGGAGTGTAAATGTGAAGATATTATTGAAGCTTATTAGAGGTGGGAGGCTAGACAAGGAGGACAAGTTCAAATGCTGCTTGGTTTGGTTCGTGCACTGCATATTGCTTGCACGCAACTTGTAAAATCATGGACATAAACACCATTAAGATGGTGGATAACTTGAGCTTATTTGAGAGATACCCTTGGGGTAAGGATTCATTTGCCTTGACTCTAGACTATCTAAAGAAGCGGATTGACTTCAGCAGGCATAAGAAGACATTTGTGACAAAGGGAGTTTCATCGTACACGTTCTACGGATTTTTCTGGGCATTTATGATATTTGATTATAATCCATTGAGGTAGTTTATTATATACTGTAATTCATCTATGGTGTCTATACTCTACTGACTCTCGTTTATGTTTTTATTTTTTATTTTAATCATAGATTTGGATATACGAAGCCTTTCCCGTGCTTGGCAGGGGAAATGATAAATCAACTGAAGACCTGCTGCTCATTCCCCGATTGCTCAGATGGCACACCTCAAAAGGCGATAAACTAATCGAAGGTGATCCATATTTGAACGAATGAAGAACAAAGGTATGAAACTATTTTTCTGAAGAATACTTTTACCAATATTGTGTTGCTAATCAATCACATTTGCCTATTTATCTGTAGAGAGTGCACCCGTACCTTATCCCCACAGTCCGTGAAATGAAGCAGCACTACATGAAAAAGTTCAAAGCATTCACGGATGAACCGAAGGACACATTCATCGATGGCTTGAAGGCCCATCCGGAGGGTGTGACTGTCATCACCTCATCGGAGGATGGTGAGGATGAGGATGATGACCGGGATTTGGGTGGAAATATTATTTCAAGGCATGTCACTCGGGGTGCGGGGACGAGTAAGTCAAGAGCATCGAAAAAGACACCGATGATTGAAAATCTGAAAGAGCGCATGTTTAGGCTGGAGGATTCGATCAAGGACATCGTTGATTTTGTAAAAGATGAGAGGCTGAGGAGAGCAGAAAAGGAGAAGCAAAAGAAGAGAGATGAACATGAAGGTAATATCTTCTCTATATATTATAGAAGTTGCATATTTTATATAACCCCTTTTACTTATAATAGAATTTATACCATTCTTCATCAACCAATATCTTAGTTTATTATAAACGTTAAATACTTGAAAATACAGGTGTAATACCCCGTAGTTTTGTGCTAGAATTCTAACCGTCATTCTTGTGCGTCTAAGCTCTAATCCAAGTGATTCTCACGTGAATACAAGTTGCATGATCATTATCCTAGTCTATGGAGTAGTTTAGAGGTGGAAATGTTTATAGCAATGACCTAGAACAAGGTTGAGCTAAGACCAATTGATTCATCCAAAGTTTGACATTCGATTCTACAAGGGTCAACTTCAAACGTGAATATCTCTTAATATACATGAAATTTTTCATCCCAAGACCTATCAAATTGTAGATAATTGAATTAGATTTCCAACGATACCAATTTTGCAAATATCCGATACCCGAACGAAGAGTTATGCACATTTTTGTGAGAGGCAGTAAGAGTGTACGATGGGCAATGCGCCGCCCAATCAAATGTGTGCGATTGGGAGTGTGAGGCACACTTAAATATCTGCCATAAGGTGTGCGACGCGCACCTTAAGGTCTGCCATGAGTTGTGCGTCGCATACCTCACTTTCAAGTGCCAAAAATACCCCTATATATGTCTATAACACGGGATTAAACTCCCATAACACCAAAATAAGTTTACTCTCTCTCAAAATCACCAAGAACATTCATTAGGGTTTCAACCTAAAAATTCAAATATCTCAAGACTCAACCGTGAGAATTCTATAATTTTTACATATTCGGAATCCCCGTTACTGTAACACCCCGTACTTAATTACGTGCATTAGCCATGGTTATATGTGTTGGAGTATATGTATTGATCATAAGTTAGGTATATATGAGTTTAAGTATGAGTATTGATTATTTTGAGATGGTTTCAAGGGTATAGTTTGATTATATGTGTATAGGAATCGACTTTATTTATACCGGAATTTGCTCGTCGAAGTTTCTATGCGAAGTTAATCGAGTTAGCTTTCCAACGATATAAAGATTTCTGAAAACAGATGAGTATCGGATATAAGCGAGCATGTTCGAAACTTGAAAACGGTGGACGCAATGAACAGTAAATGTGCAGAAATTTTCTGCACACAAAAGTACTGCAGCCAAACAGATTTTTGGGTCGACTTTAAATGATCATAACTCCTTGTACAAAATGAACTGTGTGAGCTGCTATATATCGATGAGAATCCCCGAGAGTCTTCTTTCTAATGCAATTGGTTTCACCCAAATCTATTATCGGAGAAAAGAGTTACGGTCGATTTAATTTAGCCTATCAAAACAGTCCACCATGGACAGATTCGGATTTACTTAAATTTTAAGGGCAATATGGTCATTTTTCATCACCTCATGGACGAAAATTGGTCATTATATACATATACCTAGCCTCATATCCATCATTTATCATCCAAATTATTGAAGAATAAGAAACCCTAGCCTAATTTCAACTCCAATTATCTTGTGATTCAACTGTAGAAAATCCAAATTGATTCCGTAGTTGTGTTCACCGTCTCGAGGGCTTCGAGAAGCACCCCATATTTGTGCCAACAGGACTTCGAAATCAAAAGGGCCATTTTATGGTAAGGATGTAAATTATGTTGGTGTTATTTATATGAATATGTATATATATATGCATGTGAGCATAAGAAGTATGTTATTTGATTGTTGTTGAAAGATGATTGGAAATGATGTTGGATTATTCTTGTGCATGGTTGGATTATGTTGAATTGTGAAGGGATTTGGTGTGATGATGTGGTATTGAAATGATGATTATATATATACACATAAACCTACTGTTCAAGTTGGTTTTTGGAATGCTTTGCAAATATTGGTTGTGTGGAATTATGGAAGAGAATTGTGGTGTTGGGTTGCTAATACTAGATGCCAAACATTTCATTGTAGATAAGTGATTTGTAAAGGCGGGAAGTTGTGTTGAATTGGTATCCGAATCTACAACGAGGTATGTAAAACATACTCTAACGATGTTCTTTGGCATGAAAACACCAATGTTCCATCAAGTAAGATTCCGAGGTTGTCTAAAAAACATGTATTGTTCTACGTTACCAACGAAGTTGTTTCCATTCTATAAAGTGTCAAAATATTTCATTGATATACCAAAAGGCTCCTATTTCATTGTTGTGATATTGATGATTCTGAAACACATTGTTGATGTACCAATGAGTCTTTATTACATCGTTATTGTATAGAAGGTCTATTACTTGGTTCCTATTGATGTATCATTGTTCCAAAGGTACTATATTGGCATGAACACTAATGTAATAATCTCAAAAGCTTTTGAACTGAGTTATTGGAAAGATCTCTTATGTGTGTTACTTGATATACGTGTGGGTGGTAGCTCAGGGGCTTAAGCCTAGCATGGGCCGAGCCCGATACTTGATATGATTACAGTTGATATGTACTGGGGGCAGCCTAATGGTCACAGTACGGTACAATATTGATTATTGTTAGGTGGTTGGAGGTTCGGGAGGAGGAGGTAATGGCGAATGATAATTGTAAAGAATGAAATGAACGAATGTATACCGTTCCACAAATGTGTTTGAATTCAAGAACCCAATTCAGATTAATGATAATGTACATGATCCTAAAAGTGTTTATGAAGTGTGGTTCACTTCTATTATGATTTATTCACTTGTGTCTGATTTTCTTGATCCCCCATATCACATATGATTATTTACAACTTTACATACTCAGTACATATTTCGTACTAACGTCCCTCACGGGGGACCTGCATTTCATGCTGCAGGCACAGGTGCTTCAGCTTATACACAACATAGATAGGAGCCAGGTCATACAGCTATTGTTGGTGAGCTCCAGTTTGCTTCGGAGCTTTCCAAGTCGATTCCTTATGTTTTGTTATTGTACAGGAGTCATGTGTGGGCGGGAGGTTTGTCCCGACCCTAGTTATGTCATGTATATCCTAGAGGCTTTGTAGACATAAGAAAGGGTAAAGTCATGGAAGTTTATATAGTGATGTTATATTTGTATATATGGCGGCCCCGACGGCCAAGTATTATATATATATATATATTTGTGCGTGTTGTGCTGATACAGGTAATTAGACCCTTTTATAGGCAACGAAGTGTTGTCCAAATTTTTGGTGACATGTAAGTGAAAGTACAGGTATTTGAACGGGTTCTTCCGGGCCTTCTCGGCTTCGGGTGCCAGTCCGGCCCGATGGAATTTTGGGGCGTGACAGTTACGAAGGCTACGGGGGACACCCAAAAGTTCGTGAATAGCATTACGTCATTCGGAAAGTCATTCAAAGCTTCAAGTTTAAGGTATGTGAGGGTTTTCAACAAGAACACCCTTTTGTTCTTGTGCCCAAAAATATTTTTCTTTTACGAAGTTATGGATTTTTACATGTTTTATCATGAATTTGAAGCATAAATTTATACTCTACATTGATTCGCATGAGACTATGATACTTTTGATATTTTAGAAGTGGAATTATATGAGAATGATGATATTATTGTACAAAAAGCTGAAATTTCCAGATTTTAAAGTAATTTATATATGTTAATGATGACAAGCATGATTCTTGAGAGATTTTATCGTGATATTGATATATGGGTCTTCGAACCCCCTTTGAAATTGTACTTTGAGAAATTATGTGCTATAAGCACAATGAGATTTGAATCCCAAAGTTAATTTTCTTTACAAAGATGTATGATTTGATATGCTTTACTAAGAATTTGAATATATGAATTTTATACCTTACGATGTTTCATGAGAATGTTGATATGGTTACCTATAAAGCTGAAAATTTAAGTTTTACGTGATTATTTTTATGCTTATGTCATAAAGTATGAAACTTTGGAAGGTTTTATGGTGATATTGATGTATGGATTTTTGGAACCCTATTTGAGTTTATTATTTTGAGAAATCATATGTTATAACTACCTTGAAAATTAAATTAGTTGAAATGATGAAGAAGCTTTGATCTCTAGCCGGGGATCTATCGGAAACAACCTTTCTACTTCTTTAGAGGTAGAGGTATGAACTGCATACATCTTACCCTCCCCAGACCTCACTATGTGGGAATACACTGGGTTTGTTGTTGTTGTTGTTGATGATGAAGAAGCTTTGATCTTTCGATCGTAAAAAGGGGTATTTTTGAACCCGAGATGAGAAAAGAAATCCACTTTTATTGATTATTATAAAAAGGGTAGCATGATGACTCCCGTTGTGAATTGTTGAAATATTTATTAGTGGATTTTCTTTTGAAAAGATCTGATCTAAGTTCAGGAGTAGTCTTTAGCACCGAGCAAGAGGTATAGCAGGATTTGGTACTTCCCTAGAACTACGTGCCCCCGTAGGATGTGAGCCAGAGGCTGATTTATATAGTGATCACTAGTGTTTGGATTGACGATTTAAGGTCCTACTCCGATGACAAGGATAGGACAGCTCTCCCCAACGTGGGTAAGACGTTGGACTCCATGTAGCTCACATGGTTTATGTCGGTTGTAAGAGACTCCCAGTGTGTGTGTGTATTCTTCTATCTGAGATGAAAACATAATTGCTTAAAAGATTGAGTTTGAGAAAGTCATTGTTTTCGAAAGATTTAAAGACTATATATTCTAAAGAGATTTGTCATGAGATTTGATTGCTTTGATGAATTGGAATTGAGATGAAAGTGAATTGAGATTTATTATGATAACTCACATGTTTCACCTGATATATTTTACTCTCTTATGATTATGATGATTTTAGTTCGAGCTAAGTGAGTCACTTATATCAGCATGCATAATTTTATAAACTGTGATGATATTAAGATATTATTTTATATATGCATTGCACCCCCATATGCTCGGTACGTTTCCATGGTACTAACCCACATATTCGTATGTGGGCTACATTTTCTCGAAATACAGGTACAAGGTATAGTGTACATCTTCAGATCCATTCAGCTCGCGGCATCCAGTCAGCAGGTGATGAGTCCTTTTGATTCAAGGGCTTGAGTTAGTTATACAGTTCGAGAAGTGATGTATTTTCTTTATCCAGCCGTATTGAGTTAGGATAGTCGGGAGTCATGACCCAACTACCTATAGTCAGTACTAGTAGAGGCTTCATAGACAGTCAGTAGAAGTTGATGTATTCCGTTTCAGTTTTGGTTGTAAAAGCAGAGTTGTAATCTTGTAAATTTAGTTTTGTATCTATCATATTCAGAAAAGAGTTATTTTCCGCAGATTTGTATAGATTTATACTTTTTGTTCAGTTGCTTATGAGTTATGCCAGTAGAAGGGTTAACTTAGGGTCATTTGTACCCCTAAGAATCGTGTGACATCTCGGGACCCAATTTTGGGGCGTTACAACAGGTGTGCAAATGCAAAGTCAACATTCAGCGACGAGGGTTGTCCGCGACATCGCGGCATTAAAGAAGCGCTCCTTGAGGCAGCAAATTTGAAACTCGATCAATGCTGATTAGGTGATGATCTCTGTGGTTGTAGCTGTGTAGAAAAGAAAAATCTCGATGAAGGCGATGAACAGAAAGAAGAAGAAAAAAATGAAGAAGCTGTTGATGAAGAAGAAAACAGAGTTGATGGATCAGCTGGTGTGGAGAAGGAGGATCGGGACGAAGGCAGGCAGGATGAAGAAGATAAAAATGAGAAAAATATTTGTGTAGAAAAAAACAATGAAGGAGATGGAGAGAAAGCAGGAGAGAAGAATGCATGAGAAGTAAGAGGGAGAAGAACATAAAGAAGAAGGAAAAAATAATGCACCCGAAAAAGAAGGTATTGCGGAGAAAGAAAATGAGAATGAATTTCTGAAATTAGATGAATTTCTTAATGAAGTTACTCTGGACATCGACAAGATGCAAGTGAAAGACGAAAATGTTGAATGTTTAGACAATGTTTAATTTTTATTTGTGGTTGATGATTATTTTTATTAGACTAGGCAATCTTAACTTTTAACTTTCAGCTCGGGATGTGTACAACTGAAAAATTTTATTTTCTAAACTGCTTTTATAGTTTATGATAAACATTATAAATTTTAAATAATCAACGTATCATTACTTTTACATGAATGTCATCTTTGATTATAGACTCTGACTAAAAGGTAAAGTATATATAGTAGAGAGTTGTGTAGTCGATGAATGAAAAAGTTAAACCGTATATAATATAAGTAAAAAATAGTCGATTAATAAAAGAGTCAGAATACATTCAATCCCACTACACCCCTATTACACCTTTCCAAAAAGCTAAAACTAATAGTAAATCATACACCATAGTTTTCATACCCTTTTCTTTTTCTTCAGCCATAGCCAATCTATGCTTAAATTGATCCCTTTCAATTTCGACGTCTTTCAACAATTCATTTAAGTGATCAATCTTGTATTTCGATTCTCTATATAATTTCATAAGAAAATTCTTATTTTCTTTGGAATATGTAAGTCTTTCTAACATTTCAAACTTTGCAACGCCTTGAAATTTTGACACCTCGAAATCAGAGGGAAGCCACTTGAAATAAGAGCATCCACCATGATCCTAAAAAAATAAGGATAAATTAGTAAATCGGATTATGTGATGAACAAAAATAAATTCTTACTTAAACAAAAACAAATCTTTTCAACTGTACAATTGTAGAATTTTTGACCCGAATTTTTGTCGGTTCGTGATATTTTCAACACCGCAGGATTACCACAACGATAAATATAAAAATATTTAGACGTTTGAGATGACTGCGACATTGTTATTGTTGAAGCAAAACTAGAAAGTGATGAATAAATGAACATAAAGGAGTTCAAAAGGGTCCCTTTAATTAATATAGTAGGGCTACCTAAATCTGATCGTTGAAAAATTCTGATCGTTGGAATTGTACCATTGGAGAGAATTTAAATGGATTAACATTTACTTCAGAGGGTCTCTAAAGAATGTTTATATCTTCTATAATCGACTGTGTCACGTATGAATTATATACAGATATCAGTGTTGATGATCCTGTATATTGACTTATTATCGATTTAGACTGAGGTCGATTATAGACCTATCATACAGTCTATGATCAACTTACTGAATATATTGACAGCTTAAAATAATGGCAAAAAAGAAGAAATTAAATAAAATTAAATTAGAGTACGTCAATTAACACCATTAGAACATTGTAAAGCAATTTACATACATCAATTGTGAGTCTCAATTACTTTTGAACGTGATCAAGTGTTATCTAAGATACGGAGTAGTCGTAGATCATTGAGAGGACACAAAAAAAGGAGAGAAAATAAAATAAAATAAAATAAATATTAATCATCCAAGCACTAAAGAACGACTACTTATCATGACAAGAGATTAGACTCGTGTGATGACCATAAGAAAGAGTGGTGGTTGTCACTTGTGAGTGTTCAATAGACAAGTAGTGTATGAGAACAAGGAGTCCTTCTCAACAGAGACGCTTGTTCTAGGTAATTGGTTGTTACTATCATTGCTCTCCCCTATACTCATTTGATCGAGTGTCCAATTGTGTTGTAATCTCATATTATGATATTTAGTCACTTTACATTGCGTGAATGATGTTTATTTATTTTATTTTATTTTATTTTATTTCTCCCCTTTAAATCTCACCTCCTTTGAAAATAGACATATGATAATATCTTGAGTATATTATAGATAATTAACTTTATCTATACCAGATTATATTATTAGTGATGTATCGACCAATTGAGTCTATTTTCAAAGGAGGTGAGATTAGAAAAAGGAAGAAATAAAATAAAATAAAATAAATAAACATCATTCACGCAATGTAAAGTGACTAAATACCATAATATGAGATTACAAAACAATTGAACACTCGATCAAATGAGTATAAAAGAGGGCAATGGTAGTAACAACCAATTACCCAGAACAAGCGTCTCTGTTGAGAAAGACTCCTTGTTCTCATACACTACTTGTCCATTGAACACTCACAAGTGACAACCACCACTCTTCCTTATGGTCATCACACAAGTCTAATCTCTTGTCATGATAAGTAGTCATTCTTTAGTGCTTGGATGATTAATATTTATTTTATTTTTATTTTATTTACTCTCCTTTTTTGTGTCCTCTCAATGATCTACGACTACTTTGTGTCTTAGATAACACTTAATCACATTCAAAAGTGATTGGGACTCACAATTGATGTATCTAAATTGCTTTACAATGTTCTAATGGTGTTAATTGACATACTCTAATTTTATTTTATTTAATTTCTCTTTTTTTTGCCATTATTTTAAGTTGTCAATATATTCAGTAAGTTGATCATAGACTGTATGATAGGTCTATAATCGACCTCAGTCTAAATCGATAATATGTCAATATACAGGATCATCAACACTGATATCAGTATATAATTCATACGTAACCTAGTATATATTCGTATTGAGCGTATATAATTCGTATTTAGCATAGTCGATTATATATTCGTACTGTACTTCAAGTTTAAACAGTGTTTGCACATCTTTAAACATGTACTACTAAAAAATCAACAAAGTCTGAAAGACATAAAATCATTATAGATAAATAGAATATCATGAAAACATAAACTTATCTATAGATAGATAAAGTTCATTGCATCTATATTTATAATTTTTGGGAAAAAATTTCAAACAAAAAGACAAAAAATGAAGTTTTCATTTACATAATCCTACCATGAAAGTTTCATTCAGCAATGAACTAAAAAACAAACTAAACTAAACTAGACTAGACTAGGGGATGAAGAGGGGCTGATGAGTTCACAGGGGTCCAGGTTGAGCCTCTCAGCTACGGCCCAAAGAAAACGAGCCATCTTCCGGAGCTCTCTGTCCAGCCGCCGTTGATTGGTGGCAAGACCCTGGAAAAGAAAATCCAGGTCACTCCGAAGCCTAAGCAACTCTATGTTGTCGATGGTTGTCATTCTGTGCATTGGCCGTAGTGTGTACCTCCTTCTACCAATCTTCTTCTCTCCTTAGTGTTTTCTTCAGAAATTTGGTTTAAAATCGACAAGGGTCTCTTTAAATAGACCAGAGCACGAGACAATCGACCAATATAAGTTGTACACATATTGATAAAAAGGGAGAAGACGTGTGGAAATTGTAAACGAAAAGTCGTGGAGGTTGTGGCAGTCGAGGCATTTCAAATCGTATCATTTCCGTAGTGTAATAATTACATTAAAAAGTTCAGTGTATGAGGAAAAATGTTTCTTTAATAGACTAAACGACTGGTCGATGATATACTATGTAGTTTAAACTATACCCCGTCGACCATGCATCGATCCATAATATATTTTGAGTTCAGTCGATGTGTAATATGTATAGTCGATTTCATAACTTGGGATGACTATTTTCAAAATGACACTTTTTCCAATGTGTCATAATTATTTTGAATTCAACATTGTATGAAGAAAAGGGTTTGTTCAATAGACAACCAGGTAGGTTTATTATACACTACGTATTGAATATTTACTTTGTAGACCAAACACTGATATATTATATATTATGAGGCTGGTCGATTATTTCAGTCTATAATCTATTTAGTACGTAGTATTTAATATATGAACTGGAATCGATAATGCACAACCAAAAAAGTCAATTTTAACTTTAGTTCAGTGGTTTTCAAAACAGAATACACATTATATACTGTCCAGTGCATTTGAACAAACCAAAAACATAAAATACAATGCTAATCATATTAACCTACGTTAAGGTTGCATGTTGTTCTCTTATGTCCTGACCTTTTGCACTTGGAGCACTTGATTCTTTTCTTGTACCTTGAAGGTTACAACACACCCTTAACGCGTTTCACTTTCCTCCTTCCGAGTTTGGGATCGAAATCGAGTGGAAGAACTTGCATTTCTAGATACTCTCGCGCCACACTCCTCTCCAACTCCAGTGGTGCTACACAAATAGGTTCCAAGTATGCAAGGAGGTATGATTCTTTTGAATATATTTGCGAAGAATAGTTGTAAATGCTAATGTTGTATTCGTCCCCGTGCTTCAAACGCAACGCTGCAATAGCATGAGCGCCTGGCAATTTTACCAAGTCATACTTTCTGCAAGAACATGACCGTCTCGAAAGATTAACTTTGGCAGAACGACCATAACCAAGCATGGTGAATTCGTCGGTGCTTTCATTTATGTTGTTCACATATAATTTGTCGCCCTCGGTCATGTTTTCCCTCAAGATCATCTCGGCTACAGGAACGAATGTTGTCTTTGAATTGTCCACCTCCGCATACCTCTTCCTAAATATTTCTCCAAACCTATTTGCAATTGAATTGAAAATCGTCGCCACTGGATACTCTCTTTTGTCGCGCAACATTGAGTTGAGCGACTCGATGATGTTTGAGGTCATGACGTTGAATCGATTACCTGAAAAGAGAGTTCGGCTCCACTTTTCAAATCCAACTTCATGCTCGAGGTAAGCTGTTGCACTGGGGCATCTTTCTTTAAGAGCGTTGAAGTGGTCATTAAGTTCTTTCAATATGTACGCCTTGGCCGCATAGTAGTACAAATAGAGAGAATCGGAACAATGGTGATTTGTTCGGAGATTTTCACCAATATGCCTCATACAAACACTGTGATGCGCAAACGTATAATGCCTTGTGAGGCCATTGGCTATACTTACATGTCTGTCGAAGATAACGCACAACTCTGGTTCATTGATGACAAAGGCCTTAAACTTCTCGAAGAAGAATCCCCACGACACATCGTTCTCCTTATCCACCATACAATACGCTAAGGGATAGATATGATTCTGCGTATCTTGAGAGACAGCGCACAACAGCATGCTCTCGTACTTGCCGGATAAATGCGTGTCATCAACTGCAACGACCTTTCTCATGTGTGCATATCCACGAATAGAAGTCCCAAACGTCATAAAGTAGTAAATAAACCTGCCCCATTCCTCATCGACCATGAGGGAATTAATAGACCCGGGATTGACGCCGTTGAAAACATATGAAAATGCGGGAAGCACTGCATATCCGTGCTCGGGCGTACCTCAACTATGTTCTTCGTAATGATGCCTGCCATCCAACACTTCCAATAGCCCGGCCTGCAATGCAGCTCCCTAAATACAATCCTCTCGATCTCTTTCGGGCTTGGACCTTTGTTGTCGACGAAAAAATTCAAAATAAGTGGGGCAATGACCTCTATGGTGACATTCTTGTGCTTTCCCGTGACATGATCAACGCCACAAGTATGCTCTTCCACGTACTTGTGGATATGAAATCAACCCGATTCTCCGATAGCACATGCGCGCACCATCCACCAGCAAGTAGGATCTACGCACCTCACCCTCAAGTATTTCTTACAACTCTTCACCGTTGTGTAATTGAACGACATTTTCACCGATGCCGGCTTCAACAAAAAATTCAACATTTTCTTATCCTTGAATGTTTGTTCTACAAAAAGATTGGTGCCGTCCGAGAAAGAATGACTTCTTTGTGGTTCGAGCTGCCCGTCCTCACCTCCTCCACACTGCTCTTCTTCATAATCTTCACTATTATCCCATTCATCACCACCTATGCAATCGTATTCCGTTGACGTATCATCCACTGTCGGGGGTGGGGGTGGGGCTGATGTGGATGCTTCTTCCCGGGACCTTCCAACAATGTTAACCCGCAATATAGGTCTGAAGTTATCAGAATCAACGCAAAACATGTATAGTTCCACGTGTCTATCATTTCTTATGAACGTTGGATAGATTTTACCCCTCCCGTTCATCAAGTAACTAATTACCACCTCGCTTTGATCACAACTTAATTCACCGCTCTCTATTACGCTTTTAACTATGTCGGCGTATGAACCGTTGCGACGAAGGTCAATGAACACTGTCTCTTTAGACTCAGTTTTCCAAACCCAACATTTAGGAGTCTCCTCCCATTCACCAGAAAATATACCACCAACAACCACGTAATCTATAATAACATGATATACCTTGATAATAGTATTTTTATAGACTTGAATAGTGGTTTATGCGCCTAGACTTAATAGATTGAAGTCGTCTTCTTCTTAGCTGCTGGCCGTACAGTGCACGATCAACCCTTTTCCGACGACCACCAAAATAATCCGACGAATTTCAGCTTAGAAATAACCTAAGGAGTGTTAGAATGTTGCTATTGAGCCAATAATCGATTTCGAAATGTGGGACTGATTTTCAAGCTTTTTGTATGAAAATGGAAGAAAAATTGGAGCTAAAAATAAGCAAAAATGACTTAAAACAATGGAGATAATGTCACTTTCTGATGGATGCCAGAAAATTCGACGAAAAATGGTCGAAAAATCGAGAAAATGGCGCCAAAATTGGGTGGTTGGTAGTGGATTGGTTGAAAAGCTTTGAGATATTTTTTTTAAAAATTAATTATCTAATATTTATATTTTTGGACATGGACTAAAGTATAGTTTTAAAAAAATTGGGGCTGAATTGGGAAAGGAGCTAAAGTGTATATTTTGTAAGTTGAGTGCTAGGGTTGCATTTATTTTTTATGGTCCCATTAAAGTTTCTTGGTGTCTAAATGTCAAAAAAAGTTTTGAAAGTGGCCTTTTAGCCAACTCCCCTGGTGTTTAAGGGGAAAAAGGTAGAGGGACATGCCCGTAGTCCACCAAGTTTTGATGTTGAAAATAACAGATTTCTCAAAAAAATTCATTTGGTGCCTCACAAATCAGTTGTCATGCTTCTTTTTGTCTCACAAAAAAATGAATCCAAAGTTTGTGGACACATAAAACTTGGGTTCATTTTATTTATTTTTGTAAGACAAAGAAATGCATTAAATAACTAATGTCAATTGTGTGAAACGCATAAAAAAAAATCAGATTTCTTAGTTACCAAAATATAAAACAAAAAACTATGGCTCGGTACTGAAAAGTTGTCATCTAAAAACGCTTAGTATATAGTAAGTGACTTTTGGACTGGTATATAAATGATCATGAAGGGGAGGGAGCCTTGGAGTAACTGGTAAAGTTGCTGCCATGTGACCAGGAGGTCACGGGTTCAAGCCTTGGAAATAGTCTCTGGCAGAAATGCAAGGTTAGGCTGCATACGAGACACCCTTGTGGTGGGGCCCTTCCCCGGACACGGCGCATAGCGATAGCTTTAGTGCACCGGACTGCCCTTCTATATAAATGATCATTTCTCAAGAAAAATGTACAAAAGATGATGAATATTGTAGTTGTATTCAAGGATAGTAGTTGCTGAGAGAGAGGCAGTGAGCATTGCTTGCTCTCCTTATAGCTGCTTTTCATGAAAATCTCCTTAGTAAGACACAACTGCAGCCACAAATGTGCACGTATTAAAACTTCTATGCTTAACAATTCGATGATAGTGAACTCTTATGATAGTTACAAGCTACACCATAAGAGTAGTTGACAAAACCCAAAAAAGAGAAAAAAGGAAAAGCTATTAGAGTCTTTGTTGAATATGGTGACAATCAAAAAAATCCATTGGGCAGTCGATATGGCTAAAAATCTCCTTTTCTTGCCCTGATACTTTATTATGGTTGATCATCTGCTAATTTTCTGAGGGGTTGGCCTCTCTTCTATCTGACAGAATTCATTTTATGGAACGTAGTAGGTGGCTGAGGCATCATAATATTATTGTGATGGTTGAGCGACGAGTTTCTCTTGTCTTGTCAGCGATCGACAATGCTTGATAATCTTAATTGCAGGTAATATAGTTGCACATTAAGGAGGTAACACTGCTTATTTCTTTTCCTCCTGCAACGAGGCATGAGGGTATTCATATTCTCGTTCATAGATATCACATAGTATATAACAGATGCTATACGAGTCATGTGTTCTCATATAACCAAATATCTTAGACTAGGCTATCCTGGTTGGGAGGAAATAATTTTACACTATAAGGTCTGGTAAGAAAGATGAAAGTTGTAAAAAAGCGGTGGTGGATTCGTCACAATATGCAGCCTTTCTTCACAACTTCAGAAAGTTTACAAGGGAAACAGAATTGGTAAGGACAGAAGTTGACAAATTCATGATTTCTGTATTTACAGATGTTTGTTCACGAACTTATACATGAAGCATACTTGGAAAATGTTATGTCTGTTGCAGCTATTTGCTTCTGCTTATTGCCTCGCCAAAATGGTAAGAACTTTCTTAATCTCTTAGATATATCCATGATAGTGTTTGGTCATTGTGGTCCACGGTGCATTATTCACATTTTCAAATAGCTAAGGCGGATTGTTATGTGTTTAATTTGCTCCTATATTTCTAGAAGTTCTTGTCAGATCAGATTATATTTGTCAAGTAACTCCATTTCTTAAATCTGCCTTTTCACATTATGGATTGATCAGACGTTCCAAAGAGAAAGGAAAAACGGCACAATATACAAATGTCTGAAGGCTCTTAACTGCGGAGCAATCAGTCCATCCAAGGAAATTTTCAAGTGTGCTCAAGGATGAAGTGTATTTCTTATTTACATCCCCTAGGGTGGTGTTTGTCTTCTCATGTAATTTACTTGGTAAGAATGTAGGGGAAAGCAAAAGAAACAAAAAAAAAAATACGCTTTATGATTTCTGTCCAATTTTGGTCGTCCTTTCTAACCGAATAGGGAAATTAATCTTTAGCTCCTGCTACCTTCCCTCTTATTACTACAAGTCCACAACCAAATACAGTTCCCTGCAAGAAGATTTTCGTCCATCTTTTATTGTAAGAGTGAAGGTAACATGAGCTAAAGTGTAGATGAAGGTTAAATGATGAAATAGTTATCACTTTCTTGCGTCCTATAATAGTGGAATGAGGCAGAAGCTCAACTCATCCTCCGGGGCCAGTACCATCCACTAGGTTATTGAAGTGCGTCACTTCCAGATAGGTCAGTCAAACAATGAGCTGAAGACGAGCACATTCCGCATTCTTATTTTAACATAACTCACATTCTTATTTTAATATAACTCACAAAAAATTATAAGTTAGGCATTTTATTTTAACATAACTCACTATTTTTGTGAGTTATGCATTCTTATTTTTAACATAATTTTAATACATTCAAAAAGCATGAATAATAATTACATGAAATTAGCGATATAAATAATAATAACATGAAATTAACAAACATAACTTATTAGCAATGATATTTTAAACCTACCGATAATAATCGACAGTATCCAAGCTTAGTGACAAATGAACATTTCCAGATGTTCCAGCATTGTGCATCCATCCAAGTTGAGATGATTGACCATAATTATAGTCATTTTCAAATAAATCAACATTATTCGTGTCACGCAGAGTTAAATCCCCTAAATAAAATATAACATATGACATAAGAAATAGACAAAAAATCATTAAAAATATAAAATATTAATAATAACACAAATTAAGAAAAAATACAAATCACTTTCATTCAAAGTTTCATTCAAATCAGGTATTGAGAATTGTGTTGGCATATTACTCGGCATGATGTATTGGAGAGCATTTATGTCAAAAAAAGTATTATACTGAGTTAAATGAGCATTAACATCAATTGTTGGATCATCAAATTGCGTATGCACATTTGTCTGTATCGGAGACTGTACAAGATGATTTTTACGCTCCTTCTTAACATAAACTTGAAGAATGTTCAGTTTTATTTGACTAGCATAGTCACAAGGAGCCCTCAGAAATTCAGTCAACGACTCATCATCACTAATAATTAATTCTCCATAATTTACCATTCCTTGAGATGAGAAGGAATTTGGATACTGTCCGACTATAAATAAATCAAAATCATTATTTTTTATTTTCATTCTTCTAAAAATTGATTCTACAAATTCTCTATAACCAATTGAAATTGGATACTTCGCGTTGGACTTGGGGGACATACTATAATATATTGTATTTCCCTCGTGAATAATTTCGCCATCCCAAAAAAGTGCAACTTTAACACGTTCAAAATTTATTCTCTAAAATTTGATAAAGTTTTAAAAAGATAAATTGAGTTCGAAGATGATTGAAAAAAAAAATGAATTGAAGTTGAAGAAGAATAAGAAGAATTTGAAAATCATATACAAAGAATGAATGTATACGGGTGTTTAATTAATAGGAGAATTTGATAAAACAGATGCATAACTCACAAAAAAGGTGAGTTATATACTTTTATGAGTTATATGTTAAATAGAATTTCGGAAACGTTTTTCATTATTTAAATAACTCACAAATGAATGGATAACTCACAATTTATAGTTATGTTAAAATAAAAGTCATAACTCACAATTTTTGTGAGATATGTTATAATAAAATGCATGACTCACAAAAATCGTGAGTTATGTTAAAAATAAGAATGCATAACTCACAATTTTTGTGAGTTGTGTTAAAATAAGAATGAATAACTCACAAAAATTGTGAGTTACGTACTTTTAAAAAAAATTAACACCGTGAGCTGTCTTCCGTTAAAAGGTATTTGAGCATAACTCACAATTTTTGTGAGTTAAACATAGATTGGTACATTTTAAAATATATGGCATAGTTTGATACTTTTTTTAGTTTGGTGTCATAGAATGGTTCCGGACTCGTTATAAGACGCGTTATAGAGTGGACTCTGTGATGTGCGCAAGGGTTCGTTGCCATGTTTGGTCGTGTCATACCTGTTGCAGCATCAGTTTCAATTTTTGGACTTCCTAACTCACCAAGTTTTCTTTCTTTATCTTGAAGGATCCATCTGATGAGAGGAGAATAACATCTGATGAGAAGTTGAAAGAACTGTTTCATGTTGACAACTTCACAGGACACATTTTATAAAGGCAGAACAATGAATTGGTTATTGGTTGTGTGGTTCATACGCATCAAACTATTGAATTGGTTGCAAATTTCTTTGGTTATCCCTCGTGTTGCATACGGTTTAAATTTACTTTGAATACTGTAGAAAAAGTCTATGTCCTGACTTGTACCGTGACTTCTCAGATGAGAAACGAGCACTTTTATGTCCAACTGTTTAGCTAAGTTGGGACTTCTGGTTTACATTTAAATGTCATTGTTTAGAAGTATATCCAGTTGTGATTTGATGCAATTTATTTTTTGCTTTGCTTAATCCAGTATACACTCAGTGAGTGTTAAAAATTTCCAGCTAACAACAAATGCAAAGTTTTAATTCTTGAATACCAATTGCTAGAACTCTATTATGAAGAATTTCATTGCTGAGTTGTCCTCGTGCCATGGTTCAGTGGTACGTAAGAGCGCAATGCGAGAAACATGATTTAGGCACTCACACGTCACAAGTGAGAAAAGTTAGGTTAAGGATGGAGAGGCAAGTCCATTATCCTCGGAGTTCCAAACTTTGTCAACTGATTTTCGAGTCTCTTAATTTTTTTAATAGGAATTTCAAAGGACAACAATTGTTGTTGGAATGGTGTGGTGTGGCAGAGTTGTTTGAGAAGAAAGTCAAGTAGATATTAAAGAAGCGGTGTATGTAGGAATCAAATCTTTCACACATTTAATGAATCAGTGATGGCCATTGAAAATTGGTGCATATGGTACAAGGCAAAGTTGCCAAAACCACAAGGTAACGTTCACAGGAAAGAAACAAGAATATGGGAATCATAATTCCCCTTATGGCAGTATCCAATTTTGACAAAATAGGCCGGTGTGAAAAAAAGAGTGAACCACATCTAGTTGGTAACACATGGGATTTGCCCCAAAGTTTAGATACAACAGAGAACAAAATCACAAAATCCTCAATGAATAATTTATTTTTTTAAAAGTAAATAGTGAATGGTTGTTGCTGCTTAGCTTTTGATCAAGCAGGTACGGTTCTTCAACTACCTCACATTTGAATATTTGATGCCTTATGATAATAAAAACAAGAATCAAAATCATTGCCAAATATATGAACCTTATTATCTGTTTGTACTAAATTGAATAATGTAGAATTTGGATGTAAGTAATATTTTTTTTTTTTGGATAATATGCATCGTCGAACCCAGCTAATTATGAGTTGGAGTGTGTGGAATTTAGCCACGAGGATGGCATATTTGTCAAAATTCCACATTTAGACAAACCAAATATGTAGATCTTGACCTAGCATCTCAAGTTTAGATTCCATCCATGTGTTGAGATTTATGTTCAACTTAGATGTTCTTAGCTTCACATATACACAATATCTTGTGTGAACTTAATTTTTCCAAGTCAAATACGTAATTTTAAAGTGGCAATCAGAATTTTAACTCGGAATTTTTGTATGCTTTGACATCATATTGAAGCGTGTGACCAATTTTATCTAAAAACTAGCTTAAATTGTTAGTGTGAGAAATCTTGATAAATACGTGCTTGCAGAATCAATAACTTTATTTGTATTTAAATAAATTCATTCACTATGTACAAATAAAATAAAAAGAATTGCCAAGTAAGTTAATAAATTTAAAATCTTGACACCGTAGTATTGAGCTTAACAACATTTCATTTACTTAATTATGTTTTAGTAAGTCTCAACAATATAATAGATATCTTTCATGTGAATCCATTTGCATTTCTTTGCCAAAAGTAAGACTGTCTAACGGGCCGGGCCGGTTCAACCCGGAACCGGCCCTCTCATTCTTACCGGGTTCCGGGCCGGTTACGGGCCGGGTTTGGCCTTAACCGGTCCGGGCCGGGCCGGGCTGCACAGTAAAAATATTAAAACCCACCCGGAACCGGCCCACTTAACCCAATCCGGTCAAACCCACTAAA
The DNA here is from genome assembly GCA_030864215.1 of Capsicum pubescens. Taxonomy (NCBI): domain Eukaryota; kingdom Viridiplantae; phylum Streptophyta; class Magnoliopsida; order Solanales; family Solanaceae; genus Capsicum; species Capsicum pubescens. Next base: position 196,014,393 of record CM061539.1, on the reverse strand, counting down.
ACCCGGTCAAACCCGGTTAAAAACCGGTCAAATATACACTATATACGCTATATACATAATATATACATTAAATATACACTTTTATAGAAGATATATACACGTGTATACATTAAATATACACTTGTATAGAAGATATTAAAATTATAAATCGTTAAATAAAAAAAAATAAAAAACAACGACTATACGTTAAATATACACGTCTATAGAAGATCTATTAACATTCATACACTCTATTCTATGTATATGTAATACTTTAAATGAGATATACTACAATATATATACATTACAATATATATTTGTATAGTTATATACTAATTTATAAAACATATACACATGTATACGTTAAATATACATGGAAGATCTATTCACATATATACACTCTATTCTATGTATAGGTAATACTTTAAATGAGATATACTACAATATATATACATTACAATATATATTTGTATAGTTATATTCTAATTTATAAAACATATACACATATATACGTTAAATATACACGTCTATAGAAGATCTATTAACATTCATACACTCTATTCTATGTATATGTAATACTTTAAATGAGATATACTATAATATATATACATTACAATATATATTTGTATAGTTATATACTAATTTATAAAACATATACACATGTATACGTTAAATATACATGGAAGATCTATTCACATATATACACTCTATTCTATGTATAGGTAATACTTTAAATGAGATATACTACAATATATATACATTACAATATATATTTGTATAGTTATATTCTAATTTATAAAACATATACACATATATACGTTAAATATACACGTCTATAGAAGATCTATTAACATTCATACACTCTATTCTATGTATATGTAATACTTTAAATGAGATATACTACAATATATATACATTACAATATATATTTGTATAGTTATATACTAATTTATAAAACATATACACATGTATACGTTAAATATACATGTCTATAGAAGATCTATTCACATATATACACTCTATTCTATGTATAGGTAATACTTTAAATGAGATATACTACAATATATATACATTACAATATATATTTGTATAGTTATATTCTAATTTATAAAACATATACACATATATACGTTAAATATACACGTCTATAGAAGATCTATTAACATTCATACACTCTATTCTATGTATATGTAATACTTTAAATGAGATATACTACAATATATATACATTACAATATATATTTGTATAGTTATATACTAATTTATAAAACATATACACATGTATACGTTAAATATACATGTCTATAGAAGATCTATTCACATATATACACTCTATTCTATGTATATGTAATACTTTAAATGAGATATACTACAATATATATACATTACAATATATATTTGTATAGTTATATACTAATTTATAAAACATATACACATGTATACGCTAAATATACATGTCTATAGAAGATCTATTCACATATATACACTATATACGCTATATACACAATGTATACATTAAATATACACTTCTATAGAAGATATATACACCTGTATACATTAAATATACACTTCTATATAAGATATATAAACATATACACATGTATACATTAAATATACACTTGTATAGAAGATATTAAAATTATAAATCGTTAAATAAAAAAAAATAAAAAACAACGACTAAGGAGTGAATGAATTTGTGGAATTTTATTGATTGCAAAATGATCCAAAATTTATAATTTACATGAATGAAAAATCTATAAATTATGCATCATTTTTTCCAACTCATTCATGTTAATATTAATTGGAACTTGCATAGGGTAGTCGAAGTCAACGGGGGAAAAACCCTGCATTGGACTTGATTCTGCTGAGTTCTCCCGTGAAGTCATAATTTCTTCAAGTTTGAGGTCGTCGTTGGGCTCTGGTTCCATTCCTTGGTTTCTTCTTTCTGCTCTAATCCAATCTCTGAGGCAAACTAAAACATTCATTGCGTTGCTTCCCAATGAGTGTCGGTTGTCTCCAAGCTGCTGTCGTCCCTGACTGAAGGCGCTCTCTGATGCAACGGTTGACATAGGAACATTCAAGATATCTCTGGCTAATCTTGAAAGTACAGGATATTGTGATTCATTATTCCTCCACCAATCCAGTGTGTTGATCCGTCGTCTGCGATCCTCTGGTGGCGTCCGCAGATAATATTTTAGCTCTTCCCGATAAGTTGATGTGTAAGCTCTCTCATCCACACTGTTCCAACAAGTTAAATCATAAAACGAATCAGGAAAACCACTATGTGCCGGCCTTTTAGAAGCTGATGGCTCCTCGGGAGGATGAGGAGCGACAGTTGGAGTGATATTTGTAGGTACGGCTGAATCAAATAAATCAGCATAGTGATTATATAATTTTTCTATATAATCTTTTGCATCAGCCGTAGCCGTCCACAAATCAGGTTGTATTTGTTCAGAATCATGGTTAATATTTATTTCTAAGTTAGTATAAATAAGAGTACTAAAGTGACACATATGATTATATTTCATGCACGGATTTAACATAGCAGCAACCAAGTAAATAGGGGGAATCGGGAAGAAATATTTTTTAAATTTCGTAAACATAGCGCCAACAGCTTCTTTATAACCTTCTTTATCTTTATATTGTCGGAGCAAACCAGAAATATCGGCTATATATGCCAAAATATTACAAACAGTAGGATAATATGCACCGGAAAATTCAACCGTAGCTACATAAAATTTTTCTAAGAACTTAACAAGATCATTAATTATAACCCAATCAGAATTATGTAGCATGCAATCAGCAGAATCAGCAAATGAACCACAATGTTGGTTAAAAGCTAGTGTAATAGGAATTCTATATTTATAACAAGTTTTTAAAAATTCATACGTAGAATTCCATCTAATATCAATTTCCTCAGGCATCAAAATCGGTGCAAGTCCATTTTCTTGACATTTAACTTTAAATTCTTTAATTCTAGATCTACGATTATTTCCTTGAATAAAACCAACAGCAAGACGAATTTTTTCAATATAAACCTCAAAAAAGTCAAGACCATCTTTTACAATTAAATTATATATATGACATGCACACTTAACATGAAAAATTTCAGGAAAGGGCGGAGATAGCGTAGATTTTATTTTTGTTATAGCAGTCTTGTTGTTAGAAGCATTATCAAAAGCAATACATAAAATTTTATTTTCTATACCATAATATCCGGCAATTTTAATAATAGAATCAGCAATAAATTGTCCAGTATGTTTCCGATCTTCATCATATAAAAAAGCAAGAATACGTTTTTGCATTATGAAATTACTATCCATCCAATGACAAGTAACGGTTAAATAATCATTTTTATTTACAGCACGACCAAGATCGGAAGTTAGGGACAATCTACATTGAATATTTTTTAAGAATGTTGATAAATAAAAACAATATTGTGAATGGAGTCTAAAAATATCAGACCGACAAGTAGTTCTAGGAATACCATTAAACATAGGATTATAAATTGCTTGTATATAACGAATAAAGGCATCAGAAGAAGGAAAACTAAAAGGCTCCACAGCTACCATTTTAGCTATTTCTTCTCTGTCCCTCAATTTATTATACTTTTTCGCTACTTGACCGGTTGTTGGGTCCATTCTAGTTTGCGTTGACCCACCAACATCCCCACCACCTTTTGCAATATTCAACTCTCTAGTGTGATCTTCAGCTATATGTCTCATTAACGTACCCGTACCCCCTTGCTTACCGCCACTTCTATGCTTATATTTTTGTTGACAAATATTGCACTGCACCTCAATATCTGATATACGTTCAAAAAATTGCCATGCAATACTAGTTCTTTTACGGGGTTTTGGGGCACTGGGAGGACGGGAAGGGAGATTAACTGATTCAGATCTAACGTTAGCATGTCCTACTGCGGGTGTTTCAGCAATATTTTCATCATCTTCGTCTACATTAACTGCATCTACTTCATTTTCTTCTTCTATACCGTAATTTTCCTGAAATTCTACATAATCCATATCGTGAGCACCTACACCTATTTCTTCCTCAAAAGGTGTACCAAGCGGTACCGGAGGCGAAGTCACACGGGTATATCTATTACTTGAACTACCTCTACCGCTAGTAATTCGCTTTTTACTACCACTACCGCTTCCGGGACAAAAATTTCTAACACCTTTAGTAGCGAGGTTTTTTAATTTATCCATAATATAAATTAAATTAAACTAAAAATATTCAAAATACACAAATATAATAAAATTAAATATTAAACAATTAATACAATAAATAAAAATTAAACGTAAGAGATGGAACGACAATACCAAATTTTGGAAGTATCCGAAGATTGCGACTTTAGAAACTTCCGCTCGTACTTTGTAAACGAAAAATTAAAAATTTAAATTGAACACTTTAAGAAATTAAATATATTGAATATTTGAGAATTGAGAATTGAGATTTGAGAGAGAATGAGATTTGAGAGAGTGAAAAATTGTGTGAGAAATGATTTGAAGTTGTAGGGTATTTATAGATTTATTTTGGGGATTAAATTTTTTTATTTTTTTTTTTTTTTTTTTTTTAAGTTAATGGGCCCAAACTAGCCGTTTGGACCCAAAAACGGTAATATAGCCGTTGGGCCAACGGCTAGTTTGGCCCAATAATTTTTTTTTTTTTTTTTTAATTCCGGGCCGGTTCCGGGCCGGTTAACCGGCGGGCCTGGACCGGGTTGGTCCGGGCCGGGTTAACCGGGCCCAGTTTAAAAAAAACCGGACCGGAACCCGGAACCCTAAAGCCCTAGGGCTTACCGGGCCGGGTCAAACCGGTCCGGTTTGATATGTAGGGCCGGTTCGGGCCGGGCCGGCCCGTTTGACAGGTTTAGCCAAAAGATGGACGAGAGAATCATTTTGCTAAGAATTAATTCGGATGGTGTAAGCAGAAACGAAAGGAAAATACCTCACACGAATTTACTCCTTTTTCTTTCTTTGATATTCGTTTATTTTTTATTTTCTTAAATAAGTAAAAAATGACTTCCAACTAGATAGTGCATGTGAAGAAAAAATAAGTGTTGTTTATTCTTCTCTTTTTATTTTATTTTTTGGGTCCTTTTATGGTTCTGGTTTCAAATTGTGCTGCACTATCTGTAAGTGAATTACCTTGCCCTTCCATAAGTATCTCAGTCAGAGAAAAAAAAATATTTTCACTTTTAGCATGTTGACAGAATAATATTTTTTTATATATATTTTTAATATTAATTATTTATTCTTAAAATTTTCAAGATCTCCACATCAATTAAATAATATGGGAGGGAGTACCAATCTAAGGATATTTTTGAAGTAAAAACAACATAAATTTCAACCTCTTTAGATCTAATTACTCCATATTCCAACGCTTTTTAATATTACTAAAACCTCTGATTTAATCCACACGAATGCATCACTTAATTTTATACGAATACATTATATTCCACACAAATACGTAACATTCTTTCAGATACATCACTTCATTTTACATGAATACATCACATTCGTAAGTTTTAAAAAAATATAAAATTTATGTAATTATTAAAAGGATTGAGATTTTAAGTAATTACGATAAATTTAGTAGTATGATGTAATTTTTCCATCACAGTAAAAAGCTAAAAGGTATTTTTTATATAAAAAAAAATCTTCTAAGAATTTAAATACATGAAATCCACCCATTTTTCATATTGAAATTCTATTAATAGAAAAGACAAATACAAAACGATTAAGAACTATGAAATGATTAGCTGATGACAAACATGGATAGTCCAAGAATACTTTTTTTAAAAAACATGCAGTGTTTTATTTATAATATAAAAATATATACAAGCCTTGTTGTGATCCGATCACAATCATAATAGTAGAAGTCCTATTTACATCCTGCATAAAATTAATATAGTACACACTCGAATGAATAATAATTTTTACTCGCCTAACCGATAATACTCCATTCATATCAATGACGAGCATAAGTGAACAATATTCGGGTAGTGCAATGTGATAAGACCTTTTGTTATTAATTCTAAAATAAATATAACAACAGTAAAATGAATATATGCAAAATATTAGGAATCTTTAGGAAACAGCTAGAAGAAAAAGGAAGAAATTATGGACCCTCCATTGGTTGGATGCACAAGTTATTCCTAGCCACTGCTACGGTTGATTGGTAAAAACTTATTGCATCGTGTATATATTAAAGTAATATTTTTTATTATAATTAAGTAATTAAATAAAATAAAATATATGTTCATTAATTATAATTAAATAACACAAACTCTAAATCAAATACATGACATGCATGTATTGATTTGATATATACATCGAGTATTTATAATAAATTAATGAATTAATGTTTAATATCGTGTCTAATCCATCCATTTCTTTTCCATAAAAAGGACAAATAGATAATAAAATTGGTGCTGCTTCATGTTTGCCGCATATTTTTTTCGTAGTGCTTTTAAACCTAGTCTTTTCCGTTTGAAGTAATCATTGATCAATATTAAATAAATTTATCATATAAAAGTTGTTTCTCTATCAAGGATAATATTTTTTGGTACAAAATAGTAGAAAAGTTCAGGCGAGATACATTTTTTAGGTTTACTTTATTAATAATTTTTGTGTGTGGTAAGCTCTAAGATATGGTCACTGGTGACATTTAGCTCCCATTTTCTTAGCCACCATATTTATATTTTCCATTGAATTCAATTTACAACAACAACAGACCCAGTATATTCCCACAAAGTGAGGTCTGGAGAGGGTAAAGTATACGCAGTTCATACCACTACTTCCGAAGAAGTAGAGAAGCTGTTTTCGATAAACAAATTAAAAATGTGTTTCTCATATTACAAATAGTATAGTAAAAAATAACTGGCCATAAGAAAAAGGATTGATCATTTAGAAAAAAAAAAATAAAAAAAATTGCTATATATAATAAATTAACATTAACGAGTGGAGACTCCTGAAATTAAACGTTATGGAGATAGTCATGCACATGCGACGGGAATCAAGAAAATTTTTGTTGCTGCATAGCTCAGGTCAAATCAAGTGGTACCACCAGACATACAACAGATAGTTTCACGATCACACATTCATATTCCAACATTAGAAATTTTCACTACTACTATCTTTTTTTTTTTTTTTTTTTGGTTTAAATCACCCGGTATTCGGTACCCGCTTTTTAGGAGTCCGACTATATCCGGATTCGTCCCGCGTCGGGTCCACTTTGGGGGGAGAGCTCCCAACAGAGTGTTTGTCCATACCCAGGGTCGAACCCTCGACCTCTGGGTATTCACTACTACTATCGGATATATAATAAGTTCAATGTACTTCAGTAATTGCTTTTGTATACTATTTAAACTTCTGTCGTCTTAAAATAAATGTCATTGAAGATTCCATCAAAATGGTAGTCCTCAAAATCATCACATGAGTTTACAAACTACAGAGAATGAGAACTATTCTTCTACATGCATCTTTATTTTATTATTTTTCTTCAAGTGAGAATGGAGAATATTAAAACTATGTATAGTATAGTATAAAAATAAACGGCTAGTTGGCTCTGAATCAGCTTGATTCTCCTACTTTATCTTATGAATCAAATTCAACCATTACAACTCTAAGAATAGAATCGTCTTTTCAAAAGCCAAAAAGTTCTTTTTATAAATTGGCTAAGATATATAAAACTTGCTTGTTTATCCTAAACTTTTGCATAATATAATAATCTGTAATAAACCACTCAACTATATATTCTTTGTCTCTTCGACTCCCATGATAAGAATTACTTTATCCCATTCTTGGGCACTTTGGTCAATTAGGAAATTATTGCTAATAACTTTTCATATTTGACTTCAAATCTTGTGTTCTAATATTGTGGATTGTATTATTTTTTACAAAATTATGTCCACTTTGTCTTGCGTAGATCAAGTCAAGTCTTGCAGAATTTTCTACGGAGGTACATAAGTAACCAATGAATTGTTAATATGTAAAGCAATTCCACACTTAAAAACTAATTATACATGGAGTTGCTGCCCATACTTAAGTCTTAAGTGATTGGTCCTTGTACCCAAAGAAAAATTTGGTATTTAATTAGTTGGAGCTGGTGAAACATCTTTAAGCTTTTAGATATTTCTAACTTCTTTTAAATGGATATATAGATATAGATATAGATATACGAACTATATATACAGAGCTTTTCTCGAGGCTAGCAGGTGCACATGCACCCCCTACACTCAATGTAGGTTCGCCTCTGCCCTTGCAGGAAAAATCACGGGCAGAGGCAGAGGAATTCACTATAATGGAGAGGAGTTCAGTGTAGAGACGATAGTCGTCTCAATTTCGTGTATATAAGAATCCGAAACAGCCCACTAAATGCAATTATATAATACGTGCATACAAATAAGTTATAGACCCAAAAATATACAGGTCCCGATTCCTACGCTACCACCACAGACCCCATGAAAAATCACAAAAATGAATCACACCACAAACTTTTCAGGACCGAATCATCAAAATTCGCATCACAAACTCTAACAGATCCAAGTATATTATTGTTATCTGAACGTAATTAGGAATAAGATCTTCACAACTTGTGGACCATAACCCATTGTTTTGATCATATGCATTTGTGAACCAACTAGTCAAAAGGGTGGGGGAGAGAGAAAAAATTTCAAAAAAAAAATTATGAGTCAAAGCCTCAAAGGCACATTTGTAGAACATATTAACCAAAAAGTGAATATTAGTAACTTGTTCGACTAAGTTTTGAAAATTATATTTATTTTTCGAGTTGAAGTTTAGCCAAATCACTTATGCTATATATAATGAGTATATTTTAAATAAAAAAATAAATTACTTTGGACTTCTGAAAAACTTTTGCCAAACATTTTATAAAATCTTTTGAGTTGGATGAAGGAGCCCGTTTTGAAATGATTTTGATATAACTTCTCTCTTGGTAATGATTTACTTGTCATCTATATCATCGTTGATACTAAATAAATGCTTCTTATGTTTATTTTAATTAACTTGTCCATTTAAATAATTAAACTTTACATGTCATAAAAAAAGAGTAATTAATATGGATATTTTTTCATAATATTCATAGTAGTTGATGTAGACTTAGTTTTTAGAAAGTGATTTGAAAATAAGTATTTTTTTGTTGAAGTCATTGAAAAAATCGAAGTCGCTATCTATCTTTAGGTGTGCACTGAATAAACATGCTCCTATGCAATAACTCAAAAATCACAAAAGAAACGTGAGCCGTCTTAAGCAAGCTCTGCGTGATAAGTTCGATAAAAATGGAACTAGATAACAAAAATCTCCGGACATCCCAATGGATACCACACCCAATACATCAAATAAATAATTACTATTAAGAATAAAATATTAAAACATATAGTACTTTTTTTTTTATTAAACGTGGCAAGTAAAATTAAAAAGTATTTCTAAGCTAGTTATAAACAGATAAAAATAAAAGAAGAGAATATATAATTTGTGGATAAATACCAGATTGAAAAGGTCTTGAATGCAACCAGGACAAGTTTTCCAATTCACACCTTTCTTTGGAAGAGGAGAAAGATTCTTTCATGGAATTTCATGTAGGGTCTGATGAAATGAATCGAAACTCTAATCGTTTCCCACACAGAGAGAAAAAAACAAAAGCAAATAGAGAGAAAAGTATAGAAGGCCATGAGAATATAAGAGGAATATTTTTATTTTATTCTAGGATATGGCCGTATTGTTTAATTCAGATTTCAGAGTCACTGTCCATCCATCCCACTAGAACCATCACATAACGAATCGTCCTAATCATCAATAAATAAATAAATAAATAAAATCGTGGAATTAAATACTACTATGAACGAAATGCCAATTGAAAATTTAGCTACTGACTACAAACTCAATATTCAAAGTATTTTATAATGTTAAAGAGTAAAGAGTTACATTATCTGAATCCAGTGGAATTTGTATTTGTAAGAGTCGAATAATGAAAGAAATAATTTATCATGTTAAAAATTAGTACTATTATTTTTTGGAATTTATGGAAGTCCACAATTTCTTCTACAGTACTATATATACTAGACAAACTTCATGCGATGAGCTATGAAACTCGTGATTATATCATAGACAGAGATTGAATTTGATCCCAAATATCTTACATGAGAGATCCACCTCCCAACCAGGGGCAGAGCTACATGTGTTTCATGGGTTCATTCGAACCCCCTTCGACGGAAAATTATACTATTTTTACATGATTGTATATATTATATTTATTCATATATAATAGAGATTGAACCCCTCGACTGATTCGTATATTTACTTCTGAACCCTCTCAATTAAAATTCTGGCTCCGTCACGGCTCCTAACCTCAACCAAACTCTTGCTGACTTGTTAGAAATTATTGATTCTATATAGTAATAATAATATAGGATGTTCTACGAGTAAAAACTGCAAATTGTTTATTGATTATTATTTTATTAGGAAAAACATTGTAAATATGAAGAATAATCATGTCAAATTGATTGTAATAGGAAAAACATTTTATTAATCAAGAAAAAGGAGTTATCCATTAAATCAACGCATCAAGTCTCTTCGAGGTGTCACCATTCATGAATTTAAACTTTAAAGCAATTAATTTCAAAATAAAATAATATTTTTTGTTGTCCCAGCCGATTTTTGTTCCTCGGGCTTCGAATCATTGCTCCGAATATTAGCAGTGTTTATTTGTCCGCATTATTATTTGGACACACCCTTTTTAAAATTTATTAGTATATTATTTTTAAATATAGTAATATCAATATAAAAATATATTGACAAATGGTGATCAAACTTAAAATTAAGTAGTAAATTAGATAAATACTGTAATAAAAGAGTAAATATTTTAAATATATTAGATAAATAAAAATAATCGAAGACAGTACTATACTTTATTCAGAATAAAATAATACTAACAGAAATTCTGGAAGAAACGATTCGTCTTTGTAAGAGAATAAACAGAGGGAGAATTATTCTCTTGGAACCTTATTGGACCGTACTACCTCACAATTTATTTGCTTATTATTTGGGTGATTATTTACCGTTCTTTTTTTTTTTCTTCTTCTTTTTTTTTTTAATTTAAAATTATCGTTAGAGATTCTTGTACTTTCAAGATCCACGAAGGTCGAATAAAAACACACACTGTGACCCCTTCTTATTATCATGTTTTTGAGAATAACAAAAGAAGAAATATTCTTTTATTTGATTTTTATTGAGTTTAACGAAGGGAAAAAAGTAAAATAATTTATGAGTTTAGAACCAAGTGTTCACCACAACAAATATACGAGAGTGAATCCAACTTTACCCCTGCTATTTATGAGTTAGGAAATTATATTTAAATATTAATAGTTCATGTATCAAAGAAACAAGACAAGTAATGAATAAGATAAGACATTCTACTTCTAGCAAATAAATTAACCACAAGAAGGAAAATAATGGGTCTTCTGACAACCATCATACATCATTTAACCTATCTTTGATTAATGATCTCATTCAATAAGGAGCAATATTGTTCACTTTTGCAAGTCATTTCTAAGAATTTCTTATATATCTGTCGAGTCGTTATATAGAGTATACACACTCCCCTACTCATATGTCAAATACATATTTATACCGTTCTAAAAAAATTGTACAGTATTTAAGATATGAGATTTATGTGTCTCAAAAATTACAATACTTTTAAGTATTGAATTATTAGCAAGGTAAATTTAATTATGTGACTTTTAAATAAATAAATTTTATTTTAAAAAAGAATTTCAATCACTATCACCCAAGATCCGTAATCTAAAGAGTTGACTGTTCTATGAACATAGATAAGCATGTTATCAGGCTGGTGCCTTTTTTTTTAAGAGGGGGGAGGGACGGGGGGGGGGGGTAATATATTATTATTTCTGGTCCCATTTTTTCATTTGAGCAAGCTTTTTATTTTATGGGTTAATAGTTCTCATAAATATTTACTAGTTTATGCCATATTTAAAAAAATAGCACGACTAATAAATGAAATATTCAAGTACTCTTTCCTTGACTTTAATCTTTCAAGGTCAATAGTAAATCTTTCATTAAGGGATTATTTGATTTATGGATAAAGTGAGATATGTCGGGATTAAGTTTGAATTTATATTTTATTTGATTGAAAATATAACTGATTGCATAGTAAATTTATATTTTAAATTTAGTGTTACTTTATTCCTCTTAAACGGTAAAACAATTTAATCTCAATATAAATTTGTGCCCAAAACCAAACAATCCTTAATGATTCAATTTTTTGTCCATTTGATATTGTAAAAGTGTGGAATGTGAAATCAGAAATTCATGTTTAATTGAGACATCAAAAAGCATATAAAAAATTATAAGAATTTTTACATTCAAACTAGGGGTATTCATGGGTCGGTTATTGATCAAAATCATAACCAAATCAACTTAGTCGGTTTTTAAATTTCTAAAATCAAATCAAACCAAACAAAAAAATAACCGTCGGTTTGGTTCTTGTCGATTTAGTTCGATTTTTTCGGTTTATAACTTTATCTAATGATAAAAGTTGAAAATTTTAAAAAACAATATCAATCTAACATCTGAGATGTTAACCGAGTGTTGTATCTCAACCTTGAAATTAAGATGTCAGCTAATTGTTATACTTCGGCAAAGCTATAAACAACACCATATGAACGCTTCTAAAAAAATATTTTAAAACCACATTTAACAGAATAATATGATAAACCCCTCAAAAGGTGAACACATAAACTTCTTGCTCAACAAGGTTTAAAAAAAAGTTACAATTAGTGATTGTCTATAGTCAAATGAATCTCAGCTATAAATTTCAATATACAACAAGATATTATTTTCACAATTAGTATCATTTGTCATTCAAAGTGCGAAATTCATTTAGAATCTCACAAGGTACTATCAACTGGATGAAGACACGACTTAATGTGTTACGACTAAAGTTAAATCATGATTAAAATATAAAATATAATAAATATTTATATTGTATTTATGAATAATACATAAATAATTAATATATATATATATATATATATCGGTTCGATTTAATTATTTTGTCGGTTATTTTAGAGTAAAACCAAATTATTATCAGTTTTTAAAAATTCAAAACCAAACCAAATCAAACTTAATCAAATATCGATTTGATTTGATTAAAAATCAAACCATGAACACCCCTAATTCAAACATGGACCAAACATGACCTACAAATAATAGATGTTTAAATTCCAAAAGAGGAAAATTAATGGAGTGGAAGTAGAATCCAAAACTGTTCTTTTTTTTTGGCTATATTTTGTGAACCTTTAGTTGAAACTGATTTAGCATTTAAGGCATTAGTTGAAAATGAACCTCTAAAAACATAGAATCATATCTCATTAATCTCTTAATTTATTAACATGTTAGAAGAAGTCCACATAGCAAGGGCAATTTAGTCCATACAATTAAATATTCCATTCCTTTCTTATTTCGAGAAAATGGAATTTAAGTCAACAAACGTAGCCGACCGCCTCAAGACGCAGAATCTTCAACAGTAAAAATAAATAAATAAATAAATAAATTAGTACTTAATAAATAGTAGTACAAACTTTTTACTCCCACCGTCTATAGGTACTAGCACTTCTTTTAAAGTTAATTTATTTTGTAAAACTAAATTAAATTAATTTAATATTTTATTTTAAATTAGAATTTAATATTAATATTTATCTAATAAGTACTTTATGTTATAAAGTCTTTTCATATGAATATAGTAAAAATATATTTTAAGTATTAATTAAATTTTTACATAATTTAACTTTTGATATAATAATAAAGAGAATATTGGAAAAATACTCCCATTTATTTACGATCTTATATCAAAAATAAAATATATTCAATGAGCATTTTAACAAATGAAAAAAGAAAAATTTATTAATGTTCTTCATACTATCAAACATTAAGTAATTATATGACATAATAATCGTTAAATTTAAAATTTCAATTGTATAAGTTAATAAAAATCAAGTAAAATTAATTTAATAGTACCATTTTCTTGGTCAAAAGATTTCTTTATTATACCTAAGATATGACTAACCCCGCGATTGCTAGTTAATAACTCAAATATGCGACGACCCGAATGTGAAAAAACAATATAGAATCTTTTTCAAGCTTTAAGAATCTAACTTTCCACTTTTACCCTCCCTTTCATTGTAAAGTGGAACTGTGCTATATAAATATTAGACTTCTTCAATCCCTCTTCTTCTTTATTCATTCATTCTATATATTTTTTTCTCTATCTATCTAGCCAATGTGAGAAAAGATATAGAATTAATTATGGGTTCAAATTCTAGAGAAATGGACATAGATTTGAACTTTATTTATGTTCCAAAAATAATTTCAGATGTTTTAATTGAAGTTTCTGCCATGGATGACATCTCCAAGAAATTAACAAAGCTCAATCAATTTATTGTTGCTTTAGAAGAAGAACTCAGAAAAATCGAAGCTTTCAAACGTGAGCTGCCCTTTTGTATGGTTCTCCTAAAGGATGGTCAGTTTTTTTTTGTTTTTTCAATTTTCTGAATTATTTTAGGAATTTAATTATTTATTTATTATTTTTAATTATTGTTACAGCTATTGAAAGATTAAAGGAGGAAGCTTTACAGTATAAAGGGAAAGATGAAAAGCCTGTGATGGAGAAATTCATCTCACTGAAGAAAGGTAATTCTGATGAAAGTGGAAGGGTAAAAAAGTCAAATGATCTTAATGATAAGAAAAACTGGATGAGTTCGGCTCAGCTGTGGAGCACTCCAGTTCAGTATGAACAAAGCTATGATCTTGATAAGCAAGGACCTTTTTTACACCTAAATTCTGTAAGTATTGTTTAAATTTTTTTCTCAGAATTATTTTTCAAAAAATTATTTTTTTTGATTGTTTTTTTAATTGTTGATTAATCAGGGTGGTGTGGAAGAGAAAAACAAAGAGAAGGAATACCCGTTAGGGGTACATAAATTGAAGAGTGATAGAGGGGCATTTTTGCCATTTCAAGGACAAACTTTGAAGGAAGGGAAAAATGGTTTGCCAGTTAAAGATTTATCTCTGTGTATGGCAGTAACAGTGGCTGAAGGGCAAAAAGGTCAAAATCCAATTGATTTGAGTGTAAAGAATGATAATGGCACATCAAATGGGTGTAGTTTTTCACAGGATAAATCACAACAGAGAAAACAGAGGCGTTGTTGGTCACCAGAATTGCATCGTAGGTTTGTTGATGCTCTTCATCAACTTGGAGGTGTCCAAGGTAATTATGGCGTTCGAATTAGTTTGCTTTTACATAATTATTCATAAAAGTATCAGTTATCTCTCATCAATAAAATTTAATCTTACATACTTGGAGGTGTCCAAGGTAATTATCATGTTCGAATCAGTTTGTTTTTTATATAATATAACAACATCGGTTATCTCACATCAATGAAATTTAAACTTACTCTGTGTGTCTCAAAATAAATATCTCTTTAAAAAAATGTATCTTCAAAATAAATTTAGCTTCATAAAGTCATGATAAAAATAGCGATAACTTAAAACTATACCCTTCTTAATGAACTATAGTTTACACTCTAATAAAGTAGTAATTTAATAAATTGTACTTGTATTTATTAATTTGAGATGAGTTAAAGCGAAACTTATTTTGAAACGGAGCGAGAATATCACGTCACACATGGATCTCCTATAGTTTTCATGATGCTTTATAGCCTTATCTATTTTTTTCCTTTCTTTGTTTTTGTTTTCCCTTTTTAAGCTAGGAAAGGGTAAAAGGAACACACTTTTATTGTTTTATAGAGTAGCATTTAGAAACCTGACCTTCAAACAAAATAATCTGGAAAAAGGTTGATAAAGAATAAAGAGACAAATACAAGTTTTGGTTTTGTCCATAGATAAGTGAAAACAATGCCTTGATATTCAATAAAAGGGTAGATCTTGATTTTGTGTCTAAATTTATTCATATAAAGTGCCGTTATTATGGTAGCAGCAAGTGTTAATTTCAATATTAAGTCTTGTTGAATTGCTGAAAATATTTAATATAACATCAACAGCATGTTACTATTTCATTATCATTTCTTTCTTCTACTACTTCGATTACTATATGTGTAACATGTTTTTATATAGAACAAAATATTAAAAATAATTTTGAAATAATGTCCTTGGCAGTGGCTACACCAAAACAGATCAGAGATATCATGCAAGTTGATGGCCTGACCAATGACGAAGTGAAAAGCCATTTACAGGTATATATCCATTTGTGCTCTTTCAATAAATATGAGGCCTCATGTTTTGTTCCCATGACACTTGTGTTAGAAATTAATATGTCCAATGGCAGAGCCAACAACTAATAATAATGGATTCTTTTACAAAAAATAAATCACTTGTATGATAAAAAGTTTGTTTTTACCCCATTTGTTAGTATAATTTTTTGACGAAGAGGTATTGAATTTTGAACGTCCTTTAACACGTAGCTCCACCATTGAATGTCCGGCAGTAACATATTGAGTGCGTGTCTCTTTGTTGCATTAATCCAGAGTCGATTTACTTTACATGTTGATCAAAAAATTTATACTCTGAATTGCAGAAATATAGGCTTCATGTGCGACGAGTCCCAGTATCGGGTTGTTCATGGTCTAACATGGATGAAATAGGAGAATTGTCGAAGACAAATGGCACACAATCTGGTTCCCCTGAAGGTCCTCTTCATTTTACTGGTTCAGGTTCAGCAAAAGGGGTGTCTATGAATGAAGAGGAGGATAATAAATCAGAAAGCTATACTTGGAATGGACAGCATCAAAAGAGCAATATTGAAGCTCATGTATAAGATCAAGTAGCCATAAATTTTGCTGCTACAAAAATAGGACAGACAAAACATAGAGCAAATAACTCACAAGTAATGCTGAGTTAACTTCTTAAAAAAACAAATAGGAAATAGGATCTGCTGATTTTGACATGTTTGTTGTGAAATCAGGTTTAATTAACAAAACATGTTTGATTTACAATCCATGGTGAGTAGGACTAATGATTTTAATAGCCTGATACTAATACAGCTGGTAGGGTCCAATGAAACTAAAAAGGAATATCAATTTACAAAATATATTGAAGTTTTATAAATGTTCATTGTATCTGTTGGGTTCAATATGTATGAAAAAGGTGTGAATGAAAATTGGAGAGAGAAATGGTGAAAGAAAGGAGACATCAATTTAGAAGGTGTACTCTCATAATTGGAAAGTTCACTGATTCTCCCACATTGGTGGGAGAAGGGAACTATGGAGTGTTTTTAATAGAAAACACTTACTCCACATGCTAAGTGAGGCAAGAATTACGAAATGCCTCGCGCCATCGTCGCTCGCTCGGCTCGGCTTCGAAAAATGATTGATTGATGAGATCTATCTTTTTGGACAAAGTTTATTTCACGTAAATTTAATCCGAATGTCAAAAGGAAAACACACCAGTAATCCTCCATTTACAACGAACTGATGTACTGTTTCGTGAACTGGTATGTCTGTTTGGAGAAGGACACGTTCTTTGGGTAAACAGACATGAATTTTCAGAAACATCACACCGTTTAAGTGAACCAATACCACCTTTTCGAAAAGGCATCTCACAGGTTATATAAACCTGCTTTCATTCACAGGTTTTGATATGATTTTTTTTGCAATAAACTCTCTTCTTGCCTTTATAAATACTCTGTGCGATCAGTCAATCCGTTAAGTGAGTTTGACGATATTCCAATTGTTTGAGGTACCGCTACAGTTGGTCTGTTTGGCCATTTTATCCTGAGAGGAAAATTCCGCAACCTCGGGTACAGTGAGGGGAATTATTTCCTTAAGGAAAGTCCGTGAATTCGGACGACTTAGCCATTTCTGTTTTCATCTTTATTTCTGAAAATAAAGTACACTTCTAAGAAAGATCACTTTGATCTTGTGTTGAGGGTATTTACTGCACTTCATTGTGTTCTTGTTTTTAAACATAGAACTAACTTTGAAGTTGTTATTCTACATATACAGATTTTGCGTACTCATAGAAGGAAATAACAATCTTAAGGAAATAATTTTCAGAATCATTATAGCTTGTTTTTGGAGATTAAAGTTTTAACTTTCTACTCCGCCTGAACTTAACTAGTAATTTGAAGTCATAAAAACTTCATCACAAGTTAAAGATCATTTGGTTGACAATTGGAAGTCATAAAAACTTCATTGTCAACTAGAAATAAGAAGAAAAGTTTAAAGTTGCTTAGCTTTATAAGTAGTATTCTAAAAATACTAAGTATTTTTTGTCTTGTGGTGACAGGAAAAATGACAAGCGATAGTCAAATGCAAGATGCGGCAACATCTGTGGGGGCAACTAATATAGCCACATCAAGTCGCATAAATGCTCCGCCTATAATGGCACCGGCGGAGAAGCCCAAAAAATTTGTGGGCATTGACTTTAAACGATGGCAGCAAAAGATGTCCTTTTACCTCACCACTTTGTGTCTGCAACGGTTCACTAGCGAAGACGTTCCTGAGGTGCCCGAGGGAACCTCAGACAAAACGCGTTTCGTAATTGTAAAAGCTTGAAAACATTCAGACTTTCTTTGCAGGAATTATATTCCGAGTGGTCTCCAAGACGACCTCTACAATGTTTACAGTGGAACTAAGACATCGAAGGAATTGTGGGAGGGCACTTGAACAAAAATATAAAACAGAGGATGTGGGAATTAAGAAATTCCTTGTTACACGGTTCCTGGACTTTAAAATGATAGATAGCAAATCGGTTGTTTCTCAAGTGCAGGAGTTGCAAGTCATCATACATGATCTCCTAGCAAAAGGTATATCTTTGAAAAATACCTTAGTTGAACAACTTGAAAAAGTTTTTAATACTCACATAAACTGTTTTGTAGGTTTGATTGTGAATGATGTTTTCCAAGAAGCAGCAATAATTGAGAAGCTACCACAAATGTGAAAAGACTTTAAAAACTACTTGAAGCATAAACGCAAGGAGATGACTGTCGAAGATCTTATTGTCCGACTGCGTATTGAAGAGGATAATAAAGCTGCCGAGAGAAGGTCAAAAGGATATTCTGCAATTAATGGAGCACATATTGTGAAAGATGACCAAAACAATTCTAAGAAAAGGAAGAAAGTTGAACAAGGAAGCAATCAACCCAAGAAGAAATTCAAGGAAAAATGCTTAAATTGTGGCAAGATTGGCCACAAGTCCACGGATTGTCGTGCCCCGAAGAAAGGCAAGAAAAAGGATCAAGCAAATATGATTGAATCCAACAAAGAATGCGATGATCTGTGTGTTATGTTCTCAGAATGCAACTTGGTGGGGAATCCTCGCGAATGGTGGATGGATTCTGGTGTCACCCGCCATGTATGTGCCAACAAAGAGTTGTTTTCATCATTCGCTCTGGCTCAAGTAGAAGAAATGATCTACATGGCTAACTGCGCTACTGCTAAGGTAGAAGGAACAGGAAAAATATGCTTGAAAATGACTTCAGAAAAGGTCTTGACACTTAACAATGTCTTGTATGTTCCGGAGTTATGTAGGAATTTAATTTCTGTTTCACTTCTAGACAAGAACGGATTCAAATATGTAACCGTTTCTGGAAAAATTGTAATTAGCAAAGGAGAAATGTATGTAGGAAAAGACTATCTGACGGAAGACCTTCATAAGATGAATGTAATGACTGTTGAAATAAATAAAAGTTCAAATTCTTCTTATTTGCTTGAGTCTTATGATTTATGGCATGAACGTTTAGGCCATGTTAATTACAAAACGTTACGAAAACTGATTAACTTAAAAGTTTTGCCAAACTTTGAGTACAATAAATCAAAATGTCAAATGTGTGTAGAATCTAAGTATGCAAGGAATCCTTATAAGTCCGTTGAAAGAAATTCTAATCCCTTAGACTTAATACACAATGACATTTGTGATATGAAGTCAACACCATCACGTGGTGGGAAAAAGTATTTCATAACTTTTATTGACGATTGCACGAGATATTGTTATGTCTATCTGCTAAATAGTAAGGATGAAGCAATAGATGCGTTTAGACAATATAAAACTGAAGTTGAAAGATCACTTTGATCTTGTGTTGAGGGTATTTACTGCACTTCATTGTGTTCTTGTTTTTAAACATAGAACTAACGTTGAAGTTGTTGTTCTACATATACAGATTTTGCGTACCCGTAGAAGGAAATAACAGTATCTCCTTACCGCACTTGGCTTCTCTTTTTTATTTTAATATGCTTTCACTTGAGTTAAAGATTTGGGAAACAATCTCTCTACCTTCACAAATCACAAGGTAGGGGCAAGAATGCATACACGTCAATCTCCTAAATTCCACTTATGAGATTATATCGAGTATGTTATTATTGTTGTCCAATTACACTGTTTAAAACTTATTCAATGCCCATTCCTTGTGCCTGCTGAACTGTACATATCCAAATTGTGTTGAAAATGCGGGAAGAGTCAAATCATAAGTCAGCTTGGCCTGCTCAAGTTCATTTTCATTTTGTTTGTTTGGTCTTATGACAATTCATTAATAATAATATCAAACTAATAAAGCTTTACTTTTATTTATCATTATCATGGTTACATCAAATCCAAATTAACTTATTTTCTTTCTTTTGATGAACTGGTCTAATTGGGCTACTATGCATATGTAGCTCAAATTAGCTCAAGCTTTTAGATGCGTTAAAGCCCAAATAACTTGTCAGTGTTTACTTAGTTCGACCCACCCAAGAGAATTTTTCAAACAGATTTCCCTGAGCAATACTCCTCTCAATACATTTTTTTCCCTTCTTTTGTTTCAAGTGTACTTTTCCGTCTTCTATCGCCCAATATCTTTAAGGGAAAAAGGACATGGGCCGATCTTTTTCAGAACAATAGGCCTACGTTTGGGTCATTGGACATTCATGGTCAGTCGGCCTAAACAAATTCTATATTATGGCCATTTTATAATTTGGGTCATTTTGACTCAGGTATTTCGATGTAGTTCAGATACCATATTAGTACAATTCATATACCTTACTGATACAGTTCATTAAAAAAAAGAGCTGCCAATTTATGATAATTGTATCATTGTTATATAGAATATATAATTTTTTAATATGATATAAGATGCATATAGAAGTTGTATCTTTATTGTATAGAATACTATCTGCATAGGATATGTATCGAATTTGTATCAGTATTGTATAAAGCTACCATCAAATGGCTAGAAAATGGAATTAAAATTCAATGGCCATTTTCGTGTCAATAGTTAAATTGGAAGTGCTATTTATGTCATTTCCCCTACTTAAGTTTTAAGGTAATTGTCCGCACCTATTTGTTTGGGCCTGACAATTCTGAAGGCCCCTAAGTGCAAGGACTCTAGGCTTTTGACGAAGCAAAATCCGTGGGCCAGTTTTAACAACCCAACTCTAGCTTATAATAGCCCATGCTTACCTATTTAAGCCCAAATCACAATTTCCAGCGAGAACTGTAAGCTCTGGTTACATATAGTCAGCTTGAACTCATATACCATCATCAGAGGCGGAGCCAGCCCTCTTTAGGGGTTCATTGGAACCCATTCGACGGAAAAATATACTATTTATACATGATTAAAATTATTTTTTATGTGGTTATAGTAGGTGTTGAACCCCTTTCGACTTAGTTTTCTTTGAATATTGAACTCCTTTACTTGAAATCCTAACTCCGCCTCTGTATACCATCATACATCTCATGTCAACTTGTTATAATTGGATAACAACTTATTAAACTAGTTAATCAAGATTTGGCTTTGTAACTTTTACAAACTTGTTTTAAATTTTATGTCCTTTTAATAAGATATTCTTAGGCAAGAGATCTGAAAAGAAAATACCATTTTCTTCTATTCAATTTATAAGTGACGTGATCATTTCCACATCTAGTTCAAGGGATAATTTTTTTTAACTAATAGTTTAAAATACTAAGGACAAACTGATACGTACTTAAAGGACAGATAAATACCTCCTTGCTTTTCCCTTTTTTTTTGGATTACATAATATAATTGAATAAATTTTTTGTTTGTTTTAGTATTTCTTTACTTCTAGTAAGAGTTGACTACTAATAGTTATGAACATTGAACACGAAGCCATGATGTGTGCTTACCTATCCAGTTCCCAGAATTTAACAACATAATAAATTGATGCAAATAATTTGTTACTGCAATGAAAATAATGTTGGGTTCATAGTAGATGAAAGAAGTGTGAATGGAAAAATGGAGAGTAAAAGAGTGGAGGGAAGGAGACACTAAAATGGAAAGTGTACTCCCAAATTGGCAAGTTTACTCTTTCTCCCACATTGGTGGAAGAAGAGAACTTGAGGATGTTTATATTGAGAAACACTAACTCCACATGAATAGTGAAGCAAGAACTAGATGATGCCTCGAGTTGTTGTCGTCGTCGCTCGCTTGGCTTGGCTTGGCTTGGCTTCGGATTAGGATTAGGATCCGTCAAATGATTGATGAGATCTATCTTTTTGAACAAATTTTATTTGACAGAAAAAAATAAATTCAATCCGAAAATAGTGTTTTGAAACTCCATTTATAAATGCATGCTGGTTCACTGGTTTGGACGAACTGGTGCCACTATTTCATGAACTAGTGTACAAATACACACTGACTCACGAAGTGACATACCTGTTCGGAACAGATGCACTGTTTAGGATAAACAAACATGCATTTTCAGGAAAAAGTCACACCTCTAAATTGAACCAATGCCACCTTTTCGAAGAGGCATGTTATGGCTATAAAAACATGCTTTCTTCCACAGGTTTTAAGAATGAAATTTTCTGAATTAAAAAAAACATTCTTAGCTTCTTGTCATCAAAATACTCTGTGTGATAATAAAAATCGTTGAGTGCGTTCGTAGAATCCGACTATTTGAGGTACCGCTATAGTTGGATTGTTGGCCATTTTATCTTGGGAGGAAAAATTCCACAACCTCGGGTACAGTGAGGGGAATTATTTTCTTAAGGAAACTCCCTGAATTCGGACGACTTGGCCTATTCAATTTCTGTTTCATCTTTATTTTTCTGAAAAATAAATACACCTCTTGGAAAGGTCATTTTGATCTTGTGTTAAGGGTATTTGATACTTCATTGTGTTCTTGTTTATACTTGAGCTCGAGTTGAAGTTGTTGTTATAATATACAGATTCTGCATACCCAACTATATTGTGGGAAATAACAATCTTAAGGAAATAATCACTATTACAGAATCTGTATAGCTTGTTTTTGGAGATTAAAGTTTTTACTTTCTACTCCGCCTGAACTTAACTAGTGATTTGAAGTCATAAAAACTTCGTCACAAGTTAAAGATCATTCGGTTAACAATTGAAAGTCATAAAAACTTCATTGTTATCTAGAAACAAGAAGAAAAATTTAAAGTTGCTTAATTTTTTTTTCTTTTTAAGTAGTATTCTGAAAATTCTAAGTATTTTTTGTCTTGTGGTCACAGAAAAATGGCAACGAAAATTCAAATGATGGATGCGACAACGTCTGTGGGGGCAACTAATATTGCCACATCAAGTCGCACAAATGCTCCGCCAACAATGGCACCGACGGAGAAGTCCAGAAAATTTTCGGGCATTGACTTTAAGCGATGGTAGCAAAAGATGTTCTTTTACCTCATTACTTTATGTCTGCAACGGTTCACTAACGAAGACGCTCCTGAGGTGCCTGAGGGAACCTCGGACACAGATCGCTTCGTTATTATAGAAACTTGGAAACATTCGGACTTCCTTTGCAGGAATTATATTCTGAGTGGTCTCCAAGACGACCTCTACAATGTTTATAGTGGAACCAAGACATCAAAGGAACTGTGGGGGGCACTTGAACGAAAATATAAGACGGAGGATGGAAATTAAGAAATTTCTTGTTGCACGGTTCCTGGACTTCAAAATGATAGATAGCAAATCTGTTGTCTCTCAAGTACAGGAGTTGCAAGTCATCATACATGATTTCCTAGAAGAAGGTTTAATTGTGAATGATGTTTTCCAAGTAGCAGCGATAGTTGAGAAACTACCACCTTTGTGGAAAGATTTCAAAAACTACTTAAAGCATAAACGCATGGAGATGACTGTCGAAGATCTTATTGTCCGAATGCGTATTGAAGAGGACAATAAAGCTGCTGAGAGAAGGTCAAAAGGGAATTCTACAATTAATGGAGCACATATTGTAGAAGATGGCCAAAACAATTCGAAGAAAAGAAAGAAAGTTGAACATGGAAACAATCAACCTAAGAAAAAGTTCAAGGGAAAATGCTTCAATTGTGGCAAAATTGGCCACAAGTCCACAGATTGTCGATCCCCGAAGAAAGGCAAGAAAAAGGATCAAGCAAATATGATTGAATCCAACAAAGAATGCGATAATTTGTGTGCTATGTTCTCAGAATGCAACTTGGTGGGAAATCCTCACGAATGGTGGATGGATTCTGGTGCCACCCGTCATGTATGTGCCAACAAGGCGTTGTTTTCGTCATTTGCTCCAGCTCAAGCAGACGAAATGATCTACATGGCTAACTCCGCTACTGCTAAGGTGGAGGGAACAGGAAAAATTTGCTTAAAGATGACTTCCGGCAAGGTCTTGACACTGAACAATGTGTTATATGTTCCGGAGTTACGTAGGAACTTAATTTCTGTTTCACTCCTAGATAAGAACGGATTCAAATGTGTAACCGTTTCTGGAAAAATTATAATTAGCAAAGGAGAAATGTATGTAGGAAAAGACTATCTGACCGAAGTCCTTTATAAGATGAATGTAATGACTGTTGAAATAAATAAAAGTTCAAATTCTTCTTATTTGCTTGAGTCTTATGATTTATGGCATGAACATTTAGGCCATGTTAATTACAAAACGTTACGAAAACTGATTAACTTAGAAGTTTTGCCAAACTTTGAGTGCAATAAATCAAAGTGTCAAACGTGTGTGGAATCGAAGTATGCAAAGCATCCTTATAAGTCCGTTGAAAGGAATTCCAATTCCTTAGACTTAATATACACTGATTTTTGTGATATGAAGTTAACACCATTTCGTGGTGGGAAAAAGTATTTCATTACTTTTATTGACGATTGCACTAGATATTGTTATGTATACTCTCTAAATAGTAAGGATGAAGCAATAGATATGTTTAGGAAATATAAAACTAAAGTTGAAAATCAGTTAGACAAAAAGATCAAAATGATAAGTGATAGGGACGGAGATTATGAATCTCCCTTTGTGCAAATATGTGTAGAGAATGGAATATTCCATCAAACTACGTCCCCATATTCACCTCAATCTAATGGAATTGAGGAAAAAACAAACCAAACTTTGAAGGAAATGATGAATGTCTTACTTATAAATTCTGGTTTACCACAAAACTTATTGGGGGAGGCTATCCTTACGGCCAATCGTATACTCAACAGAGTTCTCCATAGTAAGACACAATCAATTCCTTACGAAAAATGAAAAGGAAGGAAACCCAACTTGAAATATTTCAAAGTGTGGGGGTGTCTAGCGAAGGTTCAAGTTCCTATACCTAAAAGGGTTAAGATAGGACCTAAATCGGTGGACTGCGTGTTCATAGGATATGCTAAAAGTAGTAAAGCATGTCGATTTTTGGTTCATAAATCCAAACATCCGGATATTAATAAAAATACGGTAATTGAATCAGATAATGCTGAATTCTTTGAAAATATTTACCCGTATAAAATTAGACATGAACAGTTTAGTGAAGGATCTAAACGACCTCGAGATGAACCAAGTGAGAATGTACATAGTGAAGAAAATCCAAGATGTAGTACACGTCAACTTCGTTTGGATCAGATTTTGTAACATTTCTCTTAGAAAATGAGCCTCAAACGTTTAGAGAAGCGATGTTGTCGTCAGACTCATCCTTTTGGAAAGAAGCAGTCAATAGTGAGATAGATTCAATCTTAAGCAACCATACATGGGAATTGGTTGACCTTTCCCTCGAAAATAAACCGTTAACTTTTAAATGGATCTTCAAAAGGAAAATAAAGGCGGATGGTACTATTGACAAATACAAGGCAAGACTTGTAGTAAAAGGCTTCAAACAGAAGGAAGACCTTGATTACTTTGATACATACTTGCCAGTAACAAGGATAACCTCGATTCGAATGTTAATGCCCTTGGCGGCGGTATATGATCTTCAAATCCATCAAATGGATGTGAAGACCGCATTCCTAAATGGAGATTTGGAGGAAGAAATATACATGGAACAACCTGAGGGTTTTGTGGTTCCAGGAAAAGAAAATAAGGTGTGTAAACTTGTTAAGTCACTTTATGGACTAAAATAAGCACCTAAGCAATGACATGCAAAGTTTGACCAAACCATGTTGGCAAACGGATTCAAAATAAATGAATGTGATAAATGCGTATATATTAAAGACACAACAAATCACCAAGTCATTGTTTGTTTATATGTGGATGATATGATGATCATCGGCAGAGATATTTGTGACATAAATGCAGCCAAACGAATGCTCGAGAGCAAGTTTGATATAAAAGACCTTGGAGTTGCAGATGTGATCTTAGGTATAACAATTCATCGAACTCCACAAGGGTTAGCATTGTCACAGTCTCATTATATCGAAAAAGTACTTGACAAGTTCAAGGATATGGAATTCGATATTGCCAAGACTCCATTGGATGTGAACTTTGCACTTCGAAAGAATGAAGATGAAAGTGACTCACAATTGGAATATGCAAGAGTATTGGGATGTTTAATGTATATAATGAACTGTACACGACCAGACATAGCATGTGCAATTAGTAAATTGAGTCGGTACACGAGTAATCCCAACAAAACTCATTGGATGACAATGAAAAGAGTTTTGGGGTATCTTAAATACACTCAAAACTATGCTTTGCATTATAATAAATATCCTGCGGTACTTAAAGGATATAGTGATGCAAATTGGATCATCGGATCGAACGAAGTAAAATCCACAAGTGGATATGTATTTACTATCGGTGTAGGAGCAGTTTTTTGGAAATCATCCAAACAGACCTGTATCGCTCGCTCTACAATGGAATCTGAATTTATCGCATTAGATAAAGCCGGTGAAGAAGCAGAATGGCTTCGGAATTTCTTGGAAGATATTTCGTATTGGCTCAAGCCAGTGGCACCAGTATGTATACACTGTGATAGCAAGGCGATAATAGGTAGGGCAGGGAGCATGATGTACAATGGTAAATCTCATCACATACAACGGAGACATAATACCGTTAGGGAACTTCTCTCTAGTGGAATTATCACTATTGACTATGTAAAGCCAAAGGATAATGTGTCGGATCCACTTACAAAAGGTCTATCTAGAGAAAAAGTGGAAAGAACATCCAGGGGAATGGGTTTAAGGCCTAGGACGAGTCAGCATGACGGTAACTCTACCTAGCAGACTGGAGATCCCAAGAGCTAGGTTCAAGGAGATCAAACAAAGTTGTGTCTGACAGGTTCAACATTGTCAATTACCCAACCCATTCTCATGATGTAGACAATGTATAGTAAACTAGGATAAGACTTAAGGTGAAAAGTCTTTTAATGATTATCTAAATTTGGCAGATTTGACCAAACAATTTAATCTGCAGGATTGAAGGTTTAGAAATCACCTATGTGAGGGCAAAGTGGAAGCCGCTTCAAAGAGAATGTTAGTAAAGGCCTATTCTCTAAGCTCTCATGAAACTGGGACGTGTTCATGGCTGAAAAGAACAAAATCGTGAGAACCATAAACGGTAAAAGGTTGGTTGTGTGACATGTATTGTCTAGGTGTACATTAAAGCTCGACGGTTCAAAGATATCAAATCTACCGATTGACTGAGTGCATCCGATGCATGTTCACTACGAAAAGTTCAAAGGAAAACCCACTTATCCAGATGCAATCAGTCTTTGTTTGATGATTACATACTTGTCCGTAAAAGTTTTACAAAAAATAGTCATTCCCCATTCATGTGGGGGATTGTTGGGTTCATAGTAGATGAAAGAAGTGTGAATGGAAAAATGGAGAGTAAAAGAGTGGAGGGAAGGAGACACTAAAATGGAAAGTGTACTCCCAAATTGGCAAGTTTACTCTTTCTCCCACATTGGTGGAAGACGAGAACTTGAGGGTGTTTATATTGAGAAACACTAACTACACATGGATAGTGAGGCAAGAACTAGATGATGCCTCATGTCGTCGTCGTCGCTCGCTCGGCTCAGCTTCGGCTTCGGCTTCGACTTTGAATTTGGATTTGGATTCCGAAAACAGTGTTTTGAAACTCCATTTATAAATGCATGCTGGTTCACTGGTTTGAACGAACTGGTGCCACTGTTTCATAAACTAGTGTACATTTTCGAACTGATGTTGCTGCAGAAGGTTGCACTGCTTCATGAACTGATCCACTTTTTTCGATCAGATGCTACAGAAAGTTGCAATTGTTCAACGAAAATACACACTGACTCACGAAGTGACATACCTGTTCAGAACAGATGCACTGTTTAGGATAAACAGACATGCATTTTCAGGAAAAAGTCACACCTCTAAATTGAACCAATGCCACATTTTCGAAGAGGCATGTTATGGCTATAAAAACTTGCTTTCTTCTACAGGTTTTAAGAATGAAATTTTTTGAATTAAAAAAACATTCTTCTTGTCATCAAAATACTCTGTGTGATCATAAACATCGTTGAGTGCGTTCGTAGAATCCGACTATTTGAGGTACCTCTATAGTTGGATTGTTGGCCATTTTATCCTGGGAAGAAAATTTTCACAACCTCGGGTACAGTGAGGGAAATTATTTCCTTAAGGAAACTCCGTGAATTCGGACGACTTGGCCTATTCAATTTCTGTTTCATCTTTATTTTTCTGAAAAATAAATACACCTCTTGAAAAGGTCATTTTGATCTTGTGTTGAGGGTATTTGATACTTCATTGTGTTCTTGTTTATACTTGAACTCGAGTTGAAGTTGTTGTTGTAATATACAGATTCTGCATACCCGACTATATTATGGGAAATAACACATAAAGTGTGTTCTCCACATTCCCCATACTCAATTGAGTAAATTGAATGGAAAAGAAATAGCTAAAGCTACCTACAGTACTTGTAGCAAATGATATATTTTCCTAGAGCCGCAAGTTTAATAGGGGTGGGGAAAAAAAAAAAAAAAAAAGGTCTAGAGGAAAAACAGAAAATATGAAACAATTCAAAATTGGTGCAGCAACAAGCAAATATTTCATATTTATTTGATTGATCATGATGAGTTTATTTTTATTTCGAATTGTAATAGATGATGAATGTTCTTTTTTTTTTTTCTCATTCGGAGTACACACTTGTACTGAGTCCGATTAATCCAAGTCATGCCTCGTAAGACCTATTTTGAATGAAGTAATTTTTATGTAGAATCTTTTCATATGAAAAACTCGAAACCAATACATTTAATTTCGGTGAGATTAACCCCAATCCTCTAACACGTCCTTTAGTTATCGTGATGAACCGTTCTAGTAATATACTCTGCCGCCCACCAATTGCATGGTCATCATAATTGCTTTTCCCTTTTCTCTATTTTCACTTTACATAATAATTAAGATACCTTTTTCTAACTTTAGAGTGCAAATTTTCTACAGAAGTTATTTCAGATAGTCAATCACTGTTGTGCTAGAAGACAAAGCTATCCTTTTCACTGGTAAGAGTAACAAATCAAATTCAATTTCTTACTTCTGGTAAGCTGTTTTTAGTGCTGTCACATTTCGAAAAAGTAAACACCTTACAACTTATGTTTAATAGCAACATGAGGAAATATTTTAAACCTATGAACAATTCCAATATTGATTAAATTTTGGAAAACGACTCTTTCTTTCATGTATATCCAGCAAGAGCCACCAATTTTGTCAAAAGGAAGTAGGAACATCACATTGCATGGTCAGAGTTTTAAGTTACTATGCATTTAAAAAATAATTGCAAATATGTCATGTTGGCTTTCACCTTCTATGGTGGCGGAGTCTGATGTTGATCCCCACATTGTATTTTAATAACCAGAAAAGTTAATACAACACAGAGGAATACAAGCCTTACTATCGAAAATGTCCTAGCTAGTGAGACAAGCCAAGTGGCCACCATAGCTTGTGATTCTTAGGGTTTATACATCCATTTGTCATTCTATCTATCCATTTTATCTATTGAAAATCTTTTGCTTTTGTGTTTGTTTTCTTGTAGCCGTGTTGTGTTCTTCTTGTTCTTGTGTTGTTTGTGGACTGTTTTGAGTCATTGTGGGCTGTCTCGTATCACTAAGCTAAATTAGAACTAAATGCATGGGGAGTGGTAATATGTAAGTAGTTATGTATTAAGATAAAGGTGTTGAAACTGTTAATAAGTAGTGGACATGTCAACTTACTTCCGGTAATTAATGTCCTAGCTATGCTATACTAGAGCAGAGCTAAATGCACGGGAGTGGTAATATATACGTAAGCAGTTGCATGCGTATTTGGATGGAAGTGATATAAAAAGTAGTGGATATGTCTGGTAAACAACTATTGAAAACTTCCCTTAGCATGTCTACCAGAAAACTGGATTACAAAAGTACTATATATGCACAAAGTTAGGAACCAGATCCTTCACAGTAGACAGGAGACGATTGATGATCAGCTGACATACACGAAGATTCCAAGTGCAAGAAGGCTCCCCCTAAAGAACTCAAGATGGAAACATTATCATATTTGCACACATAGAAGTCCAACTGGGATTGGATTTAATTTACTGAAAATTCTCATGGGATTTAGAGATTGAAGCCAAGGAAATTCGACCATCATATATAACACCACATTGATGCTATAGCAAGTAGAGGCTATTCGTATAGATTTATTATTAACGAGTAGTTTCATTGTGAGGAGTCGTTTGTGTGGATCAACTATCATCAACGAAGAGAACCTACTGCTTTATAAGTTCTCGCGTTGCTCATTTGATTGTTCTTGAATTGTAACCTATTTATTTTTATAGACGACTTATAATGGGTGTTTGATTCTTGAATAGTGAAGGCTCTTTCCAGATTGAGGTAGAACCTTGAACGAGGCAATTGCAACTAGAAATGGAAATGTGATAGAGTAGTAGGAATTAGCCCCTTTGGTTATAGAGAATGCAACCTAAAAAATCTGGTCCAATTTTAGTGGAGATTTGAAGCAAATCCTACTAGCATATATAAATCAAGGTTTTTTACTTCTCTGAACAAAGAATTTTCCACTTAAAAAATGTTGTATGTTGATTATTTTCCGTGCTCTACTTTTTATTCTAAGTAATTGAAGAACCTGATTTTCAGTACATTAGAAACATAAACTAACAGTACTCAACAGGAAATGCTACCCAAAATAAGGCCATGACTAGGAATAAAGCTGTCACTGCATGCCCTTTATCAAGAGGAAGCAATCTTTTATGGAAAATTAAAGTACGTACCAGCCATGTTTGGCTACCTTCACCCAGAACAAATGGTAGGTAATCTACTAAGTAAGTATGGTATCTTTCTTGCATATCTATGAATTCATATGCATATTGACTTGTGTCTAGTGGGGTTCAATGTAACAGGAATGTCATTGAAGCAGGTTTGCTTTTCTTGTTGAAATTGATATCCCATCCTCCAAGGTGGAGGGAGGTACTGAGGGATCGGAGTGACATGATAGATTTACTATAACACTGTATGCTTTGTGTGTCATATGAGAGGGCTGTTTGAAAATTTCCTCAGGTGGTATTTTGTCAAAGTTAATAACCGATCATAGAAGTCAAAATATATATAATATATAGACAAATATGTATGTATAACTATAGCCTATCCTCGGAAGATTATTATTAATTGGGACCCTTTGTCCGTGTCCCTCAATATTAGCGGTCTGCTATCTTGACATTTATTATCTTCTTAATTTTCTTCGACTTGTCACTCACAATATCTTCGTGGTTCCAAACTCAATAATGGTAACTAAATATGATAATTGATATATATATATATAATATATCGTGCTCGTTAGGAGACTTAAACTTATGAAACGATCTGGGGATAGTCATGTACCACACTTTGTGTTTGCATTTTTGAAGACAACCTCTCTCTATCAAGAAAATCACAGTACTTATAATCCTAAGAAGGTTCTTCTTTTGGTTGTTTGGCTCTTTGTCGTCTACTGATAATTATCCAATATCAACATCATATATGTCATTTAAGAGGAATATTAAAACAACAGTTTGCTCAGTTCCCAAATAAGGTAAGGCAGGCTTCCCCAAGGGGTTGAGTAGAGTAAACCCCTTGTTGGTTAGGTAAGGACCTAGGTGGCCAAATAACTTGGAAAATCTCCCTCAAACCATAAACATCACCTATAAAATCTCACATCACCTAATAGCACATGACAGGTAGGTACCTAGCACCTTTTTCTTCCAAATATGAAAGTGTGGCCATGTGCAGGTGATCACCAAAGAAATTCCATCACAATATTTTTTTAGTTTACAGTTCTCAATGTTAGCCAAGTATACCACTTGTGTAACACTAGAATCAACATATATTATAAGTCAAATATCACATGGCCATCAAAGCCATTTCATGAAATCTATGAGCCCAACTGTACTGAAGATAAAAAAATATTCCATAATACTTCTATATTCCACGGAAGCTCTGAAATCTATAAGAAAAATACTACTATTAAATTTCAATAAACAGTAGCAGCGATATAAAGAAATCGTAGTCAACGATCTAAGGTCCCATGGTGCATCTGAATCTATCACATAAATTGAATGACTTGACACTGATGCATCATATACTCATGTAACGCTATCATTCTTTCTGTTGATCATTTATCTAGAATAAAGATAAATGTATTTGAGCCTCTACGTCGATTGCATTGTTTATATTATACTGTTGACAGTTTCCTTTTCAATTATTTATCTTCTTGAGTGAAAGTAATTGAGTTTATGAAACTAGTACCACTTATTAAGGAACAAAGTTCCACATACTATAAACAAGAAAAAGTAAGCATCTACACAGGTAAAGAAAGACAACAGTACTGTTGTTTTAATATGAAATTAATGCTGCTCCTACATTTTGAGAAAATGTACCTTCAAAACTCTAAAAGGGTCTTGATCAATAGAAAATTTGGAGAAGGAAACAAATCTAAGAAAGGCCTTATACCTATGAACTTTAATGGTTCAAGTTGAAAATATTCATATCTCTTTCCGACTATCTCTCATGTCTCTTTGTACACCATAATCTCTCTTCTTCTATCTGATGTCTCTTTATACGCTTTTGTATACCCCCCATCAACTTGCTGCAGTTAAAAAGAAAAGTTAGCGGAGATGTTTGCTTAGCTGAAAGTATATATTATTAGGAGAATTATCGCAATAGATAATTATGGATCGGATACGCTCTCGCTAGGAGACTTTGTTGCCAACAAAATTGAACTCGAAAAAATTTGTTAGCTGATGACTGTACAACATGAAGGCTTCCTCCTCCTAAAACAAATTTATGCATATGTTAAAGATACACAAAGAGAATGCAAGACCTAGTAATCAAAACTTGCACTGGATGTCTAAATGTAATAAAAGCTTCATAGAATCACTTTTTAAACAAAAATTAGCTACTGGATAACAAAAAGACTAGAACTAATACCCCTCCAGAATTGGTCCTAGTACATTTGCATTTCATAAGTCTTCCATTGGGATGCCATAATTTCTTCAAATGTTTTTGTGATTGAGAAGGAACTCATATTTCTTTGTCAAAGTCAGAAATGCACAAAGCAAAGTCATGTTATTGGGGGATACCCATAACTTGGTATAATAATAACAACTAAATATATCAAGTTATTGGGGAATGACATAGTCATACTGGAACATTGCAAATATTAACTAATATAATACTATCCATAACTACCTAAAAGTCATTTCACTTGCTTGGCTATGAAATGAACATGCACTGGTTAACAAAGAGTTTTTTTTTTTTTTTTTTAATAACCGCCTCGACTAAATCCACGGGATACCTGTCACCTCCCACCAACAACAGGTACCAGATAACTCTGTCCACAAGGCTAAAACAGATGGGAAGAAAACACCTAAGTGTTTGTCTCTGCTAGAAATTGAACCTGAGACCTCATGGTGCTCATCCCAACCACTAGGTCACACCCTTGGGTGCCTGGTTAACAAAGAGTACTATTTGCTTTAATTGCTTTAAAAATGAAATCACCCATTTAATGCTAGAGAAGGGATTAAAACTTTTCACCAATAAATGTAAGGCATACTACAAGGACTTAATTATGCATATACATATAGAAAATGCAAAGCATTTAATGACACAGAGACTTACCAAATAAAAAATGTAGATACTGAAGACATCAACATGAAGGCCCAGTGTTCCTTCCCTCCTCTTCGCTTTTGGCTCTTTGTTGTTGCCTCGGAGTCTCTGGTTGCTGCGGTGGCAGCTGCTGCTGCTGTAGCAATAGCTGAGACTGAAGTTGCCTTTCTTGGTAACTAGGATAAGAATGCCCATGTTGGCCAGTCGGGGGAAACAGATTATGAGGATTTTCAGGGGTTCCAACCAAAACCAACGAAGGAGATATGGGTGAACTCATTTGATGAAATCCAGTAGCTGTAACCGAGCTCGTAGAGTCCAACCCACTGTGAAACCTTAAAATATCATGTTGCTGAGAAGGATGCTGCTGTTGTTGTTGTTGTTGTTGTTGTTGCTGCTCATAGTTCCCGAGCATCTCCTGTTGCTCCCTTTGTTCCCTTGCAGCCAATGCTGCTGCAAATTGTTGAGCTTCAATTGTCTGCTGCTGCTGTTGCTGAGGGTCGCGAATCATCAATTGACCACCTTGTGGGACTCCTGTTGGCATTCCTAAAATTGGGTTCATATTGAAAGGCATCATGGTACTAGAAGAGGAGGGAACATTCATATGATGCTGTGGCATAAACCCCGGAGGCTGAAGATTAATCGGTAGCATTGCTGATGGACCAATGTAGCTAGTCAGTTCCTTTTTAGCAGCCAACAAATCATCCTGAACTTGCTTCAGCTTATGTTGAAGTAATGAAATAAGCCCAACACACCCATAGACTGGGTCTCGAAGGCGATACTCAGCCTCATAAGCAAGGGAATTCACAGCATCTTCCCTTTGAGCAGCATTCAGTTCGTTGAGGAGTTTAGCCACATTGCTCGCACCGAACACTTTGTGGACATTGGCGAATTTTTGGGGCTGATCAGGCGGAAAATAAGGTGCGAAAACACACTCCTGGGTGCATTTTCTGCGTAAGAATTTGCAAGCTGCGCATGGAGAACTTGACGATGACATCCTTCTATAGAAAAGAAATTTTCACATCAATCCCCCAAAACACACAAGGGATCTCAAAGAATTAAAACTAATACTAAATGGAAGAGAATATATAGATATTCGCTCTCCAAATATATTTACACACAAATTGAGCATAAATAAAGAAATGATTTGTGGCATTCAACGAAGTTTCATTTAACAATATTAGAGAGACAGTAAGCCATTAATGGCACAGCAAATAGAAGCAGACATGGTAAGTTAATAAAATCATTAAATACCAGTAGGATTTTTTCTTTTAATCTTCATTCATTGCTATAATTAAATCAAGTCAGAAAGCATAAATATGGCAACTGGAGAGTGATTCAAAATCATACACAAACATTTGAACCAATTTTTCCGAGAAAACCCAAAGTCATAACCAAGCTTAACAACACCATTGCCAATAAAGACAGAAATGAAAATAAAATAAAAGAAGAAAAAGGTACAAGGAGCATGCTAAACTTGCAGTGATGAAGAAAGATGCCAAGTTTCTGAATGAAAACAAAATTTCACCGATAACTCTCGCTTTTCTCTCTCTCTCTCTCTCAAAGTTGATAAACTTGGAATGCAAGAAATCTTTTGTTTTACGGATCTATCTACATCAATGATATCAAACACAAAATAAAAATCACACAGTTCCTTTTCATAGAATTCAAACGCGAAGATCCTTCCAATACACAAAGATCAGAAGAAACAAATCAAACACAAAATCAAATATCAAAAGCGAGTTCAAAACAGTATAAACAAAACCATGAAGTAAAAATAAAGAATACAAACGAGGATTTTTCCTTATCGAACCGTAGAATACAAAATCAAAAATAATAAACGAGTTCAAAATAGTATTAACAAAGCCATAAAATAAACAAAAAGAACACACACACACAAAAAAAAAACATGAAAACAGAAAACTCATTCACCTTTCTTATCTAAAACAAACCCTATTCAGATCACTCTTTAACCTTCTCTCCTTTTCGTCAACTCATTTCATCTGCGAGTTCACAAAGAAAAATGAAAATGAACAAAAAATGTTGCTTGTAAAAAAAAATAATAGTTTAACCCTAAAAAAAAAAAAAAAAAAAAGAGAGAAAAAAAAAAAACCTTGGTTAATAGGGGA
The DNA here is from genome assembly GCA_030864215.1 of Capsicum pubescens. NCBI lineage: Eukaryota > Viridiplantae > Streptophyta > Magnoliopsida > Solanales > Solanaceae > Capsicum > Capsicum pubescens. Next base: position 195,977,931 of record CM061539.1, on the reverse strand, counting down.
GTGTAGAATTTCAAAAGCTCTTGATCCGATTTCCAACTTTCACGATCCCACAGAGAGAATCAAAAAGAAGAAAACACCGCTATTTTTCTATAGTTTCATCATTGATATATAGAGAGGAGTGCAAATGAAAATGAAAAAATAATGATAAAAAAAAGGTGATTTATATAGAAGGATTTTCATGAGTGGTCGATTTTGTAAATAAGTACATTTAATAGGGTTAAGTGATGAAAGAGAAACCCTTACACGGCTTCTAGTATATTGAGGACCGTCGATGGGATCAAATGTAATGTATTGACCGTCCGATTAGAACTTTGTCTCGATTGGACACGTATGAGAGAGGATTAGTTTTTCTGAGTGATGAATTAATTGGACACTGAGTTACCTTTTTGTCCCTGCGCAAATTTATCGTATTTCCCAAACTGCCCCTATGATGCGTGAGGAGTGAGGACTGTGAGGTGCTTTCAAGAGACGATTCTGACTTCCATATTGACAAAACTACCCTCCCATTTAATTAGTATACTTTTAGGTTTAATATCTCAAATGTATAATAGGATTTCTTAAAGAACTTAGATTTCTCAAACGGTCACTCATCTGCTCATGTTTGTAAATTGTAACAAAAAAAAATCACTCAATTATTTTTATTTCACCTATAAAGTCATTCAACTATTATTATTTCATGTAAAAAGTTTCTCAATCAATTTAATTAAGTCATATTTCTAGTAGATATTGTTGACGAGTAGAAATTGAAATCCAATATTTTAAAAAAGTAAAAACTGATTCATTTTTTTTTCGATAACAGATTGTGAATATTACCAAAACATACACAACTTTACAAGCTAGAGCACCCAATCCTACGACATCAAGTCATCAGGATAGAGCCTCAAGGAGCCCCTAATTACAAAGTTTTTCCAGTAGCCATCTACATTGTCCAGCATTTCTTGATTCCTCATACATTAATATTCTCTCCCTAATCACAGTTTGAATTTGCCTAAATACAAAGTTTATGTCCACAGAATGGTTCTTGAAAAGTCGACCATTTTTTGTCAGCCATACCTGGTAAACCAACGCACCATACCCAGTCATCACCACTTCCTTGCGAGAGTTCTTCCCATGCTTACGTCTAATCATTTTGATAATATAAAAAATTGGTCAATTTAATGATTAATTAAAATAAATAGCTTTTATATTTTTTTATCAAAATCTGAATATACATAAATAGCTTTTTAATTATTATTTTTTAAAAATAAATAGTAATAACTGAGTGAGCTTTGTAGATAAAATGACAATAATTAATTGACTTATTTTTATAAAACAAAATTAAGTAAATTTGTGAAATAATTATTATTATTTTTATTAGATAAAAACAGTTAATTGAGTTGTTGAGAGATTTAAACAAATCAAATTACTCATCAAAGAGTATTCTTGGTAAGTTTTGAAGTTAATGTTATAAAAAGCAATATTTTATTTTTATTGGGATTTACACATTATTTATTGTGTTAAATACTTCACGTAATGCTTCATTATAGAATTAAAACGCCGCAAAATTGCATAAGGTCATTATAAAAGTCTTTCCAAAATAGCACAACTTCAATGTTATTTCATAAAGTATTTAAGTACATAAAATTATTAAAATAAACTTATTAAAATAAACAGTAATTGGAGATAAAGTTAATTATATTTTGAATTCAATGTATTATCTGTACCAACCATATGAGTTTGGATTATTTCTAGAATAGACATTGTTGAATTTGAAATTCAAAATGAGGAGGTAAAAATTTGAGTTTATTTTATCTTTCCTTTCTATTAATAAAATACATATCATTGACTTGACTTGCGAGTGAATGCATGATATAATGAGCAAGATTCTCTTAATAAAATTAGTGACTTAAAATTAAATTTTTAATTTAAATAAATATAATTAATTTAATTGTAGTATCGTTTTTCTTTTTCTTAAAATCTTTAAGTTTACATTGTAACATAGCTATTTATAAAAGTAAGAATTAATTCTAGTTAAAGATATTAGTCATTTGTATGCAATATATTAACTTGGATATGCTTGTAAAATTTTACTTATTAATATAAAGTTTTGAATTATTTAATTTAAAGTCCTAAAATATTTCTGACAAAAAATAGATAGTTTTTCATTTTTTTTAATATAAACTTTATATTATTCTATAATCTTCAATATTTATTTAAGTGAATTTTTAAATCATAAAATTTATTACTAATTTTTTTGAGGTGTCAATAAGTAAATACTTAATTAGCCTTTACTTTGAGTCACTCCTGACAATCAGCCACGAGCCATCTATCCTTGGGATGACCGTTTACCAATTCACAATTTTTTCAATATTAATATTACTATAAATAAATGTTTTTCAAAGTAATAGATGAATTATTTTTTTTGAAGCAAGTGTCTTCTTTACTTTACAGATTATAAATTCACGTATTATGGTCAATTATATATACCGCACATATTTAATTAGCAGTTAATAATATACATTATTTGACTAAATGACTCTAATCTACTTATACGAAAAAGTAAATAAGGACTGAAATTTTTTCGAATATTTATTGGACCATTTAGTACACAAAGTTAAATTCAGAGAAACACTAATCCCTTATTTTGGACTACATTTTAAAAGTTAAAAAGATTGCTCTCTCCGTTCTTTTTTAATTGTTTCTCTCAATTTTGTAAGTCAATTTAACTAGATTTTAAAGTTAAACTAAATTAGATTAACTTAATTTTTTAATTAAAATTTAGATGTTCAAAAATGACATGAAAAGTACTAAATTACAATTTTTCTTTTTTTCAATTTAATTAAGAAAATATTAATCAAAATTTATATGTTTAAGTTAAAAAATGAGTAATTAATTGTCGATTAGAGAGAGTATAAAAATTGTATCCTTTTAAATGATGTCTTAATTATTTTTTTCCCCATTAAATGGTCACTTAGAATGAGGCCAAAATATAAGAATGAGTACTAAAGTTGGAGTAGTGAAGAGGGTGGCAGTGTGTTGGTGAGCAATTGCGTGCAGAACTATCCTTATTTCGATTAAATACAATACTGCATGCTCCTCCTCCTCCTCTTTTGTCCTTTCCAGTTGTGGTATTTTAGTTAAAAGGTACATTTCTGTATCACTATGGACTCTGCACAATACCTTGCATTCTCTCTGGTACACTGTTTCCCCTTTGTCTTACTTATATCGTCCTTTTTATTTTATTTTTTTTTATTTTTTCATGCACATGTACAGGGGCGGAGATACATGGATTCCTTTTTATGTGGTAATTGGCATGTTTCTATATATTTGGAAAATCAACTTAATTAATTTCCTTTTAATTCATTCTTTTCAAAAGGAAGGAAAGGTAACTTACCGGGTTGGTGGTGTAGAGTTGGTTGGAGATAACACATACTTAGCTAGAGAGGAAATTAAGTTTGAAAACTAATCAATCTCCATGTGATTGTATCATTAATTCAGATAATTGGTGCCAATAAATTAAATTAACCTATTAATCAAGGGGTAAATAATTCTACCAAGAAAATATTTCATTTTGAAAGAGTCAAACACTGTTCTCATATTAAATTAGACGAAAATTCAAATCATAGAACTTGTTGCATCTATATTATGAAGGCCTTTTAATTTATTTCCAACTTAGTACTTTCTGAAATGCAAAGCCACACATTCAATTGTCCTCCACTTTGTCCTACTCTGCAGAGACTAAGGTAATTAGTTGTCACATATGTAACGTTTTCTCTAGGGAAAATCATCTTAAAATTAATAGTTAAATTTGGCATTATTATATTGCTGCCAAATTCAACTAATTTAATTATTATCACAATAGCTCAACCCGTTCTGCTAGGTTCTCCCCAAATCTTCTCTGCTCTTCTCCCTTGCATTAATGACAAGAAGGAGAGCTATATTTGGTTACTGAAACAGTGTTAGAGCATTTACTAATTCAAAAATATATCTTAAAAAATATATCTGATAGACCCCAGCGCAAGAGAAGTAAGTACATAGTAATTGAAACAAATAGAGGGCAGACATAGAGTGTTATAAACGATCAAATCTAACATAAATGTGAGGACAATCATCCTCTATCCCATCAAAATTAAGTTTATAGCTAGCAGGTTAGGGCAGTTGGCAACGAAAACGAGAAGCCTAGCTAGCTAGCCGCTATATATAGTACATGCCACATGGGGACAGATAGAGACGAGAGATGAGCAGTCTGGGCATATAATACACTTATATGGTTGATGTGAAGTTTCGTTGAAAACATCAATCAATATATATATAACCTACAAAATATTTCAGTGAATGAATGAATGAATTTGCAGGATTGGTTCAGAATATACACACTTGAATCATCACTTTTATCATCGTCTATCTGCTGCGCCATGCATACATATCTAGTCAATATTTCATCTACTCTTTATAGTTTTCATATTATTACTGTTGTCTACAGACATGCATGCACACATGAAATTAATGGGAGAGGGTTAAAGCCCAAATTATAATCATATATCAACACCCGCAGCAAGCAGCAAGTACTTCCTCCATTTCATAATAAATAAATTGTTGAATTTTGGCACACATATTAAGAAAAAAACATTAAAGACATAAATTTAACACAATTTTTCATTTTTACCCCCAAAAAAAGGAAAATATGACCTTGTAATACTTTTTCAAAAGTTAATTGGTTGTCAAATCATAAGGGTAAATTTGAAAAAAAATTCAATGAATCACTTATTTTGAAACACCAATAAATACCCCAACAATTCACTTATTCCGAAACGGAGGGAGTATTGTTTTGCCACGTAAAAAATAAGACAACTTAAGAATCTTATCAAACACAAAATATATGCATATATGTATTGTATCTGTTATATTGTTATTGATTCTAAGCTGAGGTTCTGTCGGAAACAACCTCTCTACTTCACCTGAGGTCGTGGTATGGAGTGCGTACACTCTACCCTCCTCAGACCCCACTAGGTGAGAATACACAGGGTATGCTGTTGTTGTTGTGGTTTAATTTAATGGTGCAATCACATTTATAAAACACGAATTACACCGAATGATGACAATGTATGAATTGAACTTTGTTACTTGAGAGGAATGAGAGAAGGAAGAAGAATTAGAGAAGGAAGAAGAAGTTTTTCCTTTCTTTTTCCTTTTTTGCAGAGATTGAAGTTGTAATCCTTTTACAATTTCGAAGAGAACTTTTCAAACAATTATATCTCTTTTCTTTTATTTATTAATGTATAATACATAACTATATATATCTAATTTCTTTATATATAAATTTGAGTTGACCCACATGGATGAGTCGGTCCAATATCCTTCAACAACAAAATCCGTTTAATTTGCTTTCGAGATATACAAACGTATTGTGTTTATATATATTTCTTATATATCATACACTTATCAACGGTCATCAATTTTGACTTTGCACGTGCATAGATATACAAATTGAAATTTTTGATCTATGATAATCATTAATAGTATTAGCTAGTGAATCAGTTTCAATAGGTAAAATCCTACTAATTGGAACCCGGCTCCTCTTTATTTCCATTCTATTCAATTTCTCTAAATTCTTGCTTAAGATACATGTTATAATTTAAAATTAATAATTAAAATTTAATAAGTTAAATCAAAATTCTAATCATAATTATCTACTTTCATATATTTATTACTTAAATATTTTTAACAATTTATTATATCTTTCTTAAATATATTAAACTATTTTATTTTCTATCCTTGAACAAGTTTCTGCTGGCTTTTTACTTTTCTTTTTTGCTAATGTTTGCCTTTTTCTTCAATAATGTTTTTCAAATAAGAAAATAAAGATTGTGTCTTGAAGTTTTACTAATTTTATTTTCTTTCTGTGCCAATAATAATCCATTATATTTGTGTCAAATCAAATATATATAAAAACCGTGCCAAATAAATCCATTATATTTTGTTTATGTAGCTCTTTTGAATTCTTAAATAGAAAAAATAAAATTTTAACTATAGTATGAATTTAAAAAAAATAAAAATATTTAGAAAAATTTCTTTATATATATCCGTGGCGGTAAAGAATTTATTTTAAAAATTGAGTAAAAGTTATAGTGGATATTTAAGGAGAAAATATAACTAAATATAATTTTAAACCATAACATGTATAAGTGTTCAATTCAAGCAAGAACTTGGAAAAATTGGAGAGAAGGAAAACAGAGAAGAGCGGAATGCAATTGGGATTTGGGATCATGTTCTCTTGTAGTGTATGAATACTCCTTCGCCCACTTTTATGTGAAATTGATTTATAATATTATGTTGCATATATTGTATTTTTTTTTATTATAATTTTTTGACGTAAAGTCAACAAAATATTGAAACAAATAATAATATAATAATAATATCATAAAGAGATCCAACTTGTTTATAATTTGAAAAATTCAATCTCTTTTCGTTATTGTGCAAGAGATCAATCAAACAGGTTGAGATTATTGACTTGCATAATTGCATTCAAAAAATGGAATATAATGTTGTTTCCGTACGTCATCCATGCAAAAAATAACATACCTTTTGGTTATTGTAATTCTTACGTTGCTTCAGCGTAAGATAAAGTGCCCCTTTCTTCAGGAGTTTTGACTATTATGATAACGTGAGCATACACAACTGTTTAATTTCTCCTTTATTGATAAAAAATAAAGAAAGAGAAATTCAGTGCAGTCTTGTTTTTTCTTTTTTCTTTTTCCCAAGTTGGGGCATGGAAGGGAAAATGGGTAAGGACTAATTAAGGAGTTTACAATGTGTGAAATTAAACTTAGTTACTAAAATTATTCATAGAAATTCAGTAGAATAATGTTTGGACAACTTTTAATTAAAAAAACAGAAAGTGCTGCTTCTATTTGGTGCGAATGTCGTCTACTAGTCGATTTAAAAAATATTTTTAGTGTTGGGTCTATTTTTAAAAAGTATTTCTAGGTGTTTTCTCAAAAAAAAAAAAAAAATACTTTTAAGATGGGATTATTTTGTCTCTACTTCATATGGGATAATAGCTCACTAGTTCATTATTTATCTCAACTTCATATGGGATAATAATCCACTATTTTAATGTAAATGATGGCATAAAATAATTTTAAAATTATCTACTAATATCTTATATATATCAAACATGAAATAAAATTAATCTCAAATTTATCTTGAGATTATTATTATATTTATCTTACGTACCAAACGAGCATGCAATTCTTATAGTAGTTGATTCAGAAAAAGTAGAGGCTTGTCCATGCATAACCTAGACAGAAAGCTGGCTAGGCAGTGTTGTTTGGGAAAATAACCCTTATCATATCCCATCAAATTAAATAATATCCCCATTAATTTGCGGTATAAAAAGTTAATTAATGCATCTGCCTTTGAAGTGTGTAGAGAGTAGTTGGCAACGAAAACGAGAAGGTGCTATGAGTGACTGATCAAACCAGGCCTTTTACATTGATGTGAAGTTTCCTTGAAAACCTCTATCCATCTAAAAAACAATGCAGTGAATGTGTATGTAAATAGGAGTACCCTTTTTGTGAATGTGTAGAATTTTATTTTCTTTCTTTTTCAGATATAAATTTGCCTATGTTTGAGCGTGTATCGGAGGAAATAATCTCTCTATTTCATCTCTGAGGTAATCCAGAGTATATATGTTGTGGTTTTCATATATAAATTTCTTTGAAAAATATTTTGACATTGTTAGTGACAATCGACCGACGGTATGGTTCTAGTAATACACCTATAGCTATATTGGACTTTAGAATCTTAGTTGGTTATTATAACTAAAAATATCAAAAATTGCGTGAATAATAGGAAAATATGAAGGTCGAGGATTATGATAAATCGTTAGTAGCTTAGGTGAGCGAATTCTCTCTTTCCTATGATAGAAAGTGTCCTAGTATGAATCAACTATTTACTCCCTTACCAATACTATTATTAATTTAATAATAAGCTAACATTAGTTAATTCTTCAATTTTATCACTACATTGCTCCTTTTACTTTGGTTAGTAATATATATTATTTCTACTGTTAATATTTTTCCTTTTTCAGTATTTCATCATAACCTTTTACTTGTGCGAACATGTTTTGAAACACAATTTTTTTAGTCAAGAATTAATTAAAATCAACCTTCTCATCCCACAAAGATAGAGATAACATCTGCGTGCACTCTATTGTTTCCAACTCCACTTATGGGATAATCATCGTCTGCGTGTACTTTATCCTTCCAATTTCCAAACTCCACTTATGGGATAATCCACCTCTTTGGCTACTGCAACTCTTACGCTAATCTCCTTCAACAGACTTATCTTTGATCATAACGAGCGTGCAAGTTTGTTTTTTATTTTCAAAGGGAAAAAAGGACCCTATAATGAATGTTTTCCTTTATTTTTCCTCAATAAAATGAATGTTATCTAATCACTAACTCGGCAGTCCGCTCTCTAATTATCCTTTATAATGATAGTTCTCTTATAATTAAATACATAATATAGCGTGATAGCTTGAATTTTATAACGAATATATATGCATGTGCAAATACACTGTATTTTACTGTTATTATATGCACAAATAAAGTGTGTTCTGCTACGTTTTATAATATAGATGATGCTAGTTTTCATAATTAACGAAAAATATCATAAATCTTAATTCAAAATAACCCTTTTATGTGCTAGCATTTCCTTATCTGAGCTAAATTTGGTTACATACCCACTCGATCTAAATGCAAGGGCCCAAATCAAAGTCATAGTCGGGTGAATCTAAAAAATAGATTCAAATTGGGCTAACTTTTAAATTTTAGCCCCAAATAAAAAAGTTTTCTTAAAATAGTTTTTACCTATTAATTAATATTCTTTTGGAAAAAATTGCCCCTGATCAATGGAGTAAATTACATAAATGATCCTTATAATAGATAACAACTCAATATTTATATCTTTCAACTTTATTTTTTTTCTTTTTAATTTTACTTTGATTTTTATTTTTAATTTTAATTTTTTCAGCTCTTACTTTTTTCCTTTTTTCCTCTCAACTTCATTTTTTTCTTTTTTCTTTTTATATTTTTTATATTTTTTATTTTTTTATTTCCCCTTTTTTTTGTTCTTTTTAGTTTTTCTCAACCCTTACTTTTTTGTCTTTACACCTTTCAACGTCTACTTTTATTAAAAAAAAAAATCTTTGATTTTTTTCTTTTTAATTTTTTCTCGACCTCTATTTATTTATTTATTTTTAGTTTTGTCAACCTTTATTTTTTTCCTATTCTCTCTCAACTTCTACATTTTCTTTGATTTTTATTTTTTTAATATTTTTCTTCCTTTTCTTCTTTTTCCGCAATTTTTATTATTTTTGTTCTTTTCTTCGATTTCTTCCATTCAAGTTACATCTCATGAGCAAGAGTTGACACTATCATGTTATAAAGGCAATACTTATGATTTTCGAACAATAAGCTACGTTTCATGGGCAAGAGTTGACACTACTACATTGTAGAGGCAAGACTTATGATTTTCAAACAAAAAGTTATGTTTAATGGGCAAGAGTCGACACTACCACATTGTATTTTGATTTATGAGATTTTTTATAACTCTTACCTTAGAGAAAGACTTAGCCCAGGGACTTTCAAACAACAAATTATACCCCACGGGCAAAAGTTGACTCTACCACGTTATATTTTCATTTATGAGATGTTCTACAACTATTGCTTTAGAGGCAAAACTTAGCTCAAGGACTTTTAAACAACAAGTTATGTTTCATGGGCAAGAGTCGGCATTACCACATCGTATTTTGATTTATGAGATGTTCTACTACTATTGTCTTAGAGGTAAGACTTAGCTCAGGGACTTTCAAACAAAAAATTATGCCCCACGGGCAAAAGTTGACTCTACCACATTATGTTTTTATTTATGAGATGTTCTACAACTATTGTCTTAGAGGCAAGACTTAGTTCAAGGACTTTCAAACAACAAATTATGCTCAATGGGCAAGAGTTGACTCTACCACAAAAAATTTCATTTATGAGATGTTCTACAACTATAGAGACAATACTTGGCTCAAGGACTTCCAAACTACAAATTATGTCCCACGGGCAAGAATTGGTTATACCACATTATATTTTCATTTATGATATGTTCTACAACTATTGCCTTAAAGGCAAGACTTAATTAGCTCAAGGACTTTCAAACTACAAATTATGCCCCACGGGCAAGAGTTGACTCTACCACGTTATGTTTTCATTTATGAGATGTTCTACAACTATTGTCTTAGAGTCAAGACTTAATTGGCTCAAGGACTTTCAAACTACAAATTATGCCCCACGGGCAAGAGTTGACTCTACCACGTTATGTTTTTCATTTATGAGATGTTCTACAACTTTTGCCTTAGAGGCAAGACTTAATTAGATCAAGGACTTTCAAACTACAAATTACGTCCCGCGGGCAAGAGTTGACACTATCACGTTATGTTTTCATTTATGAGATGTTCTACAATTTTTGTCTTAGAGGCAAGACTTAATTAGCACAAGGACGACTTTCAAACTACAAATTATGTCCCACGGGTAAGAGTTGACTCTACCACGTTATGTTTTTATTTATGAGATGTTCTACAATTATTGCCTTAGAGGCAAGACTTAATTGGCTCAAGGACTTACAAACTACAAATTATGCCCCACGGGCAAGAGTTGTCACTGCCACGTTATGTCTTCATTTATGAGATGTTCTACAACTCTTGCCTTAAAGGCAAGACTTAGCTCAAAGACTTTCAAACTACAAATTATGTCCCACGACCCAGAGTTGACACTACCACGTTATGTCTTCATTTATGAAATGTTCTACAACTCTTGCTTTAGAGGAAAGACTTAGCTCAAGGACTTTCAAATAATAAACTATGCCCCAAGGACAAGAGTTGACACTACCATATTATGCATTTATTTATGAAATATTCTACAACTCTCACCTTAGAGACACGACTTATCTCAATAATTTTTAAAGAAGTTCGTAACAACAATTCATGCCCTTAAATTTGCTTTGATGTCAAAAAAAAAGATACCTTTGCGGATTGTTCAATTTTTTATTTATTAGCAAAATATAATAGAAGTTGAGGAAAAAGAAAAAAACGATAAAACAAAATAGAAAAATAAAAAAAAAGGAAAGAAGAAAAAATAAAGATCAAGAAAAAAGCGAAGAATTAAAAAAATTGAGAAAAATAAAAATGAGAGGAAAAATAAAAATAAATTTTGACAAAAATGAGGGGAAAAAAGAGAACTGAAAAAAGAAAAAAATGATCAAACAAAATAGAAAAATAATTTAAAAAAAGAGTGAGAAAAAAAAAGGAAAGAAAAAAATAAAGATTAAGAAAAAGCGAAGAGTTTAAAAATTTGAGAAATAAAAAATGAGAGCAAAAAATAAAAATAAAGTTTGAGAAAAATGAGGAGAAAAAAGAGAACTGATAAAAAACAAAAATAAAATAAAAATAAAGGTTAAAGGCAAATGAATTAAAAAAGGAAAAAAAAAGAAATAGATAATGCTTGAGAAAAAAGAGAAAAGAGAAAAAAATTAAGGTTGAGACAAATAAATTAAAATATGAAAATAAAATTAAAGCAAAAAATAAAAAGTAAAAATAATAAAAAATAGAATAATAAAATTAAAAATAATAAAAAATAGAATAATAAAATTAAAGGAAAATAAAAAAGTAAAAATAATAATAAAATAGAATAATAAAATTAAAGAAAAAATTAAAAAGTGAAAATAATAAAAAATAAAATTTGAGAGACAAATAAGTATGAAAAAATTTAAAAATCTATTTGAGATGTAGAAGGGTAAAATGATACTTGCACTATACTTAAAAGACAAAATGATTCGATGGACTTTTGTACTATGTCTGTTTTGTAATGTGGATACTGCTACTTACATGTTTGTCATTTGGACCCCTGAACCCACTAAAAAGTAATATTCTAAACCCTTTGACTGTTGATCGGACCGATGTGGCATTGAAATGGCTGACTAGGACAAAGTGTGTGATCACACGCGCGTGAGGTGCAAGTGGGGGTGTAACACCCCGTATTCAAGTACATGTATTGGCGTATTCAAGTACGTGTATTGGTCTTATTTATATGGAATTAATTTTTTTATTTTATTTATACCGGAATTTGCCCGTCGATGGTTCCATACGAAGGTAATTGAATAAGCTTTCCAACGATATAAATATTTCCAAAAATGGATAAGTCTCGGATATAATCGAGCACGTTCGAAACTATAAAACGGTGGCCGGGATATGGTGAATAGTAAATGTGCAGGAAAATTTCCTGCACACAAACTACTGAGGCCTGCCAGTTTTTTGGGTCAACTTTGAATGATCATAACTCCCTTAATATAATGAACTGGGAGAGATACGACCTATCAAAAGAAAGATCTTTGAGTCTTCTTTCCAATGCAATTTGTTTCATCCAAATCCAACGTCTGAGTAAGGAGTTATACTCGTTTTACTTTAGCCTCTCAAAACAGATTTTTAGGGTCAACTTCAAACGATCATAACTCCTTGTACAGGACGAACTGGGTGGCCTACTTTATATGAAATGAAATCCCTTTGAATTATCTTTCCAACGATACTAATTTCACCCAAATATGATATCGGAGCAAAGAGTTATGGTCGATCTACTTTAGCTTGTCAAAACAATCCACCATGGACAGATTCGGATTTACTTAAAATTTTAAGGGCAATATGGTCATTTTCCATCACCTCATGAACGAAAATTGGTCATTATATACATATACTTAGCCTTATATCCATTATTTATCATCCATTATTGAAGAATAAGAAACCCTGGCCAAATTTCAACTCCAATTATCTTGTGATTCAACCGTAGAAAATCCAAATTGATTCCGTAGTTGTGTTCACCGTCTCGAGGGCTTCGAGAAGCACCCCTTATTTGTGCCAACAGGACTTCGAAATCAAAAGGGCCATTTTATGGTAAGGATGTAAATTATGTTGGTGTTATTTATATGGATATGTATATATATGCATGTAAGCATAAGAAGTGTGTTATTTGATTGTTGTTAAAAGATGATTGGAAATGATGTTGGATTATTCTTGTGCATGGTTGGATTATGTTGAATTGTGAAGGGATTTGGTGTGATGATGTGGTATTGAAATGATGATTATATATACATATATATACACACATAAACCTATTGTTCAAGTTGGTTTTTGGAATGCTATGCAAATATTGGTTGTATGGAATTATGGAAGAGAATTGTGGTGTTGGGTTGCTAATACTAGATGCCAAACATTTCATTGTAGATAAGTGATTTGTAAAGGCGGGAAGTTGTGTTGAATTGGTATCCGAATCTACGACGAGGTATGTAAAGCATACTCTAACAATGTTCTTTGGCATGAAAACACCAATGTTCCATCAAGTAAGATTCCGAGGTTGTCCAAAAACATGTATTGTTCTACGTTACCAACGAAGTTGTTTCCATCCTATAAAGTGTCAAAATGTTTCATTGATATACCAAAAGGCTCCTATTTCATTGTTGTGATATTGATGATTCTGAAACACATTGTTGATGTACCAATGAGTCTTTATTACATCGTTATTGTATAGAAGGTCTATTACTTGGTTCCTATTGATGTATCATTGTTTCAAAGTATCAAAAATATGGTGGCGACCGAAATAACAATCTCAAAGATTAATTGAACTAAGTGATGGAAGTTCTCTCTTATCGGGTGGTATCCCAGGGGCATAAGCCTAGCATGGGTCGATCCCTATTTATGTGTTTATGGGTGGTATCCCAGGGGCATAAGCCTAGCATGGGTCGATCCCAGTTGATATGTACTGGAGGCAGCCTAATGGTCACAGTACAGTACAGTAATGATTACAAAGACGATAAGAACGAAGGTAAAGTGATTGAATAAATACAATGTACAGGTTGTCACAAGTTCTAGTAAGTGTGGTCCACTCCTATTACGATTTATTCACTTGTTTCTGATTTCTATTGAGCTCCTATATCATATGTGATTATCTACAGCTTTACATAATCAGTACATATTTCGTACCGACGTCCCCCACGGGGACCTGCATTTCATGCTGCAAGCACAGGTACCTCAGCTCATACACCGCACAAGTAGGAGTCAGGTCATACAGCTATTGTTGGTGAGCTCCAGTTTGCTTCGGAGCTTTCCGAGTTGGTTCCTTATGTTTTGTTATTGTACAGGAGTCATGTGTGGGCGAGGGTTTGTCCCGACCCTAGTTATGTCATGTATATCCGAGAGGCTTTGTAGACATAAGGAAGGGTAAAGTCATGGAAGTTTATATAGTGATGTTATATTTGTATATGTGGTGGCCCCGACGGCCAAGTATCATATATATATATATTTGTGCGTGTTGTGCTGATACAGGTAATTAGACCCTTCTATATGCAACGAAGTGCTGTCCAAATTTTTGGTGACATATAAGTGAAAGTACAGGTATTTGAACGGGTTCTCCCGGGCCTTCTCGGCTTCGGGTGCCAGTCCGGCCCGATGGGATTTTTGGGGCGTGACAGGGGGTCATTTTTTAATCAATTTTATATTAAAATATTAAAAAACAATATTTTTTAATAAATAAGTAATATTAAAATAATTCTAAAATTACAAAAAAAAAAAAAAAAAACAGCCAGCCCTACAACCCCTCCCCCTTCCACACATGCTTTTTCTCCCCCTTCCCTCACCGTCCCCGTCCACCACCACCGTCTCCGTCCAGCACCTTCACAAAAGCTATTAAAGTTAATACAGAAACAAGTTATACCATACATATTAGAAGAATTATCCTTCTAAAAAAATTTTAGAAGAATTAAATTAAATGGAAGAAAAAGGAGCAACAAGCATTTGGCCAACATAAATTTTCCCAAGGATTTCGTGGGCGCACATTGTGAATGATAAGTTTATTTATTTTGAAAGCATAGTAAAGCTTAATAATACATCGGAATCGACAACAGTGGTCGGGTTTAGCGGTTTGAGACCGTTAATGAAGTTTTGGGTCGGATTTTTGGTGGGATGGAGCAAATGGCATGGTTTTCTGGCGAGAACTCATCGAAAACAGTGAGCTTCCGTGCATTTTTCCTCTCTCGCGTCTCTCTCTGGTCACTCTTTTTCCTTTTCTCCACTTTCTCTCTCAATTCTTTCCCTCTTTGAATTCCTTTATCGATTTCTCTCTACTCTCCCTCCATTTTTTTATGTCTTATATGATTTCTTCCCTTTTTTGCTTAATTTGTGTGTGTGAATCTGTGAATACGGTGTGTGTGGATTGTTGTGTGTAGATATCAGCTTATGTGTGTTCTGTTTAGTATGTTAGTGTGTATTTTTTCTTAGGCAAAATGACCTTCTGGACCCCTGTACTATGTCAGTTTCGTAAGTTGGACGCTTCTACTTACATGTTTGTCATCTGAATCCCTGAACCCATTAAAAAGTAACTTTTTAAACCCTTTGTCGGTCTACTCAGCTGTGCGTGTTACACAATCGCTGCCACATCATTAATTTTGTGTAAAATAATTTCCACGTATGAAATGACGTGTGTAGAGTATAAATAGTAAAATTTGACCTAAAATTTAGGTCATGTTACGCCTTCTTCTTCACATCTCCTCTCTCTCTCTTATCCAAAACTGAAAGATTAGCACGATTTTAGGGTAATTTAGGCCGATAGTTGTTGAAGCTTGTTGCGATCCTTGTAAGTATTTAACATTTTGGTGTAGTTGTAGTATGTGGTTGTTTATTCTGAAGCTTGTAGTCGATTAAATGGTGGTCCGTTCTACTGATTTTAGGGTTTTCCATATTACGAACGTTTTTCTGCAATCTTTTGTGTGATTTTATTCTTTTTGCATGTAGTGTTGTTGTAGTTAGTATTTGTAGTGATAATATGACTTCAATGGCATATATCTGATTTTGATTAGAATTTTGAGTTTTCGAGTTTTTCGTAAACTGAAAAATTGAGACCAAAAATTTGGGGCTTTTGGTTTGTTTGTAGTCTAATGCTCGTATAAAAGTTATATATTGCAGTTTTTATGCCTTCGATGGCATTTTTTGTTATTTCTATAAAATTTTAGAGTTTTTTTGGTCAATTTAGAATTGGGTCCGAAAATTTTGGGGCTTTTGATTTTTTTGTTGTTTAATGCTCCTATTAAACGTGTGTATAGCCGTTTTGTGCCTTCAATGGCATGTTTTGTTATTTCAATTACACTTTAGGGTTTGTTGGGTAAAATCAGAGTTGATGTTTTTATTCTTTAGTTTTTTGTTTAAAAATTAAGGTTTTGTGGATAATTGCCTAATGTATATGTTATGTTGTCATTGTGCAGGTTTTATAAATAAATGGATATAATTGTAACAATTCAATTCACGTATGGGGGTGTCTTTTTGTCAGACCCTGATTTAAGGTATGCAAATGGAATTCGTATTCCTGATAAAATTAGAGTAGATGTTGATGAGCTTCATGTTATGTTGTTTCATAACTAAGCAACAGATTTAGATGTGGAAAAAATTGAAACCTTTTGGTGTAGAGTAAACAAAAAAGGCTATTATTACAAGTTAGAAAATGATGTTGATGTTTTAAACCTTATCAGTAGTTTAAAATATGGAGATTTGATTGATGTATATGTGGTTCACCAAATTAGTGAACCTATACTTGTTAATGATGATGTGGCAGCCACTCCACCATTATTACAACTTAGTAATGGTGATGTGGCAGCCCCTGTTGAACCTGATAGGGCTGATGTGTCTTCATCTCATCCATTGGATATAAATGAAGATGAATATATAAATGAAAATCAGCCTCCTAGGGCAGAAAAAGGAAAAGCTAAGGTTTCTTGTGAAGACTTAGGTGAAAGTCAATTTAATGATTTCTCCACATACCATCTCCAAACATCTGATTCTGAATTAGATTTTGATTGGACTGATTCTGATGGTGATTCACTTTATGATGTTGATAAAAACATTAAAGAGTTGAGTGATTTTGATGAAGAGTTGCTTCAAGTAAGAAAGGCTAACATTGAAAAACAAGCAAAAGAAAAGGCTGATAGGGTGAATGTAGATGAGATACCATCTGGACCAGTAGATATAGATGCTGGTTTTGAGGATATTTGTAAGAACAAGGGGGTTAGATATGAAAGTAAATTGGGTGGGGATGACCCTTATTTTGATAGTTCAGACCCGGATAGTGACATTAGTGATGAAGAGGAAGGAGATTTTATTGATGATGATGAAGTGGTAGATCCACTACCTAGAACTTCTTCTAGCAAGATATACTTTGATAAAACTGCAAAGAAGGTATGTTTTCAGTTGTATATAGTTTTTTTGAATGCTATTGAGTTTAGAGAGGCACTGCAGAGTTACTCTGTTAAAAAGGTGGGAACCTTAAGTTGAAACCTAATGAGAAGGAATGGGTAAGGGCTAAGTGTAAGCATAAGGGTTGTTCTTGGGTTATTCTTGGAAGTATTGATAACACATAATTTTTTACTATAAAAACTTACTTCTCTGTACACAAGTGTTCTAAAAGGACAAGAAACAAGATGTGCAACCCTTTGTGGATTAGTAAGCATTACAAAGATAGGATTATGAGTGATCCATCAATAAAATTGCATCAGATTCAAGCACTTTTAAGAAAGGACTATGGGTTGTATGTTAGTAAAACAACCTGTAGAAAGGCAAAAATTAGAATTAAGAATGAACATTTTGGTGATTTTGTTGAAGAGTTTTCTAGGTTGTATCACTATGCTGAACAGTTGAGGACCGACCACCAATCCTGATACTACTGTATCTATTAGGACATCCAAGAATGCAGTTCCAGGAAAAGAGGTGTTTATGGGCGTTTACATTTGTCTTGGGGCCTTAAAAAGTGGATGGTAAGAGTGCTGCAGAAGAATAATTGGTTTAAATGGTGCCTTTCTCAAGGTTGTATGTAAAAGGTATTTTGTTGTCTTGCATTTCCAAAGATGAAAATAATCAAATGTACCCTGTAGCATGGGTTAAAGTTAATAAAGAAACCAAGGACACATGGTCATGGTTTCTTAGGTGCATCAGCCATGATTTGGAACTTGAAGAAAATGGGGGTGAAGACTTGACAGTCATGTCTGATATGCAGAAGGTATGACTCTTCATCTGTTCCTATTTTTCAGTTATTTATTACTGGCTAGCTTGCTGCAATGATGTCTTTAATGTTTAACTACTGTTTTACATATTTTGATAGGGTCTTCATTTGGCACTTACTAATCTACCACCAAATGTTGAGCAGAGATGGTGCGCTAGACATATATGGGCCAACTGAAAGCAGGTTCGTAGTGGTGAGGAAAGGAGAAAAAAATTCTGGCAGGTTGCAAGGCCCCCATTTAAAGTGTACTTGCAAAAAAAACTTAATGAAATGAGTGAGTTGGGTATTGGAATTGTGGAAGATTTACTCAAGTACAACAAAGAGGTATGGTGTAGGGCTTTTTTTAAGGAACATAGCAGGTGTGATGTGGTTGAAAACAACATGTGTGAGACTTTCAATAGTTGGATTTTAGCTGCTAGGTTCAAGACAATTATCACTATGTTGGAGGAAATAAGATGTAAAGTCATGGAAATAATGAATCAAATGAGATATTTTTATGAAAAATGGATCACTGATGTATCACCAATGGCTATGGAAGTTCTTGCAGAGAATGTTGAATATGCAGGCAAGTGTGAGATGAGATTTAATGGTGATATGGGCTTTGAGATTGGTGATCCACCTTATACACATATTGTTAATGTGAAGAGGAAGCAATATAGTTGTAGGTCTTGGCAACTAAAGGGAATTCCTTGTGCACATGCAATTACTGCAATGCATTACAAGGGATGGAATGTGGAGTCATATGTTGATCACTGGTATCAAAGGGAAACATACCTGAAGGCATATGAAAAGTATATTCAACCAATGATAAATATTAACATGTGTCCAAGAAGCACAAGACCACCAATTAAGCCACCTGAGATTACTCCCATGCCAGGAAGGCCAGGTAAAAATAGAAAGAAAGCTAAGGATGAAGCTGTTAAGAAGAAGTTTGGAAAGGTTACAAGAAAAGAAAGAAAAATGACATGTTCTGTGTACAAGTGTATTGGACACAACAAGAAAGGATGTCCAACTTTGGTAAGCCAAAGTTCTTTATATTGATGAATTTTACTCTTTTTGAATGTGTTTTTGACCTTTCCTTATTTTTTTATAGAAAAAAGATTTCAGTAGTAGCTGTGGCAGTCAACCAAGTATGCAAGCCAACACTAGTACTGTAGCTGCTGCAGCTGAGAGAGATGCAAATGTTTCAACAGCTGAAGAGATGCCTGTAAATGCTAAATCAAGCAACAGAAGGCCTGCAGGAAGGCCTTCAAATGCTCAAAGTGCACCAACATGTTCAGGAAGGACTGCAAATGCTCACAGTGCACCAACAGCTGCAGGAAGACATGCAAATGCTGCATCAGTTGGTGGTGTGAGGTATGCACGTGCCTCAACAGCTGATATAAGGCCTGTAGCTGCTGTGATGCCCACTACCACTTCAGCAGTGGGTGCTACTGCTACACAATCTACAACTCAGTTGTCTACTAGTGGTGTTGGTGCCCAAAAGAGGAAGACTAGTACAACTTTGAGAGGTGGTGCAAATCTGGCATATAAAAGACCAAGGCAAAAGAAGTAGGTTTTGGTGTGTTGTTTGGACCAAGTGGCAGTGTGGTAGAGAGGGTAAGTTTCATATAATGTACTTTACATTTAACTGGTTTTAATTAGTGCATGAATAATTGATTTTTTATTTTTTTTACAGTCTGAAAATACTGATAGAGTATTACATAGTCCAACACTTATTAGTTCAGTTCCAACCAATATTGCCCTGGGTTTCAAACCAAATAGACTAAGGTGGAAATGTGGAGCTGCAATAACTCAAAGACAGCTACAACAACAAAGTAGCAAAAGATCAAAGGCAAAGTCATCTCCAACCACTCAAGCCACATCAAGCACTCAAGCCAGCAAGAATTAATCCACAACAAGCACTCAAGCAACACATTAGTGTAATTCTCTTTCTGTATTGATCCCAAGTGTTGTTAAGATAATTTTTTAAGACTTCTGGTTCATTGTTGTTAAGACAAACATTTTGATGTTGTTAAGACAAGTATTTTGATGCCAATTATATATTGCAGATTTTTATGTTGGCAATGGTGTTTCTCATTAAATTTTAATTTCGTTTCATTGTACATACCAACTACATAGATCAAGCCATCTTAAATAATACAACAGATAGAAAGCACATGACAACGATAATGATAATAGTGATATCAATATTAATGCTTGGTCTTTCATATCTTTCGTGCCTTCCATATCTTTCCAATCCTTGTTGTCTTCTTTGCCTTCGATGTCTACCTTTATATTGTTCATTTTCATCGGCCCATCGAAAGAATTCACAACCAGTACCAACCTGATATTTTTTGACAGCCCCAAAACATTCTTCCCGGATTGGTTGGTGTTCTTAACATCTTAAGTTCCGCGTAAAGTCCACAATAAGAAATTCGAACTATCATGGTGTTGCAAAAAATTACATAAAAATTAACTTTCCAATATTACAAGCATAGCAAGAAAAAAAAAATAATGAACAAGAACTTGGAGAGAGAAAAAATGAAGAAGAACGGATGAAAAAAATGCTCAAATTGCTCCAACAATGGTGTTGGAACCAAATGAGGAAGAAGGAGCATTTATAATAGGTGTTGGAACCCTTTTTGACCGTTGGGACCCTTTAATTTTTTGGCTGACGCGCGCCTGGACACTAAAACATACGCTCCTATGTGGTCCCAGCCACATAGGATGCCACATCAGAAATTGTGTTTAAAAAGTTTCTTTTTAATGGGTTCAGGGGTTCAGATGACAAACATGTAAGTAGAAGCGTCCAACTTACAAAACTGACATAGTACAAGGGTCCACAATGTCATTTTGCCTTTTTCTTATTCAATGGGAACAACTTGGGGCTGCATTGGGAGATACCCTGCAATAGTGTTGTGTTTGTGTGGTAGTGGTGGTGAAAATTTACAGGTTTTGAAAGGGGTCGAGGCAGGTGCGACCATGGAGATGGAGAAGAAAGCCCAGCCCCCCCCACACCTTTTTAATTTTTTTTTAAATTCTTAATTTATTTTATTTATTTTTAAAATATTTATTTTCTTATGTGACATTTAATGTTATATTTAAAATGATGTGGACGCTGATGTGGAATTTAATATAATATTTAAAAATGATGTAGTAGCTGATGTGGAGGCGAATGTGTTACACACACCGAAATAAGGTTTAAAATATTGTTTTTTAATGGGTTCAAGGTTCCAGATGACAAACATGTAAGTAGGAGTATCCACATTACAAAACGAACATAGTACAAGGGTCCACCGAATCATTTTACCTACTTAAAAAATAAGAAAGATTATTTTTTAGTATTTTTTAAAAACATTTGTTATTGGGATCAAATATTTAATTCCACCCATATTTGGATCTAAGGCATGTAATCTTCTTGTCATAGTCCATTATCACTACACAATGGGCCAACAATAAGCCCATTAAAAAGCCCAGAAGCTTAAACCTTCCAAATTATTCCATGCAGTAGTAGAACCCTAAACCCGAATTTCCTTCTTTACCCATTTCCCCAACTGACACTTTCACCGGAACAGCATGTCGAAATG
This sequence comes from Capsicum pubescens, assembly GCA_030864215.1. NCBI lineage: Eukaryota > Viridiplantae > Streptophyta > Magnoliopsida > Solanales > Solanaceae > Capsicum > Capsicum pubescens. The sequence goes on along the minus strand of CM061539.1, from coordinate 195,956,243 downwards.
GTGGCGTGCGGCGGCAACAACAGCCGGAGTTCAGAGGTCGACGGCGGCAGCTAGCCGGAGATCGTATTTTACAATTCAAGCGATCCCTAGGGAGGTTACCGGAAGTAGAGTTTCGAGTAGAGATCGAGCTCAAGGTCGTATTCCGGCCGTTGTTTTCTCACAAAACTACGTTCAGTCCAAACCTAATGATCCAACTTCCATTGTAGCTGGAGGTTCTGTTTCTAGGAAGTTCCTTCTTACAACTGAAAGGAAGCAGATTAAAGCGATCATTGATTCGATTGATCTACCTTTCTTCTATTCCACAACGTTTCCTCTTCAGATTCGAGCTGGTTCGGGATCGTCAACTTTACTGGAATCTGGAAAAGTACTTCCCATTAAGGCAAGTGATGCTTGTTTTTGTGTATTCTGTTATTGTTCTATTTGAAAATGACTGTATTTGATTTGTATGTTTTACTAGTGATACTGAAATGTTATAGAATGGTTTAAGAATTAGTTTGATTGAAGAAAAGTAGGTTAAAGGTGTACATTTAAATAGATTATTGAATTCGAATTTAGGAAGCTGTATGCATTAGAATTATATCGAACATTTTGGACCGTTGCAAGTGGATTGTCATTGTAATTGTATTTTGTGGTAGTTTAAGATTATGTTTTGATTCTGCTGTTTGTATAGATTCATAGGGATGAAGAGACTGGGAAGATATTGAATTTGGTCTTTGTATGGGCAGAAGACGGAACGAAATTAAAGGTCGACGTGCCTGTTGTGTTCAAAGGGGAGCACGAGTGCCCTGGTCTTAAGAAAGGTAAAGGCTTCTCTTCTTCTTTTTGTCTCTGTTTTTCTCTCTCCATAATTTCTTGTCACATTGCTTATGGACAAGCATATTCTTCAGAGAATGATTTATCATTTGCAAGTAATAAGACCTATCTCTTTATGGGGACTGTTCCTGAAAAAACTCCAGTGTATTTGTAATAGAGTGATCAAAGAGAAAAATGGTGAAGCATGCTTGTTCTCACTATTTCAGAGCACTATTATTGATATACTTAGTTGTTGCCGTTTGTGTTTGGGAAACCGATTAATCAATTACAATTCAATCTCAAATTTATTGTAATGTTAAGCATCTAACTGTGGTAGGTCTTCTGTTGTCTCTTATGCTTATTACTGAACAAGAGTGACATATCATAACAATGTAGCTATAATTTGTGAGCTTCTGTAACTTATAAAAGAAGCATGAGCTTCTGTAACTTATCAAGAAGATTAGGGGCTTCTGTACGTATATGGCAGTTTTCTAAAGTATGGCTTATAAGAATATCAGCTTACATTGTGTATCACCCTAGTTAGGATTGGTCTCGTATGTGAAATAGGAGAAGTAATTTACCCAAACAGGTGAACCATGAGAACCCAATAGCTTTTGCATAGCCGACTTGGGATATATATAGCTCACATGACATTCTATGCATTTTATCACTTATAATCTTTTCCATTGCTGGCTGATTTTCCTCTTGAATATACTCAATTAAAGTGAAATTACAATCTTTCTGAGTGATTTCTGTTAATTAGTTCTGGTTCTGAAATTAAACACAGAAATATGACTAGCTAGTAGTGACTTACAAATCATAACCACGCAGACCTTTGACAGGCAACTATTGTCAGAAACAACACCATATAGGCTGATTTGAACCTTCAAAGCCAGAAAGTCCAAATGCTTCAAATTTCCTGTTTCCTTTTATGACCAACAAAGATCATTTGAAAGAGAGGAAGTTTTCCATTTTCTTTGTTAATACCTTTGTTGGGGTGATTTAACCGGAAAGAGAATACTCATGAATACGTTGGAATTTAATTAGTCTGTAACATCATGGTATATATGCTGTCTTGAAGGGTATCAAAGAGGATACTTTTATTGCTGAAATCCCAGAGTTTATGCATTCTACATTTGCATGACAACTATAAAGAAGCACCACTTTATTCAGCTCTCTGGATTATCCTTCCAACACTATCTTACTTTCAGAAGCTGATTGAAGTTGCACAGTGAGAACTCCGTATCAGTATTTTATGTGATCCAATATTCAAGAGATCCCTTCCCTGCAATAGTTATTATACTCACATCCATTTACGGAGGACAAATATTTAGGAGCATACATTTGCTGACACCAGCTGGCTGCAAGCTAAGTAATAAGATATTTGGACCTATACTATAAGTCTATAACTAATCATCGAAGACTTGGTATGCGTCGATTCAGTTAACATATCAACTTATTAGCTCAATATGCAATTTCATCTCTAGCATTGTCTGAAAATTTAAATGAAGTACCTTTCGGTGATAGAATACTGCTTTCAATAAGATCTCCCTCTCAAGAACTATTTAATGAGAATTCCAGCTTGAACCTTGGCTATGTCCCGTCGTGCTTTCTTAGATTATGCTCTGAGTGGATGGTGATTGAAAGGATTTATGTCAGCCTGTCTGTCCTAGCTTCCAGCCTACTACGTTTGCTTGTCAAATTATTTCAGGCAAACTTTCATTTAATCTTTTGAGATTTTAACTGCATTAAGCAGCTTGAAACAATTAACCTAAATATCGATCGAAGCAGATGGTCTAGGCTCTACAGATTTAACACTACCTGTCTTTGTCTAATTATGAACTCCAGTTCCAGCAATAGTAAGCTCCTGTTTTTGTATCCTTAGAATATAATAAGAGGAACTAATATTTCAAAAAGAGTTTTCTCCAGGAGTTCACTTAAGATGCTGTGAAGCCTGATACTTCCTCTAATGGAACCCACATGATAAACTAAATTTGGTTTAAACCTAGATAGGTCGTGAAAGCCCTTTTTTATATGCTTCAGAAAAGATGTCTTCTAATATCAGCACGCCTAGTGCCTTCTCAAGTTAAAACAAAATATAGCGGCTACTTATTGTCTTGACACCTTAAACTAGTGGCAATTTTTTGTCAGAAATCTTGTGCCAGCATCATTTTCAAGTTTCTTTAAGGTGCTTATTTGTTATCCTGTCCAATGTTAGGAATGACAATGGAAAAAAGTAAGTAAAGGTTAATGCTTAGATTGGCTTGTAGTAATCGTACGACTTCTCATTGATATGATAGACTGTGTGCGCTTCCTTTGCTATTAATTGTTCCATGAGAAAATCCGACATACATATATTTGTTTATAAATATGTTCAATGAAAATGATTATTCGCCTTTAATACGAAAGCAGGTGGTTATCTAAACAAGATCAGACCTACCCTAAAGTTCTTGTGTCCAGCCGAACATATACCTCAAAAAATTGAGATCGACATAAGTCAGCTAGATGTTGAAGACAAAGTGTCCCTGCATGATATAGATGTTCATCCAATGTGGAAGCTCTTAAGCAAGAATGAAGCCATCCCAGTTTGTAAGATTAAGGCAACTGCAGTTGATAGCTAGTTTTTGTCCAAGCTATATTGAGACTGCTAGAGGCATCTGAAGTCCATTAGCTCAACATTGTCTATTCTAATTTGACATGGTTTTGTTGGTTGAGTGGTGTATAAGGACGGTCAAAAGACATTAGAAGCTTTTGCATACTGTAGTAGTGGAAGTGCTATTTTGGGACTTCTTCTAGAATAATCAACCTGTGCATTAATGAGTAAATGGAAAATGCAACTGCAGTCTTTTCAAGTTTTTAGGAGTGCACACAAATGCTGAGCTTTGAGTCACCTGTGGCTGCGTCATTAAAATATTTTGTTATTAAGCAGGAATCCTCTCGAGGATTTTTTTATTGTTAAGACTTGAAGAGTATTGTACTATGTTGAAGTTTTTGATAAACCTATGTGACTTATTCTAACTAGTAAAGTCAATTTCCGTTCTTGTAAACACCGGAAGACCTGGAAGGAAAGTGGCAACTAACAAGCTTTAATGCATTGAAATGAATGGTGGGTCAAGAGAGAGAGAAGACACAGGAAAATATTACTATATTTTTTTTCATGATTGATTGATCTCCAAAATATATGAGTTATCTTTAAAGTCAAGAAGATGACTTCCTTGGTGAAGCAAGGGTAAAAAAAAAAAGTAAAATGATTTCTCATAATTTCGTAAGCCACCATCTTTTGGAAACCTCTCTATCTCACCTCTGAAATAGCGGTATGGGCTGCTTAGAACCCGAATGGCCACTGACTCTGGGAATCCCGACCTGAACTGTAGGAGTCTCGTCCAGAATAACATCCCTGGAACCCCTACCTCCAGATGAGGTACCATTGAAAGAACCAAAAGTGGAGGACCTTTTGTTCTAAGTTGGTTGTATCCGTCGTTTTTTGGATTCACTTTTGTGTTTACCTATTAAATATAAAAAACCTATAAAATTATTTATTTATTGATGAGATATTTTCTGGAGAAACATTTCACTTCTTAGGCAGCCTGGATTCCAAAGTCCTTGCTCCGTACAACTTTGCAATCATAAATGAAATAAGATGTCGGGGGATTACACAGATCAGTAAAAATGAGAAATACGTTCTTAACTTTATGCAGGAAAAAATGGGAAACACGTTGTTCTTTCTTTTTCTTGATTGGTTTTTTTCAGAAATGAGAACCACATTCTCTCTTCTTCTTGGTTGTTATTTTTCAATGAAGTGATAGTGCGTTATCTCTTCATTTTGGTTGTTTCTTTTTCAGTGAGAAATCTTTTAATATATACTCTCTCCGTTTCGTTTTAGTTGACCCTCTTTCTAAAAATATTTGTTTCAATTTAATTATTCATTTTTATGAAATCAAGAGTATTTTGTTATGTTCTTCCAATACTATCCTCAACATTAAATGACTAAACAAAGTATGTTTACTCAAATTTATATTTTCAAAGCATAATTAATAAGACTAATTTGGTAAAATAAACACCTAATAAATATTTTCTTAAGGGAAGTGTCAAGTAAAAAAGAGCCAACTATTTTGAAACGGAGGAAGTAAGTATTTCACATTATTGCCATTTAAGATGTGAGGCTTTTTTTTTTTTGGTTTCTCAAAAAATTGAATCCAATTATACACTATCTTCAATTCCAACTTTTAAAAATTCAAATAAAATGAAAAATATTTGAAAAAGAATATATAGTAGATCATATATAAGGTCTAATCTACGATATTATGAAATTATATACTCCCTCCGTCTTATTTTATGTGTCGCCATTTGATCGGGTACGAAATTTAAGAAAAGAGGGAAGACTTGGTAATGTTTACCAAATTATCCTTTATCAAAAAATGTGTCAATATCTTTTTTTTAATTAAGTGAGACCAATAAGGGTAAAATGGTAATTGTGTCCTTAAAAAGTTGTCTAATAAGGAAAGACGACACTTATTTTGGGACGAACTAAAAAGAAAATGATGACACATAATTTGGAACAGAGGGAGTATTTTGCGATATTATTTTTTAAAGCTAAATTTAGATTAAATTATCAACTTAATAATTTTATCAATTTTTCAAAATTAAGAAATATAAACTATATTATAAAAAAGTAAATGTAAGTTTTAAATATTCGATTTTCACTAACCAAAATCTAAAGTCTGAACTCTAAAGAAAAGGGGAAGACCAAATTATTCAAAAACTTGAAGATAGGTGGGTCTAATATTTTTTTTTTTTTGGGTCTTATCACCGTCAAAGAAAATTGGAAAAAAGGTGGAGTAGCACGTACTAATTTTGTACTCCCTCCGTTTAAAAAAAATAATCTACTTTAATTTGATATAAAATTTAAGAAAATAAAAAATACTTTTAAATTTTTTGACCTTAAATTAAAGTTGTGTTAAATGTACCAAAATATTCTTTAATCCTGTGACCTTAAATATGTCATGAGGAAAGTTGAAATTAAAGTATTACAAAAAAAGAAGAATCTATTTTTTTGAAACGGACTAAAAAGAGAAACGGATTAAAAAAATATTAGGTAATTTTCTTTTAAACGGAGGAAATATTTTTTATTAATGCTAAAATATTTATTGTAATATTAAAATAATTTTTAATAACAAATTGGTATAAAAGAAATGTACTAGATGAAGAATAAAAGGAGGAAGAGGGTAGAGTTCATTTTGACCTCACGATGGAGATATTTTTCTTGTTTTTTTCCTATCATTTTTCCTTATAACTCTCTTTTACTTCCCTCCTTTTCCGAACTTTTTCCGGGGACCCTCCGACGCCGATCAACCCGACGCCGGCGAGTTCCCCTTTCTCCGACGTCCCTCGGTTTCCGTGCCCTGCCCCCCACCACTATGCTCCTTATCCTATCTTATGTATATATCATGCATTTTGTAACCATAATTACAACAGGGGGCGGAGCCAGGGTACCGTAAGGGTGTTCATTTGAATCGTTTTATCGAAAAAATTACACTGTATATATATATTTCATGCATGCATGCGTGTGTATAATATATGTTGAATCACCTTGATTTGTTTTTGTAACAAAAGATCCTGGCTCCGCCACAGTCAAGAGACAATGCGTTGGTGGCAGAGCACATTTTCATCTTCCTCCGGTTCGTCCTCCTCTTCTTCATCGTCCTCGTCATCTTGCTCCAAAGTACACTCTGACGATAGTCTTATTGCCTCCAGTGGAGGCATTCGTTATTCAATCAAATCGGCTTTTTTCTTCTCTCGTAGGTGTCGTCATGCTCGCGCTAAAAAGCTTCAAAATCTGACGGAAAATGACGCTGATGACTGGCGTTCTAACTGTTCCAATGATAATTTGCTGTCTAAATGTTCCTCCTCCTCCTCTGATCGTCCGCCTCCGCAACCTTTGCCTTTGCCGGAGCTGCGTCTTCTGCTCCGCCATGAACCCGATGCGGGTTCGAATGAACCTAATGTGCCATTGCCGTCGCCCTCAGACGCGCATTCCCATCATAAAACTGGAGAGGGTTCTTCCGATGGTGATACCCGTAAGGATGGTGTAGCGTCTCATGGGAGGTATGTAATCTACTTTATGAATTTTCTTGCGCACCTCCACTAATTCCACCAGATATCTGTCACCTCTCATTAACATTTCATATACGATTAGATGAATAGTTATTTGTTTCCAATTTATTTTGTTTTAGTTGTGGAGTCTGAATTGAATGTTTGGGTTTCTTTTTCTGAAAAATCAACTCAGTCAACATTAATGTTTAGTTTTCCTTGTAAAATTTAGCCTTTTATTGTAGGCTCTACCACAGTTTTTATTGGTCGGACTCTCCAAAAATGTTTCCGTGTTGGATCCTTCAAAAATGCACTTTTTCTGGAGGACCTAGTGACATTTTGTAGAGTCCAAGCAACAAAGCGAGTTTTGGGTTAATAGTTTTCCACATTTGGAGGAGAGAGAGTTGAAATTCATTGATATTAACTCATGAATTAGAGAAGATTGTCTGGTTTATGGATAGATCTTAGTTCTTCCAATAAAAGGAAAAGGAATCAGTGCTGAAATGAAAGTACCTTCGACCTCTAATGATGAGATTGGGGGTTCGACTCAGCAAAATGGGCTACTGTTGACTCATTCGCCATAAAAAATATGATGGAGGTTCATAGTAAACTTGAAAGGATGTTCCTATTTTCTCTCAGCATGGTACTACTCATTCAGCTAGGAAGCTCGTGTAATCTTCGGATTATACTGACCCTGTATTTGTGTTCTTCTCTTTTCCTGTTTCAGCAGATTATCAGGCCAAGATGCTCAAAAGAAGAAAAAAGAGCACTTGGGAAGTCGGTTGTCTAGGAAGACACCTCAGAAGCTGCATGTTGGTGACAGAGTCTCTGAAATCAGGATCAGTGCACCTATTAGTGCTCCTGCAACTCCTTATGCAAGCCCTGGACTCAGCCCACTAAAAGATGGAGATCATTTAAGTTCTAATTACATGGCATTCCCTGGTGCTTTTCAAGTTTATTCTGCACCCGAGATGCCTCCATCCGACACCCCTCAGTATCCAGGTTTCTCTTACCGTGTACTCCCGGAGAAAAATGCTTTTAGTGTTGAGAATTCTCCTCATCACAGTCCAGGAGTAAGCCCACAGAGGAGTAGAAAGATTGCAAGCGGACCTTCATCACCTTTGCATCCCTTATTACCAAATGAGAACTCAGCAGCACGCCGTGAGAATTGTTCTCAGGGCAATGTCTATCCGCTACCACTTCCTCCTTTAGGTGCCACTTCTTCACAACCTACTTCGATTCCATCGGTGTCCTCTAATGCAGAGCTGACACCAATCAAAGGCCAATGGCTAAAGGGGAAGCTTATTGGGCGTGGGACATTTGGAAGTGTATATGTTGCATCAAACAGGTATAGTTTCCAAATAGATCTTATTGCATATGAATATGTTTCTCCTCTTGCATACACCGTTAAGTTTCTAATGTAGCCCATTGTTTTTAATTTTAATCAGAGAAACTGGAGCTTTATGTGCGATGAAAGAAGTTGAATTATTACCGGATGACCCAAAATCTGCTGAGAGCATAAGGCAATTACAGCAGGTAATATTTCCCTCATTCTCTTTGTTTCTTAGTCCTTCAACACTTATACATTGTGTCTTGATTTTGATTGTTCATAGTCAATAGCACTTACTGAAAATCTAGATATTCAATTTTTTGTTTTATAAAATTTAGATATTCAAAAATTATATGAAAATTTTTACAAGTTGCATTTCCTTCTCATGTCAATATGATAAAGAACATATATTTTAAAACTTTATTCTAAGTTTACATTATTTGAATCTCGAAAAACGAAACATGCCACGTAAGATGGGACAGACGGAGGATTAAATTTGCATCTTGATTGATGAACTGGATCATATTGACCATTTAAAGCAGCAGTACCAAGCATATTGAGTATGAAATGTTGAATGTGAATACACTTAAAAATTAGCAATCACCAAGACTCTATCAGGGGCACATGAGGACATCTTTGTTGTCAAATGGTTTCAACTTCTAACAGTCTCCAACTTTTATCTTGGTATAGGAAATCAATGTTCTCAGTCATCTCAAGCACCCAAATATTGTCCAATATTACGGCAGCGAAATAGTAAGTCGTCGTTATTCTCCAATTAAGTTATGGACTTGATTTATCAGTGCATGTTGCCCTCAATGAGAGTCTACTTCTTTGATTGTGCAGGTTGGTGACCGATTTTACATTTATCTGGAATATGTTCACCCTGGTTCTCTCAATAAATTCATCCATGACCATTGTGAAACAATTACAGAATCCATTGTACGGAATTTCACTCGCCATATTCTTTGTGGATTGGCTTACTTGCATAGCAAAAAAACCATTCACAGGTAAAAGTCAGATTTCATTTATGATGGAGGATTATACTGAACATTCTGAATAACAAATTTGAAATTTGTACATGTATAGGGACATAAAAGGGGCTAATTTGCTTGTTGATGCTTATGGGGTCGTAAAGCTTGCAGATTTTGGGATGGCTAAGCATGTAAGTTCTCAACTCAAAAATATGTGGTATAGTCATTTTAGTTACAATAACAGAAGTAAAAATGTCGTTAGGAGATTCCCTTTTCCTGGATGCCAGACTGCCAGTACATGTAGCATAACCTTTCACTTTGACTACATTATCAATGACAAGAATAGCATTTTTTTTCATCTTTATAACTTATACCGGCTGTTGTGGGCCGACTTTTGCTAGTCTTATATCTTATCTTGAACCTTTACTCTTTCTATGCAGCTCAATGGGCAAGCAGCTAATCTCTCCTTAAAGGGAAGTCCTTACTGGATGGCTCCTGAGGTACTTTCTTTGAAACATTCACTTCGTTCTTATGTTCTCTTACCTCATGCAGTCATGCTTATACCTTTTGTTGCTTGGCAGCTCTTGCAGTCAGTTATGAAGACGGATACTACCACTGATATCGCGTTTGCTACTGACATATGGAGTTTGGGTTGTACTGTAATTGAAATGCTGAATGGCAAACCACCTTGGAGTGAATATGAAGCAGTAAAGACTTTGATTTGCTCATGCTTAACTCAACACATAATCTTTTTTCTTCCTCATGCTTAGCTCACATGTAATCTTACTTGATGGAGATGCGTTTCTTTTGCATGCTGCCATGCTCCCTTAGATTCATGGGGTCTACAAGAAGTCTCGCCCTTTTTATGGATAATTTTTTCTTGTAACCCTACCCCTTAGAGTGAAGTGGAGGTTTTCTTGTAGTAGTAATTGCGCTAAGCAAGACTGATGTTGTTGTCTTTTGCATTGTGTCTAGGGGATCTTTTGATTTCACTAGTTTCCCTATTCATTGGTGCCAAACAAATATTTTTTGCTGGATCGGTATGTTATTTCATTTCCTTTTTTTACCCCTCCCTAGGAGCTCCCACCCCTTTTTCTCCCTTGATGACTCGAGCTCACAACCTTCGGATTGGAAGTGAGGGGTGCTTACCATCCCAACAACTCCCTCTTGTCGTATGTTATTTCATTTCATTATTGAAGTTTGCAGTAAAGGCACTGTAGTGATTATATAAGTACATCGGCACAAAGATAAATTACTGACTCTGCATAGAACCAACCAAGCCACACAACTTGTCTTGTCATCTCTTTTGTGTTTTTGCTCTAATGCATAAAGTTCAAGTATTTCTTTCCTCCATTCAAAAGTCAACACTTAGTTATCTTACCAACGTAAGATATAAATGGATATAAAATCTTATGACACTCGAGTCAGTGGAATGTTAGTTTATCCCCTTTTTTGCAGGCTTAATTTGTAAAGAAACTTGTCAGACCGTCTATGAAGAGCAGCACCACATTAACCATATTCATTTTTGCAGGCTGCAGCCATGTTCAAGGTTCTAAAAGATACACCTCCAATACCGGAAACATTATCACCTGAAGGGAAAGATTTCTTGCGCTGTTGTTTCCGTAGGAACCCAGCAGAGAGGCCCTCGGCCAGCATGTTATTAGAACATCGCTTTATGAAAACCTCTCATCAGCCAGATGTACCTTCTTCCCTCAAACCAGTTGATGGGCTACGAGTCAAAGTAAGTACCTTCAATTCCTCTCCTCTCCAGCTCCTTTTCTTCATTTTCTCTTTTGAGTTGTGATTATCAATGCAATAATGTAACTTTAACAGGAAAAGTGGAATTCTCAAAAAAGGCAGACAACATACCATCTTGACCCAGGGCGTTTATCACTAGAGAGGTAGCTCTCAAAAGAACTGTCAGTGAAGTGAAACTTAGATGATTCCAAATGATGGACCGCTTACGCGAACACATTCATGAGATGGGCATTTCTTCATGCATGGACATCTAATCTTCTGTACAATTAGGACAGGCCAGCTGTGCATCATTGAAACTCCAACTTAATATTGGAGCCCCATCATTTCACTCGTTCAACTCCTATGGCCATGTCCACAGTTAATCCCCATGCACCCTGTTCGGCGTATTGTTGTGAGCACTATTGCAAATGTAAAGTCATTGCATATACCGGGTGCAACTACAAAACCTCAACTGATTTGGGATGTAAGTAGCAGACAATTTTTGGTTTCTCTTCCAACAAGAGCTGAACTTGTGAATACAATGGAGACCTCTACTATATATATACGCTGTGTATATAGCTTGAAGGTGAAAACTGAGTTGGAGCCTGTAGGCACTTTTGTTTGTTGTCAATACTAACACCTCGAGAGGAACATAGGTTTTATCAACTAGGGAAGTTTTTTTCCTGCAGACTTTGGAGTTTAGAAGTAGGTTTTCTGTAATTTTCTAAAGCAGGAGATTCAACAACAATCAAAAGAAAATGAGATTCTTTGACAAATATAAAATTCATTATTGAATCTCGTATCTATTTTGTTTTCTTTTTCAATTTCCACAATCACGATTCATATCTAGTGTTTTTGTTGTATTGTGCAACTTGGAGCAGCTAAAGCTAGTTTGACTAAGCAACTGCCACTCTTGTGTCTGTAACAATTACTAGATTTTTCAGTATGTTAAATTTATATCATGATCTCTCTAACTGAAAGTACGAGGATAAACTAAACAGCATCACACATTTGACATTTTCAGCTAAAAAAAAAAGAAAATGAATTGTTGAATGAGCTTATTTATCAAGCGATGATAAATAATACTAGCAGTAATAATAAGCCCAACTTTTTGATCACTATGTAGTCTATTGTGCCACTTACTAGAACCTTGCTTATAGCTGAGATGGAAAGTGTGGTCAACAGAAAAGGTAGAAACGTCAATGTAAAAGTTTTTTTTTTTTTTTTAAAAGATAAGTACAATTTACTACTCCCCCTTTAAAAAATAATGATCTAGTTTAATTTGATTCGAATTTTAAGAAAATAAAAAAGACTTTTGAATCTTGTGGTGTTAAATTAAAGATATGTTAAATGTACCAAAATGTCCTTCAATCTTGTGGTCTTAAACATGCCACGTGAAAAGTTAAAATTAAAAAGTTACTAAAAAAAAAAAAAATCATTCTTTTTTAAACGATTAAAAAGAAAATAGGTTATTTTTTTAAAAATAAAGTAGGTAGGAGTAGGCTGTAGAATAAATACAGAAAATTTAAATACTATGATTTTCTTTCCAAATATATGGATTTTCCCCTCATCCAACCAAACAAACATCCCCCAATCATAGTGCAATCACGTGCCTCTTTCCTTTTGCCAGTTCATCTCCTTTCAATATCTAAAATTTCCATAAACAAAATCTTCATCACACAGGGATGGATCCACCACAGGTAGAGTCCATGGACATCTCCACCAAAAACTACCCCCCAATTGAAGATGATCAAGACAAAATAGTTGACCAGTGGTAATTTTTTTCTCCTTCTCAATCTTCCCCTTGTTGTTTTCTTTCTAGTTTAGTACAATTATTTCTGTTAGTGTAAATTTTCTTACTGTTTTTTATTATAATATTTTTGTTGTTTTGGTTGTATGTGTTTGTGCAGTTGTTCCTGTTTTTACGACTGTATGGATAGCTTGTTGGAGTACTTGTGCTGCTATGATTTCTGGTGTTCTTAGGGATACACTTTATTCTAAGTACTCTGGAGTAGGGAACTTGTTAGATGAACTAATTATTATGTTCTTTCACTTTTGCTTAGCATGATTTTGCACTGCATTAGTCAATTTAGATCAGAGTTATTTATCCGTCTTATATTGTAATTAAAGTACTAATGAGAATATGAGATGGTCGTTGTCTTCTTCCAGCTAATTATATTCCTATGGTCCATAACATATAGTAACATACAGCGTAGCTATTATAGTCCTACAAAGTGGAGTCGTATAGAGTGTATGCAGACATTTCCACTATCTCGGAGTACTATCATGTATAACCAATTTTGATATTCAAGTAGTTGTTGGTTCTTTTAACAGTAGAGTGATTAAAAGTTTCAGTTGAGAGAGACTGGATTGATAAATAATTGATCAGGGGAGAATCAGAGAGTTCAAGAATTCTGTGTTAGTGATGTTCATCTGTACATCCATTGGCTTTCTGGCCTAAAGTGGGTTCCCTCCCACTGTTTGTGGAGCCCTATAGACCACTTTCTTGATCTTGTGAATCCTTATCTTCAAGATTTAAGGTCGATTACTACAGTACTCCTTATATCAAAATTTGTTGACTCAATTAATTCGAATTCAGGTAAAAAAGACCACCGATATGAAGGAGGTTAAATCTCCTTTCAAGTAAAATTTCATCGCTTTCGGTAGATGCACCTTTATTTATTTTATGGTGGTGTTTGTAGTAATTGAACTTTTAAAGCAGTAGTAGCCTACCAGAAAAGCCGCTTAACGCGCAGCAGATCCAGTAAAGGAGTAAAACACTCCCATTCCAAATATCCTAATCATCGACCACATAGAACATTTATCACATTTTTATTGAAAAGGTATATGAAAGCACGTGTCTAATAGTCTACCGGCACACCAATACACAGCAATATATTTGGTTTCTGGGATTAGCTGTGGACTATGATCAGGTTATAGTTGACTTGCAAATGAAGAGGATATGGACAAATGCTCCATTTTAATCTCCTAAAAAAAGGATAAGAGACAACAATTATAATTTAATTAATTGTTATCAGTAGAATAGACGATTAATTTTACCGCACATATTGTTCATTGGATTGTCACAGCAGGGACCAAATTCATTGTTCACAGAAGATGACCATATTGTCTATGGTAATAGTCAATATCTGTATTTATTCTGTTGTATTTAGACTTGTAATAGTTTCAATCAGGTAGAGACTAAGTATCGGTTATGGATTCATCTAAACTCGGTAGCTTTGCTTTCAAACTCTACAGTTATTTTAAAAATCAATTGACGAATATGTATAAATTATTAATTTAGAACTCAGTAACTTTTAAAAAATGAGAATTTAGAATTCATAAGCTTCAAATCTTGAACCTTAGTTACAATGCTCGACGACCATAAGGTTTTATGAATCTGAATAATCAACTTGCCTTTTTTCTTTTATGTTGTATATGACAGCAATGCAGCACTCTTTCTTCCTTCTTACTACCACTAGTACACAATATACTAGTTATTTCAAATAGTGATAGACATGTCATGCAAGTCCAACATATGCATAAATTATCCAAGTTGAGAGTTAAAAAGGGTGATACCAATTGAATCTGGACACAAGTCTAGCTAGAGAAATATCAGTTTTATACAATTCGATTGTTCAATTTGGGCACTAACACCTCCTTATTGCTGTCATTCGTCATTCCTCACATATAGTTCCCACTAGCTAGTGACTAGTGTAGTGCAAGGCTGCTGTACACTATGAGTTTCTTTAATGTGCACAAATGTTTTACTATACTATGCTACAGTATTGCAATTTGCACGTTTGACAATTTTTCCTTTTTGGGTTCTTCCATCATCTTTACTTTTTTTCCTTTCCAAGCCAAACATTTTACAAGGTGTCCTCTCAGATAGAGCACTTATTACAAAGATTGCATTCTGGTACTTAGAGTTGATGGTGTTTATACCAAGTCAATACTAGAATTAACTTAATCAAAACCCCTGAGCATGGAGTGATACTCCTTCTGATGCTTTTTATCCTTCACTTTGAAAAAGATTAAATTTAATTGAAAAAACAACAATTAAGGAAGAGATAAAGATAATAAAACCATGAACAAGAAAGACAGAGCTTTGAGTTTTCTTATTTAATGTTGTCAAAACAACGAAATAGAGGGCGAGTTGAATTGATCACCTTACAAAGGAACAAGGTTCAAGTCTATCGATTTATATGGATATGGGCAATCCTCCGCACTTGAGCCAGCTTTTGGGGTTGAGTTAGACCCAAGTAATTACTTCAACCTGTGATTTATCATCCTGCACTCACATGAACTACTTTATTTTTGTAAAGAATCAAGGATTTGTACCAAACTTAACTGACAGAGACATTTTAGTTCTTAGTGGCCCTTCCACTCTCTACTCTGTGCTGAGCATGAGTTTCTGTTTGCTTATAAATAGCACCTACCACTTTCTCCTGATGTTATAGTGAAAAGAGTAGGGTTTACCTCATCTGCAATCATGAACATGAAAAGCCATATGATTTTAACTAACACTTTGCTTCGCTTCTTGTTTCTCAGTTCCTTTGTGTGTAGCCAACTTGATTACAAATACTACGATTACACTTGTCCCAACCTCACAAAAATCGTTAGAAATGGCGTCTGGTCTGCTATTTCCAACGACACCAGAATGCCTGCTTCTCTTTTGCGCCTTCACTTCCATGACTGTTTTGTCAATGTATACACATGAAATCTTGTTATAACCCAATATTCTTATGCATTCAAAAATTTAAAGCTATTATAAACGTAACAACATATTAAGAACATCGAGCTAATGCTAGTTAATCTAATAAGTTACTGTTTGTTTATGTTGTGCAGGGATGCGATGGATCAGTGCTGCTTGATGATACTAGTACGTTCACAGGAGAGAAGAACGCATTTCCTAATCGAAATTCAGCTAGAGGATATGAAGTCATTGATGCAATAAAGGATAATGTGGAGAAAGCTTGCCCATCTACTGTTTCATGTGCTGATATATTGACTCTAGCAGCTAGAGAAGCTATTTATCTTGTAAGATTCTTTTTTTCTTGTCAAAGGGCTTTCTGATTCCTGATCTATATAATATACTTTGCCTAAACATCTACACGTACTATCAAAATATTTCATACTACAACGTAATTGACTAACTTGTATTAATTTATACAAATATTTTTAGACTAGAGGACCCTATTGGCCAGTGTCCTTGGGACGTCGAGATAGTCTTGCTGCAAGTCAGAGCGCAGCTAATGATCAGATTCCATCACCTTTCGAGCCCTTAGCAAACATTACTGCAAAATTTGTATCTAAGGGTCTTGACATAAAAGATGTTGTGGTGCTTTCAGGTAAAAAATAAGTTAAACTTTGATCATCCAAGAAATTGGTTATCATTACCAAGATTAGTCCTTTACAAAGCTGATCATCACACATTTGATCCAGGTGCCCACACAATTGGATTTGCTCAATGTTCCACGTTCAAGCGAAGGTTGTTTGATTTCGATGGATCAGGCAATCCTGATCCAACACTGGACTCATCATTGCTAGGCAGTTTGCGGAGCGTCTGCCCCAATCAGAATGATTCAGATTCCAACTTGGCCCCTCTGGATCCAGTCACAACCAACAAGTTTGACAATGTATACTTCAAGAACTTACTGAACAATTCCGGGCTTCTTGAATCTGACCAAGCTCTAATGAATGACAGTACGACTGCTGCACTGGTGTCAAACTATAGCAAGTATCCGTATCTTTTCTCCAAGGAGTTCGCGGCATCAATGGTAAAGCTGACCAATATCGGTGTGTTATCAGGAAAAGATGGAGAGATCAGAAAGAACTGTAGGGTGGTGAATTAGAATTTTCGGATAGTGAAATCATTAGCTTTGCTAGCAAGTAACATGTATGTTTGATGTTGTATAAGAAATCATCTTGGATCTAGTAGAAAGTACTTCATTGTCACATTTCCACTGTTTTAATATGAACTAAGTTTATATGACATAGATAAACAAAGCAAAGTTTCTTCTTGTCTAATAGTAGTAAATAAGCTAGTTATGGCTTCCATAAAGTCTGTCTAATTTATTACCTAAACAATACAAAATTGATTGAGCTGGAAACCTGGAATTTGGGAAAATGTGCAATGTATGTAGAGGCAACCTACATAATACATGACATGAAAATAAACTAAGCAGATACAAGGATTGCAGCACATACTGTTCATTGTCTTTGACCAAAATAGTTACAGAATACATGAACAAAGTATCAATAGCAATTACTTCATGAAGCATGGTCACGAACAATGAATCTCTTTATGATAAGTAAATCCATTATACATCATTTTACATGTTTGTTATTACGGATAGTTCCTATAAAGAATCGGACTAATAACGTATATGATATTTGAATTGTACGTAGATATAGATATTACATAATTGATTCTGATCCTTCGAAGATTAAGAATGTAATAAGAGCATTAATGACAAAAAAAAATCAGCCTAAAATGATCATTACAAATAATAATGGCACCTTACTTGAGTTCATTCCTTAATGGTGTACATCGAATTTTACACAAAAGATGTTAGTTCTTTGAATTAAAGATTGTGATGGTTTAAACTTCTATTTATGTTCCAAATTAATATTTATTCTCATACTAATATTTTGTCATGTACTGTCAGATAACATTCCTTATTAAGTGTTATTTCTATCGTTGTCCTAGAAAATGCTTGAAACACAAATAAGTTTGTTACTTATTTTTTAATGTTTTGTAATAAGTAAAAATATTTATCTCAAAAATATTTATATGTAATTTTAAAAATTATTACTATGAAGGATGAAATTACAAGATTTAATCAGCTTTGAATTGAACGAGCTTACATCATTTACACTTTTGAAAAATTTTAGAGGATGATTAGGCGCTTGATCATAAAAATCAAATATTTTCATTTTATTTGAAATTTTAAAAGATAAAATAGTGTGTTAAAATATATATTTTTTTACAAAGGAAAGAAGAAAATATTTTATTTAAAATTATGAAGACAGAGTTGGAATTATAAGTTATTATTTAAATAAAATAGAAAATATATTCCTCAAAAAGTGAATAATTTTAATGGCCGACGGTCCTAATTTCCAAATTCTTTTTGAGTTTATTCATGTTTCTTTTCTTTTTTCTTTTTGCAGCGAAAAAATGAAATCTTTTTCATAATTTTCAATTTTTTTTATTTTTTTTTTAACATTGTTACAACCAAATAAAATTTTCCGAACAATTCATTTCAACAAATCATTTTTGGCATAGGATGCCAAAATTTTTATGTAGCTACAGAATACAACAAAAAGCAGCCATGCATTTGGCGCTACTATACTGACAAATATTACAGCTGTCACTATACAGCCAAACTGGGCTTTGTAGGTTATAGTGGGCCCATGGGCTTCACAAAATGGCCCACAAATAACATTCCAAAATGATCCAAACAGTTTCCCCATTAGTCCACAGGTATTTGACAGTAGCAGGAAAAGCGCATGCTGTCTACTGCCTACTATACCGTAAACCCCTCTCCTCCTTCAAAAGTTTTTTCCATTGAAGCATTTTAAGTAAAAATGGTGAATCTCAGGTGCTTTTTGGACATTAGTATTGGTGGTGAACTTGAAGGAAGAATGGTGATTGAGCTTTACAAAGATGTTGTACCTAAAACTGCTGAAAATTTCAGGGCTCTTTGTACTGGTGAGAAAGGCATTGGCCCGAACACCGGTGTTCCTCTCCATTTCAAGGTTTTTATTCTGTTTTACCGTTTTCCTGTCCATTCTATTGAGTCGCCCCTGTTTAAACACTAATGTTACTCATTTGGTGGGTTTTTTTCCGTCTCTATACACATGGCTAATTGAGTTTTTGAATGAAAAGGGCTAAATAGATGAATGTTTGGAATTTGAGGCTTATTTGTGCACTTGTAGCAGTTGTTGTTGTTGTTGTGTGTACTTTAGTTTTTGTATGTTCTCATTCTTTCAGTTTCGTATTTGTAATCTATTTTTATGGCGGTATATGTTGATGAGTCAGCGTGCTGTATGTGAATTTTTGTACGAGTTGATGTTGGTTAGTGTTTGGTGCTTATGAATCTGTCATAAACTCTGATATTCTTGTGCCGGTAGAGGTGGAACTCTTTTGCTGTTCTTTTGTTTATCTGCGTTGTTTTACAGTTGTACAAGGAAGTAGTATTAATAAATTTACTATTAAGATTAGGGAAAGAATAAGGAGAATGGGGCTATTCTCACAACTTCATGGACTGTTAATCAAGATTATCAACCACCAGCAAATATAAATATACATATATTAAGAGGAGGAAAGTAAGTCTGGTTGCACAAATGGAAGTTATTCTCTCTTTGGGTGAGAAATGGATTACTGTCCATCAGTTTTTGGTTATACGACATGATATTCTGGAATTGTCGAACACTCTTAGTTCAAGTGATGATATACTAGGGGAGAATGAGGACTGATTGCTGAGAATTACTCTAAACAGTTCCAACCCGGCATGAATTTTGAGTGGATGTTCTGGAATTATTTGAACTTCTAGAGCAACTGGCTCTGTTACTTCATGCTCTATCCTATTTAAATCTATTTTTTTTTCCAGTGACCCAAATAAATTAATTCTCTGAATGTGATTTTCCATTTTAACCTTTGCCTTTAGCTTTTTGTTCCATCCATTGTAATATTGTTTGCTTCTTATGCAGGGTTCTTGTTTACATAATGTCGTCAGAGGCTTTATGTTGCAAGGCGGGGATATTTCTGCTGGAAATGGCACTGGCGGTGAATCAATTTACGGCTTGACATTTGAAGATGAAAATTTTAAACTCAAACATGAAAGAAAAGGGATGGTTTCTATGGCTAATTCTGGTCCAAACACAAACGGGTCTCAATTTTTTATCACTGTTTCTCAAGCACATATTCTAGATGGAAAGAATGTTGTATTTGGACGAGTAATCAAGGGTTTGGGGTTGATTCGTGTAATTGAACATGTTAAAACAAGTGAAAATGGTTTTCCTGATCTTCCTGTGATAATAGAGGACTGTGGAGAAATTCCAGAGGGGGCAGATGATGGGACAATTAACTTCTTTAAAGATGGTGATACTTACCCTGATTGGCCAATAGATCTGGACGTGAAACCAGATGAAGTTGCTTGGTGGACAAATGCTGTTGACCGTATCAAAGCCTTTGGCAATGAACATTACAAGGTACTAGATTAATGGATATTTCCTGTTCGTTTCAAGTATACCTTGTGTTGTTGTATAAGTTCATACAGATATGTCTCCAAAAGTAGCGTGTTCTTAACACGGAATAAGATCTACTGCAAATTATCACTAAATAGACAAAACAAGTGAGAGAGAGAGAGAGCAATTTCAATGTAATTTGTATAATTTTTTTCCAAGGGCGTAGACTTAGATGCTCATTTTGTCTATTTCAAAATGAGATTGCATGTTACCTTTGCATTTGTCATCAACAGAAGGAAGACTATAAGATGGCTATCAAAAAGTACCGGAAGGCTGTTCGTTATACTGACTTATGCTGGGATAAGGAAGACATTGATGAAGGTGAACTTTCTAATTTCAGCTATAAATAACTATCTGATTTGCTTTGATTCTACCATTTAGAGCTTCTCATAACTAGGATATCTGTCTGAAGGAATTATTTGCCTCCTTATACAGTAAAAAGCGAGTATTTGAGGAAGACAAAGTCCCAGATCCTTGCAAATAGTTCTGTAAGTTCTCCTAAATTCTCTTGCAATCCGTTGGTGTCACGTAATGGTTTTCTTGCTGTCGGAATTGTGTAGACCTTAGTAGGAATTTCAGTTACATAAAATAAGAACTAGTCCCTTTTGTGAGCTTTATGGTGAGAGCATATCCTGAGTATGTAGCTTTCCTGAAGAAATCAGCTTTGTTAATGTTACTTCTATTTAAGTAAATAACAACTTTGTTTTAGTCTGTACATTTTGGCCATCAATGTCTATATACATTGAAGAACACTCAAAACTTTTTTTTTTCACTACGAGATGCCTTGGACTTCTACATTGTTCGTTTTAAGCACTAAGGTCTTTTTAACTTCTTGATTTTCCATTTACCGTGGATTTCAGACTGATTGCATATAAATATTTAGACTTTGTTCTTGGTTCTGGATCATGTAACATATCCTTTTCTCTTGCTCTGCAAAATCACATTCACATTCTTGTTCAGGCCTGTAAACTGAAGTTAGGAGATCTAACTGGAGCATTGTTGGATGCTAATGAAGCAATTTATGAAGGAGAAGACAACGTCAAAGCTTTTTACCGTCAAGGCCAGGTTGGTGTGTTGTGACCTATAAAAGATAGTTCAAGTGGCTAGATTTCCTGAACGAAAGCCTGACTTGATTTGTGAGACAGAGAACAGTGAATAGCATATAACATGATCTACTGCACAACAGCAATATTGTGCTAAAAAGCGCCTGTAACATCATTCTCCTCAGTATTCTTGGACTTAGAGGTCTTAATGTAAGGAATAACGTACAACCTTCCAATCTTCATCATCCACAGAGCTAAACAAATTTCTATTTCTTTTGCATTGAGATTGTTTACCAACCTTCTATTTCTTCCTAGTGAATAGTGGGGTCTTCCTAGTGAATAGTGAACAGCCCTTTGTACTATTATATTCAGGAGAAACGTTAGGTCATAGCAATATATCTCTTATATTCTTTAAATCCTACAGGAGGCAAAAACACTAGGTGATTTCTTCCCGTTCGTCCAAGCATTGGTGGACAGAGTTACCCGGTACCTGGTACCTGCACTGGTGGGAAGTAGCAGGTACCCTTTGATTTAATCGAGGGCGCACAAGCCGGCTGCACACCACAGTTCTAAAATATTTAGTTGATGGTGTAGGATTACTGATTCATTTGTACCTTAATGTCTTCATACTTCACTCTGCAGGGTATTATACCTATCGAAAACTTTGAAACATCATTTTCTCTATTTCAGGCATATATGGCAATGAACGCTATAGATGCAGCAGCTGAAAGTTTTAAGAAGGCCTTGCAGTTAGAGCCAAACAATGGTTAGTGCGTATAATTTCATCTTTTGACATTTTATGGGAAGGACCTCTCGCAAACTTTTGAAGTATAAAGAGTATATGTTGCTGCGTTGATTAATGCATGTGCTGCCTCTCTACTTCTTCGGAGGTAGCGGTATGGACTGCGTACATTTTACCCTCCCCAGACCCCACTTTGTGGGAATACACTTGGTTTGTTGTTGTTGTATTATTTCCTGGCTACCTGTGTACTCTAAGTTGTATTATATGATTCTCTTGGAGCCAAACAAGGTTGCAGTCTTTAGCTGTGAATCTCAGGCTTAGTAACTTGCATATAAAAGTCCTTTACATGCGGCAATGGAATTTTTAATCCATAAAAGGAGAAGTAGCAGTTGAAAAAGTGTGTTCATTATGTTTTGCCTAATCTGATTATACAAAAGCCTCAGAGATACTCATAGAGTTTCCACTGGAATTTCAGATCATGTAAAGTGCCGTACACTTCACACCAACCCAAACTTTCTACCCTCATAAAAAGTTTTCACATTAAACTCCGTTTGACTGGTTATATTTTGTACGAATAGATGAAATAAATATCATTCACCTCTAATCTTGTTATACGTCCTTGAATATCAGCCCTGTGAAAGTGTCATCCTTATTTCTTACATTTTACTTCCAGGGGGGATAAAGAAGGAGTTGGCTGTTGCAACGAAGAAGGTTAGTCATTATCAGATCAAAATATTTGATCCAACATCTTCACTTCCTTTTGCAATTTCAAGTATATGAACATAATACAAGTTTTTGCATTTTTCTCTCTCAAAAAATGCATGTTTTCTAATTTGTTAACAATTATGACAGATTGCTTATAAACTTGAGCAGGAGAAGAAGGGTTATGCTAAAATGTTTCAGTAAAATTTCCATTGGTATGCTCAATTCTTTCCTCAAACGTTAACCTGCAATCATTTTCTATGATTATCCAAATTTATGATGCTCTGAGATAGCTCAAATGCAGGCTGCTAGTAATACTTGTTAGTTGAATCTTTTGGCACAGTTCACAATAGACGTATAGTGGTGCAGGTTAACTTCCGGGCCTCAAAAACAGCTAGAATCAGGTATTTCGCTCCGATGTGCTACATGCCAGCCTATCATATCTTCTCTCTCTATTTAGCCTATCACACCAGTCTGTCATTTCTTATCTTATAGGAGTAATAGACACTTTGGTAGATAAATTTTTTATATATCCTTCAATCTCATTGATCTTCTTGTTTCTTTCTAATTCTTGAGTCCTTGCAGGATTTGTTTCTCGGAGTACAAAAACTAAGGGTTTGTTCTCAACTCCCTACAGAGTAAAAGACTAACTGCGCTGAATCGAAGTTTGAGCTGATTTTGGGAATTCTTCTGTTGAATACAAAATATATAGCACTTAATATACCTCAACGTATTTTGCACAGAAAGGAAAGGGGATTTAGTGCAGGAAAAAAGTATCTTTCCATTTAATACAGTGATATGGATGTTTGGCCTGCCCTTAACTTGAATATTTTGAACCTCTTGATGTGCAATATATCTAGTACAAAGACAATTTCCTGGATTCATTTTTATCTTCCTATGGATTTACTGGGAATATATCCGTTGTGCATTTGTCTGTTCTTCCTTGAGGTTATGCAACAATTGTCATCTTACTCTTAAAAGGGCAGCCTGGTGCTCTAGGCTCGTGTTATGTGCGTGCCAGAGCAGATTGAGTATATTATGACACCTTAATGAAGCAACAATTCATAGGAACTTATGGAAACAAAAAGAAGAATTACATAAATTTTATTTTCCTCGTGGGGATGTTTATTTTTACTATTGAAAGTAAAAGAATGAAAATTAATCTTCTAATCATCCAAAAAATTGTGTGATAAATTCTTGTAGTATATCACAAGTTAGGGTGATCTGTGAAGTGCACTTGTTAGTTGGCTATTCGGAGCTTCCTTTCCTCTGAAAGCAACTGGGCAAAACGGACCATAGCAGCTTCGTTGGTGCCTTCCCCAACAACTGGTTCGTATCGCCCTGTTTCTAAGTTGACCCTTGAAATTGGCTTCTTCAATAGGCCATTACCAACTTGTACAAGTGTCTCCATGTTTTCTCTGGTTGCAATATCCATAGATGCAGCCTCCCCGACCAAATTGTCGTCCTGTACAATCAAACAAAAATAGCTAGGTTACTTCACTGGGTATGTGGGAATGTTGTTATTATGTATATCAAATGAACTTATCCGCGTATTGGTCGAGTCATTCTTACCTGAATCCTGACGTAATTCTTCTCACTGCCAAAGGTCTGAAACATGGTGGAAACATGTATATCTACCATATCAGCACTAGCATCACCAAAAATATCTATCAAAGGGGTGGCACCATTGTTGAACACCCAGCCTAGCATCCCCCACCTAGAAGCCACTGTAGCGTTGTACTTCTCTTCGTGCTTGCCTATACCCGTTCCCAATGACAAAACCAACATTTTCTTGCAGTCCACATTCTCCATATCCTCATATTGAAAGTTGCCCCTCATGATTTGTTTTGACACGTGTGTTATTGCCATTAAGGTCTAAGATGGAGTCAAAAAAGTCGTGTCAATACAGATACTTGTAAAATAAAATAATTTAACTTTTGTGCGCTAACAATGTAAGTAGAATGTCTACTCACTGGATTATTTGCAGCTACGCCTCCATCGACCAGATTAAATGTACGTGTTTTCCCTTGAGCATCCTTAGTCTCAAAATAGTGCACTGGGAAATAAGTAGGTGCTGCCGAGGTACTAAGGCAAACGTCTGACAATTGAGCATTCTTAGACATATTTGCTTTTGCCTGTAGACAAATTAATTTGAATAATTAGATTATACAGAAGAAGATGTATAACATAAATTAAGATAAAGAACGTTGTTGGTATAGAAGTTTACATCAGCAGTACTGAAGATAATTGGTTGAAGGCGTTTGATATCAAAAGTTGGTATGACTGTATTAGTCAACGTTTGCTTCATAGTAAGATTGCCTAATATTGAAGTAATAATTGTTCTCAAGTACTTGCCATCATACTTTGGTCCCCCAAACAAATTTGTGACTCTTCTCAAGAAGCTGTTACGCCTGAATCATTTATAATTAAACACTTCCCTTCAGTATTAAACATAAAATTAGAAAGACACAAAAAAAAAGCTCAGAGATTAATTAATTCACTGTTTTAACCTGCTTTGAGGAAAAATTTGAGGGCCATGCTGCATGTAGAAACTGGAAATTTCTTTTGCTTGATATAAAGGGCGATTATCCTTGTTAGGAGCAGTAAGCATAGCTGTTACTAATCCACCTGTGCTTGTTCCTGCTACTACATCAAAATAATCTGCAACTCTTGCATTTGGTCCATCAAGTTCCTACCATATACATATAAGCTTTTTCAATCGATCTGTTAAAAAGGAATGACATATTTTTGTATAGAAATGTCACAGTATGCTTAAAATTAAACAGTTCCTCGTATATCTTTATTAGGTATGTGGCAAACATCTTTCTTTTTCTTGTACTCAGCATATGGTCAAATAACGTCACATGAAATAAACAAATGATGTATATTAGCATAGATACCTGAAGTTTGGATTCAAGGAAAGCAAGAAGGGTGCCAGGAATAATGCCTCTAATACCACCTCCATCGATACTCAAAACAGTTACCATCTTTCCTTTGGTAGCAGCAGAAACCATTAATGGAGGTTGTAAAACTTGAAGGGTCACAAACAGAGTCATTGCTGCAGCTATAAGAACCATCCTCCCCATGTTGAGTTGTCCAACACACAAAAAATTATATCTATCTGATTTTTTGAAAGAGGGGGAGAATAGTGTATGTTAAAAGAAAGCTAATTTGGTGATTCGTCTCTTTGCAGGAGGCAAGTATTTATAACATTAGCCTATATTGGCTGCTGGAATATTGCTAAATGATTTTTACCAAAGTCTTTTTTCTCTTGTCCTGACTTTGAATGAGTGGATTTTGACGAATTTTAGTTCACATGTGATTTTATTACACGTTTTTGGCTTTATCGTAATGACTAATATGAGTCTTTATAGCTTCTTTTTTTTTCTCTCTCTTGTATTTGGATTTTGCAGAATTTCAACTGTGTAATTTTATCCTCGTATATATATGTGGTATTTACTTATACGGTTTTTGTATCATTATTCTGACCGTAAAAATTTGCTCTCATATGTTATTTATAGTAATGTGTATTTATGGTATGATTTTATCATGGGGCAAAGGACAACAGAAGTCGCTTAAATGTCTTAAGTGGTAAGCATATAATTAAGCTAATTTAGCAAGCTCTAATCACTATAAAGTCGTAGCTTAACATTTGTTTTGGTTAATTTCTACCAAACACTACTACTCTCTTCGTTCTCAAATGCTTCTTTCTTCTCCTTACTAAAATAGATATTTCATAATACTTGTCATTTTAAAAAAAAAGAAGATGTAATTAATTCTTTGTTTCTACTTTTACCTTTAATTAAAATTCTGGAGAATTATTAATATGGTGCCAAAAAAAAAAGAGAAGTACTATTAATTAAAGATTGGTAGTATATAAGAGTAATTTAATTAAGGAGTCATGCAAATAAAAAATGTGATACGATATTTAGAAACAGAGGGAGCAGTACTTAATAAAATATTAGTATTCCAGTAGTATCAAACAGTATTATTTGTAGTGATATGGACGAATCTCTTTTGGAAAGTTAGTTGGAGTTCACTTATATATATATATCCCACTAATTACATTTTTTTTCACTTTTTGAACCTTCAACGTTTTTAAATATTATAACGTGGTAAGGAATGGTAATAAATCTGGTATAAGTTAATTACCCATGAGCATTTTTAAAATACAAATTAGTTTCGACTCTATTAACTTTTGTGATCGTGGTACAACAACCTAATAGTCTGACTTTTAACTCGCGACACGCGTCAAAGAAAGAAAATGGGAACTCAGAAAGTTTCCAATCAAGTTGCTACGCCTCCAAACTTGATTTTACGCCGGACCTGAAGGTTATGATCACGTGATTAGAAAGTCATGAGCTCAAATCGTGAAAATATCATTTTGTAGAAATATAAAGTAAAACTATGTATGGTAAATCATATTCTTATGGTCTGATTCGAACTTTACGCATTACGGGAGTTTCAATCACCGGACTGTTTTTTTTATATAAGGAGTAAAAATATTTCAAAAATTACACAAATACACAACTTATGTTTTCAATATTATAAAAAATCTCAACTTTCTAAACATATTATAAGAATTCTAACATATACACAAAATGCTATGTATATATCGGCTATATTATGTATATTAATAGAGAAAATAAAATAATTAAAAAAATAGAAGAAAATCTAATTACTTCCAAAAGGATTAATATTTATGTTATTTATAAAAATAAAAAAAATACCTCTATGTGAAATGAAAGAATGGTCCACTTTTAATATGGAAAGACCCAAGAATTTTCTTTACCAGATCAACACCAATTACTAGATCTTTGTAAGCTTTGACTGATTACAAGGTGAGAAAATGTTGGGACCAATCAATATCGTCAAGTCCTACTCACGGACATATCCAGATTAATGATCAAACGCGCCATCGAACACTTTGATACCAACTTGGATAATTCTTCTTAGCCATCGACGTTTTTTCCTTTCTTTTCGTCTTTTTTTTTTTTTACCTTTTCTCTTTTTGTTTCTTCTTCTCTAGACTTTAGAATCTAGTAGCCATTTTGCGCCGTTTGCTAAGTTTTAATAAGGGATTACAGATTACATAAAATTTTGCTAACACTTGAAAGAAAGAGGAGTCATGTCCAAAAAAATGCTTCTCTTCTCCGGTCAGAGCAGAGCCAAAATTTCAATGAAGGGGTTCCATATTCAAAGAAAACTTAGGATTTCAACTAAGGGGTTCCATATTCAAAGAAAACTTAGTCGAAGGGGTTCAACACCTACTATATGTTAGGATTTTTACGCTGATTTTCTTATTATATTTAAGTTTTACTTTTTCTTATAAGAAAAATAAAAGTTACCATAATTACTTTTACTTTTATTGAAAGAAAAAATATAATTTTTTTTCATATTTGGCTAAAGGAAAGGTTTTGGACATCTATAAATAGAATATCCTCTTCTCGTACCAAAACACAATAACATCTACAATATAGTCTTTAAAAAGTCTTTGTTTAGGGAGAGATTTCTCCCAATAAGTTTTAGGATTTTCAATTTTATTTTTAATATGTAGGCCATTTGGCCAAACCATATCCAATAAT
The DNA here is from genome assembly GCA_030864215.1 of Capsicum pubescens. Taxonomy (NCBI): domain Eukaryota; kingdom Viridiplantae; phylum Streptophyta; class Magnoliopsida; order Solanales; family Solanaceae; genus Capsicum; species Capsicum pubescens. The sequence continues at coordinate 195,927,999 of CM061539.1, read as the reverse complement.
ATATTTTTAGTTTAATTTTTCATGTGTCGTCTGATTTATCGTCGAATTTTTTGCAAACTAAAAGCTTCCGCATGACGCCCTCTCGATTTCGAACCCAACACTATAACCACATAAAAAATAATTTTAATCATGTATAAATAGTATATTTTTCCGTCGAAGGAGGTTCGGCCGAACCCCCAAACAAAAGACTGGCTCCGCCCCTATCTCCGGTGTCTTCTTATGCTTATTATTTGCACAAACAAGAATGTTATCCCGATCACAAAGAATTCGTAGAAATCTGATGCTTGAATTCAGGTTTAATTTCTCGAGCCTATGTTTATGCTGAATGGTGCGTCTTGTTCCTAGCTATGGTCATATGGAAACATAATTCATATCTCTTGTTGCGATAGCTTGCTAATTTTTTTTCTAATATAAGTTGTAAAACCATCAGCTTGCAAATGCAGAGGTTATTTGGGATTACTGCTAGAAAACTGTCTATTTAAAAGCATTTTGTAAAATAGCTTTTCATAAAAGTGTTTTCGGAAAAAAATAATTTGTATTTGAAAAATTCATTTGAAAAGTATTTTTGATAAATAGATTTTGTTTGGCTAATAATAATATATAAATTATAAAATAAAATAAAGAATTTATGGTGTAAAATGAAGGATAACCACTGCATTATCTTAACCATAAAATTGAAGTAAAAATGTAACTCTTAATTTGTCTTGAGACTTGAATGTGATGTGATATTAACCACTGCATGATCTTCATAACCTTGTGGCTAACTCTATACTTGATACACTCAAAAGTTTTCCTTTTTTGGTTGTTGCCAACTCTTTTCGTTACTTATATCCTTCTTTAGTGACTTTATAGTTTATAATTTGTAATGAACTCAAAATTCTCATAATGGTATATATTCACTTTATTAGAAGTTAAAAGCAAAGAAAGCTGTCGCGGAGCCGGTGAACAAGTTACAGGTTCGATTGAATTCAATAACTTTGATTCAAATTTTATATTTATCTTAAGAATTCTATTTAATATTATTCTAGATTATTACTTTAAACTTAGTAATTTAAAAAGACTAGAATTATAAACCCATAAACCTCAAATTATGACTCCACTTCAACGAACAATAGCAACTAAACATTTATCGAAAATTTCGGTACAAATATCAACAAGGCTAGGTAGAAGTGGTATGTGTCTTGGTTTTCTAGCAGAAGTAGGTATTCTCAGACTCTCAATAGTTAGTCGTACTAAATGTGCTCGAATTTGCAACTCAAAGAAAAATAGTCCTCGAGAATCAAGATTATATTAAGAGGATAAAATTAAACCTACCCTCAAATATGAGGGGAAAATTTGGCTAAAAACACTCGGAATGGCTTTGGTAAAGGGGAGTTTGGTGTACTAAAACTCTCGCTATGTGCAGAATTCGAGGAAAGATCAGACCATAAGGGTCTACTGTCAGCAGTCTTACTTTGCATTTTCATAAAACATTGGTTCCATGGCTTGAACTTTGAATGACCTTAGCATCACGATAAAATCCCAATTGTTCCTATTAGGGGTGTACATAGGTTGGATTGGTTCGGTTTTTTATTAAAATATAACCAAACCAATAATGTCGGTTTTCTAAATCTATAAACCAAATCAAACCAATATACAATCGTTTTTGTTATTTCGATTTTAGTCAGTTTTTTTCGGTTTTCTCAGTTTTTTTACAATTATAATGTGATTGAAGAAAAAAATTAAATGTTTTCACTAAAAAGATAAAAAAAAAAATGGTCATAGAGTATTTTCAATAAAAATTAAGTTGACAAATTACTAAGACGTCTAAACTACTATCTCCCAAAGTAATATTATGTGGATACTCAAGTAGTTCAATTTCTAAGTCAGTAGTCATAGTAGCTTGTCTGAAAGTTCCCTTCACATAAAATGTGAGCATAAAAAGAACGAAGAATTAGAGACAACTTATTAAAAACTTAACTCCATAAAGTAATTAATTATAACATAATTCCATAAAAATAAAAAATAAAAAACCTAAATCACAACTTGACGAATGAGAAAAGTAAGATGAAATAAGATGAGGAAATAATGAGAACTCTCTGAAAACTTGAAAAGTAAAATGTAAAAAGTGAAGCAATTAAATAGTTTTAGGTTTTTATATTAATATTGAGCTTTGTATTAATTTGTTATTAATGGAAAAATACTATAATTAAAGGCCCAAGAATATATATCTATTTTCTGAATATAAAATGATAATAAAAGTAATTAGAAAGTAGATTATAAGTAGTATTATTTTTTTTTATAAAAAAATAAAATTATATATATATTAGTTCGGTTCGGTTTGGGTTTGGTTTGATTTTATTTTTGTTAATACCAAATCAAATCAAGAATGATCGTTTTTTTTTTTTGCCAACACCAAATCAATCAAACCAAACCATAAGTCGATTTTTTTCCTCGATTTGATTAAACTTAACGGTTCGATTTGTACACCCCTAGTTCCTATTATAGTTTGCAATGAGAAAAGTGTTTACCATCGATTTGGGACAGTTAAATTTGTTTGTGACACGTGTTATGATTTTTAGCTTTAGGTTAACGGCGAACGTTTGCAAGAAAATGAAAAAAGCGAGCGAATAACTTATTGATAAACGAGACAGAGATAGAAAGTAAATCTGAGGTATCCGTAGTGTGTAATTCCACTAAGTATTAGAAAATCGTGATCGTGAACGTAAGATAAGCAAGCATGAAAGCCTAAAACAAGCAGAGAAAAGGAGAGGAAGCTTAAGAGCCAAGCTAGAGACTGTTTTATTGCTTATATGTTAAAGATGAGCAAGAATTTAGAAAGGGGGCCTCTAGCGCCAACATTGCTCGCGACCAGTGGGAGAACGCCGTGTGGCCTTATTCCGTTGGAGAGTAGCCAATCCATTAACGTGTGTTAGATGTGGTTCTGCCGAGGATTGCCGGTGCCTCCTGAAATACCAGACACGTCGTTCTTTCATTTGTTTGTTAGTGCGTGGTCGCCATCATGGTTGGTCTCGAGCGACTTTGCCTCTGCCCGAGTGGACGCCTCACCGTGGCATTTCTCTAGAGAGTGCCGCCATTATGGGCCTGCTCCTCTTATACCCGACCCAAGTCACTCTGGCAGGCCCAAACCCAATCAAAGTCCGTTTCTACCCCATAGAAAAAGTAAGGACATTGACATGATTTGTATGATGTGAAGAGCTAAAAAGTATGAGATGGGTGGGGCACATTAGCTAGTTGTTTCTCTTTTTACTTGCATTTGAGACATGGGACATGGAGTCGACATCATTGCCGTCCTCCTTGGTGGAGTTCAATCATGTAATTACTTTGGTCAACGCTCACTTTTGAGGGGAAACTAAATATATATGGTACTACTTGTTCTTTTTCTTTTTTTCCCTTCGTCTTCAATTTGGTATCTAAAATTTATCAAGCTGATTATAATTTAGATACACATCAAATATAAGAACTCATTACAAGAAAATACCTTTTACCAAAAGTTTTTAAAAACTTGAAATCTTCAATTAGAAGTGAATGAGTCATATTCATTCCAACATACTCGTTATAATTGAAACAAATATATATATATATACAAACACACTTTAATACTATTAAGAGACAGCCCACGTACATTCTCAGGTACAATGTCTTGTGACAAGTGAGGTAATTTATCAGATTATCAATCACAACCACAATTGATTAACCTGTATATTACCAAGATCAAATTCCAAACAGAGTCTTAGTTATAGATCATATAAGTTATGACATTACACAGACATTATGATTTTACACTGTGATGACATAAAATACTAGTAGTGACCAGCGAAATTTCTCTTTGCAGCACAAAGTCAGATAGTTTACTTAACATTCGCAACTAAATCCTCATCCCATTAATTGTATATAGTGTCATTTTAATTAATCATTCGAAGCAAAATAGTGAATCATAGTACTCACCAAAGTCTCACATATACAAGAGAACTTGTGAAATGTAAGGTAAAGAATCCTTATCGAAAAGTGCGCTTCATCTATTTTATATGATTAAAGAAAAGTTCCAAAGATTTCACTTTAATTTGTGCAAATGATTAAAGAGATATCCAACAGATTCAAAAACGATCGAGCTTGCTACATGAACTAATTAAAGGAACCGAATTTCGTTTTCAAATATCAAATACCGCTCTCAAATTCTTAAAACTTTTTGACCTTGCTAATACATTTATGTGTGCTTTAATCACAATCACAAAGTTTCTTTTCCTACCAAAACATGCATACTTATGGGGAAAAAAATGAAAAAGAAACTGTGCTTAAAAAGAAAAAGAAAAGGAAAAAGAGATTCTTAAGAAGAAAAAGGAAAACAAAGCATGTAAAACTGAGAAAAAGTATGGAAAAAGGATAAAGAAGCAAAGTAAAATATCCCTGGACCACTTTGTGTTAATACTTGTTAAGTACTCCATCTCTTAATTAATTTCCATGTTAAGTTCTCACCCAGCCATGGCCACCCCTTTTTTTGTCCTATATATGAACTAAAAATCCTCTCTCAATTAAGAAGTGTTTTCTTCAAAAAGGAAAGAATGACCCAAACATAGCATATTGATATGGAAACTAGGCCCCAAGCACAAATAATGAGATAAAAGCACTTTGATGTATTCATTTAATAACTTAGAGAAGTGGGAATGTGATAGATGAGGATTTGCCTCAAGGTTGAAGGACGGTGAGTGCAGGTTATTTGTGGAGATAAATTTGTCCCTCTTTTTAAGGGAAAAAAGAGAAGTTGACACCACTGACCTTAATCAAAAAAAAAAGAAAAAAGAAAAAAAAAGAGAAAGTTATGTCAAGATTATAAAGTTATCTATTCTATATAAAATCGTGGGATTGTTATTGAGATAATGTTGTTTTGAACAAAATGAGCTTTTATTGTTAAATTGGTCATTTGAGCACATATAAATTCAGAATTTGAACTTTATACATTGAGAAATCTAAAACATCTCATGTTAATTTATTGGATTCAAACCTTATTAGTTTATCTATTAGATAAGTTTTGTAATAAGAATATGAAGTTTGAATCAAAATTATTGAATTTTAGATGAATTCATAAGGTTGTAATAACTATAAAGTTTTTTTTTTGATTGAAAATAACTATAAAGTTAAGTACTCGCTAATATAACTTTGACGAGCTAAGATGAATGTTTCATTTTTTTATCGAAATAAATTTGACTTTATGTTCAGTTATATATTTGTATTATCCTTACAATATGTTTGAAAAAAAAAGTCAAACTACCTAGCCTGCAATAACATTTCATCCTTTTTTTTTTTTTTCATTTGTGTCCATTTTATATATGCATCTTTCTGTACATACATTTTCTGTTTGTTTCTCTATTTTCCATAAGAAGCTTCTCTTTCGCGAATCTAGGGATAATGTGATGGCTGCCAATAATAATGACCATAAGCATCGATAATAATTCTGATTGCCTGGTTTTTTATTGTAATAAAAAGTAAATAGATTATTTTTTGTTGCAACTAGCTAGCTAGTTTGTAAGCTCTACTTAATCTAGGTTCTTTCTTTTACTAATTTGATTTATGTTGTTTTGTTTGTTCCTTTTTTTTTTTTTTTTTTTTTTTCATTTTTTTTAAATGCTTTCAACTTTTATATGGATGGCTTTAGAGCTAATGGGTGTTTGATTGGAAACCCGTACCTTAATTTGCATCTCTAATAAGATACAATATATAACATCTATATCATATGCACATATGAAAAGGTATGAACAATTATGATTATTGTAGTCAACCCTTTGAACACTTCGGACAATCATAATGGTTATACATACACAGGTTGAGCCGATATTTGTTATTCATGAATTCAGAATTATAGTTCTTTTTATATACATTTATGGATTCTAAATCAATAAGTTGTAGTTTTGTACATATTCAAAAGATTTCTTAAGATAAATACAGAGTTTGAATCAAAGTTATTGAGTTCGGTCAAACCTACACATACATGTGTGTGTTGTTAAGGTATTCGTACACATTCATGATTCAACGCTCCAGTTACAGACAAGTTCTAATTAGGACAACTCAACAACTAGTTAAGCACGTATTATTAGTGATGAAAAATCTATCAATTTGATCCGCAATTTGCCGCCTTGGGGGATTATATAATATTATAATTATAATTATAAAATGAGATGATGATGACTATAGTGAGGACGATAACAAGATAATTACGCCAAAAACAAAATATATTGGTGGAGAAAGTTGTTTATCAGATTCAAATGCTTAGCTAAGAGGGAAAGTGATTTCCATTCATTTCTAAAGTTCTGCTAGAAAAGCCCTCTAATTAATTAAGAGAGAGATAAGCAGTTTCAAAGTTGCTCAACAATATACAATTAATAAGTAATACTTTACATCTTAAGCTAGTAAGAGTAATTTTCTTAGAATCTCATGATAAAAAATTGAATTGCATGCTTCTGTTGGCTCTGATTTTTTATTGGAAAGTCGAAGAAAAAACCAGCGGCGTGACAATTTGCTTAGAAAATTTTACACTATAAAATATACACTAATTACTATAAAATATGAAATTCTACATTACCGGCTAAGAAGGGGGTGTATGCAAAGTTGATTGAGAGTAAGGATGAAGAAGAGAAGCGGGTGTTTAGGGAGGAGTACAAGTTAGCGAGGAAGGAGGCTAAGCTAGCAGTTACGGCTGCTAAGACGGCAACGTTTGAGAGCTTGTATGCGGGGTTAGAGGAGAAAGGAGGGGAAAAAAGGTTGTTTAGGCTGGCTAAGGCTAGAGAGAGGAAGGGTCGTGACCTAGACCAGGTGAAGTGCATTAAGGGGGAGGATGGTAGAGTGTTGGTGGAAGATGGTCACATTAAGAAGAGATGACAGTCGTATTTTCATAGTCTCTTAAATGATGAAGGGGAGAGAGTTATTGAGTTAGGTGAGCTAGAGCAATTAGAGGAGTGTCGTGATTTTAGTTATTATAGACGTTTTAAGGTGGAGGAGGTCAGAGAGGTTGTTCGCAGGATGTGAAGGAGTAGGGCGATGGGACCTGATGAGATCCCCGTGGATTTTTGAAAGTTTTCTGACGAGGCTGGTTTAAGGTGGTTGACGGATCTATTTAACGATATTTTCAAGTCGGCGAAAATGCCCGAGGCCTGGAGATGGAGCACATTGATCCCTCTGTATAAGAATAAGGGTGACATTTAGAGCTGCAACAATTATAGGGGTATTAAGTTATTGAGTCACACGATGAAGATTTGGGAGAGAGTGGTCGAGTGGAGGTTGAGGAGGTTAGTGTCTATTTCGGAGAACCAGTTTAAATTTATGCCCGAGCGCTCTACGACAGAGGTAATTCACCCAGTGCGGAGACTTGTGGAACAGTACAGGGAAAGAAAGAAGGACCTGCACATGGTGTTTATCGACTTGGAGAAGGCATATGACAAAGTCCCTAGGGAAGTCCTTTGGAGATGTTTGGAGGTGAGTAGGGTCCCGATGGCGTATATCAGAGCAATTAAGGACATGTATGATGGAGCTAAAACCCAGGTGAGGACGGCGGGAGAAGATTCAGAGCATTTTTCGGTCTTGACAGGATTGCATCAGGGATCTACTCTTATCCCGTTTTTGTTTGCTTTGGTTATGGAGGTGTTGACGCGGCGTATCCAAGGAGAGGTGCCCTGGTGTATGCTTTTTGTGGACGATGTGGTTTTGATTGACAAGACCCGGGGAGGTGTGAATGATAAATTAGAGGTGTGGAGATAGACCCTTGAGTCTAAAGGATTCAGGTTGAGTAGGAGCAAGGCCGAATATTTGGAATGTAAGTTTAATGGCTCGAGGGAGCAGACGAGGTGGTAGTAAGGTTGGATTCTCAGGTGGTGTGTAAGAGGGATAGTTTCAAGTACCTCGGGTCCATGATTCAGGGGAATGGTGAGATTGACAAGGATGTCTCTCACCGGATTGGGGCGGGATGGATGAAGTGGAAGCTCGCCTCAGAGGTGTTGTGTGATAAGAAGGTGCCGCCCAAGCTTAAAGACAAATTTTACAGGGTGGCAGTCCGCCCGACCATGTTGTATGGAGCGGAGTGTTGGCCAGTCAAGAACTCTCATATTCGAAAATTGAAGGTGGCGGAAGTGCGGATGTTACGTTGGATGTGTGGTCTTACTAGGGGGGATAGGGTTCGGAATGAGACTATCCGGGAGAGGGTTGGAGTGGCTTCGGTGGAGGACAAGATGCGGGAGGTCCGTTTGATATGGTTCGAACACGTGATGAGGAGGGGCACAGATGCACCAGTTCGTAGGTGTGAGAGGCTTGCTTTGGATGATTTCAAGCGGGGCAGGAGTAGGCCAAAGAAATATTGGAGAGAGATGATTAGGTGGGACATGGAGCAGTTACAGCTTACTGAGGACATGACCCTAGATAGGAAGAGCTGGAGGACGCGTATTAGGATATAAGGCTAGTGACTATTAGGGTAGGTAGGGTAGGGCATTACCTGTTTGGTGTATTACTCTTGTTAGGCTACCTTGTTGCATGTTGTATTACGAACGCCTACTATTCTTTGTTTACTTTCCATTGTAGGGGAGTTTTTATGTTTTGTCATCTTGTTCTATGCGTTTTGTACGATTGTGATTACTTATCTTATCTTGAGTCGGGGGTCTATCGGAAACAGCCTTGCTACTTCTCCGGAGGTAGTGTGTAACACCCCGTACTTAATTACGTGCATTAGCCATGGTTATATGTGTTGGAGTATATGTATTGATCATAAGTTAGGTATATATGAGTTTAAGTATGAGTATTGATTATTTTGAGATGGTTTCAAGGGTATAGTTTGATTATATGTGTATAGGAATCGACTTTATTTATACCGGAATTTGCTCGTCGAAGTTTCGATGCGAAGTTTATCGAGTTAGCTTTCCAACGATATAAAGATTTTTGAAAACAGATGAGTATCGGATATAAGCGAGCATGTGCGAAACTTGAAAACGGTGGACGCAATGAACAATAAATGTGCAGAAATTTTCTGCACACAAAAGTACTGCAGCCAAACAGATTTTTGGGTCGACTTTAAACGATCATAACTCCTTGTACAAAATGAACTGTGTGAGCTGCTGTATATCGATGAGAATCCCCGAGAGTCTTCTTTCTAATGCAATTGGTTTCACCCAAATCCATTATTGGAGCAAAGAGTTATGGTCGATTTACTTTAGCCTATCAAAAAAGTCCACCATGGACAGATTCGGATTTACTTAAATTTTAAGGGCAATATGGTCATTTTCCATCACCTCATGGACGAAAATTGGTCATTATATACATATACTTAGCCTCATATCCATCATTTATCATCCAAATTATTGAAGAATAAGAAACCCTAGCCTAATTTCAACTCCAATTATCTTGTGATTCAATCGTAGAAAATCCAAATTGATTCCGTAGTTGTGTTCACCGTCTCGAGGGCTTCGAGAAGCACCCCTTATTTGTACTAACAGGACTTCGAAATCAAAAGGGCCATTTTATGGTAAGACTGTAAATTATGTTGGTGTTATTTATATGGATATGTATATATATGCATGTGAGCATAAGAAGTATGTTATTTGATTGTTGTTGAAAGATGATTGGAAATGATGTTGGATTATTCTTGTGCATCGTTGGTTTATGTTGAATTGTGAAGGGATTTGGTGTGATGATGTGGTATTGAAATGATGATTATATATATATATATACACATAAACCTACTGTTCAAGTTGGTTTTTGGAATGCTTTGCAAATATTGGTTGTATGGAATTATGGAAGAGAATTGTGGTGTTGCGTTGCTAATACTAGATGCCAAACATTTCATTGTAGATAAGTGATTTGTAAAGGCGGGAAGTTGTGTTGAATTGGTATCCGAATCTACAACGAGGTATGTAAAGCATACTCTAACGATGTTCTTTGGCATGAAAACACCAATGTTCCATCAAGTAAGATTCCGAGGTTGTCCAAAAAAAACATGTATTGTTCTACGTTACCAACGAAGTTGTTTCCATTCTATAAAGTGTCAAAATGTTTCATTGATATACCAAAAGGCTCCTATTTCATTGTTGTGATATTGATGATTCTGAAACACATTGTTGATGTACCAATGAGTCTTTATTAGATCGTTATTGTATAGAAGGTCTATTACTTGGTTCCTATTGATGTATCATTGTTCCAAAGGTACTATATTGGCATGAACACTAATGTAATAATCTCAAAAGCTTTTGAACTAAGTTATTGGAAAGATCTCTTATGTGTGTTACTTGATATACGTGTGGGTGGTAGCTCAGGGGCTTAAGCCTAGCATGGGCCGATCCCGATACTTGATATGATTACAGTTGATATGTACTGGGGGCAGCCTAATGGTCACAGTACGGTACAGTATTGATTATTGTTAGGTGGTTGGAGGTTAGGGAGGAGGAGGTAATGGCGAATGATAGTTGTAAAGAATGAAATGAACGAATGTATACCGTTCCACAAATGTGTTTGAATTCAAGAACCCAATTCAGATTAATGATAATGTACATGATCCTAAAAGTGTTTATGAAGTGTGGTTCACTTCTATTATGATTTATTCACTTGTGTCTGATTTTCTTGATCCCTCATATCACATATGATTATTTACAGCTTTACATACTCAGTACATATTTCGTACTGACGTCCCTCACGGAGGACCTGCATTTCATGCTGCAGGCACAGGTGTTTCAGCTCATACACAACATAGATAAGAGCCAGGTCATACAACTATTGTTGGTGAGCTCCAGTTTGCTTCGGAGCTTTCCGAGTTGGTTCCTTATGTTTTGTTATTGTACAGGAGTCATGTGTGGGCTGGAGGTTTGTCCCGACCCTAGTTATGTCATGTATATCCTAGAGGCTTTGTAGACATAAGGAAGGGTAAAGTCATGGAAGTTTATATAGTGATGTTATATTTGTATATATGGTGGCCCCGACGGCCAAGTATTACATATATATATATTTGTGCGTGTTGTGCTGAAACAGGTAATTAGACCCTTCTATATGCAACGAAGTGTTGTCCAAATTTTTGGTGACATGTAAGTGAAAGTACAGGTATTTGAACGGGTTCTCCTGGGCCTTCTCGACTTCGGGTGCCAGTCCGGCCCGATGGGATTTTGGGGCGTGATAAAAGTGGTATCAGAGAGGTTCGTCCTAGTGAGTCTACAAAGCCGTATCTACGTAGATTCTTGTTTATCGGTGTGTTGTGCACCACATCTATAAATAGGAGGCTATGGACATTTAGGAAATTTTTTCTTTCCTTCAGATCATAGATCGTGCCATAGAGCTTATATAGCAAATGAAGTCATAGTTAACCACTGAATCCATTTGTTTCTCTTATTACAGTAAGAATGTCGGATACCGGAAGTAAGAATACCGGCGAGCGGGTAGATGTGGCTGCCGGAGAAGGGACTAGTAAGTCACTACCTGTACAAGTTAATCAGAGTGAAGCTCAAGCTGAGCGGGTATCTGAAATGTTTCCACTCCATATGAAATAAGTGAGAGGCGAACCACATTCACAGAACCACTTGTTAATGCTGCTGGTCAGGATATGAGGGATGCAGTACAACTGTTGACCCGGATTATTGCCGGTCAAGTCCAAGGGCAAGCTATTCCTGCCGCGGGTTCTAGCGGTACTGATAGGGCGGCTAGTCTTCGAACGCAAGATTTTCTTAAGATGGATCTGCCTACTTTTACCGAATCCGATCTTAATGAAGATCCGCAGGACTTTATTGATCAGATCCAAATGGCCCTAGAGGTGATGCATGTATCGGGCAGAGAGACAGTGGAGTTAGCTGCGTATAGATTCAAAGGTGAGGCTATATATTGGTATGAAGACTGGAAACGATCAAGGGGCATTGATGCACCCCCAGCTACTTGGAAAGAGTTCAAAGAGGCATTTATTGATCATTATCTTTCATATGAGACTCGTCAGGCCCGTGCGGATCAGTTCTTAAATCTTCGACAGGGTAATACAAGTGTGAGGGAGTATAGTCTTCGATTTAATTCTTTGTCCAGGTATGCTCCTAATGTTATAACTACTATGGATGACAGAGTTCATCGGTATGTGGATGGATTGGATCCGTTTTTGGTTAGGGATTGTACTATTGCTGCACTGAATAAAGACATGGATATAGCTAGGATCCAAGCATTTGCACAGAAAATGGAAGATCAGAGGCAAAGAAAAAGAACACAGGAATTTGAAAGTGGATCTTCTAAGAGGGCCAGATCTACAGGGCAGTTTATGGCGCCACAGGGAGGTTTTAGACCTCAATTTTCTGCTAGACCACCTAGGCCATTATTTTCTTATTCTGCAGCTAGTGCTCCACCACAACATCAGGGGTTCAGAGGTAGTCAATTTGGGCAAAGAAGTGAGGGTCATAGTTCGCGATCAGTGGGTTATCATGGGCAAGGGAACATGAGCCAATCGAGACCTTCTCGAGAGCTATGTAATCGATGTGGAAAGCATAATATGGGCGTATGTCGAATGGGAACAAATGTTTGTTTTTGGTGCAGTATGACGGGACATATGATGAGAGAATGCCCCCGAAGGGGCGCAGGTGGCGTAGCACGACCTTCGGGATCAGCTGTTGCATCATCGTCACCGGTATCTTATTCTGGTAGGGGCGCACAACCTGCGGGTCACGCTAGAAATGAAAAAAGAGTCGCCAGTTCCAGCGGGACTCAGAATCGCACTTATGCTTTAGCGGATCGACAAAATCTAGAGGCTTCCCCAGATGTGGTCACGGGTACGTTGTCCATATTTTCATTTGATGTATATGCTCTAATTGATCCCGGTTCTACATTATCATATGTTACTCTTTTGGTTGCTGGAAAGTTCAAAAGAACCCCCGAATTGTTAGATAAGCCGTTGGAAGTGTCTACCCCGGTTGGGGAATCTATTATTGCTAGAAGAGTTTATAAAGATTGTGTAGTAACTGTGTGTGGTCGAGACACGATGGTCAATCTTGTGGAACTAGAAATGGTAGATTTTGATGTTATAATGGGTATGGATTGATTGGCGTCTTGTTATGCCAAAATTGACTGTTGTACGAAAAAGATGTATTTACATTTTCCTAATGAAGCAGTTATTGAATGACAAGGTAAGATTGACGCACCAAGAGGTAGATTTATTTCTTATTTCAAAGCGAGAAAAATGATTTCCAAGGGCTACATATGTCATTTAGTTAGAGTAAAGGATACGGAATCGGAATCACCAGATCTTCACACTGTACCAGTAGTAAGTGAATTTCTTGATGTATTCCCTGAAGATCTTCCAGGTTTACCTCCTGAACGAGAAGTAAAATTTGGTATTGATGTGATACCAGGCACTAAGCCAATCTTAATTCCTCCGTATAGAATGGCCCCAACAGAATTACGAGAATTGAAAGGGCAATTGAAAGATTTGCTAGAAAAGGGGTTCATTAGGCCTAGTATTTCCCCTTGGGGAGCACCAGTGCTGTTTGTGCGCAAGAAAGATGGCACATTGAGGATGTGTATTGATTATAAGCAGCTGAATAAAGTGACTCTTAAAAATAAATATCCTCTTCCAAGAATTGATGATTTATTTGATCAGTTACAGGGTGCCAAATGTTTTTATAAGATTGATTTGAGGTCAGGTTATCATCAAGTGAGAATCAAAGAAAAAGATATACCCAAGACAGCTTTCCGAACAAGGTATGATCATTATGAGTTTCTAGTTATGTCATTTGGGCTAACTAATGCACCTGCAGCTTTCATGGATTTAATGAATAGGGTGTTTAAGCCATTTCTAGATGTATCCGTGATAGTTTTCATTGATGATATTCTAGTTTATTCTAGATCAGAAGAGGATCATGCTAATCATTTGCGACAAGCGTTGCAAACTCTTCGTGATTGCAAGCTGTATGCAAAATTTTCTAAATGTGAATTTTGGCTAAAGTCAGTGGCATTTCTGGGCCATATTGTATCAAATGAAGGCATACAGGTTGATACTCAAAAGATAGAAGCTGTGAAGAATTGGCCAAGGCCCACAACGCCTACGGAGATTCGTAGTTTTCTTGGGTTGGATGGTTATTATAGAAAGTTTGTTGAGGGTTTTTCTTCTATTTCAGCACCCTTAACTAAGCTAACATATAAAGCATCCAAGTTCCAATGGAATGATGCGTGTGAGAAGAGTTTCCAAGAATTGAAGAATAAGTTGACTTTTACACCTGTGTTGGTACTTCCAGAAGGTACAGAAGGGTATACAGTGTATTGTGATGCTTCAAGAATTGGTTTAGGATGTGTATTAATGCAGCATGGTAAGGTGATAACATATGCCTCAAGGCAATTGAGGCCACATGAGAAAAATTACCCCACACATGATCTTGAGCTGGCAGCGGTTATCTTTGCTTTAAAAATATGGCGCCACTATTTATATGGGGTTCATGTTGATATATATACTGATCACAAGAGCTTACAATATATTTTCAGTCAGAAGGATCTAAATCTGAGGCAGCGAAGGTGGATGGAACTAATAAAAGATTATGATGTTGATATTTTGTATCACCCAGGGAAAGTGAATATAGTAGCTGATGCGTTGAGTCGTAAGACTATGATGGCACCTGTAGAAAGGCAAGGGATGATTAAAGATCTTCATCAATTAGCTAGTCTAGGAGTTCTTCTTCTCGAAACTCCGGACGAGGAGCTTATTGTGCATAATGTCGCGGAATCCTCATTAGTAGCTGAGGTGAAAGAGAAGCAAGATGCAGATCCTGTTTTATTACAACTCAAAGAGAATGTTTAAAATGGTGTGACGAAGGTATTTGAGCTTTCGCAAGAAGGAGTACTTCTATGCCAAAATCGTCTATGTGTGCCTATTGTTGATGAGCTAAGAAAAAGAATTATGACTGAGGCACATTTCTCAAGGTATTCTATTCATCCAGGGTCAACCAAAATGTATCAAGATTTGAAGGATGTATATTGGTGGAATGACATGAAAAGGAACATCGCAGAATTTGTAGCTGAATGTCCAAATTGCCAACGAGTTAAAGTAGAACATCAAAAGCCCGGAGGCTATATGCAATGCATAGATCTTCCAATTTGGAAGTGGGACATGATCAACATGGATTTTGTTACAGGTTTGCCTCGTGCAGCTCGGAAATTTGATTCTATATGGGTGATTGTGGATAGGCTTACTAAATCCGCACATTTCTTACTCGTTAAGACCACTTACACAGTCGAAGAATATTCGAAACTGTATGTTAAAAAAATAGTCTAATTACATGGAGTGCCAACTTCTATTATATCAGATCGGGGAACTCAATTTACCGTAAATTTTTGGAAGTCTTTCCAACGGAGTTTGGGAACACAAGTGAATCTGAGTACAACTTTTCACCCTCAGGCGGATGGACAAGCAGAGCGCACCATTCAAACACTTGAAGATATGCTACGAGCATGTGTTATAGATTTTAAAGGCAGCTGGGATGATCATTTACCTCTTATTGAGTTTGCCTACAATAATAGCTATCATTCAAGTATCAAAATGGCACCATATGAAGCTTTATATGAGAGGAAGTGTAGATCACAAAAAGGATGGTTCGAAGCGGGTGAAACTCTTATGTTCGGATCGGATCTTGTGTATCAAGCCATAGAAAAAGTCAAGGTGATTCAGCAACGGTTGAAAACAGCCCAAAGTCGACACAAGTCATATGCGGATAGTAGAAGAAGAGGGCTAGAGTTTTCGTTAGGCAATTGGGTATTTTTGAAGGTATCGCCAATGAAAGGGGTGATGAGATTTGGCAAGAAAGGAAAGTTGAGTCCACGATATATAGGCCCGTATAAGATTATTCGAAGATGTGGGCAAGTTGCTTATGAATTAGAGCTACCCCAGGAACTCTCATCAGTGCATCCAATATTTCATGTATCGATGCTTCGAAAGTGCATCGGAGATCCGTCCCTTATTACTTCTACTGAAGATGTGCAAGTAACAGAAGATCTTACCTATGAGGAGATGCCTATTGCTATGAGAAATAAAGAAGTAGCATCGGTGAAAGTACTTTGGAGAAATAAACAAAGGGAAGAGATTACATGGGAAGCGGAGGAAGCAATGAAATCCAAATACCCTTATTTGTTCAAAGGTGAAAAAGAAGTGCAAGGAGTGGAACTGGGACACTAACAAGTAGGTTTTTACATATGCATAATATCTATATGATGACGTGAATATCAATTATGAATTCGAACTTGTTTCGGCTAAATAACTACATTCACATTCGAGGACGAATGTCCTTAAGGGGGGAAGGATGTAACACCCCGTACTTAATTACGTGCATTAGCCATGGTTATATGTGTTGGAGTATATGTATTGATCATAAGTTAGGTATATATGAGTTTAAGTATGAGTATTGATTATTTTGAGATGGTTTCAAGGGTATAGTTTGATTATATGTGTATAGGAATCGACTTTATTTATACCGGAATTTGCTCGTCGAAGTTTCTATGCGAAGTTTATCGAGTTAGATTTCCAATGATATAAAGATTTCTGAAAACAGATGAGTATCGGATATAAGCGAGCATGTTCGAAACTTGAAAACGGTGGACGCAATGAACAGTAAATGTGCAGAAATTTTCTGCACACAAAAGTACTGCAGCCAAACAGATTTTTGGGTCGACTTTAAACGATCATAATTCCTTGTACAAAATAAATTGTGTGAGCTGCTATATATCGATGAGAAGCCCCGAGAGTCTTCTTTCTAATTCAATTGGTTTCACCCAAATCCATTATCGGAGCAAAGAGTTATGGTCGATTTACTTTATCCTATCAAAACAGTCCACCATAGACAGATTCGGATTTACTTAAATTTTAAGGGCAATATGGTCATTTTCCATCACCTCAAGGACGAAAATTGGTCATTATATACATATACTTAGCCTCATATCCATCATTTATCATCCAAATTATTGAAGAATAAGAATCCCTAGCCTAATTTCAACTCCAATTATCTTGTGATTCAACCGTAGAAAATCCAAATTGATTCCGTAGTTGTGTTCACCGTCTCGAGGGCTTCGAGAAGCACCCCTTATTTGTGCCAACAGGACTTCGAAATCAAAAGGGCCATTTTATGGTAAGACTGTAAATTATGTTGGTGTTATTTATATGGATATGTATATATATGCATGTGAGCATAAGAAGTATGTTATTTGATTGTTGTTGAAAGATGATTGGAAATGATGTTGGATTATTCTTGTGCATCGTTGGTTTATGTTGAATTGTGAAGGGATTTGGTGTGATGATGTGGTATTGAAATGATGATTATATATATATATATACACATAAACCTACTGTTCAAGTTGGTTTTTGGAATGCTTTGCAAATATTGGTTGTATGGAATTATGGAAGAGAATTGTGGTGTTGGGTTGCTAATACTAGATGCCAAACATTTCATTGTAGATAAGTGATTTGTAAAGGCGGGAAGTTGTGTTGAATTGGTATCCGAATCTACAACGAGGTATGTAAAGCATACTCTAACGATGTTCTTTGGCATGAAAACACCAATGTTCCATCAAGTAAGATTCCGAGGTTGTCCAAAAAAAACATGTATTGTTCTACGTTACCAACGAAGTTGTTTCCATTCTATAAAGTGTCAAAATGTTTCATTGATATACCAAAAGGCTCCTATTTCATTGTTGTGATATTGATGATTCTGAAACACATTGTTGATGTACCAATGAGTCTTTATTAGATCGTTATTGTATAGAAGGTCTATTACTTGGTTCCTATTGATGTATCATTGTTCCAAAGGTACTATATTGGCATGAACACTAATGTAATAATCTCAAAAGCTTTTGAACTAAGTTATTGGAAAGATCTCTTATGTGTGTTACTTGATATACGTGTGGGTGGTAGCTCAGGGGCTTAAGCCTAGCATGGGCCGATCCCGATACTTGATATGATTACAGTTGATATGTACTGGGGGCAGCCTAATGGTCACAGTACGGTACAGTATTGATTATTGTTAGGTGGTTGGAGGTTAGGGAGGAGGAGGTAATGGCGAATGATAATTGTAAAGAATGAAATGAACGAATGTATACCGTTCCACAAATGTGTTTGAATTCAAGAACCCAATTCAGATTAATGATAATGTACATGATCCTAAAAGTGTTTATGAAGTGTGGTTCACTTCTATTATGATTTATTCACTTGTGTCTGATTTTCTTGATCCCTCATATCACATATGATTATTTACAGCTTTACATACTCAGTACATATTTCGTACTGACGTCCCTCACGGGGGACCTGCATTTCATGCTGCAGGCACAGGTGCTTCAGCACATACACAGCATAGATAGGAGCCAGGTCATACAACTATTGTTGGTGAGCTCCAGTTTGCTTCGGAGCTTTCCGAGTCGGTTCCTTATGTTTTGTTATTGTACAGGAGTCATGTGTGGGCGGAAGGTTTGTCCCGACCCTAGTTATGTCATGTATATCCTAGAGGCTTTGTAGACATAAGGAAGGGTAAAGTCATGGAAGTTTATATAGTGATGTTATATTTGTATATATGGTGGCCCCGACGGCCAAGTATTACATATATATATATTTGTGCGTGTTGTGCTAATACAGGTAATTAGACTCTTCTATATGCAACGAAGTGCTTTCCAAATTTTTGGTGACATGTAAGTGAAAGTACAGGTATTTGAACGGGTTCTCGCGGGCCTTCTCGGCTTCGGGTGCCAGTTCGGCCCGATGGAATTTTGGGACGTGATATAGTGGTATGGACTGCGTACATCTTACCCTCCCCAGACCTCACTATGTGGGAATACACTGAATTTGTTGTTGTTGATTAGGTATTATATTATTACTCCCAAATACAATAACTGTTTTTTTTAACTCATGAGAGAGTTACTATGCAGTCAATAATGAAAATCACATACGGTGAAGGGTGAAGGGTGAAGGGTGGTAATTGAACATCTTTCACTATAAAATTAAATATATATCAAAACCTGAATATCTTTAACGAAATTTCTGATTTCGATATCATATGTGTTACTGTAAGCGAGCAATTCTGATTTGTTTTTGGTATTTCGTAAATCAAATGCAAGACACATGAGTAAAATTTGAAGGAGCTTGTAAATTCCGAGAAGTTCAAAAATAAAGAAAGGCCATATATAGTAGTATTGAACATAGGCAGTAGAAAGTGTTGTGAAGACTTAGAATGTGTACCAGCGAGGGTTGTGATAGAGTAGTAAGTAATTCGTCATTCTTAGCTGGATACGGGTTTGAGTCCTCCTGAAAATGTAATAATCTTTGTTAAGGAGTGTTTTACCATTCAAAGTGGGACTTTTTGGTACAAATTTAAATTTAATCGAGCTTCAATATGAGTATCAAATACCAGGTGGAAAACCATAAAAGACTTGGAAGGTGTGGATTCCTTTGCTGCTTAATGCCAAAACAGAAGAATTGTCCCTTTGTACCACATCTTTGATTTTACCCAAATACTATCAGACAAAATTTATAATCTTTTAAAGACAAAATCGTAGGTTAGTTTTGTCTCAATCTTATCTCACTTTTGCTGTCTTTTGTCAAATTTAATTGTCCAAACAACCAAACTACCTGCAAGAGTGTTTGGACTGATTGAGCAATGGATTTTTCAAATTGAGGTTCAAGTTTGAAATTTTTTATATATTTTTAAGCTGAGTTTATTGGATTAAGTTTGTTTATTAAAATTTGTTGTGTGATTGACGAGTTATTATATTAAATGAAATTTACCTTAAATATTTTTTAGATTCATAAGCTATTATATTTGACTAAAATTTATCTCATACACACTCGAAAGAAACCTAAAGGATTTTTATCATAATATATCTGTAACTATTGTACATGTACGAGCCATGACTTGCTAAATTATGATTTATTAATCCTTATTTATCCATTAGAAAAGCCTATTGTATATATCATTCGCTGCTGACTAAATAAATAAGTTGAATTTTTCTTTTAAAATATTCAAGTTCCTATGATTGGACGGTCCTAATATAAGCAATACTTTAATCATCCGTCATTGTTATAATAGCTTTCGTCATTCTAAAAAACAAACCATATGACTAGTTTTACGTTCAAATTACTTAATTAAACCATCCTGTCAGTGAATAGTTTTGTCTTATTGCATTAATTAAATTGTCTATAACAAAAATATTTACCTCCACGTTCAAATAAAATTCTATCATCTACAAAGTTTAAAATTTGTATTAATCAAAATCGTAACATATATATACATATATGATACTGTAATTACTTTTAGCACAAAATATAGATATATAGAACATCTACAAAAAAACTCTATTATAATCAAATGAGAAGTATTCAAGATTTGAGTTTCTCTTAATTATAATAAATATTTATTTCTATCAATATATATATATATATGTATATATTTATATTGATTCAAATACGTCATTTCATCTCAAATAAAAGAAATCTTTTTCTACAAATATAATTATTGGATAATTATATCACTCAACTGCTAGAATCTCATCTCCTTAATATGGAAAGAAGCTTCTAGATGTTAATTAGTAACTTAACAAAAATAATCCTGTTATTGTTAGAAATAGTCAAATTACTAAACCTATTAAAGTCCTCTGCACCACAAAATACAAATAAAATTAATTCCAAATTTCAATATACTTTATACATTGATTAGAGGATTTATAGCCTTGGTGGTTTCTATATTTATCTTTTTTTAAAAACTTTAAAAAGCTAAACAATTAATTACTCTCAAACTTATTGAGACAAAAAAGCGAACATATCGTCGTTTCCTTTTTATCTCCTTCTGCTCTCTGCAGATCCATCTTCTTCCTCTCTCTCATTCAACTCAATTTCAAACTTCAAATTTCCACTAAATTTAGCTTGAAAAAAAAAATAACTCGATGTTCTAAAGCTTTCGCTTTCGGTATATATAGAGTGAACCACTAAGTTATTTGTTCTTCAAGTGCATTGCATTGTAAACACCATGGGTGCTTGTACTTCTAAACCCTCAAATTACTCCGGCGACAACATTGCCGTCGCCGTAAACGGAGCTACACTGCCGGTGAAATCTACGCCGAACAATAATGAAGAGCAAGACAGGAACAAAAAGGACGAGCTTAATGTAGGCAAAAAGTCACCTTTTTTCCCTTTCTACAGTCCAAGTCCAGCGCATTATTTATTCTCTAAGAAATCTCCGGCGAATGCCAGCTCAAATTCAACTCCCCGGAGGTTTTTTAAACGGCCATTTCCTCCGCCTTCTCCGGCGAAACACATCCGTGCTGTATTAGCCCGGCGACACGGCACTGTTAAACCGAATGAGTCTGTAATTCCTGAAGTAAATGAAATTGAAGCTAGCGGCGACGGCGACTGCGGCGCGGGGCTTGATAAGAGTTTTGGATTTTCGAAGAATTTTGTGAGTAAGTATGAGCTAGGAGAGGAAGTTGGAAGAGGGCATTTTGGGTATACTTGTAAAGCTAAGTTCAAAAAAGGTGAAGTCAAAGGACGAGAAGTTGCTGTAAAAGTCATTCCCAAATCAAAGGTTTGGCATTTTGTGAATTTTTTCATTCTGTTTCAAGTTTGATTTTAGTGCTATGATCTGTTATCTATGTAGTCAAAGGTAGTTGAATTTTTCTCCTTTTTACTACTTGAGTAGTAGTGTCCAGATCTGTTGTATAGATTGTAGTGTTTGACTCTGTGTCTTTCTATTTTCTAATGTCTTTTTTGTACTATTCATAGATTTTGTTTTCCAAATGGATCCATTATCTACTGTTTCCTTAGGTGGTATAGTTGATGATTTAAGTTTAAAGCTTAATTTTTTTGCTAATTAAGTTAAAAGGATGTGAAGTGATGAAATGAGGAAGCTTTTTGCAGCTTCTGTTGCAGTGTCATGCTTTGTGGTGTTTGTGATTATGTTTGTTATGCTGGTGACTGTTTTAAGGACCTATTCAACTAAAGACTTCATTTTTTCTTGAACTGTTTTTAGAGTCTGAAAATTATCTGTTCAATTTCTACCTGAAATTTGTTTAATTGGCCGTAAGGTGCACTGAATTGGGATTAACTGTGAGTATAGAGTATCGATATTATAATTGGGTGCGATGAAAAGAGGAAGAACGGCTTAAGGGTCTAAGGGAGTCAAGGAGGAGGGGGTGATGTTCTTGTCTCTTTTTCTGCTGTTGATCATTGATGTCCAAAAAGTTACAGTTTGAGTTTGGAATACCAAAATTTTTGACATGATTATTGAGGTGAGACTAATCCCAAAGAATTCACTAACTCTACGAAAGCTGGTTCAAGTGGGTCCATATATGATGCGGATGGCTTGGTTTTTTTGTTCCTGAAGGCTGATAAGTTCCATCTGATGTTCATGTCCCTTATTTGGTTTAGAAATAACGAAGAAGGGGAATGGGATAGGACTAAAGTAGCTCTGTTTTTTTTAAAAGTAAGTGGAGAGATAGCGCTAAATGTGTTTTCTTTGCCTTCTAGTTGTACAAGTAACATGAGAAGGAGGAAGAATTTACTCCCTGCAGCAACCCCCTCCCCTCCCTTTCACATCTTGTAGAGTTAAAGGGATCTTATGACTGCAGTAAAATCTTCTTATAGTGTTATCAGTTTCTCAGTCTGTCTAATCAAGGCAGCTGAGAGTTGATGGACATTTTTATCATATCTGTAGTTGGGAAGTCTGTCTTCCTTTAATAGGTGGGCTAATGAGAGCTTGCGATGTATTTGGCATGTCCTCCCCACCCCCACCCCACCCCTCCCCTCCCCTTCCCCAAAATCCAAATTTTGTGGAGTTTATAGCTGTTCAGTGAGCTGCTTTCTGGTGTTTCTAGCTTGATCTTTCTATTTTGCTTGAGTATTTCCTAATGTAAGTTGATGTATGCCTATAGTTGTTTGGAATATGCATCAGTGAGATTTGTGGGAATATACTGGGTATGTTGTGGTTGTTCTGCTGTTTTATCTGAAATATATGGTCATGTATTTTTCCTTTTCCAGATGACTACTGCAATAGCCATTGAGGACGTGAGAAGGGAGGTGAAGATATTAAGAGCTTTGACCGGACATAACCATTTAGTAAAATTTTATGATTCATATGAAGACCACAACAATGTCTACATAGTTATGGAGTAAGTTTCGTCACTCAACTCCCATCACATTTACATTTGCAATGGGGTTCTCAAACTTAGCTTAAGAGGATACTTTGTTGGTTATCAACCAAAGTTTCAAGTAGCATGGCAGTTTGTGTATTTTCTCAGTAAACATGTGTTTGATTATCATATTTTGCTCTTATCAGGAGCTTGATCTGCTAATTTCCTTTATCACACCGCTCTTTTGAAATGCTGCTGATTAATATCGTTAAATTTCAGGCTGTGTGAAGGAGGCGAGCTCTTGGATAGAATACTGTCTAGGTAGTTCTTGATCTTTGCTATGTTCGAATATTTTTGAATTTGAACCTTGTGCTTAGTTGATAGCATATCTTTTTTTATGGAATCAAGAATTCGTGATAAGGGAGTGCTAAATATAGTGTTCTCATCCTGCAGAGGTGGAAAGTACACAGAAGATGACGCAAAGGATGTGATGATACAAATACTGAAAGTTGTTGCATTTTGCCACCTTCAAGGTGTGGTGCACCGGGATCTTAAGCCAGAGGTGGGAGGACTAAAATTCTCACTCTATGATTGCTTCACATTCCTGCATATCTAGTTATTTCATCCTGTGTAGAAGAGGGGGAAATTCTTTTTGCACAAAAAACTTTTTTTCTTTACTAGATCTTGGATTATGTTAATATTCAAATGCAATGATTTTTCAGTGACTTTCAAGATGCGTAGATTTATTATTCTTCAGGCAGACTTCATATTTGTTTCCTCTAGTGTTTTAAGATCTTCTTTATTTAGCTAACAAGTGACAAAGAAGCTCAAATTTTCAGCCGTGGCATTTTGCTGTGGCTGAATCTATAACTTGTTGCCGAAGCTATGCCATCTGTTTTAGTAACCCTTCTTCTATCAAACTCTTCCTTATCTAATTCTAGCTTTCTGATTGACCAGAACTTCTTATTCACATCTAAGGAGGAAACTGCACAACTTAAAGCAATAGACTTTGGATTGTCTGATTTTGTGAAGCCAGGTTAGTCCATTACTGCATCCCTGGAACTACCTTTCATAGAATTCAAGAAGCTCACCAACTTTTTTACGTGTCTTGCTCGACTGCTTTGCAGATGAAAGACTTAATGATATTGTTGGTAGTGCATATTATGTCGCGCCGGAGGTTCTACATAGATCTTATAGTACAGAGGCTGATGTTTGGAGTATAGGCGTCATAGCATATATCCTATTGTGTGGAAGCCGTCCTTTTTGGGCTCGAACAGAATCTGGGATATTTAGGTCCGTCCTTAAAGCTGATCCATGTTTTGAAGAACAACCTTGGCCTACATTATCTTCTGAGGCAAAAGACTTTGTGAAACGTCTGTTGAATAAAGATCCCAGGAAAAGAATGACTGCAGCTCAAGCTTTGGGTGAGTTTCTTGAGTTATGTTCAAAAAAGAGATTTTTGGTTCTTTGAATTTGTCCAAACTGCTGAACAACTTACTCTTTCAGGTCATCCATGGATAAAGAATAGTCATAACGTAGAGGTGCCTTTGGATATTTTAATATTCAAACTAATGAAGGCTTACATGAAGTCCTCTGCTCTTAGGAAAGCTGCACTACGGGTGTGTATGATGCTACTGTGAAAAGTTTTTCTATTTACCATTTCATCTTCCGAGTCCCATTTTGCTTAGTAGCTCATAGTATTTGCTGATATTTCTTACTTATCTTTTGCATTTGGCTTCATGACCTCCAATTGTCGCTTCTGCAATTTTTGCAGGCTTTGTCAAAGACATTGACGGTAGATGAGCTATTCTACTTGAAGGAGCAGTTTGCACTGCTAGAACCAAGCAAAAATGGCACCATAAGCTTCGACCATGTTAAAACGGTTCGTCTCTTGCAAAAAGAACGATTTAATAGTTTCTAGTTGTATTTTGCATGTTTTTGCTGACCTTCATGATTTTTACCAGGCCCTAATGAAACATGCAACAGATGCAATGAAGGAAGCTCGCATCCATGATTTTCTTGCATCGGTAAATTTTGAGACCTATTGACTTCAAATATCAACTGGTGTTGTCATTGTTACGGGTTTAATAAACTCTCCTTGTGCTTGACATGCAGCTTAATGCGCTGCAGTACAGGAGGATGGATTTTGAGGAATTTTGTGCTGCTGCATTAAGTGTTCATCAGCTTGAGGCTCTTGACCGGTGGGAACAACATGCACGTTGTGCCTATGAAATCTTTGAGAAGGAAGGCAATAGGGCCATTATGATAGAAGAATTAGCTTCGGTAATCATGATTGTTCTCATTGTTTGTTCTGAATACTGATTGCCATGTCGTAGTCTCTTAACAGTCTCATTATCCTTTTCGGGAGAGAGGAGTGTGTAACTGAGTGTAATTTTCTAATTGGTGGTCCAGGAACTTGGTCTTGGCCCTTCGGTTCCTGTCCATGCTGTTCTACATGACTGGCTCAGGCACACTGATGGAAAGCTCAGTTTTCTTGGTTTTGCAAAGCTGTTGCATGGAGTGTCAAGCCGTTCAATTACAAAAGTTCAATGATTCGAGCCACTGAATCAGAACACTTAATTCTTTTGGTGTATCCATGTTCTCATTCTGAATGCATCGTTTGGCAGGCAAATGAGCTAGCAGTGAAAAATGATGAAGATCAACTTATGTCCCTCGTTCTGGAGCTTCGTAGATCTCATTATTTTCTCAGGACTAGTATGAAACTCCAGGGAACAAACTTCCTAGGAGAGGATTGGCTGTCTGTTACCAGAGCAGTGGCATCCTGCTTATAGAGTTCTTACTGTAAAGTTGTAGCTAGTTTATGTTTGATCGCAGGTGAGAGTACTTCTCAGCTGGTTTTTGGTCACACATTAGATGTTTTTAGCCTGCTGGACATGCACTGATCTACTATTGCCTTGTATAATGTTGTCTACATGCTTTTCTAGTTTAGAAGTTTCACCACTTACTTTCTTGTTTCTCAACTAGACTGGAGTATATGTGACTCAGAATGACCAATCCTAAGGATAAAGTTAGTGAAGGCTATGGAATATCAAGTAATTTTTTTCCATATGAGTACGTTTAGCCGGTAGTTACCCTGTATATGTGCTACGGGGAGAAATACCTTGTGTAATGGTGGGAGTGTTATTTCCCACAATATAGTCGGGTAGGCAGAATCTGTATATTACAACAACTTCAACTCGAGTTCAAGTATAAACAAGAACACAATGAAGTATCAAATACCCTCACCAGAACACAATGAAGTATCAAATACCCTCACCACAAGATCAAAATGACCTTTCCAAGAGGTGTATTTATTTTTCAGGCAACCTTTTCTGAAAATTCATGTCTATTCATCCAAACATTGGTATTTTCGGAATTCAAATAAATTTTATCCAAAATGATAAATCTCATTGATCGTTTTCCAAATCCAAGTGAGCGACAATGATGATGGTACAAGACATCTTTTATTTCTTGCCTCACTCACCATGTGAAGTAAGTGTTCATCATTATAAACACTCCAAAGTTCCTTTCTCCCACCAATGTGGGAGAATTAGTGAACTTTCTAAGGGAATACACTTTCCAAATTGGTGTCTCTTCTTCTCCACCATTTTTTCTCCATTTTCCATTCACACTTCTATGAACCCAACAGGGAGTGCATGCAATTTGGCCTGCATACCACCTTTATTAAAGAAGATTAGTGAAGGATGATCAAGTAGTGATTAAGCATGTACCAATTGTTCAGTTGGTTTTGTGCTCAAAGTAGTGAACTTTATGTTAATTAGAAGATAGCCATTGAATAAAATATATAGCAATAGTTTGAATGATCTTATAAGCTATGCTGTTGCAAAGATTGACTTCCTTCGTTAATCATCTTCACAGGGATGACCAAATGGAATTTAGCCTCTAAAGGACATACATTTTGTAATTTTCCTTAATTTAGAAAAGCTGTTCTAACTTCTACCTGTTCCATTGTTTACCTAAATATCGTATTCATTTTTTTTATTTATTTTTGGTACCCAATGTGAATATACCATTAACCAACAAATACTTACAACCTAAAGAGCCCTCTTACTCTTATACCCTGCTAAGGGTATTAAGCAGTATGAGCCTCCAATGAACAGTGTAAATAAATAAAAAATAAATATCGTATTCTATCGTGCTTTATTCTAAGTAGGGAAATGCACCATAATATTGAAAAATTGGACGAATAACATACAAGTTGGATAGGCCCATCACATTATAATGGAAGTTCAAATGTCATAATCTATGTTGCTCGGACTCTTCAAGAATGACAACAGGTGAGTGTCGGATTCTCCCAACGTAGTGTATTTTTGAAGAATTCGACACGAATGCGGCATTGAAAGTGAAGAGTCCGCGCAACTTAGGTCATAATATCTTAACACCCTCCCATCACTAACTAATGCTTCATTGGAACTAAAGTAACTTGATTTTGACAAAAGAAAAACCAAGTTTCAATTTCCTTTAATATATCGAGCATCAAAAATCAAAATGTTAAGGATTACTCTTTATTTGACTTGATTTTTAACCATTTTAAATTGTTAAACGAAATTTTAGCACCAAGAGTTCAATAAGTTCACAGGAAAAGGGTGAAAATTACCCTTATATTTTAGTTTATCAATTCTCTCTTGTTATACTGTTAGGTCAGTTTCACATACGTCATGAAACTTGTCACTTCTACACCTCAAGAAACTTAATCCCTAAATTCCATTCAAAATATCCAATTTTTATTAAATTACCCATTCTCCCATTTAATCCTCAAATCTCTGTCCAAAATTATTTTAGAAAGGCATAACACATAAATGTTACTTTTAACTTGACTTCGACTTACAGATGTATCGCAGCGTAGCCACGTTGTGTTCTATATGTATTATGTTAGAACATATATGTGTACGTACCTTATTTAATTTTATATAAATTTCAATAAATGGATATCCAAAATTGAGGAACATAGATGTGAAATGAATACAATTAAACTGTATATCAATGTATTACTATTTCTTTAGAATAAACTGTCTTGATTTTATTTATTTTTTTTTAAAAAAAAAAAAAAGGAAAAAGGAGAAGTGGGTTCGTGAGTAATAGGAGGGTTATAATAGGGGCATGTTTGAATGAAATGGGGTAGTAATGGCGAAGAGAAGTAGAGCAAAACCCAGTGTCATTGAGATTTCATCTTCTTCCGAACCAGAAAATGGCTCATCAGAAGAAGGAGAAGGAAGCGAAGAAGAAGAATCAGAAGAAGCATCATCAGAATCGGATGTTGATTTTGATGATTTTGACGATTCCGCACTCTCAAGGTACTCCAATATTACGCCTCAATTCCAAACTAATTGCGCTTCCCAAGATGAATGATTTATCTTCATATATCTATTTATGATCAATTTTGGATTATTCGGCCAGCGAGAGCGACGGTGATTCCGAAGATGAGGAGGAAGCTTCTTCTTCTTACGGGTCGCAAGAGCATGATGATGATGAGGACATCGAAGAGGAAGGTGATGAGTCGGGGAGCGATAGAGTCCTTCGCCTTCTTCAAGGTGTGGGTATTTTCTGCACTTAAGCTTCTCTAAATGTATGGATAAACCAAAGAATAGCTAAAGTTGCACTATTGCTATAATGAATTGTTAGCATTAATTAATGGGAAATTGATTATTGTTCAGCTAAATACCAATGTAATTTGTCAGATGCTTTCTGCAAAATTGAGTATGATCTTTAAATGTTGGGGGAGGGTAGCTGTGATGTTTTTGTGGCAAGTTTTTAAATGTTGAAGTACGTATTGATTTGTCGTAGACCAATCTGAGCTATAGATTTTGTTAGATACCTGTGGAAGTACAAGTTAGTATAGCAGTGTCATTGGTTTGTTGGGGTTAGTGGCAACAAGTCAACACCTATCTTGGCTGATCATCCAGTTATAAGGGGCCTCTCTACCCATGAGTTTAGCACAAATGCGTGATAGTGCTTTCTTCTTGTTAGGTGTTTTGTCAGCACGACTTGGAAAGGGTTATTCTGGTGAAGCAACACATGTGTTGTCTTATTGGATCCAGGTGAGCAAGGGGAAATTTTTATATGGAATTTCAGTTGATACGAGTTCTCCACACGAGCTTTTGTGGACACTGAATGGAAGGGTGCATAGTAATACGGACCTTATGTCCTGCCATTGGCGAAGATAGAACTAGTAAAACTGAGATGTGACGAAAATTTACTCATTATTCAATGGACAATTTGGGGTATTCTCAGTATAGTGTAAACTGTGGATCCTGACATTATACACAATGCACTTCTCTATTTTTCAATGGGGTTCATAATTTGATCTCTTTTCAAGGTGGAGTAGGCAAATGTATAATGATTTTCCAACTATAAATTTTGTCATATTTGGACTCTAATAATTTCAGACAGAATAAATTAGCTAGTTATGGTCTCTCTATTAAATGAATATATCAATATATAACCTTTTGTTTGTTATATAGGTGGTGGAGCATTGAGGAAGCTAAGGGAAGGATTGGAGAAACTGACGTTGACGGACTATAAAGCCTATTTGCGATCGAATGGATTGAGGCTATCAGGTACAAAAGAAGAATGTATGCAGAGGATCATAGAGCACTGGAGGTACGTTGGAGTATAAGATGTAAATCTCATGTATTTGAATGCAGCACCATAATTTTTGCACATGTCCAATAAAGTGTTGATTTAGTGGCACTCCATGAACCATTTCTATATTATTATTCTATTTCATTGTTGTTTCCTGTTATGCATAATTTTTTTGGGTGGTGTAAGGGTCTCACTAATAGCTATGCTTCAAGTATTCAGGTGCTAATTATGAGGAACCAGTTTAAGATCGCATATTCGCATATGCAAGTTTAAGAAAAAAGGAGAAAAATTAGCAAATTACTGCTGCATATAGTTAAGCAAATTTAAAACCCTGGTTTGGCTCATTAGTGAGATTAATGTTCAGAGAATAAAAGGGGACCAAAGAGATGAAATAACAACCGTGCAAATAAGTGTGGAACTTCAGCTTGTAGTAAGTACGAAAATAACTGTAGCATTTAAACCTTCCTTGTGATTCGCAATATTAAGCTCACCTGTCTTCCTTTTGATTGCGGTCCTGGGTCGGAATACTTAGGCTAATGACAATAAAGTGCATGACATTTGTGAACATCCAGAGTCTCTTTTAAATGTCATGCACTTTATTGTCAGCTGTGCCGCTGAGTATGCCTGCCTCTCTACCTTTGAGGTTGAGGTAAGGTCTGCGTATACTCTACCCTCCCCGGACTCCACTTTGTGGGCTACACTGGTATGATGTTGTTGCTGCTAGGTATGCCAATACATCTGCTCTTTAGGTTTCTTTGTTTTAACTTTATATTCTTTTAGTTCCAGGCACATTTCCACAGTGATTCTGGAATCATAAACTTCATTCTTCTATTGACACCTCAAACAATTAGCTAAAAAATAGCATATAGAGAGATATTGATTCATATTGATTCTCCTATGAGCTTGGTCTTTCCACTCAATAAAAACAAGTAAATGAAAACAGCATAGTTTCAAAATAAAAGTAAATGAAGGCAGCATAAGTGATTGAAGTTCCACCATGCTTCATTTTTAATTGTAAATATGATCTTGTCACTCCAGTTTTGAACTGTATTGATCCTTTTCCCAGTAGTCTTCAATTCCTTTCCTTCTTTGCTGATGGGAAGTCCTGTTGCTTGATTTGTACACAGGATGAAAGATGGAAATGGTCAAAGACAATATCCTAGATCATCTTTTGCCATAAACTGTACCGGTAGTTAATATTTGGCATCACTACATATCAGAATCACTCTGTTTCGCCTATGCTTCTTGTATTTTCCCTTTTGTTTTTTAATCTTTGAGCATTTTGCCTGGT
Organism: Capsicum pubescens; assembly: GCA_030864215.1. Classification (NCBI taxonomy): domain Eukaryota; kingdom Viridiplantae; phylum Streptophyta; class Magnoliopsida; order Solanales; family Solanaceae; genus Capsicum; species Capsicum pubescens. The sequence goes on along the minus strand of CM061539.1, from coordinate 195,897,035 downwards.
GATTCTATGTGCAGGTGACGTATGTAAAGGAGATGTTGTATTATTCACACAGAAAGTGTACAAGAAGTATTCACCTGATCGATTCTTCTGTCTGTTTCACATTTTGTAAGTGTAGAGTGGTCTTTGCCTTTTGGATTAACCATGTCGTGTTTTGAAGTTTTGACAAGCTGAGAAGGGGCGGAAAACTTTTAGGTAAGAGAACCATTGCTGGTCGGATTGTCAAGGAGAGTTATGGCGCTGCCAAACAGCAGCATACCTTTACGGTAAGGCTCAAGAGTAAATTTTGGGCGCACAAAGATGTGTGATTATAAGGGTAGAATCTTGTTCTGGATGAGACTGAGAGTTTGTGGAATATAAGCTTGCAACTTGGGACATCCAATTGTTGTGCTTGAACACCTAGCAGTCTAGCGCTATCATCCTTCTAATAACCCTTAATTTCATATGCAAAATTTTCCTAAATACTTCTCCATCTACTATTTGTGATTAACAAGGTTGAGGTGTTATGGAGCCAAGGGGTTAAACAATTACCTCTACTTTTTCCGTTGCTCGTGAAGGGAAGAAACCTTTATAAATTGAAGACTTTCAGACAGGTGAACTGCAGCTATTCAGGAGTACCTGTAGTTCTTGTCAGATATTCTATCATTTTAATTTTTAACGGTATTTACTGCTGCTTTATCAGAGATGGAAGGATGAAGATGAAAGGCTAGAAGTTCTTGCAGAGAAGCACAAACGTGGAGATGCAGCAAGATCTATTAGAGCAACAAGAAAATCAAAATCAATAAAGCCGACAAAAGTATCCTCTAAAAACAAAGGTGCCTTTTATGAAAATTAAATTGATGCATCACCAGTTTTTAACTTGATACAGACTAGAACTTTATGTTTACTCTATGATGTAGTTTTTGGTACATGTAGGTAACAAACGCCAGAAACTTGATCATAGGAGGCCAAGCGAAATGATGCGAACAAGCAATGCAAAGAAACATAAATATTCTATTAATGAACGTGGAAAAGCAATGACAGGAAGCAAAAGAACAAAACACCACCAGCAAAAGCCTCATCCACCTGGAAGAATGAATTTGGCAGAGTCCAGAAACAGTAGACCCCCTATGAGGAATCCAGACTTTGTACCTACCCTTAGAGAGACCTCATTGCAGTTCAATTATCCTTCAGCAAATAATTTCCGCCATTTTGAATCAGATTCTTACAGCCAAAGAGTACCATATTCGTATTCATCTAGCTGGGATTCAGCACCAAGATCACATTTAAGCTCTTACTCTTATACTTTGCCTGATCCAGTATATCAACAATATGGTCATGGAAATTATCCAAGTTCTTCATACACTAGGTATGTACCTCAGTCTAGTAATTTTCCACATTCCCCTGGCATGGTGGGTACTCATAGATCATCTGGCTCAATCCCGTTTGTAAACTATGAACGTAGATGGAACTCTTAGCTTTTTTGTCTCTCTCTCTCTCTCGCTTTGGCTTGACATATAGGAGCAGCAAGGGATTTACATAAACAAAATGGTGTAATGGGTCTTAAGCAGACATTGGGAACATTGCCTTGTGGTAAATGTTGAATTTCAAATATCTGTAGAGCAGTAATGTCTTGTCTTTAATTGGTATATTAAAGTCTGTTTTTTTTTTTTAGTTTTAGGTCTCCCTTTTGTACCGAGTATGACTCTTTCCATCTCTCAGTTTATGTGATTCACTTTTTGTTAGTCTGTCCCGGGAATATTTTTTTACTCAGAAATAATTTATCTGTAAACTTCTCATTTTATCCTTGTTGAAATGATTTATAGCCACCAAATTTATTTGAAACCGCAAGCTTGAAATGTCATTCTTGAGCTATTTGGCCAGTCAAAGGACAACGTCGCATATATTTATATTAAGACATATGTAGTAGTATACAAACAAACTACGAACCGTTTAAGAAATTAGGTATATCTATTAGGATGATGATATGCTACGTTTTTACTCTGAAACAGCATCGTGGACTCTCTAAACACCTGATCAAAAATAAACTAACTATAGATTTTCCATTTATTCTTGTTGAAATAATTCATGGCCTCGTAATTTGTCTTAAACCACAAACTTGAAATGCCTTTCTCGAACTATTTGGCCAGTTAAACGACAGCATCACATAAATTAATAAACAGGAAAAAAGTAGCATACAAATAAACTATAAGCGAGTTAAGAAATTTAGTATGTCTATTAGGATGATGATGATATGCAACATTTTCACTCTGAAACGGCATCGTAGACCCTTGAAGCACCTCACCAACGTGAACATTTATTGTGAAATTATATGTTTAGTCATGAAATACGATCAAGATTTTCTTCAAATATTTTCAAAAACATGCTTAGACCATTTTTTTTAGAGTTTCACTCACAAACTTTATGGCTCTTAAGAAAATTAAAGGTTAGGGATGCGTTTGGTGTTGGCATCGTTGGCTTTGAGATTAGACTCGCAATGATAAGACTAATCATTTTGGTTTGCGTCAGCTATACCACTTATGGATGACGAATAATCTTTTTCTTTGGACCACATATTTATATATATATATATATATATATATAGTATATATATATATATATAGGAGGTTACACGTCAAAAAGAAGCCAGTGACTTTGTCCTTGCTGGCCAGCAAGCTTTGCTCCCCTATATACTGTTTGCCTCATTATGATTGGATAAGAGAGTTGTATAGTACAATATACCTGCTGAATACGTAATCCAAAAGTACAAGAAGCACCTGTGTTCTCAATTAGAACACGAATGCCACTTCAAACCATGGAAAGAGTGATCATTTTTACTGGATATGAAGTTTAAAAAGAAAATAAGAAATTTGTAAATATTTTTAATTTTCAATAGATTATAATATTTGTATAACTATCATAAAAAAATATTAATTGAAAGTAAAATATGAAATTCAAGTTGTCATTCTGCTCGCTGTTGCTACATTGAAGGGAAAGAGGGGACACATCTACTAAATCGAAGTAGATGTACAAATTATAATAGTTGAAGAATTTTCATTATATCTTAAAACTCATGCAAAGCTCTCATTCATGTTTCCTTAATTAAAATTGATCATCACTTGCTACAAATCCAAACCAAATCAAATTTACACATCAATCCCACAATACCACACTAAATTTGAAATGTGTAACTTAACAGACCATTTCTAGTTCTAGAACATATGGGTGGGTTGACGATGAAGTGACTCACTAATGACTTTGTACTAAAGACAGAACCACATATCAAAGGAAAAACAAACAAATAGGCATTTTTGACCAAATGGTTCAAGAACTTGTTTCTAGGTACATCTTTGGCTGGAGGGATGAAGATCAATCTCCTGGGTCCAAGCACATCTATCTTGAATGTGCAAGTACCAGTAGGTCTGCGCCAGCGCATCCGGGTCCATCAAACCATCCCTTCCTCCTCTTTGTTCTTCTTGTTCCCCAACCAACAATCCTTGCTGTGAAGTCGATGACATTAGCCCCCTGCATACACAACTCACGACAGTAGGCTAATCACCAACAACAAAAAGTAGCACCTTCACATATGCTAACATTATTAATGTTTATTCATGCTTTTGGGAAGAACTCAATATAAGGTTGATCCCGGAAGCAGATTTAGGACGGATTCTGTGGGTTCAGTTGAAATCATGTTTTCGGCTCAAACGACACTGTATGCATAGGCAAATAATTTAAAATACAATACATGTAGTAAGATTACAGTCATTCTGAATCCACTAATTCTAGGGAGTCATTTGGTAGCCGGTGAAGAGTCAATATTTCATGTATTAATACATAAGTTATACTAATGTGTGTAACTAGTTATGAAGAAAGTTATTCATGTGTAAACTTGATATGATGTTTCATTTGCAATTTCAAAAACCCGCATAGCGTATTATTTTATATGGGTTAGAAGATGGAATAACTAATACTAGCATAATTAGTACTTGCATATTCTTAATAGCTATCAAAATACCTGGGGTGATCCGTTAAGCAGGTATATATATTAAATTCTACAAAAGTAATACCACATTTGATAGTTGTTGAGGAGGTAAGTTTCATGTATAAAGTTAATACAATGTTCAATTTGCAATTAGAAACTCGATTAACTAATACATGTAAAAATTATGAAGGAATCATGTATAGAGTATTAGTTTATCTAGAATATATAGAAGATGGAATAACTAATATATAAATAATTACACCCTGCATAAAATAACTCTGAGAATATATCGCTAATACTGACATAACTCTAACCAGCTGCCAAACAACCCTTAACTCTTGGATTCATCCGTTACATAAATAGCCAGACAATGAGTCCAAATCCAAATTTACAGTCTTATCTACAGGGGCAACTGGCACTAGTATGCCAATTTCCCAGTAGTCCTATCTGAATGGTTGCTTTCAATGCCCCACTAGGGCATATATAGAATAGTAAAATTGCTTTTTTAGGCATCAAGAGCCTTAATATGTAGGAGTAGCATTCTACTCATTATTGCTACAGAATTTCACAAGATCTTTCTGGTCCACTATCTTTACTAAGGCTGACTTTTTTCACCGGCCACTTGATGGTTTTCATTTATGAGTATATTCTTGCTACAATATCAGATTGGTAATAATATACTAGTTCACTCTCATGGAATAAGCCCAACAAAAAAGACAATTTATAATCATTTATAACTGAGTCGTCATTGTTGCAAAAGCAAATACAACAAAGATTCTCAGCAAAAAGTAATACTCCTATATATACAATAAAGATTCCTGCATCTTGTTGGATTAAAAGAATATATTTAAAGGTGAAACGAATAGAGATAGAGAAGTTTTGAGTAGGCAGAAAAGTGTTTCCAAAAAGGGTAAGAAGGGAATAAATGAGTGGACAAGTTGAGTAGTAAAGTGGATAAAGACGTTACCGAGGTGCGCCGACGATGCCGTGAATGATAACATGGGCAACGTGTATCCCAAGTGGCTGAAACTCTCTTGCCAAGCATTGTGATAACCCTCTCACTGCAAACCTCCCACAGCCTGTACGTTCATTTTTAACTCTTCTTAATTATTTCCTATTTAATGCTAGAATTATATATCAAACCAAAAACTAATTAAAATTTCCAAAAGCAAAGATATAATGTTTCCTTCATTATTTGGTTTCGACTTGACACATAGTTTAGAAAAGTTAAAGATACGTTTAAATAATGTGATCTTAAACTAAAGAAATGTAAAACGAACTAAAATATCATTTAATTATGCGATGTTATCTGAAAAGTTACCGTCAAAGAATTGCAAGAATGGAAAAGACAGACAAACAAACTAAAACAGAAGGAACAATTTACATAATTCGGAGTATCCTGCAAAGCCATTAAGAGAAGCTGAGCAACCACTGAAGAGAACCGTCCCTCTTCCTCTTTCCACCATTCCTGGTAGTACCTGAAAAGAAAAAAAAAATTCCCATCTATACAACGAACTTTCAATTTACATTCGCGTAGTATCAGTATAAAGAATTGTTTACACGATTAGTATATTCTAATATGTTATAGCGAGTAGGATTTAGGGACCTGTTGAGCGCAGTGGAAGGCGCCGACGGAGGAGACGGCTATAGCTTTTTCGAATTGTTCAACTCTAATATGGGTAAAATTTGTGGGGTTCCAAGATACTGGCTGATATGCATTGTATACCAAGACTTCCACAAAACCCAGTGATAGAACTCCTTCAAATGCCTCTCTTACACTTCGTAAATTGGAGCAATCTATTCGGATAGCAAATACCTGAGCCTTCTCTTCTCTCGCTATCTCATCAGCAAATCTAGATAATCTCTCTGTTTCAATAAATAACACAAATTACATAAACCACTTCCACTTGCATGTAAGGAAAAGATAAATAATCCTAGTCGACCAAGTACATGAACTTTCACTTTTTATTCTTCACCTCCCTACACACAAAGTAATTAAAGAAAGAAGAAAAATTACCAAGAAAGAAGAAAAATTACCTAAGTCGCGGGCGAGTATAGCAACTGTATAGCCTTCATGAGAGAACTTGCGAGCGATGGAGCGGCCAAGTTGAGGCCCAACGCCCACAATGGCAGCTATGCCTCTAGATGAGGCGGAACTCGACATGCTCCGCATCTTCTAATTAATTATCTCCTCAATCAGTATATTATATATATGTGTATGTAACTGAATGAAACTGAATTCAAATGCAGGTGTTGTTGAGCTGATAAAGTTTCTTTGTGTTGAAGGAATTTAACCCGCCGTATGTATAATGTGTGTATGTATGGAGTATATAATATATAGTTGAGGGAATTTTCAATTTTGTGTCGCTTTCTCAATTTTGCTGCTTCCCAAGGAAGAAGCAATAAATTATAGTGACGAATTTAGGATTTAGGGGTTGTGGGTGTATGAAAGCTTGAACACACATATTAGCATTCAAAGTTTTAAGATTTTGCCCGAAAACTAAAGCATTCATCTGTCTTCTTTACTTATTAAGTATTTTTCTAAATATTATATCAAATTTTATATATTTTTTAGATAATTATACTTAATCTGTTTGAATTTAATGAATATTAAAGCATACAAAATATTGAGCTATAATTCCGTCCTGATAAAAAGTAATTTAATTGAATGAACTTTCTTTTTCGAATAAGGTAACCGTGTACTAGGGGTGGGCATGGTATGGTATATATCGAATACCAGATCGAAATCGAAATTTTTTATACCGCGGTATGAATGTTATGGTATTTGGTATGATATTTGGTAGGAATTTTAAATTATTTTGGTATTTGGTACGGTATTTGGTATTTATGATACATATATTATATTTAAGATTATTAAATATATTTATATATCATCCATTAGCCAATTGAACACAAAAATAGCTTTTATTCAGAAATAAATTTTTTGGAAAGCTTATTATTTAGGAGTACTATGCTTAAGCTTAGATACGGTTGTTCAGAATTTGCATCTCGGACTATTCAATCGTGATTGAAATGTTATTTTTGTGTAATTGATTAGCAAAGATAGTTGTTAGCCTAACATGATTGAGACGTTTTTAAAATTTAAAGTTATAGTTTTTTTATATGAATGTATGTAATTACAAATCAAATAAAGTATGGTTACCGAATTACCATACCGTAAAATACCGAAATCAAATTTAAAAATACCGAACCATACCAAATTAATTTAATATGGTAATGATATTGCTCTTTTAGATACCGTAAATCAAAGTTATCATACTGAAGTTTAAAATACCGTACCGTACCATGCCCACCCCGACGTGTACAAAGACTATGAACTAGAACGCTAATGAGTTCTATCATAATGATTGGCGCTACTGTAAACTTGATGGCTACGCCTTTATTTATTATAATCATAATATTAATGGATACGAGTTAATCTAATCAATCATAATTACAATATGTGTGCATGCTTTTCATGTAGCTTTCATGTTTGCTAGTCAATGTTTATTATTCACTGCGTTCTCAATTTATATGACATATTTCGCTTAATAAGATTTAAATATGATCTTAAATTTTTTTTATATGTTTCATAAATTTTGAGTGATCAATTATTGTGACTTATATTACTACTTTTTACATAGTTTACGAAGATATAAATTTTATTTTAAGAAAATTTAAAATTTTCATGTCTAAATTTATGTCAAACTTATTTTGTTTGAATCTCAAAAAATGAAATATGCCACATAAATTAAGACAAAGAAAATACCTTCAAGAATAATTATTAGTAAGCGCAAAATAAGAACAATGTATTCAATTATATTTCAATTTTATAAAATTATAAATATTTTAGACTATTTGTTTTTAACAAGGACGACAAGTAAGGTGGATCGATGAGAGTAAAATGAATCAAACTCACATTAATTATCTCCTTGATCAGTATTTATGTATAACTGAATGAAATCGCATTCAAATGCAGGTGTTATTGAGCTGAAAAAGTTCTTCTGTTGAAGGAATTCAACCTGTTGTATGTGTAATATGTGTATGTATGGAGTATATAATATATAGTTGAGCGAATTTTCAATTTTGTGTCGCTTTCTGAATTTTTTCGCCTTCTAAGGAAGAAGCAATAAATTACAATGGTGGATTCAGGATTTAAAAATTGTGGGTGCATGGAAAGTTCGAACATACATATTGACGTTCAAAGTTTTAAGATTTCGCCTGAAAACTAAAGCCCCCACCATGGGGTGGGGTGACTCAAGGATAAGTCTAGTAATTAGTATTAAAGCATTCGCTTTAGCCTCCCAAAATTTTGAGGCCTCAAAAACTTTAATAATAAACTTTATGATTTGAACTTCACTTGAAATAATAATGAAGATTGTGAAATATATTTTTAAAATTATCTAAAGAATAATAAATAAATAAAATGTTATCTCATATTTACAAGAAATATTTTGAAACTTTGAACTAAACAATTCAAACTTTATATTAATAAATAAAGTTTTAACAACAACATCCAAGTTAATGCATTGTAAACAAATGACTAATTTCTTATTAACTAGGATTAATTCTTACTTTTATTAATAATTAAATTAATATATGAAATTAAAATTTATGTGCCTTTTAAAAATAGTACACCAAAAATAACTGTTGAACAAATAAGATAAATCTAAATTATTACAGTTTTTTGTATGTATGTTTATATATGTAAGACCTTTTATTAAAATTTAACTTTAAATCACTAATTTTATTGAGACTCTCTTTATCGAAGCTTTGAAAGTTTAATTATAGGTCCGTCCTAATAAACTATAAGTAATTTAATTGGATGAACTTCTTTTTCAAATAAGGTAATTGTGTATAGAAAGTATAGAATAGGACGTTCTCACTTCTATCCTAATTATTGGCGCTATTGTCAACTACTCACTCCATTTCGCACTTATGTAACTTCCTATATTTGTTAGTCAATATTTATTATTATCTCTGTTTTCAATTTATATGCATATTTTACTTATCAAGATTCAAATATTTATGTTTGACCGTAATTTTTTTATATGTATTTTAAAATTTTCGAATAGTAATTAGTATGATTTATAATACTTTTATATAGTTTACAAATAAATAAATTTTATTTCAAAAAACTTAAAAAAATTTATCTCCAAATTTATGTCAAACTTATCTTGTTTGAATTTAGAAAAGCGAAATATTTCATATAAATTAAGACAATGAAAGTACTTTCAAGAATAATTATCATTAAGCGCAAAATAAGAACAATGTATTCATTTATATTTCAATTTTATAAAATGATAATTGTTTTAGACCTTTTTTAACGAGAACTAAAAATAACATAGATCGATGAAAATAAAATGAATCAAACTCTTGCTGATGATTTGTTTATGTTTTGCAGGACTGACATTGAGTATGTTGCATTAGTGCAACAAACCTTTCACAAATTTTTTGCTGCTTCTGGACTGTAAATTTAAAATTTTCAAAATAAATACTTTTTTTGGACCTTTCACATTAGATTAGGAATGACATGTATTTTGATGAGATTTACTTATATTTTGCAGGGTCGACATTGAATCTATTGCATTAATACAATATACAATAGACTTTTCACAAATTTTCTGTTGGACTTCATACAGAAATATTACAAAAGTATAGCTATGCAGAAGACATACTCCCATTCAGATATTCAGATATTTCTGTTGGACTTCATACAAAAATATTACAAAAGTATAGCTATGCAGAAGACATACTCCCATTCAGATACCTGGTTAACCCTGTCTACTAGAAAGCAGTCAATGCTTAATACTGGCAACCAATGCTTAAGCTTAACATCAGTCGATGCTTACTACGGGGCAGCCAATGCTTATCATTGGTGGAGATAATAACTGCAAGAATTATCTGTTGGTCTGCAAACTTACTACTGGGCAGCCAATGCTTATCATTGATGGAGCTAATAACTGCAAGAATTATTTGTTGGTCTGCAAGGATGTTGTCACGTGCTGACAGACTTATATTTGTCTTTTTAAAAAAGGTTATGAAGATGATTGAGACTGTATGCACACCTTTTTGTAGACAGGAATGGACAAATATCAAAAAGTATGCTATCTAAGAGCTGCTGGAGGATTAAATATTATTAACCTGGTTGTGGAACAAGACAACCATCATAAAACAACAATCATAGATTTTTGTATGTATGTTTATGTATGTAAGACTTTATTAAAATTTGACTTTAAATCACTAATTTTACTGAGACTCTACAGAAGTTTTAAAAGTTTGATTATAGGTCCGTCCTAATAAACTATAAGCAATTTAATTGGATGAACTTTTTTCCAAATAACGTAATTGTGTATAGAAAGTATGGAATATGACGCTCTCACTTTCTATGTTTGTTAGTTAATATTTATTATTACCTCTGTTATCAATTTAAATGCATATTTTAGTTGTCAAGATTCAAATATTTACGTTTGATCGTAATTTTTTTATATATGTTTTAAAATTTTTGAATAGTAACTATTATGATTTATAATATTTTTTTCATAGTTTACAAATAAATAAATTTTATTTCAAGAAAATTATAATTTTCATATCCAAATTTATGTCAAACTTACTTTGTTTGAATTTAGGAAAGCGAAATATGTCATATAAATTAAGACAAAGAGAGTACTTTCAAGAATAATTATCATTAAGCACAAAATGAGAACAACATATTCATTTATATTTTAATTTTATAAAATGATAATTGTCTTAGACTTTTTTTAACAAGAACGATAAATAACGTAGATTGATGAAAATAAAATGAATCAAACTCTTGTTGATGATTTGTTTATGTTTTGCAGAGCTGACATTGAGTATGTTGCATTAGTGCAACAAACCTTTCACAAATTTCTTGCTGCTTTTGAACAGTAAATTTGTAATTTTAAAATAAATATTTTTTTTTGGCCTTTTACATTATGTTAGGAATAATAAATATATTGAAAAGAATCAGAGTGACATGTGTTTTGCTAATATTTGCTTATATTTTGCAGGGCCGACATTGAATTTGTTGCATTAATACAAACTTTTCACAAATTTTCTGTTGCTTCTGGACTTCAAACAAATCTGATAAAAAAAGCTCACTTTGTATAGCAGAGTCTCTCAGATAGTGAAGACAGAAATTTTACAAAATCATAGCTATGCAGAAGACACACTCCATTCATATCCTGTCTACTAGAAAGATTAACATCAGCTTGCAGCCAATGCTTGCCACTGGTGGAGATAATAACTGCAAGAATTACCTGTTGGTCCGCAAGGATGATGTCATATGCTAGCAGACTTACTGGACACAAATATTTTCCTTTCAAAAAGGTTATGAAGATAATTGAGGCTGTATGCAAATCTTTTAGAAGGGGATGGACAAACAGCTGTTGGAGGATTGAATATTATTAACCTTGTTGTGGAACAAGGCATCCATCATAAAACAACAATCATAAATTATTATAGTAGTGGTATTTTTATATGTGTTTATATACATAAGACTTTTTATTAAAATTTGACTTTACATCACTAATTTTACTGAGACTCTCATGATCGAAACTTTAAAAATTTGATTATCGGTCCGTCCTAATAAACTATAAGTAGTTTAATGAACTTCTTTTTTCAAATAAGGTAATTGTGTATAGAAAGTATGGAATTGGACGCTCTCACTTCTATCCTAATTATTGGCACTATTATCCTAATTATTGGCGTTGTTGTCAACTACTTACTCACTTAAGCTTGTATGTTTGTCAGTCAATTATTTATTATTACCTCTGTTCTCAATTTATATGCATATTTTACTTATCAAGATTCAAATATTTACGTTTGACCGTAATTTTTTTATATATGTTTTAAAAAATTTGAATTATAAGTATTATTATTTATAGTACTTTTTACCTAATTTATAAATAAATAAATTTTATTTCAAGAAAATTAAAATTTTCATATCGAAATTTATGTCAACTTACCTTGTTTGAATTTAGAAATACAAAATATGTCATATAAATTAAGATAAAGAGAGTAAGAATAATTATCATTAAGCACAAAATGAACAACGTATTCATTTATATTTCAATTTTCTAAAATGATAATTGTTTTAAACTTTTCTTAACAAGAACGACAAATAACGTAGAGAATAAAATGAATCAAACTCTCATTAATAAAGTGTTAGTTCTCCAAAATAAATAATTTTTACAGTAGGTTAGAAATTATATTTTGTGAAGAATCAGCGTGATTCACATGTGTTTTGCTGATGATTTGTTTATGTTTTGCGGGACTGATATTGAGTTTGTTGCATTAGTGCAACAAACCTTTCACAAATTTTATATTGCTTTTGGACTGCATATTTGAAATCCCAAAATAAATGATTTTTTTGGCCTTTCACATTAAGAATAATAAATATATTGGGAACAATCAGAGTGATGTGTTTTGCTGAGATTTGCTTATATATTGCAGGGCTGACATTGAGTATGTTGCATTAATACAAAAATTTTCACAAATTCTTTTGTTGCTTCTGAACTTCAGGCAAATTTGAGAAAAAAATCTCACTTTATATAGCAGGGTCCAGAAATTTTACAAAAGCTTAACTATGCAGAAGCCACACTCACATTCAAATATACCTGGATTACCCTGTCTAGAAAGCTTAACATCAGTGAATGCTTACCACTGGTGGAGATAATAACTGCAAGAATTACCTTCCGATTTGCAAGGATGTTGTCATAAGCTGGCAAACTTACTGGGCACAAATATTTGGCTGGCAAACTTACTGGGCACAAATATTTGTCATTCAAAGAAGGTTATTAATTAACCTGGTTGTGTAAGAAGACAACAATCATAAATACATTATTACTAAATCACGAATCAAGATTTATCAGCTATGGAACTACCTAAAACAATAGCTTGGATAACCGGAAAGATATTGGGTTGTTGAGACAACGTCATGCAAGCAAATTCCCTCTAAGGAGAACTCATTCACGGGTTAGCTACGTGTCAAAGTGAAGACAGATATAAGATTAAGAAAGATGTACTACATTCTTTTACTACGACTGCCAAGAGTCTCATGGAAAAACATCATATTACAACCATAGGTGCACCCAACAGTCCAGCAAAGACTTGCAATTGTGGAGAGATTACATAAAATTGGCATTCGAGTGCCAATGGAATGTGTGTTTTGTAATGATCAGATAGAAACTTTCTCATATCTCTACTTTGATTGTGTACATACCAAGAGTTTGTGGAGCAGGTAATTGACATGATTGGGCATCACCAGGCCTATAGAACACTAGTAAGCAGAGGTGCAATGGATGAACCACCTAGATAAATAGAAGACTGGGGCTGCATCAATCACATGTGTTTTTATCATGGTAGTTTATTGCATTTAGCGTGAAAAAAACTCTATTAGATTTCAAAGAGATCGACTCATGATGGATGCAGTATGCAGAGAAATAGTGATGCATATGCACATATGAGGAAGAGGGATATCCATGTGGCAGCCACAACTGCAGAGACTAGACTATCTTCCTTAGTACTGTCCTAGGAGTGAAATTGAGACTAGAGTACTGTCCTAGGAGTGAAATTGAGACTAGAGCTGAAAGGCAGGGTTAGTTATAATTGTTAGTTGTTAGCTCTATGGTTAGTTAGAAAGGCAGGGTTAACCTATGCGTGGTTATGTAATGACTAATTTTTTATTAATAAAATTTTTTTGGTAATCAAAAAGATATATATATATTAAAGAAGACTAGTCAAATTGTTTTCTGTAGTCGTGTTTTTATGCTATGTGGTCATATTGTGAAAATTAATATTATTTGCCTGAATAACTCAGTCGATCGACTATCTAAAATTGATGAAAGTTCGATTCATTTTCTACTCTCTTTTCCTATTTCGCCTTCCACTAGCCTTAGTTTTTGATAAAAAGAAAAATGCGATCGTCTTTTATTTTATAAATAAATATTGTATAGGTTTCGACGGGCATTTTCCCGCTTAATTAATCCTTGGATTTTTGACGAATTTGGCCCCACATAATTCCAAGGGATTCCCAATTAATTTGAGATTGAAACTTACTGATTATTGTTTTAGAAGAAATAGCTTGAATATTAGTTTCTTCATCTCATATTACTTAGCATGTTTGTTTTTTACATAAATTTTAAGAAGAAATAAATAAGAGATGCAAATTTACTAATATGATTTTATTAAATTCACATCAGATATATTCATATTTATTGGAGTTAATTATTTTTGTTAAATTACTAAAGGTAAAATTAAAAAAAAATATTTAGTTATTTCTTAACTCCTTAAATATATCAATTATTTTAAATTTTTATTTTTTTTAACAAATCTATATCTATAATATATTAAAAGTGTGAAAACCCTTAGAAAAGTGATTCAAACTTTTTTCCCTTCATTAAAAGTTTTTTCTTTAGACAAAATTATTTTTTCATTATTTTCTTAAATTATTATTTAATTATATTTATAATATTGTCTCCTAAAATATATGGGATCAAGAGCTTAAAGTATATGATAAGATTTTTTCTTAAATTAAAAATCTTAAAATTTATGATAAAAGATAATTTTAATCAATCATAATTTTACCTTATATAAAAATTATATCTTATTAGAACTATACTCACTATAAAGATTAGCAATAATTTTAGAAGTAGAAATCTACTTTTTTTTTCCTTCACACGAGTAATAACTTTGAAGTAGTATCTTTACTATTACTATTATATTCATATTAAAGAAGAGACCTAATTAACTTAGATTTAAAAGGAAAAAATAATAACAGAATAAGTAGAAAACTTACTATAATAGTATTTATATTAGAAAAGGCTTAAACTTTATTAATATCTTCTTTTTTTTATTCTCCATATAATTGATTGTTCTTAATCAAGTGAGTTCTTTAAGTTATATTCATATTGTTTTATAGCATGTGATAATATTTTCTTGGTTTAGTTTATTGTTTCTTTTGTTTGATTGAAGAGATAAATTTTTTTGTGATTTTAGGTAAAATTTTAAGATTTTTTTCTTCCATTTGAACTTATTTCAATAATTCTTGTAGTTGCTTTAATAGGTGCAATTGCTATAGCTCGGCAATAAAAAATTTCTATTAAAACTTGAAATTCAAATAAAATTTTGTTCTGTCTTAGCAGTATCACTACCAAAGACAACAATCCCTACATTCTCATTCTCAATATTCAAGGCTATTCCTTTCACACCGCTGGCAAATTCTACCATTTTCCCAACTTGAATCTCGTTCAATCCATAAACACGTGCAATCCCATCTCCAATTGAGACCACTAGACCAATTTCATCCACTTGAAAATTCGTGTAAAAATTGCTAATTCAACTTTAGTATATTCTTGAAATTTACAACAAATAAATTATCATGTAATTTTATAAATATATAATTGTTAATTGAGAAGTGTTTTAGTAAAATTTAGATATATCTTATGATTGAAGAGATAAATTTACTTGTGATTTGAGGTAAGTTTTTAATTTTTTTAATATATTCTTGATGATTAAAATCTTATTAGTTATTATGATTAAAGAGAAGAATTTATTTGTGATTTTGAAATAACTTTTCTAAAATTTTGGTATATTCTTGAAGTTTACAATAATAATCTATCATGTATTCTTGATCGACAATTGCTTTCTGAGAAGTTTTTTTTTTTTTTTGAAATATTGATGGTATTTATGATTGAAGAGACAAATTTGTTTGTGATTTGAGGTAAGCTCTGAAATTTTTCTGTATATTTTTTTGATGTTTACAAAAATATCATGTATATTTTATAGACAATTGTTAATTGTGAAGTTTTTTTTGTGATTGTAATTGTAGTATGTTCTTGAAGTTTAAAATAATAAATTATCATGTATTCTTGGTAGATAATTGTTAATTGATTTGTTTTTGTGTGATTTTTGTTAATAATGATGCATTTACAATTAATAATTTAAAATTGACTTATTTATAAATTTGAACAAATTCTTTGAATCATTACATTCCGTCATGAGAAATTGATTGGTCATTTTGATTCTATATGAATTCCGTTTTAAAATTTAATTATATGTAATTTTTTTCAATTGTGAATAAACTATGAGATCTGGCATATGGTCATTATTTTTAACAATAGCCTCTTTTGATTTATTGGTACAAGCTATATAGATATAATGAAATTTTTAATTGACAAGAGAGACAAGTACAAAGCACGTACACCCTTTGAAAAGTGATTCAAATTTTTGTCATTCATTAAGATTTTGAAATAAACAAAATTATTTTTTCACTTTTTTTCTTAAATAATTATTATTACTTATTATATGAAATATTAAAGAATATGAAATTTAATTAAAGTTCTTACTGATTTAGGTATACCTTGTATAGAAAATAATTTTTACAAACCAAAATAGCTACAAATTTAGTTTAAAATTTGATATTTTACAAAATAAATATATTAAAATAGAAATTCTATATAAACGACCATCAAAATTTGTCTAAATTGACTATATTTTAATACAAGTTAATTTGGCTTAATACTAAACACAATAAATTAAAGCTACAAATTTACCGTAAATATGGTTAATAATTTACACCAATTTTGTAAGTGAGTACTAAATAATATAACGTATACACAAGAATTTATTTTTCATATATATATTTATTGTTAATTAACGTAATATTCTCTTATGTCTTTTATATGAAATTTGTATGAATATGTTAGTTTATATTTAAGTGTTTTTTGTATTAAATAAATTAATTAATTTATTTCTTAATTCAAGCATATTTTTTTTATAAAATTGAAGTGATTTTGTTAACTAAATTTCTTGAAGTGATGAGGTACACGCACGAATTTCGAAAGATATGACTAGTATATCAAAATAATATGAGACGAGAATATAGATAGGGACACGAAGGATGACAAGACCAGCTTATATGAATGTGTGATATGAACCCCACACAGTACCACTTGCCATAGTAAGGACCAAAGAACAGATGCAGTACCACTTTTTAAACAAAACTGCACTGCTGCAGTAACTATGACAGAGACAAGCCTGTCTCACATGCCCACATGCAGAGGGTCTGCTTATCGGTGTTGGGGCTAAATTTTTTATTAAGAGGTTTAAAAATGTGAATTCGAATTAATGAAAAAAAAATTAATATCTATTATATCTATATAAAAAATAAATTTGCCGCTTCGAAAATTGATTTACTGGTGTCAGGATATTTGAATTTTTTGCTTTGTGGTATTCAAAATCAATTTTTTAAGCTTGGTGAATGAGATTGTTGCAATTTGGATCAGAAGGAAATAATTGAACTGATTTTTCAATTAAAATTTTGGGCAAGTTGTGGCGTGCGTTTTCTTTTTAGGTGGGTATTGGAATACTCAAGTAGTACAATAAAGTATCACCCTGTGAGAGCATTTTTACTAGTCGGTACTGGGGGGGTGGCCATCAGTTGTTTAGTTGTATCCTTCTCTGCAAAAAAACAAAGATTTTTCTAGGTGACACCAACAGTTCTTTCTCTGGAAGGCAGAAGTTTGCTCCTAGCAGGCTACAGACGACCAGTTTCTGCAATCAGCTTGAAGGGATACAACATTACAACATTCCAACATAACATGCAAGAAACAAGAAATTGGTCTACACGCGTATCCCGGTGATTTCTAATCTTTGCTATTTCCTCCTTCATATTATTTATCGTACTATCTCCTATATCTTGAATTGTGTGTCTGCTGTAGTATATTCGTGACTTGCACCGCTCCTTATTATTTGTTTGGCTGTCCTTGGTGCCAGACCATTAGTGTGCTTTATTTTTCTTACTGTTAGTTTTGTCCTTACCTTGATTTTGTTTTTTCTCCCTATTTGAGTTTAGTTTTGTTTCTTGATTATTTCTTATAATTTGTGTGAGCCTTGTATTTCCTGCTGCTGCTTTGTTACTACCATTGTTTATATTTTCTTATATTTTCTTGTAGTAGTGGTTGTGGGCGTTGATGGTTGGATAGGGTCATGTCCGAGGAGGTTGGGGTGGGGGGCTGTTGTGGGGGAGGGGGAAGAGGGAAGGGCGGGGGTGGGAGGGAGGCCAAGGTTTGGCCTCAGGGGCGGTAGAGGAAGACGCGATGATAGAGTTGGTAGGCTGAGGGTTGGGTCTTAGAATATAGGGACTCTTCAGGGTAAGTCCATAGAGCTTGTGAAGATTCTTAGAAAGAGGAGGATTAATATTGCGTGTGTTCAAGAGACCAAGTGGGTAGGGTCTAAGGCTAGGGATGTGGATGGTTACAAGCTTTGGTACTCTGGGAGCGAGAGGCGTAGGAATGAAGTTGGCATCTTAGTAGATGAAGAGCTTAGAGGTCAGGTAGTGGAGGTAAAGAGGATCAGCGATAGGTTGATGACTATTAAGTTGGTCATTGGGGGGTTTACCCTACACGTATGTAGTGCTTATGCGCCGCATGTGGGCTTGGATGGGGAGGAGAAGATGCGGTTTTGGGAGGCTTTGGATGAGGTGGTGAGAGGCGTGCCTAGCTCGGAGAAGATTGTTGTAGTAGGAGATTTCAATGGGCACATCGGAGCATTACCGGGTGGCTTTGGTGATGTGCATTATGGTTTTGGTTTTGGGGAAAGAAATGAAGAGGGGGCTACTCTATTGGATTTTGTGAGGTCCTTTGGGCTGGTATTGGTAAACTCGGGCTTCCCGAAGAAGGACGATCACCTGATCACCTTCCGAAGCGCGATAGCCAAGACCCGGATTGACTTTTTATTGCTTAGAAAAGGGGATAGGGTGTTGTGTAAGGACTGTAAGGTCATTCTGAGTGAGAATCTTTCGACCCAGCATAGGCTCTTGGTTATGGATTTGGGTATAAAGAAGGATAGGAAGAGAAGGAGTGAGGAGTGTAGACCTAGAATTAAGTGGGGCGGCTTGACGCCAGTGAATGCATGGGAGATAGGGGAGAAGTTGGCGGAAATGGGGGTATGGAAGTGTAGGAGGGACGTGGATAGTATGTGGGATAGGGTGGCTAGGTGCATCAGGGAGAATTCTAGTGAGGTGTTGGGTGTTTCTAGGGGCCGGGCCGGGCATCATCGGAGGGATTGGTGGTGGAATGAAGAGGTTAAGAAGAAAGTGGAGACCAAGAAAGGGGCGTATGCTAAGTTGGTTGAGAGTAAGGACGAAGAAGAGAAGCGGGTAAACAGGAAATAGTACAAGTTAGCTAGGAAGGAGGCTAAGTTAGCAGTTACGGCGGCTAAGACGACAACATTTGAGAGCTTGTATGCGGGGTTACAGGAGAAAGGAAGGGGAAAAAGTTGTTTAGACTCGTTAAGGCTAGGGAGAGGAAGGGTCGTGACCTCGATCAGGTGAAGTGCATTAAGGGGGAGGACGGTACAGTGTTGGTAGAGGGCGGCTACATTAAGAATAGATGGCAGTCATATTTTCATAGGCTCTTGAATGACGAAGGGGATAGAGCTATTGTGTTAGGGGAGCTGGAGCACTCAGAGGAGTGTCGGGATTTTAGTTATTGTAGACGTTTTAAGGTAGATGAGGTTAAAGAGGTTGTTCGCAGGATGCGAAGGGGTAGGGCGACGGGGCCTAATGAGGTACCTGTGGATTTTTGGAAGTTTTCTGGCGAGGCTGATTTAAGGTGGTTGACTGGATTGTTTAACGGAATTTTCAAGACAGTGAAAATGCCCGAGGCTTGGAGGTGGAGTACTATGATCCCTCTTTATAAGAACAAGGGTGACATTCAGAGTTGCAATAACTATAGGGGTATTAAGTTATTGAGTCACTTTATGAAGATTTGGGAAAGAGTGGTCGAGGTGAGGCTGAAACGGATAGTGTCTATTTCGGAGAACCAGCTTGGATTTATGCCTGGCCGCTGGACGACGGAGGCAATTCACCTGGTGCGGAGGCTGGTGGAACAGTATAGGGAAAGGAATAAGGACCTGTACATGGTGTTTATCGACTTGGAGAAGGCATACGACAAAGTCCTCAGGAGGGTTCTTTGGAGATGCTTGGAGGTGAGTGGAGTCCCGGTGGCATATATCAGAGCAATTAAGGACATGTATGATGGAGCTAAAACCCAGGTGAGGACGGCGAGAGGAGACTCGGAGCATTTCACTGTCTTGACAAGATTGCATCAGGGATCTACTCTTAGTCTCTTTTTGTTTGCTTTAGTGATGGATGTGTTGATGCGGCGTATTCAAGGAGAGGTGCCTTGATGTATGCTTTTTGCAGATGATGTAGTTTTGATTGATGAGACGCGGGGGGGGGGGGGTGAATGATAAATTAGAGGTGTGGAGACAAACTCTCGAGTCTAAAGGGTTCAGGTTGAGTAGGAGCAAGACAGAGTATTTGGAATGCAAGTTTAATGACGTGAGGCTGGAGAATGAGGTGGTAGTGAAGTTGGAATCACAGGTGGTATGTAAGAGGGATAGTTTCAAGTATCTCGGATCCGTGATTCAGGGTAACGGTGAGATTGACGAGGATGTCTCGCATCGTATTGGGGCGGGATGGATGAAGTGGAAGCTCGCTTCGGGGGTGTTGTGTGATAAGAAGGTGCCGCCCAAGCTTAAAGGCAAATTCTACAGGGTGGCAGTCCGTCCGGCCATGTTGTATGGAGCGGAGTGTTGGCCAGTTAAGAACTCCCACATTCAAAAAATGAAGGTGGCGGAAATGCGGATATTGCGTTGGATGTGTGGGCTGACTAGGGGGGATAGAGTTTGGAATGAGACTATCAGGGAGAAGGTTGGTGTGACTCCAGTGGAGAATAAGATGCGTGAATTCCGATTGAGATGGTTCAGACACGTGATGAGGAGGGGCATGGATGCCCCGGTTCGTAGGTGTGAGAGGCTAGCTTTGGATGATTTTAGGCGGGGTAGGGGTAGGCCGAAGAAGTACTGGGGAGAGGTGATTAGGCGGTACATGGAGCAGTTACAGCTCACTGAGGACATGACCCTAGATAGGAAGATCTGGAGGACGCGAATTAGGGCAGAAGGCTAGGGTCAGTTTGGGTCGCTAGTGTAGGGCATTACTTGGTGGGGGTATTATTCTTGTTATGATACCTTGTTTCATGCTTTATTACGAATCTGTTTACTTTTCTCTGTTTACTATTACTTGTGGGTGTCGTATTTATGTTATGCCATCTTGTTCCATGCTTTACTATGAATTTGTTTATTATTCCGTGCCTCGAGCCGGGGGTCTATCGGAAACAGCCTTTCTACTTCTTTAGAGGTA
Source organism: Capsicum pubescens (assembly GCA_030864215.1). Classification (NCBI taxonomy): domain Eukaryota; kingdom Viridiplantae; phylum Streptophyta; class Magnoliopsida; order Solanales; family Solanaceae; genus Capsicum; species Capsicum pubescens. The sequence continues at coordinate 195,875,850 of CM061539.1, read as the reverse complement.
GAGGTATGGACTGCGTACATCTTACCCTCCCCAGATCTCACTATGTGGGAATACACTGGGTTTGTTGTTGTTGTACTTATATAAACAGTATAATTTTTTATCTAAAGAAGTTAGTTGTGGATATTTATTATATAGAAGAGCCAAAGTTAGGACGACCAAGGACAATGTCGTCAATTATCAAAAGATTCAACTTTAAAATGTGGTACATTGCATACAGAGAATATTGAATTTCCAAACAAACCAGTAAATTTCCATAAAATTCTAATAGCCACATGTCCATGAATCGGGAGAGTAGAAAATAAAATAAAAAATAGTACATCTAGAAATATGGGTCCCTTCTATTTTTTCCCAAAAAAAAAAAATTTCTTTATTATTTTGGAAGCACGGTCAGGAATCAAGGCCATACAATTTCTATTTAACTTTTTCTTATTTTATTTTTATTTGTTATTATTATATTATATATAATGAGTGAGTTATGGGACATTCAAGAGCATTATAGTCATTTCACAATATAAATTCATCATTCAAAATTCATCTCTTTTTGTGGGTTCCATTTCTCCATTCAATTTTTTCTCTCTTCATTAAAATCCACTACTTCATACTTCTCACCTTAGCTATATAACACAAAATAAAATTCTCAAAATAATCTACAATTTAATGTTTATTATACCATTTTAAATTAATATCATTTTAACAAGTTTTGAATTTCAATTGCTACATTTAGTTGGCAATTATCCCCTAAAAAAATTATAAAATTTTGTTTCAATTTATTTTTTGATAATAAAATGTTAAAGCAATCTCGATTGTATATAAAAAGACCTTCCTCTTTAATGCACTACTTGAAAAATAATTTGAAAGAAATTTTTGAAAAATATATAGTCATTTCATATATGTAGCATAAGAAGTATCATTATGTAGGAGTATACTACTTCATCTATGATCAAACTTAGTTTGATGCTTTTTCTGATTCGCTAAAAATTCAATGTTAAACAATTTAAAATACATAAATATATAATTAAGAATTCTTTCAATAAACAAAGAAACGAAATGAGAGAAGCGTATGAAAAATAAATAATTTCTATTACAAAAAAATTAAAAAATCTTAAACAATCGAAAATACTAAAAAAGTATAGCTACACTTTTTAAATTTAATAAGAAATGATGTTACAAATAATATTTTTAAGACAAAATTTATAAATTTAGTGTTGTACAACTTTTTTAAAAATAAAATAAAAGTTTAAAACCTATATAATAATACTATAAATCGGGTTACAAATATTAATATACTGCAAATTATCAGTATAATGTTAAATTTGATAAGTATTGATAATTCTGAGTTATTACTAAGATCTCGAAAAAAATATCAAAAATAAATAAATATAATGAAAAAGAAAAATAATATATGAAAATCTGTCTCTTTTTTGTCATAACACAAAAATACATATTTATATTTTTTCCAATTTAAAAGATTTATAAGATGTTTAATCGGCAATAAATTATGAAATATTATTAAATAAAAAAAATATTGGGCCTATACATCATCTAGTAAATCGAGAAAGGGCTTAGGTGTGGATGACTACACTACTTAAAAATCACTGCTTTCCATTGTAGGAGTAATTTCCTTATTGAAAAATATTTGGTGGTTATTTTTATAAATATTTTAATTGAATTGGTGAGGAAAAATAATAAGTGTTTTTACATAGTAAAATAATAAGTGAATATGAGATTACTAGAGGTTTTGGATTTGAATTTTTTTGATACAAAATTATTTTTATTAGGAAGTCCATTTAGTCAAACATGCGACTCTCTGTTGTGAATTCAAATTTAGCTGAATTTTATTTTTCATTTATTTTTATTTATCTATTGTAAATTTGATATACTTTTTAAAAAACATTAAATAATAAAAGTAGTTTTAGTATATTACTCTCTAAATATAGTAAATTCAATACTTTTGAAAAATATATTGAGCACATAATGACGAAGTGGGTGTTTGGGTTAGCTTTTAATTTGGTCAAAATAGCTTATAAGTTATTTTTTGCTTAAAAAAGTGTTTGGCAATTTTTATAAGTGCTTAAAAAAAGTTAATTTTGACTTTTTTAAAGCCAAAAATAAGAAGCAACCATTCCTAAAAAAATTTTTGGAAGATTATAAGCTATTAGAGTTGACCAAGTAAATTACATTTGTGTCCCTTATAATTATTCCTTATTCCAACTTTACCCTTGTAGCCCTAATTCTCCTTCATTACTACACAACACACTTCACAGCACACTTTTATACTTCACAACACACTTTTATACTTCACAGCACACTTTTATTTTTTGTTGGAGCAAAGTTGAATTTTGCTTTGTTGTTCCTCTCTGTTGGATAATTATACCATTGTTGTATAATGGGTTTATTTATTTTTTTGCAGCAGAAATGGAAAGAGGTGATATTATTGTTCGTAGATCTGGGCAACTCTTTAAAAAAAAAGTTATATAATAAAGTACTAAGAAGTTTATTTAAATTAATAAGAAAATGAAGTGCCGTCACAAATTGCACCTTAATGATAAGAAATTTTAACGTAATCATGAAGAAACAAATAATCTTTCAATATATAACTATCTTTTTCAAACACAAACATTCAACACTCATAAACTCTTAAAAAAAAATGAATTTTTAGCACACAAATTAATAGTCATTCATGAAAATATTTTTAATATATATATATATATTAAAATATATATTAATTTTAATTTGATTCATTTTAGCAATAAAAGTTAATAATAATCAACTCCATATATTATTAATAGCTATAAGGGTATTTCAGACATTTTGATCAAAAAAAGTGCTTAAAAGCATTATTTACCAAACACATCAATAACTTTTTTTCAGTTTCAACACTTTTATCCAAACACGTAACTGCTTATTTTTAAAATAAGTTCAGTACTTTCAAAAACACTTTTAAAGAACTTTTTAAGAGCCACTTTTTTCAGCTTATCCAACTGGGCCCGAAGAGGAAAATTGATACATATGAAATAAATTATTTATTAATTTTTTAAAATTAAATAAATATTATTAGATATCTATAGTATGAATAAGTAAAAATAAGCAGATGGAGCTTATACGGATAGAAGCATGAAGTGTTCACTTTTCATGCTCGTGTTCATGTCATTGCTTGCTTATGTGTTGGTGTATATGCATTTTATAATTAAATTAATATATTAAGTGCATATGTTAGTGGGTATAAATTATGCATTATGAGTATTATTACTTACATTTGTTAGTGGAAGAATGTGGTCATGAATTTCTTGAAACTCCTATAACCACTAAGTCTTTATTTGTTCATTATACTATGTAATTATGCTTGTAACTCATGTAACATCCAACTATTCATGTACCCACTTTACTACACCACATTCTTCCTATTCAATACAAGGATGGATATCTCACTTATAAATAGAGGTAGTCTTGCATGTTATTGCATGTACAAGAAAACACGATAAGAGTGAAAAAGATTATAGTGTGTAATAGTGAAAGAGAGAGTTGAGGCAAGAAAATATTTTAAGTCTACAATGTTGTTTTTTGGCTCTTTTTCTCCCACATCGTAGTTTTACTATTTGGGGATAAGGTTTTAGAGTTATTAAAAGAAATCTTCCTCCTCCCATTTCAAATATCTCAAAATTGTTCTCTTCTCCCACAATTAATAGAAAAGGTTGCCTTGAGCGGTGCTCGGAGATTAAATATTTTTTGGCTGAACACTGTTATCAAATTTTTCTGGTGTCTTTATTTTTAGTATTCAATATTATTGGTCAGGTATTTTTGTTAGTGTTCTGTCTGGTTTAATTGTTCTGAACCAGTTTATTTCACTAAGTTATTCTGTTGTAGTGGAAAAATTACCCGATTTTCCCAACAAGTGGTAGCAAAGCCAAGGTTTTTTCTGAGTATGCTCTATGTTTGCAGCTTTGTCTGATCTTCTACATCAAAAAAGAATTCCTTTGGTCCTTTTGAATGCAAGTTTGTCCCAGGCCAAGGTTCTGTCTGAGTATGCTCTGTGGTTGCAGTTCTGTCTGATCTTCCACATCAAAAAAGAATTACTTCGGTCCTCTTTAAATCTTGGGTTGTTTGCAGTTATTGTAATATTGAATACTTTTTATTGAGTCTGTAATGGCAAATATAGATCAAGAAATGAAGGATCCTATTTCAAATATTACGCCGGGGGCATCGGGCTTCTCGTCATCATGGTCGAGGTTCCCGCTGTCCGGTCTGAAGTTGGCGGTGGAAATATTTGATGGTACTATCCATTTTGGCATGTGGCAAGGAGAGGTTTTGGACTCTCTTTTCCAGCAGGGTCTTAATATTGCTATTGAGGGTAGAAGATAGAGATTGGAGCATCATTAATCGGTTGGCGTGTGAAACAATTCGATCGTGCCTGTCCAGAGAGCAGAAGTATGCTTTCAAGAATGAGACTTCTGTGCACAAATTATGGAAGGCGTTGGAGGACAATTTTCTGAAAAAAAGTAGTCAGAACAAGCTCCTTATGAAGAAAAGGTTGTTCCGATTTGATTATCAACCAGGTACTACTATGAATGAACACATCACTATGTTTAATCAATTAGTAGCAAACCTGTTAAATTTAGATGTGAAATTTGAAGATGAGGATCTGGCTTTGATGTTGTTATCATCTTTTCCCGATGAATTTGAACATTTGGAAACTACGTTACTTCACGGGAAGGAGAATGTGTTGTTAGATGTTGTTTGTTCTGCTTTATATATTCATGAATCGAGAAAGTAGGATAAGATGAAAACCAAATCAACAACATCCAAAGAAGCATCGGTGGAAAGAGGTCGTCAGCAAAGCCAGATTAAAGAGAGAAGAGGAAGGTCCAAATCAAAGGGCTGAGCCGTTGCCAAAGATGAGTGTGCTTTCTGTCATGAGAAAGGGCACTGGAAGAAAGACTGTCCAAAGTTGAAAAGGAAAGGGAAGAGTCCGCAAGATGCAAATGTTGTAGAATGCAAAATTAATGCGGAATCAGATATTTCTTTAGTTGTTATGCCTTCAACATCATCTCATCCAGATGATTGGATATTGGATTCAGGATGTACCTATCATATGTGTCCCGTTCGGGAATTGTTTTTTGAATTTCAGGAACTCAATAGTGGGGTTGTTTACACGGGTAATGATAATCCCTGTAAAATAACCAAGATAGGTTTGATCAAGCTGCGGAATCATAATGGATCCACCAGAATTTTGAGGGATGTGTGGTACGTGCCAAAGTTGAAGAAAAATCTCATATTATTGGGGGCTCTTGAATCTAAGGGCCTAGTTGTGATGATACGAGATAGAGTTCTTAAAGCAACTTTAGGAGCACTGGTGATGTTGAAAAGCGTGAGAAAAAATAATTTGTACTACTACCAAGGTAGTACAGTGTTGGGGACAATAGCAGCAGCAACTTCTAGCACCAAGAAGGTTGTTAAGGTAACGAAGCTGTGCATATACAGTTCGAACATACTGGTGAAAAGTCCTTACAAATCATGCCAAGCAAGGATTGTTGAAAGGTACAAAAACTTGCAAACTTGAATTTTGTGAGCATTGTGTTCTGGGAAAGCAACGAAAAGTAAAGTTTGGCACTGCAATTCATAATACCAAGGATTATGTGCACTCAAATGTGTGGGGACCTGCCAAAACTCCGTCCATCGAAGGTAGGCATTATTTTGTCACTTTTGTTAATGATTTTTCCAGGAGAGTTTGGTTGTTTACTATGAAGAACAAGGATAAGGTGTTTGGAGTCTTCCTTAAGTGGAAAACTCAAGTTGAAAATCAGATGGGGAGAAAGATCAAGGTTCTCTGAACAGACAATGAAGGAGAATACAAGAGTGATCCATTCCTGGATGTATGCCAAGACTGTGGCATAGTTTGACACTTCACTGTTAGAAAAACACCGCAACAGAATGGGGTGTCAGAGCGTATGAACAAGACACTTGTGGAGAAAGTTCATTGTATGTTGTCTAATGCTGGGTTAGGCAGAAAAATTTGGGTTGAGGCTGTGACGTACGCTCAACATCTCGTCAATCATTTGCCATCATCTGCTATAGGTGGCAAGACTCCATTAGAGGTATGATCTGGAAAACCTGCAACTGATTATGATACTTTGCATGTTTTTGGTTCTATTGCATATTATCATGTGATTGAATTAAAGTTGGATCCACGAGCAAAGAAGGTTCTTTTCATGAGCTTCAATGCTGGAGTAAAGGGATATCATTTGTGGTGTCTTGAGGCAAAGAAGATGATTATCAGTAGGGATGTTACCTTTGATGAATCTGCCATGTTGAATAAGGTAATTCCAGAGAAAGATGAAAGTACTATGAAGCAGGTGGAGTATAATCCAAAGTAGGTGGAGTTTGAGCAAACACTGGTGAAGAGTCAGATGAGGAAGAGGTTCCAACCCAAGAACCTCTGCAACAATCAGAACCAATTGTAGTTATAAGGCAGAGATGAGAAATTCAGAAGCCTGCTCGTTTCACTGACATGGTAGCTTATGCACTTCCAGTTACTGATGAAGATGTTCCATCCACCTATGCAGAGGCCATTCGAAGCACAAAAAGTGGCAGTTGGGCAGGTGAAATGGAAGAAGAAATACAATCTTTTAAGAAGAATAAGACGTGGAAACTGACACAACTACCGAAAGACAGAAAGGCAATTGGGTGCAAATGGGTATTTGCAAAGAAAGAAGGATTTCCTGATAAAACTACAAGGCAAGATTGGTGGCTAAAGGCTATGCTCAGAGGGAGGGAATTAATTCTAATGAGGTATTTTCTCCAGTTGTAAAACATTCCTCCATTAGAATTTTTTTGGCCTTGGTAGTGCAGTTGATTTTGAAGCTAGCTTAACTTGATGTGAAGACCGCATTCTTACATGGTGATTTGAAGGAGAAAATCTATATGACTCAGCCAGAAGGATATAAGGTTGCTGGTAAAGAAGATTGGATTTGTAAACTTAGCAAATTATTGTACGGACTGAAACAATCTCTGAGACAGTGGTAGAAACGATATGACAGGTTATGAAAGGTCAGACGTACAGGAGATGCAAATACGATCATTGTGTGTATTTGCACATACTTAAAGATGGTTCCTACATCTACTTACTCTTATATGTTGATTGCAACAAAAAGACAAGTTGAGATTGACAGATTGAAGGCTCAAATGAGTAAAGAGTTTGAGATGAAAGATTTGGGGGAAGCCAAGAAGATTCTTGGCATGGAGATAAGCAGGGATAGAGAGAGGGGCGAACTTTGGCTATCATAGAAGCAGTATTTGAAGAAGGTACTACAACGTTTTGGTATGCACGATGCTATAAAACCTGTAAATACCCCACTTTCTCCTCATTTGAAACTGAGTAGCAGATTATCTTCGACAACTGATGAAGAGCGAGAATACATGGCAAAAATTCCATTTGCAAATACAGTTGGAAGCTTGATGTATGCAATGGTGTGTACGAGACCAGATATTTCACAAGTTGTTAGTGTTGTTAGCAGGTACATGCATGATCTAGGCATGGGTCATTGCCAAACTGTGAAATGAATTCTGCGGTATCTCCAAAATATCGTAGATGTTGGATTGACATTCGAGCGGGATAAATCACTTGGTCGATGCATAGTTGGATATTGTGATTCTGATTATGCAGGTGATTTGGATAAGTGATGATCTACAACTGGCTATTTATTCACTTTAGCAAAGGCGCCAGTTAGTTGGAAGTCTACCTTGCAGTCTACATTGAATTTGTCTACAACAGAGGCAGAGTATATGGTGATTACAGAGGCTGTGAAGGAAGCAATTTGGCTTCATAGGTTGCTTAAAGACTTGGGAGTTGGTCAGAAACAACTTGAGGTGCATTCTGACAGTCAGAGTGTTATTCATTTAGCAAAGAATCAAGTCTTTCATACACGGACAAAGCATATTGATGTTCACTATTATTTTGTGTGGAAAATTCTCGAAGAGGAGAAGATACTTCTCCAGAAGATTCATACTAGAGAGAATCCTGCAGATATGCTAACTAAGGTGGTTACAAGGGCCAAGTTCAAACACTGTTTAAACTTGGTTAATATCCTGCACATTTTAAGTTGGCGCCTCACAGCGCAAAACTGGAAGCACCGCAAAAGACTATTTTTTATTATTTGCTTGTTTGAGAAGATTTGTATTTTGATGGGATTGAAATTGAGCCAAGATGGAGATTTATTGTTTTGGGGCTCTTTTTCTCCCACGTCGTAATTTTACTATTTAGGGAGGAGGTTTTAGAGTTATAAAAAGAACTTTTCCTCCTCCCATTTCAAATATCCCAAAATTGTTCTGTTCTCCCACAATTAATAGAAAAGGTTGCCTTGAGCGGTGTTCGGAGATTAAGCCTTTTTTGGCTGAACTCCGTTATCAAATTTTTCTGATGTCTTTATTTTTAGCGTTCAATATTATTTGTCGGGTATTTTTGTTAGTGTTTTGTCTGGTTCAATTGTTCTGAACTAGTTTATTTCACTAAGTTGTTCTGTTGTAGTGGGAAAATTACCCAATTTTTTCAACATACAACTATATTCACTATACAAAAGAGAGTTGTTATATTAGTGAAAGAAAGAGTTGAGACAAAAAAATATTTTAAGTCTTTAACTATATTCACTATACAAAGAGAGTAAATATATGTTGAAGGAAGTTGTTCTTATGGTGGAGCTTTGGACTCTTCAACTAATCCGGAGTTGCTTGAGTACTTGTACATCGTTGATGGACTGTTGTATCCTGGAGGAGACAAGTCACGAGATATATTGCAGGATCGGTGTAGATTATGCCGCAGTGGGCTTGAATCTCCTTAAAGAAAGCGAGATATCCGCGCCTCAGCCAAGAAGAAGATTATTTTAATTTCTTCATTTTTGTTAATTTTATTTCAACTGTAATCATTTATTACAATTGTGGTATATTACACCAACATTTTGTAATCCACGTTGTCCTTGACTAGAATCCAATTCATTGATATGGCCAAAAGGCCCAATTCCTTAGGCTAAATTCCAAGTTTTATCCGATATACATGCATGCATATGGCTTCTTTGACTAGAGTTATTAGAACTTAACGACTATGTAGTCATAAGAGCTTTTTTTCCTTCTGTAGACACCTAATTTCGTCCCTCCCTGATATTGTTTTTACCTATTGTTTACCCTATCCTACCGTGTACCCTCACCCGTGTGATAATCCCTCCACAAAATGACAAAAAATAACAACCCCTAACTAATTTTGTTTTATCCTAATATTCTAACAACCCACCCAATAAAAAAAAACACCTAATCCTTATCCCATCCAACCAAAAAGAAACACCTCACACCCTATCCCCTACCCCCTACCCCACGTTACCCCACCCCCCACTCTCTTTTTCTTGTCAAGAAAAAAAGCCTCAAAAAATATATATACCTACCCATACACAAAAAAAAGGGGGAACAGTGAACAAAAAAAAAAAAAAAAAAAAAACATCAGCATTTTACTCTCTCTCTCTCAAAAACTCACTCTCTCTCTAAACTCACTCTCTCTCTCCGGTCAACGACGGCAATCGGCCCGTCATCGGCCTTCACGCCGTTCGTCGATCGAGAATCGGCCAGATCTCCGCCGTAACGTGTCGGTCAGCCGACCAGCTCGCCGTTCACCGTCATCGTTCGCCGACCCGTAACGTCGACCGGATTTCCGCAACAGTAACGTCGACCAGATCTCCGCCCGTTTCTCCGTCACCAGATCCTACCAGCTCGATCTGTTTGGTTTTTTTTTGGTTTCTTGTTATCTTTGGTTGATTTTGGTTTCGTCTATTTCATGTTTCGACGTTGGTAGTGGGTTTCGTATAGTAAGGTGTTATTCACGGGTTTTGGAGCTGTCCGGTTATCATTTTAATACCGAGTATGGTTTGTTCGTCGTGAGGTTCTCCGATCGAGTTTTGGTCTTCGGATTTCCTTATTATCGACAAAATATTTCATCGAGGTCTATTTCTTAACTCGTCTCTTATATATATATATATATATATATATATATATATATATATATATATGTGTGTGTGTGTGTGGTTGGTTGTTTTGATTAGTTGCGATTGCGAGTGGTGATTATGGTTTTTGTTGAATTTTTGTTTATGTTGATGTTATGATTGTGATGTTTGGTTGTTTGGTTTTGGTAGATTAAGGCATAAACTTGATCATGTTCTAATGGATGGATAGAAAGAAAGTCGGGGAATGGAATTGAAAAATTGACAAAAGATAGATTCGGTTTAATTTGATTTATTGTTGGTATGAATCAATGATGGAATTATGTCCTTAGTCGAGAACGCATAGGCAAACGTAGGCCGGGTAGGCAAATTTAGGAATAACAATTTGTTGGAGTGTTTTGAATATGTGCTTGAATGATACTTTCTACTTTATTGCACGAAAAGTTTAAATTTTACTCATTTGGCCGGGGAATGCCCCGAAGGATTTGTATTGATTTATCTGGGGAATGCCCCGAAGTACCTTGTACCCGGAGGACGTCCGTGATGAAGGCCCGAGGCATCGGGTAAAGCATTAGTTTAGGATTAGCGTAGGTTTATTTTCAGTCCCTTTCTATTTCGGGTTGTAATAATTGGACTGAACTTACATTTCGGTTTGTTTTGTTTTGTTTGATTGTTTTTTTTTTGCATGCTTTTTCTGTGGTTTATACACTTCATAATGCCAAAATAGTCGATACACTCCACCAAGCGACCGTGGTCGAACCACGGGATCGAGGGGTGCCTAACACCTTCCCCTCGGTCAACAGAATTCCTTAGCCGGAATCTCTGTGCGCAAACCGGTTTAAGAGTCAATTGGTTTCGAAAAAGGGATTTTCCAAAGGTGACTTGGCACACCGGATTATGCCAAGTGGCGACTCTGAATAAAAATGCAAATAATCCTTTTTTGAAACAAATTTTCATTTCTTGTCACTAAAATAATAAAACCCTTTTGAACTTTAAAAATATTCCATTTTTGGAGTACGCGTTAAAAAAGGGGTGTGACAGCTCTGGCGACTCTGCTGGGGACATTTCAGAATTCGAGCTTATTTTTGAGTCGTATCGGCTTTGTTTGGCATTACGAGTGTATAAGCATTGTTTGTAATTATTGTTGGTATTATTATTTTCACTTTTGTGCGTTTTCGTGCTCTTTGTTTATAGTATTTATCTTATGTGTTACCGCTTTATATCTGTCATCATGAGTCCGCCCCTCGGCCTTCTTTCTGCAACAAGTCCGTAGTACACGTGTTGTACACAACCTCTAGTTGAGTCACCCTTATTTTAGGGAGGGAGCCATCGGTGTTATGGAGTAGGTGGAAAGCAAAGCAGCCACTATCGACCATACGCTCCCCCGAACAGCCTTGTTAGTGAACCACAACGTAGGTCAGCCTTTAGGTCATGCTTATATGCATCATACTGAGACCTAGCGGGGCCCACATGGCCCTTTGTAGGAGACTCACCTCTAAAGCATCCCTACGTGCTAACTGTTGCATCTTTCAAGGTAATGTGGTCATTTCACGGACTGATTTGAAAAAAAAATTGTTAGGAGTAAGGTGCGTAGGCAAGAACTGTTGAAACAAAAAATAAAGAAAAAAAAGTGAAGTGAGTCGAAAAGAAAAAAAAAAGAGTGTCGTAGTTTATTTTAGAATTCTTTATGACTTTTGTTCTTCACAATCCAAAAACTCAAAAAGATTTTTTTTTTACGTTTTGCATTTGTCTTCTTAAAATACCGTAAGCTCAAAAAAAAAAAAGGAAAAAAAGAAGAAAAAAAAAAGGAGGTTTTGTTTGTCTTTTCTACTTATTTGTCAAAAGCAAAAATACCAAAAAGATTTTTTTTATAATTGATGGTGTCAGTCTTAGTTAAAGTGTCTAGTTGAAAATTTTTATTCGGTTTTTTTTTTTTTGTGTCTCTTAAGTTAGGGTCAATTTATTAGTTAATTGTTGATTGTCCAATCTGAATGAGCTACGCAAGATCTGATTCATGTACAACATGATACGTAGGCAACCTACTTTTGGATTCGATCTAACCATTTTATTTCGTTGTTTTTCATTTTCCTCTTTTAAAGAAAAACAAAAGCCATAAAGAATGATAAAATAAAGGTAGATAACGAGAGAAAAGAAAAGGGCAGAGATTGATACGAAAAGAAAGAAAAAAAAAAGACAGGGAAAGAAAATAATAAGCGTAGAAGATAAAAATAAGTGTGGACAAAAATCAGGATGATGTTAAAATGACCTCGCTACCCTCAAAAGTTGGTAGAAATGAGCATGAATTTAGGGCAATTTTACCAATGTGATTCCCATGCCTGTTGTGCGCCTAATTCTAACGGATGTCATCTTTGATGAGCATGTTCTTTCAGATAACAGTGGTAGGTTTGCAGCGCCCTGGCTAGTCACCCATACTTCACCAGGTCCAAAGCAAAGTTCGCCATGGCTAACAGAGAAATGGAAAATTCGCTCATTGACCCGGATCAGGAGCACAGGGAAGAAAGTGCTGAACAGAACGATGAGGTGGTAAGGCTCAGGAAACAACTGATAGATTTGCATCGGGCATGGGCAAGTGGAATGCCTCCTCCTTCACTCCCTGAAGGTTTAGGAAATATCTCTAATTGCCCACCGCTCTCTCAGGTGCAATTCTCTGCCCGAACTGAATCACCCGACCACGCACCAAGATTCACTCCGCGACATTATTATCCTGGCAGTTCTAGTGTGCCCTTGGCATCTCCTCAATCGAGACCCGCTGCTCAGCCAGCGCCACCGATCACACCGGTATTCGTGGCTTCGCCACCACATGAAACTCCCATATATGTTGCGCGTCCCTCAATGAGGCTTCCTAGGTCTGCCAGTGAGCCAGTACTGAAGGTTCCAGATAATCAGTATTATGCCCCGGAGCCTACCTTGCAAATGAATGAACCGTATGGGTACACTCAGCCGCCTGCATTTCTATTTGATACGGAGAAACCTGTCGCAGCAGAGGAACAAGATATCATAGCTCGAAAATTGAATAGTTTAGAACAAGCTATGAGGAATTTGCAAGGAATCGGAGATTATAGAAGTGTTTCCTATAAAGATCTGTGCATGTTCCCAGACATCAACCTGCCCCTCGGTTTTAAGATGCCTAAGTTCGAGAAGTACGCAGGGCACGGTGATCCTGTTGCACACTTGAGACGTTATTGCAACCAGTTGAGGGTTGCAGGAGGAAAGGAAGAACTACTCATGGTCTTCTTTGGCGAGAGTCTTTCTGATCTGGCTTCAGAATGGTTTATCGATCAAGATATCGACAAGTGGAACAACTGGGACGACTTAGATTCTGAGTTTGTGCAATATTTTCAGTATAACATCAACCTGATTTCGGACGAAAAATGTTTGGTCAACATGAAGAAGAAAAGCACTGAAGGTTTTAGGGAATACGCGATAAGATGGCGTGAACAGGCCGCTAGGGTAAAGCCTCCAATGAAAGAAAGTAAGTTGGTAGAAGTTTTCATTCAGGCGCAGGATGAGACCTATTTTTAACATTTACTTCCGGCAATGGGAAAGTCTTTTATGGAAGTCCTCAAAATGGGGGAGATGATAGAGGACGGGATTAAGACCGGTCGAATAGTGAGTTTTGCTGCATTAAAAGCTACCACACAAGCGATTCAAGGTGGATCTGGCGCATTTGGAGGTAAAAAGAAGAAAGAGAATGTGGCGACTGTTGTAGCTGGAACCCATTCCTATCCCAAAAGACCGCCTCGCCCCTATCCCCAATCCCAAGCCCAAATCTACACTCAAGCTCCATATATTCCTCCCCACCATTACTACCCTCCATAAAACCCTTTATATTCCATTCCACCACCCCCATACCCAGTATATAGCGCGCAGCCATATGCCAAAACCCCTTCTTATCCGCAGTGGCGCGCGCAAACTCCACAAAATTGCCCATTCCCTCCACCAAATTACCAAAGCCCTTCCAGACCCAGTTTTCAACCTAGGCCCGAGTATAAGAAGGAGAAGGCGGTAAAAAATCAATTCACACCTCTTGGGGAGTCATATGCTAGCTTGTTTGATAGGTTGAGAAAGTTGAAGGTTTTAAGCCCAATTCAAGGAAGGCTTTCAAATCCACCACCAAGGAATCTCGATTATTCTTTAAGGTGTGCGTACTATTCTGATATGCCAGGCCATGATATCGAGAAATGCTGGCATTTAAAGAGAGCTGTTCAAGATTTAATTGACACAAATCAGATATTGGTCCAGTCCCCGGAGGGTCCAAACATTAACCAGAATCTGCTGCCAAACCATGCTGAAGCCAATATGTTAGAGTTGATATATGATGGGAAAGAGTCTTCGAGGGGTTATAAGCCTATTATCAAGATACAGACCATTGAGGAGAAATCGGTGAATGTAGCGGAGTCTTTGAAAGCAATGTCATTGAACCAGGAAGGAATGAGAGAAGATAAAGCGCAAGAAAGCACAAAGAAACCTCTGATCACAGTACAGAGTGCCAGAAAGTATGTTGATTCAAGTCAGGATAAACCTAAGTTGACGGTGGTGGGAGCTCTGAGTCAGCCTATCTTGACGGTGAAAGAAGCACTGGCAGCGCCTATTGTCCTCAAACCGGTGACCCAACCTTCGATAGTTGATACAAAAAAGATTCCCTGGAATTATGGACGGACCGTGATGACCTATCATGGGAAAGAAGTAGTGGAAGATGTAGATGAGGTAGGGGGTTTGACTAGGTCAGGAAGATGTTTCGTGCCTGAAAGCTTAAGAAATTCCAAGCCAACGGTGAGTGGACCGTCATCTATCAAAAAGCCTATCACCGAAGAAGAAGCTGAAGAATTTTTGAAAAAGATGAAATTGCCAGAGTATTCAATATTAGACCAGTTGAAGAAAACCCCTGCTCAAATTTCCCTTTTATCTTTGTTGTTGCACTCCAAGGAGCATCGTGATGTTTTACTGAAGGTATTAAATGAAGCGTATGTTCCAAGGGAGATTACAATCAACCAGCTTGAGAAAATGATTGGAAAAATCTTTGAGGTCAATCGGATCAGCTTTTCTGATGATGAATTGCCTGTTGAAGGTACAGGGCATAATCGGGGCCTTTACATTACAGTGAAGTATGAAGATTTCTATGTCACTCATGTTATGATTGATGGAGGTTCAGGAGCAAACATTTGCCCTATTTCTACTTTGCAAAAGCTGAATATTGGTGCGGAGAGGATCAGGCCCAACAATGTGTGTGTCAGGGTTTTCGGTGGTGCAAAATCAAATTCCATTGGCAAAATAGAACTAATGTTGACCATAGGGCCTGTTGAGTTCGCCATAGAGTTTCAAGTATTGAATGTAGACTCCTTTTACAATCTGTTGTTGGGAAGGCTGTGGATCCACAAGGCTAGGCGGTTGCATCTACACTGCACCAAATGATTAAGTTTGAGCATGACATGCAAGAAGTAGTTATTCATGGTGAAGGAGATATGTCAGCCTACGAAGATTCTCCCTTGTCTCTTATTGAAGCAAATAACGTAGAGGAGACATTCGTCTATCAAATTTTTGATACAGTGCCAGTAAATCATATCCTTGAATGGCAGGCTATACCGGGACCGCAATTGTCTTCTGCTTCTATCATGATGGTGAGTGAACTTTGGAAATATGGATTTGAGCCAGGAAAGGGTTTGGGAGCGTCTCTGCACGGTATAGTTCATCCCATATGTTCGAGTGAGAACCTGGGCACGTTTGGTCTGGGATTTGAGCCTACAGCTGAAGATCTGAAGAAAGCCAAGGGAAGGAAAAAGGAAATATGGTCACTCCCTCGCCCAATGCCACTACTGAGTGAATCATTTGTTAAGAGCGGTGTCACGAAGCATGTAGAATTTGAGTTTGAATTGGTTGATGACTTCCAGAACATTTGTATCGAAGTTGATATGGTCGAAGCAGGAGAAGGTACCAGTATGGCAGACGTGCAATTCATAGGTCCAGCTGTCCATCTCAATAATTGAGAAGTCACTCCTCTCCCCGTCAGGAGGGAGTTTTGGTAGTCTATTTTGTTTTTCTTTCTGTTTATCCGAGTTATTTCAGGGTTGTAATTCGGACTTTAGTTTGTTTTATGTTATGTTGGCGTCTGTGTTTAAACTCTTCTATCTTTTATTTAATGAAATGCAATGTCCCTTTTATTTTGTGTCTAATATATTTTGTTTTTCTTTTCTTACACAGTTCTCTTTATGCTGATTCTAATGACATGACATGCATGCAGAATTTTCAGCCTGATTTTAAAATCCAAACTAATCAAGATGTAATGAAGCAGGATGGGGAATATGATGAAGAACAAGCACTAGAAGAAATAAGCAAAGAGTTGGAACAGTTTGAAGACAAACCGAATCCTAATTTGAATGAAACTGAGCCAATAAATCTAGGGGATCAAGAAGATGTTAGGGAAACTAAAATCAGTGTACATGCTTTGCCACAGCTAAAAGAGGGAATGATTCAAGCATTGATTGATTATAAGGACGTTTTTGCATGGTCTTATGATGATATGCCCGGTTTAAGCACTGAATTAGTGGCTCACAAGTTGCCAACTGATCCCGCGTTCCCTCCTGTCAAACAGAAGTTGAGGAAGTTTAAACCGATGTGAGTATTAAAATCAAAGAGGAAATCATGAAACAACTTGAAGCCAAAGTAATTCGAGTGTCTCTTTATCCCATGTGGTTATCCAATGTTGTTCCCGTACCAAAGAAAGATGGAAAAATTCGAGTGTGTGTTGATTATCGTGATTTGAACAGAGCAAGTCCGAAAGATGATTTTCCACTTCCCAACATCCACATTTTGTTAGACAACTGTGCTAAACACGAGGTTGCCTCTTTTGTGGATTGCTATGCCGGATATCACCAGATCATTATGGATGATGAAGACGCGGAGAAGATATCTTTTATCACACCATGAGGAACTTATTGTTATCGAGTGATGCCGTTCGGTTTGAAGAATGCTGGAGCAACATACATGAGAGCCATGACCACTATATTTCATGACATGATGCATAAGGAGATTGAGGTCTACGTGGATGATGTGATTATTAAGTCAAAAAGTCAGGCCGACCATGTAAAAGATTTAAGAAAGTTCTTTGAGAGGCTTCGTAGGTATAATCTCAAACTAAACCCGGCCAAATGTGTATTTGGAGTTCCATCTGGAAAGCTGTTGGGGTTTGTAGTCAGCCGTCGGGGAATTGAATTGGATCCCTCAAAAATCAAAGCCATTCAGGATTTACCCCCGCCCAAGAATAGAACGGAGGTGATGAGTATGCTTGGTAGACTGAACTACATTAGCAGGTTTATTGCTCAACTCACAACCACTTGTGAGCCCATATTCAAGTTGCTGAAAAAGAGTGTTGTGGTAAAATGGACTGAAGAATGTCAGGAAGCGTTCGATCGAATCAAAAGATATTTGTCAAATCCGCCTGTGCTGGTACCCCCGGATCCTGGTAGGCCTTTGATCTTATATTTATTAGTGATGGACAATTCTTTCGGTTGTGTCCTGGGTCAACATGATGTTACAGGCAAAAAGGAGCAGGCTATTTATTATCTTAGCAAGAAGTTCACCGCATATGAGGCCAGGTATACTCTTCTTGAAAGGACGTGTTGTGCCCTAACTTGGGTAGCACAGAAGTTGAAGCATTATCTATCATCCTATACTACTTATCTCATTTCTCGCATGGATCCTTTGAAGTATATCTTTCAGAAGCCTATGCCGACGGGTCGATTGGCAAAGTGGCAAATATTGCTTACCAAGTTCGACATTGTATATGTGACTCGAACCGCCATGAAAGCTCAAGCCTTGGCAGATCATCTTGCTGAGAATCCCATCGATGAAGAGTACGAGCCCTTAAAGACATATTTTCCTGACGAATAAGTGTCGTGTGTCGATGAAGTCGTTATAGATGCTGATCCAGTTTGGAGGTTATTCTTCGATGGAGCTGTCAATATGAAAGGAGTCGAAATAGGTGCGGTTCTTATCTCTGAATTGGGATAACATTTCCCGGTAACAGCACAACTTCGCTGTACTAATAATATGGCAGAGTATGAAGCCTGCATTCTTGGTTTGAGGTTAGCTGTCGATATGGGAGTCCAGGAATTATTAGTGTTGGGAGATTCGGATTTGCTCGTCCATCAAATTCAAGGCGATTGGGAGACGCGAGATTTGAAGCTCATCCCGTATCGACAATGCTTGCAGGAGCTATGTCAATGGTTTGTGTCAGTAAGATTTAGGCATATTCCAAGGATTCGTAATGAAATATCTGATGCTTTAGCCACTCTGTCTTCAATGCTCCAACATCCTGACAAGGCCTACATCGATCCAGTGCATATACAGAGTCATGATCAGCATGCTTACTGTAATGCGGTTGAAGAAGAGCTCGATGGAGAACCTTGGTTTTTGGATATCAAGCGGTACATTCAGTCAGGAGAATACCCAGCATATGCCACCAATGATCAAAAGAGGACTATTAGGCGTTTGGCTAGTGGATTTTTCTTAAGTGGGGGAATCTTGTATAAAAGGACCCCAGATCTGGGACTTTTAAGGTGTGTAGATGCAAAAGAAGCCTCGGCAATCATGGTTGAAATACACTCTGGAGTATGCGGGTCGCATATGAACGGTCACGTCTTGTCAAAGAAGATTCTTCGAGCAGGTTATTACTGGCTTACTATGGAGAGGGATTCTATTCAATTTGTTCGAAAGTGTCATCAATGTCAGGTGCACGGCGACCTGATACGTTCTCCTCCTGTTGAGTTGCATGCAATGGTCGCTCCATGGCCGTTCGTGGCTTGGGGAATGGATGTGATTGAACCGATTGAGCCGAAGGCATCAAATGGACATAGATTCATTTTGGTAGCCATTGACTACTTCACAAAGTGGGTGGAAGCAGTAACTTTCAAGTCAATGACAAAGAAGGCTGTGGTAGATTTTGTTCATGCCAATATCATTTGTAGATTTGGAATTCCTAAGATGATTATTACAGACAATGCTGCCAATCTCAATAGTCATTTGATGCAAGAAGTGTGTCAACAGTTTAAGATCGCACATCGAAATTCTACTCCATATCGCCCAAAGGCCAATGGTGCTGTAGAAGCCGCCAATAAAAATATAAAAAAGATACTGCGAAAAATGGTACAAGGTTCTAGACAGTGGCATAAAAAGTTGTCGTTTGCATTGCTAGGTTATCGCACCACTGTCGCACTTCAACAGGGGCAACTCCATATTTATTAGTGTATGGGACAGAAGCAGTCATCCCTGCAGAAGTTGAAATTCCCTCTCTTCGAGTCATTGTAGAAGCAGAGATTGATGATGACGAATGGGTAAAAACCCGACTGGAACATTTGAGTTTGATCGAGGAAAAAAGGCTAACGTCTATGTGTCATGGCCAGTTGTATCAGAGGAGGATGGCTCGTGCGTATAACAAAAAGGTCCGTCCCAGGAATTTTGAAGTTGGTCAGTTGGTATTAAGACGTATCCTTCCTCACCAGGTTGAAGCGAAAGGCAAGTTCTCCCCTAACTGGCAAGGTCCCTTCCTTGTGAAGAAAGTGTTACCCAATGGAGCCTTATATTTGACAGATATTGAAGGCAAAACGGCAGAAATGGCTATCAATGCTGATGCGGTCAAAAGATACTATGTATGATATTTGGTCCTTTGTTTGATTTTATTGCATGTTTAGTACTTGCATTTTTGAAGATTGATATGATGAAGACATTTTATTCTTCTATCCAAACATTGTGTCATCCTTTGTTTACCCGTTTGAGCCTCGTTTATTTTTCTTTCATATCCCTCTTTTGGAATCAAAATAGAGTCAAAGATAAATGTCAAGAAAATAAGAATAAAATAAAGAGTTCGAAAATAAAAGAAAAAAATCAAAGCAAAGCAAAGGACAAGCAGATGGAACTACGTGCGACCTGATTGTCCTCTCTCGGGAGTGAGATACGTAGGCTGCCCTATTTCGGGCTCGGTCCAACCAAATAAAGATTTAAGATTCACCCAGTCAACAAAACTGGGGCATGAGTTAATGCATTGTTTGAGTCGATTCCCAAAAGTTGTAAGTCTCACCCCCACTTCAAGTATCGTTTGAGCCTCTTACCATCTTTTCTAACCTTGACCAAAAGCCAAGTTACAACCAAAGAAAGTCCTTCAGATCAATTTTTGATAGTGTTAAGGCTAAGCATGCAATGGATATGACGATACATTGTGAAGTACCGCTTGTCTCCCTCAGCATAAGAAATCAGGAAAGAAATTCAAAAATGAGAGAGTCTTATTGGTGAAAACCTTTGCAGGCACCATAAGGCGATGGTGAGTTGTGAGAAAATGAAAATGAGAGAGTCTTATTGGTGAAAACCTTTGCAGGCACCATAAGGCGATGGTGAGTTGAGAGAAATACAAAAATGAGAGAGTCTTATTGGTGAAAACCTTTGCGGGCACCGTAAGGCGATGGTGAGTTGAGAGAAATACAAAAATGAGAGTCTTATTGGTGAAAATCCTCATGGGCACCGTAGGGCGATGGAGAGTTTAAGAGAAAGGCGGAAAGTGAAAAGAAAGAGATTTGTTGGCGAAAGTCTTTTTAGATGTCGTCAGTCGAATGTGATGTATGAGTCCAATGGATTTGAAGAAGCAGCTCAGTGGCAAAAGACACGAACTCAACAACAAATGGGGAGTTTGGATAGGAAGATCAGGCAGCTCAATCCAAAATGTATGTCATACTCATTGGAGTTGGTTGTCGTATTCAGATAAGTTTTCTTTTTTAATATGGGACATTGCCCTTTTCTTTCATTTACATATTCATGTTTTGTCTTTTCTTATGTTATTTATCAAAACAAGAGTCACCATCATTTCTTTACATTTTTTTAGTCAAGTCTGTGTCAAAACAAACGAGAAAGGATTTCAAAATTTACTACCAGTCTTTCCAATTATATGAGGAAAAGCCAAGGAACAGCACAGGAAAGAAATATGATCGTAATTCAACACGAAGCAAAGGAAGTCTATCAACCGACAGGCTATTGGATTTGTGGAAGCATTTCAGATTTGGGAAAAGAGTGCACCTCAGGGGCATGGTAAAAATGGAAACCCATTGTTTGAGTCAGAACTCATTTCCCTCAATCTGGATCCGGGTCAATGATGCGGAAAAACACGACAAGTGTTAGCAATTTGGAACAAAGATGAAAGGAACGAGTGCTGGGCAGATACCTGAAAAGCCAAGATCTGCAAGCCACCACTAAGTTTTTAACTGACAAATTTTTCTTTGATTGAAACAGGGGCAAATTCGTTTCACTTGATTCAGCTACCATTGGAAATGCATATCCAGGGATTTTACTTTATGTTCAGGACCCTCCTGGAAAATGGGATTTTACTTTATGTTCAGGACCCTCCTGAAAAATGGGATTTTACTTTTGTTCAGTACCCTCCTGAAAAATGGGATTTTACTTTTTGTTCAGGACCCTCCTGAAAAATGGGATTTTACTTTATGTTCAGGACCCTCATGAAAAATGGGATTTTACTTTATGTTCAGGACCCTCCTGAAAAATGGGATTTTACTTTATGTTCAGGACCCTCCTGGAAAATGGGAATTTACTTTATGTTCAGGACCCTCCTGAAAAATGGGATTTTACTTTCTGTTCAGGACCCTCCTGCAAAATGGGATTTTACTTTATGTTCAGGACCCTCCTGAAAAATGGGATTTTACTTTATGTTCAGGACCCTCCTGGAAAATGGGAATTTACTTTATGTTCAGGACCCTCCTGAAAAATGAGATTTTACTTTATGTTCAGGACCCTCCTGAAAAATGGGATTTTACTTTATGTTCAGGACCCTCCTGAAAAATGGGATTTTACTTTTGTTCCTTTCAGGATTTTACTTTATGTTCAGGACCCTCCTGGAAAATGGGATTTTACTTTTGCTCAGGACCCTCCTGAAAAATGGGATTTTACTTTATGTTCAGGACCCTCCTGAAAAATGGGATTTTACTTTTGTTCAGGACCCTCCTGAAAAAATGGGATTTTACTTTATGTTCAGGACCCTCCTGAAAAATGGTATTTTACTTTATGTTCAGGACCCTCCTGAAAAATGGGATTTTACTTTATGCTCAGGACCCTCCTGAAAAATAGGATTTTACTTTCTGTTCAGGACCCTCCTGGAAAATGGGACAACGCTTTCAAAAATGAAATACTACTTTACTATAATCTTTGTTTAGGATAATTTTCGTTCTAGTTTTAATTTTGGATTTCAGGAGCCCGCCTGAAGAACAGGGTGATGAACTAGCAAGTCAGGAGCCCGCTTGAAGAACAGGGTGATGAAATAGCAAGTCAGGAGCCCGCCTGAAGAACAGGGTGTTGAAATAGCAAGTCAGGAGCCCGCCTGGAGAATAGGGTGAAGAAACGAAAGAGTCAAGCAACAAAGTGAAGCAATTGAAAGCCAAACAACAAGTTGAAAGAAATTGCAAGTCAGGAGCCCTCCTGAAGAATAGGGTGATGAAAGTCGAGTCAAGAACCAACAGAAGCTGTATAGATAGGATTTTTGTAATTTCATTTATGTTTTAACTTGTAATTTTTATTTTGATGTAATAACAGAGCCGCGGACCGGAACCTCGACGGAACCTCACTCGACTCTCCAACTCGGTATAGTCCACCTCTTCCAATCCTTTGAAATACCCGTGACATGATTCTCTCGTAAGTTGGGTAGGAAGGATGTCTTAAGTCAAGACTCGGTTGTCCTTCTTCCTTTTGTTTCTTTCTTTGAATAATGGTCGGGTCAAAATTTGGTCTCGCTGTCTACTTCTTTGCCTGAAAACACTTCGTGTTTACATTCAAAGGAGGCATGATGTAGACACCTAATTTCGTCCCTCCCTGATATTGTTTTTACCTAGTGTTTACCCTATCCTATCGTGTACCCTCACCCGTGTGATAATCCCTCCACAAAATGACAAAAAATAACAACCCCTAACTAATTTTGTTTTATCCTAATATTCTAACAACCCACCCAATAAAAAAAAAAACACCTAATCCTTATCCCATCCAACCAAAAAGAAACACCTCACACCCTACCCCCTACCCCACGTTACCCCACCCCCCACTCTCTTTTTCTTGTCAAGAAAGAAAGCCTCAAAAAATATATATACCTACCCATACATAAAAAAAAAGGGAACAGTGAACAAAAAATCAAAAAAAAAAAAAAAACCATCAGCATTTTGCTCTCTCTCTCAAAAACTCACTCTCTCTCTAAACTCACTCTCTCTCTCCGGTCAACGACGGCAGTCGGCCCGTCGCCGACCTTCACGCCGTTCGTCGGCCGAGAATCGGCCAGATCTCCGCCGCAACGTGCCGGTCAGCCGACCAGCTCGCCGTTCACCATCATCGTTCGCCGACCCGTAACGTCGACCGGATCTCCGCAACAGTAACGTCGACCAGATCTCCGCCCGTTTCTCCGTCACCAGATCCGACCAGCTCGATCTGTTTGGTTTTTTTTTGGTTTCTTGTTATCTTTGGTTGATTTTGGTTTCGTCTATTTCATGTTTCGACGTTGGTAGTGGGTTTCGTATAGTAAGGTGTTATTCACGGGTTTTGGAGCTGTCCGGTTATCATTTTAATACCGAGTATGGTTTGTTCGTCGTGAGGTTCTCCGGTCGAGTTTTGGTCTTCGGATTTCCTTATTATCGACAAAATGTTCCATCGAGGTCCATTTCTTAACTCGTCTCTTATATATATATATATATGGTTGGTTGTTTTGATTAGTTGCGATTGCGAGTGGTGATTATGGTTTTTGTTGAATTTTTGTTTATGTTGATGTTATGATTGTGATGCTTGGTTGTTTGGTTTTGGTAGATTAAGACATAAACTTGATCATGTTCTAATGGATGGATAGAAAGAAAGTCGGGGAATGGAATTGAAAAATTGACAAAAGATAGATTCGGTTTAATTTGATTTATTGTTGGTATGAATCAATGATGGAATTATGTCCTTAGTCGAGAACGCATAGGCAAACGTAGGCCGGGTAGGCAAATTTAGGAATAACAATTTGTTGGAGTGTTTTGGATATGTGCTTGAATGATACTTTCTACTTTATTGCACGAAAAGTTTAAATTTTACTCATTTGGCTGGGGAATGCCCCGAAGGATTTGTATTGATTTATCCGGGGAATGCCCCGAAGTATCTTGTACCCGGAGGACGTCCGTGATGAAGGCCCGAGGCATCGGGTAAAGCATTAGTTTAGGATTAGCGTAGGTTTATTTTCAGTCCCTTTCTATTTCGGGTTGTAATAATTGGACTGAACTTACATTTCGGTTTGTTTTGTTTTGTTTGATTGTTTTTTTTTTGCATGCTTTTTCTGTGGTTTATACACTTCATAATGCCAAAATAGTCGATACACTCCACCAAGCGATCGTGGTCGAACCACGGGATCGAGGGGTGCCTAACACCTTTCCCTCGGTCAACAGAATTCCTTAGCCGGAATCTCTGTGCGCAAATCGGTTTAAGAGTCAATTGGTTTCGAAAAAGGGATTTTCCAAAGGTGACTTGGCACACCGGATTATGCCAAGTGGCGACTCTGAATAAAAATGCAAATAATCCTTTTTTGAAACAAATTTTCATTTCTTGTCACTAAAATAATAAAACCCTTTCAAACTTTAAAAATATTCCATTTTTGGAGTACGCGTTAAAAAAGGGGTGTGACACCTTCCTCAAAAAAAAAAATTAAAATCAAATATATAATTTTAAGCTAATGTTTTACTATGAGAATTTTAAATCTAATTTGTAGTATTCGGAAAAGTGAAAAATATGAAAAAAAGTCGTTTTTACTTTTTTTTCATCTTTCTTCTCTCATAAAAATTCATGAGCAACTCCAATTATATTTATGGATAGATACAACTCCAACTTTAAAAAATTTAATTTAAAACCGACTAGAAGAAGCTCAACAACCAAAAGTTTGGACCACGTGTACTGATCTACCGACTACACAACTAGACTACGCACGTCATATTTTTGGTCCAACGGATAGAGTGAAGATTCTGAACAAATTAAATTCTCATGCATGACATAGTAAAACAACAGTTGTTGGAGTCCCACATCGGTGGGTTAAAGGGTCCTTGGTCTCCTTATATGGTCTTGGGCAATCCTCCCCTCATGAACTAACTTTTGAGGTTGAGTTAGGCCCAAAGTCCATTTCTTTATCATGGTATCAGAGTCAGGCCCACCCAGTTCATTGTTTCCGATGTTGGGCCCCCATCTTATATTGTCCACGCTCCAGATGTCCAGCCCTGGGCGTGCGGGGGTAGGCCCATCCAGTTCATTGTTTCCGATGTTTGGCCCCCGTCTTATATTGTCCACGCTCCAGATGTCCATCCCTAGGCGTGCGGGGGGGTTAAAGAGTCCTTGGTTGCCTTATATGGTCCTGGACAATCCTCCCCTCATGAGCTAGCTTTTGAGGTTGGGTTAAAGAGTCCTTGGTCTCCTTATATGGTCTTGGACAATCCTCCCCTCATGAGCTAGCTTTTGAGGTTGGGTTAAAGGGTCCTTGGTTTCCTTATATGGTCTTGGATAATTCTCCCCTCATGAGCTAACTTTTGAGGTTGAGTTAGACCCAAGGTTCATTTCTTTATCATGGTATCATAGTCAGGCCCACCCAGTTCATTGTTTCCGATGTTGAGCCCCCCGTCTTATATTGTCCACGCTCCAGATGTCCAGCCCTGGGCGTGCGGGGGTGTTGGAGTCCCGCATCGGTGGGTTAAAGGTCCTTGGTCTCCTTATATGGTCTTGGGCAATCCTCCCCTCATGAGCTAACTTTTGAGGTTGAGTTAGGCCCAAGGTCCATTTCTTTATCATGATATCAAAGTCAGGCCCATCCAGCTCATTGTTTCCGATGTTGGGCCCCCCATCTTATTTTGTCCACGCTCCAGATGTCCAGCCCTGGGCATGCGGGGGGGTGTTGGAGTCCCACATCGGTGGGTTAAAGGGTCATTGGTCTCCTTATATGGTCCTGGGCAATCCTCTCCCATTAGCTAGCTTTTGAGGTTGAGTTAGGCACAAGGTCCATTTCTTTATCAACTGTTAAATACTAGTCTATCTGATTAGAGTATATAGTCCGTTGCGAAAACTATCCGCGAATTCAAGATTAAAGTTTATAATTTTTATTAATTTAGTTTTCTTATACCAACATAAAATGATTAAAATTAATAGATTCTATCCAGCTTAGTATATATCCAGTAATTTCTCTGTGACATACTATAAACAATAGTGAACCCACAGCTCCTGTATTTTGATCGAGAAGTTCTTATTACCTCACTATATGAGTAATTTGATGGTATGCCTTTTTCTTTTTTTTTTGTGTGTGTGGTCAATCACCCGTGCCACCGGCTTCACCGTGTGAATTTTGATGGCATGTCCAAAGCACAAGGTGCAGAATTGTATAAGTATCTCTATCACTTAACTTGAAAGAAAGGGAGTATAGGAGTATTCATGAACTTGGACACAACCTCTGACCGTCTAGGCAAAAATGCAGTCCGCAGCCAATGCATGTGAAGATGCCATGTCATGGGACATATTTACAAATTAAAAGTTTAATGTACTCCCTCCGTCCATCTTTACTATTCACTTTTCTATTGGCTTGGGGGTTAAGAAACAGTAAATAATAAGGATAATTTTATCATATAGTTGAATATAATAGAGTTAATGCAGAAGAATGCATTAGCTAATGAATCGTATTTAATGTTAAGAAAAAAATGAGAAGAAGAGGTAAAATTATCTACTTATTTTATAAACTAGATAAATATTATTGAATATGTTAAAATAAAAAGATGGATGAACAAAGATGAACGAAGAATGTAAAATATTATCGTTGTGAATTCAAAGTAATGGAAATTAAACTAGAAAACCTTCTGACCCAAGGGAACACAGATGTCAGAAATCAAATGTGAATTTCACAAGTTATTAGCACTACTTCACGTACTTACATAGTTTAGAGAGATGCACAGAATGAAAGGCTAAGAAACAAGAACCCAACTCCCTAGATCGAAAGGGATAGCCCACCCAGTTTCCCACCACTTATTTTCTGCCAATTTCCAAATAAAGAAAGCTGCACGCCTATGATTTGTAACCTTGCCGACGTGGTAGGACATCGTCGCTACAAATGATTGAGTTGAGTTGAATTTAAACGAATTAAAAAATAAATTGAGTGAGAATAAGTTCAA
Source organism: Capsicum pubescens (assembly GCA_030864215.1). Lineage (NCBI taxonomy): Eukaryota > Viridiplantae > Streptophyta > Magnoliopsida > Solanales > Solanaceae > Capsicum > Capsicum pubescens. The sequence continues at coordinate 195,848,663 of CM061539.1, read as the reverse complement.
ACTCAATCCGCCTATATTTAAGGCGGATCAAAAATAGGTTGAATGGCAAATAATACGGGTATTCATTATTTACAGAGAACCCTCCCCCGTAGGACGCATTAAGATAGTTATCATACATACAGGCTACATCATATGCAATATTAGTGTATATTATATGTATAGAGTGTATATATCCAGTAAAAAGTATATACTACTATATACTCTTGTGCATATTTTGCAAACTAGCTAGTTTAAGTATTTAGCTAGGGCCGTAGTTATCCCACGATAGACCGGATAACTCTGCAGTGAAGTTGTGAATCTTTTTTTTTTCTTTCTTCGTTCTCGTATTTCCTTACGTAGTCTAGCTTACTTTCATCCAAGATTTTGAATATTTTTTGCAGAAATAAAATCAACAGGCCTTTTTGTTTATATAGCATATATTATATTGATGTCCTCATTTACAGAAACTTTTCTAATTTTATCATCCAGACCCATTTAATTTGGATATAAGAACATATAATGCGTGCATGACTTGAAGGTTTTCTAACTTCAAGTCGACTTTTAATTTGTTGAGGTTAACTATTTTAATTGCTAGAATATACTTCATCCGTTCAACGTTACTTGTCCATGTTACTAAAAATAGATATATAACACTATTTGCATAGTTTTGATTACCAGGATAACTTATCCATTTGTGCTCATTTTATACCCTTGGCATTAAATATTAATTTATTATCCAATACATTTTCAAAGCGTTATATTGAATTTATTATATTGAATGAGTGACAACCACCTATTATTTATTTGTTCCTTAAGGCGTAACATTAGTGAAACTACTTTTGCTAGATTAATTCCATTTTGTGACAAGCCCTGTAAGCACTATTATCTCTCCTGGAGATCCTACAACTCTGCACTAGGCTATGCCTATTGTATTTATTCCTCCATAATTCTGAATCATCTTAATAAAAAAAAAAAGATAAGGTTCTTAATGATAAAAATTTACTCGTATTTACATCAAATGAATAGATGCATGACGGGTCGGTAGATGCACTTTTATCATTAAATGAATAGATGCATGACATGTGTCGGTAGATACACTTTTATCGTTTAACCATGACTAATTAATCTACATTTTTACTATATTTAATCATGATAAATATTTATCATTCTTAATTTATTATAAAATAATAAAAAGAGGTAAATGAGCAAGCAATAGCTGCTAATTTTGATGGAATATTCCGGACCCCAAGGACCCAAGTGATTGAATATGGGCTGAGCCCATGTTTGACTCGTTATTCACCCAATCCATTTATTTATGGAGCCCAATTCGGGTCTTGGAAATATTGAAAATGATTATTCTCAACGTGAAATTTGGCTGTGAAATTTTACATTTTGTTATAAATGTATTTACATTATAGTGAATGTCTATCAAGATCTACTTTGATATCTATTAGGATTTGAAGCATCTGTCTTTTACTCAGACTAGGAGTAAATTTTCCCTATAAATAGAGGGGTTTTGTTCATTGTATTCATAATCTTATGATCTCTCATCCTCAAGAGAAGAAATAAGAATCACTCTCTCTATTCTCTCTACTCTTCTTCTTGTTCTTTATTGTTTTATAACACGTTATCAGCACGAGACTCTGCCAAATAAGGTGAGATTATAAATCTGAAGGATTTCAAGGTTTGTAATTCTTCTTGTTCTTTATTGTTTTATAACACGTTATCAGCACGAGACTCTGCCAAACAAGGTGAGATTATAAATCTGAAGGATTTCAAGGTTAGTAATTCTTTATGTTATCTTTCTTTTGATACTACTAATATAATTATTATTGGATTTGAGAAAAAATAATTGATTTGGAACCATTTATATTTTGAATTTATTTCTCAAGAACAATATTATCAAAAGAGATGATAATATGTTGGGTTCAAGTCTCATGCTGAGATAATAGCTATTCATGAAGCAAGCCGGGAATGTGTATGGTTGAGGTCCATGATATATCTCATTCGAGAAAAATGTAGTGTAAAATATGACAATCTATCCACAGTTTTATACAGAGATATTGCAGCATGCATAGCACATCTTAGGGGAAGATTCATAAAAGAAAATAAAACGAAGCACACTTCATCAAAAAAATTCTACATACATGAGCTACAAAAGAATGGTGATATCAACATGCAACAGATTCGTTCAAGTGAAAATGTGGCTGATTTATTCACCAAGTCTTCTCCAATTACAACTTTTAAGAAGATGGTGCACAAGATCGGGATGCAAAGGTTCAAGGATATTCTGATTAGGGGGAGTTAATACGTGTTGTACTCTTTTTCCCTTACGAGGTTTTGTCCCACTGAGTTTTTCTTGTAAGTTTTTTAATGAGGCAACCGATATGCGTATTGTTAGAAATGTGTACTCTTTTTCCTTCACTAGATTTTTTTTCCTATTGAGTTTTTTCTAGTAAGGTTTTAACGAGGTACATTATCTATCTAGACATTCAAGGGGGTGTTATAAATGTATTTACATTATAGTGAATGTCTATCAAGATCTATCAAGATCTACTTTGATATCTATTAGGATTTGAAACATCTGTCTTTTACTCAGACTAAGAGTAAATATCCCCTATAAATAGAGGAGTTTTGTTCATTGTATTCATAATCTTATGATCTCTTATCCCTCAAGAGAAGAAATAAGAATCACTCTCTATTCTCTCTACTCTTCTTCTTGTTCTTTATTGTTTTATAACACATTTGGAATTTTAACTTGAGAAAACTTCATAGAGTAGTATACCTAAGTCTTAAATTACAAAAAATAGCAACACTTTAATGAAATTACCTGGTGCAGCAAACCTAGCATTATTTTAAGTGGGGGACCACAATTACCGTCTCTCAGAAGTAGGCTCCATTATTCACGCTTAAAATCTTTCTCTTTCCTTTAATTGCTTTATAGTTTACCATTTTTCACGCCTTTTCTCATATTTTCTCTTTCAATTTTTTTTCCTTCTTAACGTCTTTTGCACGATCTGATAATGATATTGTTCCACAATTTCAGGTAACTGATTAATTCAGTTATCGCATGTTATCAATTTCTCAATTATTTTTTTTTGAATTTTGTACTGTAAACAATTTCTCCACTTCATCTTTAAGGTTTTGATTTTTGTAGTTGTTAACGGAGAATCAAGGTGATCGGATTTGCGGAATTATATTTTGTTTGTTTTTTAATTGAAATTTGATGTTTTATGAGTTGATATAGTTGAAAAAAATAAAAATTGGATGAGAATTGGAACTGGATTTTATTTTGTTTCAATTAATGGAGGATAATCGGAGTTGAATGGATATGTAGATGATTTTGAGTTGATTTGTTGTTGTTGTTGGTTGAATTTTTTCGAAAATGGATGATATTTTGAAAAAAAAAAACGGTTGAAAAAAAATTCTTCTCCAAAAGACAAAAAAATAAAAAAATATGAGATGAAAAGAAAAGCAAAAGAAATTGCAGAGTCAAGCAATGTTCATGACGATGTTGTGAATTCTTATGCTAATGAATCTGAAGAAGACATGGAGGAAGAGGTATTTGTCGTTGTATATGTATTTTTATTTACTGTTATATATTTAAGGATTTCTGTAAAGCTTTATTAAATTGGGGTAATATGTATTTTTTTGTGAAGCTAACATGTATTTACTGATCAGCTGATATGTATTTAGGAATTTCAGTAAAGCTGATTTGTGAAGATGATAGATTAAATATACATTTTGGGTTAACATGTATTTATTTGTATTTTTTTGTAAAGCTACTATGTTTAGTTGTATTTGTATGTTAAATGAATTTGCTAACTAATTGCATGTATGGAAAAATATATTTATATATGAACTACTCATGAAGATGTATTTGGTTATATGTATTTTTATTATAATTGATAAGTATTTTTCAGTATATTGAAATGTTGAAATATAGAAATACATTTGTGGTTGTGGACGTATTTGTATTTGTGTCAGTAATAGATATGACTTCATTTTTTATTAGATATATATTTTATAGTCTACATATATACATTTGCATTACAATTATTTAACAGATACTTAAACTTATTTTTTCTATATTCCTAGGTTGTATTTAAGAACATTGAGCCAACTCAAAGAAAAATGTCAAAGTTTGAAATACTAGAGCAGGATAAAGTTGATGATGAACGTTCAGTTGATTCAGATGATGATTTTAAAGATCCACCATGAAAAGAAATTTATGAACGCTCAAAGTGACGACGAAGCACCATTGAGGCCTGTTAGAGAAAGCAAGATAACAAGTGTCACAGGAATATTTGAAGTCTGATGGTTGATGATTTTATTACATTGTGTAGTGATAAAATTAAACTTGATGTTGAAATTAATTTTTAAAAAGTTATTTTATGTTTTGAAGTGAATCAAAGTTACTAATTGTGAAGTGAATGTAAGTTATTCATTTTAGTCTTTTATGTTGAATATGTAATCTATAAGTTTGTAGTATGTGTTTTATTCCAATGTTCAGTATGATTTGATACACTGTTCAGATTAAATTTAAAAATACACATGCACTGTGCAGAGTTGCAATATATACATATGCAATTGTGAAGAAGAAACATTGTGTTGTTCAAGCACAGTTATGTAGATGTGTTATGTCCCTCGAGATATTGTGGAACTACGGCATGAGAAAACAAGAAGTAAAAGCTCAAAGTGATGACGAAGCACCATTGAGGCTTGTTAGGAAAAGCAAGATAACTAGTGTCACGGAAGTTTTAGATGTCTGATTGTTCATGATTTTATTACATTGCGTAGTTGTCAAGATTAATCTGGATGTTGGTATTCATTGTAGAAACTTTTTTTACGTTTTGAAGTGAATCAACCTTACTGATTTTGAAGTGAATGAAAGCAATTCATTTTAGTCTTTTATGTTGAATATATTTTCAATAATTTTGTAGTATGTGTTTTAGTTCAGTATTCAACTTTATTTGTTACGTTGAGATTTAACTTCAAAAATACATATGCTCTTTTTAGATTTTGCCATATATACATATACAGTATTCATGTTTAACTTAAAAATACATATGCAGTTAATATCATATGTATTTTAATATTTATTTGTTTACTATCAAATACATAAGATACTTTATATTTATTTTTTTAGTATGTGTTCATATACTATGTTTTTTTTTAGTATATAGATTGGCAAATACATCTAGCCAAAATTTATAAAAAAATATGTTATTAAACGTGACTTATAATACAAATATATATTAGTATCAATTTCTAAAAAAAATTGACAAATACATATTGATATCACTTTCTCACTTTTACTATTTGTTCTTTCTTATCTTATGTTTTGTAGTGAATCAAATTAAAGTTACTAATTGAGAAGTGATTGAAAGTTTTTCATTTTACTCATACATGTTGAATATGATTTCGATAAGTTTATAGTACATGTTTGTTTTTCAGTGTTCAATAAGATTTGGTACACTGTTCAGATTATGCTTCAAAATACATATGCACTGTGTGTAGTTGATATTCCACTTGAATAGTATGTTTGCTGCTCAAATCCACATTTAGGTGAGATGCCAAAAGTTTGTGTAGTTCATTGAACGATGCCGTCGTGCTCAATAATATTGCATCATTGACGTACTCTTCATAGTTTTTTTCATACGTCCACCTTCTGAAGTGCTTCACGAGAACTGATATGCTTTCCATTGATAACTTATTTCACCTAAAATACACAAATATACACATCTGTAACCTGTCAATAATTACAACATACACTTACACAAAACAAATTCAAACAAATTTCTACAGTTATAAACGTAAACAATATATACTTACATAGCCAACAATTACATCCAAAAATACAATTACGAAATATTGGTTAAACTTAAAATACAAACACAACAAAAATTTTCAGTCAAAATACAATTACATATTAGATGTTCAACGTTAAATACCATCAAAGCTACATCCTCCATAATCGAACACAACCAAATTATCTACAAATAAATTTTTCACATATACAGATACACTATCAAATTTCGAGAATCAAAACTCCAAAAATTTAAATTTTATCAGCTTTAAAAATTGATTTCGATCAATATTTTTGTTCTACCGAATCTATTTTGTGTAGCATTAACTTTTACTCGAAATTCGTTTACAAAATATTCAAAATAAATTAACGACGACGTGAAAATTTTGAACGAAGCAGCAGTAATAGATCAATAAAAAAATTTCAAGCCAATAACTGTAACGGTGCAAAAAAAATTAATAACAAATTCTATTTTTTCGATTTCATAACACCTGATGAAATTGATATGAGAAAATACATTATGAATGAATACCTTCAACAATAGTAAAGGATGAATTTGCAATAGATGTTTGAATTCGAACAAATTATCCAGAAGAAGGTACGGTTTATCATTGAATTCGAAGAAACTGATCGTTCTAACTGATTGTTGAATTTGAAGAAATTGAATAGAAGAAGATACACTTTAATTTGATTGTACAATTAGAAGAAATTGAACAGAAAAGGATTTAATGGATTTTGTTTTTTATTTTATTTTTGTTTTACCTGAACACGTTTTTTGAAATTGAAATTTGAATTTGATTGTTGTTGCTAACAAATAACGAAAATCACGTGATTTATGAGTTTTTTATGGGAAAGGAATCTGCACATTAATTTAAGGTAATTTTACCATAATTACCGCAACTGATTTCAATTAATTAAGGGCAGTAAAACTATTTGTATTTGTATTTTTATAGCAACAGTTTGTTAAAATACAAAATACAAGTTGGTATATTATGTAATTATGAAAGTGTTGCTATGAATCTCATAATTAAGATTTTAAGTATGCTATTTGTGAATTTTGTCCTATTAACTTCTAATGGTTAATTTGAAGAGAAGTTTCAAATCCTCAACTTTTACAAAGACTTTTTCTCAATTTGAGTTCATCTTTAATTAACTGCAACTTCAGCCTCCAAATTGTTCGTTTTAAGTTCACATAAGTTTTTCTTAATCTTCATCAACTAAAATATTGTTCAGATGACTTCAAGGAAAATGATTTGTCATCTATAAGTGAGGAAAGTATAATATTTTTTCTTGAGATAAAAATATTTTGAAAAATATCTTTTGTTATATCAAATATTCATGAAATAACGACGTTTGAAATATATAGCCTAAAATAAGTTATAAATATTTTTGTCGTTGTAAGTTATCCCATTCAAAGTAAAGCGGGGTTTTTAGAAGTTGAATTGTTCAAAATATCTACAGAAAAATACCATTATTTTTATAACAAACTGAAAAGAAAAGTTCTTTACTTAAATTGAATTAGATGGAGTAACAGATTACTATTTCATTTTCTAAATTACCTGCTCACACTTTGAAGTTATTTATTTGAAGACACATAGGATAAAGACAAATGTGCTCACAACTAAAATGCTTGGAAAAAAAAAATATATTATGAAATCCATGTTGGGATATTTGTGAGGACCATACATATATATATATATATATATATTATAAGAAACGACCACCAGCAAGTTGACTTTGCTGAAGAAAGTCTCTTCCAGTCGCGTTGTTGGCTTGTCAATTTCTCTTTATCAACTAGAGCTCTAATACATTACACCACGTTTGAGAGATTGAGGTAATTAAGCTACTCGTATTATTCTTGCATATATGATATTTATCTTCTTGTACCAGTTAAATTAGTAGTGTGTGTATTGACATAAAGTTGTTGTTTTCTGTATATATAATATGTCTGCATTCATGAATTTAGCTAAAAGTGAAAAGAACAAGAACACGTCTTTTTCTTCTACATCCAATACATATGAAAACCGAAAAATTAAATGAAAGAAATAGGGCAGCTCAGTACTGATGTACACCACCCCTAAAAGGGCAGCCTCATCAGAGAGGCTGATTTCACAGCTCAAACTTGGAGACAATTTTACCGTTGCTCCAAGTGTAACTAGCCCCAACTGACTACAAATTGCAGCTATTGCAACATGATTAATCCACCAAAGTATTAGCTCTATGCTTGGTTGGTTTCACGCGACGTGTGATGCTTGTTATCCATCCCTGCAAAAGAACAACAACTAGAACTTGAATCCAAAATCTTAGGAAGGAAAAGGAAAGACTTTGTAATTGGGCAGTATGGATAATTTGTATAGTATTAGTACCTTTCCACAAGTGGATCTTGGAGAATCCAAGGAAGCAAGAGTTGAATTTGGTGTACTTGTTGGTCCACTATAACAGCAGTTGATTCTGGTAAACCAATTCTGTAACCATCTTCTAAGAACTGATCCACAATCATGTTTGTCTATCTTTATGTATTGTGATGCCCATTTTACTGTCGCATCAAGCACCCATGTACCAGCTCCAATTAAAATGGATTCAGCCCATTGCTTCCAATTCAGTCGTGCCGTGTTGGTAAAGACAAAGATAGGTTCTACTTCAACGAATCCGAACTGCAACACGAGATAGAGCCCAGACAGTGCCCAAAACCAGTAATTTCGACCAAGACCTTTGAAAAAGTTCTTCTCCTCCAAACCCCTTGCGCTGAATATGTTAAAAAGCTGGCACAAAGCGAAGCCGTTAAAGACTGTAGATCTGTTAACTTTCGGAGTGATGCCCAGTATTGCACTTCCTCTGTGTTGAAGGAATACAAAAATGCCAATCTGATAAGAAGCTTGAAAAAATATGTTTCTCCACATGGCCTTGGTAATTGGCGGTTTTCTTGGTCTGATAGATAGCTCATCCCTTAGTTTTCTTGTGGTCTGTTGAGTCATTAGCAAAGCTGGCCCTCCAATAAATGTAACAAGAAGGTTAACCCATACCAATTGAATGGTTGTTAATGGGGCATCCCCGTCTAATGCAACAAGTATGAAGTTTATTGATAGGCTAGCGATTGCCAAGATTACCTCAACTTGGATGAATTGCCTCAGATTCTCACAAATAATTCTTCCTCCCTTGATGCTGTTAATCACAGACGTTAAAGTTTCAGGCCAGTTAGTCACCACAGGCAGGCCAAAGTGAGCTGCTTCAAGAACCACATTACTTTCAGATGCTTGTTCTCCTACCACAGCCACCACTTCACCCCTTTTCTTCAAGTGTTCTATTAAAAGAAGCTTGTGTGCCGGAGAGGAATTTCCCATAATGCAAATTTTCTCAACTTCTTCCTTCCTGTCATCTACAATGAAGTTGTGGAAATCTTCGCCCGTAACCACTAGAGCATCATGTGAGTTGAGCAATCCTGTGTCATCACCAATGGTACGAAGTACTTCAACATCTTCTTCCGAGACAAATATGATCTTCACTCCGCCTTCTTTCGTAATCGCAATTGTTTGCCTCATTTTGTCTGGATTGAAAGTGTCTTTGAAGACAAACATACCTATGAATGTTAGGCCATTTTCATCAAGTTCAACAACCTGAGTACGTTTGAAGGCAAATGCAACTACGTTCACGTTGTTGTTAGCTTGAGCAAAGTCACTCATTGTTTTGTCATCCAAATCCCGCAGCTCACCATTCAAGTCATAGTAACTGGAGCACATTGACAATATTGAATCAGGAGGGCCCTTGAAATGTAAATAGCACTCTTTCCCATTGTCTCCATTTTTCTCTATGACGACTCCACAAGGTCCTTCAAAAGGATTCTTCTCATTATCATTGTCTATCACAATGGTGGACTGCTGATCCAAAGTTTCTCTCTGCATACCCATATTCTTCTCTCCCCAACAGAGTATTGCTTCATCTATTCTGTGGTACGCTGTCTGAGAAGTCGGAGTGGACACACGAGTTCCAATTCCATCAGATAGAACACTGCAGACTTGTGGCGGTATCTTGGTAACATATTTTTTGTCAAGAAAAAACTGGGTTACTTCCATTTTTTGCTCTTTCAACCAGCTAACCTTTTCTGCAAAGATGATGCTGACTGATTCCATCTTGACATCAAAATTCGGAGACCAATATGTCATTGCAATTGAAATAACAAATGGTATTCCTTCAGTCATCCCCACTAGTGTGACACCAAGCGAAGTCATCCAAACTCTTACTGTTCCCTTTGATTCTGTCAAAACCTTATTCATGGCATTCATCGTCCTTGCAATTTCAGACGGTTCTTCCTTGATTTCCAATCTATATCCGTTCTCATCATCTTTATGGCCCAATTTAAAGCGAATGTACACTGCCACAATGATCAAAATACCAATCAACAGCCCATTAATATGTATGAATTTGTTCAACTTGTCAAAGTAGGCACAAAAACTGGAGTCCATTGATTTCTTCCTTGCTTTGTGATCTTTTTGCTTCTTCCAAAGGTGCCTTTCGTACCAATTTCGCGCTAACTTAAACGAAACAGTCACAAGTATGATCACAACCAAAAGTGCTCCTTCAAACCAACCATTCTGCGCACCTTCTTCTTTGATTCCAAAGACAAAAGACAATACTGCAGCAATTGCTAGGAGCAATATAGTTGGTTCCTTGCATACCAATTGTCGGATGAAGTAGCCATACCCTGTGAGGATCTGCAGGTGATGACACAACCCTGCCGCCTTGCGTCGGCCAGAAATGTCTCCTACATGAATTCCTTTGTCACTACTCCCACTGTCTCCTCCTCCAAAGTTGTGAAGTGAATCCAAGTTCCTCTCCCTTTGTTGATGACTCTGATCATGAGGCTGAACATCAACCTCGATGTGATCATTGCTTGATTGCATATTACAAACTCGCCGGTCACCATCAGGTGAAGCTACCAAAATTTCACCAAGCTGGATTTGGTCTTCCACAGCTTCTGAACCCTATTTAAATAGACAGAGAGTATATAATATAATTAATACTATCATTAATAACTACTCCATAATATGGTAATGTAGCTTTGAAAAGGGATATATACATACTCCATGTTTGAGATTAAAGCTGGTAAGAGGAGTATAAAATCTTGAGGTGGAGGATGACGACGACGAAGAGGACACTCGAGAAAGAGATGCTTGTCTTGCTCCAGCTTCAATGAACTTGTAAGCCGATCGGAGAAAGAGCACCGACCTCTTCAGCAAACTAGAATCAGTACCCAATTGACCATTCATTAACAGCGGCGAACTCCCCTGAGCTGCTTCAAGGTCAGATTCTGATCCATTTTCTTCATGAATATCCTCCATCCTAGCTATACGTACTCGTACTTAGCTGGTTTTTGATCAGCACTGTCACGTACACTGGTTTTCTTGGATTCAGTATGAAATAGGAAAGCACTTTTTCTTTGTGATCACATCAATTTAGTATGAAATAGGAAAGCATTTTGTTCGTATCACGTCATTACCATGATACTTACAAAATCAGATAGAAAGATATGATTGTGATTGATTGAGAAGGATTTAATTAAGGCACTATAAATAGGTAAGAAAAAGGCTAAGGAAACTTCCAAGAACTCTACTACTGTAAAACTTCAAACATCATTGGCACCAATACTACTTTGAACTCATTAATGTTCTAGTCCTTAAAATGTCACCACAAAAAGGTAGTTGACGTAAATTGATACTCTGTGATTGTGACCCTTAAGCATTACCCTCTCTTTTTGCAAGTTACAAATTGATGATACTCCTTTGTTTCAAAATAGCTCTCCCATTTTGTTTTTCAAAATTCAGTTTGATTATTTTCCAAAGTTAGATTTGATTCGGTTAGTTTGATATGAAATTACATTTTTATATATTCAAAAAATTATATGAAAAGTATTATTAATTACAATTATTCTCATATCAATATAATATAATGTAAAATACATCTTAAAATATTGATTATGCTATTTAACTCTCCAAAAAAGATAATTTATATTATTGCTTTTATTATAAGACGGAGATCTAAAATAATCTTTCGATTATGTACAACAAAAAAGACTTTTGGCGGCAATAAATATGCACTTTAACAAAGAGCGTTAAAGTTATTAGTTTCTACCAACATTAGTTGATTGTTATTGAATCCAATATCGTTATAGGTTTTAGGACATTTACAAAGAGTACTAAAATGTAGTTGTCATTAATAATTGCTTCTAAAAAACATAATTTAGTGACAATTAAGTTATTGTCGTTAACTAATTGCCGCATAATTGTCACTAACAATTGCCTCTAAAAAATATAATTTAATGATAATTAAGTTGTTACTGTTAACTAATTACTGCTAAAATTCCTTTTTGGTGTAGTTTGCTGTATGATAATGTTAAAATGCTGAGTAGTGAAATGTTTGTTAAATCCAATAATAGTCTCTCTCTCTCTCTCTCTCTGTTTTAATTTCCCTTTTAGTTTGATTTTAAAAAAATATTTAATTTTATATGTTTCAATCAAACTAAGACACTTAAATTGAGATGGAGAATGCATTTAGTATTATACTCGTACTATAGCAGCTAAATAGGTTACGTTATAAGGTGTGTTGACTGTGTTCGTAATAGAGGATTTTTTAATTTTCTCATTTTAAATTGAGATGGAGGATGCATTTAGTATTATACTCGTACTATAATAGTCAAATAGATTACGTTATAGGGTGTGTTCATTTAGCTTCTTTTGGGCTGACTTTTTACTACTATTTTTCATTAATAAATGTGGTCCAATTTTCTTTCGTAAGAGTACGGACATTAAAAACCCCCACCTCCACACTCACTCTCCCCCCAAACCCAACACCCAACCCAGCCCAGCTCACTTACCCAACATTTTCCTCTATATCGAACACACCCATATCCTCTTCTCATTTTCTAGTTTCCAGAAAAGGGCAAATGAAGCTTCCTTGACAATTTTATAACGTGGCATTGACAATTCTTCAAGTGGTCTGTGGAATATTATCCCTTTATTATTTGTTGGATATATAGAAGATGGAAACGTATAATGCCTTCAGCCTCTCTCTGCATTCTAATATGCACATGTATGTATTTCATATGCTGTCTTTGGTATGTTTAAAAGTATTTTCCAGAATATAAGAATGATTTGTATGCATATTAAGTTATAACTCAATCCATTTAAAAATATATATTCCATAATGAAAATCTTGTTTTACCAGGAACCTCTCCGTAAAAGTTAAAGGGACATTGCCATTTTGATCTCTGATCAATTGTTGACGAATTCTAATTTTGGTCATTGTGTATTTCACTAAACGTGTTTACTATTAATTGTGTGTTCTCTTGCTCCCTTTACATAGCAGCAGATATGTTATATTTGTATTATTTTTAGAACAATAATAACCTCAGACTCAGATATAGATGGAGTAATAATATAAACTTATCACAACGTACATGTGAATAGCTAAATGATTTAACAGTTAATAATTTATAGAATTTGTGAAGATTCATAAGTAGATTGATCAAAAGTAAATGTCTTGATCAATTGAATGTTAATTTAACATATTATCATTGGTCGCAAAATTTGTCCATCTTTAGGAACTAAAAGTGGAAATTTTTCAAAAATTAAAGTTCACCAAATTCGTTTTTTATTTTCTATATAGAGAACTAATTTTCAAATTTCATCAAACCGATCATCTTAAAATTTTAAAAAAAAAATTCTGTTGAAAGCATAAAAAAAAAAGTCAGTCTGGTGCATTAAAGTTTCCGCTATGCGCAGGATCTGAGGAAGGGCCCACCACAAGGTGTATTGTACGCAATCTTACCTTATATTTGTGTCAGAGGCTATAAAGAAGGAATGCAACACGAGGACTTCTCAGGAAGTCACTCATCCTAGTACTACTCTCGCCCAAGCATGGTTAACTTCGAAGGCTGTTGAAAGCATGCCATCCCATATTAATATTGTAGCCATGCATGTAACAATAGGGTATACATACACACGTCAATTGTTTTAATTTTGACAGCTCATACACATACGCACAGAAAGAGAGAATCTAAAGTTACAAAACTTTGAATCCTTATATGGGTATGAAGCTAAGCATGAACAATTAAGTCTACCTTCAAACCTAGTTCAAACCTAGTTGTTAATTGTTGTCTGTGCATTTTAGGAAAACATTTTTCTGAATATGCCCAGGTATATTTTTAACATGTCATTTAATAATTAGAAAAATTCGTGTTATTGCAGTCTTCTAGATATTATTTGTGATAACTACTGCTACTAATTGCTTTTGCAGGCCATCGTTTTCAACCAAATTTAGCGAATGAAAGTATAACAGAGAAAGATTTATTAAATTCTGTTTGTATATATTGTGTTTTCGATTTTAACCAATTAATTGTGATGGAATTTTATACTAAAAACATCAAGATTCAAGAATATGAAATTACTATGGTTGAAAGGTTATAACTAGGGGTGTTCATGGTTTGGTTTTTAACCAAATCGAACCGCGATTCAAACCAAACCGATTAAAAAAAACGATATTTGGTTAGGTTTGGTTTGGTTTTAAATTTTTAAAACCGATAATAATTTGGTTTGGTTTGATTTTACTCTAAAATAACCGACAAAATAACCAAACCGAACCGATATATATATACATATATATATATATACGTATACATATATATACATATATATATATATACATATACATATATATACATATATATATATATATATATATATATATATTATAATTATTTATGTATTATTCATAAATACAACATAAATATTTGTTACATTTTATATTTTAATCATGATTTAACTTTAGTCGTAACACATTAAGTCATGTTTTCATCTAGTTGATAATACCTTATGAAATTCTAAATGAATTTCGTACTTTGAATGACAAATGATACTAATTGTGAAAATAATATCTTGTTGTATATTGAAATTTATAGTTGAGATTCATTTGACTATAGACAATCACTAATTTTAACTTTCTTTTTTAACCTTGTTGAGCAAGAAGTTTATGTGTTCACCTTTTGGGGAGTTTATCATATCATTATATTAAATGTAGTTTTAAAATATTTTTTAGAAGCGTTCATATGGTGTTGTTCATAGCTTTGCCGAAGTATAACACTCAGTTGACATCTTAGTTTCGAGGTTGAGATACAACACTCGGTTAACATCTCATATATTAGATTGAATTTGTTTTTTTAAATCTTCAACTTTTATCATTAGCTAAAGTTATAAACCGAAAAAAACGAACCAAACCGAACTAAACCGACAAGAACCAAACTGACGGTTATTTTTTTGTTTGGTTTGGTTTGGTTTTAGAAATTTAAAAACCGACTAAGTTGATTTGGTTATGATTTTGACCAATAACCAATCCAAACCGACCCATGAACACCCCTAGTTATAACTCGATAGTCGTCGTTGGAAGCTGGGACGCAGGTGGTAAAAGGAGGAGGAGAAGTAAAAGCAGCAAAAAAAGCAAATCCATTTATATTTTTAATTGGGAATCTTTCAAAAATAACCACATTTTGCTAAAACAACTCACCTTTCATAGTCATATTTTACATAATTATCATTTATAGTTGTTGTGTTCAATTTACGTTCGCTGTATTCGATTTTATCAATAGTCTGTATTCATATAAAATATAAATACAGTACCATTTAGCTGTTGTATTCGATTCACAGCCGTTGTATTCACTTTTACTCAGTGGCATGTATTCATAAAAACATAAATACACTACATATTTAGTCTTGCCAAAAACACTACCATTTTTTTTCTTTTTTCTTTTTTTATATTTTTTCTTTTTCTTGTTTTACTCGTTTTTTCTTCTTCTTTTTTTCTAATTTTTCCTATTATATTTTTTTCCGTTTTTTATATATTTTCCTCTCTCTTCTATCTCACTTTTTTTTGTACTTATTTTCTTTATCATTTTTTTGTTCTATTTTATATTTTTTGATTTTTTAAAAAATATAACTACTCGAGCACAAGTCATTGATGATAACGTAAATACCATAATTATTTATCTATTTGTAGTCACACCGTCATTTATATTTTTGTATTCATTGATACAACTGTAGTTGTATTTGTATTTTAAAGTTCGCGCTTGTATTTGTAGTTCGCGTTTATATTTGTATTTTATAGTTCGCACTTGTATTTGTTAGTTCGCACCATCATTTATATTTTATATAATTCGCACTTGTATTTTAAAGAACTGTTTTGTATTTGTATTTTATAATTGACTGTATATTATATTGGATTATATTTGTATTATGATTTTATTGTGTTTGTATATTTAGATTATATTTGTATTCTATTTTCGTCGATGTCTTTTTATTTTTAAAGAATTATTTTGTATTTGTATTTGTATTTGTAAGTTGATTGCATATTGTATTTAGCCGTGATTATGTACAATTTATCATTTGTATTTGTGTACAAACAAGTAAATGCATTAATTGTATTTTCTTGATTCTAAAATATATAAATATGCAATGTATCATTTGATACAAATGTACCGTTTTATATTTGTATGTCAAAATTATTATTCGTATTTGTTAATAAATAAATATCACTTGATACAAATACAATTACAAACAAATAAAACCAATGATTTTAAAAATACAAATACATATTGTATTTATATATATTGTATTTTTATAAAAAAAAATTGAATTGTATTTATTTGTATCAATAAATACAACTCGTATAAATAAATACAAACAAGTATTCGTAAAAAGAGAATCAATCGATCCTTTTCAATAATTAAAAAATACAAATGATAGATCACACTTGTATCTATATGTTATAGTTCGTATTTGTATTTTATAGTTCTCACTTGTATTTGTATGTTATAATTCGCCTTTATATTTATATTTTATAGTTCACACTTGTATTTGTATTTGCTAGTTCGCACAAATGAAAAGAAGGAGAAAAATAAGAAGAAGAAAAAAG
Organism: Capsicum pubescens; assembly: GCA_030864215.1. NCBI lineage: Eukaryota > Viridiplantae > Streptophyta > Magnoliopsida > Solanales > Solanaceae > Capsicum > Capsicum pubescens. The sequence goes on along the minus strand of CM061539.1, from coordinate 195,831,919 downwards.
AAAAAAAGGGAGAAAAATGTGGGAAAAAGGAGAAAAAAATACAAAAAAAATGAGAGTAATAGAAAATAGAGAAAAAAAAAAGACAAAATGAAAAAAGACAACGAAAAAGAAAAAATTGAAAAAAGAAAGAAGAAAGAGAAAACAAAAAAAAAAAGAAAAGAAAAAATGAAGAAAAAAAAAGAGTAATAGAAAATAGATCAAAAAAAAGGAGAAAAAATAAAAAGAAAAAAAATACAAAAGAAAACGAAAAAGAAAAAATTGAAACATAGTTCACACTTGTATTTGTGTTTGCTAGTTCGCACAAATCAAAAGAAAGAGAAAAATTAAAAGAAAAAAAAGAAGAAAAAATGTGAGAAAAAGAAGAAAAGTACAAAAAAAAAAAAAAAGGAGAGTAATAGAAAATAGAGAAAAAAATAAAAAAAAAAGAAGGAAAAAAATAAAAAGGAAAAGAAGAAAAAAGATAAACTGAAAAAAAGACAACGAAAAAGTAAAAATTGAAAAAAGAAAGAAGAAAGAGAAAACAAAAAAGGAAAATAAAAGAGTAATAGAAAATATAAAAAAAAAGGAGAAAAAGGATAAAAGAAAAATTGTGAGAAAAAGAAGAAAAATACAACAAAAAAAGGAGAGTAATAGAAAAAAAAAAAGGGAAAAGAAGAAAAAGAAAAAAAAGACACGAAAAAGAAAAAATTGAAAAAAGAAAGAAGAAAGAGAAAACAAAAAAAGGAAAAGAAAAAAGAAAAAAAAAGAGTAATAGAAAATAGACAAAAAAAAAATAAAAAAATATATAAAAGGAAAAAAGAAAAAATTGAAACATAGCTATGAAAAAGAAAATATTGAAAAAAAGAAAAGAAAGAGAAAACGAAAAAAAGAAGGAAAAAGCTGAAAAGGAAAAAAAAAGTAATAGAAAATAGAGAAAAAAAATACATGAGAGGGACTATGAATTGTAATTATGAAAAATTAATAGGCAAGAGGAGACTATGAATTGTAATTAATTAAAACTAGGCTAAATAAGGTAATTAAAAGTCAATATTGACTAAGTTATATAATTATCCCTTTTAATACTGAGGTATAACTTACACATTTTAAAAAAAAATTATATAAAATAAAATTTTAAATTACAATTACAAAATTAAAGGCCAAAAAGGAGCTAAATATCAACTACTACATTATAGGGTCAAAATCATTTCCCTCCCCAACTTTGTCTTAAAAATCAAACTTCTCCCCTCCCCCAACTTTGAACAATAATCATACCCCCCTTTATCCTAATTGACTTTTTAAAATTTCTATTTTACCCTTCATCATCATTTTTTAAAAAAAAAACTTCTTTAAAATCATCATATTTTCATTTAAAAAAAATTCATATAACAAATTTTTCATTAAAATATAAACATTATTCATATAACAAATTTTTCATAAAAACATAAACATTATCTTCTAGAAAAAAAAAAGTAAGAAATATATAAGCTAATGATGATCTTTATGAAGTAAATTAGCATAATAAGAGAATTATTTTTATTAATAATAATCAAAACTATAATATTTATTTTAACAAGTAAAAATAATAAGTACTACTAATTTTATAAACATATTTCAATGCAGAAAATACAAACAATAAATGAAAGAGATAAGCCTCTAGTACCACCCCGAACTATGATTAAAGTTGTTACGGCACACTTCAACTTTACAGGGGCCATATTATCTCCTAAACTCAAATTTAGCATATTTTCATCATTTTTTTGTGCTAATGTGACACCTTTATTACATAAAATGGAGCCCATATCAAATGTGTCACGCCATCTAAAACGATTGATAAAAGGTATCACGTTAGCTAAAAAGATTGACAAAATACGCTAAAATTTAGTTTAAGGAGTAATAGGACCCCCGTGAAGTTGACGTGTGTCGTAGCAAATTTGGTCATAGTTCGGGGATACTAGATGTTTTTCTCGAATAAAAATAAGGTCAAATTTTAAAGACTATATTTATTTATATAAATTATAAAATATGTAATACTCTGTTAATGGAAATCACAACTTATTTACTGATATAGACAATAAATAATATCGTTTCTTATCACTTGATTCTCGTGTTAAAAATAAATGTTTTAGTTTATCTGCTCAATTTGTGAAATCAAGAGAATTGTATTATGTTTTTTTTTCTACCCTCTAGTGTTAAATAACTATATAAAGTAACAGTATAAACAAATTTAAAATTTCAAATTATCATTAATAAGGTTAATTTAGCAAAATATACCTCTAAGTAAAATTTTCTTAAGGATTGTGTTATATCAACAAAAAGTTAAGTAATACGAAACGAATTTAGTAAGAGAGTGATAAAACACGAAAATATACGCACATGCATGTACATACATATGTATATATACACACTTAGGGGTGGGTTGTTTGGAAATAAGTTATTCCGGAATTAGTTATTACAGAATAAGTTATACTAACATGTATGTGTGATAACTTATCTCATCACTGTGATATAAATGGTGTGACAAATAATTTTGAGACTACCTAATACATTTAATTAAACGCAGGATAAATAATCATGAACGTTATCTCTGAATTATTATAATTATACCTCACACCAAACGACTTTTTAATACATATAATACTAAAATAACGATCTTAAAAAATAACATTAAATTTTGTGATAAATTTATAAAACGTATTAATTTGCGTATAAAGTTAATAAACTTAAATAAAATGCTACAAATATCCATGTTAAAAAATATTCATTACATATAATATAAAAAGATATTACATAAATATAGAATTAAAATTATAAGGACAAAATGAACATTGCATGGGATAAAGGGGAGGGGGTATGATTATTGTTCAATGTTGAGGGGGGAGTTTGATTTTTTAATCAAAGTTGGGGGGTGAAAATCATTTTCACCCCTACATTATATGACTAAGGTATAAACTTATACTAAAAATATAAGTCACTAATGAAGGATGTTATTGAATCTTTATGTGCCTAAAAGTTTCAAACTTCTAATTTATTGTTGGGTTCGAAATAGAGAGGCGTCATGCGGAAGTTTAAAGTTTGCAAACCATGGACGATAAATCAGATGACACAAAAAACATACTAAAAATATATCATTGAATATGATTTGGCCAATTGACCTACATATTTGAAACTAAATCAAAATAAACTTAAAATCTATTGGGAGAAAATCTTTCTTAAACAAAACTCTTTAAGGACTACATTGTGGATGCTTGTGTTATGGTATGATGAGAAGTAATTTTTTATTTATAGAGGTCCAAAACCATTCCTCTAAGAAAGAGGTTAGCCAAATATGAAAAAGTTTTATATTTTCCTTTCAGGAAAAGTAAAAGTAATTATGATATTACTTTTATTTTCCCTCTAAGAAAAGTAAATCTTAAATTTGGTAAGAAAATTAGGCCAAAAACCCTAACAATTCTTCCCTTTTTGGCTTGATTTTCTTCACTTTATCCGCCTTCTTCACATCACATGCATGAACTTCGGTCTTGATATAATCTTCATAACTGTTGCTTGCTATGGTTTAAAATAAAATTTAAAATATCATGATTAAAAATAGGTTAAAAATTAATATTTTATTTTTATTTTTAAATATGCAGCAATAGAAATGTTGAAAATATGGTTGAAACTTGTTCTCCACATGTAGTTGAACAAAAATCTCCATTATCCTCAAATTGATTGCAAATTGATTAGAACCGCCTTGAACCTATCTTCAATCTTGTTTCACCAAACCAATGGACCTTTGAACCATAGGCTCTGATACCACTTGTTGGGTTCGAGATCGAGAGAGCGTCATGCGGAAGCTTAAAGTTTGCAAACCATGGACGATAAATCAGATGACACGAAAAACATACTAAAAATATATCATTGAATATGATATGATTTGGCCAATTGGCCTACATATTTGAAACTAAATAAAAACAAACTTAAAATCTATTGGGAGAAAATCTCTTCTAAACAAAACTCTTTAAGGACTACATTGTGGATACTACTGTGTTATGGTATGATGAGAAGAGAGTTTTCTATTTATAGAGGTCCAAAACCATTCCTCCAAGAAAGAGGTTAGCTAAATATGAAAAAGTTTTATATTTTCCTTTCAGGAAAAGTAAAAGTAATTATGGTATTACTTTTATTTTCCTTCCAAGAAAAGTAAAACTTAAATTTGGTAAGAAAATCAGGGTAAAACCCCTAACATTTATGTGACCACTTTCTTCTAAGAATTTTTTGGAATGAATGGGTTAGAAAAAAACTCTTTAAATCTATTTTTTTTTGTCTCTTTATTCTTTTACATTTAAACTAAAATATTATTTACAATTACTACAATATATATTACTGGACATGCACTTGAACTGACACGGTAAATAGAATTGAGTTCTTAGTAAAAATTTATATAATTAACATCAATTTTAAATGAGTAAATTCCCTAAATAGTCACCCATGTTAGGGAATTTGCCTTATAATATCATTTTTGTTTCTTTTAGGACCATAATATCACCCAACTATTCTTATTTTCCTCAAAATATACTTGACATAATATCAACATCATTCTTTCTTCTAATAGGAGGCCATGTCACATATGCCATGTCACATTTTTCTTTTTTAATAATAAATTTTTTAACTTTTTAAACCACCGATCTTTTACCCGAGAAGAAGATTACAAAGAGGCATATTTTTCTGCCCGAAAAAGTTTTCTAGGGTTCTGAGGCAACTTCTAACATGAAATCATCTGGTTCTTTGAGAAAATTATGGGTTCTTCAACGAATAAATTAATGAATTTGCAGAATAGATTGTATCCCTAGTCTCTGTATACCTTTGATGTCGACCAAAGAGATCGTCACGAGGTAAAATTCAATCTTTTTTTTCAATCTTTGAAGTTTAAATTGTGAAATAATTTGAATACTCAATGTGGTATTGGAGTAATTTTCTTAAAATTTAGAATTTTTTTTGCTTGTTTTTGAATGAGATATTCTATTGTTTGATTCTGAGTTATGTGTTTGTGTCTATAGTTTGTGTAGAACATGGGAGACATCTACTCTTAAGGGGTTATTTGGTTGAGAATAACTAGAATAAGTTATTCCGGGATAACTAATCCAACGATTAGTTATTCCACCATAGGTGATAACTAATTCCATCACTTAAATAATTTCGAGATTAAGTAATGCCTTCATCCAAACGTAGGATAAGTAATCCTGCATTTTATCCCAAAACTATTGCACCTTATACCTCTAATGTTTATAAATTTCTTGCATTTCTATGTGCTCAAAAAGGATGTTGACGCTTCTTCAAATCAATCTCCAGATCAATCAAAGAACAAGCTGAAAATGATGATTTGTGGGATTATTCTAAATTTTATCATCCAAAAATTTGGGTAGATTCACAAATGGATTTGAACTTAACAGAGCAGTCAACTAGAACTCACGTAATGAATTCTTGATTTGTTTTTTTCCAATTAATTTATTACAAAGTTATGATTTTTTTCCCATTAGTTTCATTGCTTAATTGTATTTTTTTTCTCTATTGTTGGCTCAGGGAGGTGTGCATGTTGAATCTGTTGATTGACCTTCTTTTACAACAAAGAAAGGAAGCCATTTTGAAAGAGAAGTCATGAAGAATTGTGTAGTTTTGTTGAAGAAGAAGAAGAGAAACTTTAGTAAAATATAGGGATTATGCATTAGTTTCTTTTGTTAGTTATGTGAAACACGTATTTAGACACGTTATGTGTCTTCTTTTGCTAAAACATCTGTGGTCATATTATGGTGTGGTACAGTGTGATGTTGCCACTTGCCTATAAAATATTTTTTAGCTGTAAATTATAGCAAGTTATGACATTTGTTTGAAGTATAGATGCTATAATTTGTTATTTTGAAGGCCAAATTTGTTTGTGCATATAGTTTGGTAAGGCGGTGAAGAAAATTTGTTATTATGTTTTGTCTTCTTAATTAGCTCCAAGGAACTAATTTAATTTTTTCTTTTGATAAGAGAAAGGCTAATTTTTTGTATGAAGAGAAGTTGACGTTCATGCAAATACTCGTGAATGAAATAGAGAATAAAGATTTTCGCTGTAAAATTGAAGTAACTCGATTCTCGTATAGAAATAATGTATTGAACTACTGAAAGTATAACAACATGTACACTTATTCACCGTTGCAGCTTCAAAATCTTCAAAAATTAGGTAAATGCTTAGATTGAATATGTAAAAGAAGTTGTTTATTCAAAAGTTAGGTAAATGTTTTGATTGAATATGTAAAAGAAGTTGATGCTTATAGAGACATTAACACTCTTTTATGTATTGTTAAAAAAAAAAATGTGACATGACATTCTATCAGGAGAGAGAAGAATGTTGGTATTGTGTCAAGTATATTTTGAGAAAAATAGGAATAGTTGGGTGATATTGTGGTCCTAAAAAAAAGTGATATTATTAGGCAAATTCCCAAACATGGGTGATTATTTAGGAAATTTACTTAATTTTAAATTGATTGCATACTTCTTATTACAAGTATTCAATAAACCCTTACATAATATATAATTTTACATGTAGAAAATTACTAATTTTGTATTGGGTAAAATAGTTTCGGTTAAGATTGGACCAGTCCGGATCAGGTATAACGAGAATTAGCCCATGATGGTGTTATCTTGAGAACAATATTGATGCCAAGAAACATTCTCTCGAGAAAGAGTAAATTGCTGAGACCATCATGTAATCCCCTGTACGTTTGTATGCGTCTTTAGAGCTAAAAATTGAGCCTATACGATTCTCAGGGTGAGTAGAAATTGTTTGAGGTGATGCAACTGACGTTGAGAAAGTTTTAGACGTGATTCTAAGTCCGAGCATCGCGCTGGAGGTGCCAAGGACATGGGGTCTGGAGGTGCCAAGGACATGGGGTCCATGCTGCACAACCAATCGGGAGGGTCTTTTGTTTTCCCTCTGCAATGGGTTGCGCGTCACACAGGGAAGCAAGCAGCTTTTGGGTGGGGGGATCCCCTTTGCCTGATGGAACTTCATTTTTATTTCATATTTTTAAAAGGTTTTTGGTCCTTTCCTTGGTTAAAAATCATCCCCCACCTATACTAAAAGATCCCAAACCCCTTTATACAAATTCCATCAGTTAAAAACATATCTCACTCTTCCCCTAAACTCTTAGAAGCAAAATCAACTAGGGTTCAAGATTCAAGGGTCAAATTTCAATCTTTCTCAAAACTCTTTCCGTCAAAAGGTATGTTGAACAAACCCCTTTTAATTAAATTTATTAGCATCTGATTTGCTAGTTATAAAAGTAGGTTTTATGTGAATTTGAATGTGAATTTATTGAATGATTTTCAAAAGGAGGAATTACTTAAGTTTACGAATCCTTTTCTATGAAATTACTTTTAAATTATTATTTGAACTCAAGAATTCAGATTTACTATTTGATTATGAAATCATTTTACTATGAAATTATATTGGAACATATTGAAGTCAAGAAGCTATGTTTCTCTTATAAACCACCTTGTTATTCAAACCTTGACTTTTTGGTGCAGGAAAGGAAATTACTACATCCCTTGATTTTGAAAAGAAAGTTGACATTTGAATGTGAAAACTTCTACCTTTAAGGGATGACGGAAGCCATCGACAAACACCTAAAGATTTCGCGATCTTTCACTTGGACCTCTAAACTAGACGTTCATTTTTGACACCTCAACTTGTATCCAAGTGTGTCATTTTTACACTTGTTGTTGACTCATCATAGCACATGGGCTACACTCATTTTGAGCGCGCGTGGGGGGTATTTTTATAATTTTCTCCTCTATCTTCTCCTTCTTCCTCACTCTTTCTCCCTTTTCCACCATTTTTTTCCTTCACAGCTGCGATACTTCATCAGCTTCTATTGTTGCTTTTTAATTTTCTTCACCATTAATTTTAATTTTTTGATATTAATGAATTCTTTCCATCATTCCTCAAACTTTTGATAAATTTTAATATTTTTTTATTGAGTTATATTATTAATTTCATTTATTTTTAATTTAGTGTCCCTCAATTTGATTGAAAATTTTATTTTCTCTACATATACATACATTGAGAGGAAGAGACCTCACTGGTAATAGTCATCTCAACGACGCCGACCATCACTAACGAGGTCGTCTCTATCATAACAACTATGGAAAGACAATATCAACAGTAGCCTATAAAAATAAAATAACTCGACCTGCGTTTTGGTCCAATTTAATTTAATTAAATAACTCATTGTTCTACACATGAATCATCACAAAAAAATGAGGAAGGAAATTTTGAGTGTGTGTATTCAGTGAAGGTCCACCAATGACATCCTTCCTTGAGGAGTTAAAATTTGAAATTTTAAGGATTTAAGGGGTGTGGATTGGTTAAAGAAGACAATATTGGGGGTGGGGTATTGAAGAAGATGATCTTTGGGTGGGAGGTGAGGGTGGAAGGAGGGGCATTGTAGCCGCATTTATAGAAGATGATTTTGGGGGGTTGGGGGAGGGAGGGGGTGTGGCGTTGCTGCTGCTGTGCATTTAAAGAAGATGGCGTAGGAGGGCTGGGAGGGTTAATTTATTGATTTCTTTTTTTTTTTAAATTTAAATTAATTATTTAAAAATTATTTTGTAGAAAAATGGCAAATGTCGTCATAGTATTTGTCACTTTACACGTCGGCAACGCGTGTAATACATTCACGTTGTATATTTTTGTTGATTATGTAAAAAGTGCCAAAATAATACGTTGAAATACTAGTTGGGATGCCTAAAATGAATAACGTCGATTTTAGGTGTCAAAGTGAAAGATCGCTGCAACTTTAGGTGTTTGTCGATGGGTTTGGCCTTAAGGGATATGTTGAAATATGTTTAAGTCTTCAAAATGATGGGGCTAATGATGTACAAACATATGAAACGGTTATGGCATGATATGTATGACTTGCTTTATAAAATTGCCTTGTCCCTTTTCCTAAGTCGCATGCCAATACTCGTTGTACTGACTGTCCCCGGATGCAACAATGTTTCATGATGTAGGTTCAGAGGTATTTTTTTGTAATTTGGTGCAGCAGTAGGATTTTCTCAGGATAGTTGGTAGCAAGTGGTTAGCCCTTCAACTTTTAGAAGGCACTTGGTTTCTTTTATTTAGACTTTGACTATCTTGTTTTATAATATTGTTGGGGTCATGTTCCGACTTAGAATTTTTCATTCATGATGTTAAAGGCTTCGTAGATTGATGTAAACATATATCATTATGTCGTACTTCAAGATTTGTTTTTAAACTTATATCTAAGTTGAACTTCTTATTTATAGGTCCATTTTCGCACCTTATTAGTGACTATACTTGTGATGTAATGTTAAGGGGTCTTTGTGGGTCACTGACTGCGATGCGCATCACGTTCAGGACCCGGTTTAGGGTCATGACATATCTGCAATAGCGAATACCTAAACATGGACATATAAAAGGACGATGTGTTAGATTACTCATGTGCTCGGGCGATCCACATCTGAACCACATTAAACACGCAATACATGGCCGACATCCTCCAGCGGATCGAGGACAAATGACTATTGAACATTGGTTATTGTACCAGAGGTTCAGAATAACACTCTTCAGAGGCGGTCCTTGTATCCTATGAATAGTCATCCTCTCCCCCCACTATAAAAGATCCAATTATGTTTCTCTCTACCCTCGAGCAATAAAATATTAACTTTATTCTTTAGTTTTTTTCATTTTGCTTTGGATGTTTTTGTTGTTTCTCTTGTTATTTCGTTCGCTTAGTAAGTGCTCGCAATTATTATTCATTTAAGGCCAAAGAATCTCGGGCTATTCGAAAACTTTTCTTTATTACCTGTATTGTGATATTACTTCAATTTATTTACTTCTTTTACAAGCTTGAGATACTAATAACAAAGCTAGAACCGTAACCCATATACGAATCTAACAATCCCAATATCATAGATAAACAAATTTAACACTTACACTAGGACACATAAAGGTCTCATTTGACCATAAAAAATACTTTTTCCCGAAGTTGGAGCTGGAGTCGAAGATAAAGTTGGAGTTGTGTTTGACCATGAATATAAATTAAAGTTGTTTTTAAAATTTCGTGAGAGAAGTATGAGTGAAAAAAGTGAAAACATGTAAAACTTGTTTTCACTTTTCCAACTAATTTTCTGAAATTGAAGTTAGAAAATTCATGACCAAACGCAACGTGTTTTCACCAAAGTGAAGTAATTTTTCGAAATAAAAAATAAAATTCTATGGGCAAACGGCTACAAAATTGACTATATAATTACATGCAAATTTATAAACACCATCGACGAGATCTTATCAAATATACAAAATGTACTTTGTTAAATAAGCCAATATACACAAATGATTTCGAAAAAATAAAATAAATTGAAAGAAATTTACAACTACTAGTTCTTTTTTTCCCAATAAACCCCCAGCAAGGCAGCAACTGTGTACCTTGTTAGCAGGAATTTCTATTTTTTCTTTTCTTTTTTCTTACAATCCTGCAAGTATCTCGCATCAGATTCTTCTTCATCCTCTGTTCAACACTTTTTCGTCTTTAATGCTTTTTCAGGATCTGATCTGAAATTTGATCCGTTCATTTTCATGATCTGGATCTGAAACCTCCATCACGAACCGTTTGATCATTTGTGTTTATATAAATCTCAATTAGTTGAAATTGGTCACTGTTAGCTAAATTAGGGAGGAGGATCAATGGAGTGGGCAACGCTACAGCATTTAGATCTCCGGCATGTTGGTCGGAGTTCAAAGTCCTTACAGCCTCACGCCGCCGCATTTCATCCCACTCAGGCGCTTCACGCCGTCGCCATTGGAAGCCATATAATTGGTACAAATTGAATCATATATGTTTTGTGTTTTTTTATTAATTAACTGTATGATGATACTGAATGTGTTTTAATTGGGCAGAATTCGATGCGTATACGGGAAGTAAGATTGCTTCCATTGATATTGGTTCGCCTGTTGTTCGTATGGCTTATAGTCCAACAAGTGGACATTGTGTAATTGCTATTCTTGAGGTTAGTTCATTAAATTTCCATTCTTTATGTTAAAACCTGCAAATGATAACACTTGTTGCGTTACCAGAATGTAGCTGTGGTGAAAGATCATGGCATTAGTCTCATTTGCTAACTTTGAATCCCCAATAACAATTAATTTAACAACTCCCATTTTTCCAGGATGGGAATAGTTTAATGGCTTTTCAGTTCTGAGTTCTCGAGAAAATGCTTTAGATGTTGATATACTCGCAATGGTTTAGAGCTTAAGTTTTATCGTAATTTGTTTGTTTATCGTAATCTGTTTGTATAGGAAGGGTGATCATTGATTAAATTTAACTACACGAGATTTTCATTTGCGCTGCGCAATTGAATACCTTTAGTTTTCTTTGTTTGACACAAGGGTTGGGAGATGGGCTGCTGGTATCTAGCATTCCACTGACAGTATCAGATATTATTCGCTTAGCTTTTTTTTTACCTTATATAATGTTGTTTTCTTTTTGGTGGGTTGGCTCCGATAAGTTGTGGAAGTTTGTTTAAAAAGATGTTTGTTATACAGAAGGATTATCTACTTGGCTACAGTTAGGATGCCAATTTGGAGAGGTGACAAGAGAGTGTGACAACTTTCAGACAACCCCTTTTTCCTGGCATCAACCAATCAACAAAAGAACTGCATGTACTATAGTTTGGTATGACATAGTAAGAAACTACAAAAGACATGCTACGAGAGTCATAAGGACGAAGATTTAATAGAGAAGGATAATCGAGCTGAGGCATGATATAATGGCTGTCTTCACTCTTCAGCACATTGAATCTCTATGTTTTTCTGTGTTTGGTCTCCATGTTTTTTTATTTGTTATTCTTTGATAAGTCCCTTTTGTTATTTATTATATCCTGTACGATCATGTCTTTGAATTTCAACTCTATGTAGTCTTCTGTTATTGTGCATTTAAATCTTTTTGGTTTTCTTTTAATTATATAATTTTGTAACAACAAAAGAACATAATATCCTTCTGGACATAGCAAACAGTGTTCTTCACATTGCTTATGATACTCTAGGTTCCTTTTCTCTTTGCAAGTAGATACCTTGAGATCAATGAAAAAGCTTCTCAGATTATACTTAATAGAAATTTTTTCCTATATAGAAAAACTTACTTTAATTTTTTGTTAATTATGATAATATGTAATTATTGTTGTTACTGTTGTTGTTGTTGTTTCTTTCGTAGAAGACCACGAAGAAAGAAGCAAAGTGAACAGTTACAACGGCTAAACAATAGCATTTGAGCACTTGTATGAGAGCTCGAGGGAAAAACAGGGGTAGGAAGTTGTATAGGCTCGCCAAGGTGAGAGAAAGGAGAGCCCGTGATCTTGACCAAGTGAAGTGCATCAAGGGTGAGAATGGCAAGATTTTGTTAGAATCGTGTTGGATGAAGATGGGGACATGAATATCGTGTTGGGAGAGTTGGAGCAATCCAAGATTCATATAGATTTTGGGTATTTTAGGTGCATAAAGTATGTGGAGGTTGAGGGGGCGATCCGTAGGATGAGGGTTTTTAAGAACACAGGTGAAGTGGGTATGAAGTGGCCGCCTGAGTCGTTTAATGTGCTTTCAGGACGACTAGAATACCAGAAGATTGGAGGTGGAGTATAATGACCCCTTGCACATGATATTCAAAACTACAATAACTGAGGGGTATCAAGTTGCTAAGTCACACTATGAATTTTGAGACAAAGTGATAAACATGAGGATGAGGAGAGGTGTGGTCATCTTTGAGAACCAATTTGGATTCATGCTAGGGCAGTTACCTACAAAAGTCATTGACCTTCTAAGGAGACTGTTGGAGCAGTACGTGGATAGGAACAAAGACTTACATATTATGTTTATTGATCTAGAAAAAACATACGACAAAGTCCCTAAGGAGGTTCTACGGAGACGTCTAGAGTCCAGAGGTGTACCGGTGGCTTACATTAGGGCAATTAGGACATGTACGAAGGTGCCAAAACCCTGGTAAGAACAATAGGAGGTGACTCAGAACACTTTCCGGTCGTGATTGGGTTGCACCAATGTTCAATCCTTAGTCCATTTTGTTTGCTTTAGTGATAGATGAATTTACGTAGCATATCTAGGGGGTAGGAGCCATAGTGTATGTTGTTTGCGGATGATACAATATTGATTGATGTGATTCGCAAGGGAGTTAATGAGATGCTGGAAGTTTGGAAACAAACCTTAGTGTCTAAAAATTTTAGGTTAAGCATGACTAAGACCGAGAACCTGAAGTGCAAGTTCAATGACATGGCGCATGACGCGGAAGTGGAAGGGGAGATTGATACACAAGCTATACTTAGGAGAAGTTTGGGGAGATTGATACACAAGCTATACTTAGGAGAAGTTTTAAGTGTTTCGAGTCCATAATATAACGTAAAGGGGAGATTGACCAGGATGTCGTGCACCATATTGGAGCAGGGTGGGTGAAATGGAGGCTCGTTTTTGGGTCCTGTGTGACAAGAATGTGTCACCATGGATTAAGGATAAATTCTAGGAGTCATATATTCCCATAAGAGCTCTTATACCTCTTGATAATGTTAGCATGCACTTTTGTTATCATCTTTGTCTGTTGTATAAATTGTTGCTAATTAAAATTTGATAGTCGCATTTCTCCAGTATGAATTTCAATGGTTTCTTACTGTTGAGTTTAAAGCTCCAATGCTGTCACCTGATCCTTCGTACTGCATTTGGGGTATTTGAACTTAGATATTGCTGTCATCAGTACTCCTTCTGCTATAATCTTGCATTTAAGAAAATTATACTCATGTTGCTTGCTGTTTATTGCAGGATTGTACAATGCGTTCGTGTGATTTTGATTCAGAGCAAACATGTGTTTTACATTCACCTGAGAAGAGGACAGAACGCATTTCTTCTGATACTGAAGTTCATCTTGCATTGACTCCTCTTCAATCTGTTGTATTTTTTGGTTTCCATCGTAGGATGAGTGTAACAGGTCTGTCAAAATTTTAGTTGGAGCTCATGCCTGTACACACCTCTTTCATACATATTTAAGTAGTTTTCTTTTTTGTTTGCATTGTTAAATTTAAAAAGTTAATTTTAGCTGATAACTGCTTCCTAGGATGTGTTTTTGGTTAGAAATTTACTCATTATCTAAAAGCACCAGTGGTGTTATCATTTTAATTATATATAATAGATATTTCACCATCTGTGTGTCGGTTTTTATGGACATGAGAGATGTAATCCAGCTATTGGGAGTTGCAGACACAAGCCAGAGTTGTATGGTGGTGTCGTTTCTTGTGTAATATGGATGTTGGGTTGCAGTCTTGGCAATTTTAGTCCTGAGAGCTGCATTGACTGTCCTGTGCTTTTCTGCATCTTGTTATAGTGATGTGCATTTTAAAAGAGTCCTTTGTCATCCATCAATTATGGTCGAGTCAATACTTGTTTCCTGTCAATGCTACCACATTATCTCCATATTTACTTAAGAGCGTTAGTAGCTTGTTTTCAACAACAACAAACCCAGTATATTCCCACATAGTGGGGTCTGGGGAGGGAAAATGTATGCAGTCCATATCACTACCTCCGAAGAAGTGAAGAAGTAGAGAGGCTGTTTCCGAGAGACCCCCGACTCAGGACAACAGGACAGTAAATAGAGTCGTAATCAAACATGAAGCAAGATGAAATAACAGAGATACGACACCCACAAAGTAATACTATACACTAACAAACCAAAGACACACACCTCCTCCCCAAACCTCCTAACTAGAAGCTCCAACCTATGTACAAAGCCCTAAGACTACTAGCCAAGCTACACCAAAGCACTCCTAACTACTGTCTACGACTCACCCACACACACTAGCCTGTCCTAATCTGCTTCCTCCATATCTTCCTATCTAGGGTCATGTGCTCTGTAAGCTGTAACTGCTCCATGTCGCGTCTAGTCACCTCTCTCCAGTATTTCTTCGGCCTACCTGGCCTACCTCTACCCTGCCTAAAACCATCCAAGGCCAACCTCCTCATCACCTACGAACTGGGGCATCAGTGCCCCTCCTCATCTTGTTTATGTGGTTTAATCGAGTGCCTGCAACATTTTACTACTTCCGCCTTTATCTCTCTTTTCCCCCCCTTAATCAGATTATCTGAAGTTTTGATCTTTATCTCCTCTCCTCTGTATATTTTTCAGATCTAATCTTTAAGTCAATCAGCATCATTCACAACATAATTCCCTTATAGCTAAATCCACTGACAAATACAAATGGTAGTTGATGCTATATAGGCTGAAGAAATGAGTTGATGGAGGCATTGACATTTGTTCTGGTTTACTCGGGATGAGGTCTTTTGTCCTTCTGGATTCCACTCATGCTTTCAAGCGTTTATCCCTGAAATTCAGCAGCCTCCTTTCCTTCCACATCATTCTTTTCTTTGTATGCCCATAGCCCATTTTAAAAAAAAAAAGAAAATAACACAGTTAAACTTAGTCAGAACCTAGTAGTTTGTGAAAATGTCTTGTTGTTTGCAAAACTTTGGAGACTAGGGTTTAACCCCAACTGAGATACAAAGCGCCGGGTGATTGCTTCCCATTTATCTATGCCTTGGTGGACGAAGTTACACTGCACTTGTGATGGTGGAAGGTAGCAGATAGCTGGTGGAATAGTCGAGGTGTGCGCAAGCTGGCTAGGCACCACCGTTGTTAATTTTTTTTTGTCATTTGCTATGTTTCAACGGTTAAATGCTAGTTTTAGAGCAATTTTTCGTTCTTGCATAGCTACTTTATTGCAAGTGTTTCTGATCCAGTTCTCTCCTTGTGTAGTGGTTGGAACTGTGGAAGGTGGGAAGGCGCCAACAAAAATAAAGACAGACCTGAAGAAACCAATCGTCAATCTTGCTTGCCATCCTCGGCTCCCTGTTCTGGTAACACGTTTAGTGCAGTTGAAGCTTTCCATTTCATGATTGACTGGCTAAGTTTGTGTCTGCCAATTTGATATGACCTTTTATCCCTCCATTTTGACTTCAGTATGTGGCTTATGCGGAAGGCTTGATTCGAGCATATAACATCCATACATATGCTGTACATTACACTTTACAATGTGAGATTTGAAAGAGTCCCTTAATATATTATCTCTTTAGTTGGATAGTTTGAACTTAGTGGAACCTTGCATGAAAGCCCATTTGTTTGCCATATATAGTGGATAACACTATCAAGCTGGTTGGTGCTGGGGCATTTGCATTTCATCCAACATTGGAATGGCTTTTTATTGGAGATAGACGCGGTACTCTTCTTGCATGGGATGTATCAACTGAAAGGCCTATGATGATTGGAATGTAAGTGATGTACAATTCAGCTCCGGCTGACTTTACATTTCATACTTCATACTTCCCGCATTCTTAATGTTTTCTGATGCATTATCATATCTAGCTCAGTGTTGGACTTTTGCAACCTACATGCCAGTTCTATCTCCCTGAATTTCTGACTAATGTTGCAGTTCCTTCTATGAAAGCTAACCGACAGCTCAGTCTTATTTAATAGTTATATTGCTTTCACTAAGATCTCGTTTTCATTTTGAAGTGTGTTTTCTTAATAAGTAATATGTGCATGATAAATAACCCCTGAATTCTGGAAGGAAATGTTGAGTAAAATTCGACACCTGAATGGGTTCTGAATCATGTATTTTGCTGATTAAACTTGGGAGAACCAACTCTGACAATTATAATTCCAATTGTTGAAGTTCCAATTTCTGATGTTAAATATTGATATTTTACATTTCTTTCTCATAGGTGGATTATAATTTTTAATGTTTTGCTTGCAATAACAGTACACAAGTTGGTTCTCAACCTATCACATCAGTTTCTTGGCTGCCAATGCTGCGATTGCTGGTCACATTGTCCAAGGATGGAAATATTCAAGTGTGGAAAACAAGGGTGGTACTGAATCCCAACAAGCCACCCATGCAAGCAAACTTTTTTGAGCCTGCTGGTACACTCCGATTTCTTTGAATCCCTTGATGAACTTGTCATGAGATCATCTTGGTGAAGTTGTTTGACATGAATGCGGAGTGCCTAGTACACCTCAATTGTTTTAAGAGGCTTGAGAGGCAGTAAAGATTTTTAAATGAGCTGTTCAGATTTGGTGGTAAAAATATAGGTCGATCTTAAATTTAAATTTTCCTTTTGAGGTGTTTTTACTTGTAGAGGGAGGAGGTGTTTTTACTTGTAGAGGGAGTTCCTCTATGGTGTTACAAGCTGGATTAAAGGATTTCTTCTGTAGTAGGAGAAAGAGCAAACTGATTTAGCTTGATAGATAAACAAAAAGTTCATATTTGAAAGTTCAGGCTCTTTTTGGGTGAGGTGAGTTATAAGCAAATCTATTCTAACAGTAAAGTTGTCCCCGCATGAGCTATAAGTCACGGGTTTGAACCGTGGAATCAACTATTGATGCTAGTGTCAGGGTAGACCGCCTACATTACACCCCTGCAGTGTGGTCCTTTTCCAAACCTCGCGTGAATGTTGGATGCTTTATGCATCAGGCTGCCCTTTACCATTCCTACAGGGACATCAAATTGAAGTGATAGAGAGACCCCTATGCAAGGATGACACAACCAAATTGTGAAATAGTCCTTATTTGATTGATCAAAATTTAGAACTAACATTCAAGTAGTACTCATTTTCATTGTTTTATTTGATCTTTTTTCCATTTTGAGAACATCAAAAAGGACAAAAAGTGTTTTCCACTTATAAATTGCAAATATTTTAAATAACTTCAATTACTTTAAAGATACAAAATTCATTTGTGAAGTCATATTTAGTACGTTATGTTGTATTTTCGGGATCGGACCAACTACTACCAGTTTATGTGACCCTATTTCCGTATTTGTTCGTTCCAAAAAGGAACGATCCCATCAAAACTTGGAAACAAGTTAACTCAAACTTTTGATTTTATCCTTTTTGAGAAGCTTATAGCCACAAAATTGTTATGGCATGTTTAAGACCACAAGTTTCAAGTCTTATAACTAGAAAATGTCACGGTTAACACAAGTCTCAAAAGTTTTTTTTTGCTTTCTTAAAACTCTGTGCCATTCAAATAAATTTGTATAAAATTGAAATGGAGGGAATATATGTTTTTTTTCTTTCTACTCTACTGCTACCAACAACATATGTATTTCACATTAGAACTTTAATCTCTATGTCAGTAAAGACAGAAGGAATACCTATTTCCTGTTTTACTTGTTTCTTTGTGATCCTTTCTTTGGATGCTATGTGTTGATAAGTTAACTGCTTGATTGCAGCAATTGAGTCCATGGACATCCCTAGAATTCTATCTCAGCAAGGAGGAGAAGCAGTTTATCCTCTTCCTCGGATCAGGGCTTTAGAAGTTCACCCGAAATTAAATCTGTCTGCATTGCTTTTTATGGTGAGTTTTTCAATTTATGTCACGTATCTGTGATTTGTGTTGACACTCAGGACGCATCTATGTTTGTTTACAGAGTCTGAATGGTGCTGACAATAGAAAAAATAGAGCTGCTTTTACTAGGGATGGAAGGAAGCAATTATTTGCAGTTCTGCAAGGTGCAAGGGGATCTTCAGGTATTTTAAACTAAGAATTTTGCTGTGTGCTTTATTTCTTAAGGTTATTAGATTTCAATATCATTCCTTTTTTTAAATTAGGTAAAAGTATTTCATTTATAAACAAGGCCAGATGCTGGCCGTTGTTCTATACAACTAGGAACCTACCCCAAAAGAAAATTGAGTTTTTGAGTTTGGTCAACTCTTAATGCGATCACACAAGGTCCTTATAGTGTATGTTTTTTCGTACAGGACTAAGCGTTTCTGTATTCTTTCTATTTTTGTATAGCATATGTTTCGGAAGGGGAGTCCGAGAGCATCAAAACTTTACCAAAAAGAAAAAAAAGCAATCTGTAATCCAATTATGGTGTTTTGGTATAAGCGTACTTTAAATGTGGTTATAGGTGGTCTTGTGATCACACTGATGTAGATGTGGTTCAATGTGATCTGTATCTTCATCTTGTTGTTCTAACTTTATGGTCCTGAACAGCATCTGTCTTGAAGGAAAAGCTCTCAGCCCTTGGTTCATCCGGAATATTAGCTGATCACCAACTTAAGGCGCAGCTGCAAGAACATTATTTGAAAGGGTGAGTTAAGCTTTAGCATTGTTCACTTGCTATGGTAACATTCAGGATACCCAAGTTGTGACTTGTAAGCTACTGATTCGTTGTTGCATTTTAATTTCTTCTCTTTTGGATTTGGTATTTTAAGTGAACCAATAAAAATGTTATTATCTAACTGTTGTTAAGAACATTTTCTCTTCACACGGTTTTTCAGCTAAGGAGGGTGGGTTAGTAATTGGGTGTTCAAAAGCGACAAGGGATGACATAACCAAATTGTTTCCTGAATTCTAAACCAACCAAAGAATATCACGGAGCTATTCAACCTTCAAACCGTAATTCTTGCTTACAGTATTCTTTTCATTCATTCAGTTCTAATCAGTTATGCTTGTTGTCCCTAATGTTTTTCGATTCAAAAGATTTCTAAACTGCAGTAAAGGAAGTGTACCATCCATTATGTTTAAGTGGTGCTGAGAGGTTAAATTGCACTTCTCATCACTAAACTAAGCTTAAGTTACCATTAGATAAGCACAATGGAAGATACACAGGAGTGTCAAAGTAGAAAATAGATCTTGACTTCCGAAAAGATAACCACACTGCAGAAGAGATGATACCTAATTTGGTAGAGTGGTTTTCTTGTCTTCTTGGTGGTGTAAGGCTGTAGGCATCATCCGTCATATTTTCTTGACTGATCTTTGGTGAGGTTGAAGACCTTGGTATGCTTAATTTATTTCTTGTAGCCTAAGGACTTAATTTATTTCTTGTAGCCTGAGGACATCTCATCTTCATGTCTTTAGTCTTATTCTATTTTAGACATCTAATAAATGTCCATTGATTAATTATATATTGCAATCAGTTTATCAGCAATGTACTGGTAACCTACTTACCACTCATCACTTGTAGAGTGTAGCGTGCCCGTTTGTCATGTTTATCCATTTTGGCAACTCTAGTACTTTGAATAGAATACTTGATCTTTGGTTGTAAATAGCGATTGTACTATGAGGTTGTGTTACTTCTCGTTGAGAATTTTTGTCGGTTCACTATTTTTTCACATTGTCTACTTGTTTAATCTTAAATTTTACTACTTCGATATTTGAGATGCCACAAGGTTTTTACAACTTATGTTTGGTTAATTTTCTTGTGTCAGACAAAGTCAGCTCACAATTTCGGATATTGCAAGAAAAGCTTTTCTTTATAGCGTAAGCCACTTTCTCTTTGGTTCTCAATTTTTTACGTTTGGAAAGTATGGCCTATCTTATATAAATCTCTCCTAATATTTGAGAAGGCTACAAAAATACTAGGTGATTTCTTTCCATCCATCTAAACCTCCTAAACTTTGGTTGACAAAGTTACCTTATGTATCGGTGGGACGTAGCATGTACCTTGTGGAATAATAAAAGTGCATTCAAGTTGACACCCACACCATAATTATCAAAGAAAGGATTGAGGAGATTAATTGATTGTTTGAAAAATAATACTTGCCTTCTTTATGATAGAAAATAACGGAATCATTTTCATACCGTGAAACCAACAATCTTTCTTCACAATGTGTGAAGAGCTGCATTGTTAGCTAATAGTGGGTTAGGGATATGCAGGTTGGCGGCGGCATGTAATAAGAAGGGCATTATTGTTGTGCGTCTTGGGGATGTTAAATTATTACAACAGAATGCATTTGTAATGACATATTGAAGTAAAAGTAAGGTCTTTCATATTTATGAATTGGAGTTGCTAAGAAAATAATCGTTAGATGTAATTCTACTCCAAAAGTTAGCTCATGAGATGAGGATTACCGAACATCTATCTTATTAGGAGATATTAATTCACTCCCTCAACCAATGTGGACATGCAAACCCCACGCATGCCCAAAGGCTTGACATTTGGAGCGTTGGACTATATAATTTGGGAGTTCAACATTGGGTAAGTCAAGGAAAAAAATGTGTTTGATTCTGAGTATAGTTCAGCACAAAATTTAGCTCATGAGGTGAGGATTGTTCAAAATCATATAAAGAGACTACGTATTCCCCAATCAATGTAGGATACTCTAATAGGAAGGAAAGTCCACTTAATTTTGTTATAGTAGAAGTCTTCGAAGCATCACCATATTTTTTTTAAGTTTCATTATTGAATCTTGGAGTAATTGGTAAAGTTGCTTTCATGTGACCAGGAGGTCACGGGTTCAAGCCTTGGAAACAGCCTCTGGCAGAAATGCAAGGTAAGGCTGCGTACAATACACCCTTGTGGTGGGGCCCTTCCCCGGACACCGCGCATAGAGGTAGCTTTAGTGCACCGGGCTGCCTTGTAAAAAGTAGAAAGTTATAAGAATGACCGCTGCACCTTTCAACACATCTCATGAGGTTTCTGAGGGAAAAAAAGAGTTTTATTGAATTGTGTGTACTATGTACCTTCTCATTTTGAAGTTCTTAAAATGAGACATTACTTTATGTAATTATATCTTTAAAATGCCTCTTCTGGTACTGTTTATCTTTTATCTTGAGCCAGTCATGTGAGAATTTTTATGACGTTCGGTAGTGATACAAGATGTGCCCGCTATTGTACGATGTTGAATGCGTGTTTCCTGATTTCAAAGTTTAAGCATGAGAGATTTGACACATTTCATTTTAACTATGTTTTTAACCAACCATCAACCAGGGAAATAAATATCCTTTTGGATAAATAATTAGTGAATGAAGTGTTAGTTGAAATTTGTATACCACATAGATTATGACAATTTTTTGCATTTTGTTAGCTCCCTGATCCTAGAGTAGACTGTTTATATTATGGAGCTAACTCAGTTTTGTTGTTGGATGCAACATCTTTTGTAATTTGGCATCTACTTAATTTCATCAATGAAGCGATTTATTTCACAAAAAAAAAGAACTTTAAAACTTGATTTGAGTGGTAGTTCCATGCAAGCTATATTATACACAACAACAACAACAACAAACCCAGTGTATTCCCACCTAGTGGGGTCTGGGGGGGTAAGATGTACGCAGTCCATACCTCTACCTCTAAAGAAGTAGAAAGGCTATTTTCGATAGACCCCCGACTCAAGACACGAGATACCACACAAATACATAGTAAAGCACAGAACAAGATTTCATAACATAAATACGGCACCCACAAGTAATAAAAAACAAAGAAAAGCACACAGATTCGTAATGCAACATGGAACAAGGTATCATAACAAGAATAATACCCCCACTAAGTAATTCCCTACACTAGCGACCCAAACTGGCCCTAGCCTTCTGCCCTAATTCGCGTCCTCCAGATCTTCCTATCTAGGGTCATGTCCTCGGTGAGCTGTAACTGCTCCATGTCCCGCCTAATCACCTCACCCCAGTACTTCTTCGGCCTACCCCTACCCCGCCTAAAACCATCCAATGCTAGCCTCTCACACCTACGAACCGGGGCATCCATGCCCCTCCTCATCACGTGTCCGAACCATCCCAATCGGACTTCCCGCATCTTATACTCCACTGGAGTCACACCAACCTTCTCTCAGATAGTCTCATTCCGAACTCTATCCCCTCTAGTCAGCCCACACATCCAACGCAACATCCGCATTTCTGCCACCTTCATTTTTTGGATGTGGGAGTTCTTAACTGGCCAACACTCCGCTCCATACAACATGGTCGGACGGACTACCACCCTGTAGAATTTGCCTTTAAGCTTGGGCGGCACCTTCTTATCACACAACACCCCCGACGCGAGCTTCCACTTCGTCCATCCCGCCCCAATACGGTGCGAGACATCCTCGTCAATCTCACCGTTACCCTGGATCACGGACCCGAGATACTTGAAACTATCCCTCTTACATACCTCCTGTGATTCCAACTTCACTACCACCTCATTCTCCAGCCTCACGTCATTAAACTTGCATTCCAAATACTCTGTCTTGCTTCTGCTCAACCTGAACCTTTTAGACTCAAGAGTTTGTCTCCACACCTCTAATTTGTCATTCACACCCCCTCGCGTCTCATCAATCAAAACTACATCATCTGCAAAAAGCATACACCAAAGCACCTCCCCTTGAATACGCCGCGTCAACACATCCATCACCAAAGCAAACAAAAAGGGACTAAGAGTAGATCCCTGATGCAATCCTGTCAAGACAGTGAAATGCTCTGAGTCTCCTCCCGCCGTCCTCACCTGAGTTTTCGCTCCATCATACATGTCCTTAATTGCTCTGATATATGCCAGCGGGACTCCACTCACCTCCAAGCATCTCTAAAGCACCTCCCTGGGGACTTTGTCGTATGCCTTCTCCAGGTCGATAAACACCATGTGCAGGTCCTTCTTCCTTTCCCTATACTGTTCCACCAGCCTCCGTACCAGGTGAATCACCTCTGTCGTCGAGCGGCCAGGCATAAATCCAAACTGGTTTTCCGAAATAGACACAATCCGTCTCAGCCTCACCTCGACCACTCTCTCCCAAATCTTCATAGAGTGACTCAATAACTTAATCCCCCTATAGTTATTGCAACTCTGGATGTCACCCTTATTCTTATAGAGAGGGATCATTGTACTCCACCTCCAAGCGTCGGGCATTTTTGCCGTCTTGAAGATTTCGTTAAACAATCCAGTCAACCACCTTACAGCAGCTTCTCCAGCGAACTTCCAAAACTCCACCGGTATCTCATCCGGCCCCGTCGCCCTACCCCTTCGCATCCTGCGAACAACCTCTCTAACCTCTTCTACCTTAAAACGTCTACAATAACTAAAATCCCGACACTCCTCAGAGTGCTCCAGCTCCCCTAACACAATAGCTCTATCCCCTTCGTCATTCAAGAGCCTATGGAAGTACGACTGCCATCTATTCTTAATGTGGCCGTCCTCCACCAACACTGTACCATCCTCCCCCTTATGCACCTCACCTGGTCGAGGTCACGACCCTTCCTCTCCCTAGCCTTAGCGAGTCTAAACAACTTTTTCTCCCCTCCTTTCCCCTGTAATCTTGCATACAAGCTCTCAAAAGCGGCCGTCTTAGCCGCCGTAACTGCTAACTTAGCCTCCTTACTAGCTAGCTTGTACTCTTTCCTGTTTACCCGTTTCTCTTCTTCGTCCTTACTCTCAACCAACTTAGCATACACCCTTTTCTTGGTCCCCACTTTCTTCTTAACCTCTTCATTCCACCACCAATCCCCCCGATGATGCCCGGCCCGGCCCCTAGAAATACCCAACACCTCACTTGCATTCTCCCTGATGCACCTAGCCGCCTTATCCCACATACTATCCACGTCCCCCCTACACTCCCACACCCTCATTCCCGCTAACTTCTCCCCTATCTCCCACACATTCACTGGCGTCAAGCCGCCCCACTTAATTCTAGGTCTACACTCCTCACCCCTCCTCTTTCTATTCTTCTTTATACCCAAATCCATAACCAAGAGCCTATGCTGGGTCGAAAGATTCTCACTCGGGATGACCTTACAGTCCTTACACAACACCCTATCCCCTTTCCTAAGCAACAAAAAGTCAATCTGGGTCTTGGCTATCGCGCTTCGAAAGGTGATCAGGTGATCGTCCTTCTTCGGGAAGCCCGAGTTCACCACCACCAGCCCAAAGGACCTCGCAAAATCCAATAGAGTAGCCCCCTCTTCATTTCTTTCCCCAAAACCAAAACCACCATGCACATCACCAAAGCTTCCCGGTAGCGCCCCGATGTGCCCGTTGAAATCTCCTGCTACAACAATCTTCTCCGAGCTAGGCACGCCTCTCACCACCTCATCCAAAGCCTCCCAAAACCGCATCTTCTCCTCCCCCTCCGAGCCCACTTGCGGCGCATAAGCACTACACACGTTCAGGGTAAACCCCCGAATGACCAACTTAATAGTCATCAACCTATCGTTGATCCTCTTCACCTCTACTACCTGATCTCTAAGCTCTTCATCTACTAAGATGCCGACTCCATTCCTACGCCTCTCGCTCCCAGAGTACCACAGCTTGTAACCATCCACATCCCTAGCCTTAGACCCTACCCACTTGGTCTCTTGAACACACGCAATATTGATCCTCCTCTTTCTAAGAATCTTCACAAGCTCTATGGACTTACCCTGAAGGGTCCCTATATTCCAAGACCCAACCCTCAGCCTACCATCACTATCCACACATCTTCCTCTACCACCCCTGAGGCCAAACCTTGGCCTCCCTCCCACTCCCGCCCTTTCCTCACCCCCGCCCCCACAACAGCCCCACGCCCCAACCCCCTCGGACATGACCCTATCCAACCATCGCCGCCCACAGCCACTACTACAAGAAAATATAAGAAAATATAAACAATGGTAGTAGCAAAGCAGCAACAAGAAATACAAGGCTCACACAAATTCGAAGAAATAATCAAGAAACAAAACTAAACTCAAATAGAGAGCAAACACCACTGGACTCAACACCCAAAGCCCAAAAAATAGGGCCCCAAGCCGATAACCCAATAAATAGCAGTGCAAGAAACGACAACAGACAATATCAACAAATCAACGCAAGTCAAGATATAGGAGATAATACTAGCATAATACGAAGAATGAAATAACAAAGGTTAGAAGTCACCGGGTTACGCTTGTAGACCAAGCCGGAAACCAAAACCCAACTTAGATCGGGCTCCGGGGAGTTCCGGTGACGGAGAGAATGTGCGTGGATTATCGGGCATTGAACAAAGTGACGGTGAAGAACAAATATCCTGTTTCGTTGGTGCAAGATCTCATGGACAGATTGACGAAGGCATGCTGGTTTACCATACTTGATCTTCGATCAGGGTATTGGCAGGTCCGAATAGCAGAGGGTGATGAGTCAAAAACCAAGTGTGTGACGAGGTATGGCTCTTATGAATTTCTGGTTATGCCGTTTGGGTTGACGAATGCCCCGGCAACTTTCTGCAACTTGATGAATGATGTGTTGTATGATTACCTAGACGACTTTGTTGTGGTATATCTAGACGACATAGTCATTTATAGTTGTTCCCTTGATGAACATCTGGAACATTTGAAGTTGGTACTGTCTCGGTTGCGGGAGTACAAACTTTATGTTAAAATGGAGAAATGCGAGTTTGCCAAACAGGAAGTGAAGTTCCTTGGGCATTTGGTTAGTCAACATCAGGTAAGGATGGACCCGAAAAAGGTACAAGCAATCGCGGATTGGCCGGCACCTAGCGGGGTCAAAGAGTTGAGATCATTCTTGGGATTGGCTAACTACTATCGCAAATTCATTGCTGGTTACTCTAAGAAGGCTGCAGCATTGACTGATTTGTTGAAGAAAGAAGTCAAGTGGGAGTGGTCTGAGAAGTGCAATGTAGCATTTCAAATGTTGAAGGATGCTATTGCTTCAGAACCCATTTTGAGGCTGCCAGACTTTGAGTTACCATTTGAAGTTCACACTGATGCGTCGGACAAAGCTGTTGGAGGCGTATTAGTGCAGGAAGGCCATCCTGTGGCTTTCGAAAGTCGGAAGTTGAGTGATGCTGAGCAAAGGTATTCGACACATGAAAAAGAGATGGTTTCAGTGGTGCATTGCTTGCAAATTTGGAGAGTGTATTTGCTGGGTACTCGGTTTGTGGTTCGGACGGATAATGTCGCCAACACCTTCTTCAAAACGTAGAAGAAGCTGAGTCCAAAGCAAGCTCGTTGGCAGGAGTTTCTTGCTGAGTATGACTTCATGTGGGAGCATAAACCAGGGAAACACAATCAGGTTGCGGATGCACTCAGTCGAAAAGAGGTATTTGCTGCAGTATACTCTATTGCTAGGCTTGAATCTGATTTCTTTGAGAGAATTAGATTTTGTGCTGCTAATGATCCACTCTACGTCAAGTGGATGGGTCAAGTTAAGGAAGGGGTCATTAGACGGTATTGGATCGAGGACGATCTCCTTTATTTTAAAAGGGGGAGAATTGTCGTACCTCAAGGCAGTGGCTTGCGTAGAGACATGATGAAAGAGGCGCATGTCACTCCTTGGGCTGGTCATCCCGGTGCTGAAAGGATGCTAGCTCTTCTGTCCCGTGTTTATTTCTGGCCAAAAATGGAAGACGATATCGAGGCATACGTGAAGACTTGTGATGTGTGTCAAAGAGACAAGACGGAACGTATGAAAGAGACGGGTTTGCTACAACCTCTGCCGATTCCTGAAAGGCCATGGATTTCTGTCTCAATGGATTTCATTTCTGGTTTTCCTAAAGTAGATGGCAATGCGTCTATTATGGTGGTGGTTGACAGGTTCTCAAAGTATGCTGTTTTTATTGCTGCACCAATTATTTGCTCATCAGAAGTTGCTGCAGAATTATTCTACAAGAACGTGGTTAAATATTTCGGGTTGCCAAGTGATATTGTGAGTGATAGAGATGCCCGTTTTACAGGTCGGTTCTGGCATGCATTGTTTACAATGATGGGGACTGATTTGAAATTTTCGACGACAAATCACCCACAAACTGATGGTCAAACTGAGCGGATAAACCACTTGCTAGAAGAATATCTGAGGCACTATGTAACAGCAAGTCAGCGGAATTGGGCAGATTTGTTGGACACTGCGCAGTTTTGTTACAACCTGCACAGGTCATCGGCAACGGAAAAGAGCTCGTTTGAACTGGTTTTAGGCATGCAACCTATGACACCATTAGAGGTGACGATGCTGAAGAGAAATCACCATTGTCCTGCTGCTTATCGATATGCAAAAGACAAGCATGAGATGCTTGTCGAGGCACAAGATAGCTTGAGGAAAGCGTAGAAACGCATGAAGAAATATGCTGATCAACATCGACGTGCGGTGGAGTTCAACATTGGAGACAAAGTGCTTTTGAAACTCACTCTCCAAATCTGGAAACAGATTGTGAGTAAGCAAAGACATCGTGGACTGATTCCAAGATATGATGGACCGTTTGATGTTATTGAAAAAGTCGGAGAAGTTGCTTATAGATTGAAGTTGCCGGAAAGGTTGAAAATTCACCGTACCTTTCATGTTAGTTTTCTGAAGCGGTACAATGAGGATGCTGAAGATCCAGGGAGGAACAAAAACAAAAGAGCTCCTCCGTTGATCGTGAAAGAGTACAAGTCCAAGATGGAGAAGATACTTGATCACCGGATCGTGGGAAACAGCAAGAAAAGTACCAAGACGGAATTCTTAATTCAGTGGAAGGGTTCAAGTGTGGAAGACGCTGTGTGGGAGAAGGCTCAGAACCTATGGCAATTTGACAAGCAAATGGACGACTACATCAAAACAACCTCGACGAGGGCGTCGAGTTCTTCAAGTGGGGGTGGTCTGTTAGACCCCAGTCTAAAGCATGATGGCTTACAAGGCCATGTCAAGGTGCACATTGGCCTTGACATGTGCCAAAGACAAACAATGTGCTAGATCGAGGCATGCTTGAGTGATGGCAAGGCTGCCTTGGACAACGACAGGCGCATGGCACCTGCGAGGGCATACGCGCAGCAGCAGGCGATGGCATGGTACGGGCATGACATTGACACTGGCGAGGCGCGGGCATGACATCGACACTGGCGAGGCGTAGGCAATGGCATGGCACAGACTTGGACGCAGGCATGGCAAGGCGGAGTCGCAGCATAGGCATTGGCGTGGCCTAGGCTGTGACTTGGGCGAGGCGGAGTCACAGCATAGACATTGGCATGGCCTAGGCTGTGACATGACTAAGACAGCTTCATGGCGTGAGCAATGGCATGGCGTAGACATGACCTTGGCAAGACATGATGCTGACAAGACCCGGCATGGCTGAGAAGCTGAAAATGACTAAGTGTATCAACATTGGCAAAATTAACTAAGAGGGCAAGGCTGCCCATGTGCTAGTCACATGAGGTAGTTATTATGTTTGAATTTTGAATGTTGTAACATTTGTATTTTTAGATAAGTCTTTAGGTCAGTTTTACCATGTCATGTAGCCTTGTCCAATGACAGGCTGCCAGGTGTCCTAAGCTGAAACTGCTGTAACTGCTTGTGCAGTATATATAGATGCTGCAGGAAATTGTAGAGGCATCCGAAAACAGTGAGTGTTTGAGTGTGTATGCCTTTGACAATTTCTGTGACATCTCCTTTGTAATTTCTGAGAGAAGTATAAAGGTTTGGAACGCGGTTCCTGTAATCGTTTGAGTGCTTTACGTTTCTGAAATAGTCTAATTGTTTAGACTGCGCGTTGTGTGTGTGTGGCTGAAGTTGTGCTGTGTGTGTGCGACTGCCAAGCAGCGGTGTTGCGAAAAATAGAACGCCCCTGTCTTAACTCGGGTCTTGTCAGCATCATGTCTTGCCAAGGTCATGTCTACGCCATGCCATTGCTCACGCCATGAAGCTGTCTTAGCCATGTCACAGCCTAGGCCATGCCAATGTCTATGTTGTGACTCCGCCTCGCCCATGTCACAGCCTAGGCCACGCCAATGCCTATGCTGCGACTCCGCCTCGCCCTTGGCAGTCGCACACACACAGCACAACTTCAGCCACACACACACACAACGCGCAGTCTAAACAATTAGACTATTTCAGAAACGTAAAGCACTCAAACGATTACAGGAACCGCGTTCCAAACCTTTATACTTCTCTCAGAAATTACAAAGGAGATGTCACAGAAATTGTCAAAGGCATACACACTCAAACACTCACTGTTTTCGGATGCCTCTACAATTTCCTGCCGCATCTATATATACTGCACAAGCAGTTTCAGCTTAGGACACCTGGCAGCCTGTCATTGGACAAGGCTGCATGACATGGTAAAACTGACCTAAAGACTTATCTGAAAATACAAATGTTACAACATTCAAAATTCAAACATAATAACTACCCCATGTGACTAGCACATGGGAAGCCTTGCCCTCTTAGTTAATTTTGCCAATGTTGATACACTTAGTCATTTTCAGCTTCTCAGCCATGCCGGGTCTTGTCAGCATCATGTCTTGCCAAGGTCATGTCTATGCCATGCCATTGCTCACGCCATGAAGCTGTCTTAGCCATGTCACAGCCTAGGCCATGCCAATGTCTATGCTGTGACTCCGCCTCGCCTATGTCACAGCTTAGGCCACGCCAATGCCTATGCTGCGACTCCGCCTTGCCATGCCTGCGTCCAAGTCTGTGCCATGCCATTGCCTGCGCCTCGCCAGTGTCAATGTCATGCCCATGCCATGCCATCGCCTGCTGCTGCGCGCATGCCCTCGCAGGTGCCATGCGCCTGTCGTTGTCCAAGGCAGCCTTGCCATCACTCAAGCATGCCTCGGTCTAGCACATTGTTTGTCTTTGGCACATGTCAAGGCCAATGTGCACCTTGACATGGCCTTGTAAGCCATCATGCTTTAGACTGGGGGTCTAACAGGCCACTCCCACTTGAAGAACTCGATGCCCTCGTCGAGGTTGTTTTGATGTAGTCGTCTATTTGCTTGTCAAATTCCCATAGGTTCTGAGCCTTCTCCCACACAACGTCTTTCACACTTGAACCCTTCCACTGAATTAAGAATTCCGTCTTGGTACTTTTCTTGCTGTTTCCCATGATCCGGTGATCAAGTATCTTCTCCATCTTGGACTTGTACTCTTTCACGATCAACGGAGGAGCTCTTTTGTTTTTGTTCCTCCCTGGATCTTCAACATCCTCATTGTACCGCTTCAGAAAACTAACATGAAAGGTACGGTGAATTTTCAACCTTTCCGGCAACTTCAATCTATAAGCAACTTCTCCGACTTTTTCAATAACATCAAACGGTCCATCATATCTTGGAATCAGTCCACGATGTCTTTGCTTACTCACAATCTGTTTTCAGATTTGGGGAGTGAGTTTCAAAAGCACTTTGTCTCCAATGTTGAACTCCACCGCACGTCGATGCTGATCAGCATATTTCTTCATGCGTTTCTACGCTTTCCTCAAGCTATCTTGTGCCTCGACAAGCATCTCATGCATGTCTTTTGCATATCGATAAGCAGCAGGACAATGGTGATTTCTCTTCAGCATCGTCACCTCTAATGGTGTCATAGGCTGCATGCCTAAAACCAGTTCAAACGGGCTCTTTTCCGTTGCCGATGACCTGTGCAGGTTGTAACAAAACTGCGCAGTGTCCAACAAATCTGCCCAATTCCGCTGACTTGCTGTTACATAGTGCCTCAGATATTCTTCTAGCAAGTGGTTTATCCGCTCAGTTTGACCATCAGTTTGTGGGTGATTTGTCGTCGAAAATTTCAAATCAGTCCCCATCATTGTAAACAATGCATGCCAGAACCGACCTGTAAAACGGGCATCTCTATCACTCACAATATCACTTGGCAACCCGAAATATTTAACCACGTTCTTGTAGAATAATTCTGCAGCAACTTCTGATGAGCAAATAATTGGTGCAACAATAAAAACAGCATACTTTGAGAACCTGTCAACCACCACCATAATAGACGCATTGCCATCTACTTTAGGAAAACCAGAAATGAAATCCATTGAGACAGAAATCCATGGCCTTTCAGGAATCGGCAGAGGTTGTAGCAAACCCGCCTCTTTCATACGTTCCGTCTTGTCTCTTTGACACACATCACAAGTCTTCACGTATGCCTCGATATCGTCTTTCATTTTTGGCCAGAAATAAACACGGGACAGAAGAGCTAGCATCCTTTCAGCACCGGGATGACCAGCCCAAGGAGTGTCATGCGCCTCTTTCATCATGTCTCTACGCAAGCCACTGCCTTGAGGTACGACAATTCTCCCCCCTTTAAAATAAAGGAGATCGTCCTCGATCCAATACCGTCTAATGACCCCTTCCTTAACTTGACCCATCCACTTGACGTAGAGTGGATCATTAGCAGCACAAAATCTAATTCTCTCAAAGAAATTAGATTCAAGCCTAGCAATAGAGTATACTGAAGCAAATACCTCTTTTCGACTTAGTGCATCCGCAACCTGGTTGTGTTTCCCTGGTTTATGCTCCCACATGAAGTCATACTCAGCAAGAAACTCCTGCCAACGAGCTTGCTTTGGACTCAGCTTCTTCTGCGTTTTGAAGAAGGTGTTGGCGACATTATCCGTCCGAACCACAAACCGAGTACCCAGCAAATACACTCTCCAAATTTGCAAGCAATGCACCACTGAAACCATCTCTTTTTCATGTGTCGAATACCTTTGCTCAGCATCACTCAACTTCCGACTTTCGAAAGCCACAGGATGGCCTTCCTGCACTAATACGCCTCCAACAGCTTTGTCCGACGCATCAGTGTGAACTTCAAATGGTAACTCAAAGTCTGGAAGCCTCAAAATGGGTTCTGAAGCAATAGCATCCTTCAACATTTGAAATGCTACATTGCACTTCTCAGACCACTCCCACTTGACTTCTTTCTTCAACAAATCAGTCAATGCTGCAGCCTTCTTAGAGTAACCAGCAATGAATTTGCGATAGTAGTTAGCCAATCCCAAGAATGATCTCAACTCTTTGACCCCGCTAGGTGCCGGCCAATCCGCGATTGCTTGTACCTTTTTCGGGTCCATCCTTACCTGATGTTGACTAACCAAATGCCCAAGGAACTTCACTTCCTGTTTGGCAAACTCGCATTTCTCCATTTTAACATAAAGTTTGTACTCCCGCAACCGAGACAGTACCAACTTCAAATGTTCCAGATGTTCATCAAGGGAACAACTATAAATGACTATGTCGTCTAGATATACCACAACAAAGTCGTCTAGGTAATCATACAACACATCATTCATCAAGTTGCAGAAAGTTGCCGGGGCATTCGTCAACCCAAACGGCATAACCAGAAATTCATAAGAGCCATACCTCGTCACACACTTGGTTTTTGACTCATCACCCTCTGCTATTCGGACCTGCCAATACCCTGATCGAAGATCAAGTTTGGTGAACCAGCATGCCTTCGTCAATCTGTCCATGAGATCTTGCACCAACGGAACAGGATACTTGTTCTTCACCGTCACTTTGTTCAATGCCCGATAATCCACGCACATTCTCATGGAACCATCCTGTTTCCTTTGGAACAAAACAGGAGCTCCATAAGGAGCTTTTGATGGTTGAATCAATCCAGCGTCCAGCAATTCGTTCAATTGTTTCCGCAATTCAGCCAATTCCTTTGGAGCCATTCGATAAGGAGCCTGTGCAGGAGCAACTGAACCGGGCAGCAACTCGATCTTGTGATCTATATCCCTCCTTGGCGGCAGTTCTTTAGGCAGTTCAGGGGGCATCACATCATCGTATTGCTTCAGCAATTCAGCAACACAATCTGGTACTTCCACCTTCACGTCTAGTTTCACTTCTATTATGGCAGCAAGAAAAGTTTCAGCACCCTTCTTCAGTCCTTTCTCGACTGAAATAGCAGAAATGATAGGGCCCTTATTTTTCCCTTTCTTTACTTCTTCTCCGTAAGGATTAGAAGCCTTGATGAAACTTGGATTAGTTTCGTCTCCGATCATCACTCCATTCAAGTGAGGAAAAGGAACAAAACGAAACTTTCTAAGGAAATCTATCCCTAGAATGACTTCAAAGTCACCTAATGGCATAGCCATCAGATTATGTTTTCCCGTCCAACTTCCAATCACCATCTGCACATCGTAAGCCATGCCTACAATGGCTTGTGCCTTGGAACTCACCGTCTGGACAAAGGATGGACTTTTCTTCAACTTAAGCCCATGTTTCGCGGCAACTTTGGCATCCACAAAAGTGTGAGTGGCTCCGGTATCAACCATGGCCATCACACGATTGCCATCAATCTTCATCTCGACGTGAATCAATGCAGCATGAGGGTTGTTGGATGATTTTGAGGATTCACCCACAACATTCAACAAACTGATATGATTAAGTGACAATCCTAAAGGATTTGCCAACGCAGCAACCACATCTTCACCCTCACTTTGATTCACTTTTCCAGCAAGCATCGCATTTATTCTTTCGCGATTAGGACAACTCTTGGCCAAATGGGGTCCACCACAAGTCCAACAGCCTTTCGCATTGCTATCTTTTCCTTTGGTCTTTGCGTTTCCAGCATTTGTTTGTGCCTTCCCTTTGTCATACTTATCGCTGCGTCCTTCCTTCTTCCATTCCCCTTTCTTTTCAGTCTTTTTCTTTGACTTCGAAGAATTAGGAATGTCGGAATCTGAACGTGTTGAGCGAAAATCCACCAACGAATCAGGAGCAGCAATTGCATTAGGCAAGTCCTTCACATTCTGCCTGCGCAATTCATTCTGGGCCCATGCTTGCATTCCTGAGATGAAATTATGTAACTTGTCTTCGTCAGACATGTTTTGGATGTCCAACATCAAAGAAGTAAACTCCTTGATATAGTCGCGAATTGTTCCCGTTTGCCTTAGCCTTTTCAGTTTGTCTCTAGCAATCCATGAGGCATTGCTAGGAAGAAATTGGTCTATGGGGCTTGAAGCAAAAAGCGAGAAATGAAGTGCATAGTTTACAAAATTTAAAAGAAATACCGAATATTCAATCAGTACTTTCATAGCCAAATTGCGGTCAAATAACTAATTTCAGCATGCAATATGTAAATAATGACGACATTAATTGAACTCTTCAAAGTTTAATTTAAAGGACCAGTCACTTTCACTGGGACCACTTTGGGCCTCATTGTTCAACGCGTAGATTCCTCTGAAGTCTGAAGCATATAGTTAACCAATGAAATGATAACTCTCGATTTATGCTGCTTTCTCTCTTTTAGCAATGAAGCAATGGCTTATAGTGGCCTTGGCCTAAGCAGCCGCATTGTAGACATAGCTGTAGCCTTGGTGTTAAATGTAGGATCCCAATGATCTTCACAGTAGTTCTCTTTACACCTGCATATTCTAAGGAATTCTTATTCTTGTGTTAGAGTTACTCGCGGTGAAGCTTTTAAAGGGGGTATATTAGGTGGTGTTTGAGATAGTTAGATATCTTTGGTTGCTTTCAGTCATCTGTTCTAACTATTTGACATTGTTAATTACACGGATCTTGTCTAGCTTAACCAGTGAAGTTAGTTCATGAGGTGATAATTGTTTAATACCATATAAAGAGACTACAACCCATTCCCTCGACTAATTTGAGACTCTTAACAGCCCCACACTCGTACGGATGGATATTATGGATAACATAACATGGAGGTCCAACATTGGATTACTTAACAGCAAGATTGGTCTTGCGAAATACCTTGTCAAGAAAAATAGACCTTGGACTTTAACCCAAAAGCTAACTCATGAGTTTATAATTTCCAAAACCATATAAAAACACTCCAATCATACCTTCAACCAGCTATTTGGACTCTTAATCGACATATAATCTATGAGCATGAGGTATACTTTATGTTTTTGTTTTCTTTCTTTTTAAATAATTAAATGCTTTGTATTATCTTTTACCATCGAGATGGTGATTCAAATACTACTCTCATTGTCTAAGGTGGAAATTGTCAAACCGTGACATGCACCCAAATTCACACATATTACTCTGCACCTTACTATTGAACCAAAGAAAGCTCTGGGGGCAGAATATATTTGGGGAACTGCATAATAACTAGATTAAAATGGTTTGCCTAAAAATACTGAAGATCAATATTAAAGACCTTTGGAAAAGATTTTTAAGTTTAAACCATTATGTAAATAATTTGACTCAAAAAAAATAATCCGTTAATGTAAATAATAACAGAAAAAACTAGACCTTACCTTCAAAACAAAAGGAAAAAAACTAGATATTGCTTTTGAAATAGAGGGATTATTAGTTGTAAGGTCAAATTGACACTTGCTTTTTGAGGGAAGAAGTCAATAATATAATAAAGTCACCTTATGAATTTATTTTGGCAGCATTTTATGGAAGGTCATGCAAAGACTGCTCCAATTTCTAGGTTACCTCTCATCACAATCCTGGATACTAAACATTATTTGAAAGATGTCCCTGTTTGCCAGGTGATTATTATCAACTATTTAAGTTTCTACCCTCTTCACATGGTTTTGATTGACGTAGCCTCTAATAAGCTATCTTGTGCAGCCTTTTCATCTGGATCTAAATTTTTTCAACAAAGAGAACAGAGTTCTTCACTATCCTGTCAGGGCTTTCTATGTAGAAGGCTCAAACCTTATGGCATACAATCTGTCTTCTGGAGTTGAAAATATTTACAAGAAGCTTTACGCATCGGTAATACTTAATTGTTGTTTTAAGTTAGTATGTTGAAGCAGTATACTTCAGCATTACTATTGCACTTCTGTAACTGACAAATTAGTTTTTCTTCCAGATTCCTGGAAATGTGGAATTTCATCCGAAGTACATTATTTATGGTAAAAAGCAGCACCTATTCCTCATCGTTTATGAGTTCAGTGGCGCCACAAATGAAGTGGTTCTTTATTGGGAAAATACAGATTCCCAGCTTGCTAATAGCAAAGGAACTACGATTAAAGGTTTTCACCATCTGTCAGAGCTTTTAGTTTTGGCTTCTTAACATGTAAAGAAGTTCTGTCATAGCATATTAAGGGATCAAGTAATGAGTTTACTCTCCTTTGCCATGTTCCAGGTCTAGACGCTGCCTTTATTGGGCCTAATGAGAATCAGTATGCAATTCTTGATGAGGATAAGACTGGGCTGTCCTTGTATATTTTGCCTACAACTGCTCTACAAATTTTAGATGAAAAGAATGGGGCGATTGATCAAAACCAGTCTACTGACGCCGATGGTACCAGTAAGGGTCCAATGCAGTTTATGTTCGAAACTGAAGTTAATCGCATCTTCTCAACTCCTATAGGTATGTGAGGAAGGGGTCTCATGAAATGTATTATGTAATCTGCTGTGGGATTCCTGATCCAAATATTTTGATTTTGTAGAATCAACTTTGGTATTTGCTTCCCATGGTGATCAGATTGGCTTAGCAAAACTGGTTCAAAATTACCGCCTCTCAAATGCTGATGGCCATTACATATCAACAAAGGCGGAAGGAAGAAAATTTATCAAATTGAAAGTAAATGAGATTGTCCTCCAGGTAAATGGTTTGGGTTATGTTTCTCTCTATTGAGTCTAGTTTAGTCTAGTTTAACGAAGTTCCAGTACAAGAATTAGCAGCTGCACATATTGAGTCTCGTTCCTATTTGTTATGGTTTTTCTCCCAAGAACTGCTTTTTTCTCAAGTATGATATATTACAGGTGCAATGGCAAGAAACTCTCAGGGGCTACGTTGCTGGTGTATTGACCACACATAGGGTGCTTATTGTTTCAGCAGATCTAGATATACTGGCATGCAGTTCTACAAAGTTTGACAAAGGAATTCCTTCAATATCCTTGGATGCATTCCTTTTATTGTTCCTGACTTCCTGTTATTTTTACTGCCTCTTTACAATCTTTTTGTAGGCTATTTTATATTTGCTGGGATTCTTAACTTCTTGGCTACTATAGATCTATTCTATGGCTTGGGCCTGCACTTCTTTTTTCAACTGCCACTGCTGTTAGTTTGCTTGGATGGGATGGCAAAGTGAGGACTATACTTTCAATTAGTATTCCTAATGCAGGTGGATACTTAAGTCTTGCTCCAAACTTCATGTACATGCTTCCATGCGTAGGGGCTATCCTGATCTACTTGTTTTTCTGTTGGATACATCGTTTTTCGTGCAATCTTGGTTGCTTAACTTCTTTGCCTACATGGCATCCTTGTGCAGTACTGCTTGGAGCTTTGAATGATCGGCTGCTGCTTGCTAACCCTACAGATATAAATCCTAGGCAAAGGAAAGGAGTTGAAATTAAAAACTGTCTTGTTGGACTTCTTGAACCTCTCCTTGTTGGGTTTTCCACAATGCAACAACATTTTGAACAGAAGCTTGACCTCTCAGAGATCCTATATCAGATAACCTCAAGGTTTTCCTTCTATAAAACGTTGACGCTTTTAGTGTGGCATCTTTAGTTTCTTTCATGCTGCTTAAGTGTTTGTTCTGATTGTACTATTCAGTTCTTTCTTGGTGCTAACATTTATAATATATTGCAAACCAGGAAATGTATTGACTCAAGTAGTTTTAGTTTTTGGATGTTTTGTCGAATGAATCACCTTGTTTTAGCTAACAAAGTTGATTCTAGAACATTTGATAAGTTCAGTTAGTAGTATTATGTAAATATGTAAAGACAGCTAGAAGTAACTTGTGACATTTCAAATTCCTTTTTGTATCAGATTTTACCCTCAAACATTACTTTTTTCTCATTTTTCTTCCTTAATCAGCATGGTTTTAACAAAGATTAACTGCTAAGATTTTTGTGGATCACTCCACTCTTAGAATATTGCAGTGTGGAAATGGGTTGTCTTGTTATATTGTCTTTGAGCAATCCTCACTCCTTGAGCTAACATTTGGGTTGAGTTAGGTCCAATGCTAATTTCTTATCATGGGATCAGTGCTAGGCCATTCCTATTCTTTCGTTTACCCAATGCTGACCCAATGTTATGTTGTTCACACGCTAGATATCCAGTCCTGGGCTGAGGGAGAGTGTTAAGGTGTCCCATATTGGTGGAGGAAATGAGTTGTTGTTTGAGGTTATGAGGACAATTGCCAAAAGATGCAAGAATTGAATAGTGGCTAGAGAAATGTCTTTAGGAGTTTCGTAGGTTAAAGTGTGTTTAGAAAATTTCAGTGGATTTTGAATGTGAAAGATCTGATAAATAGGATAAAAGAAAATCTGCTGGATGCATGCGACAATTCTGAAGAACTCAATTTTAACTTGATTCCACAAGTTTTTGCTAAAAAAGGTCACGAGTCTTCTTGGAACTTGGAATCTATCAAAAATCAATCAATTATGCCCAAACCTAAACTAGTCAATCTCTAAATGGGTCCATTTCATTCCATTCTCGGAAATTGCTCTATAATGAGATTCGAAAGATGTAAATATATCGTATATCTTGGTGTGTATATTTCAGATTTCTTTAATGGTTGAGTACAAATGGGAGAGGGGAAGGTACTTGTTCGACATGATGGCAGTTTTCTTGTTGGTTTTTGGTTGTAATTTTACTATGAATGCTTGCACAAAAGCTTGGTACGGGAATATTTGACTGTTTTGTGGCTTTTTGTATATGAAGGTTTGACAGTCTACGAATAACTCCAAGATCTCTTGACATACTTGCTAGAGGTCCACCAGTTTGTGGTGATCTTGCCGTGTCATTATCCCAGTCAGGCCCACAATTCACTCAGGTAAATTTTTTTTAGCATCTTCCATTGTGTTTCATCTTTTGCTCGTTCGGGGTGAGGAGGAGAGACTGGAGGAGGGATGTAAAAGTGGATAAAAGTTAATTATGGATAAGAAAAAGTTATTTAAGGATAAGAGTTACTTCTCTTGTTTGGTTTGGAAGTTAAAGAAAAGTTGAAGTTAATGTGGAGTGTCAGGTACCCCACCATGTTAGCTAGCATTTGAAGCCCTCCAGAAGTTGATGGGGAGGTTGCAGTGCATCACTTTTGCTTTCTGCAGATGTAGTATAAAACTTGAAATAACTCATCAGTACTTTACCTCCCCCCAACACCCAATTGTATGCAGAACCATATGTAGTGTTAAGTTTGCATTGTCTTTGTGTTAATATTTGCTAACCTGAATAGGTATTGAGAGGTACCTATGCAATCAAGGCGCTCCGATTTTCTACTGCATTGTCTGTCTTAAAGGATGAATTTTTGCGCTCAAGAGATTATCCAAGATGCCCCCCAACTTCACATTTGTTCCAGCGCTTTCGCCAGTTGGGATATGCTTGTATAAAGTATGTAATCGTGGCAATGTCTTATAATTCTGTTTGAAATGTTTAAAGATATATGCTCTGTCCTTGAATTCATTTCATCCTGACTTTGCTGTTTGTTGTTCTTTTTGGGCTTTGGTGCTTGACCTGCTTGGACTTTTCCTACAATTTGCAGCTTTGCGCTCTCTTTATTGATAAGCTGTAATCAAACATCACTTAGACTATGACACTACGTGTTCGTGGTTCCAATTAGAATGTCATACTTGGAGATTTTCTTCTTGCTTTTCACCTAGTTATTTATATTTTTATTTATCTCAGCGATATAACTATTTTGTATGTAGTAAATATTTGCTTAGCTATATAATTGTTTTGCACTTGGAGTAGATTTTTTGCCATCACTTCTGTTAAATTAGTGACGTCTGCTTCTTTTTTTCTCATGAAATTAAAAATCTATTAATTTGGTGGAGAGAAACCGCGCATATAAGTTCTATACAGGTTTTTGATTCAGTAGGATAGGTAATATGACTGAAATGTGAGACTAGGTTCAGGGTGTGCTCATGTGACAACAGCAGCAGCTACTTGTTGGTTTTTTAAAATTGATGGCTACTTTTGGAGTGTTTCTCAACTAGACCTGTTTTTATCATCGACCATGTTGGAGATTATGCTGCTTAAAATATGTTTGGAAAAGTGGTCTATTGTGAATTGATAAGATGCAATTTCTATTTTGATGATGTTTGCAGTTTGTTTTCATCTGTGTCGTCGATTAAGTTAAATATTTTGCGTACTTTCACACGTCCATCTTTTGGACAACTCACAGGGAGACTCATGCATATCTATGTTGTCGATTAAGTTAATTATTTGCAATACTTTCACATTTCCAACATTTAGTTAACTCTCAGGAGACACATACAAAATTGATATGAACATATCTTGTTTCAGCATTTTTTTAATATTCATTCTTATATGGGATTATAATGTGAGATTGCAGATATGCTCAGTTTGACAGTGCGAAAGAAACTTTTGAAGTCATATCAGACTACGAAAGCATGCTCGACCTATTTATATGCCACCTCAACCCAAGTGCAATGCGGCGACTAGCACAGAAACTAGAAGATGAAAGTGCAGATTCAGAATTACGACGATATTGTGAAAGGATCCTTAGGGTGCGCTCAACTGGGTGGACGCAAGGTATCTTTGCAAATTTTGCGGCTGAAAGTATGGTGCCCAAAGGACCAGAATGGGGCGGTGGTAATTGGGAGATCAAGACACCAACCAATCTGAAGAGCATTCCTCAGTGGGAGCTTGCTGCTGAGGTGATGCCATACATGAGAACCGATGATGGTACCATTCCATCAATTATCACAGATCACATAGGTGTTTATTTAGGTTTGATAAAAGGAAGAGGTAACGTCGTGGAAGTGAGAGAAGATAGTTTGGTGAAGGCATTTAAAGCTGAAAGTGGTGAAGACAAGGTAAATGGACCTCAAAAGTCTATAGTTGCATCGACAGCTAACCAATCCAAAGGGTTGCCTGAGGGTGAAATGTTAATGGGACTAGAAAACCTTGGCAAGAAAGTCACCAGTTCTAGTGTGGTAGATGAGCAAACAAAAGCAGAAGAAGAATTCAAGAAATCACTGTATGGACCTGCTGCTGACGGTACCAGCAGTGATGAAGAAGAAACATCAAAATCGAAAAAATTACACATAAGAATTCGAGATAAACCTGTTACATCTGCTACAGTGGATGTGAACAAGATAAAAGAAGCCACAAAACAGTTGGGCCTGCCGATCAGTAGAACAAAGTCATTAACTGGTTCATCGCCAGATCTTGGCCTCCTTGTACCTCAACCTTCTTCGGCAACCAGTGGACCAGTCACAGCTCCAGTGGTTTCTGCATCTGCTGATCCTTTTGGAACAACTTCATTGACACAATCTGCATCTATGCCGAATCTTGCTCCTAAGGCAGTGGGTGCTGGAGTTGCTGCAGGGCCCATTCCGGAGGACTTCTTCCAGAATACTATATCATCCGTCCAGGTTGCGGCATCATTGCCTCCTCCTGGGACCTACCTTTCTAAGCTGGATCAAAATTCTCAGGTTGCTGAAGCCACTAAAATGCAACCTAACCAGGGTAGTGTAGCTGATGTTGGTCTACCTGATGGTGGTGTCCCCCCTCAATCTACTCAACAGCCTGTTTCACTTGAGGTGGTGGGTCTTCCTGATGGTGGTGTTCCTCCGCAGCCCTTCACTCAACCTCCTGGCCTACAACCTCATGTTCAGATGTCAAAACCT
This sequence comes from Capsicum pubescens, assembly GCA_030864215.1. Classification (NCBI taxonomy): domain Eukaryota; kingdom Viridiplantae; phylum Streptophyta; class Magnoliopsida; order Solanales; family Solanaceae; genus Capsicum; species Capsicum pubescens. The sequence goes on along the minus strand of CM061539.1, from coordinate 195,789,896 downwards.
CCCGTGTCCAACCAACCTCTTGATCTCAGTTCTCTTGAAGGTCCAGGTTCAGGACAACCTTCTGCACGTCCACCTTCTCCTCCAAAAGCTGTGCGTCCTGGACAAGTAAGTGTACTTTTCCACTCTTTTAAATTGTTAGGAATTTGATGGTACCAGACTATGTCCCGTTCCTGCTTCATATTGAACTTGTCTGGATCATTAGTATTAACTGGAAGATTGATGGTAAGCACTAAGATTTTTGTTATTTCTATGTGTAAATGATAGTACATAAGAACGAAAATTGGCCATTTGAATGGTATACATGTTGATAGTAGTATTAAGAATTTTTTAGGACTGCTTTGCGTTTCTGGTAACTGTAAAATTCAGCAGAGACGGTTTATTTACATATCTAAGAGTAGGGTCCTGTCGTGAGATTCTTCACCAAGTTGGTGAAGCTGTTATGTAATGCCTAGTTGATATTTCTGGTTTACTGGAGTGTAGGAGGTACAGTAAGGCCTCAGGATAGGACCCTTACTCAATTACTAATGTTCAGTCGTCTGTTGTCATTGGTTCATGCCTTCATGGTTGAATATCGAGCGTTCTAGTAAGAGAAAATGTAATGCTGCACACCTTTGTATGGCTTTTGTGCTTTCGAAAAATCAATTAGCTTGCCTTAATTTGACCAATTTTGGATATGATTAATTTGGCCAAAGAAGACAAATCCCTTCTACTAGAACATACAAATATGTCCCAACTCAGAATCCTCATCATTTTCTTACAATTTGCGTTTTTCTTTGTCATAGGTTCCTCGTGGGGCTGCTGCTCCACTTTGCTTCAAGACTGGTCTTGCCCATCTTGAGCAAAATCAGCTGCCAGATGCATTATCTTGTTTTGATGAAGCTTTCTTAGCCCTGGCTAAGGATCAATCTCGTGGAGCTGACATAAAAGCTCAAGCCACAATATGTGCACAATACAAAATTGCAGTCACTCTGCTTCAGGTACTTGAGCGTTTACCTAATAGCTAGTCTTTTACATTGCCAAATGGACTATTTGACTCTCTGTATCTTGGTGAATTGGCTCACAGCTGGGAGAGAAACAGTTCTCTACGTTTTGCTTTACCATACCCCTGATTATATCCCCATTAGTTGATGTCACATATTTTTTTTGGTAATATACTGCATTAGAAATTATCAAGCAAATCTACACAGCTCCTAATACAAGTTGCTGGCTTCCTTCTTTAATCATAAAGGACAGATATTCACATTTTTTATATTTAAGCATTCAATAAATTTACTGAGATTTGCAAGTGGAAGTACCAAAAAGTGCACAACTGTACTTTTAGTCTTAGAAGGTTAAATATGTTTAGCCATGTAACACAATACCCTATAAGAAAAGTAGGAGTCCAGCTATAACATTTCCCCTCCGCTCTTGTGTTTCATTCGAAAATGCTGTTGATTTCAACTTTTCAAGATAATTTTCGCATTAGTATTTAATGTAGCAAACCCACTGGCTAGTTTTGTTTTGTCCCTACAGCATATGCAGCAGGTAGTTTCAGATAGCCTTTATAAACCAATAGGATGAGGAGAGGGAGGGGGGAAGGGAGATCTATTTACCCCTGTATGGGTGACTAAAGTATAAAGTTAAGCTTCACTACAGAAGAGAACCTTTGCTTTCTAGCCAACAGTAACATTGAGCAAAATATCACTTGGTTTCAATTTAGGCTCTTGTTTTGTTTGGATGGGTGGCTTTAAGTCCTTTGTTACTTCACTGCAGGAAATCAGCCGACTGCAGAGAGTTCAGGGCCCAAGTGCAATCAGTGCGAAGGATGAAATGGCACGATTGTCTAGACACTTGGGTTCACTGCCTCTTCTCGCTAAGCACAGGATAAATTGTATTCGAACTGCTATCAAAAGGAACATGGATGTCCAAAATTATGGTTATTCCAAGCAGATGCTTGAACTTCTATTATCTAAGGCCCCTCCTGGCAAGCAAGACGAATTGAGGAGCTTGGTTGACATATGTGTTCAAAGGGGCCTTTCTAACAAGTCAATTGATCCACAAGAAGATCCATCCCAGTTCTGTGCTGCTACGCTTAGCCGCCTATCAACCATTGGTTATGATGTCTGCGATCTATGCGGGGCCAAATTCTCTGCTCTGTCATCACCTGGCTGCATTATTTGTGGCATGGGAAGCATTAAAAGATCAGATGCACTTGTAGTTCCTGTTCCCTCTCCATTTGGCTGAAGTTACCTGTAGATTTCACTAGCTAGTTTATCTCTTTCATGATTAGTATCAGTGTGCTGCGGAAACATTCGTAAAAAAATTTCCTCTGGAAATTCTGCGGTTGGTGGTGGTGGTGTTAGCATAGTGCAATTGTTTGTACATAGTGTAATCATCCATTTTGTATCTGCTGTTCTTTTGTTTCATCCACATTATTTTTTCCTTTCTTCCTTTCCCCTCTCGTGTTTTCCCCTGTCTAGTTTGGCCATGTGAGACTAATTCGAGCTGTCAGTGTATTCCTTTAGTTAGTTCTCTTCGAAAATTTTGCTATTAGGGGGTGTTCTTTTGTATCGCCTTTCCATAAATACATCTTGATATACGCAACATGTTTATTTTTCCCACGGATGACTGCTTATAAACATTGATTCCTATGGACCTTATACCCTCTGTAATATTGCAACATATATGTCACACTGGCGCCTAGTTTTGTTATAGACTGCCCAAGGTGACCTCTTTAAGTTTCCTCTCTCGCCAAATTTTTTCCTTATAGTGCAATACAATTTGAGTCCATGCACTTTTGATATATTAAGTAGCCGTTGCTACGGGTCGCATTAATAGTTCTATTCCCTGATAAAAATGTTATGAGCTCACAAGTCAATTGTTTTATTTTTGCTTAATCCTGTATTATGGGTGCGACTTCAGCGAATCTGGGAAGGGGAGCCTGGAGAGTTGGAGTTGCAAAAATACAAGGTAAGGGAAGGCTGCGTACAATATACTTTTGTGGTCAGGCGTTAGACCCCGGGCTGCGCTTTTTATCTTCAGCGAAACTTGGACCACCATCAGTACAGCTGTCATTAGAACATGGTCCAAAAAGTTTAAAATGACGTACACTGTCCCAATTGAGCATGTCGCTATAGAAAACGAAATTAATTCGGAGATAACCCTACTCCAGTGTCTTTTATGTTTTCCAGTCCAATTCTGGTCTTCCCGTTGATGACCCCTTTCATTTTAGACCTGTTTGTTTCTAGTGATATTTGAAGTTTAAGATAATCTAGCATAGTTGAATAAACCAAAGCAATACAGGATAGGAGAGCAAGTCAAATGATAAATTAGAGACCAAAAAGGGTCTAAGTAGCATGATTTTGTATTTATCCCTGACTTTGTATGATACAACCAACTAGTACCATTTCAAGCTAGACTGCGCACTCCCTATAAAGGGGATTTAGCGCAACAGCATTGATGCATCTAATTTCTCTACTTTCATTTGAAATAAAATTCACATATTTCAAGACTGTAAGAAAAAAAAGTAACATAGAGAATAGATGAACAAATTTTGTTGTAAAATATTTGAAAACTTGTAGAATCAGAGAACAAGTTGACTTAAAGCAAATTGAGACAGTAATATACAATTGCACTGCCCAGAATAGTGTACTCGAATGAGACACTACCTTGGCTGCAGAATACAACTCTACAAGTAATCACATTACATTTACTCTGATTCCACATCCTGTTTCAGCAAGCAACATATTTGTTTACTCTCGAGGTAATGATCTCGTTGAGTTTATTAACTCTAGGTGTCTAGGGGATACAAAGAATTTCGTAAACTGAATTTGCTACAATCCTATGTTGTTGTCCAGAACATTTTCAACGACCATCACTTGTTCCATAAACACTTCCCTCGGAAATGTTACGCTTCTCGTACAGTTCCTGTACTAGGTACTTTGTCTTTTGTGCTAGTATAGATTTGTCCACAACGCTGGAACTTGTGGAGGCTGTATTTTATCGGTGTATGAGGTACCTGAAGCTGAAATTGTATGGCATTACTTGTACCAGTAGTGAAAGAGGTTCTCTTCCTCGTCTCTCGAGGCATTTCATAGTTTGATTTCTAAGTTCATCTGGTAGCTGTAGGCACACCCAATCGAGCAATGCATCCAAGTCCTTTGCAAAATCAAGAAGATACCAATCCAACAACTTGGGGATAATGAGCTTATTTGTTGATGAAATACCAACTGCTGCTTGTAAATAATCTCTTTTTGCTGTTTCCAACTGAGTCTCAACTTGAGATGCAGTGTACACCCTCACCTTCAATATGGAAAAGATCATACAATTAGAATTGCTGGACATAATATCCTATAATTGAAGGTTATGTAAATAGTCGATAAACTTACTGCAGGGGAGGACCAACTTCCACAGGAGAGTGCAAATGTGACAAGAGGTTCAGACCACTCCAAGCCAAAAACACTTCGAACCTTCAGCTCATTGTCTTTTGTTGACTTTGAACAGGTCTTTCAAGTGATGGAAAATAGTTTAATAATTTGTTAAACGAAAGAAAAATTCATCTGCTCTAAGCTCACACAACTGCAGAACAGATTAAGGAACATGGAAAGGTAACTTACATATTTTAAGTGATAAGGTAGCCTCAAGATAAAGTGCTCAATCATGATTGCATTTAGAAAATGCCCTCCCACGTTAATTGTTGCCTGATGAAATTCATCCATGTTAATAGATTCCGGATTTCATGTTAACTGATCCATGAGTTTCAGAAAAACTCTATAGACAAGACTTCACAAATTCCGACCAAAAAGTTTCCATTTATGACTTCAACAAGGAGAAACATGTATTAACATCAATTATTGTGGCATCAAAAATATTTGAAGCATGGATTGGAATGATTGAGTAACTTACCTTTTGCATTAGTGATACGACTTGTTCAGCAGTCTCTGGAATACCATGCTCTATAAATGCCTGAGATTCATGACAAAAGGAATTATTTCCTAAATCGAGTATAACATTACTTGAATTTTCAGGTAAAACACAGCCCCTTACATTCATCACACAGGAATTGTATGTGTTTATCCAGAATGCTAGCTTCTGCTGATGTGTTAAACCCTCTAATTTCACAGATGATAGCTTGCCAAAGAGAATCCTTATGTTCAAAATGGAAGAACACAATAAGGACATGCAACATATGGATTCCTTAATCATGTTACTAGAAAATGATAGACAGCATGGAACTTACTTTAGTCTGTGAATCAGAAACGAAGCATTCATTTTCCGGTTTAGATTAACAGAGTTAGCATCTATATTGAGCATATATTTGTATTCGCCAATATCTTGCTTCCTTAATTCTGAACAGATGCAATATGGATCTTGCAACTCCCTTTCCCCATTGCTCTCATTGAAGACTTTTGCTCCTAAAGAGCGGAAAGATTCTGGATTTGCTATCTTCCCTTTAGACGTGCTCAACCTTAATAAGATGCTACATAAGCACTTTAAAATGTCTTCTGAGATTTTGTTTGCTGCACTTTCAGCTTCCAATGGCCCGTCATCTGAAGAAGCCAAATAGCTCTCTTGTGCCTGTTCCACTACCCTGCACTGAACAGCTATTTTGCTGATTGATTCAGGCTTAACTGGAGGCCTTTTTAGCGAGGTCTTTATCGTGTTGACTTGCTTCTGTGGAGATGGCTTATCCTTAGTACAAGTATCAGCCGAGTGATTATCTTTTCCTAGGCCATCTGTCAATGAGTCATTGCAACTCTTCATAACAGCGTGTCTAGTATTTGATGTTACATCATAGCTAATTCTCGAGCTATCAAAGACTGATTCTTTTAGAAAAAACTTTCTACTTGAAGCACTCCTATCTAGCGAAGGAGAAAACTGCGGCACGGATGACCCAAGATTGACTTCACTCATGGACAATGATCTTGAATGCCTTTGCTTAAGACCTTTACCCGGTAACTGAGGGCACGAATCAGGCAAATGGTTATCGTCCACATTTCTCAGTGAACATGTGGAAACTGCTTCTTGATAGAGACCTTGTCTATAATTAACAACCTGTACCTCAAGCCGGACCACCTCTTCTTCCAAAACAGCTACCTCAGCAAGAAGCTCCAATGTCTGCATTATTGTCGTCACACAAAAAGTGAAGGTCAATTCACAGACCATAGTTTAAAATACTTTTACCAGAGACGAGTACAGCTTATACTCAAGGGATTCAATTAAGGGCAGCCCGGCAGCCGAACCACAAGGGTCTATTGTACTTGGCCTTGCCTTGTATTTCTACAAGAGGTTGTTTCCATGGCTTAAACCCGTGACCTCCCGGTTATATGGGAACAACTTTACCGGTTACTTTAAGGCTCCCCTTCACTCAATGGATTCAATCGAACCCAATATTTTCAGAACAAAACGTAGTTATACACGGGAAAAAAATCATTAAAATTTTCAAGAAATATTAACTATGAATTCATCAAATTGAAATACTAACATATTTGGGAAGATAAGGAGGAAGACGAGGTAGAGTTCCTAAAGGTCTGTAGAAAGCTCTTTCCAAAGCTCTGTGAACGTTTTCTTCCTGGCTCAGCTTCTTCTTTAGCTTATCAACCTGCCAATTTTGAAAATGGAAACTATTTTCAGAATTAAAATGAAAAAAAATTAAATACTACGAATAAAAAGAATTGAGATGAAAATACATCTTGAAGCAAGGCTAATTTTCTCTCTTTAGCTGCTTGACGTCGATTAACTCTAGGCTTCTCTGCAGACAAGAATTTGATTTGCTGTTTTTCCATCTTCTTCTCCTATCAAGAATTGGATTGAACAATTTTTCTTCAGAGTAAATTATAATAAGATGATTTTGATGTATAATTAAAAGGGGTATTGAGAATATGAGTAAAGAATCCAAGATGACAACTTTTGTCAGTAGACATGACAGTTGATAGTGTACAACAATCTCAAGACAATGGACAAAAAAAGAAAGAAAAAGAAAAAGTAGGAAAAGGAGGGGACAAAAAAGAAGAGAAAAATCTCAATAATTTAGTGTAATCAGGTAATGTATATCAAAGTTGTTGCATAGCAGAGATTAAGCATGGAAGAAGAAACTACAACTCACTTTTTGAGGATTCAAAGCAAATTTTTTGGGCTGTGGAGGTTGTCGGAATCTATTATTCATGCCTTTTTATTTTCTTGAAAATTATAAGAGAATTGTAGCGGTTGTAAGTTTTTAAGGTAAATTCCAGAAAAAAATCAGTACAAGAAATTTGAAGAAAAGAATTAGAAGTTCAGAGAGGTGGACGAACAACTTGCATGAAAAAAGCACAAGAATCAGAGAGAGAGTGAAAGCAAGAAAGAAAATGGAGAGAGCGGGAAAGATAAAAGGCTGAAACAGAAAAGAGAGTCTGGTGAAAGATAAGAAGAAGCAGTGGCATTGGGGAACTAGCTAGAGCACTGTGGCAAACATCTTTCTTTTGTTTTTTTTTCGGTGCTCGCGTGGAAGCTCGATTAATAAAATGCATAAAAATTAATTAAAAAAATAATATTTTTTTTTTTAATACATATATTCAAGCTCGAAATCGAAAGGAGCACTTTCTTTGTACGTAAATGAGAGGGATATATTCTCCTATTTCATCCAATTATTAGACCGGAAATAGCTTGACTTGTAATATACTAATAGTGGTAATTGTGGTTTCTTTTGTAGTGGACTTACTCCGCATACATATATTTAGTGGTTTTAATGAGTTTTACAAAACAATAATCGTAGTAATTATACCTCTTCTCAAAAGTAAATTTTAATTGGCTAGCTATATGTATGAGCTTTCACCAGTAGAACAACATAAAGAAAGAGGCTCAAAATCTAATTAATTCATAACGAAATCTTACCACAATAAGCAGCACCAACTGGGTTGAAAATTAAAAAAAGAAGACTCCTATCCATTTTAATAAATTAAATTTTTTTTAATTAATTTTTATTATATTAAATAACTATATAAAATAATAATAATAATAATCATATTTAAAATTTTAAAATATTATTAATAAAATACACATATAATCAAAGCTTGGACCAAAAATTATAAAAGTAACAGAAAGCAGAGAGTCCAAGAAGAGGAGACAAGTCCTTTGGTCAGTTGGAAATGAATATGTACGAAGACAGTGAAGGTCAGGTCAGGTGGAATGGGCGGTGCTGAAAGTTATATCACACGTTATGAATTATGATCACTCCCAACATAATACTATTAACATACTCTAAATTACTCAAAAATAATTGGTTGAACATTCAATATTCGATTCAAAAGACTTATTAATTCAAATTCACGACAAATAAGTCGATTAAAGAAATAAAGTGCATTCTATTAGAAATTTTCTGATTAAGAATGAAATTTTTTTCATGTCAATCATAATATAACACATAAGTTTAACATGGGAGCATAAAGTATTAAAAGTATCCTTATTAAAGTGAGTCTGAACAAATCATCTCTAAATATAAATATGAAAAGTTGCTAGTAAATTTAGAAAAATGTGAATCTTTTGGGGACAAAATAATTCTACTAGTACAAAAAGAACAGACGCGGAATTAGGATTTAAAGTTTGTGAATTCTTTAAGCAAATAAAAAAAAATCAAATATTATGATTTATAGGGTTAGAACCCACAACCAAGAGGCCTATAAAACTTTAGCAAGCTCTCTCTCGTTACTAGACCAATGCTGCACTTCATTTATGAATTCCCAACTTATAAATCATTTATATTTACTAGATTTCTCAATATATATAAAGAATCCGCACGAAAGCTAGTGGATTCCCGAAAATCCCCCATCAGCCACCCTAGATCCGCCCCTGCAAAAGAAAATGGGAGAATGAGAAACATTATTTTAGTCTAATTAATTTCTTTGATATTTTTTCATGGGAATATATTCTATTGCCACTAGATGTATTATTTCAGCTGGAACATTGAGTTTGCATATATGCTGTCCAGCTCTTATCACTATGGACCTGCACACCTCTCATTTTCTTAAACTTTTTTTTTTTCTTTCTTTTTAGGCTGTTTTAATGGAAGTAAGGTGAGGGCGGCTCTCTTGTGCATATACAAACATCATCCATATGGTCTTAAATAATATTAATTCAATTTTTAATTATTAAGAAAACGACATATCTTTGGATAATGTTTTCAATTGAATTTAATTTTGTATGTCAAAATATTTGGGGGCAAAAATAGACATTTTTGAGAAGATAGTTCAATTGATGCTAAATATGCAATTGTCACTGCTATGAATTTCTTTCTCCACATAATCCAAATATAAGTAGCAAAACCAATTTTTATGACGCTGCTAGTTACAAATAAATGTGAGATAAACAATACGAATATATAACTTGAAAAGGGCAATTAAAGGCCTGGTCACCAAGTAGCAAATAAAGTACTCACAAAGTATTTGGAAGCAAGTAATGCCAAATTGCAAAATGGACCTTCAAGAATACTTCTCGGAATATTTTTTTTTGGGTAATTATTATTGTACGTATGTGAATTAATTTGCACTCTTGATTTGTCACAAAAATTACAGTAAAAAATTAAAGTAGTAAACTTCTGGTGGATTCCACAGTAGTAGAGAGCAGCTTAATTAATCAATATATTTTTACCAAATTCATTAAAAGTGTTTGTACTAGAAGATTAATTGTGGAGACTACTTTGTGTAATTGTTTATTTCAATATATATTTGTACGTCTGGTAAGTTAGAAAAGTTACGTAGGGGAGTGGTAAACTCTGCATGGGTTCCAATAACGTGCATCTACTACATTAAGCTAAGAATACTTGTACTGAAAGGCCAGCTTTAATATAGGATTCCTTTTGATAATTACTTATCATGCCTCTGTGAATTGATTTTTAACAGAAATTAGGTTCCAAGTACTAAACTTCTCATGCATTAGCAGTGTGATGAGTAGTACCAAATTCATTTAAGAATTGTAAAATGATCATTGCTTCTAATGGAGGACATGTATGTGCACATACTCAAATACTATAATAATCTTCCAAAGGCGTTTCTCGTGGCTTATGCAATTCATAATATAATTCAGCACACCCACAAGGTTTAATTTCAAATGCTTATACTATTCCGATCCCTTCGTCCACACCACTATTATTTGTCTATTATATCTCTATCTTAAATATAATTATCGTTCTTACTAATTAAAACATAGTTCTGTCAATGTAGTATTCCCTCCCTCTTAACTGGTACTCAACAAAAATGAAAATTAAGTGAAAAGATACTACTATTATTAAGCAAAGCACGTGAAAGCATATCCCATGCTTGTTCATTTTCAGCTTCGAAACATATTGATTGTGCACATGTGCCCTTTCAGTTCCATCATATATAAGTATAGGAGTATATTTGTACCTCTCTGCAATCCCGAATCTTCTTTTACTGATTGCTTTTTGACATGACATAATTTAATAAGCCATTTCATATCATAAAAACATACATAATTAAATATCAAAGTGTCATCTTAATTTTTTTCCTCTCTTTTTTTTTTAAAAACAAAAAAACAAAAAAAACAAACAGAAAAGGACTGATCAAAGTCAAACTATCATCAACCTATTTTATTTGGTTTATTATTGTCCTCAGTTAACCTATTCGTCATTCGCTAATCGCTCGTATGAAATAAGATATTAATCAATGAATATTTGTGATAGTGCCAGATTGCTCCCACTTAGCTTCTCCTAGCTGGCCATTCTCTTTCATATTTGCGCATGCATTAGTGCTTTAATTAGCAATTGAAATCAAGAATGCTGTCATAACTTTTCCAGTTAAGGAGAAAAACTTCCAAAAAGATTGGGAGAAAGCCAAAACTATTTTTGATCAACTTGTTCATGTGACTCATCATTCCTATTGTATCCTATGCTAAAATAATGTAACATCACTTTTTTGGTGTTAACATCTGTACGCTGAATATTACTGTAGTTTTTAATTTCATGTTGATAGTTGTCAGTTAAAGATTTGGTTTTGATTTTATTGTTTGAGATGTATATATGTGCAAGTATTCTTCTTCTTCTTTCCTATTAGAAATATTCCACTCCAAACTCCAACTAAGCATCTACTAGCAAATAAATTAATAATATTAATGGGTACCATATATAATATTGTATCACGTTATCATGCAATAACTGCGCTATTATATAGTAATGCTTCATTAATAAATTTCTTTGTGGTTGGTTACTAATGAAAGAGCACAAAATATAATAATGATGGCCGTTCTATGTGTCTCTATTTGCCTAATATATTGACGTTCCCCATCCAATACATACTACTTTAACTTCAGAACTCAAAACATGATTTTGAGATTTGAATAATTTGCTTCAGGATTCTTCTTCATCCTCTTACAGTATTCTCTTTTCTGATCATACTAGGAAAAACAAATATAAAATTTGGTGTTCAAATTCCTAAGGAGAGACACTTATTTTGAGATTTTTTTTTTTTCTTTTGGGCTAAAGCGAAACTTATTTTGAAATAGAGAGAGTCTGAATCTGATGCCTTACTGTCCTAGCAGGGCCCAGTATTTGTTGGTGTCCATCTCTAGCTACTGCCTAACAACCTAATCGAATTTCAACATCATTAATTAAACTAACGAATTAAAATTCGCCAACTTCATAAATTCTTGAAAAACAATTGCCTAATTGTCAGCAAGGAATTTGGTTGCTAGTTGTCTGATCGATGTAGGTGTAATTAGGTAACCACCACTCATAATTGAGGAAGGAGGACATTAAAGAAAGTCTTCAATTATTGAATGGTAGGAGTTAATGTCTTTTAAGTATGAAAGAATGCTTTCGTACAAAGGATAACAAGGGTTAGCTCCATCCCTCTCTTGCAAAGAAGTACTTGCATTATGCATGTTCTGGAGATAGAGAAAGAAGAAAGAGAAGGTATTAAACATTCAAAAAAATGGAGTAATAAGAGGAGAATATGATAATTTCTTGTGTTGGTTATACTTCCAAATAAAAGATGGGAATGAGTGTCATTTAATGCCTCATTCCACCCCTAAACAAGTTGGACAAAATTAAATCCTCTCTTAATAATTTTAAACTTATAGCCATTTTTTTCTCTATCTAAATATAATTTCTTGTATGACAATTTAAGCTCTAAAGTAGAGATGCCGAACCGGGGGTTGTCTAGATTTGAATTAGTCCACGTGAATGAATTAATCTATCTATCTGTATCTATAATCTATTAAAAATGTGAAAGACCTTAGAAATATTATTTGAACTTTTTAACCTTCGTTATAAGACTTTGCAATAGACAAAATAGTCATTTTCTATTTTTATATTTAAAAATAATAATTTAATTATTTTCATAATATTTTGAATTTAAAACCAACTGTGCACCGTCAGCGCACAAAATATTCTCCTCTATCAGTTAACTTGACCTACTATTGCAGGTTATCCAATTATTTACATAAAAATTTAAAAAGAAAAAATTAAGTAACCTGCAATAGCAAATCAAGTTTAGCTGATAGTGTAGAATATTTTGTACACCGACAAAACACAAAAGTTAAATTCCTATATATATAAAGAGAAAAAAACACTGCTTTTCTAATCTCTCAGTTTTTGCTTTTCTTATTTTTTTAATTTTTATGTTTTATGTTTTGTTGTAGTGCCTAGAAATAGCATATATTAAAAAATTTGAATATATTTTGATAAAAGAATTTCATCAGTCCACCAGAATTATCTATTTTATTCAAACTATCCCAACTTTCAGACCGATCGAATTAGAGTGTTTATATTCTTCATGGATTCAAGCTTTGAAAATAACTTTATGCTTCCTGTAGAAATAATGCAAAATAAACTGCGTAAAATAGATCCTTGTGGTTGGACGCTTCTTCAGATCATGCATATAACGGGAATTTTCGTGCATCAAGCTGTCTTTATTAGTATATTTTTTTAATATTCTTATAACTAGTTTTGGCACCCCTTGTAAAGGATGAACATGTGTCACAACCAAATCCTTCCTGTAAAATATAAAGCCACTCTTCCAATGATGATATATATACATATATCGCCTTGTAGATAGCTACTATTTCCTTACGGCATTTACTATTCCCAATCCCAACTAACAACCATAACTTTTTGGGCAATGGGTTGGCTTGGGCGGTCCCCTATTAGCAGGAGCCGATTAGTCGCCTTCACTTGGCTGGATTATATACGTATTGTGTGTATTAATAAAGGAAAGCCTTTTGGTAAGTAGTTATTGGACCACACCTTCTCTCAGCCATATATGCATGGCATTGTTACCCACTGTCAAAAGGGCTTTTCTCCTCCATCCAGTCAAGAAGATTTGCGTTGATAGAGCCCAATTATCTCACTGAAAATTGTGCACAACACACCACAGATTTGTCAGGGTGATAAGATATTTGGTAGTGGAACCAACAAGCCGTTGTATGCATGGATGCCCAATCAATCCGTCGTTATTGGTCTACTCATCCTACGAGCTCCCAATTGTTTAGCCAGCATATTTCGTGAAGGACGGAACAAATCTTCAATGTCAAATTAGCTTAGAATTGGCTAAAGCTAAGGAGTCTACCCATCTATATATTAATCACCAATATTAGATGAGTTTCTTATGTCATGAAGAAATTTTTGATGTAACTCAATTCCAAAAATTATCTCATGAAGGGAAGATCGGCCAAGATCAATTAAGAAGAGCTCATCCTATAAACTCGGATGTAGGACTTCTTGATCTTAACATATTTATTACACATTAACTTATATACTGTTTGAATTTTTTTATACTATATCAGATTATTTTAAGATATAAAAGATACAATTATTTATAATCCGTGAAACTAGCTAACTGAATTTTTTTTTTATTTTTTTTTTTTAAAAAAAGATTCTTTATAACAAGTTAGATCATCATATGATGATATGAACATTAACAAGAGAGATCGGTGACGTTAGAAAGACACATTTGTTTCGAATGCCATATTGTATAGCAAAAATAATTAGAATATCCATTTATTATCTCGACTCAAAAGTTTTATTTTGGCCATCAAATTTATTTTAACACCCCTAGATAGGATGGCCCCTCTGAAAGTAACATTATTACCATGTTGGTTACTAATTACCCACTTGTATTTCCTTAATGCCGGCTATTTCGAAACAACATCATCGGCACTGCTCTCTCTTGTCTCTGGTAAACATCAAGGTTTGGCCATCTGCCTTATCTACTGCTGTTGTATTAATATAACCTCTCATTTTCAGTAACTAACTGCTACGGACAACGTGTGGCATAAATCTAAAAGTTACTACTGCAATCCAACTACACCACGGACCGATAGTTTCTTAACTTCCTTGCCCAAATGTACCCCGTACGTATACAAGTAATTTATGCACATTTTAGTGCATGCCCAAGTAATGCAAGTAACGACATTCAACTAGTGCATATTCTTGAAAAAAACAGGAAACTAGTTTTTGGCTTCTAGAGCTGCTCGTTTTTGTAAGCTTTGGTGGTTGGGAAATTGTGATGGACCAATGTAATCACCAAAACTTTGAGCTGGTGTGAAGAGAACTTGGGCCTCATCAAATTTTATGCCCTTTTATACGTTGGGAAAGGACAGAAACCACACTTCAAATTAAACTATTTTCACAAAAATAGCCATGGAATTTAAATTCCGCTTTCTAGCCATTTCAATTTGTTGGTTTGTTCTATACCGCTTCTACACGCCTTCTATACAGTTTCTATGCATATCTTATACATATAAATATTCTATACGAAAAATATACAGTTTCGATACACAATTTATACAATAATTGTATTTTATTTTTTTTACACATTTTATGCAACAATTATATAATTTTTATACACTTTCTATATATTTTATACATATTCATATTTGATAGAACTATACAATTTCTATACATTTATCTTATATAGATACATATTCTATATAACAATTATACCGTTTTTATATAATTATATTTAATTATTATTTCTAAACAATAAAAAAAGCAGAATATTTTACAGTTAAAAAATTTATAGCAAAAAAAAAAAACTGAAATATTTCTAAAAGGGCCGAATGACCCAAGTTGAAAACTGTATCAATATTGTATATGGACTGTATCAGTATTGTATATGAACTGTATCTGAACTACATGAGAGCCAAAATAACCCAAATTAGAAAACGTCTATAAAATAAAAATAGTATACACGACTAGTCACTTTTTGAAAAAAATGTCAAACTTGGACTATTTGTTTTAAAAAGTGCTATAGAGTGTACTTTACCCTTTTATGTTTTCTTTTGTAGTCTAGCTAATTTTCTGAAGTGTAATAGAATTGTGCATGTAATGAAGGATGACATTTAAAGGTAAGAAAGGTCTATTGGGCTACCGGCAAAACAAATTAACTTGCAGAACATATATTTACAAGTGTTTTCCCCTTTCTTCTCATACAGAGCTACAAATGAACATTGTACTTGACTCTTTTCATTGTTGGGCCAAAAAAGAGGAGCAATATGGACTCCAAGAAGAAAGCAAGATGTGTTTAGTATTGGAGCCATTGATATTATTTTGGGCCTTTTCTTATTTTTGGTCCGTCAGCCGAAATTAATTACGTGTGGCTAATCAAAATATATAGAACATATATACTGATTGTGTGTGTTTATATAAATAATGTGTATATTATATGTACATTTATACTCAAATATCCAAAATTTTCCATTTTTCTGGCTATTTTTTAATTATATAAATTTACCAAGATCACGGAAAGATATTGCACTGTAATTATATCAATATATTAGGTACTTCCTCCTGTTCAATTTATATGCCATAGGTATTATGAAATGTTTCATGTTACCTATATAATTTGTATTGTTTTGTAAATATAAATATTAGTTTAACCTCAATATCACATTCATTCATATGTATCATATAAAATGAGACCCGAAGGAGTATAATTTATTATTACACTACACTATGAATTGAGGCATATTCTCTTGAGTTTATGGTTGGCTGAATTTTAAGAGTTTAGACTGCCAGTCTAGCTTTCCACTACACATTTAGAAGCTCACACTACTGCTGCTAAAATTGGTTGATTATGTCCATTCGTTGTGCTGCATGTTTGGTCCAAAGTCTTGCCCCTCTATGTATTACCCTCTTCTCTTTTGACTTTAATAGAAGTGACAAAAATATAAATAAGAATATTTTAACAATATACATGTGTATATTTGGAAGCCATCACCGTTTGAAGGACGATCAATCTTCATACATATCAAGTTGAGTACAATACGATACTTCAAATCACATGGAATTTGAGGCGGAACTCGGATTTTAACCACAAGTACAAGGCTCTAGATTAAAGTTATTGAGTTTTGTCAAAACACCTGAGCAAAACCATAGTTCTATTATCCCTGATCTGATCGACATCGAACAACAGCAATACTCAAATCCTAATAACTTATGATTGTTCAGGAATACAACACACCAAAAAAATACTGAACAAAACAGGAAGAATAAGTTAACTAGCTAGTTCCGAGGCTTATGTCCCACACCTGGACTATGACCTTCGTCTTCAGTACTAATAGTAGGCAGCTTCTTTGTGTGCTGTCTGGTCATACTTCTTTTTTTAATGGGCTTTACAGCTAAACATCCCTTAATCCCTTGTTTATCATAACCTGAAAAATTAGCTGTGCCAAAAATCATTAGAATTAGGAAGAGATAAACAAGCAAATAGTACAATTTAGCTCTGTTGGCCATGGTTTCAGTACACTACTTTAATTTTGACTAATTTTCCTTTGACTAGAAAATCACTTCTCTCTTTAAGCATTGTCAAAATCAAGAATCTCCACTAATAGTGTGCTATCATTTTCAACCTCCCAATTAGTTGAGGGGTCCAAGCTAGATCTCTTAATTAATTAATACTATTAGCCCTAATAAAAAAAAGTATTAGTAATATTAAATTATGTTAGGACAAACAGAAATCTAAGCCGTACTCTCTAATGCGCATGCTTCAACTTGCTGATTTTGTTAATCAACCCACGAACCTCTGTCTCCATGTGACATGGCCCATGGGTCCAATTTTTATTTTTTTTCATAAAAAAAAAATACGAAACTTAGGATTGTTTGATATGGGGATAAGATAGATAAAGTTATTTCAATATTTATATGACGTAACTAATCATATAATTTTAATTGGATAAGTAATTTTGAGATTATTTAATATCTCTAGCTAGTTAATTGAACATATGATAAAAATAATTTTGTATTTTAATTTGAGATTACGTATAAAACGACCCCTAGAGAATCTAGGTCTGGACAACCTACTAGCCTAGGCAATTAATTTACTAAGCGTATCTTTATCATTAAAAATAACGTAATTCACGTATCAATGTGGGGTTTAAGACTGCTTATGCCTTAAACATAAACTAACTTAACTACCACTATCCCTAAATTATTTTTTATATATAGTGGGGTCAGAAGTCAGAACTCCAAATTAAACTCGAAGTTCAACTTCATGTGTACTTTTCTTTCTTAGAAACACTACTGCTGTTCTAGTACTGTACCTAATTTTGTCTTTTCATATATAATACTCCTAGTAACTTTTAAGATTCATTTGACGTACGGTTGGTAAATGTCAATTCAATTTATTCCTTAAAATTTTAAAAAGGAGGACGATACAGTACTAATAATATATGACGTTGTCTTGGTGTCCTTTTCTCTAGGATTTACAGGGTCGTTTAGTTGAAAATAAGTTATTTCAAAATTATTAATTTTGAAATTAGCTAACTTTGGATTAGTTACTTTACACTCAACAAGAGATAAAAGTAACATTACAATTCTAGGATGAGGTATTTCATGAATTTTATCCCAACCAAACATGAAATAAATTTAACTTAAAATTAATTTTAAAATTAATTATCCCTCATCCCTCCTACTAAACAACTCTATGTCAAGGTTTCCATTAATCATTTGACCCAAAGAAATAACATTTTTTTTTTAAATCTTTGTATAAACAATTTAATATATATCTTAATTCTTGGCGACTCTGTCATGCTTTGTTAGCAAGTTATTGGTCTCTTATGAACACATGGGTGTGTAACTTGTCAGTTTAATTAACCAAGCACCCCATTTAATCATCCACCCCTCCAATCCCCTAACCCCCACACACACAAAAAAGACCCCAAAGACATTAAGAACGTCTAGGTACATTCAATGTTGAGTACAGCTACATTTTTTTTCTTTACAAGACCAGGTACATATGCAGAAAGGCATGAGAACGTGAAGTCCGCAACCTATCTAGCAAACTTTTAATTTTAATTGCACTGATTTCGTATAATTAAGGCATGCAGGTCAAGTCCTGAGTACACAAATTAGATGATCACCTTTTACTTTAAAGAATCCATCGCCCGCTTTAATTCATAAAAACGAATCCATCATACTAAAAATGTTAAATTTGAGGAATGTATTGAGTAATATTAGCAGTTAGCACACAAGAAAGTATAACGGCATGTTCAAACTTGTGGATGAAAGTTCATACAATTCGATATTCAATGATAATTCTGGTGGAAATTAGAGCAGATCCGTAGGTAGATCCTTAACTCACATAGTATCCACTTATAAAATTCAGACAATAGGAATGTAACGTCATATTAATATAATCAAGGGATTTGGCACCAGCAAACTAAAGTTATTGTAAAGTATAATGCACCGTCCATGCAGTCGACATCTCCTGCTTACTTTCTTCAGCCATATTTAAAGCGATAGACTTAAAATTTATTTGTGTTAAGTTACTATTTGGATTAAAAAAAGTTTTGTTTGATCATTAATTAGTTCAAACTTTCTCTCTCTCTCTGAAAGTTTACTGTAAAACTCATATTTCATAGTCATATTTTACGTAATTACCATTATAGTCGTTGTATTCAATTTACGACCGCTGTATTCGATTTTATCAATAGTCCGTATCCAGGGCAAGTTTGTCAAAAGGAAACTATGGAAAACTATTTTGCCAAAGTTCTAAACTTGTTGAATAATTTGTCAAAAAGACACTTAAATCCACATCATCATCAACTTTTTCAACTTAACAACTTCACCCACCAATTATATAATAATTCACTTTAACCCAATACTTCCAACTTAATAAATTCATCCACAAGTTTTAAATAATACACTTCAACTCACTCCATCATCCACCATTATATATATAAAATATCTAAGTTTCCAAAAATATTAAATAAAAAAAATCCAAAAGCTAAAATAGAAGGTGGTTGTTTTCCCTCCAAAAAGCTCCGACTCCGGCCACTTTTCCGGTGTTATTTTCCGGCGATCAGCTCTAAATCAATCCACAAACATCATAAGCTTATCCATTGCACACATTGTTACCCCATTTGTTTGGTATCTTCTTAAATACACTTTCCATCATTGTTAAAAAGCTTGAAACCATTCACATTACTCTAATGCACTTTAGAAAGTATATTACAACAGCTCAGGCGACTCTAAGTTTATTTCTCTATTCCATAAACCCAAGGATCGTTCATTAGAAGCAATATTTACGATTTCACGATTTTCATACGGAAAGCTTCCCAGTCATCGACCACTGATCGTCATTCATTGACCGTAAATATAACCCGACCTAGACCATAAGCATAATCTACCGTCGATCAAAGCCTAATTCCACGATGTCTATTGCAGAATTTGTTCTAGTTTCTGGTGATTTCATAGAAGAATGGGTGGAGACTCCCAAATGCTGGAAATGGAGATCTTTTACCAAGGTGACAATCTCCGTTGTTGTTCGCCGCAACAGTTCATACGATGAATTGGTTGCAAGCATAATGCAAAGGCGGGATCTAGATTGTGCGCCGGGCGACGTGGTGATTAGTTCTCTGATAAATTCGAGGGAAAAAGGTGAATCCTACGATCATAAATAGTGATGTACGTGTGCTGATGTACATGATGGATGTCGATGCAGATGGCTTTAGGCCTATTTTGAGGATAAAGATAGTTGAGAGGTCCTTCAAAGGATCGGTAAATTCATCAGAACCCCCACCTCCACGCTCGGCAGTCGACGATGATTTCAGTGACTACAAAATTGATGGAGATCATCCTATTAATACGGAATATGATTCTCTGCATATGGAAGACGTTTCATCGGATTCGCAAGACGACGAAGAAGGCCGTGGAACGGGATCACAACCGGGGCATTCCTTCACCGACGGAGCAAATTTCCATATCGATCAAATATTTGCCAACAAGAAAGTGCTCAAAATGCTACTAGACGCAGCAGCGGTGAGGCAGTTTTTGATTATTGTTTGGAGAAGAACTGCTATAAATTCTTGAAGGCGAAATACTTATCTCGTGGTTGTGGCTGGTTGTTGAGGGCAATGAAGTACGAAACCTCGTACAGATTTTGCATATACAAGTATGTCGGGTTGCACACGTGCGATGTTGAACACGCCACCCGCAGGCATTAGAGATTGTCCTCCGAATTGATTTCTTCACTATGCGTAAATCATTTTTGGGATGATAAGGGTCCAAGCATAAGCGAAATTCAAAGGATTGTGCTCAAGGAGTTGCATTGCCACGCAAGCTATTGGATGTGTTGGAAAGAAAGTGTAATTGTGAAGAACATCATTTGTGGTACACCGGAGCACAGATATGCTTGCTTGCTGGCTTTTTCCCACATGGTGGAATTGTTGAATCCAGGGTCTTCTTACTCTATCATGGTAAACCAGACTAATGGATCATTCGTTTGCTACTTCTTAGTATTCGAAGCTTGCATACGGGGATATGCCTATATGAGAAAGGTAATTGTCGTCGATGACACACATTTGTATGGAAAATATAGGGGCGTATAGCTGAGTGCAGTTGCACAGAAAACTGAAAATCAAATCTTTCCAATTGCCTTTTGTATCGTCAATAAAGAGAACGATGCTTCTTGGACCTTCTTCTTTCAGAAGTTGAAGTCTATCGTAGAAGATGAACCAGATCTATGTGTCATCTCCTACCAACACATCAGCATTGCTAATGCCTTCTCCCGTGTTTACAGTCGTGCACATCATGGACTTTGCATGAGACACCTCGCTGAAAATCTGCGTGTAAATCAGCACTGTGGAAAACATCTTTATTTGATGAGTTTGGTGAGCATTTGGCCGAAATAAAGAATAATAGCCCCGAGGCAGCACATGTCCTTGAAAATGTGCTTGATTTTGAGAAATGGAGCAGAGCACACTTCCCGGGCTATAGGTACGATGTGATGACCACAAACATCGTCGAGTCACTCAACTCGGTGTTGATGGATAAACGGGAGTACCCCATATCGTACATAGTCAATTCAATCGCTAGAAAATTTAGTGAAAAGTTTAGGGAGCGATATGCCTTTGTCGCTGGTCAAAATAATAAATTTGTGTCTTGTGCGGAAAGGATCCTAAGAAATAACAAGAGTGCGAGCGATTCCTTATATGTGACTAATGCAAACGGGGGTATCGATCAATTCACGATTGTCGGCAATGGCGTTACTGCCAAGGTTAATCTGTTAGAGAGGAGTTGTTCTTGTCGGAAATTTGACTTGGTGAAAATATTATGCGAACATGTGATGGCAGCTTTGCGAACAAAGTATGGCAATGGCGTAGGTTATGATAACATCATCTACGAGTACTCTTAGCCAATTTATAAAGATGAAACTTACCTCCTCGCGTGCTCGAAAGCTATTAAGGTTGTCCCTCTAGAGGCCGAATGAACTATGCCACAGGAAGTGCAAGACAGTAAGATTTCTCCACCCCCTACGATCGCAAATTTGGAAGGAAGAAAGTCAAACGCACTAAGGGCGTCGGTGAGATATTCAAGTCCAAAAAGAGGTATAAGTGTTCGATATGCAAGAAATTCAGGTACAAAAGAACCACATGTGGAATGGCCAGCAAATCGTAGGCAGTCTTTTTTTTTTGCTTCTGTTGTAAAGCTACTTTTTTGGGGGATAAATGTTCATTTCTGTAGAATTTAACGTTCAGTTGTAATCGTCTTAAAGTCTTGTCTACGATAAACAACGTAAATTCTACGGTATATCGTTCACATGATCTATAAAATATTATGTATTGGTTATATGATTGCTTATCAAACATGCTATGTTGGTCTTTTTACCACCTTATCTCTTCAGTCGATGCAATGAATTATTGTTTTCCGTTCCCATTTAATGAAAAGTTGCAGAAACGTCTGTTCACAAGAAAAATAGTTGATATACGCAAACTAAGCATTTTCTTTTCTGACACACATCGACTGACCATTGGGTGGATATATGAAAGGACATCATCTATTGGTCTATAAGTAGAGTGTCTATTTCTACATAACTCTTTAGTTGTCCCTAAACCCAATATCAGAAACCCTCTTCTTCTTCTTCTTCTTCTTCTTCTTCTTCTTCTTCTTCTTCTTCGTCACCCAAATAAAAAAACATGCCTCCAAGAAGGATACCTCTGCTCCCCTTCAGACGTGTTCCCCCAAGATACTACGACCTCCTTCTTCTTAGGAATGATTTCGATCGCCTGTTCTATTGCGTGGGTCAAGACCGCATCTATCTAGAGCGGAAACTCTATCGAATTGCTCGTTTCCTGAGGGCAATTCTGGAAAGGCTTGGAATAGATGGCCCGGACTACATCACTCCCCCAGTATCCCCGTGAAATCTATTTTTTAGTTTTTTATTATCTTTTATGTTTATAAATTTTTATTTTGCGTTCATTACAGAAGAAATTTTCTTGTAGGATTGTTGTTAGAAGAAAGCTTCTTCTTTTTTTTGCTTATTTTGCAAGTTTTGACGGATGTGTCAATGTTATCAATGTAAAAATCGTATGATTATGCAATGAACGAAGTATTTATGTTTTCAAATTGAGTTATCCTCTTTTTGGTTATTATTATTTTTTGTGTTTGCATCCATAGTGAATGCATTTGTAAATACAGATCACATAAACAGTTTATCATCGATCACATAAATAGTCTATCCTCTATCACATACATAGTTTATCGTCGACCTAACATAGTAGTCGATCGTTGATCATGTTAATCGATGGACCAGCAGTTAAATTAAAATAGATAATAACATGTTTTGAAGGTGGTGGAATAAAATAATTAAATTAAAAATGATATAAACAGATAATGACATGTTTTGGGGCTGGTGGAATAAAATAATTAAAGTAAAAATGATATAAACAGATAATAGCATGTGTTGGGACTGGTGGAGTAAAATAATTAAATTAAAAATAATTTAAACTGATAATAACATATTTTGGGGTTGGTGGAATTAAATAATTAAATTAAAAATGATATAGACAGATAATAACATGTTTTGGGGATGGTGGAATAAAATAATTAAAGTAAAAATATTTTGGGGCTGTCATCGATATTGAATCATGTCAAATTCACGTAAAAATACTTGTGCTTTGAGGGTCCATCGACCCTTTTGATCTACCGTAGACTTACACCTTCAGGATTGCATAGATTGGTCTCCTGCTTATTCGTAGACCACAAAGGTCTATGTACCCTTCTATAGATCAATAATTGGATGTTGTTTAAAAATGAATAAATAAATTAAAAATAAATATAGTGTGGGTTTGTACACATATGAAGGAGTGTAAACAAGTCACATAAATATATTAGAGCTCATAAAAATTAGGGATGGTGAATTAAGGAGAGTGTGGGTGGGTATTGGTCGAAACAAACAATATCCTAAGGGTAATGTTTGTCGAAGCACAAGTATGTTTTGAGGATGTTGATTGTATTTATTGACTACCCATTCCACATACTCCTTCAATCACCATTCTTAAATCACCACACCCAAATCAAAAGAGTATGTGGAATGGATAGTTGTTGAACAATCATCATCCTCAAAACACACTTGTGCTTTGACAACCATTACTTTTAGGATATTGTTTGTTCGACTAATACCCATCCACACGCTCCTTAATTCACCATTCCTATTTTTTATAAGCTTTAATATGTTTATGTGACTTGTTTACACTCTTTCATATGTGTACAAACCCATACTATATAAATTTTTAATTTATTTATTCATTTTTAAACAACATCCAAGTGTTGGTTTATAGCAGAGGTCTACTGGTTTATAGCAGAGGTCTACACATAATCAGGAGATCAATCGATG
This sequence comes from Capsicum pubescens, assembly GCA_030864215.1. Classification (NCBI taxonomy): domain Eukaryota; kingdom Viridiplantae; phylum Streptophyta; class Magnoliopsida; order Solanales; family Solanaceae; genus Capsicum; species Capsicum pubescens. The sequence goes on along the minus strand of CM061539.1, from coordinate 195,765,813 downwards.
CACTTCTAAAGTCATAAGTCTACGATAGACCAATTGAATCGATGACCCTCAAAGCACAAGTATATTTTTTACTTAACATATTATTGAGGGTTCATCGATTACGAGTATCTACGGTAAACTTTGGTATCTCGTTGATGGCAGATATAGGTCATGGCCTACGACAGTCTATTAATTGTTATCACTATTTCAAAAAAATATGTTGTTCCAACGGTAATAAACGATTACTTTTGTAATCCATCAGTGTTAATACTTCGTTTTTACTTCATATATAAGGTGTCCATCCCTCATTATTTTATTTCATTCACTTTGTTTTTTTTTTAAAAAATCTACAATGTCGCAAGCATCTCAAACATCCAATTCTAAAAATACTCTAATTTGTCATTGTGGGAATGCGGCTCTCTTGAGAAAGTCACGCACGGATTCAAATTTAGGTCGTAAATTTTATAATTATACCATTGTGAAGTGAGTTGTGTTTTTTTTTATAAAAGTTAAGTTAATCATTGTGTAATTATTATTTTTTTCCTAGGATAATGGCGCATGCTCGTTTTTTAAATGGCTCGATGAGCTATCGCCTCCAAGCAGTCCATCAACGTTGGCAAAATTTAATCTACTACAAAGGCCCCAAGAATGCGAAGAAAAAATAGAGATTTTCTTATGAATTTGTTCTAAGAAGCCAAAGAACAAAGGGTTCACCTCAAAGTATTGCTACATGACACCCAAATAGAGAAGGATCAACTAAAACAAAAATTGATTTCGGCCGAAGAAATGGAGAATGGCCTAAAAATGATGTCATGTGCTAGAATGTTAGTATTCGTTCTTTGGAAAAGTGTAACATGGATGTAGTGATATTGAATAAATAATAATACTTCTATTTTTCTACAATGTTAAACACTTCTTTTGATAGAATCATAGTCGATCAATCAAGACATCAACTTAAAATGGAGCAGCATGGCAATGATAGACTATGAAAGAAGTATACGAAAGATTAGATAAATATTCTATGAAACATGAGAATGTCTCAAATATCCTACCAAACAGATCATTCAACATATTAACAATAAAATAATTCAAATGTCTTTTTCACTATTTTCCTCCTCATCAGCATAGGTGTTGTTGATTTCATCAACGATATCCATGAACCCATCTTGTTTTTCTTCCTCACCTTTTTTTTTTCCTTCACCTTCAACAACTGCTTCTTTCTCACCTTTCATTTCTTCCTCACCTTTTTTTTCCTTCACCTTCAAAAACTGTTTCTTTCTCACCTTCCTTTTCTTTCACACCTTCTTTTTTTCATTCACCTTCAACAGTTGCTTCTTTCTCACCTTCCTTTTCTTATTTTTCTTCACCCGCTGTAGCTTTATTAGCTTCTTCTTTTTCTTCATCAGCTACTGCTCCTATTTTTTCAGCTTCTTCTTTTTCCTTGGCTTTTTCAACTACATCTCCTTCTTTTTCCTTGGCTTCTTCAACTACATCTCCTTCTTTTTCCTTGCCTTGTTCTTTAACTACTGCTGCTTTTTTTTCAATTTTTTCTTCTACTGCGGCTGCTTCTTTTACACTTTCTTCTTGGCTCTTATCTTCTTCCATTTCTTCTTCTTCATCCTTCTTTTCTTCTTCTTTTTTCTCTTCCGCCACGATAGAGGCCAACTCATCCATTTTGCTCCTTTTTTATCCTTCTTCATTCCTCTCCAATTCACGAAGGTCCACATGTACTGTATCATCATAATACAAAGTGTTACTGATATTTAAAGCTGAAAATTCATTAACAACATCAATTATTGAATGAAGTTACCTCGCTCGTGTTGTCGCTCATCTTATTTCTTTTTCTTCACTCTTTTCTCTCTAATATCAGCAATAATATTTAACACCGCTTCCTCAAGCGCAACAACACACTTACGAAGATCCTCGAGAGATGAGGTGCCCACTGCATCTTTGGAGGTGCTCAGAGTATCATCATCACCAACGCGTACTTTAATAGGGTTACCACCCAAATCTCCGTCATCATCACTGTCCTCATTTAAAATAAGGACAGTCACCCTTTCTACTGTCCTCATTTGAAATAAGAACAGTCACCCCTTCAGACTATTTCTTTAAGTCATCGAGGACGTTATTCTTCACCTCATCCGTATATGGCTCAAAGGTAATCATGTAATCCATCTTCGTCTCACGAAGAGTGGGGATGATGTACGGGTGCACGTTCTACAAAATATCAATTAACAATTACATAACATTCGATATAATAGTATTATTATTATTGCATAATAAAAAATAAGTTCATACCTCGATAACTTTTTCTTTGTACTTGAGTGGGTCGCCTTTGATTATCTGGTCACTTTTTGTAGTGTGCCATCTGAGGATGCAGGGAATAGGAAAGGGTTCATCCGTTGATTTTGAAGCAAATTTTTCAAGATGAGGAAAGGCCTCGTAGATCCAAACCTGTAAGCAGTACAACAGTGAAAAAAGAACTCAGAGTCTATGACAGAGTATAAATAAAATAAGAATCTACGATAAACTCACTAAAGGGTTTATGGTAGATACCATGAATGCCCAAGGAAATCTGAATAGAGCATAGGATGCCTTCTGTTTCTCATCAAATACTTCCCTCTGCTTCTTCAGGTCACTTTTCTTTTTCAGATAGTCCAGGGTCAGTTGAAATGTCACTTTCCCCCACGGATAATTCTCGAAGAAACTCAAAGAATCGATCATTCGAATCAATTTCGTGTCGACAACCTTCGTCAAATCTTTTGCAAACAACATGGCGTGCAAGAACCACAGTAAACAACACTTAAACTTCTGGTCCTCGTTAAGCTTATTCCCTCTGATCAAGTGTAACAAGTTGGCCGCCGTAATATTTTTGTTTTTCGTCACCTTAAAGCAAAAATGTTCCCCCTTGTCTAACACATTTTCATTTTTTATTCACTGAGGAGTTCAGCCCCGTGATCAAACAAAATTCTTTCAATACAAAACAGACAGGCTTATTGTTAACGCAGAACCACATCTCATGACGCATCTTATCTCTCTTGACGCGATGCAACAACAAATAATGGACCAACCGTCCATTAAACTTGACATGTTCCGGCAGGTTTCCCATGTGTCCGAAACAGGACCGCTTGAATCTTTTTTTTCAACTCCTGGTCGACAAGAATTTGCTTAAATTCTCGATAAGCAGTTATTCTTGATCTGACCGATATCTTCGCCGGGTAAGATCCGACCTTGTCCATTATCATTCGAAGGTCATACTGCTACACGAAAATAAACCTTGACAAATATGGCACGGACAAGGGATTATTATCCCCATCATCATTGTTTCTCCCACTTCCCTTGCTCTCTTCACTGTCACCACTAACACTGCGCTCGAGAAGGAAATTTTCACTAGACTCGGTGTAGTCGCTTATCTCCTTTAAATTCGGATCTGATTCAGACACTTTCTCGTCAATTTTATTTCTTTTTGAGACATTTTCAACTGCCTCGACTTTTCTTTTTCTACTTCTACTGGATTTGCCTTTAGGATGGATGCTTTTTTTTACCAATTTTCAACACAATCTACACCTACAGAACAAATCTCTTATTTCCAGTTCATAGACCACAAGTCTATCAATAGAAATAAGTCAATGCTCAAATGAAATCCTCCAAAAAAAAATAAAGAAATACCCCACCAAAATCCAACATGGAGTATCAAAATGAAACTAGTGCACCTAATAAAATTAATTAGCTATTAATATTTCAATTTTCACTATTTTAGCCATCACATTTTAAAAGAATTTCATACTTCTAAAAATTGATTTTAATCTAGAGCATTCTGATTTCATAGACCACTGGTCTATGGACAGAAACAGGTGACTGTTGGAATCAAACTGCCTAAATAATTCTTCAAATAACGATTATCCCACCATTCCACCATCACAGTTCACTCCAAAACATCAATAACTGGATCAAAATTCGACATGCAATATCAAAACACAACAATTGCTAAAAATCAAACCGATGCACCTAATCGAACTAATTAGCTATTAATCTTTCAATTTTTACTATTTAAGCAATCATTTTTTAAAAGAATTTCATACGTCTAAAAGTTGATTTCAATCTAGGGCATTCTGATTTCATAGGCTACGGGTCGATTTCATAGACCACAGGTCTACGGACAGAAACAGCTGACTATTCGAATCAACTTGTCAAAATAACTCTTCAAATAACGATTATCCCATCATTCAACACTTCTTTGCTAAAAAAACGGAACTAAATCAAAACTCCTTAATCAACCAAATTTGGAAAAAAATTCTTACATCACTACGAATCGATTAGCAAAGCAACCTGTTTAAATGGATCTACAAATGATCGAAACATGATTTTAACTAACCCTATGAAGCAACAACGACCTCTTAGAAGCTGTAGAAGAAGGAAAAACGAAAATGATGTTTGGGGAGAACTCTTCTTCAAAGCAGGAGTTGGGAGAAAATTTAAGAGGAGAGAGAACGTTTTTTTTTATATTGGATTAAGTTGATGGGTGTTACTGTATTATGTTAAATTTGTAGATGGGTGTTGTGTATTATATTAAATTTGTAAAGTTAGAAAAATAATACAATGGTCTCTTGGCCCACATGTGGGCCTACTTTTTCATTTTTTTTCACACTTTTTATAACCTAACCCTATAAAGTAATTCAAAAAGAAAATAGTGTCTCTTTGGCAAAAAAGTTTTGAGAATGATAGCTTTTGTCAATTTTTCCCCTGTATCCATGTAAAATATAAATACAGTATCTATTTAGCCGTTATATTTGATTCACAACCGTTATATTCACTTTTACTCAGTGGTCTATTTTCATAAACAAAGGTAAATACGCTACATATTTAGTCTCGCAAAAAACACTGCCATTTGTTTTTCTTTTTCTTTTTTTATATTTTTTCTTTTTCGTGTTTTCCTCATTTTTTCTTTTTCTTTTTTTTCTATTTTTTCCTTTTTTTATTTTTTTGTTTTTATTTTTTTTCTCTCTTCTATCTTTAACTTCTATTTTTCTTTCTTCTTTAATTTTTTTTGTTTTCTTTTTTGTACATATTTTCTTTATCATTTTTTTTGTTCTATTTCATATTTTTTGTGTTTTTGAAAAATAGGACTACTCGAGCACAAGTCATGAATAATAACGCAAATACCATAATTATTTATCGTATTTGTAGTCACACCGTCATTTAAATTTTTGTATTAATTGATACAATTATATTTGTATCTGTATTTTAAAGTTCGCGCTTGTATATGTATTTCACATTTGTATTTGTATTTTATAGTTCGCAGTTGCATTTTTATTTGTTAGTTTGCACCATCATTTATATTTTATATAATTTGCACTTGTATTTTAAAGTACTGTTTTGTATTTTATAATTGACAACATATTATATTATATTATATTATATTTGTATTGTGATTTTATTGTGTTTGTATATTTAGATTATATTTTAATTCTATTTTCGTCGATGTCTTTTTATTTTAAAGAATTATTTTGTATTTGTATTTGTAAGTTGATTGCATATTGTATTTAGCCGTGATTATGTATAATTTATCATTTGTATTTGTATACAAACAAGTAAATGCATTAATTGTATTTTCTTGATTCTAAAATATATAAATATATAATGTATCATTTGATAAAAATGTACTGTTTTATATTTGTATGTCAAAATGATCATTCGTATTTGTAAATAGACAAATATCACTTGATACAAATTCAATTACAAATAAATGAAACAAATGATTTTACAAATACAAATACAATATGTATTTTTATATATTGTATTTGTATAAAAAATTGAATTATATTTATTTGTATCAATAAATACAACTCGTATCAATAAATACAAACAAGTATTCGTAGAAAAAAAATCAATTGTTTTTTTTTTCAATAATTAAAAGATACAAATGATAGTTCGCATTTGTAATACATTTGTATTTTTGGGTAAAATCTCAGGAATAGACCCAAATTGGGGTGGCTTTCAAATTTTAGCCCCAAATAAAAAAGTTTCCTTAAAATAACCTTTATCTATTAACTAATATTTTTTGAACGAAATTACCCCTGACCAATGGAGTAAATTACATAAATGATCCTCATAATAGATAACAACTCTATATTTATATTTTTCAACTTTTATTTTTTTCTCTTTTTAATTTTAGTTTGATTTTTTTTTCTCAACCCTTACCTTTTTTCCTTTTTTCCTCTCAACTTTTTTTTTATTGTACTTTGATTTTTAGTTTTTCTCAATCCTTACTTTTTTTTTCTTTACACCTCTCAACGTCTACTTTTATAAAAGAAAAAAAAACTTTTTTTATTTTTCTTTGATTTTATTTTTTCTTTTTAAATTTTTCTCGACCTTTATTTTTATTTAATTTTTAAAATTTTTATCAACCTTTATTTTTTTCCATTCTCTCTCAACTTCTACATTTTCTTTGATTTTTTTTTAAATATTTTTCTTCACTTTCTTCTTTTTCCGCAATTTTTATTATTTTTGTTATTTTCTTCGATTTCTTCCATTCAAGTTACATCTCATGAGCAAGAGTTGACACTATTACATTATAAAGGCAAGACTTATGACTTCAAATAACAAGCAACGTTTCATGGGCAAGAGTTGACACTACCACATTGTAGAGGCAAGATCACTTATGACTTTCAAACAACAAGTTATGTTTCATGGGTAAGAGTTGACACTTACCACATTGTATTTTGATTTATGAGATGTGTTATAACTCTTACCTTGGAGGCAAGACTTAGCTCAGGGACTTTCAAACAACAAATTATGCCCCATGGGAAAGAATTGACTCTACCACGTTATGTTTTCGTTTATGAGATATTCTACAACTATTGTCTTAGAGGCAAGACTAATTAGCTAAGCCACTTTCAAACTACAAATTATGCCCCACGGGCAAGAGTTGACTCTACCACGTTATATTTTCACTTATGAGATGTTCTACAACTATTGCCTTAGAGGCAAGACTTAGCTCAAGGACTTTCAAACTACAAATTATATCCCACGGACAAGAGTTGACTCTACCATGTGATATTTTTATTTATGAGATGTTCTAGAGGCCAGACTTATCTCAAAAACTTTAAAACTACAAATTATGCCCCACGGGCAAGAGTTGACTCTACCACGTTATGTTTTCATTTGTGAGATGTTCTACAGCTATTGCCTTAAAGGCAAGACATAGTTCAAGGACTTTCAAACAATAAATTATGCCCTACGGGCAAGAGTTGACTCTACCACGTTGTGTTTTCATGCCCTTAAATTTGCTTTGATGTCAAAAAAGAAGATCCCTTTGCGGATGATCCAATTTTTTATTTATTAGCAAAATATAATAGAATTTTAAAAAAGGAAAAAACGATCAAACAAAATAGAGAAATAAAGTAAGAAAGATTGAGGAAAAAAAAGCAAGAAAAAAATAAAGATTAAGAAAAAATTGAAGAATTAAAAAAAATGAGAAAAATAAAAATGAGAGGAAAAAATAAAAATAAATTTTGAGAAATTTGAGGAAAAAAAAAAGAGAAATGATAAAAATCAAAATAAATAAATAAATAAATAAATAAATAAATAAATAAATAAATAAAAGTTGAAACAAATTAATTTAAAAAAAAATAAAAAAATAAAAAATAGATAATGTTTGAGAAAAATGAGAAAAAAAAAGTTCAAGACAAATGAATTAAAATATGAAAATAAAATTAAAGGAAAAAATAAAAAGAGTGAAAATAATAAAAATAGAATTTGAGAAACAAATGAGTATGAAAAATTTAAGAAAATTTGAGGTGTATAGGGCAAAATAGTACTCGTACTATACTAAAAAGGGAAGGAAGACTAGTCCTTAAAGATTTTTCTTATTGGAGAAAAAAATATAAAGTCACCCACTATTGGGGCTATATCATGTAATTTTCTGTGTATTTTATGATTCGCACTTGTATTTGTATATTATAGTTCGCATTTGTATTTGTATGTTATTGTTTGCATTTGTATTGATATGTTATAGTTCGCACTTGTATTTGTATTTTATAGTTCACACTTGTATCTGTATGTTATAATTCGCAGTTATATTTACATTTTATAGTTCACACTTATATTTGTATGTTATAGTTCTTATTTGTATTTTATAATTTGGAGTTGTATTTTGTTTGCTAGTTCGCAAAAATGAAAAGAAGGAGAAAAATGAAAAAGAAAAAAAAGAAGGAGAAAAATATATATATAAAAAAAAGAGTAATAGAAAATAGAGAAAAAAATAAAAAAAAAAAGAAGGAGAAAAAATGAAAAGGAAAAAAAAGAAAGAATGAAAAAGAAAACGAAAAAGAAAAAAGTGAAAAAAGAAAATAGAAAGAGAAAAAAAAAAGGAAAAGAAAAAATGAAGGAAAATTTTGAAAAAGAAAAAATGAGAGAGTAATAGAAAATATAGAAAATACACGAGAGAGGTTATGAATTGTAATTAGAGATAATTAATAAGTAAGAGGGGACTATGAATTGTAATTAGTTGAAACTTAGACTAAATAAGATAATTAGGAGTCTATGTTTGTTAATTTCTGTAGTTATCCCTATATATATATTAGTTTAACTGCACGTGTAATGTTTGATTATTTAAAATTAAATTATTTTATCTATTGTGGAGATTTTCAATAAAGTATAAAAATTCAAATCAATTTTCAAAAATCTTTCATACTTTAATATAATAATGTAAATATAAACATATATACATAAATGTTTTATCAGTTCCAAGTGGTTGATGGATCATCACTTTTGCGCGTTTGCATACCTCTTTCTGTTGTTGCCACAGGCTAAGAGAGATATATCAATTTAAATCATATTTGTGTTACGATTATTTTTTCTTTTTTATATTTAAAATCTTTCGTTATTTTTAAAGTCAAATCTTAACAAATTTATTGATTACATTCTATTAGGTACTTAAAACATTTAAAAATCTGGAACTTCTTAATTTTTCCTTATTCTAATAGTTTTATGTTTATTTTTAAATTTTTCAAATCTTCTTAAAATCAAATTTAGTTGATTTAGAATTCTTAAACTAATAGAAAAAACATCAGTTGTCGTTAATTTTGATGACTTCTAATAAGCAAAGGTTTTAGCATAAATATATTTAATTGATTTTCAACTCTTAAATTAGAAAAAGACATAAAAATTCAGATGTCTTCTAATAAGAAAAAGTTTTTATCATAAATATATTTAATTATTTTTCAACTCTTAAATACTAGAAAGAAGCATTGGAAAGGACGATTTTGTCTAAAACAAGAACTTTTAATGAAGGACAAAAAGTTCAATTCACTTTTAATGAAGTACGACTTTTAATATATATATATATCGTACTTCAAATTGAATCAAACAAATTAAAACGGAGGGATCGGAATAACTATTATGTCGTCTATGGCTGCGATACGACAACCAAATATAACAAACTTGCCGAAAGGTTTTCTACCTTAAATACCTTTATTGTGGAAAGAGATTTTGTTCTGTTCAACGCCCCTCAACACTCTCCATTCCTTATATTCCTCTTCTTGTCAACATTTCCTTTTTCGTGAAGAAAATGCTCAGACAGTCTTTTCAAACAAACAGTACTTTTATTCCGGCTTGTTTTCTATGAAGCAATCATAGACTTGTTTACGCTAAAATTACGAAAAATTCCTCTCCCATGCATTACATATTTATTCTAAAATATCAAATCCCATTTTGAGTGACCCATCCATAGAATTACCGCTCTTTCCATACCTATTTGTTTATATTCTTCACTAGTTCAAAATATATATTGAAATTCAAATATTAATTTATTGATAAAGAGTATTTGCAATACTAGAGTAATTGAACTTCAAGTCGAAATATCATTTTACTTTTTTATTTTATTTTATATTTTCATTTTCACTTTATTTTCTCTCTTATATTTCTCTTCTTTTTTTCCTTTTTCATTTTTTTAATTTTTTTTTTTTCTTTTTCATATTTGAAAATAATTATCTTCATGATCTTTGAGATTTTAAAAATAAAACATCATTACTGTCTTTCACTATCTTATGTCTCTATCTTTTTTTTTCTTGTTAATTTTTTTTCATCTTATTTTTTTTTTCATTTCCACTTTATTTTCTCTCTTCTATTTCTCTTTTTTTCTTTCCTTTTTCGTTTTCTTTTTTTTTTCCCTTTCTCTTATCTTTTTTTCTTTTTCTATTTTCTTTTTCTTCTTCTTCTTTTTATTTTATTTTGTTTCTTTTTTTATTTTATTTTTACACTTCTATTTCTCTTTCTTCCTTTTTTTTTTCTTTTTCACTTCTCTTTTTTTCATTTTTTTCTTTTTCTTTTTGTTTTTTTTCCTTTTTTACTCTTCTATCTCTAACTTTTATTTTAAAAAGACAAATACGTATATCACATACACATATTCAAAAAACATATAAAATACATAGCCATACAGATCTGGATATGTATTTACGGTACAAAATATACATACGTATTTACGATATACATATCATATTCATATTAAATAGTAACAAACATAACTATACTATATATCTTCATATGTATTTGCGAAATACAAAAGTGACTCACATAAAATAAGAATATACATATGGATCAGGTATGTATTCTGTAAATACATATGTAGAGCTATATGTATTTTATACGATGTTGGATTTGTCTTTGAACTGTACATACTATGTCGTTTTAGAGGGTAACATATGTACTTATTTGTTTTCTTTTACTGTTTAAGATATATATCATGTATTTTTTTATTACCTTTATGTATAGGTATATAATTGTCATTTTATTATAGAGATTTTGTGTCATATATGTTTATATATATACGTGTGAGTCAGATATGTATTTCTGTAAATACATATGCATATATATATGCATGTTTTTTTACCGTAAATACAAATGCAGATCTGTATATCTATTTATTTTGTATATTTTTTGAATATGTATATATCATATAGATATTTGTCTTTTAAAAATAAAAGATAAAGATATAGAAGAGTAAAAAAAAACATAAAAACAAAAAAAAAATCAAAAAAAAAAGTGAAAAGGGAAAAAGAAGAAGAAAGAGAAATAGAAGTGTAAAAATAAAAGAGAAAAAAAAATTAAAAAAAGAAGAAGAAAAGGAAAAAAAATATATGAGAAAAGGAAAAAAAATGAAAAATAAATAAAAAACGAAAAAGGAAAAAAAAAAGAGGAGAAGTAGAAGAGAGAAAATAAAGTGGAAATAAAAAAATGAAAAAGAAAAAGAAATTAAAATAAATAAAAAAAGATAAAAAAAAATGAAAAAACTAAAAAAATAAATATCTAGAGATATAAGAGAATAATATTTTGAAATTTTGAAGATTATGAAAATAATAATTTTCATATTTGATTTTGATTTGGAAAAGGAATCTACTAATAGAAATAAGAGTAATTTATGGGAATTTAATTAGATGAGATAATTATTCCTTATTTAACTCGACTAATTTGAGTAAAACAAGGACAGTAAATCTTGTTGTATATGTATTTGTATAGCAACAGTTTACTTAAATACAAAATACAATTTGCTATTTTTCGTAATTATGAAACTATTACTATAAAATTTACAATTAAAGCTCTATAATTGTTATTTTTGAAATTTTCCCTAATAATTAATGTTCTACACATGCACATCTCAAAGGACGTTAATGATCAAACGCAACGGTGCTTGTAGTTGGGACATGACCCATCTATAGTTTTTTGCAACAAACGCAACAATTACAACCCCTCCATACCAAATTAACTAAGTTGAGGCCAGCTATATGATCACTCTAGCTTGTTGTGTTTTTAAATCTACGCTCTATCACTCTTTTCCAGAGTTTGATGGTATGACTCATGAGTTTAATGTCACAATAGTTAGTACAGCTTTTGACTATCTATTATTTTATTATTAATTAAAGAATTATTAATATTTTTGCACTGAGTGCAGCGTTCTCCGTTAATTTAGATTTAAGAGTTCCATGCATATTTTTACTTCAAGCGAGGATTATCCTCGGCTTTAGGGTTGGTACTTTATTTTAGGATCCGGCTCCTCTTTATTTTTCTTTTCTTCAATTTCTCTTAGTTCTTGCTTGGATTGAAGACACATGTCATAGTTTAGTTTAAAATTAATGATTGAAATTTAATTAATTAAATCAAAGTTCTAACCATAATTATCTGCTTCCATATATTTAATTATATTTGTTCCTTAAATGTCCATTATATCTTTTACTCAATATTTTTAAAAAATTCTTTACTGCCACGAATATATTTTAAAATCTTTTCCTAAATATTTTTTTTTTAAATTCATAATATAATTAAAATTTTATTTTTTCTAATTTAGAATTCAAAAGAACTACACAAAGAAAATATAATGAATTTTTTCGGCACAATATTTATATTTGATTTGATACAGATATAATGAATTTATTTGGCACAAAAAGAAAATAAAATTAGAAAAACTTAAAGCCATAATATTTACTTTTTTTTTTAATTTGAAAAACATTACTAAACAAAAACGACAATATTAGCCAAAGAAAAAGTAAAATCCCGGGTGAGAATTGTTCAAGAATAGAAAGAAAATAGTTTAATATATTTAAGAAAGATATAATAAATTGTTAAAAATATTTAAGCAACAATTATTAATTTTAAATTATGACATGTGTCTTCAATCCAAGCAAAAACTTGGAGAAATTGGAGAGAAGGAAAATGAAGAGGAAACGATCTTTTTATTTTATGTTCTTAGTTGTCATGTTTTATATTACGAAAGTCAATTAGATTTAACCAAAAAATAAATAAATAAAAAAAATCAATTAGATTAACTTTTAAAACTGAATTAGATTAGCTTAATTTAATATTTTAAATTTTAAATTTAGATATTCGAAAATTATATGAAAAGCATTATGAATTGCAATTTTTTTTTTTTTTAATATGGTTGAAAACTATACATTTTAAATATTGATCAAAGTTTATTTATTTGAGCCTAAAAAAATGAAATTATGACAAGCAAAAAATAACGATGGAAAGAGAGTAGCTAGTATTACTATTTCACCAATGAGCTCAAAATATCTCAAATTAAAAACAAACAATATATACAAAAGTACTTTTTTGCTTGATTCACAGAGAGAAATAATCACAACTGTTTTTTTTTTTTTTGTTAATTACTTTTGACTTCTAATCATGAATCGAATGACCCACACCCGGACTATGCCCGGGCCCTGAAGGTTGAAAATCATCAACGTTCTGAGCCTTGCTGCTACCTTCAGTTGCTTGTGTTGATGACCCAAAATTAGAAGATGGCTTATAATTTCCACTGTTTTTCACTTTCAAAGTGTTTGAATGGTGTTTGCTGTGCTTAGACTTTAGGTGCCTTGCTTCAACATGTAAAATCTCATGACTCAAGATCAATACAATGAAGAAAATAATGGCTTTAGTCTTTGTTGAAGTCATTGTGTTACTTATGATACTCCTATTGTTTATGATATTTAGAGTAGGGTAAAGAAGAGAAGTAGTTTGGAACAAAAATGTTTTAATTTGTACTATGTAAAAACACACGTACAACTGTAGTATATATAGGCACGAAAAAAGGGGACAATAGAGTATGTATTTTCCTAAATATTTGCCCTTTTCCATTGAACATGAAAGAGAGGAACATGTGCTTGTGTCCTGTCACTCCTCACCAGTGGGAAAATTCCTATTGAGATAAAGAAAAAAAGAAAGAAGAATGAATATGTAAAGTAAGAATGGATGGTTTGTTTTGGGTGATTAAGGATGACCTCTAGTGAAGAAGCAGCAAAATATTGCTCACATGGTATGCACACCATCCATTCTATCGATCTTCACTTGCTACTTGTCTATATTCCCCGCCCATGCTCCCATCCCATGGCTCTCCACACTTGGCTCCAACTCCAAAGTGTATTATTACCTTATACTATCAATATTTATTTTCAGTATACTTTAATGCATATGCCCCGGACCCCACTTTGTGGGAATGCACTGGATTTATTATTGTTGTTGTTTAATGCATATGTCCATCTCTGTGCAATACGTTTACGCTCGTATTTCAACTTATGTATATAGTGACTGACAGTTTAATTATTTTATGAATTAATCTTGGTAAAAAATATGTACTATATTTGGGTTAAAGATACTTTCTCTTTTTTACATTTGATCTTTCCTTACATGAATATTGGAATTTGAATAAGTTTATGACTCCAATGAAGATCGATCAATACTCCTTCGGAAAAACAATAAACAAAGATTTTTTTTCTCCTTACATATGCGGTATGCCCATCCTTTGGTTTCAAATAACTAAAAATTACCTATATACACAAGTTAAAGTTACATAATTACATGAAATCCCAAATTGGTAAAATATTTACACAAATCTCAAAATAATTACAAAAATTCCTTTATTTGGTAATTTCGGCCGCCTTTTACTCCCTCTTTTTCTTTCCCATTACAAATCAGTTTATCCTCCATTATTCAATTCTTTTTTTTCACGCCTAAAATCAAGCAATCATACTTAGAGTTTACCAGTGTAAGTTTCAAATATTAATTGAACTTATTGATTTCATTCATTAATTTTTTTATTTTTTATTTTGAACTTCACCAAATCAGAAAGTCATGAACTTGTTTGAGAAAACAAAGGCAAAAAAAAAATGGCGACGAATTATCAGAAGATTCGAAAAATCTCAATTTGGTCATCATCATCATCAGTAGAGCACAACGGGGTGGAACATGCCACGAAAAATGAATCTTATGAACAGAACACAACGGTGTTTATTCAAACGATTGAATCAACGAAATCACTTACTCAATCTTCAGTAAGAATCTAAATCCTAATTATTTGATTATTTAATATTTTTTATATTATTATATTTCTGAAAAGGAATGATCTTGCTCCGTTTTATATTTTTCTAATACTCTTTCAAAGATTCTATTTTGTAATATCAAATTCTTCCAATATTCTTGGATCTAACTTTATGTTTCAAAGATTCTATTTTATATGTTTCAGTATTTTGTCTAACTTTATGTTTGTTTTTTGTTGAAACAGGCTAGCTTTGTGGTTGCAAAGATAACTGCAATTTGTACACCGAGGCTACTCAAAAGAATAAGTGATTTGCTACGATGAAAAAAATTACTTGTCATCGCGTCCAAAGATGTAGAATTTATACATTATATATTACTTTATTTAACACACTTATGGATAATGTAAGTTTTTGTATATGTAGAAGAGGTTGTTTTTGTATTTAATCGAATTATACAATTATAATCTATGAATTTTGTATAAGGTTACATTATAAATTCTGACAAGTTTATAGATAAATAATGTATAATATTAATATTTTATATGTATGGTGTAACATTATACATTCTTGAAGTTTTTATTTTAAAGTATAAGATATAATATATCAGGCATTATACATTAGTTATTTTGGAATGTATAATATAAGTCTAATGATATATATTTTCAATATGTTATACATTAGAAGTTCTTATTATATTAGTTGTGTTTTATGTTGTATTTTACAGTTAAAAAGTCCTATTTTTGTATAATTTTTCATGATACCTTCTGTCAAGCTTATAGGTCATACATGTTTAAAGTGAAAAATTTAGATGTGTAATATGACATCATACATTACTGCAGTTTATTTTTAAAATGTATAAGTTGCCCTTATACTTATTCTAATGTATAATATAAGCCTGAAGATATATATTTTAATAGAGAAAAAACGTGTTTTCCCCCCTGAACTTGTCCGCTAAACTCACTTTAACACTTAAACATAACTTCCATTTATTTACCCTCTTAACATCTTTAAAGTGTATTAATTTCACCCCTTAAGCTGATGTGGAATTTAAAAAAAAAAACGTGTTTTTCTATTAAAAAACTAATATGGTCCCACTTTTTTAATTATATATATATATATATATAAAGAAAAAAGAAACCCACCCCTTACCTCTCACCCCACCCAATCTTCATCTTCTTCATAAGTCCCACCCCCTCACCCCACCCCGTTTTCTTGTATTTCTTCTTACACCCCACCCCAATTCTCTTTTTCCTTCTTCTAACTCTCCATCTCCACTTCTATTATCTTCATTAATTTCTTCAAGAAAGAAAAAAAATGTCTGTGAAAAGTTATGAATTTTAATGGGTTAGAAAATAATTTTGGAAAAGAAAGTTTTTCAATACATGATTGTTGAACTAAATTACTTATGTGAATTTTCAAGAAATCTGTTGTTGGATTTATGAGATTGCCTTTTGTATCCACCATTATTGAAACTTGAAAAAGCTTGAAGACAAAAAAAAAATAAGTGTCGAATTCATGGTTGATGTTCACATTGATTATTAGGGTTTTCTGCTGATGATGTGAAGTTGTACTTGAATTTTGAGTTTAATTGGTATGAATTTTGCTAGTTTAATTTTGTATCTGCCATTGTTGAAGCTTGAAGACAAAAAAAAAATGAGTTCGTCGAATTCAAGATGCGATTGATGTCGAAATTGATTATTGAAATTTTCTGATGATGTTGTAAAGTTGTACCTGAAATTTGAATTTGATTGGTATGAATTTTACTAGTTTAATTTTGTATCCACCATTATTGAACCTTTAAAAAGCTTGAAGACAAAAAAAAAATGAGTTTGTTGAATTCATGGTTGATTTCAAATTGATTATTGAGATTTTCTAATGATCTTGTGAAGTTGTAGTTGAAATTTGAGTTTGATTGGTATGAATTTAGCTAGTTTATATTGAATTTTGAAACCCAAAAATGAAGAATCCATACATGGGCAATGTTGAAGATGACAGATGACGGCGGGGTGGGTGAGGGTGGAGGCTGGGGGTGGTCGGGTGGGTGGAAATGTATGTGAAAAAAATATTTTTTGATATATAGATATGAAATTATTTTTAAAAAATACTTTTCTTGCGTGGCTCCGACGTGGCAGTGACGTGGCGCTGATTTGTCGGCGCGTGTGCACACTCTCAGTTGTGAGAGTGGTATTTAGTTTCGAAGGGTGAAATTAATACAATTTAAAAATGTTAAGGGTGTAAATAAACGGAAGTTAAGTTTAAGTGCTAAAGTGAGTTTGGAGGACAAGTTCAGGGGGGAAAACATGTTTTTTCTCATTTTAATATGTTATACATTAAAAGTTCTTATAAAATGCATTTTATGCTTTATGTGGTATTATACTGTTAGAAAGTCTTATTTTTGTATAAATTTTTATTATACCTTCTGTTAAGATACATAGGTCACACATGTTTAAGGTGAAAAATTTAGATGTGTAGTATGTCATTATACATTACTGCAGTTTACTTTTTAAATGTATAAGTTGTCCTCATACATGTGAAATTGTTGTGTATTTTACTTTGATTTTTTTACGAATTTCGTCAATATTCAATTCCATCGCGATCGTAGCATTCAATTTCAAAAAGTTAATACTTTTCGAAATAATAATTGCATCACATTTATAGAATTGATAAATGATTTTCAACTCTCAAATTTCGAAATGACGCAACAATATGAGGGTGTTCATAATTTTTTTCTGAGAATTGAATAAAGACGAAGACGTTTTTTTTTTCTTTCAAAAACGTCATTAAAAATGAGGAAAACTAACAGTGATGTTTAAGAGTTTTTTTATCAGTTATTTTATTTAATCATACAAAACATAATTATAGGTAATTAATGACTTTATTTAAGGGAATGAAAGATTTTATCTGATTACTCTTAATGTAGGAGATTATGTTTTATCATCTTACCTTAAATATAGGATTAACTGTCTTAACATACATTCGAGCTATGTATGATGAGCAGCCGAATGTATGAGTATATTTGCAAAATTCGGGAGAGAGAGAACTAGAAGAGATTTTATGTAATTAATTTGAATAGGTAGGGGATTTATGTTGTTTACACGTCTCATTGATACTTAAAGAAATTTCTCTTCATTAAATATTTACTATATTGAGATGTTTGTAGTTTTCATAAAAAACAATTAATATCAAGTACTAGTACTACTAAAATCGCCAAAAGGATTTTTCCTTAATATTTATGTTGAACTTCTAAAATGATAAATAATTTGAGATGACTATTTTTAGAAATCATGACAGATAATTTAAGACGGAAACAGTAATTCTATACGTATATGAATGCGAATTCACTTTCATCCACTATATGGAACAAATACTTTAACATGTCGTATAAGCATGTAATATGTCTCTAGTAACCAGTTCCACTTTTATATGGACGATTATCTATTACTGTATCAAATTTGATCTCATAGTTTAAATTTCTTTTTACAGTGTTATATATGTTACTCTGTTTTTTTTTAATTAGAAATCGAAAATAGCCTAAGAGGAAAAACTGCAAAAAGATGTAGACGCACCGTTGAGCCTAAGGACATTAAGAAGCCAGATCGAACTGAAAAGTGTGAACCTTTCATTTCAGTAATATGCTTGGCTGGCATTACAAACAAGGAATGTGATTCCTGAGAAAATCACCATATAATTGGTTTAAACAATGGGTGATGTCCTTAATTGGATCTTCTCGAAAAACTTAACTACAAACCATAAAAATATGCACTTGATACTTTTTTTATTGCCACTTGTTGACTTATTGTTCGATAGCTCCTAGTCTTGATCTTTCCATTCACTTTTTTTTTCCCAATCCATACACGAGTCCGACTAATTTAAAATCATGTCAATTATTAGGTCCTATTCAGACTAGCTTTTCCTATCGAAACTGAGATCTATAATTAAGGCGAAACGACCCCATCCCCGGCAATTTGGTCCATTCACATAGTTGCTCCAAAATTACTCCATATCGCCGATATTAGTACTCGTACGTCTAAATATTTATATTTTTATTCGTAGTTTGTCCCATTTAAATAGTTTTGGTCATCAGGATTAACCCTCTCAGAAACTATAATTTCAGGAAATAACAAAGAGCCCGTTTGAATAAGCTAAAAAAAGTGGCTTTTAAAAAGTTCTTTAAAAATGCTAAAATTTATTTTAAAAATAAACAGTTACGTGTTTGGATAAAAGTATCGAAACTGAAAAAAAGTTGTTGATGTTTTTGGTAAACAAGTGTTGTTAAGTACTTTTTTTGGTCAAAATGTCTGAAATAACCTTAAAGTTGTTAACAATATATAGAGTTGATTATTATTAATTTTTATTTCTAAAATGATTCAAATTAAAATTAATATATATATTTTTAATTCAGTTTCAATATATATATATATATATATATATATATATTCAAATTTGTGTTTATATATCTATTAGTAATTTTTATTTTAAAGACAAATTTTAGGCAACCTTAGTTTTTCTCTCCAACTTTTGATAACATTGTACATAGTGATGCAATTTCATAATTAATGACTTGGAGACGTTTATCAATACAATTGCAATTTCATATATATATATATATATATATATATATAAATGAATGTCTATTAAAATAAATCTTTTTTCTTGGTTAAAAAAGTTTAAATCATCAAACAAAATATATATGTTACTAATAATTATAACTACATTAATAGATAAATAACTGGTCACAAATGATACTATTTGTTTGGTAAAATGACTCTTAATTGAAAAATATATTACTCGTTGATTAAGTAATGACTATATCACTATTAAAATATTGTCGAATACGAATGTTGCGTCGTCAAATATACATGAATCGTTCGCTAATCGTTCATGAAGTTGTATATCTTCAGTGAGTGTTCTTCATATGTCTTGGTTGGTGAGTTTTTTTCTTAGAGAAATTCATATGCTGTACAATAATAATTGTCCAAATTTAAAAGAATATATTAAAGAAGGGAAATAATACATAAAAATCATATTTCATAAATTAGAAGTTTCATACAAAAAAGGTATTAATATGGCTTTTAAATACCCTTATAGTTGTTAACATTATATAAAATTGATTACTATTAGATTTTTAATTTTAAAATAATTTAAATTAAAATTAATTTATATTTTAATTCAATTTCAATATAAACTACTTAATACATTTATTTTTAAAAAAAATTTCATGAATAAATAAGTTACTTGTGCTCCATTTTTCTTCTTAAAATTGAACAAAAGAAATCCAAAAAAAAGCAAAATTTGTTGTTTCAGCTATATGGATCCGTTTTTCTTTGTGAGTTTTGCCACTCTAATTAACCCATTTTTGTTTTACGAGATTTTTTTCTTCTGAAAATTGAACCAAAACACTCAAAAAGGAGCCAAAATTGTTGTTTCAGCTAAATAGGTTTATTAATTTTTCGTTTTTCTTCAAGAAAATTGAACTAAAGCTAACGATATATTAAAATTTATTGTTTCAGTCAAATAAACTATTAAAAAAATAATTCTTCTCAATTCCTCATAAATTTCATAAGCATCAAATTATTAGCAACCCATTAAAAAAAGAAATAGAGACACAAAATAGAGAGAAAAATACAAACATGAATAAAGAAACACAAAAATAGAGAAAAACACACAAAAATGGTAGAAGAGAATAATTGTTTTAGAACAAATATGATGACAATTTTGAAATATGTGAGAATTACAAGGGATAAATATGTCTTTTAGTTGGTCAAACTAGAATGGTTTATAAGCCAAAAATAAAAAGTAGGGGTAATGGTGTTTTGGCTTAATAAAAGCAATTTTTAACTTTTTTAAGCCATTTTCAAAATTGCCAAACACTTTAAAAAGTAAAAAATGACTTAAAAACTATTTGACTAGCTTTAAGCCATCCAAACACGCTCTAATAATAAAATATCTTTTGCTGTTTTGCAGTACAGTAGGAAGGCAGCTTTGCAATTATTAAAATCAGACAACTATTTTTTTTTATTTTATTTTTTAAAAGAAACACACAACAACTTAACAACTCTAATTATAATTATAGAATGTTGTGACCGACTTTTAATTCTAGTTTAATACTCATACAAGAATATTCGGAGACAGTCGAGTACTACACAATTACACATTCTAAGTAGCGCCATTGTTAATAGTCTAATACATAATCCATGTATTCTTTCAATAGAAAAAAACAAGCTTTAAGACTGAAACCTTTACCAGCCTGGCAATTGCATTCTATATATCTTTGTAGATATCTTAATATTTTTTTAATTACTTAGAGACCCATCACGTCATGAGATGATATTATAAAAATTCTTAAACAATAAATCATGAATGCGTGCGCCGTGCGGTGCCCTTTTCAATTAATAATTAATATTCATGAGTAGCCCTAAGTTTCACATAAAGAACAGTACCACCCTCTAAACAAGGTCTTTCCAAGTAAGTGTGGGCGTTCGATCGGTTCGGTCTGATTGTTTAATATCGATTTGGTTTATTGGTTTTCGGATTGACAAAAATGACATTCATAATCAAACCGAAATAAATTCGATTTGGTTCTATTTTTACAAATTCGGTTCGGTTATTTTGGATTTTTATTTCGGTTTGAAATATTAAAGTAGTTAGCCTCTCTTTTTCATAACTGAGCATTTAGAATTGATGGATTTTTTTAGAAAAATTATTTTTTCCAAACCTGTTTTTTATTCCCAAATATAAATAATTATAAATAACTCAACATGGATGAAACAAAATGAAATAATCATAAGTTTAACATAATACATAACGTCATTAATCATTACATATAATATAACCTTGCATAAATAGTCTACAAAACAACACAAAACTCGTAAAAATAGTCCATGAAACAACATACTTTCTGCATAAATAGTCCATAAAACAGTCCAAAGTCACCAAAATAGTCCATAAAATATTTGAGTCACTAAAACAATCCATAAACAGTCTGCGGCGTATGCGAATTTGATGTTAAATGTTAATTGTGAATGTCAATTACTAAATATTATATATATAATAAAATATATATATTATTTATTCATTTATAAAATTTCGATTTTTCCGGTTTAAACCGATTTTTTTTTTTAAATTGAAAATCGAACTGAAAAACAGAAATTCTAAAATTTCAAATCTAATCCGATCCGAAAAATCGAAAAACCAAAAAAACGAAACTAAAATCAAATTTCGATTTGATTTTTTAGTTTTTTCGATTTAAACCAAAATATGTCCACCCCTCTTTCCAAGGGCATTGGATTGGCAGTCGAAAAGCAATTCCCTTTTCATTATTTAAAGTTTATGCTACCCTTCGAGAACTCAAGAGCTACCTACAGAAATTGTGCTTAATTTTGCAAAATACTTACAAAAGTAATCCCTGTCTCAATTATATATATGTGACACTCTTTTCTTTTTAATCTGTAATATCATATTTCTATAATTGGAAATAATTTAACAGAAAAGTTTTTTTTTTCCCTTAATGAAATGTTTTATCGCCACATAAATGTCTAAGATTTATTCTACACCACAAATTTCAAAACTTCTATTTTTCTTTCTTAAATTAGGTGTCTAATGAAATAATATCACGTACATAAATTTAAACAGACCAGTAGGTTTGACAAAATTTAACTATTAAAATTTTTAGGAAAGTCGAACTGGTAACCATGCACCTTCCCACTGAGCTACACATTTAGTACTTATATATACTGTTTATTAGGGACTAGTGCTTATCCTGCTAAGTTTTTAATTAATTAATTTTTTGTCCTTAAACAACTGTTGCATGTAACATAGAGATTAGAGAAGCCTAACTTTACAGTTTAGAGAACTCAAAGGCCTAAGGTGACCCTTTGCGGTTGCCTAATTCCAACTTGTGTATGTGAGGCTAAAAAAGCAAGATTCCTTAATTACGAGGACAAAATTGGGAAGATTCTTGATTTCCTTTGCAGTTAATGGCAAAAAAAGAAGATGTAAACAATGAAAAGGTGGTCTCCATGGCTTAAGGAGCTAGCTAACAAGGTGCTTACTAACTTATAGTATAAATTTCAAAGGGCAGTGTCCCAGACAAAGATTAGTGGACCCTAATTAGCTAAGTACCAGTCCATTGCTCGCACTTTCATGTGCATTATTTTGTTTTCACTTGTATGATCTCAATGGGGTTGGTGAAGATTTCTTTTGATTCTGTGTTTTCTCATGGATTTCCAAATCTCATGTGGAGCTACCGTTAATTCGCATCTGGGGAAAGTAATTCTCCTCCACTGTGACGCATGGATGTTAGGTAATTCTATAATTGAATATCTAAAGTTTTTTTTGTCATTGATCATTAGTATAAAGAAATTAGCAAAAGTATCAGTAACAATGAATTTTGTAACAACAGAGTTGCTCGGATGTTAAGCACCCAAAGGCGCGGAGCCATCCGAATCTCATTCGATTGAAAATTATACTATTTATACATGGTTAAAATTATCGTTTATGAATATATAGTTGACGTTAAAGCCCCTCTGGCTAGTTCGTATGTTTACTTCTGAACCCCTTAGTAAAAATTTTAGTTCCGCCACTATAAACACCCTCACTTCCAACTCCAAAATTGTGAATTCATGTCAGTGTGAGGTGCAAAAAAAATATTTGTAGCTAATTCTTATTTTTTCATGAATGTTAAAATTTAAAAGTTAATAGTGGCCGGTAGGGGTTATTATTGTTTTATTTAATTCCCTTCTATCTTTTACGGGAAAAAAATTGAGCTGGATGGCGGTCTAGTCGTGGTAAGTTACATATCATGCAAAGTGATTTGTGATGTAGTAGTAAAGAGATCCAGATGTATTGCCTTAGTTAGTTTCAATTTATTTTTCCTAATTGCAATTTAAATAGCCAAAAGATATTTAATTTGATCATATTTTTCAAAATATTTTAGATTATTAATTATTACAACTTATATTACTTTTTATATAATTTTTTATTAAAAATAAATATTTAATATTTAAATTCACATTAAATATTAATTAGCTTGACCCTCGTACTATCAAACCAAACCAACATAAATTAAAATAAAAAAATAATAGTAATACATATTACAAGAGCTGACATACTAGGGACTCACTAGAAATGATAAGTTGTTCACATGAAGCTGTACTTCCAAAAAAGTATTCATCACGTGAGTATTACATGACCTATTTTGTTTTGTACAATAGTAGGATTCATTTTTCATTCTCGCATGCTCTTTTTATATGTTATCAGTCAAAATGATTTGATCCAAAATATTTGTCCAAGTTAATTTAAATTGTCTCCAGTTCTACTCTGTGGCTCATAGTCATTAATTACTCATTTAATAAATAAATAAATAAATAAATAAATAAATAAATAAATAAATAGGTGTAATTTGATCAAATACCTTACGACTTTAGTCTAAAATATTGTTCGGTGAAAGAAGTTTTGTTACCTTGGAGTAGTCATCGAGAATTTGGAGGCATGCATTTTAGATTTTCTTCTTGTTAATTAACAAGTTATAGAAACGGCGAAGTTGTAATTAAACCTTGAGGAGTACAATATAATGAAAGTCTTTTCACAATTAACTTTGAATTCAATGAGTAAATTTACATCATTCATGAGCCCTAGAAACTAAGCCAATCAAATTAAAGCTAGTAGTACTACATAATACATGCACGCAAGCAAATTTTTTTTTTTTTAAAAAAAAAACATTACAAATGGATGATCCATCTCTTCATGACCAAATTACCATTACATTAGGGTAAAGCTTGCTAGTAGCTAGCTAGTCATGTTTAGAGTGACCAATGCCAGGGCTGTGTCCAGGGGAGCTAAAAGCATCTACACTTCCTTCCATAAATCTAAATCCACTTCTCCCCAACTGTTTAATGCTACTAGCTTCCTTTTTATCGATGACTTTTACGCCTAACGACGTCGCGACATTAACGTTCAATGTTATAGCAAGATTTCTTCCTTGGCTAAAAAGAAGTAGGTTTGATACGAGTAGAAACATGAAGAGTACTGAAGTTGAGGTATAAAAGTTGGCCATATGGGAAAAATATAGAACAGAAAAGGCAAGAAAGCAAAGGGTGTTGTGTTGGTGCTTTGCTAAGACTAATTAAGAGGAAGC
Organism: Capsicum pubescens; assembly: GCA_030864215.1. Taxonomy (NCBI): domain Eukaryota; kingdom Viridiplantae; phylum Streptophyta; class Magnoliopsida; order Solanales; family Solanaceae; genus Capsicum; species Capsicum pubescens. Next base: position 195,740,889 of record CM061539.1, on the reverse strand, counting down.
AAAGCTAACTTAGAACTTTGAAATTTTAATAGAGTAATAGAGGATAGTCCGTTTGGCAAAGGGTTTGGGGTGGTATTTAAAGAGTTAAATGAAAGCTAAAGATTCCATAGGAAGAGGTGCCAAAACCTAGCTACCTCATTGCCTCCTCCCTCAAATTTCAATTTTCTTATGAAAAAAGTAATGGTAGATAGCAACAAAGACATACCCTCGTTTCCTTAGTTTCAATTTACGTGACATTATTTTCTTATTAAGTAATTAGATAAAAAAAAATTAATAAATTTTTATATTTGAAATTATTTCATTTTAAACTTCTCATCAAGCTCACTTACTATGAATGAAAGTTATACTCGTTTTGTCTCAATTTATATGACTTTAATTTCTATTAAAGATTCAAATTTCTTAATTTTGACCCTACATTTGGACGTAAAGTCTCCCAACATAAAATTTACATACTTGAATACTACGTAAAAAATAATACTTTATAAGTTAGAATAATTAATAATTTAAAATGACAAATAAAAAATTGTGATTAAAAAAAGAAATTAATTCTCGAAATTCGAGCATCATCACATAATTTAGGACGAAGAGAATAACACATACATGAAGGAACACAACTTTAAATTAGGAAGAATACCTAAAAAACCCTTTTAAATTTGGATTATAAGTTGTGTAATGGAATTATTGGTAGTCTTAATTATTTCATGGACTTGGCTATCGGATAGCCTTTACAAATTACACTATTTAACATGGACGAGACGGAAAGCATTATTTAATTTTAGGCGTATAAAAGTTAAGTAAAATAAAATAAAATAAAAGAGCAGCATCCGGGTACGTAGGGTGTTTTCTTAATGCCAATTGCAAAATAGTCCCACACAGTAGAATAGGGCAGCTCACTGCATCAAAGATTCATGAAGTCAAGTAATTAAAATTATGATAATTTAAGTAATCCAAATAAAACGCATAGATATAAATATAAAGGGCATTTGGCTAGAAAAAAATTTATTCGATCGATAATACTTGTCCACTATTGATTTGACTCACATTTTATTCATTGATTTTTTAAATTAAATAAATATTATTTAACATCTATTTTCAGCAACATAAATAAATAAATAAATATGAACGGAGGGAGTAATTATTAGGTACATGCAGGACTATTGTCGTTCCCTGTCCCATTAGGACGAATACTTTACAGTTGCAGCTCAAACACCAGTGTAGCCATAAAAAAGATTTCGAAATTAAAAACTCTGCTCACATGGTAAGGATCCAACTCATGTTAGATAACCGCTATTTGCACATTTAGACAAAGTATCATGGGGTTAACTAGTTAGCTATATATATATATGTATTGTATGTACATATATAATACATTTTAATTAGCATTTTTTTTTTTAAAAAAAAAAAAGAAGTGTTTTTTGGGGTCTAATTACAGTTCAGACTCTGGCAGTGTGTGTAAGCACACAGCATATTCTTTAAGGAATCTAAACAGCTCAGATTCTTCAAGATTCACTTTATTGGGGGCTCATTTTTCATCTGCTGCCCCAGTCAATCTTACCATAAGAGATTCCTTCAATTAACATATTATCAGTGCTTGTGTTGGACTTTTCCTTGGTGGCCGCTTACGTCTACCTACGATAGATACTCTTTGATTCTTAGCAGTCAAATTTTCATAAAAGTAATTAGTGGGATATATGAGCTCAAACTGAAAAACAAGACTTTAATTTGACTACAGCACCCTCTTTCCCTCTCTCTATCATCAGTGGCGGATCCAGATGGTTGGGCGAGGGTTTCCGAAAATCCAGTAACTTTCATGTCAATCTAGTATTTATATAGAGAAATTTAGCATATATATAAGAATTATAAGTTGAAAATACATAAACAGTGGGTGTTGTTGGTCTACTGGATCAAAGTGACTTGTAAAAGTTTTATTGACTTCTTGGTTCTATGGGTTCAAATCCCCTTTGTTACTGTTTGGTTTCATTTTTGTCTAATATAGCAAGGCAAAATGACCTTCTAGACCCTTGTACTATGTCAGTTTTGTAAGTTGGACACTTCTACTTATATGTTTGTCATCTGGACCCCTGAACCCACTAAAAAGCAACATTTTAAACCCTTTTTTGGTGAGTGTAACACACTCTACCCCACTTCAGTTGTCATGTCAGCTGCCACGCCTGACACGTCTGCCACGTCTGCCACGTCATCTGACACGTCATTTCAAAAAAAATAAAAAAATATTACATTAAATTCCAAGTCATTTTTAAAATGCTACATAACAAATTAAATATTAATTTAATTAAATAAGAAAAATTTATAAATTGTAGAAAAATTTGATAATCATGTTTTTATTTTTTCTCACAAATTAAACATCAAATCCATTCCAAATAATTAAAATTCTTCTCCAACTAATTTAAATTTTTAACTACAAATTCATATATACAAACATAATAAATTTTTTATTTTTAAATTTGAATATTTTTAACAAATTCACAAAAATTTTAATTTTTTTCAAGCGAAATTCACTAATTTTTTTCAATAGTCGCTATCACTCACTTTCAATTTAAATTTAAATTTTAATCCCCAAAAAAATAAAAAGATTACAAATTTAAATTTTAATTAAAAAAATGAAAATAATTGAATTGAGAGGAAAAATTAAAATAAAAAATAAAAAGTGAACGTGTGTGTGGGGGGGGGGGCTGGAAGAGTGTTGGGGTGGGGTGTGGGGGCTGGAAGGGGCTGAAGTGGGGTGGGGGAAGGGCTGGACGGGGCTGGTGAGGTGTGAGGGAGTGGGGCTGGGGTTGGGTGGGGTGGGGTGGAAAGGCTGGGGGTGGGGTGCGATGGGGTTGGGTAGGGTGTGGGGGGTGGGGACGGGGTGGGGTGGGGAAGGGCTGGACGGGGCTGGTGAGGTGTGAGGGGGTGGGGACGGGGCTGGGTGGGGTGGGGTGGAGAGGTTGGGGTGGGGTGCGATGGGGCTGGGTAGGGTGTGGGGGTGGGGACGGGCTGGCCAAAAATTGACCCCATCACTTAAATTAAAAAAGACGGAGAAAAAAAAAGGACCCTTTTTAAAAAAAAAAAAATTACAATTTTTTAAAATTATTTTAATGTAAAATTGGTCAAAAATTGACCCCCACTCGCAATCTCAGGCGAGTGACTACACTCTTTTTGTCTAGTCACCATGACCTTGCCACATAGGCAAGACCAACGGTCAAAGGATGCAAAATGTTATTTTTTTATGGGTTCAAGGGTCCAGATGACAAACATGTAAGTAGAAGTGTCCAACTTACAAAACTGACATAATAGAGGGTCCAGAAGGTCATTTTACCATATAGCAACCTACAAACATTAAAATCCTGAATCTGTCATATAATAATGTTAAAAGTTAACACAAAAATGCAAAATGTACCTTGACATTTACGAGTTCTAAGGAATATATCTATCTATTTGAGTAATATTTTTATGTTGTTTAATATTCCTATAAGGTACTAATTAGCATTTTGTCGTCTATGGGTAGGGAGTCATGGTGGGTCGCATGTGCCTTTACGTTATTTAATCGTATCTTCTCTGCAATTTGCAATTGAAAAGTTGTTAATTAGCTCTTCTCTGACTGACATAAAATTTTTAAATCAAAGGTTATGGTTGTTCATTGCCCCATTAGGAAACCTCTTTGCTCAGCTGTCACTGTTAACTCCACTTGTTCTCTTCTTATAGTACGTACCACTAATTAAATGTACTTAATTGAAGTTTAGTGGGCTAACATGAAAATCATCAACAATTTAACGCCAGATTGGAAAGTTATACCTTTTCAAATCATACATGAGTATCTCATATAAATTAGAAATCTAGTTACCTAAAATACTACTGCGATAAATTCTATATTTTCTAGGTGTGTGGAACGGTGCTCCCTTAGTTACATTTTATTTTGCTCATGTTAACAAGTAAAAGTGAACAGCTAAAGTAATCTGGTTTCAAGTTCTACCTAATCCTAAGCCGAAAAACAGAGTTAAAGTATCAGGATAATTATGACTATTAAGTTGCCCAAGAGGTAAATGGCACATGAGCGGCAAAAATCGCACTTGTTCATAATTAACTTGAATTTTTTTTGAAATATTCTGTAATCGATACTTTTGGAATAACATTTTTTCTTACAACTATGGCGTTCGAGCCATCTTTGTACATGTCTATCTATTATTCTACAGTGTAACTGTTATCTCCTATCCAATACAAGCACCGATAACTCTATTAGCTAATTTTTATATAGGAACAAATCACTACTGTACTTTTTTCTACTGCAGGTTCCAGGGAAATTAGACTTTCTTAAATGCAAGAACCGGAGAATTAATTACATACTAAAGTAATTCCTCTTGATTTATGTATTCTTTTATGTATAAAGATGAGATTTTTTTTTTTCTATAAAGAGTGACAATAATTAAAGTTGTGGGCATTATGGTCTTCTGATTGTGGTAATATATACTTTATATGTTCATGTTTGACTTGAGACTTCTCTTGAGAAGAAATAAATAAAATAGAACTTGATGATACTGGTAAAATAGGTATAAAATCCTAAAATATCTCTTGGTTTTTCAAATCGAACAAACAAAAATGAATATTTATTTTTAATATAGTGAACAAGCAAAAGTTGTCGGAGGGAGCATAATTTTGCAAGCACTCTCTGTTGTAGGCTTGGATATATAGCTGAAATTGGTACTTTACACTCTTTCCACTGTTCATAAATATCTATGCATGGACGATAACATGCAGAGAGATATCGATGTGTTAAGTTTAGCCCCTGTTAATTATCTATAAAATTAAACTCATGCATAAGCGAGACGAACACAAATGATTGCCAAAGACAATTTCAATTTTATAACATAACATTTCTAAAATTATAACATTTCGATTTCCAGATATACATAATACAAGTACAATATCCTTTCGCAAAATACAACTTTCAAGCTCTAATAGTCAAGCTGTGGCGAACGGACGGACGTACCATAATTGGAAACATAAATTATAATACTATAGTACTACTAAATACTGGAGTAATTACAAACAATTAAGTAGGGGAAATGACTTCATCTAAATATTGACAATATGTCTAAACATTTGGACCAATTTTTTCATCTTGAGAAGCATGACCAATACCCGGGCTGTGTCCTGCTTTGACATCGTCTATGCTTACTTCAACAGTACTAGTGTGCTTTGGTTGATAATTTGCTTTTGGCACTGAGGATGAATGTCCAATACCTGGGCTATTTCCTGTTGCTGTTGGTGCATACTTTACTTTTCCACTTGGTGCATTTGAAGTGTCATCAGTACTAAAACGTTGTCTTTCAGGAATTCCATTTCCACTTTCGGGGTGTTTCAATTCTTTCAGTTGTCTTCCCTCAGCAATAAGAACTTGATGGCAAGCAATTGCTGCAAGAAGGAAACTAAATACACAAATATATTTGAGACAAGCCATATCTATAGGACAAAAGAAAGTTCCTATAAAGGCTGTTAAATTAAAAGTGATTGGGAGTTTTAGTACTGTATTAAGATGCTAAGTTTGGGAGTTGAGTGAGGAATATTTTCAATTATAGTGCTAGCTTGGTATTTATAGGAAGGAGAACTTCCCTACTCATCTAATGTCATGATCAACAAGTATTATAGTATTATATTAGTACGGAGTGCTTATTTCTTTTTTAAAAGATAGTATTAAAAATTGTCCTGTTTGTAGTTACAATTTGGATGGTTGTGGTCCTTCAAAAAGTTTGGAATGCTTTTTAATTGGAGGATCTTTCAAAAATAGTCATATTTTGCTGAAAAACTCATCTTTTATAGTCACATTTTACATAATTATCATTTATAGCTGTTGTATTCAATTTACGCCTGCTATATTCAATTTTATCAATAGTTTGTATTCATATAAAATATAAATACAGTACCATTTAGCTGTTGTATTCGATTCACAACCGCTGTATTTACTTTTACTCAGTGATCTGTATTCATAAAAACATAAATACACTACATATTTAGTCTTACCAAAATACTATCATTTTTTTTTCCTTTTTTAATTTTTTTCCTCGTTTTTTCTTTTTCGTGTTTTCCTCGTTTTTTCTTCTTCTTTTCTCTATTTTTTTCTATTTTTATTTTTTTATTTTTTTTTATATTTTTTCTCTCTTCTATCTCTTTTTTTTTTATACTTAGTTTCTTTATCGTTTTTTTTTTGTTCTATTTTATATTTTTTGTATTTTTAAAAAATATAACTACTCGAGCACAAGTGATTGATGATAACGTAAATACCATAATTGTTTATCTATTTGTAGTCACGCCGTCATTTATATTTTTGTATTCATTGATACAACTGTATTTGTATTTTAAAGTTCGCGCTTGTATTTGTATTTTGTAGTTCGCGTTTATATTTGTATTTTATAATTCACACTTGTATTTGCATTTGTCAGTTCGCACCATCATTTATATTTTATATAATTCGCACTTGTATTTTAAAAAACTGTTTTGTATTTGTATTTTATAATTGATTGTATATTATATTGGATTATATTTGTATTATGATTTTATTGTGTTTGTATATTTAGATTATATTTGTATTTGTATTCTATTTTCGTCGATGTCTTTTTATTTTTAAAGAATTATTTTGTATTTGTAAGTTGATTGCATATTGTATTTAGTCGTGATTATGTACAATTTATCATTTGTATTTGTATACAAACAAGTAAATGCATTAATTGTATTTTCTTGATTCTAAAATATATAAATATGCAATATATCATTTGATACAAATGTACTGTTTTGTATTTGTATGTCAAAATTATTATTCGTATTTGTAAATAAATAAATATTACTTGATACAAATACAATTACAAACAAATGAAACCAATGATTTTAAAAATACAAATACATATTGTATTTGTATATATTATATTTTTATAAAAATTGAATTGTATTTATTTGTATCAATAAATACAACTTGTATAAATAAATACAGACAAGTATTCGTAAAAAGAAAATTAATCGTTCCTTTTCAATAATTAAAAAATACAAATGATAGTTCACATTTGTATCTATATGTTATAGTTCGCATTTATATTTGCATTTTATAATTTCCACTTGTATTTGCATTTTATAGTTCCCACTTGTATTTGTATGTTATAATTCGCCTTTGTATTTATATTTTATAGTTCACACTTGTATTTGTGTTTGCTAATTCGCACAAATAAAAAGAAGGAGAAAAATAAAAATATAAAAACAAGAGAAAAAATGTGAGAAAAAAATACAAAAAAAAAGAGTAATAGAAAATAGAGAAAAAAATAAAAAAACAAAGAAGGGAAAAAAATAAAAAGGAAAAGAAGAAAAAAAAAAGACAACGAAAAAGAAAGAAGAAAGAGAAAAAAAAAAAAGAGTAATAGAAAATAGTAAAAAAAATACGAAAGGAAAAAAATAAAACGAAAAAGAAAAAATTAAAACATATTTCACATTTGTATTTGTGTTTGCTAGTTCGCACAAATGAAAAGAAGGAGAAAAATAAAAATAAAAAAGGAAAAAAACTACCCAAAAAGAAGGAAAGTAATAGAAAATAAAGAAAAAAAAAGAAGGAAAAAAAAAAAAAAAGAAGAAAAAAAAAGACAAAATGTAAAAAATACAACGAAAAAAAAAATTGAAAAAAGAAAGAAGAAAGGGAAAACAAAAAAAGGAAAAGAAAAAATAAAAAAGAAAAAAAAGAGTAATAGAAAATAGACAAAAAAAAAGGAGAAAAAAGAAAAAGAAAAAAAATACAAAAGGAAAAAAAAAAAAATTAAAACATTTTTTTACACTTGTATTTGTGTTTGCTAGTTCGCACAAATGAAAAGAATGAGAAAAAAAATAAAATGTGTGAAAAGAAAGAAAAAATACAAAAAAAAAAGAGAGTACTAGAAAATAGAGAAAAAAAAAAGACAAAATGAAAAAAAAATTGAAAAAAGAAAGAAGAAAGAGAAAATAAAAAAAAGGAAAAAAAGAGTAATAGAAAATAGACAAAAAAAAAAGAGAAAATAAAAAGAAAAAAAAAACACAAAAGAAAAAAAGAAAACGAAATAGAAAATTTTGAAAAAATAAAAGAAAGAGAAAAAGAAAAAAAAAGGAAAAGAAAAAATGAAGGAAAAAACTGAAATAGAAAATAGAGAAAAAAAATACATACTATGAATTGTAATTATGAAAAATTAATAGGTAAGAGGAGGCTAAGAATTGTAATTAATTGAAAATAGGCTAAATAAGATAATTAGGAGTAAAAATTGTCAAGTTATGTAATTATTCTTTTTAATTACTCCCTCCATATTAACTTAAGTGTGACTTATCTTGAATTATTACTATGTACTATACATTACATTTCTTTGTTACTATGTCTTTCCTAGTTCTTTTTTGTTCCTTCAATGCTTCTTGCATTTCTCTGTCCCCTTTATAGGTTGAGTTGGTGCTATCCATATAATTTTTATTTTTTTAAAAAAGGATTTAAGTTATGTTCAATGATGGCAAAAATAATTTTCACAGGACAATATATATACCCAGTTATAGTACTAGATTATTTCTTTAATAAGATCAATAGTAAAATAATTGAATTTACCAAATTTAAATTTTGAATATACCTATGATTATAACTCATAAGTCAAACCTAACATGATGGCCTAAAAAATCTATATATAATGTTAGTGCACACAACTTGCACTAAAAAATAGAGTTATATTAATGCTTAACCTGCTTGGGTCATGAGTGATTTGGCTGGCAAATACTTTTTCCGTCCTAAATTATTCGTCTCAAATTTTCTAGTTTGATTTTCAATTTTACTTGTTTTTTTTCATTAATCAAGAAGAGACAACTTTTTTTTTTACATGTTTTATCATTTGCATTAATTATTTTTTCTTCAAAATAAAATATAAATATTATTTAATAAGGACACTATGGTAAACTAGTCATGTTATTAATTATTTTTCTTAATCAATGTGTCATCTCAATTTGGGACGAACGGTGGGAGTAGTATTGTATTATAAATTGCTTAAACTTGTCCTACGGCTAATAGTTGGGTGTACAGTAGCCTCTCTTTTTGTTCATGCAGCTTTATTATTGTGTCTTATAAATAGCAAAGAGATTAAAAGATCTTTGGATTATAGGTTTATAATAACAGAAATCTCTTCAGCCAGCCGTCCCACCACCGAAATTCCAACTTCGAAGATTAGATTCTTTAGTACTTTCCACTTTGTCTCTGCTTATTTTTTAACTGGGTGGTTTATATGCTAGTTCTGACTTTTTTCATCACTTAAAATTCAAGTAAAATACATCTTATTCTAGTTCTTTAAAAAAAAGAGTTTATAGAACCAGTGGTTGAGCTACCTTATACCCAAGACTGTCTAATGACACTCATTCACCGAAAAGTTTACACTGTTTATAGCTAGGCCAAAATTTCAGTCTATGTATTTGTGACACCCCAACTTAGGAGAAGGAGTCTCACATTGATAAAGAAATGGACCTTGGGCCTAACTCAACCTCAAAAGCTAGCTCATGAGGGGAGGATTGCACAAGATCATATAAGGAGACCAAGGACCCTTTAACCCACCGATGTGGGACTCCAACACCCCCGCACGCCCAGGGATGGACATCGGGATGGACATCTGGAGCGTGGACAGTATAAGACGAGGGGTCCAACATCAGAAACAATGAACTGGGTGGGGGGCATGGCTTTGATACCATGATAAAGAAATGGACCTTGGGTCTAACTCAACCTCAAAAGCTAGCTCATGAGGGGAGGATTGCCCAAGACCATATAAGGAGACCAAGGACCCTATAACCTGCCGATGTGGGACTCCAACACACATCGGCAAAACGCGGGAGGGATGCTAGGTATATAAGTAAGCAAGTCTCTAGGTATATAAGTAAGCAAGTCTTACTCCCTAGTGATACGTTTTAAAGCCGTGCGCGAGCGTAAGCTCAGAGCAGACAATATCACTAGTGGGTTGGGCCGTTACCGGGTCTCTGGCAAATCCCGATATGCTGGGTATATAGGTAAGCAAGTCTTACTCCCTTACAGTGGTCTTGATGGTTCGGGATGCCCGTCGCGGTCAAGGCCTCGGCTCGGGTCGTGACAATACTAAATGTTGACTATCCTTATTTTTTTATGTGTGTCTACTCTATTTCATATCGTGACATTTCTTAGTAAAATTTCTAACTCCATCACTGTATGGTACACACTTATTAGTAGGAATAGCTTTTGAGGGAGTTCATGATTAGTTAGCTAGCTGTTGAAAGGTTAAGATTCCTAACTATGATTGCCATTGTATCATTTGTATACTTTTTATTTTTCAACTGTTAGAAAAGTCTGAAGGTCGCTTTCTTATAATCTACTGACAATAGAAAAAGCCCGTTCTGCTCCTTTTCTCCCTCTCTTTAGAGCTCATTCTTACTTATATTACATTACTCCTTGTGATACTTTGATCTCCGGCTGATGTATGTCCGCCGGAGAAAAAGAAATTATAAGTTGAAGAGTAATTCTCGTATAATAATATTCATTGCTAATCTATATTAAATGATAAATATAACCTGTTATAGCAATTTAAATTATCCTATCTGTGAATATATATTATACCTTTCGCCTATTGATGCATATTATTTTTGCACAATCATTACTACACATTGTAGAAAGAAATTCTCCATGTTGATGCTAAATTATTAATACATATATATTCCATATCTCATTGCTTTTAATTTTTCCTTTCTTGGGACTTAATTAACTTATCTCAATTGCAAGCTTCTTCCCTTCAATTGGCAGCTACAATTGATAGAATAAATTTCCCACATGGCGAATAATGGAATCTTGAGCACATCTTATAAGGTATGGCTAGTCTTTCTTCCTTTGAGCTAATTTTTAAGTCGTAAAATAGACTCAAAATCTAATTCAAACAGCTCGGTGCTCAAAAGTAAAAGCACCAAGATATATGCGCCGCACGGGTGCCATAGAAATATCAAATATACATGACTATTGTTGAAAGGAGCACCTACCACTAACGAAAAAAGGTTGAATTAAATTACTAATGGATGGTCTAGAGAAGCTACTAATGATAGTTGACTGATCATCAGCTAAGTGATCATTACTCTGCATTTTAATTTGTTGTGGTCCTTTTCATTTACTATATCTGTAATGCTTTGACTCTTCCTTTAGTACTTAGCAAATTCAGGCCACTTTCATCTATTTTAGGATTTTTCAAATTGATGTGACATCTATATATATATATATATATGTTCTCGGATACTTTTACTTGCGACCACTTACTTTTTTTTAATTTGTTTGTCTCATTTTAACTTAGATGAATTTTAAAAAAATAAAAAGAAATTCTGAATTCTTTTTAATATTATGATTTTAAACATATATACCATGTGAAAATGAAACTTAAAAGAGTTGCAAATAAATGAATGAAATGTTCTTTTTGAAACCTAATTTTTTTTTTTATTTAAAAAAAAAAAACAAATCAGAAATGAAAATAGCCACCTAGTGATGTGGGGCCCTAGCACTCCTCTTTGTCTCAAATAGGTTATTACTTATTAGTTGTATCAAATAAGTCAAAATAAACCAAAGAAGTGGGATAAGCAATTCCATTGACTGTCCATTTCTCTCTGTGGACTGAAAGTGGAATTAAAGGAGAGGAGATTCTTTCCATAAGGACATCTTAAAGTTGGCTCCTCGAGTCCTGGAAGTCTCTCTTTAGCAATGGCCCACCAAATTGGGCAAAGACATAAAACATAGACTATAATATTACTAGAAAATAGAAAGCATTTCGTTTCAGCTTTGCTAGGCTGTGATACATAAGTGCTGTTGGCAGCTCAAATGGCTTTTACAGTACTCCATCTTTTCAATTTATTTGTTTGCTTTGACTTTAACATGAAGTTTTGAGGAATTAAAGAGAGCTTTGATTCTTATAATCTTTGAATTAACGATATACAAAACATATATATTAAAATTATAATTAATTTTATAATCTTAAGCATATTAATACCACGTTAAAAGTTCAAATTAAAGGATTGTTAAAAACGAAATTAAAGTGATGGCAAAATAATTTTTCAACTTACTACTATCCCACTTTTTATTGGCGTGATAGTCTTTTACACCAGCATGCAGTATTTATTACCATTATAATTTTTCTTCCTCCTTTTGCCTATTCTCAAGTTATATGGCTGATATTAGTTACGTCTAGCAGTTTTGGTCAAATATTCGGAGAAACACCAACTACCAAGCCCCAACAAGGCACATTTTCTTAGAATTTTGTAGAGTGCAAATCTATTCAACTATATGTGGACTTGGTTTTCTGCTCATGAGAACCGTCATTTTTGATGTATTTCTCTTCTTCCTATTTGGATTTGATATACTTGAGCCGGTGGTCTTTCAAAACAGCCTCTCTACCTCCCCAAGGTAGTGGTAAGGTCTGCGTACACTCTACCAAGAGACCTTTTTTTCCAACATCGGCCTCGGGTAATTGCTTTAGAAAATATCACCATAATAAAGGTGATGTAGAATAATATATTATGGAGATAACATAGGAAAAACATGTTGATCATGGTATTTTGCATGCACCGACAAAAATATGGATGAAAGAACTTCAGTTTTTGAGAAGTATCATGATCGTCCAATAAGTATACATAAATTGAACCGATATAAATAAGAGAGACCACGATTTAATTATGGGATATAGAAGTACAGTAAGTAGGGGAAAAAAGATGATCGAATATATCAGCATCTCATAATAGACTGTTATTCTGCAAATATTATGTGAAGAAATACTAAAACGATGGCAATACTAAAACTAAACCAGCCCAAGAGCTTCTTTTCAGAATTTCCGACTTTTTGACAGAAGTTTGAGGGGAACTATTTATTTCATACAATGAAATCGAATATTGTATTATAGTCTAAGTATTGAGATAATATATACTGTATATGTCCATATATGTAAAGTTTTGTGGACTTGTTTGGTGTCTGTTTTAAATATTAGTAATTAAATTGCTCATTTGGACTGACTTAAGAAGAGTAATGGGCAATTTAACTTATATCCACAGGATAAAGAATTTCAGGCTGAATTCATAGAATGTGATGTAACAACTAATGATACTTCCATTGAATAGCACATTTTTTTTAATAATAATTAAAAAGAAGAGAATTACATTGATACATAAATACAAAGTATGTATCTTCTTAGTTCCCTTTAAGAGAGTGACCAATCCCAGGGCTATGACCAGGTCCTCCTGAAGACGCGAAACCATCAGGGTGACCAGGGGGTGGTGGCCGAGGCACTGTCTGAAACGGACTTGGTGGTGTTGGTGCTACTGGGGTTGCAAGTGTGGCCACATTATTGTGAATTTGTGCCTTCTCAGTTGCATATTCTACTGTGTGAACATAGTGTCTAGAGGGATTATCATTTGTATTTTCGAACTTCAAGTGTCTTGCCTCAATAGAATGTATAATGTGGGTGAAGATCATGGCAAGGAAAAGGTTAGCAATAAGGATCAATTTGAATAATTGAGCCATGAAGAGAGTGATAATAGAGAGATTAATGTAGTTGATGCTCTAGGTGTGCTTAAACTCTATTTTCCCTGTAGCTATTTATAGAAGAAAGGTAGCAACATGAGGGTTATTGAGATTATATTTCACATGCATTACACAAAAGAATGGACACGTACAATAACCATTTCCTTTTTCTTTTTCCACAAAACGTGTATATGGAGTTTTTTTTTTTCTTTTCTTTTTGTCCTTTTGTTAGCATTATGGTATTCAAGCAGGTCCATTGGTACTATACTGACGAATTCAGATTCGCATCAGGTAGCTGTTCTATAAAAGTTCTCTTTTCACGAGGTTCGAATTTAGACCGTTGACTAAGGGTAGAGGATGTCGACCATCCCATTACACCTCCCCAATGGTGCAGAATTTGTATAGTATATTGCTAAATGGTCCAATAACGATATTAATGCAACCTCAACGTACACAATGTAATCCCACCGTGTAATTCGCTGAATGTTGTTATGAGCCATGCAAGATTATATATCCCTCTTTACTGAGATAACTTTTTCCCGGGAGATTCAATAACAATCTCACATCATTTGGAGAAAGTTGAAATTCTTAATTTTATGTATTTAAGAACAGTACATACTTTGGTGGGCAAATTAAATTAGACTTCTGAGAGCCCGCTAGTCATGGAATCAAAATATTTTCCTTATTACTACTATATAGTATATGGATTGTTTGTATGTGCTCCACTGACTACCCTCTTTTTCAGTTCTTTATAGTACAATATACTATCAGTGAAGCATGCTCACTTTCCAACTGGAGAATCTCATAATATTCTGGTGTACTTTGCGGCCTACCTACTACTATTACTACCTCCCTTTCATTTTATTTGACTCATTTTAATTTGACACTCGAAAAAAATATTTGTTTGAAGATTATTTTATTAAATTAATTTTATTAATTATATTTTAAAAATTTAAATTTAAGTAGTGCTATTTTATATAGTTATTTAACGATGAGGATAATATTGGAAGAAACTGATCAATTTACCTTGATTTGTTGAAGTGAACAATTTAAAATAATATTTTTGATATGAGGGTCAAATAAAATAAAACGGATGGAATATATTTTATTAATGTTCAACGAGCTCTTTGAATTCGCTAGTGGCTGAAATTGAACAGGCCGGAAGAGTTGCTTTAATTTGAGTTTGAAGGTGGAGAATCTTAATAGCTCAGTTGGTTGATTATCTCCGTTTCATATTAGTTGACCCTTATTGACTTGGCACACTCATTAAGAAAATAATAATTAAAAGTTTATTTTATCAAATTAGTCTTATTAATTATACTTTGAAAATATAAATTTGAGTAAATACACTTTGTTTAGTCATTTAATGTTAAGGGTAATATTGGAAGAACATAACAAAATCCATAATAAAATCTTCTTGATTTCATCAAATGGACAACTAAATTGAAACAAATATTTTTAAAAAGAAGACCAACTAAAATGAAACTGAGTAAGTATTTGCCTTGTTGGTGGGTAATGGCAATTCACTCCCCCATTTTTCATACCCCTGCCTCCAATTTAATTTATTTTATTTTTTTTTAAAAAAAAAAAAACTTGGAAGGAAATGTTGGCTGTAGTAACATGTGCAAAGAATCAAACTGAATGTGGATAACCAAGTTGGGCTCGGCCCAGAATCAAACTGAAAAAAAGCTGGAATTTACGCTTACTTAACCTTAAAGGTGGGTAGTCTTGAACTTTTGATCGGCTTCTCCATGAGTGAACTTTCAAAGTGTAAAGTCAAAACTTATCAAACTTGAAATGTTGCCCACAGGACAAGCAAGATTAAAATATAGGTAAACAGGTTGGGCCAAGTTCAATTCGTTCGTTCGTAATCGCATGGTTGATGGTCCTTTTTTTAATGATGAAAATGGTTATTATCAAGAAGTAGATTTTGAACATGCCCCAACCTTTGGAACTTGGAAGGTAGGAAAAGGTTTTTAGGATTAGTATCAACATTTGGAAGGTGCAAAAGAACCAGAAAGCACATGAAAGAAATGAACATTTATCAAGCACAAGATTCAAAAGGCTTTTTTTACTTTCTTACACTATTTGCCCAGTGGAAATTACAAAAATTGTTGGAGACTGCATTCAACATCATAAAGTACAATGTTAAGTAGAAAATAAGCTAACTACTTTATCAAATCAAAAAACAGATAAAAAGGGGGGAAAGGAAAAGAACAAAGGAGAAAACAAGGAGAGAAATATTGCCTGCAAATCTATGCCTACTTGCCTTTGGCACTGCCCAACTTTAACTACTTCACTATACACACTTCAAAGCGGAATAAAGTAGGGAAAAAAAAACTACAGATACATGAGAGTGAAAACTTGGTGCTACGCTGATTTCGACTGATCTTCAGAGGCAAATGCAGCAGTAAGCTTTTCCAAGTTGAGTGTATACCAGTCAGCTTTTGCAAGAAAAACAGTTGATATCTACACCTCCTTCATCGATCAATGAAAGTGACAAGTCAAAAATAATTAATAGTCAGCTCGAAGGAACTTCTCATAAGCTGTTCCACTCAAGGTCTTGTTTATGTCATCCCAGTTCTTGATATGCTTCCACAATGGCCCGTTATGTATCTTCACTTGACGGCTACTTAGAACCATATTTGGCAATCTTAGAAACTCAAGAACATCTACCAATTTCTACATTAAAAACACGAAACATGAGCAACACAGACAAAACAAGATTGCAGAAAATTATTACTTTAGACGAGGCAAAAAGGGATTTGGTCTCTCCAGCATAGCAAGCTATGGAAGTTGGTCATCCAAAAAACTACTGAAAAAACCCTTACTTTTTTCAGGAAGGGAAAGTAAAGAAGCTCGACTAAATTTACAGTATGAGTAAGTGATTAGGGAAGCTCCCTAGATTTTTTGAGGATCTAGAAATGTAGGACAAAAGTATTACAAGCTTAAGTTCTTACAGCTCGATTTCTGACTATATCTTCATAATACAGAATCATATGCCGAGTGCTGTTAAAGTACTCCAGAGCCTCCGTGGCTGTTACCTCCATTCTCTTCAAATCTGTGATCAACAATGTTGTATTGATTTCTGGTTTATACTTTGCAAGAGTACCAGCCTAAGCAAAGCAGCAAAATGATTAGATTGTATAATTTTTTGTCCAAGTACCTGCAGTGATAAAGTGGGAAGGATGCAAGAAGATACCTCTTCAGGTGAGTGTACATGTGACTTATGTGTTCCATTCAAGAGTTTGGCATATCGATCATAGGAATTTGAAAGCACGGAAACCATGCGTCGCAGTAGATTCTTTCTAAAGAGAAATATCACAGAAACACCCTTTTTATTGAAGTACTCAGCAATTTCCTTATGGTGTGCTATTAACCCCTGCAATTGCGATTATTAATCAAGTCAAATAACAACCCTCTTATTTCAAACAATCATTATTAAGTATCAAGTTCTTTATGACTATTACAAGAAATATAGCCTTCTTAAAGAATTCTTGTGCTTTACATGGGTAAAGCGCTTCCTGTTAACAAGGAAAACAGAAATAGTGGCCAACACCTCCGTGAGTGCGTGAGTGTTCAGCTATCATCAATCCAAGCCATATGCAGAACAACGAACGAACAGTTTTATGTGATAAAAGCATCTATTAATTGCAATATCTTTCCAGGTATAGATGTTCTTAGCCCTTTTTATCTCTCAGATCAACACTAAACATATCATTTCGACAATTAGTCTTAACAGTTTGGTGAAGCTTTCCAGTTTCACGATGGAACGCATATGAGTTTCCTTGTGAATGAGTTCGCAGGTTCCTTTAAGTCGAGTGTAGCAAAGGGATTCTCCAAAGAGAAGCTCTCTTGTACTAATTAATTCTTTTCAACAAGTAAAATTTGACCTTCCACCCCAGGCTTCAAGTTCAAGAGGACCTTTCCCCTTTCCAAAAGGGGAAATACTTTGGCGATGTGGAGTCACAGTTAACTATCTGGAAAAACTCTCGAGTCTTAAGGAGTTCAAGAGAGGCCTTAACTACTTCATATTCATCTCTACCTTCAAGCTTTCCAACATATAGAATCTGAAGCATGACAAGGGACACTTTTAAGGTAACAAAAAGTTATTACCTGATTAAACATCCATTTGAAGCCCACTGCAGCCGAGCAATGATTTTTGGAAGCACTCGTAAAGAAGTCCAAATTGTAAACTGTGTCCAATGTCCTCAGGATTGAAGAAGCATTTTCTCTCCTATCTTTGACAGAGAATATTTCACCATTGGAGCTTACATTCATATGACTATTCAATAGTGTCTCAAACCATCCACTCCCAGACCTCTGCATTGAGAGAATGGCAAAGAGCCGTACAGGATTACAGCCACATTCGTTCCTAAATCAAATAAAATGGAGGTGAATTGAGTCCAGGCAAATTCGTGTAAGACGAAACCTTAAGAACCAAAGCGAAATTTCTCAACTACATACCGGCTAAAGGTTTTTGGCTTCGGATAATGCACATATGGAATTTGGGATCGATCCATGTCATAGTTATGACAAGGCCTTTCTATGACTTCAATGTTCAAGTATTTGCTCGTTTTCTCCATGTTAGTTTGTTTAAGACAAATTGAACAGATATAAATACCAAAGATCAGCGTAAAAGCTACAACCACCATCCTTAACAATGCTGGAGACTTCTTGGGAGGTTTTATGATGATACTATCCTGTCATTCAAATACAAGCCAATATTCAATATGAAACTGGAAAGAAAATGACAAAGGCGAAGTTACTAATCACTTTAACCTTATACCACAGATTAAGCAAGATACAAGTTACCTTTGGGTTTATAAGCTCAATTAAAAAGCTACAACATAAGGAACAATAAAACCATAACCAAATTGTAAAGAAAGGTGATTTATTTATTGAAAGAAGAGATAAACAATCCCAATTAGTAACTGTCAAGGGAAAAACAGCACAAGTATTTCAAGGGAAAGCAATACCACCGGCACAAATTAGGTTACAAGATAAGTTATACTCAGCTAGTTGTCTCTGAAAGTATATGAATAAGTAAAATTTATATCTACTTGAACTTAGAAAACTCAAAATTTCTACAACCAAGGGTGTGACCCAGTCGTCCAATGAAGTGGGTTGCACACCATGAGGTCTAGGTTCAATTTCCAAATGAGACAAACACCAGATGATTTCTCCTCATCTGTTCTGCCATGGTGGACAGAGTTAGCTGGTACCTGTTGCCGGCGGGAGGAGACAGGTATCCAATCTGGCCCGGACACCACAGTTAAGTTATCAAAAAGGGGCAAAAAAGAGTATTCAAAATTTCTGCTGAAGTTGAAAACGTCTTAATCAGAAATCCGAAGAACAAATACAAGAGAATGCACAAGTTTTTCCACTGTTTCCACACGAAGTACTGCACAAATAATAGTGATCAACAAGAATATACTCCAAAATAACTTTAAAGTTTGAACCCACCAAAACATACACTGTGGCACCAACAAAGAACCCAACAAGAAGAGGGGGGGGGAGCTGTGTTTCCAGCTCAAACAAGAATGTAAATAACCCAATTCCAAAGAACAAATTTTCAGCTGGATCTCAGCTTAACATACTCAAAAAGAGCTACAGAAAAGAAAAAGGGAACACAAATGTTTAGAATGAAGAACAAGAATGGAAAAGTTAAAAAGCACAAACCTTTGCAAAGAAACAAATTTCCTCAACCATCTTATCTCCTACTTGTAAGTAAATAAACAAAGAAAAATGAAAAGGGTGTATCGAAAACTCAAAATCTTGAACTACTGTTCGCCCCCTTTTCTCACAGTATATATATATACTCAGCAGTTCAAATGCCTGTGCTTTATGTGTATGTAATAGAAGCAGAGAGTTTGAGGAAGAGGGGTCAACAGCTGGAAGTGCACTAGCTTCAAGAAAGAAACACCTCTCTAGTTTTGCTGCTGACGGTCTCTTTCAATTTAGATTTTCTAAAACACAATTACGTGGAAACGATGTCTATACTCTCTTCCTTCAAATTTACTGTTTACTTATTCCGGCCTTTTTTTTTTTTTTTTTTTTTTTTTTTTCCAAGGTACCCACAGCCGAAATCATGAGATTAATTCTTCGTTTCTTGGGACCTCTTGCTTAAGGGACATAACACTGAATCGCTATACCAACTTTGATGATTATTCCGTCCTTTTCATTTTAATTCATCGTCTTGTTAAAAGTTTATTTTCATTTAATTATTCTATTTATAAAATTAAAAAAATGATATTCTTTTAATAATACTTCAGACTAATTTAATTAAATAAACTGCTAATAAATATTTTCTTAATAATAGTATGGAGTCGATTATTTTGAAATAAAGGAAATATTTCCTAATTGAATTTCCACTAACTTGTCATTTTTGACATATGAAAAAAATTTAAAAAAAAAAAAAACATTTTACCTTAATTTTTTCCTGAATTTTCTACCTTACTTGAATTCTACCATAATTGTGTTTTACTTCGAAAAATATTTAGTGAAAAATGTTTCCTAGTAAAAACAGATCTCTTTCCTATTAGATTTCTATTAGGTTTATTCCTTTGTAGAAGAAGGATTTTGTAACTGGAGATTTCTCTTATCAAGTCATAACACAATTCTATCACAATGTAGTCTTTAAAAGTTTTATTTAGACAAAATTTTTCTCAATTGATTTTTATGTTTTTTATTTAGGTTTTTAATATGTAGGCCTATTAGTCGAATCATATCAATAATATTACGTTTTAGTATGTTTTTCTTGTCTTCTTATTTATCGTCTCAATAGTCTGCAACTATTAGCTTCTGCATGACGCACTCTCGATTTCGAACCTAACATATTTCTCAAACTAATTTAAGACACAATAACAATCATAAATTAATAGGAGTATTATCATAAAATGATCAGAATTAATAATTATTTTCTCAATGAATGTATTAAGTCAAATATGATAAGTAAAAATTAAAATTGAGAATGTTAGTCAGTACACAATGACTCACAAAAGCAAAATAGAGAAAATGAATTTATAATTATTTAATTAAGGTGTAGCTAAGCTTAGTTGTCGCACAAAAATAGAAGTTGGGAGAGCTTTTAACCATAAAAGGAAAAAGTAGTCACAAATTTTATATATAAATTGCAAGTAATTTCAAACCTATAAGAGAAAAATTCTTCAATTTATGTTTTTCTTTCCAAATTTACTAGGACAAGAAACTTTCTAAATCAAAAGAAATTATGAATTTTTTAAAATATAGAAAAAAAGAAAAAGTTTTTTCTATCTACAAAGGCAATATATTATTCTTTTCCAAGTTTATTCGGACAATAAAATATTCCTAAACTAATAAAAATTAGTAATTTTCAAAATATGGAAAGAAAAAAATCAAAACACAACTAACATTAAATTATTGGTGGGGTGCTTCTTAGGTGCACTACCACTAATATAATGACCCCAAGAATGTGTATTTGAGTACTACTTGATTACTTGTGGTCAGTCCTTTAAATTTTTAACGAGGTTTTATCCCACTGGATTTAATGAACCAACATATATGTGTATTATTTATCAATTAAATATTTAAGGGGGAGTGTTATAAATGTACCATATATAGTGAATGTCTACTTTATCATATATAGTGAATACCTACTTTATCATATATTGTGTATGTCTATTTATGAAAAAGTTACAAAACTCAAAATTAGTTTTCTCCTATAAATAAAAGGTTCTCCCTCATTATAAATGATCCCTTAAGAGAAATGAGAATTACTCTCTCTATTCTCTCTACTCTTCTTCTTTATTCTTTAGTTATTTCATAACAACTTAAAATATATTGAAATAATTTTTTTTCATTTTGTAGTCCAAAGTTACCATTTGAGTGATCACATCTTTTTCATAATATTTTTAATTTTAGAATAACACTTTGATTATTATATTTTTTTTATGTAAGTTGTTTGATTACTAATTGATTATTCTCTTAATTGATATTTCTTGATACTTTTTTGATTTAGTCAATTATAATCAAATCATAAATGTTCTTTTTTATATAATATTATTATTTAAATTAATTATACACATATTTGAGTGATGACATTTTTTTCATAATATTTTTAATTTTGAAAGGACTCATTTGTCATAATAATCTTTTTTCATATAAGTTACTTGATTACTAATTAGTTATTCTCTAATTGATTTTTTTGTAATACTTTCTTGATTTACTAAATTGTAGTAAAAACATAAATGTTTTTTAAATAGTATTATTATTTAAATTAGTTGTGTATGTTTTTTGAGGGATAAAATCTTTTTCATAATATTTTTATTTTGAAATGACTTTTTGATTATTATAATCTTATTCATATAAGTTACATGATTACTATTTACTAATTGATTTATTGTAATATTTTCTTGATTTACTCAATTGTAGTAAAATCATAAATATCTACTTTTTATAATATTATTATTATTTATGCTGTTTAAATTAATTGTTCACATATTTTAAGGAATGTCATCTCTATTGAAATATTTTTTATTTTAGAATGACTTTTTGATGTAGTAATTTTTTCCATACAAGTTGCTTGATTACTAATTGGTTATTCACCAAAATAATCACCAAAATAGATTTTTATTGTAACAAAATAGATTCTTGTTGCCAATATACCAAGTGACTAGTTCTCAATATGTCACTTGACTTAATTTTAAGCTAACTTCTTTATTTTATTATATATATAGATGCAAGTAATCTAAATGTGAGGTACATTTAATATTCTTCATCTCAATTCATTTGATCTATTTTTTTATTTTATTTAAAAAATAATATTTTTTAAATTTTTTTTAGCAATTATTTTATTTCAATTTTTCACTTGTTATATTTAAGATCAAAATTTATAAATTTTTGGAGTAATATATATTTTAGGTTTTGGATTCTCCTTTTTGGTCGATGTCCATGTCCAACTCATAAAGGCAATAGGAACTTAATAAAAACGTCAAAATTCTGGCATGCTTCAGGACTCAGGTTAGGTTTATGACTTCACTTTTGTCTTTTTTTCCAACTTTTACCATGTTTTTTGCAAGGAGGTTTATTTTTATTCGTTTGATATGTTAGGTAAAGTTTCTATAAAAGTGCTATTAGTATTAATTATTGGAGGTGCAAATTAAATAAAGTCTGAATTGATAATTATGAAGAAAAGAAAGTAACATTTATATGAGATGAATGAATACTCTTATGACACTGTTCGTTATGCGATACATAATTTGACAGTACCAAAGATACATAGCGCATTTAATATTTACCCAAAATTGATTTAACTTATTATAGTTAAAGTGATATAATAAAGTGAAAATATGTATATGCATTAATTGATCATGGTCAAGTTTGTGTGCGTTTCAATATATATTCATTGTCTACGTGCATAACACTTGGCATTACTTCTATCGTGTATCTTGATATATATAACACAATGCATACGTTATGCATATTTCAAGTGGAATAGAATGTAAAATAAAAAATACATGGATTAAAATTATAAAATAACCAAACTAGTCCTCATAATATACTGCATGAGGATTATTTTATTTCGGCATAAATATTTTAAAATTAATTCATGCTTTACTAATTCTTGTCTAACTAATTATTGTACAACTAATAGTACTTGCCTAACTAATTCTCTAATTCATATATTACCAATCTTCACATAATGAATGTCTGGATTGCCAGGTCATACATAACTTATGATTTTGAAACCAGTAGGATCTTAATTCAAAACGAATACATGAAGAATATAATCTTTGTATTAATTTTGTGTATAACTTAAACTCATTTCACCAAAAATGATTTTCCTCCTCTCGGATCTTATAAGTAATAGCTACTAGGCCTTTATTGAATTAGCATCTTTTAACCCCCAAAGATGTGGCTCATGCAGCGGATGAGACTGGTCCCCTTAATCAGAAGTCTTGGATTCGAGCACCGGAAATGAAAAAATTCTTGATGGGAGCGCTTCCCTCTGAAATCTGAATTGATCCTACGCGGCGTGAATTCGAATTAATCGGACTCCAATGTGAGTATCGAACACCGGATGAGAAAACCAAAAAAAGAATTAGCATCTTTTAAGAATAAAGAAATTTATTTCCTCTCAAAAGACATTTCCTTGTCAACCCAGTACGAGCAAAAACCAACAAATTGAAGTGGAAGTGATACAGATTTAATAATAATTGATCTCTTTTAATATTGAAGGGGTTACAGCTGTATATATAGAGAACTGAGGAATAACTAATTACAGAATAACCCAGATGTATTTAATAATTATATATGTAGTCTATTATCCCCCCGCAAGCTGATCAGCGGTAACGAGGGGCAGCTTGGAGCAGAGAGACTGAAAAGGCTGTAACGGAAGAGGCTTGGTGAGAATATCAGCAAGCTGGTCAGTAGATGGGACATAGTGCGTGGCCATCGCTCCTGCAAGTACCTCATCGCGAACAAAGTGACAGTCAGACCCAACATGCTTCATACGATCATGAAGGACTGGATTTTTGGTAACACAAATAGTGGACTGATTGTCACAATAAATCTGTGGTTTCGTGGGGGGAATGCCAAGTGCATCCGTAAGGTATCGTAACCACATGGCTTCAGCAACACCCGCAGCCATGGCACGATATTCTGCTTCTGTGGAGGAACGGGACACTCGCGTTTGCTTCTTGGTGCACCAGGAAATCAGATTCGGTCCCATCATAACAATATATCCAGTAGTGGACTTTCGATCATCTTTGTCGTTAGCCCAATCCGAATCAGAAAAAACAGATATATCAAACGAGCCCTTTTGAAATAAAATTCCACAGTGAAGAGTACCTTGAAGATAGCGCAGAATGCGTTTCAAGGCCTGAAAGTGTTGTTCTGTGGGAGCATGCATTGATTGGGAGACTCGATTGACTGCATATTGGATGTCCGGACGAGTAACAGCAAGATAATGAAGTCCACCGACGAGGCTCCGATATAGTGTAGGATCGGCAAAGGGAGTATTCGGCCCTGGGGATTGGCGGACTGCCATGGGAGTGACCGCGGGTTTGCAGTCTGTCATTCCAGCCCGATTTAGAAGTTCAAGGGTATATTTTGTCTGATGCATCAATATGGTTCCCGATTTGCGGATGAGTTCGAGGCCAAGAAAGAACTCTAGAGGACCGAGGTCCTTAAGTTTGAAGTCACGATGCATAGCTTCAGTAATTTCAGTGATGAGTGACGACGAGCTGCCTGTAATAACAATATCATCCACATAGGTGGGGCTGCCGTGGGAGCTGGGATGTGCAGCGGTGGATGGGGTGGCTGTATGTGTGTTAGGAGTATGATGTAGGGAAGTGGTGGGTTGTGTGGCAGTCGGCTGGGTGTTCGGGTGGGAGGTTTGGGGTTTCGGGTGGGTAGTGGTGTAGTGGGGTACCGGGTTAGGTGCCGAGTGAGCCGGAGCATGAGCGTGAGAAAAGGACGGAAATAATGGCACAACGCCAAGTGGATTAGGGGAGTATGGAGTAGAGGAAAGACTTGTGTAAGGAAATTGTTCCTCCACAAAACGAACATGACGGGAAACATATGTTTTCTGAGATACAGGATCGAAACATTTGTAACCTTTAATAGTGGGATGATAGCCTAGAAAGACACAAGGGGTGGACCGAGGTTGAAGTTTATGTTGAGTGTGCGGACGCAACCAGGGATAAACTAGACACCCAAACGGGCGGAGATGGATATAGTCGGGTGGATGATTGTAGAGACGGGCATATGGAGTGGAGTTGGAGAGAGTGTGAGTGGGCATGCGATTTATGAGGTAGTTGGCAGTAGCAAGGGCATCAACCCAAAAGGAAACAGGTAAGGTGGAATCATGGAGGAGCGCAACAACTGTTTCTATTAGGTGACGGTGTTTGCGCTCAGCAACGCCATTTTGTTCAGGGGTATATGGACATGAAGTGTGATGAAGAGCCCCTAGATTTTGAAGAAAAACACCAAATGCATTGTTGACAAATTCTTTGCCATTGTCACTTCGAAAAATTTTGATTTTGGCATTAAATTGATTTTGAACCATTCGGTCAAAGTTTACAAAAATAGTATAAGCTTCGGATTTAAATTTCAGAGGATAAAGCCAAGTGAATTTACTGTAATCATCAACAAAACAGATATAATAACGAAAACCTTGAACAGAAGGAACTGAGGTTGGACCCCAAACATCAGAATGAATTAATTGAAATGGCGCAGTGGCCTTGTGTTCAGACAGTGAAAAAGGTAAACGACAAGATTTAGACACTGAACAGGACTCGCAATGTAATTTTTCTGAAAAATTAAAACCTAAGGAAGATAAAATGGATTTGGTGATGGCGGATGATGGGTGCCCAAGCCGGCGATGCCAGGTTGACGAGAGAATGGCTTGACTCACAACAGACGGAGACCTGGATGGAAGAGTGTATAGCCCATGCTCACAGCGGCCCGTGTACCGCACCCGGTTCGTGGTATTGTCCACTATCTGGAAATTGGTGTCATTAAAAATGAGGGTGCAGTTATTTTCTTTAGTAAAGCGATAAACAGATAAAAGATTGGATGTGAGGGAAGGGACGTGGTGAAGGGTTGAGAGATGAAATTTACCATTTGGGGTATAGACATACCCAGAGCCGGTGTTTGTGATGGGAAGGGATTGACCATTGCCTACTGTAATAGTTTCTGAGCCATGATACGGATGAGGAGCTTGAAGTTGTGAATAATCCGACGTCACATGGGTGTTAGCACCTGTGTCTAGATACCAATCGCCAGATTGAGCGTTTGTGGACGCATGCATCGCCCTTGATCCTCCGGACTGGCTATTTACATTCTGCGAGTCATCATAACGATACCAGCAATTAGCTGCAGAATGGCCCCGTTTAGCACAAATTTGGCACGTCGGAAGATCTCGTGTGGGCATCCGCTGGTTTCCTCGTCCCTGTCCGCGGCCTGACTGGAAGCCGTCCCTCGGTGGAGGCCCGCCTCTGCCTTGCTGCCCGGTGTTTCGACGGTCACCGCCGCCGCTGCCTCGCCCTTGGTTACGGCGATCGTCACCGCGACCCCTGGCCGAGCCTCCGCTGCCAGCCGAGTAAAGAGTCGTGACGCCAGGGGTGGAACTGGCTTCTCCGAGCAGTAATTTGTGTTCCATGTCTAGATTCAATTCTTCTGCATTAAGCCATCCAGACAGTTGATTCAGAGTGATTTCGACAGGCGAGAGGCGAATATGCTGTTTGAGAGAGGAATAGCCAGCCGGAAGACCACGTATCACGGCATTCACCACGTCTCGTTCAGGAATAATCTCGTTCACAGCATCTAGGTCAGACAGAATAGAGGCCACATCATCAAGGTATTGAGTCATCGTCTTCGTTCCCTTCCGAAGAGTATGCAATTTGTCACGCAACTGAAAAATATGAGCCGTGGACACAGAGTTGTACCTTGTGGCTAGTGCGTCCCAAAGTGAAGCCGATGTGAGAAAACCCCGGGCGTGTTTGTGCACAGAGGGGCTAATAACTGCGAGAAGACAGGCTCGGATCTGAGTGTCTACGATCATCCACGGAAGGTAGTCGGGATTTGGGAGCTTGACGCCGTCCTTCTCGGCTGTCTCGGGCTGCGGCTTCTCCGCACCGTCAATCCATCCGAGCAGCAAGTTGGCTGCGAGGGCGGTGCGGACGTTAAGTGCCCAGGCCGGGTAGTTGTTGTCAGATAATTTTTCGGGGATGAGATTGTGGAGATTCCTGAGCAGTAATTTTACTCCAGACGGTAATTTTGACAGAGGATCAATAACCTTGTCCATGGCGCCGACCTACGGCGGAGGAGGGAGGCCGTGCGGCGTGGTGTAGACGGTGGCGGCGGCGCACACACGTCGGAAAAGAGGAGAGATTAGGGTTTGGGCGGAAGAAGAAACCCTAGCTTTGATACCATGATACAGATTTAATAATAATTGATCTCTTTTAATATTGAAGGGGTTACAGCTGTATATATAGAGAACTGAGGAATAACTAATTACAGAATAACCCAGATGTATTTAATAATTATGATACAGATTTAATAATAATTGATCTCTTTTAATATTGAAGGGGTTACAGCTGTATATATAGAGAACTGAGGAATAACTAATTACAGAATAACCCAGATGTATTTAATAATTATATATGTAGTCTATTAGGAAGAAAGGTGGAAATATGTTGTCCTTTATTATCTTTTGGATTTGTACTTTTCTATTCCCTTCTTTAATAATTTTCTTCATTATTTCCAAAGTCCAAACATGGGGTGGTTGGTAAAGAAGGGTCATAAATGGTTAAACAAATCTGTTAGAAGTTGGAACTGAAAGAAAGACAGGAAAACAAAATTTCTTCACGCAATCTCCTATTCTCTCCATCTCAAGTTATCTATACTGATTTTTAAATAAGTAATTACTTATCATCTTAAAACTTAAAAGCGAAATTAATTATTTTATCCCTAATAATAATTGTTCTTAAAAACTACTACAAACATCTCGCTAAGGTAAATGTTTAATGAAGAGAAAGATTATACCTAAAGACATAGTGAAGGTAAAATGAACAAAAATCCCTACTAGCTATTTAGTGTTTGTTCAAGCCGCATGTAAAAGAAAAATACGATAAATAATTTGAAACAGAGAAAGTAATACCAAAGCCTCATTTGGCCATGAAAATAATTTTTTTAGTAATTGAAGTTGGTGTTGTGTTTGGTCATAATTATAAGTTGGAGTTGTTTTTGAAATTTTGTGAGAGAAATAAGAGTGAGAAAAGTGAAAACAAGTTTTTCAAAAATAATTTTCACTAAAGTAAAATAATTTTAATGATTAAATACCATAATTTTTTATTTTTTGAGAATTTTCAAGGCCAAACACCTACTAAATGGATTTAATTAGATTTTACATTACCAAGAATCAAAATTGTTAGAAAAGTTAAAATTGGGAGTCGTGTTGGCAGTGTAAGATGGAAATTAAATTCCTTGGGACGACTATTTATTCGGCAATAAAAATCTCATGAAACTAACTCCATGCAATAGTGATAGACACATGTCTCACCAACATGGATTGTGGTGCAACGGATAGGGCTGCTCCATCCTTAATCAGAGGTCGAGAATTCGACCCTGGGCATGGAGAAAACTCAGTTAGGAGCGCTACCCCGAATGGAGCCCTACCCGGCGCAAATCCAAATTAGTCGGACTCCAATGCATGCGGGTACCAGACGGAGGACGGGAAACCCAAAAAAAAAAAAAAAAAAAAAAGATAGACACTTGTCTCATGCAAGTTTTAAGTCTGTTTTTGTCCTAAATTAAAATTACTTTAGTTACAGGGATTTGCTTAATTATACGTTCCATTAATCTAAGACGTTACTGAGATTATTTCCTTAAGCACAGAATTGTTTTCCAGAACAAATTTGCACTGAAACACCTCAACAAAAGTCGACACATGATAGAAATGATCATTACGAATCAACGTAATTGTAACGCAATAAGTTTGATGATTGTTGAATATGCTTTTTCTTTTCTTTCTTTTAAATTAACCTCCTCATTTTCCTTGTTTGTGAAGTGGTCCATCAAATCCATTTTTTTTTTACTCATTCATAAGTTCCACTAATGATCAACGTAACGGTCATCATGATATGACATGCAAACTAAATGCTAGGTATTTAATAGTAGTAACTAGTAAGTGACCTAAATAACATGTAAGAATAAAGTATTAATCTTGGCTCGGTTTGGTCATGAAAACATAATTTTTCGGAGTTGGAATTGAAGTTGTGTTTGACAATGAATATATATTAAAATTGTTTTTGAAATTTTGTAAGAGAAGTAGAGTGAAAACAAGTTTTTCTTGTTTTCACTTTTCCAAAATACAATTTCAAATTGTATTTGAAATTTTCATGGCCAAACATTGTGATTTTTACTTTTTTCACTAAAGTAAAATAATTTTTTGAAAAATAGTGAAAAATTACCCATGGCCAAACGGCTACTTATTTGTGGTGTAGGGGTCAAGACTCCGTCAGCTAAAATGAGATGGAGAGAGTAGTACTAACCCTTCTATCTCAAAATTAGCGGTATGTTTCTCTTTTACATGTCACTTAAGAAAACATTAGTTAATTAGAAGTTTTATTTTAAAAAATACTTTACCTTTTATTTATGTCGTAAAATATAATATCTCATCATTAAATATTTACATTTTTGAAATATTTGTAATCTTTAATAATAACTACTACAAAGGATAAAATTTAAGAAATTATTAAGTTAATCTTGAACTTTTAAAAACGACAAATAATTTAAGATAACTATTTTTAGAAATCACGATGGATAATCGAAGATGGAGAGAATATTAGTAAAGATAACTATATTTAGAAATCACGATGGATAATCGGAGACGGAGAGAGTATTAGTAATACAATTTCTCTTGTAATCGTTTGACAAATTGATATTTTTTTCTAAAATATTTAACGTTTTAGAAAGTCAAGAAGTTATTGATTGATCATGTTATTTTGAAAAATGAAATCTATCCCTATTATTTCAATAAGTATAGTGTTAGTTAAGCTGTTAAGGGAATATTAGTTAAAACCGCGATTAAACAAAATTGTTTTGGAGAAATATCTTATGATTAAGAATAATTTACGAGAACTTAGAGACATCAATAGACTTATTTTTGGCTTTCATGTCCGGTATTGCAGGGCTATTTTTAGGGGCGGCGCTCTCAATATGACCTTTTTTTTATTATTATTTTGATAGCTTGAACTTTGATTAAAGGTGAATGAATCTCAATCACCCCAATGAATGAATCTCAATCACCCCATACAACTCATGTTGGTAGTCATGAATAGACTAATCAAAGGGTAGAGTACTGCAATCGTCAGTGGCGGAGCCAAAATTTTCACTCAAGGGGTTCAAAAGTAAATATACGGACTAGTCGAAGGGGGTTCAACATTTACTATATATACATAAAAAAAAAATTGATCATATAAAAATAATATAATTTTCCGACGAAGGGGGTTCGGATAAAACCCTGAAATGTATGTGGATCCGCCACTGGCAGTCGCAATTACAGCAATTCAACATATATATGAGGGTTACAATTTTGCAAATAGATTCCGTAAGCTATCCACTTTAATATTAGTAATAATAATTGAGTCATTAATTATGGATTACTTAATCTATTGTTACTGAGTACAGCCTTAATTCTAGATTCTGACATCATGTGTACTGTTTTATGACAATTGAGTAATTGTTCAACCACGGGGCTGACTATCGTTTTTTTAATTACTATAACGGGTTTGTTTGGTACGAGGACTAAATTATTCTGGGATTATAATACTAATTTATTCCATTTGGGAGATTGGATAAAATAAATCTCAAATCTAAATGGAATAAGGTAAGATATCTCAGGATTAAGCCTGGGATAAAATTTATATATGACATTTGATAAGCAGTATAAATTTATCATCTAGTAGACTTCAAATACGATATAAATCTTATCTCAAACTTCATAAAATAATTAAATTAGCGGCGAAGTTAATTTGTATAATCGGGAAGTGGAAATAATTTCTTCCTCCTTCTTTTTGCAGTGAAATGATGGCTAATCATAAGTAGGTATAAGAGTTTAGTGTAAGGTGTAAGCATATGAAAGAAAAAAACATTTGATTTTTAGCATGTAGATTGTTTACCCACGATTCGCTAGCGTTGAAGTAACTTAAAAAGTTGTTGTCATATGATTAGGAGGTTATGAGTGGAAAGTTTCTGACAGAAATACAAGATAAGACTGCATGCAATACACCTTTATTGACCGACTCTTTCCCGAATCATGCACATAGATGGAACCTGAATCTTAAAAACCATGGTTTGATGCAAAAACAACTTTTTTTTGCGTAGGAGATAAGTGAGGCGAGAAACAACAACGTCGACAGGAAAATTTGGTCTTCTAGGACAACCACAATTACTACTCCCTCCTCCCAAAAATCTATTATCCCATTTATTTTATTGTATGTTTGATTAAAAAAATATTAAATATAAGGTATAGTTTATTAAGTTACTTCTATTTGTTAGATGTTTTTTTTTTGAAAATTTAATATTACTACTTCGTCTGACTTTAATAGTTATTTGACCGCTATTAAATTGACACATATATACCTTAAAAAATAATAAATTATTAAGTAATTTACTACATAACTTTTTAAATATAATAAACTTAATGTGTTAAAAAAATACATTGGGTAATGAATTGTATTACTATCAATGGTGTAGACACGTGATTTTGTCCTCCTAAAGTTTAATTTTATTCACTTTTATCCATTTTTTTTTACTTTATCCTACCGTGTACCCTCATCTACGTGATTATACCCCACAAAATACAAAAATAACAAACTCCCTAACAAATTCTATCTTATCCTATCCTAACCCCCTTTACACCTCATCTTAACAACCTACCCAAACAAAAATAAACACCTAACCCCTACTCTAATTAAAAAACAACACCTCACCACCCCTCCATTTCTTGTCCACAAAGGCAAAAAATAAAATAAAAAATAATAATAGATATACAAAAAAAAAGGGAACCCAACGGGGGGAGACCATTTTTTTTTCCATCTTCTAAAAGGAGGAGAGAGAAACAAAAGGGGGGGGGGATTCTTGGTCATGATCTTCATCTTTTCTTCTTAAAAAGGAAAGACACCATCCTCTCCAACGGATCTTCCACGGAGACTCACCACTGCTGGTTCTCACACAAAGAAAACCACACACACGAACAGAGAGAGATTAGCAAAGAGAGAGTAGTGCAGAGAGAGAGAAGATCGAGCGGGAGAAGGTGGGTTCGAGTTTTTCCGGTGAACTCGTCGCCGGAATAAACCATTTTTTTTGTCTGATTCTACAGGCTAAAATCGCACAGACACACATTACACCAGAGGTAAGTGACGCTATTTCAGAAATGGGGTCTCAGCTGTGCTTTTCTTCTTCACGAAGTGGACGCACGCGCTGATGCTTTAAGATTCGGTCACTGTCAAGCTTTTCCGACAAAGATCTCGTCGGAATCAGTTCCCACACATCAAGTCGATAGATCCCGCTTCAAGAATCTCCAAAAAATCTCTTTATTTCTATGGAGTTTTAAGCAAAGCTCACCGAAGAAAAAAAATATTTCGCCGGAATCCGACCTTTTCGATTGATTTTTGGCGTTGGTAACTCACCGGAGCTCCGGCCTCATTGATTTTCTATTTTTTTTTTAGTTAAAATTCTGGTTCTGGGTATCCGCAGTTCTTTGTTTCGGCGTTTGGGTGATGAGTTCTGTTTTGGTCTCAGTTGATTTATTGTGGTCAGTTTCGGGTTGTTGTTTTTCATTGATATCGAGTTGGATAGATTCGTCTTTGAGGCTTAGGTTGGAGTAGATCGAGGTTGGACTTGTTCGTTCGTTGAGGTCGTTGTTGGTTCGAGATTGACGTGGTTCCGGTCGATGCTCTTTTTATGAACTCGTGAGATTGCTAAAGGAATTTGGTTGATTGAGGCAACATTTGAGGTCCAATTTTCATCTCTTTCTTTACAATTTTGTCAATCGTATGTGAGTGATGGTGTGAATTATTGATATGTTTTGATTGTGTGTTTTTGAGCAATTTTGATTGTCACGGTGGTGATTTTGATTGGTTGATTTTATATTAATGTTGATTATCCTTGGTTAAGAGTGAAATTGGGGCGGGAATCGAAGAATTAATAAACATGAATGTGGGTTTATGTCGATTTATTGTTGGTTGTTTAAATTGAAATGAATGTTAATTATGTTGATCTCGATAGTAGCATATTTTAGGTTGAGGGTCGTTAGGCAAATCTTAGGTTCAAGGTAGGCAAACTTAGGACTCGTGGTTTTGTTGAATGTTTGAAATTGTGTTGAATGGTTTGGTTTCTCGTTTTGAAAGAAATGTATTCATTTAACCGGGGAATGCCCCGAGGTCACATTATACTTATTCACCGGGGAATGCTCCGTCGTATCATGTTCTCAAAGGGGGTTCGTGATGAAGGCCCGAGGCACGGGTAAAGCATTAAATCATGAGTCTAGGATTAGTTTAGAATATGATTTATATTTTCGTATTTTTCTATTTCGGGACTGTATAATTGGACTGGACACTATATTTTGGATTTGTTTTGTTTTGTGCATTTGATTGATTGTTTTATGTGTTTTGTGTGGTTTATACACTTATAATGTCAAAGTTAGCCGATACACTCCACCAAGCGACCGTGTTCAAACCACGGGATCAAGGGGTGCCTAACACCTTCCCCTCGATCAACAGAATTCCTTAGCCGGAATCTCTGTTCGCAAACCAGTTTTAAGAGTCAAAATATTTTGAAAAGGGATTTTCCAAAGGTGACTTAGCATACCCGATCTATGCCAAGTGGCGACTCTGAGTTTAAATGTAAATAATTCTTTTTCGAAATAAATTTTCAATCTTTTGTCACTTTAATAATAAAACCCTTTCGAACCACGAAATTAATCTTTTAGGAGTTGAAAAAAAGGGGTGTGACAGCTTTGGCGACTCTGCTGGGGATCTTTCAGAATCCGAGCTTTTTTTTTGGAGTCGTATCGGCTTTGTTTGCCATTACGAGTGTATAAGCGTTGTTTGTGATTTTTTGTTTGTGTTTTCACTTTTGTGTATTTTCGTGCCCTTTGTTTACAGTATTTATCCTATGTGTTATCGTTTTTATATTTGATATCATGTGCATAACCCGAGTCATTCTTTCCGCAACAAGTCTCGGAGCGCACGTCGTGCGCACGAACTCTAGTTGAGTCTCCTTTATTTTAGGGGGAGAGCCGTTGGATGTATGGAGTAGGTGGAAAGCAAAGCAACCACTATCGACCATATGTTCCCCCGAACGGCCTTGTTAGTAAACCACAAACGTAGGTCAGCCTTTAGGTCATTCTTATGTGCATCATATTGAGACCTAGCGGGGCCCACACGGTCCTTTGTAGGAGACTCACCTTTAAAGCATCCCTACGTGCTAAATGTTGCATCTTTGAGAGTAACGTGGTCATTTGACGGACCGATTTGGGGAAAACATGTGTTAGAAGTAAAGTGTGAAAAAAAAAGAAAAAAAAAAGTGATTCGAAAAGAATGAATCAAAAGTAGTGTCGTAGTTTATTTTAGAGTTCTTTATGGCTTTTGTTCTTCACGATCCAAGACTTAAAAAGATTTTATTTACGTTTTGCATTTATCTTCTCAAAGTACCGTAAGTTCAACCAAAAAAAAAGAATGAAAAAAAAAAGAGTTTTGTTTGTCTTTTCTACTTATTTGTCAAAAACAAAATACCAAAAAGATTTTTTTTTTCATAATTGGTGGTGTCAGTCTTAGTTGAAATGTCTAGTTGAAAATCCAAAAAGTTTTCATTCGTTTGTTTTTTGTCGTCTCTTAAGTTAGGATCAATTTATTAGTTAATCGTTAAGTGTCCAATCTGGACGAACTACGCATACCTGATTCCCGTCCCTCGGGGCGGGATACGTAGGCAACCCTTGGTGGGTCCGGTAACCTTTATTTTGGCCTTCGTCTTAGTCTTAGGCTAGGTCTTTTACCCCGTAACCTAAAGTTGTTAGCCAAGTAGGCTGATTTTATTCAGCGTTACTGTTCGGCGATTGGGAGTCATGAAACGGTCTGTCCCATCGACGTATGTCCGCATCAAATTCCCATTGGTTGGGAACCTTTTGCTCTTATCAAATTTTTTAGATAATTTCTTCTCTGGCTACTACAGGATGGATCTGTCCACAAAGTCTAGAGTCCTTATGGTTGTCAAGGTACCCAAAAAGCTGATCAAGTGGTGGGGCACGTTCAATTACTCTGAAAAGCACGAAGTGAGGAAAGTGTTAGGCAATCTTGTAGCACTCATGGATCTCACGCCTCGTCCGGATCTAATAGAAGCTGCGTTGACTTTCTGGGATCCAAATAATTTGGTGTTTAGGTTCGGAAGTTGTGAATTGACTCCTACCCTTGCAGAAGTATCTCGTTTGTTTCGGTTGACTTACATGGGTCAGCAGATGATTTTAGCCCGCAATCATACTCGTAAGAAATTCCTTCGACTCTGTGGATTAAAAGATAACAAGCATCTGGGATGTCTCAAACAATCTTGGATTTCCTTGGACTATTTGTTTGCTAGATTCGGGTCCTTAGAGGGTTTCGACTGCTTTTGGGATGAATTTTGTACTACCAAAAAAATCTGGGAACAACGTCGTCTTGAGGTTTTCTGTCTGGCTTTGTTGGGTATCTTAGTGTTCCCGTTAGATGAGAGGTGTATCAATACTCGTCTACAATCAGTGGTGATAGCTTTATTCAAGAAAAAAGATGAGGTCACCATTGTACCAATGATCTTAACAGAAATATATAAGACTTTAACTGAAGTAAAAGGAGGTGTACGATTTTTTGAGGGGAGTAATCTGATATTGCAGTTGTGGATGATGGAGCACTTACATACGCCTTCTTTGATTAGAGCAGATGTGATCGACCGTTGTCTGAATGATCGAGTGCAAGCCAAGCAAGAAAGAATGCGTTTTGACAAATTTTCTTTTCCTATTGGAGTCAATTCTTGGATCGAATTTCTCGAATCAAGAACTCCGAACAACATTCTTTGATGCTATATGTGGTTTCATCCTAAGAAAATCTTGATTGGATCTCAAATGCAACTCTTTCTAGTTTTGATAGGACTTAACTGCACTAGGCCTTACAGTCCAAGAAGGGTGATGCGTCAGTTGGGCAGGATGCAAGACGTCCCTCCAATAATGGACCTTCTAAAGGATGTAGAGTACTTTAAAGATCAAGCCGTGGGGGAAAACAAATATGAGCAATTCTGGAATAACGCGATAAAGCTAGGTGTCGATACTCTCGAGGAAAATCCAGGATGCACTCAAAACTATGAAATCTGGCTACATCTCTGCCCCGTGGCATTAGTAGACCCTTACCAGCCCAACTTAGAGGGTGAATACGGGAAGCAATCATGGTAGAGGATGATGAGCAGGAAGATCCGGGTGCCAAGGTGGAGTTTTTGAGAGTTCAGTTGTCACGTTTGATCATAACTGTGGATGGGTGTCAGAGAAACCTTTGTGGGTGTAATCTCCAAGAGACGGGGATACGGGCAAGAAATTTATTTCCGGGTATCAAAACGTCGTTGCAGGATATGTTGCAAAGTTTGAGTGGAAAAGTGGGGACTTCACAGATGGGTTTATCTCAGTCGGGGACGTCACACAGAGCACCAGTTTGAAAGAGCATGTTTTATCTTTATGTAGTTTTGAGTCTTTTATGTTTCTGTCATTGTAGGTTGGTGTCTGTGTTAAGTCAGAGTCAAGTTGTTTTTGATATTCGGGTCTTTATTGCACGCATATCGTTAGGGGTTTAGAATGTTGTTTTGTATTTGTTGTTTAGTTTTAAAGTGGTCCTAAATTCGTTGTATGTTTTGCTGTCTTTCATCGAAATGTTAGGATGTTACGTCTTTCTTTTGTTTACTTGTTTTCGTTTTTCGTGGAAAAAAAAAAACCTTCAATTGTGTGATGTTTATGCATAGCCTGCCCGAACTACGCAAGATCTGATTCATGTAAAACATGATACGTAGGCAACCTACTTTTGGGTTCAATCTAATCATTTTGTTTCGTGGTTTTTCATTATTTTTCCTCTTTTTAAAGAAAAAACAAAAGCCATAAAGAATGATAAAATAAAGGTAGATAACGAGAGAAGTAGAAAGAACAGAGATGGATACGAAAAAAAAAATAAAAAAAAAATAATAATAATAATAATAAAAAAAAATTAAAAAAAATTTTAAAAAAATAATAATAATAAATAATAATCGGGATGATGTTAAAATGACCTCGCTACCCTCAAAAGCTGGTAGAAATGAACATGAATTTAGGACAATTTTACCAATGTGATTCCCATACTTGTTGTGTGCCCTAATCCTAACGGATGTCGTCTTTGATGAGCATGTTCTTTCAGATAACAGTGGTAGGTTTGCAGCACTCTAGCTAGTCATTCATACTTCACTAGATCCAAAGCAAAGCTCGCCATGGCTAGCAAGGAGATTGAAAATTCGCTCATTGACCCGGATCAGGATCAC
Organism: Capsicum pubescens; assembly: GCA_030864215.1. Taxonomy (NCBI): domain Eukaryota; kingdom Viridiplantae; phylum Streptophyta; class Magnoliopsida; order Solanales; family Solanaceae; genus Capsicum; species Capsicum pubescens. The sequence goes on along the minus strand of CM061539.1, from coordinate 195,703,289 downwards.
AGGGAAGAAAGTTCAGAACACAATGATGAGGTAGTAAGGCTCAGGCAACAATTGATAGATTTGTACCGGGCATGGGCCAGCGGAATGCCTCTTCCTCCGCTCTCTGAAGGTCTTCGGAATATCTCTAATTGCCCACCGCTCTCTCAGGCGCAATTCTCTGCTCCTACTGAGTCACCTGAGCACGCGCTAGGATTCACTCCGCTACATTATTATCCTGGTAATTCTAGTGTGCCCTTGGCAACTCCCCAATCAAGCCCTGCTGCTCAGCCGACGCCACCGATCACACCGGTATTCGTGGCTCCGCCACCACCTGAAGCTCCCGCATATGTTGTGCGTCCGACAATGGGGCTTCCTCGGTCAGCCAGTGAACCAGTATTGAAGGTTCCAGATAGTCAGTATTATGCCCCGAAGCCTACTTTGAGAATGAATGAACCGTATGGGTACACTGAGCCACCTGCATTTTCATTTGATACGGAGAAACCTGTCTCAATAGAGGAACAGGAAGTCATAGCGCGGAAGTTGAAAAGTTTAGAACAGGCCATGAGGAATTTGCAGGGAATCGGATGTTATAAGAGTGTTTCCTATAACGATCTTTACATGTTCCCAGACATCAACCTTCTCCTCAGTTTTAAAATGCCCAAGTTCGATAAGTATGCAGGGCACGGTGATCCCGTGGCACACTTGAGACGTTATTGTAACCAATTGAGGGCTGTAGGAGGAAGAGAAGAGTTGCTCATGGCTTTCTTTGGCGAGAGTCTTTCTGATCTGGCTTCAGAATGGTTTATCGATCAAGATATCGCCAAGTGGAACAACTGGGATGACTTAGCTTCTGAATTTGTGCAACATTTTTAGTATAACATTGACCTAATTCTGGACGAAAAATCCTTGGTCAACATGAAGAAGAAAAGCACAAAAGGTTTTAGGGAATACGCGATAAGGTGGCGTGAACAGGCCTCCAGGGTAAAGCCTCCAATGAAAGAAAGTAAGTCGGTAGAGGTTTTTATTCAGGGACAGGATGAAACCTATTTTCAACATTTACTTCCGGCAATGGGAAAGTCTTTTATTGAAGTCCTCAAAATGGGGGAGATGATAGAGGACAGAATAAAGACCAGCCGAATAGTGAGTTTTGCCGCATTGAAAGCCACCACACAAGCGATTCAAGGTGGATCTAGCGCATTCGAAGGTAAAAAGAAGAAAAAGGACGTGGCGACTGTCGTAGCTGGAACCCATTCCTATCCTAAAAGACCACCTCGCCCCTATCCCCAATCCCAAGCCCAAGTTTACGCCCAAGCTCCATATATTCCTCCCCACCATTACTACCCTCCACAAAACCCTTTATATTCCATTCCACCATCCCCGTACCCAGTATATAGCGCGCAGCCATATGCCCAAACCTCTTCTTACCCGCAGTGGCGCACGCAAGCTCCACAATATCACTCATTCACTCTACCGAATTACCAAAATCCCTCCAGACCCAGTTTTCAACCTAGGCCCGAGTATAAGAAAGAGAAGGCGGTCAAAAATCAATTCACACCTCTTGGGGAGTCATATGCTAGCCTGTTTGATAGGTTGAGAAAGTTGAAGGTCTTAAGCCCAATTCAAGGAAGGCTTTCAAATCCACCGCCGAGGAATCTCGATTATTCTTTAAGGTGTGCGTACTGTTCTGACATGCTAGGCCATGATATCGAGAAATGATGGCATTTGAAGAGAGCTGTCCAAGGTTTAATTGACACAAATCAAATGCTGGTCCAGGCCCCGGAGGGTCCAAACATTAACCAGAATCCGCTGTCAACCCATGCTGAAGCCAATATGTTAGAGTTGATATATGAGGGGAAAGAGTCTTCAAGGTGTTATAAGCCTATTGTCAAGATACAGACCATTGAGGAGAAATCGGTGAATGTAGCTGAGTCTTTGAAAGCAATGTCATTGAGCCAAGAGGGAATGAGAGAAGATAAAGCCCAGGAAAGCACAAAGAAACCCCTGATCACAGTACAAAGCGCCAGAAGGTATGTTGATTTAAGTCAGGATAAACCTAAGTTGACAGTGGGAGGAGCTCTGAGTCAGCCCATCTTGACGGTGAAAGGAGCACTGGCAGCGCCTATTGTCCTCAAATCGGTGACCCAACCTCCGATAGTTGATACGAAAAAGGTTCCCTGGAATTATGGGCGGACTGTGATGACCTATCATGGGAAAGAAGTAGTGGAAGATGTAGATGAGGTAGGGTGTGTGACTAGGTCAGGAAGATGCTTCGTGCCTGAAGGCTTAAGAAAGTCCAAGACAATGGTGAGTGGACCGTCATCTATCAAAAAACCTATCACCGAAGAAGAAGCTGAAGAATTTTTGAAAAAGATGAAATTGCCAGAGTATTCAATAATAGACCAGTTGAAGAAAACCCCTGCTCAAATTTCCCTCTTATCTTTGTTTTTGCACTCCAAGGAGCATCGTGATATTTTACTGAAGGTATTAAATGAGGCATATATTCCTAGGGAGATTACAGTAAATCAGCTTGAGAAATTGGTTGGAAAAATCTTTGAGGTGAATCGGATCAGCTTTTCTGATAACGAATTGACTGTTGAAGGTACAGGGCATAACCGGGGCCTTTACATTACAGTGAAGTGCGAAGAGCTCTACGTCACTCATGTTATGATTGACAGAGGTTCAGGTGCAAATATCTGCCCTATTTCTACTTTGCAAAAGTTGAATATCGGTGCTGAGAGGATCAGGCCCAACAATGTATGTGTTAGGGCTTTCGATGGTGCAAAATCAAACTCCATTGGCGAAATAGAACTAATGTTGATCATAGGGCCTGTTGAGTTCGCCATAGAGTTTCAAGTATTGAATATAGACTCCTTTTACAATCTGTTGTTGGGAAGGCCGTGGATCCACAAGGCCAAGGTGATTGCATCTACACTGTACCAAATAATTAAGTTTGAGCATGACAGGCAAGAAGTGGTTATTCACGGTGAAGGAGATTTGTCCGCCGGCGAAGATTCTCCTTTGTCTCTTATTGAAGCAAATAGCGTACAGGAGACATTCATCTATCAAATTTTTGATACAGTTCCAGTGAATCGTATCCTTGAATGACATGTTATACTGGGACCGCAATTGTCTTCCGCTTCTATCATGATGGTGAGTGAACTTTGGAAATACGGATTTGAGCCAGAAAAGGGTTTGGGAGCATCTCTGCACGGTATAGTTCGTCCCATATGTCTGAGTGAGAACGTGGGCACGTTTGGTCTGGGATTTGAGCCTATGATTGAAGATCTGAAGAAAGCCAAGGGAAGGAAAAAGGAAACATGGTCACTCCCTCGCCCAATGCCACTAGTCAGTGAATCATTTGTTAAGAGCAGTGTCACAAAACATGTGGAATCTGAAGTTGAATTGGTTGATGACTGCCAGAACCTTTTTATTGGTGTTGATATAGTCGAAGCAGGAGAAGGTACCAGTATGGCAGACGTGCAATTCATAGGTCCAGCTTCCCGGCTCAATAATTGGGAAGTCACTCCTCTTCCTGTCAGGAGGGAGTTTTGGTAGTTTATTTTGTTTTTCTTTCTGTTTATCCGAGTTATTTCAGGGTTGTAATTCGGATTTTAGTTTGTTTATGTTATGTTGGCATTTATGTTTAAACCCTTATATTTTTTTATTTAATGAAATGCAATGTCCCTTTTGATTCATGTCTAATATATTTTGTTTTTCTTTTTTATATACAGTTCTCGTTATGCTGATTCTAATGACATGACATGCATGCGGAATTTTCAGCCTGATCTTAAAATCCAAACTAATCAAGATGTAATGAAGTAGGAGGGGGAATATGATGAAGAAGAAGCACTAGAAGAAATAAACAAAGATTTAGAACAGTTTGAAGACAAACCGAATCCTAATTTGAATGAGACTGAGCCAATAAATCTAGGGGATCAAGAAGATGTTAGGGAAACTAAAATCAGTGTACATGCTTTGCCACAGCTAAAAGATGGAATGATTTAAGCATTAATTGATTATAAGGATGTTTTTGCATGGTCTTACGATGATATGCCTGGTTTAAGCACTGAATTAGTGGCTCACAAATTGCCAACTGAACCCGCGTTCCCTCCTGTCAAACAGAAGTTGAGGAAGTTTAAAACTGATGTAAGTATTAAAATCAAAGAGAAAATCATGAAACAACTTGAAGCCAAAGTAATTTGAGTGGCTCGTTATCCCATGTGGTTATCCAATATTGTTCCCGTACCAAAGAAAGATGGCAAAATTCAAGTGTGTGTTGATTACCGTGATTTGAATAGAGCAAGTCCGAAAGATGATTTTCCACTACCCAACATCCATATTTTGTTAGACAACTGTGCTAAACACGAGGTTGCCTCTTTTGTGGATTGCTATGCCGGATATCACCAGATCGTTATGGATGATGAAGACGCGGAGAAAACGTATTTTATCACACCATGGGGGACCTATTGTTATCGAGTGATGCCGTTCGGTTTGAAGAATGCTGGAGCAACATACATGAGAGTCATGACCACTATGTTTCATGATATGATCCATAAGGAGATTGAGGTATACGTGGATGACGTGATTATTAAGTCAAAAAGTCTGGCCGACCACGTTAAAGATTTAAGAAAGTTCTTTGAAAGGCTTCGTAGGTACAATCTCAAACTCAACCCTGCAAAATGTGTATTTGGAGTTCCGTCTGGAATGTTGTTGGGGTTTGTAGTCAGCCGTCGGGGGATTGAATTGGATCCCTCGAAAATCAAAGCCATTCAGGATTTGCCCCCGCCCAAGAATAGGACGGAGGTGATGAGTTTGCTTGGTAGACTGAACTACATTAGCAGGTTTATTGCTCAACTCACAACCACTTGTGAGCCCATATTCAAGTTGCTGAAAAAGAGTGCTGCGGTAAAATGGACTGAAGAATGTCAGGAAACGTTCGATCGAATCAAAAGATATTTGTTAAATCCGCTCGTGCTGGTACCCCCCGGAGCCTGGTAGGCCTTTGATCTTATATTTATCAGTCATGGACAATTCTTTCGGTTGTGTCCTGGGTCAACATAATGTCACAGGCAAAAAGGAGCAGGCTATTTATTATCTTAGCAAGAAGTTCACCACATATGAGGCCAGGTATACTCTTCTTGAAAGGACGTGTTGTGCCCTAACTTGGGTACCACAGAAGTTGAAGCATTATCTCTCATCCTATACTACTTATCTCATCTCCCGCATGGATCCTTTGAAGTATATCTTTCAGAAGCCTATGCCGACAGGTCGATTGGCAAAGTGGCAAATATTGCTTACCGAGTTCGACATTGTATATGTGACTCGAACCGCCATGAAAGCCCAAGCCTTGGCAGATCATCTTGCTGAGAATCCCATCGATGAAGAGTACGAGCCATTAAAGACATATTTTCCTGACGAAGAAGTGTCGTGTGTCGATGAAGTCGTTATAGATGCTGATCCAGGTTGGAAGTTGTTCTTCGATGGAGCTGTCAATATGAAAGGAGTCGGAATAGGTGCGGTTCTTATCTCTGAATCGGGACAACATTTACCGGTAACAACACAACTTTGATTCTACTATACTAACAATATGGCAGAGTATGAAGCCTGCATTCTTGGTTTGAGGTTAGCTGTTGATATGGGAGTCCAAGAATTATTGGTGTTAGGAGATTCAGATTTGCTCGTCCATCAAATTCAAGGCGATTGGGAGACGCGAGATTTGAAGCTCATCCCGTATCGACAATGCTTGCAGTAGCTATGTCAACGTTTTGTGTTAGTAAAATTTAAGCATATTCCAAGGATTCATAATGAAATTGCTGACGCCTTAGCCACTCTGGCTTTAATGCTCCAACATCCTGATAAAGCCTACATCGATCCAGTGCATATACAGTATCGTGATCAGCATGCTTACTATAATGCGGTTGAAGAAGAGCTTGATGGAGAACCCTGGTTCTTGGATATCAAGCGATACATTCAGACAGAAGAATACCCAGCATATGCCACCAACGATCAAAAGAGGATTATTAGGCATTTGGCTAGTGGATTTTTCTTAAGTGGGGGAATCTTATATAAGAGAACCCCAGATCTGGGACTTTTGAGGTGTGTAGATGTAAGAGAAGCCTCGACAATCATGGTTGAAATACACTCTGGAGTATGCGGGTCGCATATGAACGGTCATGTCTTGTCAAAGAAGATTCTTCGAGCAGGTTATTACTGGCTTACTATGGAGAGGGATTCTATTCAATTTGTTCGAAAGTGTCATCAATTTCAGGTACACGATGATCTGATACGTTCTCCTCCTGTTGAGTTGCATGCAATGGCCGCTCCCTGGCCGTTCGTGGCTTGGGGAATGGATATGATTGGACCGATTGAGCCGAAGGCATCAAATGGACATAGACTCATTTTGGTAGCCATTGACTACTTCACAAAGTGGGTAGAAGCAGTAACTTTCAAGTCAGTGACAAAGAATACTGTGGTAGATTTTGTTCATGCCAATATCATTTGTAGATTTGGAATTCCTAAGATGATCATTACAGACAATGCTGCCAATCTCAATAGTCATTTGATGCAAGAAGTGTGTCAACAGTTTAAGATCGCACATCGAAATTCTACTCCATATCGCCCAAAGGCCAATGGTGCTATAGAAGCCGCCAATAAGAATATAAAAAAGATACTGCGAAAAATGGTACAAGGGTCTAGACAATGGCATGAAAAATTGCCGTTTGCATTACTAGGTTATCGCACCACTGTTCGCACTTCAACAGGGGCAACTCAATATTTATTGGTGTATGGGACGGAAGCAGTCATCCCTGCAGAAGTTGAAATTCCCTCTCTTCGAGTCATTGTAGAAGCAGAGATTGATGATGACGAATGGGTCAAAACCCAGCTGGAACATTTGAGTTTAATTGAGGAAAAAAGGCTAACGTCTGTGTGTCATGGCCAGTTGTATCAGAGGAGGATGGCTCGAGCGTATAACAAAAAGGTCCGTCCCAGGAATTTTGAAGTCGGTCAGTTGGTATTGAGACGTATCCTTCCTCACCAGGTTGAAGCGAAAGGTAAGTTCTCCCCTAACTGGCAAGGTCCCTTCGTTGTGAAGAAAGTGTTGCCCAATGGAGCCTTATATTTGACAGATGTTGAAGGCAAAATGACAGAAATGGCTATCAATGCTGATGCGGTCAAAAGATATTATGTATGATATTTGATCCTTTGTTGATTTTATTGTATGTTTAGTACTTGTATTTTTGAAGATTGATATGATGAAGGAATTTAATTCTTCTATCCAAACATTATGTCATCCTTTGTTTACCCGTTTGAGCTTCATTTTATTTTTCTTTCATATCCCTCTTTTGGAATCAAAATAGAGTCAAAGATAAATGTCAAGGAAATAAGAATAAAAGAAAGAGTTCGAAAAAAAAAGTCAAAACAAAGAACAAGCTGATGGAACTACGTGCGACCTGATTCTTCTCTCTCGGGAGTGAGATACGTAGGCTGCCCTATTTCGGGCTCGGTCAAACCAAATAAAGATTTAAGATTCACCCAGTCAACAAAACTGGGGCATGAGTTAATGTGTTGTTTGAGTCGATTCCAAAAGTTGTAAGTCCCACCCCTACTTCAAGTATCATTTGAACCCCTTGTCATCCTTTTCTAACCTTATCCAAAAGCCAAGTTACAACCAAAGAAAGTCCTTCAGATCAATTTTTGTTAATGTTAAGGCTAAGTATGCAATGGATATGATGATACATTGTGAGGTACCACTTGTCTCCCTCAGCATAAGAAATCAGGAAAGAAATACAAAAATGAGAGTCTTATTGGTGAAAACCCCCGTGGGCATCATAAGGCGATGGTGAGTTGAGAGAAATGAAAATGAGTGAATCTTATTGGTGAAAACCCTCGCAGGCACCATAAGGCGATGGTGAGTGGAGAGAAATAAAAATGAGAGAGTCTTATTGGTGAAAACCCTCACGGGCACCGTAAGGCGATGACGGTTCAAGAGAAAAATGAAAAGTGAAAAGAAAGAGATTTGTTGGCGAAAGTCTTTTAAGATATCGTCAATCGAATGTGATGTATGAGTCCAATGGATTTGAAGAAGCGGCTCAGCGGCAAAGGCACGAACTCAACAACAAATGGGGAGTTTGGATAGGAAGATCAGACAGCTCAATCCAAAATGCATGTCATACTCATTGGAGTTGGTTGTCGTATTCAGACAAGTTTTCTTTTGAATATGGGACATTGCCCTTTTCTTTCATTTACATATTCATGTTTTTGTCTTTTTATGTCATTTATCAAAATAAAAGTCACCATCATTTCTTTATATTTTAAGTCAAGTCTGTGTCAAAACAAGCGAGAAAGGATTTCAAAATTTACTACCAGTCTTTCCAATTATATGAGGAAAAGCCAAGGAACAGCACAGGAAAGAAATATGATTGTAATTCAACACGAAACAAAGGAAGTCTATCAACCGACAGGCTGTTGGATTCGTGGAAGCATTCAGATTTGGGAAAAGGGTGCACCTCAGAGGCATGGCAAAATGGAAGCCCATTGTTCGAGTTAGAACTCACTTCTCTCAATCTGGATCAGGGTCAATGATGCGGCAAGACAGGGCAAGTGTTAGCGATTTGGAACAAAGATGAAAGGAACGAGTGCTGGGGCAGATACCTGAGAAGCCAAGAGCTGCAAGCCACCACTAAGTTTTTAACTGACAATTTTTCTTTGTTGAAATAGGGGGAAATTCGCTTCACCTAATTCAGCTACTATTGGAAATCCACATCCGTGGGATTTTATTTTCTGTTAAGGACCCTCCTGAAAAATGGGATTTTACTTTATGTTCAGGACCCTCCTGAAAAATGGGATTCTACTTTCTGTTCAGGACCCTCCCGAAAAATGAGATTCTACTTTCTGTTCAGGACCCTCCCGAAAAATGGGATTCTACTTTATGTTCAGGACCCTCCCGAAAAATGGGATTTTACTTTATATTCAGGACCCTCCAGAAAAATGGGATTTTACTTTCTGCTCGGGACCCTCCCGAAAAATAGGATTTTACTTTATGTTCAGGACCCTCCTGAAAAATGAGATTTTACTTTCTGCTCAGGACCCTCATGAAAAATGGGATTTTACTTTATATTTAGGACCCTCTCGAAAAATGGGATTTTACTTTATGTTCAGGACCCTCCTGGAAAATGGGACAACGCTTTAAAAAATGAAATATTACTTTACTATAATTTTTGTTCGGGATAATTTTCATTCTAGTTTTAATTTTGGGTTTCAGGAGCCCGCCTGAAGAATAGGGTGAAGAAACGAAAAGTCAAGCAACAAAGCGAAGCAAATGAAAAGTCAAGCAACAAAGTGGTGAAATAGCAAGTCAGGAGCCCGCCTGGAGAATAGGGTGAAGAAGCGAAAAGTCAAGCAACAAAGTGAAACAATTGAAAGCCAAGCAACAAGTTGAAAGAAATTGCAAGTCAGGAGCCCACCTGAAGAATAGGGCAATAAAAGTCGAGTCAAGAGCCAACAAAAGTTGTACAAATAGGATTTTGTAATTACATTTATGTTTTATTTTGTAATTTTCATTTTTGATGTAATGACAGAGTCGCGGACCGAAACCTCGGTGGAACCTCACTCGACTCTCCAACTCGGTATAGTCCGCTTCTCTTCCAACCCTTTGAGATACTTGTGATTTCCTCATGACTGGGGTAGGTAGGATGTCCTAAGTCAAGACCTGGTTTTCCTCCTTCCTCTTGCTCCATGCTTTTAAATAAAGGTCAGGACAAAATTCCATCCGTTGTCTACTGCTTTGTATGAAAACACCATGTGTTTACATTCAAAGGGGACATGATGTAGACACGTGATTTTGTCCTCCTAAAGTTTAATTTTATTCACTTTTACCTTTTTTTTTTTTTACTTTATCCTACCGTGTACCCTCATCTACGTGATTATACCCCACAAAATACAAAAATAACAAACTCCCTAACAAATTCTATCCTATCCTAACCCCCTTTACACCTCATCCTAACAACCTACCCAAACAAAAATAGACACCTAACCCCCTTTACACCTCATCCTAACAACCTACCCAAACAAAAATAGACACCTAACCCCTACCCCTCCAATTAAAAAACAACACCTCACCACCCTTCCATTTCTTGTCCACAAACGAAAAAAAAAAATAATAATAATAGATATACAAAAAAAAAGGAACCCAACGGGGGGAGACCATTTTTTTCCATCTTCTAAAAGGAGGAGAGAGAAACAAAAAGGGGGGGGATTCTTGGTCATGATCTTCATCTTTTCTTCTTAAAAAGGAAAGACACCATCCTCTCCAACGGATCTTCCACGGAGACTCACCACTGCTGGTTCTCACACAAAGAAAACCACACACACGAACAGAGAGAGATTAGCAAAGAGAGAGTAGTCAGAGAGAGAGAAGATCGAGCGGGAGAAGGTGGGTTCGAGTTTTTCCGGTGAACTCGTCGCCGGAATAGACCATTTTTTTGTCTGATTCTACAGGCTAAAATCGCACAGACTCACATTACACCAGAGGTAAGTGATGCGATTTCAGAAATGGGGTCTCAGCTGTGCTTTTCTTCTTCACGAAGTGGACGCACGCGCTGATGCTTTAAGATTCGGTCACTGTCAAGCTTTTCCGATAAAGATCTCGTCGAAATCAGTTCCCACACATCAAGTCGATAGATCTTGCTTCAAGAATCTCCAAAAAATCTCTTTATTTCTATGGGGTTTTAAGCAAAGCTCACCGAAGAAAAAAAATATTTCGCCGGAATCCGACCTTTTTGATTGATTTTTGGCACTGGTAACTCACCGAAGCTCCGGCCTCATTGATTTTCTATTTTTTTTAGTTAAAATTATGGTTCTGGGTATCCACAGTTCTTTGTTTCGGCGTTTGGGTGATGAGTTCTGTTTTGGTCTCAGTTGATTTATTGTGGTCAGTTTTGGGTTGTTGTTTTTCATTGATATCGAGTTGGATAGATTCGTCTTTGAGGCTTAGGTTGGAGTAGATCGAGGTTGGACCTGTTCGTTCGTTGAGGTCGTTGTTGGTTCGAGATTGGCGTGGTTCCGGTCGATGCTCTTTTTATGAACTCGTGAGATTGCTAAAGGAATTTGGTTGATTGAGGAAACATTTGAGGTCCAATTTTCATCTCTTTCTTTATAATTTTGTCAATCTTATGTGAGTGATGGTGTGAATTATTGATATGTTTTGATTGTGTGTTTTTGAGCAATTTTGATTGTCACGGTGGTGATTTTGATTGGTTGATTTTATATTAATGTTGATTATCCTTGGTTAAGAGTGAAATTGGGGCGGGAATCGAAGAATTAATAAACATGAATGTGGGTTTATGTCGATTTGTTGTTGGTTGTTTAAATTGAAATGAATGTTAATTATGTTGATCTCGATAGTAGCATATTTTCGGTTGAGGGTCGTTAGGCAAATCTTAGGTTCAAGGTAGGCAAACTTAGGACTCGTGGTTTTGTTGAATGTTTGAAATTGTGTTGAATGGTTTGGTTTCTCGTTTTGAAAGAAATGTATTCATTTAACCGGGGAATGCCCCGAGGTCACATTATACTTATTCACCGGGGAATGCTCCGTCGTATCATGTTCACAAAGGGGGTTCGTGATGAAGGCCCGAGGCACGGGTAAAGCATTAAATCATGAGTCTAGGATTAGTTTAGAATAGGATTTATATTTCCGTATTTTTCTATTTCGGGACTGTATAATTGGACTGAACACTATATTTTGGATTTGTTTTGTTTTGTGTGTTTGATTGATTGTTTTATGTGTTTTGTGTGGTTTATACACTTATAATGTCAAAGTTAGCTGATACACTCCACCAAGCGACCGTGGTCAAACCACGGGATCGAGGGGTGCCTAACACCTTCCCCTCGATCAACAGAATTCCTTAGCCGGAATCTCTGTTCGCAAACTAGTTTTAAGAGTCAAAATATTTTGAAAAGGGATTTTCCAAAGGTGACTTGGCACACCCGATCTATGCCAAGTGGCGCCTCTGAGTTTAAATGTAAATAATTCTTTTTCGAAATAAATTTTCAATCTTTTGTCACTTTAATAATAAAACCCTTTCGAACCACGAAATTAATCTTTTAGGAGTTGAAAAAAAGGGGTGTGACAAATGATATAATGTCCACAAAATGCTAAATTATTAGTTGTGTTTTTAGTGGAGTAAAGACTTTGTTTGACGCTCATATCCTATTGGGCCTTCCAAAGGTTTGGACTAAACACAATTGGAACACTTTCTTGGACCCAATTTACGTGCAAATTGAAGTCTTATTAGATGATCCAATTATTCCTATTTGGTAGACACAAAATCACAGATTTAAGGTGGCTCCATAAAATTTCAATTTAATCATTAAGGATCTTCTAGTAATAGGATACATATTATTGTGTTTATAATTAAAGGCATAGCCTTCCATCGATTTTTGTTCGTTCAAGGTTTTGTGAGCTCATAATTGATCAACGATTGAACTCTTTTAATTAAAATAAAACTTAATAATAAACTCATGAATATTCTTTATCTATTTAATCATAATATTGTAGTCGATCGGGTGATAACATATCAAAATTTGGTACTAGATGAAATTACTTAGTTGATTTTCCTGTTCATTTATTTTTTTTACCAAATAAATACCGTGTATGTATGTTTATCTTTTACTTTTTCAAAGTAGTCTGAAGCATGATGATATAGAAATTAGTTTAAAAAATAGGAAATAATAAAATGCCAAGTAACATCATAAATTTTTCAAAGGCAATAGCGTACGCAGAGTATGTATATGTTGAAGAAACTTTAAAACTAGGTTCCACGTAGCAGGTTTGTATACATTATAATATAATATGAAGCAAAATGGACTTCACATCGTATGACTACTACTCCGAAGAAAATAAATACTAGTTGACTACTTTATATCCTAATTATAGCTAGCTGGATCAAGAGAAGATACGTATTTTTTTTAAAAAAAAAATCTGAAAAATACTTGTCCCCATTGGTATTTAACGTATAACACTTATTTATTAAAGAGAAGATACATATTTCTCTCTATTTGATCAGCTAATCTGGTTGTATTTCTTTTTTTGATTTGTTTCAAAAGGAATATCACATTTTAAAAGTTAAAAAATAATTAAATTTAGACTTCCTATTTTATCCTTAATGATATAAGTTTTTCTAGCATACAAATATTATGACAAAGAACACTAAAGGGGTCGTTTGGTTGGGAAATTGTTATTCCGGGATAACTAATACCGGGATTAGTTATCCCGGGATTAACTTATCCCACCATGTATATGGGATAAGTTATCCCATCACTATGGTGTAATCGGTGGGATAAGTTATCCCACCATTGATTAATCCCTCCAACCAAACATGAGATAAAATGATTTTTTATTTTATCCCGGAATTACTTATTCAAGTCGTATCCTAAAAGTAAACTTTGAATTTTTTTAATCAAATAGATGAAGTGTCCACCACTTCTTCGCATAGGACTTTTTTTTTTTTTTTTGCTGTTTTCTTGCAAGTCATTGTGTATTGACATTTTTCTTTTTGTCCAGGTTTTCTTGTTTGACTTTTCTCCATTTTTGTGAGTATTGTTACTTCTAATCTTTTCATCCGATTCTACGATCTTCTTGCACTACAAGCAAAATAAAATTTGTAAATATTCCCAGGGAAAAATATCCAAGGGAATATTGTAACTATTCCTTCCCCCCCCCCCCCCCCCCTTAATTATTCAAGTGAGATCAAAATGTGAGATAGAAAAAATACTTGCAAATTCAAAATGAAATTGTGCCAAACCCTTGTCAGTGTAAGTTGCAAAAAATAGCCTCAAATGATTGTTAACGTGTAAAATTGTGTATTTATGAATGAACAACAATTAATCTTCGAGGACTTGTAACTATTAAATAAATTTAAATTATTGGATGTTGCATACAACATGGACAGGACGCTGCTTAAAAATAACACTAGTAGTTCTCAACTATTACTCCATCTTATCTACAACTTAGTACTCCATTAATTAATTAACTTAAACTCAATGTAGACTCTTCAATAATCTTTCAAGTGAAATTAATTATTAATTGGAAAGATGAACTCAAGAAGAAGAATCATTTGAGATTTGTTCATGAACTCTTCAAAGATCACTTTATATATCTTAGTTGTAATGATCATCGACAAAGACGTCCTCTTAATTAATAAATTTTTTTCCTTTTTTCTTTTTATTTATTATAATTCTCATCTTTGATACGCCTAGCACAATGTTTCTATATATTTATTCACACTATGATTAGCATATGAGATTGAACTAGAAAACTATCGTTCTATCTATCTATCTATCTATCTATCTATCTATCTATCTATTTTGTTATACGCTAATTATCTTTTGGATATTCCAATGGAAAACGTAGCTGCAGGTGAATCATCTCGAGTAGCAATGCCCCCTCCCAACACAGGGAAGCTGATAACCATTCTCGCCATTGATGGGGGAGGAATTAGAGGAATCATTCCTGGGGTTATCCTTGCCTATCTTGAATCACAACTTCAGGTAAATTTTTAATTAGATTACAAAAAAAAAATAAAAAAAATGTTCAAGACTTGTTGGCTATGTACCTCTACACAATTTATTATGCATTTAGAGGTGGATGTTGTGAGTTTAGTAATAAGAAGGTTAAAATTTTAATTCATGATCAAGTTAATCTTGGATCCATTTCTGATTGTATTCGCTCGTTTTATTTGAAGGAATTGGATGGGAAAGATGCAAGAATTGCGGATTATTTTGATTTGATAGCAGGAACAAGCACGGGTGGGCTTGTAACAGCCATGTTAGCTGCACCAAACAAAGATAAACGCCCTTTCTATGCTGCCAAAGATATAGTACCTTTCTATCGTGAGCACTCCCCAAAAATCTTTCCCCAGAGCGGGTAACATATTCTTGATTTTTCTTTTTGGATAATGGCAAAGTACGGATAATTTGCATGCATTTTGACTATTCCATCAGATACGTGCTGCTTTCTGTTAGTACAAGCATCGCGTGCATGTAATTATGCATACCAAAACTTGAGCATATGTGAAAAGGTCATTTCTTGTCTTGACTTGTGCTCTTATAATTTTTACCAACTTCATTGATCATCCTTGGATATATGTACTATATATTATACTAACACTGTTATACGGGCAATTCATCTCAACTATTCTGCTGGATACTTGCTACTTTCAATTCACCTAGCAATTTTTTCGTCTCTACTAATATTTGAATTATGCACTGCACTTCATGATTAACTGTTAGACCACAACCTTGAATGCAAGGTATATGTCTTGATTTTCGTAGGATTAATTTTTGCAGTGGACCATTTGCTGGGGTTATAAATCTAGCTAAAATGTTGAAGGGACCTAAATATGATGGGGAGTATCTTCATAACCTTATCAAGGGACTCCTAGGAGGTACCAGGTTGCATGATACCTTAACTGCCGTTGTAATTCCAACTTTTGACATCAAGAGACTTCAGCCAGTTATATTTAGCTCATATGAGGTGTGCCTTCTAACTTTCTACAACGCGTTAAAATATTTTAACATGCCAATATATATAAAATTAATTATTTTAACCATTTTTTAGACGAAATCGAGACCTCATTTGGATGCCGAACTGGCGGATATATGCATTAGTACCTCGGCAGCGCCAACTTTTCTACCTGCCCATACTTTCAAGAACAAGGATGCTCAAAACAATGAACGCGAATTCAACCTAATTGATGGTGGTATAGCTGCTAATAACCCGGTAAATATATTGTATGACATACATAGTATAGTATAGACAAAATTCTTGAATCAGTAGTTTACAGTAGAAAATTCGATACTAATTGAGTATTTAGTTTATGTGTATGATGAATTTTAGACATTGGTCGCAATTGGTGAGGTGACCAAGCAAGTAGTGATGAAGCACGAAGACTTATTCCCTATCAAGCCCATGGAATATGGTCGTTTTCTGGTAATATCACTTGGGACCGGCAATGCAAAGAATGAGGAAAAATACAATGCTAAAATGGCTGCCAAATGGGGATTACTTAGCTGGCTAACCCATAACAACTCCACACCAATCGTCGAAGCTTATAATCAAGCAAGCGCTGATATGGTTGATCTTCACAACTTTGTGGTTTTCAAAGCTCTTCACTCCGACGATAAATACCTCCGAATCCAGGTACCTCGAGCCTCAATTATACACACAATGTATGTAATGCTAGCTTACATTTTTCAGTAACTTAAAACCGATTGTCATAATTTTACATTTGCTTGGTACCAGGATGATACTTTGACGGGGAGTTTGGCCTCAGTTGACATAGCCACAAAGGAAAACTTGGAAGGTCTAGTCAAGGTAGGAGAACGGCTGCTGGAAAAACCAACTTCCAGGATTAACTTAGACAAAGGAGTTTATGAACCAATTGAGAAAGGAGGAACCAACAAGGAAGCTCTTCGGAGGTATGTACACTTGTCTACTGCATCTATAGTTTATTAGTTGTTCAACATTCATTATATATAAACAGCTGATGATATACTAATTAGTGATCACCGTCTCGTTTAAAATCATGTAGGTTTGCAAAGATACTTTCGGACGAGAGAAGATTCCGCCAGTCCAATGTCAAGTAGTCAGTTGGTCTAAATGACATTGTATTGTTATTCACTTTGTTCCTACAGTGTGAATGTATTGTGTATTTTAGTTTTATAATGTACCCCTTCTATTCATTTTATTCCTTTATATGTTGTTGGGATTAAATCTTCATAACTTTTGTAGCATATCATTCTGTGTGCCAGTCAATGTTTGCAATATGGCAACACCTTCTTATACATAAGAATAAATACATTTCTAGAAATACATAAAGTGTCGTCTTTCGTTTACTTGAGTCTTAACACACTGCGTTCAGCTCGATTTGTTACTTGCAGTCCTTGAGCAGAGAAAAGATGACTAATAGACACATGGAAAAACTGAAGTAATCTATAAGACTCTGTAACGCAAGAGAAACTCGTTCGAACACAGAGAGGTTCAACTTCATTTCCTGGATGCTCCTTCGAATTAAATATGCCGAAAGGAGCAATTTAAGCTTTATTTTTGACGGGTATTTACAGAGCACTTTACATAACCAAGCCTCTCATCAACTGATGTCATATTGACGTAGAAAAATTTTCAGGTTAACACATAAAAGCCATCTCCTTCCCACCTATTTTTGTTGTTTTCTTTTATAAGTTATTCCACCCCCCTTTCAGCCTATAAAAAGCCTAAAGGTAAGAATTTACGGCACTAGAAAATAAACAATGTAACAAATAAACGAATACCACTGTTCAGCTATAGTCTAGGGCGCTAAGCAAATATCTGCTGAATGACTGTCTCTGCATTCCCGTTGTATTGTGCAAGGAGATGAATTGCATCTGCTCTGGGCAATGCCAGAAATTCCTGCACAAAATATTCACAAATAAGTCGCCGCTGCACCGAAAAATGATCTGCTGACAAGCAGAGACACGTGGATGGAATAGCATCAAGTAGAAAGGCTTTTGCGACAGATTCGCCGAGATGCAGTACCAAGGAAGCAAGCTTGAAAACCAGAACAAGACTCACCATAACTTTCAGTATTGCAGTTTCATCACATCCAACTTCTCTGGCTGATGACTGGGTTGGACTTCCATCATCCTGTTTCCTATTATTTGAGGAACCAGTAACTTGAGATGATCCATCAGTGCTCATGTCAACATCCAATCTAGAAGCATCAATAATCAATTTGGCACCAACTTCTTTCAGGGCATCGATCTTTAAGAGCCCTTCAAATCGATCTTTACACATTTGAAGTTTGAACCACTCACTGTGTGTATACAGCGTGGCCTTTATAATCTTCATAAGCTGGGGTTCTTCAATACCAAGCCTCCTACCAATAGCAACCTTTGCATGGACAAAATTGTGACGGTAAATTAGGTGGGTCAAGACACTCAAAAACACACATACAAACCCCCCTCCGAAGCCCATTTAGTATAATAGAGAAATGGAAAAAGAGCAGCAACATCATGGTTTTCAAGTTCCCAGATCTTAAATGGATATGAAGGACAAAATACAATTCCAAGTCGTCGAAGAAAATAGAGTGCAAATGATTAAGAACCAACATTCAGGAGACTGAGGTGAGAAATAGATAATGAAAACAAATCAGGTTTTTTTTAAAATGACGGAAAACAAACCAGTTTCTTGTTTGCTGCCTCATTTACATTCATAAATCTATTCAGTGAAAATCTACAGACCCTGTGACGTGGCACCTCCTCTTTGATAAGGAAACCAATTTATCTTTTACCTTCTATTTTTTCTACCTTTTTCTAGTTATAAAATGAAAAACTCTACTTGCTGAATTTAAATTATTCTGTTTAGTGAATAATAATAATAGAGAACTAAAGATGCACCCTATCGAACTGAAAAGGATCCTCATCGTTATATCACAAACACCCAACACTTCAATTTGGAACATAAGAGAAATTATTGTCTTCCTCTTTGAAAAGAGAGTAAGGGAGGATAGAAATGACAAATTTAAACATAGGCTTTTAATTGTAATAAAGCTCATCAGATATTTGGCTGGAGTGAAGATGTAATAAATGTGAGTTACGAAATTAGTGGGATATATAATAGCCTGTGTGATTGTTTGGTCATCACCTGTTGCATCCATGAAAATCATCGACCCGTGAAAGAAGATTTCATTACGGAATGAGAGAAAACAAGCATAAAGAGCACAAAGATTCTTCAATGTGCTGCTTCACAGAGAGTTTACAAAATGATCATCAAGCACTATTTGAGATTTTGTTATGTTCTCAATATCTTACTATTTATTTATTGTTTTATTTTTCATATTTCTTATTCGTATCTTTTGTCATAAAGAAAACAGTCATTTAGCCTAGAGATATATAACGTATTCCAACAATATGTCAACACAAGTTCAACAGTACTATTTTCAGAAATGTTGCTTTTTTTTATTGTTAGAAATCCTGGATTTGATAGGCTCAACATGGAGAAAAATATTAATGTTATGTTAAAAAAAAGTCAGAAGTCACTTTTCCAACTTTCTTAATTACAGCTTTTCGGTCTACCTTAAACGTTTCTAAGGATAATACTTGCACAAACTTGAAGTTATACATCACTTCACATTTTTTTTGTTCAACTATTCATAACAGTTCCCATACAGAATTGAGAAAGAGAACCATAGGCAAAATTAATCTGTCTACCTGTAGCAGAAGTGCTCATACATCACAAATAGTGTAGTATCTTCTCTAAATAATTCACATTTTTGAATTAACTTAAATATATATGGTGTCCGGGCCAGCTTGAGCGCACGTCGACTAATTCCCAGGATACTTGACACCTCCCACCAGCAATACTAGGTAACTCTGTCTACTAAGGCTAGCACATCTAGAAAGAAATCACCTAGTGTTTGTCAAGGTTGGGAATTGAACCTGAGACCTCATGGTGCTCAATCCAACTTCTTGAACCACTACGCCACACCCTTGGGTGCCTTAAATATATCTTGCTTACAAATGTTTTTGTTTTTATCGAAAAAAAGGTATAATGTTTTTATAGAAAAAAGGTATAATAAATATAAACATGTTTTCTACGACCGCGCGAAGCGCAGACAAATTGACTATTTAATGAGGAGCTTTGTTCTTCTAAAATAATTCCTCCAACTAAAAGGGAAGTTTCATAAAACAGCCATTTTATCCTACAAACCTATTTTTCCACTTTCACTGAAAAGGGACAAACAGAAGAATTTCCAAAATATTGGGCTTACTTAGGGGTGTCAAATAGGCGTGTTCGGCCTAATTTCGGCTGAATTAATAAATGAGTAGGTATCAACCCACCAAAGGTTAATTGGGCCAAAATGGGTTGGGTAATGGGCTAAATAATGGGTCACACCTCAACATGCCCAACCCTTCTCAAGGTTTTTTTTGGGGGTTTTATTTTCTTGTAATTTGTTTAGTTAATAGTTTTATTTCTTTATTATGAGTACATAACATATCAAACCAAAAAAGTCTTACTTGACAAGATTTTTCTAATGATCCATTTGTTATCAGCCCAACTTCTAAATCGGCTGAATTTGCCGGGTCAAAATGGGCTGAGGTGGGTTGCACGAGTCATGCTTCATGCTTTTATGGGCTAATTTTGCCACTCCTAGGCTACTGTTTGATATTTAACATTTTAATCACTATGTAAATTAGGTTTTATGGAAGTAACATTGACATGCTCCCAAGTTCCTAATTTGTAACTAAACCATAAGATGCTAGATAAATCAAAGAGCATCGTATAACCCCCACCCCCACCACCACCACACACACACACACACACACAACTTCCACAAAATAAAACACACACCCTTGCCCTTAAAATTTAAAAAACATGTAAAATTCAGAGCAACAATTGTTTTGTGTTGAATATTCCCAAATCTTAATTGGCTAATAGCTGGGGTGTTTGGTCTCTTATATGATCTTTGGGAAATTCTCATGTAGCTTTTGGGGTTGAGTTATGTCAAAGCCCATCTTCTTGTCATGGTATCAAAATCAGGTTCATATCAATTATGGGTCTGCCATGTTGGGCTCACATTTTTTCTCCGCGGTCCAATCCTGGGCGTGCGAGGGGTTGTCGGAGTCTCCACAGTCTAGATGTCCAATCATGAGCTAGCTTACAGAGTTGAATTATGCCCGAGATCTATTTTCTTATCAGCAAAATGTTGAAATCAAATGAGCAAAAGCACCCGCGACAAATAACGAGAAAAATGTTTTCAGTTCTCCCATAATCCTCAAGAAAATAGAGAAGCCCAGGGTAATAGTGGATTGCTCTTTCAACAAGAGACTTGAAACATAATAGGAGATTAAAGCATGGTGAAATAGGATAATACATTTTTCCAACAAAAACTCCTATCTGTTTCTCGTTGTTATAAGAAACGAGCAATAAGCCTTTAACAAGCCTTTGAAACTGTGTATTGAAAATCAGTATAACAGCTAAAACCAGACTATCACTCACTAAAACAACTATTTAATTCCAGTATCTTTATGTGAGTTAAGCAGATTTCACTTCATTCGTTCAGAAATGGTAAATCCCATCATTCTTGTTTATGTTTTTTCCACAGTCAGTGCCTTCTCTATGTTCTCTAGGAATCCCTGGTGAAAGAATTTAAGCATCCAACTCAAAGCTCGTTGTACATGGAGTAGCTTAGGATAAACCCCTATGAAACTACGGGGTGTTTATATCTCTAACACTATCCTACACAAGTAACCTGGTTCCAGGGTTCACAAGTTGACCTTGGCAGACCCAATCATTAGGGAGGATAGGGACAAAGAGGGAGCCTTCTTTGCTGTGATGCAGGAGAGCAGAGACTCAATAAGCTGAGAAGTGGAAACGGAGCAAAGTTGGTGACTCAATTGGTTGAGTTGAGCAAAAAAATCCATAACGATAGAAACATGGAGACTAGAGAGAGCATGGTTATGAGAAGGAATTTGACATTGTTTTTCCCTGATACCATATGAATGAATATATGCATTCAAGTAAGAATCTGTAAGACAATAGGTAGAGCGCCCATTACTGTTGTAACCCCCTTTAGAAAACCTTACACACCTGATGTACGAGGATCTATGTGTCTATCCACAAGCTGTTACTTAAACTACTTTTCTAAGCCTTAACAGTAGCCAAACAAAGTTATTCAACTTGTGACAAGAGTACTTTAAAGCACGGTACATTCTGGAATCAAGAACCAGCACTCCAGACTTAAATATATACGGACCCACAGACAAGGAGAAAAATGGGAAGGATGGGAAAAGATTCACAGGCAATGGTTCACCCGAGACCTGTTTTTACCATAGAGACCAGGATGTCATACCTGGAGTGTATTGGCAAGAGCACATAAGGGCAAGTGTTCATTAAATGCCTCTTCACTAGGTTTGAGCAAAGCTAGCAAAGTCTCCTTCAACGGATTTAACAGATCAGGATGACTAGAAGCCAAAGGACCAAGAAAAGAACAGGCTACCCTCAGTGCCTGAGTGTGATCCCCGGAGCCAACCAGCTTCAAAAATTCAACCTGCCCAGAGGATTATTTTGAAATTCCTTAATCGATATCAACATGCTTTATAACTTCTACTGATCTTTGCCCCAAGAAAAAGTTTTAACTTCAATACCTGCTTAAGTTGAAAAAGTAGAGAAGGGTTCTGCACAAAAAAATCCGAATCCATCTCATTGATCTCCTCAACAACCTCCTCTGTCATTCCTCTGCTAGCCAATTCCTTCAAGCCCAGCACAAGTTCATGCTTGTCCTCTTTATTCTTCATCCTATTCAGGAAGCACGATCTCGGAGAAACCTGTAATGAAAGGTGTCTACAATGTTTAATTTGAACACTACTCCTGCATCCTTTTTTCTTTTACTTATATGTTATGTGTTCTACTTTGAACCATTAAAATCAAAATACATGCCTGCTGATCTTTCAACACAGTTGTGCCGGTATTAAGATCTTCTCTGCTCCTTTCAATGGTAGGTCCAGACACAAATTCTGTGTTTTCATGTCTTCCCCGCCATCTTTTCCGTTTGTTTGTTTCACCAACTCTAAGACACTTATTTTTCTGCAGAACTTTTCCGAACTGAGGAGTTCCACTGGTACTGCAGTCTCCATAACTTGTTTCACTAGGGTCACGCTCTTCGGTATCAGTACTTAGAATGCTAGCCAAGTTGGCATTACTTTCAGGTGATCCCTCCATGATAACTTGAGTAGCAGAGGTGTCACTGCCAGAAAGTTTATTGTTTCCCTGCTCAACTTCTGCGGAACAGTTCTTTGATAATTGTCCAGACTCTGACTGATCATTGTTGATACTAAGCTGCATCCCTGGGTAATGGAAAAAAATAATACAATCCAGCCTTGAGGTACATATTAGTAAACAGAATGTAAGAATGGAAAGTAAATTTGATTAAAAACTTACCAGGAGCATCTACCACACTGAAGTTGACGAAACCCCTATACACACAATACTCATGAACAAGCTCATCAAACATGGGGTCGTCCAATCTTATCCGGCACAACTCATTCTGCAACAGCAAAGTTACAGGTACAATCTCAACATAAGTACTTGTGATTTTCTACTATTTGACCTCAAAGCTGTACAATTAACAAGCTAGATCTATCTCATCAGCAGATCACAGAATATATGGAATACTATAAGAAATAGAAAACAACTCAACAAGAATGCAAATAAGTAACGTAATCATTGTCAGTCCCATCCCCAGCTTTTTTACTGAGAACAGGCACTGGCAGCTACAAGGAAAGAACTACATAGTGATTTTCCATTTAGTGAAAATAAAATGAATTGGTGTTGAAGCCGAAAAAAATAAAAAATGATATGGCCCGATACGTTGATCAGATAACTTTAACCTTTTCTTCACAATGTAATAAAATTCATTAAATGGGGGCAAAACTCAACCATCTACAAGAAGTATACACAAAAATAGAGAACTTAGCAAATATACATGGTTTTCTAGTAATGACAACCAATCTTCTATACAAACAAAAACCTCATGGGTGCACCAAAAGGAAATAAGGAGTAAGAGGCTATTCCTCATGTATACGAGATCCTTCTCTACTCCCATCAAAAGCAGATAACTTTAATAACAGCTGCATTTCGAGACACAGAAAAAACTCCAACATTAAGGGGCCATATTGAACACCATAAACTATGTTCTCAGCTTCACCAGTGATTACTAGCCATACATTTTGCATAAATCAATGCAACAGCAGGGCGGTGCTGAACGAGGACATCACTAGACTTCAAATTACCATCAGAAAGATGGAACCTATTGTGGAAGAAATAGTCTGATATGCGAGCTTCTATGAGAAACTAACCCAGTTTAAAGTATTGTTGTAGATTATGTAGATTTCAGCGAACAGTTACTATTGAATAGCAAATAATTCAGCATACTAACCTGAAATGCTTGATATAAGTCACCCTTGGCAAATCTCAAGCTATCAATAGCCCCTTGCCTTGTAAGCTCTACCGCATGAGCAAGAGCTTGTATGTCCACCTAATTTCATAAAATATTGATGAGACATAATGCCTAGAAACTAAGAAAAGTTCCTAAAGTCTAGTCTCCCAAACAAAGAAGATATGGCAGTTTAAACTTCAACAAACGATGCACATTCTATTTAGTACCTAATCTTACTTCAAAGTAATCAAAAAAGTATAGATACAATTACGCCTCAAACATAAACTACTTGTCAACTGTAATCATAATCATTTAATACCCACCACTCTGATTGGACACATTTTATTCCAATACCCAATAATTTGTCTTTTTAAGGAAAATTAGGGTCTTTCTAACACCAGAGATTTTTTACATTCTCTAAGATCTCTAAACAATAAAATAAAATAAAATAACCAAACAGAATTACCACAGTTACAAACCACATTCATGTTCAATAACCAAAACCATTACATCAGAATAGTAAAAGAGTAGCTAAAATTAAACCTCATCAAATGGAGGTGCTTCGTAGGAACTCTCAAGTGGTGTTGCAGGGGGGTCACGATCCTCGAGAAGTAATCTCTGTGTAAGATCTGATATAGGTGATGGAACTCCTTGACGAAAGCAAAACAACTTGTGTATGCTGCAAAATGAATGTGAAGTTAAATAAGAATAGAACGGGGACTTGGATCTCTGATGAAAGAATTATAAAATGTCTCCATTTCATAGATGTGCATCTAAGCATGTCATGCATCACCTGAAAGTTGTACTAACCTTATCAAGTACCTTAATGACATTGCAAAAAGAGGATCATAGGCACATAAATGGGCCCTTAAAACAGATGACAGCAGTCCAGCAATGTCAATCCTCCTCCTTGGAGACCACTGGAATAGTGAAGTGCAAAGACGTTAAGTCACTTTCACTAAAAGGAGAAATTCCGTATCTTAGATAACCCCCCCAAAAGAAACTCAATAAACCACTAGGACATCTAATTGCTGCCAGATGAACATTTATGGAATTCTTAATCTCGATGCCAAGGAAATAACCTCTTACCTCACTCGCCACTGGAGAATTCTTATCTTCTTCGCCATAAACCAAGGCAAGAAGAATATGCTTAAATTCCTCATATGCTTCCTTGAGATAAAAATTTAAACATTCATTAGAATCCAAGTGTAAGGAGAACCATGTGAAGTGAAACGATTCTCATATACGGATTAAGAATACACATAGAAAATTGTTTTTGCAAATGAGACTATGAGAACTCGAATGTACTTATTTGAAAGTATTGGATTGATGAAACGGTATTCAGAGTGGTGAACCTGAGGATAGCGTGCAAGCCACTATCATCTAGCATATCCTGTATCTATGGAAAACAAGATTTATGACAAAGAACCTAGGATGAGAAATTACATCCTTGGACCACAAAGAAACACCAGGAATGATCTGGTCAAATCAGATATTCTCTATGTGGTGCATAAACATGATTTATAATCTAGTTGAGAAACATAAACAACGACATGTAAATACATAAGTCATGTTGTATTACAAAATAAAAATAAAAAAAAGGGGAAATGCTGTCGAATCTAAGAGATGTTCACTAGTGACAATGTTGATAAATGGAATCAAAATGAATATGCAGGGACCTACTGGATATGCATCCAATGCACAAGGTGCCAGGGACTCTCGGAGGCATTTAATGGCAGATTCTCGATCCTCTGCAGTTCCTTTTCTCAAAAGTTCAATAAACCTCTGCAGAAAAATAATGAAGAATACTTTCAGGGATCATCGATTATTTGTCCACAAGAAGCATGGGGAGACAAGTTTAACTTAATTTTCCAACGAGTTTGTATGGACAGATATTTAAACCTAAAAATAATGTAGGTGAAGCATATCACCTAGAAGTCTCTCTCTCTTTTTTTTTAATCACCAAGAAGTCTCATAAATCAACTGAAACTCTAAGATTTCCCCAGAAAGTTTCTTCAGATTTTTGAAATCCAAAAAATTGTTATCCAGTGATCACCACTCCATCAACTCAACAGCTGTTGTCTTAAGGTTATCACATAAAAAAGGAAAATAGTAGAGAAACACACCAAGAGACTCTTGGATTAAAGCATAATTAAAGTAGGCACTTCAATGAAGAAATACACAGCAAGGAGCATATGTGTCTGTGTGTGTTAAAAAGAAATATAATAACAAATGAAAAGAACAATTTATCGACAAGAGTTAGAACCCTAAATTAATGAAATATGAAGTTAAAACCTTTTTATCAAGTTCAAAAATCATTTTAATCATCTACTGAGATGCAATATTTAGTTTTTTTAATTTTCTAATTCAGATTAATGACTAATTTTATCATGCTAAAATTCATACCTTGTGTATATAGTATTCACTTCTACAATCATCCATAACATTGCTTTAACAATCAAAATATCTGTTTTTAGCTATGCTTACATATGCAAGCCAGTTTTTTTTCTTCCGAGCACGTCACACAGATATGACGTAAGGAGCTAGTAACTCAAAAAGCTAATCTCTTCAGAAATTGAGTCAATTAATCGAACTGGTTAAGTAGAAAAACTACGAAACTAGCACAATTTAAGCACAAAGAGAAGTAATTCACTGTAATTAACAAAATCTAAGCGTTACCTGCTTCTGTAAACAGAAGAGAAGACGATGATCATCGAGAACAGAAGGCGCATGCACACGCAGGAGATCGATAGCGGCATCAATTTCACCACACTCTACTGACCGTCTGATCTGCCGGATAAGTAATCGTGATTGATATGAAGAAGACGATGATGATGACGTGGACGAAGACGGCGATGGAGACGGCGACGGCGAAGTGGACGGAGAAATTGAGTCTTCGATTAGGTTTTCGGATTTGACGAAA
Source organism: Capsicum pubescens (assembly GCA_030864215.1). Classification (NCBI taxonomy): domain Eukaryota; kingdom Viridiplantae; phylum Streptophyta; class Magnoliopsida; order Solanales; family Solanaceae; genus Capsicum; species Capsicum pubescens. Next base: position 195,676,415 of record CM061539.1, on the reverse strand, counting down.
TCGATAATTAGAGAGTCCAGTGCCTCCCAATTCACCGGTATAGAATCCATGGATGAAAAGTTTCTCTTTTTTCTTTTTTCTTTTCTTTTTCGTGTTCTAGAAAAGTGGTAAGATTAAATGGAAAGGGAATTTATAGGTTTGAAGATTTCAGCTTGGGCTATTGGGCTGGGCGTTAAAAAACCAAACAAATAAGTGAAGCCCGTCAAACGCTGGTAAAGTCCTGTCTTCATATTTTATATAAAAAAAAAAAGGAAAATTTATATATATACACGAGGTAACTTTACCTTATTACATAAAATTTTATATTGAAAAAGTAATTACATAAATTCCAAACTAATTATTGAAATCCCCTATTTTTTTAGTTTCTCTCTCATCCCCCTAATACATACAAAAATAACGTTTTTTGCTCCATATTTTGTGCACCATTTTTTGCTCTATATTTGTGTTCCTTTATTTACGCCTAGAATCAAGCTAATCTGATCAAGGGAATTTCAAACCAATCCATCTTTTGCTCTTTTTTTTTTTTTTTAGCTTTTCCAAATCAAAAATTATTTCAATTTTTTCTGTAATCCAATTGCATACAACAAATACATCAAAATAAGCCGATATCGTTAAATCGGCTTGCTCTTCCATTATTTAGCGATGGAATAAGACGACGACGAAGAAGTTGATGTTGATGCTGGGTGTTTTGCTGCAGCGGTGGATTTGGCTTGAGAGAGGAGGTGAGCACCTTGTACGAAGTGCTTCTTGGATTGGATGTTGGAACGATTGCTGAAACGGAGATTGGAGAGGTATTTTTGAGGGATATTGTACCTGAAAAGGAACATAAATATTGAATACCATTTAATTTGTGAATGTATGCAGATTGTATAATGTCACATTATACATTCTAATCTTATATAGATTATGATATTGGGCATATCTTTTACTTTGTGAATGTTTGCATATTGAATACTATTTACTTTGTGAATGTATGATGATTGTATAATGTCACGTTATACATTCTGATTATTTATACATTATGATATTGCGCATATCTTTTACTTTGTGTATGTCTGCAGATTGTATAATGTCTCATTATACATTCTGATTATTTATACATTATGATATTGTGCATACCTTTGACTTAGTGAATGTATGATGTTTGTACAATGTCACATTATACATTCTGATTATTTATATATTATAATATTGTGCATATCTTTATTTTTGTGAATGTATGATGATTGTATAATGTCTGCATATTGAATAACTTATACTTTTTGAATGTCTGTTATTTGTATAAGGTAAAATTATACATTATGACAAGCTTATAGGTCAGACATGTTGAAAGTTAATTCTTAATATGTATTGTATGATACTATACATTTCTTCATACTATTATTTAAATGTATAATATGTCCACATACATGTGCAAATGTTGCATAATGTCATTTTTATACGTATCAGTTTGTTGCAACCTTTTTTTCTATGAATTTGAGTTTTGTTTATTTTAAAGGGCATGAAATACCGTTTTGACAAAGTGTCGGCTCAAATCAAAACTCATTTGATGTTGAATACATTCAAAACATACCACAGCAAGCGTCTGATAGTTTGTAAGTAATTTTTTTTACATGTATAACGATGTTATAATTATTGAACGGATTGTTACTTCATCATTTTTTTTTAAATCAGGGATTGCGGTGTCTTTGTTGCTGCCTATGCAAAAATATTAAGTGATAGCAGCAAGTGCATTCATGCGGTTTTGATGCTGGAAGTCAACGTGCATACTGTGCTTCATTATTATGGCATTACGGAGTGACAAAGGACAACGAAGGGTCCACAAGTGATAATGACGATCCTCCTTGGCCAAGGAATAGTTTTATCCAAACAATTAATGAAAGTGCAATTGTTACTAGTAAATCAATCATCAGTCGCATGCATTTCCTGAATGGTCACTCAATTTTACCGCCTTTTTCGTTTCATGATAATCCTTAAAAGCAGTCTTAATTGTATCCCCGGCGAGCATGCTACAGTATGTTTCGCCATCTCTGATATCAATATGGGGAAGTTCATATTGATTTTAAGCGAATTGAAGAATGGAGTATAATAATAATAAAAAATTATGTAAACCTGCACTCCATTATCATTCCTTATGATAACTGGAGAAGAATTACCATCAATGATGTATTTAATTTCATTTTTTTTCGAACATCGTCAACATTCAATTCCATCGCTATCGTCGCAATCGATTTCAGAAAGTTAATACTTTCAGAAACAATAATGACATCACTTTTGTATGATTTATAACTGATTTTCAACTCGCAAACACCGGAATGAGGCAACTGTATGGGGATGTTCATTCCCCCCCCCCCCCCCCAAAATCAAGAAAAAAGCCAACTATTTTTTTTTCTCAAAAACGTGTTTCAACAGTGATGAAAGAAAGAAGAAGCCGACTTTTTTTTCCCCTCGAAAACGTATTCCAACAGTAATGTTTAGGAGTTATTTTTGAAATTTAAATTTCAGTTCCTATATTAACTCATACACTACTTAATTAGGTATTTAATGTCGTAATTTAAGGAATAGGAATATATTTTCTGATTTCTCTTTTCTTAATTGTAGGAAAAACAGTTTTATCATACATCAGACAATGTATAATAAAGCTACGAATGTACGAATATATTTAGTAAAATCGGGAGAGAGAAATCTAAAGGGATTTTATGTAAATACTTTCATATTACATGGAATTTCTGTTGTTTACACACAAAAAAACTAAAAGTCGTAGAAATATAGGTCCATTTAATAAATAAATTTTGCTCATGAAATAAGCGTTCATGAAATTTGAAATCAATGAACTTGTACAATTAACCAAAAGGACAAAAGTTAGAATTTAAATATGTTGTCTATAAGGCAGACATTCTAACTTTTGCCGATAAGGACATTTTAAAACAGTGAACCTCAGCAATTGACTAGAAGTTATATGTTGTCTATAAGTCAAACGTACCAACTTTTGCTCATAAGATAGATATTTAAAATATTTTAAGACGGTGAAACTGCTCAATCCACTAGCAGTTAGTGACTCATATGCAAAAGTTAGAACTTAAGGTTGTTACCTACCAGACATAAGTTTCACGACAGTTTAACAGAGTAAATCTTGTTAGATTGACCACAAGCCATGATTTTTCTAGCCATCAGTGTAGCAGAACTATCTTTAATTAAAAGAAAGTAAAAGATGTTGGCATGGCAGTTGGTCCATTGGAAGGAGCAAAGTTCAGTCTATGACTTACCAAGGAATTGACAACCATATTAGCTTCACAGTAAATGTGGTGGTGTTGTAAATTGGACAAATCACGAATGCTGTTTGTCGAGATAACTAGGGGGGTTTAAAGTCTAAAAATGCTTAAAAGGCTTGAACAAGCTACCTTTAGTTAGACTTCTTTGCCAGTCCCAAATTCTGAAAAGGATTACATGAACCTGGAGGACCACCCCAGATATCCAAAACGAGATGGGGATTTAAAGTCTAACAAACTTTATTTCTATGGCACAAACCAAAAAATATTACAACACCAAAACAATCGATATGAGAATTGTGGTTTTTTTTTTTTTGGGTCAACATTAGAGAATTGTGGTTACCAATATTGAATTGTACAACAATATAGAATTGTCCTTTAGATGGAATGATGCTGCAGGACCAGCACTAGCACTGTGTTAGAATCTCAGCACCATCTTCAGTTATCAAAATGGTGTGCTCAAATTGTGCCGATAGACTACCATCTTCTGTAACAACTGTCCAATCGTCATCCCATATTACTCCATTTATGCTACCAATTGTCAGCATCGGCTCTGTACAGCACAGTCAAAAGCAACATTCAACACAGTAAAATCGTGCATGCAAAGTTGGAGTAATAATTTTACGTTTCAAAAAGTAACAGATGCATCAATTACGACAAAACAAGAGCTCGTCATAACATAAAGCATTGTGAAACCTCAGTTCTTAGTTAATCACAGAATACACAGCAAACAGACACAATGCAGTAGCTACCAACTTCTGGTTAATATCTATAAACAATGTGTTCGAGCAGACATTTATTTGACAGGAAAAAATTATTATGCAGCTATATCGCAGTAAGTCTCTTCAACGTCGTGGAAAATGAATCGGTAACTGTACATTACCAATAGTGAATGTCTGATTGAGTACCATTCGTCCATGATCATTGTTCCCTGGGAGTGAACAAATATAGCAATATGAATATTAATATGAAGAGAATTACTGGGTATAGGAGGACAAGAATAAAATTAAATGCAAGCGAAAGTGTAACTGTCTTCAAGTAGATTATTTCACAGAGACAACACTCTTAGAACTATGATCTCAATTCTAGTTTTGGAGAAAATCTCCTTAGAGTAAGATTTTCTCATTATTATGTATTACTACACAACTGCTCAAGAGGATGGAAGTTGGAAAATGAATGAAACATTTTGTCAATTGATACAGATCAAACCAAGAACATGAAGTAAGTTATTTCCGAATTTCAGACAATTTGATAGTAGATTGATACAGTTGTCAAAAGAGATTCAATATTTATGTTAGACACATAGCTTAAATATAACTATATAAGTATTTGGGTGCAATACAAACAAATTTTGAAGTGTGCTCAACTTTTAATCCCTGACACAACAGCAGTGTATTATTACATCTCAAGAAAATATTAGTTTGAGGTGTCGTCGCAGCAGTTAGCATGTTGAATATGCACATCGACGTTGGAGGGAACAGGTGGAAAACTCAGCACGAAGATAGTTTTTTTCTCATGCAAGCATTATGATTAGCAGACAGCATAAGATACGCAGCAAACAAATTAAATCCTATTGGCTCAGTATTGGTCATATTTCTTCACATAGAAAGAGCAGTAAGGGGGTTAGTCATCAAAATGTGGAAGTTACTGTAATGCAGAATGACTGGATCACTGTGGAAAGCACGTCCCACTCCATGACCAACAAACTGCTGCACAACCCCATAGCGATGTTTATCTGCAAGGTCACTACAAATAGAACATTAACGTCAACAAAATCTCCTATGCTAAACAAGCATATATTGATGTATATATAGTAATTTACAAGAAATATCAGAAATGCACGTGTCCTGTTCCTCAAATCAATTTGCCAAACTATGCCAGCTATGAACCTATGACATTAATTTTTCATGACAAATTCGCCTTCATGCCAAGACAAATCCTTCTAATATTTAGCAGAACGCACAAGAACGAAAAAGATAAAGAGGATCTAGACAAATGTCTTACTGTATAGTCTTCCCAATTTTATTGAATTCCACTCCTGGTGCACATATTGATATAGCCTTGTCCAAGCATTCTTTAGTCACCTGATGCATCAAATAAAAATCAACAGGTGAGATTGCAGATGCATCTATACAACAATATAAGGGACAAAGTTTTTTCTCTGGTTGATCAGTGCATAATACAGTGCAGTATCAGTAATTAGGTCTTCCTTTTCCTCTAAATTGTAATTTATGCAGTTAAATATGAATTCGGAGCATGTATTAAAAGAGCATGTATCACACCATTGCCATTACCTTGATTTAAAAAAAAAAAAAAAAAAAAAGAGCACGTATCACCTTCAATTACAAAAGAAAGACACTCTGTATCCCAATATACATGAAAGGATTTGTCATTGTTAATCTAAATTTTTTGACATACTTCTGTAATTAACAATATCCTGTACAACTTTCACTTTCTGCCAAGTATATAAATTCAAACGAAGATGTGGTCTTTTCTCAAACGCACTTCGACTATTACTTTAATATATTCTTCCACTTTTACCATTAATATAATAATAATAAGCAAGTCTCGTTAGCTTATTCAACAGCATGCCCTGTCAAACTTGTCAAATAAGGCGGGTTGACCGCAGGGGTGACAAAGATAAGGGGCGATATTTCATGTTCTAGAACCATAGATCCAGAAACTCAACATATGCTTCTGTAGCTTAATTAAGGACAAGTATGGGGTCAGATATGATCAAAAACAAAATGACTCATTAGAAATGTAGACACTGAAGAGATTATGCATTTGTTACTAATAATGTGATTTCACAATATATGGAGTCAACCAAATAAGAGCCAAAAAAATTCTTATACAGCTGCGAGAAGCTTATCAGATTCATCAATGAAAAAAAAAAGTCGAATTTCCAAATTTCAGAGCCATAAAAGGAATATTCTCTTTGCTTTTAATGATGAACTCAAATGTTGAGTACATACAAAAAGAAAAGGTACTAATATCCCTATACCATCAAAAAGACATACCTGCACCAAGTTTTTGGCTTCCTCATCAACATTTCCTGCAAAAAACATCGCTGATGTGTCACCATGGTAACCCTGCATAACAAATCAAGCCAAGCAGAGAAACAAAGAGAAAATTGAGTTTCAGGAGTCATAGACTGCATTATTAAACCATGTACGATTAATTAAATATCAGGTGAGACGCAGAAGACGAGACCCAGAAGACAGTGCATCATGAAAAGCTCATCCTCTATACAATGAGATGTCATCAATGTCCTAAATGAAACAAAGCTGGCTTTTTTAACAGAATAGGAGTAGGAATAGGAATAGCATATAGAATCCTTCTACTTGGAAAAAGATTGTAATGTAGTGTCCTATTTGGAAAAGGATTAGAATGTAGTGTCTATAAATAGGGTCTCAGTGTAATAATGTAGTTACAACAATTCAATAATATTTTTTACCTATATTTCTCACAACAAGTACCAATAGTTACAAATCTAGTAATTAAATCTAAATCAGCAGACAGGAAAACCAACACTAGAAGATTACATCAAAGATGACATTAGTGATGCAAAATACCCTGATTCTCAAGAATAAGGATGAGGACATCTTGAAGAAACATGAGGAACCAAAAAATTACATCATCATATTTATAAGCTACAAGAAGGCGTCTCATCCCATTTTCTCTCTATTGATGCATAACAAATATTGGTTTAAACAGAAAAGTTGAAGCAATTAAGAGACACATGATGGTACTAATTAACTACAACAAACAACTTACATTAAGATAAACGGTGACATCAATATTGACAATATCCCCATCCTGAATCATTAAATATCACAGAGCATAAGAATGTTAGCCTGTCGCAACGTTAAATTCTTGGTTATAAAGGAAATAACTATTCAGTAGAACAAACCTCAAGTGGACGTGAATCTGGGATTCCGTGGCAAATGCACTCGTTAACTGATGTGCATACGCTCTTTGGAAATCCACCATAACCAAGAGGTGATGGATATGCTCCATTGTCAATGATCATTTGGTGAACGGCTTGGTCAATTTCGTCTGTCGTGATGCCTGGCTGCCAGAAGAAATAGCAACGTAGATTTAAAATGAAGCATACTTCAGACAACCTGTGAAACTACTCTGATTGTTGATCTTCTTGCACCTATTTAAAGACAATATCAGTCGGATTCAGTGGTGACTACTACAACATGTCAATAGTACGCCTCAAACCCAAGCTAGGTGGAGTTAGTTGGCTACATAAATCCTCACTATCCATTTGTTCCATTTAGACATGTTACATTCCAAAATTCAATAATTGGGAGTTATCTGAAAGACTGACACTAGACATTCTATACATGTTCCATTCATGTACAAAAAGAAAGAAAAAAGGGAAACATTTACTCCCTCATATTCTAACAACATACCTAGTGTGATTCCACAAAGTGGGGTTCAGGAGGGTAGAATGTACGCAGGCCCTACCACTATCTTACAGGTAGAGAGGTTGTTTCCGATAGACCCTCCCCCATATTCCAATTTTATAAGTGGTATTTGTGTGCATGGAGTTTAATAAGTTAATTTGACATACATCAAATATTAGTGAAAGTTGAAGAAAAAAATTAAAGCAATGGCTAAAAAGTTACTTAATAGGGAAGATATCACATCAATGTTTCAAAACTTGATTAGTTTAATAAATTTGTGAAAGTAATATAAAAATGAAACGGTACTAAGCATTTTTGTAATATCCAAAAATATGAAGCATTCCTACAAATGGAACGAAAAGGACTGGTAAAAGCAGATTGTAACCTGTGGTGAAACCAAGAAAAAGGGGCATTCAGAAGAAAACTAGAATGTCATAGTTGATATTTGAACTTTTGACCAAAAACGACTTTTGAACCCCCTTACCAATACACTAGAATTTTCCCTTATATCAAGGGGGTTCAACAATTTATACAAAAAAGAAATATTTCCACCCTACTTGTGCAATGTAATATCTCGACGAGGGGGATTAATTGAACCCCTACCCTCTTACTAGCTACACCCTTGGTTGTAACGTGACTCCAAAGGAAAACCTAGAAGGAGCAAAAACATAAGGTAGATGTCTAATTTAATAAAGTCAATATCCAAACTTAGACGCAAGTAGATGATCAAAGTAAAGACAGGAAATAGAGGTTGTGGCTAATCGAAGTCAGTCATTGAAAGCCTTAACTGGGGCAAACACAACAACAACAACAACAATAAGCCCAGTGTATTCCCACACAGTGGGGTCTGGGGAGGGTAAAATGTACGCAGTCCATACCGCTACCTCCGAAGAAGTAGAGAAACTGGGGCAAACACAAATTTTGATTTTTAACCTAAATGAAGCTTATAGGCGCAAGGAATTCCACATCGAGACTGAGTAGAAGGTACTCCATATATCACCTTGACTAATGTCCCAGCATACTGAAGAACCTGAGCAGCAAGCCTTCCCGAAGATCTCATCTTTTCTGTCCCCTTTCTATCATGCACTTCTGGGCCACTACCAATCCCAGGTGGCTTCCTAGACTTCACATAAGGAGGTCTTTGTATTTGTTCTGGAACTGGTCGGGGAGGAGAAATTTGACCTGGTCTTAAACGTTTGCGATTGGTGTTTGGAAGTTCATCTACATTTCTGCCAAATTTAGTTCAAAATTAGCATCCAAGGCATGCAGCAAACAAGCAGAAGCAGGAACATTACAGGAACTTTCAATTTGTTCAACCTTGTTCTCAATGATGGAAGATCAAATTCAAATTGTCCATAGTAACTTTTCATATTTCATCCGCCATTAATCTAAATCAATTAAGTATATGAATTACCCAAATGAGCAAAGCATAGGCAAGTCTCTTGTATGTCCCAGGGGACCTTCACGTAACCTCCCTACAGAGATAGACAACACTATTCCCAGTACCAGAATCGTCTCATATCAGACAAGACAACTCAGAAATGAACCTACAATAAATGTGGTATTCATGTAATGCAGATCTTAAAAACCTAATAAGACTGTCTAAAATGTTTTAGAAACCATACAAATTAAGAGCTTAACTGTCTATCTGATAAACAAAAGAGAATTCTTTCATTTGCACCAAGCCAATGCCGAAAGTTAATTAAGTTACAAGTATCAAGCGTGATCTTTAAACAAACCTACACAACTATGAGGCTGTCCAAGACATTAAAATTGATAAATGAATCTGTTGACTTCATCTCTACTATTAGGCCTACATATGTTTGAGTAAAACCCTGCCCCAAAACACATGGCAACTCGACTTAAGATGTCAAATTTAGCACAGGGGAAGAAAATGCATGTTGCTCTCCGAACATGTTTCTTTTTGGTAGGATTATATGATAGAGCAGCATAATCTAGCATCACTGTGAGGCAAGGAATCCTTCAACTGCTCCTCACCCTTTTGCCTCATGAAAGACCTAAAATGATATTTGAAGGTAAAAATGTTAATAGGGATATCAGGTGTCATTGACTCAAAATGGGCCTCTTTGCATTCCAACACGATAGTGGAGAAAAGCACAAAACAAGTACGCGGTTCAAGATATAGGAGCAAAAGGGGAAGGAGGCCAAAAGGATGGGTAGAAGAAGCGAAGGAAGCCAATAATGCGAGGTAGAAGGCATACACTACTGGGTACAAGGGTAAGGTGAACTAGATAATTCGCTAATTTCCCCTTTTTCTGAATGTTGATCCAAGACAAGTTCTAACTGCTTTCAGCCATGCCCTTGTAATGCTTTTCAAGTTGGCCACAGATGTAGCTAGGATCAAAGGGTTTATACTTATTTTCAGAGCTTTACAATTGAATGGATGAACTCTAACGGAGCTGATTGAACCAAAACCTAAATATCAAGATTGGAAGCATGACAAACTTCATTTAGCCAACATAAACAAAAACAGTTAGGAATTGAGGATGCAAACATGATAAAAAAATTTAATTACTTTTTTGGGCAGCTTTCATGCACCTTGACTAAATTCACGGAATACCTGCCCCCTCCCACCAGCAGCAAGAACCAGGTAGATGCAAATATACTATTAACAGCAGAAAGGCCAATATTTTAGACGAACGGTAACCAGCATGCTGAAAGACAGTATAATCTTGAAGGTAAAATAACAAATACCTTCTGTTGAATAACAAATCCGTTAATCCACCAAATGTTCTTGAGCATTGCATGGACACTTGTTTATTCCCTGAGTAACCATGAACATTAAGCGTCAAAATGAGTACTTACATAGAATAAAAGATTCAATTTCTATTGAAATATAGATTCAACTTTGTCCTCCTCAGCGCCATTATGAATAGCGTGATAAAATCTTGAGAGCAGAAAGCACAAATTAGGGGTAAATTAGAAAACTTGAGTATGAAACAAAGCAGTAAAAAAAAAAGGGGAGGGGGGGGGGGGGGGGGGAGGACTTGCTGAACATCATGATGGAATGTTGAAGAGCAGAAAGGCAAAATCTTGAGAAGAAAATAGCAGTTAAGAAAGAGGGACCTGGTTTGCAATGGAAGAGTGGGTGAATGAAACGGCAGTCGCCAAGAAATGTAGAGATGAAGCGAGGTTGAACGCAGTAAACTCCTCCTACCATTCTTTCTTTCTTTTCTCTTCTGCTCTTTATCTGCTTCTCCAATAACAACAATTTTTAGTATTTCCCTTTACTGCCTTAGATTCCCGATTCACTCTGTCTAGTTTTTCCTACCACAACTACGGAGTACTATCTTTTACCCATCCCATTTGAACACCAATTTTCCGAAGCATATTTTGAATGTTTTTGCCAAAATGGGTTTCACTTTCAGCATAAAATCCCTTTAAATTTTGACAAGTAAAAGTTTTATGTTAGAATTAGTTTGATTCTTAGACTCCGAATGGAAATAGTAGTTTTATTATTTACATTGAATCTTTATATTGCATTTACTTTGTTTTTATATAGAGTGAGAATGTTACTTTATTTTTTTCTTTTTATAGAAAGCCAAGAGGATTTTATTGGAGTTTTGTTTCTGGGTGGGTGTTGGATTTTTTTTTATTTTTTTTTGTTTCCCGAGGTATTCCCACAGCCGGCAGCTGTGAGACTAATTCTTCATTTCTACGGTCAGCGTATTAAGCGGTAGGAAACTCGTCACAGAATTTTCTCCATTCACCAGAGGTGCGGATCGAACCCCCAACCTCTTGCTCAAGGGGTGTTGGATTATTTTTAAGTGATAAGAGTTTGTTTTTAATTTTTAGTTTCTCACTCGGTGTCTAATACCTGCATTGGAGTCAGACTAAATTCATATTTAATTTGTACAGAAAAATCTCACATTGGGCAGGGGTAAAGCGTTGCCTAATAAAAGTGACTCTGTGTTCAGAAGGACTCGAACATGAGACCTCTGACAAGAGTTGATAATTCCAAGTGGATTGAGGGAAAAAATAACGCTCATTTGGACTATAAATAAAAGGGGGGGGGGGGGGGGAAATTAAAGCTCAATATCTTTGGACCATTTAATTTATATAAAATATATACAGAATGTATACATAGTATATACATTGTATACTAAATATACATATAGTGTATATATCTATACATAATATATACAATCGAAGTGTAATAGATAGTGTGTGCTTCAGTCATATTGGTAAATCAAATGGTCGAAGGGCATAATTTCCCTAAATAAAATGTCAAGTCATTTTAAATTGGCTAAATTTATAGTATTAAGTTTTGAAAGAATGCTTTTTGAAATGGTATACATAAATATAAGTGATATTCTTATTACAAACTATAAAAAGAAGGCTTTAAAGCCCTCTTTGCAATATCAGTGGACCAGCCCAGTAACCTGATATGGTGGGCTGAAAATCTATCTTCGGCCCTTGACATGATGGAATCCAGGAAATTGCATCTCATAGATCAAAATATGAGTGACTTTAAATATTTGACCCCAAATAAGAATGTCTTTGAAGAATAGTCTTTCTTACTTTTTAATATACTAAAAGCACCATTTTGCCCCTCTACACCTCAAATATATTTTTAAGCTTTCCATACTCATTTATCTCTCAAATTTTATTTTTTATTATTTTCACTTTTTAATTTTTCCTTTACTTTTATTATTCTACTTTTTTCACTCTTTTTTTTCCTTTAAATTTATTATTGTGATTTTTATTATTTTCAATTTTTATTTTTTCTTTAACTTTTTTTTCATGTTTTAATTTATTTGTCTCAACCTTTTTTTTTTTCTCCTTTTCTTTTTTCTCAACCATTATCTATTTCTTCATTTTTTTCTTTTTTAAATTTATTTGTCTTTAACCTTTATTTAGAGTTTTTATTATTTCTCTCTTTTTTTTCTCAGAATTTTCCTCAGATATTCATTCTCGTTCATCTTTTTCCCTCATTTCTCAAATACCCTTTCTCTTGCTCCTCTTTCTCTTCATCCGATTTCTCTCAAATTTTTAAATTCGATTAACAGAAAAAAATAAATGTTGCTTTTGATGAAGAAATAGAGCGTTTCTCAGTGGATGTTGCTTCCAATTCTTCGGGACTTTTGCCTTCAAACTTAATTAACATCATTGTTGATGTAAGTTTCTACTAAATTCACTATATCATTTACATGTAATTTATCTTGTTTTTTTGTGTGTGTGTTATTTTTGAATTGGGTGTTTGAATCTCTTTTTGTTGTTTACGTTTAAGGTTTTAGCTCATAATACAAAGTTGTTGTATTTTTGGGAGTTATGTTTAGGGATTTGTCAGATTGGTGGTTGTATAGTTAAGAAGTTTTAATTTTGTTAGTTGTGTGTTACTAAGTGAATTTTGAATAACCCCACATTCTTGATTTCATGGAAATAATAAATCTTGATTGAAATTAAAAGTTTTATGTTACTAGAAAATCTTAGTAGCTCGGTTGATTGACTATTTGAACTTTCTGCTATTGAAAAATCTCAATAGCTTAGTTGGTTTACCTGAACTTTGTGCTAGCAGGAAACCTTAGCAGCTCAGTTGGTTGGTTGGCGAAACTTTCACCTTGTTGGTGAGAGTTCGGTTTTCCATCTTGTAATATCCTATCGTCAATTGAACCAAAAAAGTTTTGTGCTACTAGATTTGAGATCTTTGATAATTTCTACTAGTACTATGTAATTTCTATTGTGTCAAGTTGGGGGTCTTGTAATAGGCTTTTGCAACGTGGATATCTTTATTTTGCCTCTTAGATGATGGTTCGATTTCTTTTGATGAAATGCACATTTTTGTTTCGATTTCCGCACTTGTGGGATTACACTGAATTTTTTGTTGTTGTTGAAATGCAGATTGTTGTTTTGGTTTGTTATCCCATCGCAGTTGCTTTCGGTAGTTCAGTTTTTAATTAAAGACTTTATGAATTTCTATTAAAGTCAATCATTTGATAGAAAAGACTTAATCGTTTTTACTTATTTAATCTTATGTATAAGTAGTACATGTAATTATACGACATATTTAGTGCTCCTACTAGTTTTATATATAGTAATCACGACATTAACAACAGGAGTACTATTCTTATTCAAATAATCCCTATTAAGTACTATTTTTATTCTAACACAACCTATTCGTTAAATATAAAAAATCAAACCATCAATGAATGATAATGTCAACATTACTAGTGCACCCTACTAAACGACCCATGAGTGTATAATTTTTAAGGGAAAACTTGAATGAGGGATCTTAGACAAAGAAAAAGAATAATCTTGTAGCTCATGAAGCCAAACTCAAGAAATAGCCTTTCCCATTCTTTCTCAGTTCTCTGCACCCCCACCCCCCGGGCAAAAAGCACTGTCGTCGGTACATTAAAAAGGAGTTTCACTTCAGTCATGTCTGCTTCATCTTCATCTCTATTCAATACCATGTCAATGATAAGGACCTTCCCTTTTCTTCCTTCATCGTTATACGTGCTATCTTCTCTGCATCTCTATAGTATCTTCACACAATCTTCGTCGCTCCAATTATGCATAACTAGCTGTAAAAAGTCGTATTTTCTCAAACATCATAATCAGTGACCTGTAGCCTCTAATATACAAACTAGAAATACTCAGCGCTGCAAGAGTTCATTAGAAAATTACATATATATACAAGATCAAAATCGTATTTTATTTCTATATAGTAGATGTTGAATCACGTTAGCTTTTTCATGTGTTTACTTTTTCTATTTTGAATACCTTTAGCATGAAGCAAAACAGAACTTTCAAGGACATGTTAAGAATAAAACTTTTGTGCATACCTTAAGCAAAATAGCATCAGTATGGGGAATAAACTAAAACATATCCCCTCCTACAAAGCTTAAATTTTCAGTTTGTGGCATGTTTGCAACAACATGTGAAAGATCAAGAACGGTGAATTTCATGTGGAGTAGAGGTTGTTGTTGTATTTATTTTCAAAGTCTTGTTGTTTGCATGACGACCTTCCCATTTACATTAGTATTTGATCAAGAACACCATCGTTGTTTGGTTTCTAAATAATTGTACTTCTGGAGAGTGCTGCTGATGAGTTCTGAGGACTCTCAAGAGCCTTATGGTAATTCTTCTTATTGAACACACGACACACCACCCACCCTTCTTCCTGGTTACTTGATTCCGATGCCTGTATATTAATGAAATAATATAAGTCATATATATCGTCAGTAAACTATAATATAAGGCCGTCTTACTTATGTATGTACTGTAGCAAGCAGGTTACTGCCTTAGTTTCAAAGATGAAAAAGGCATACCGTGCAAAATTTGTTTGCATAATCAGGACATTCTCTCTATACACATACATTATCGTAACATGGTATGAATGCTTACATTAGTATTAAGGGAGGGTGCTTACATAGTATGGGTGCTTACATTCTTTCTATATCATGTGCTTACATTAATGTTGAGGGCTCAAACCAAACAATCAGACACCGATTTCACTTACCATACAATGCCTAAAATGGGGCCATCTGAATAGTCAAATGAAAGTTGTTATTATGCCCAAAATCTACCAAGGCTAAAAATTTATCCCCCTAACCTCCAAAATTCAAGACATAAGCACAAACCATATCCTTCAAAACTTTAAAAGTTTGCTCTGACTGCCTATCAATCTGAGGATAAAAGTCGGTGCTAAAGTCAAATTAGGTACCCAACTCCTCCTGAAATGTCATCTAGAAGCTAGAAGTAAACTGAGAACCTCCATCTAAAATAACAGACGTGGGCACTCTGTGCAGGTGAACCACCTCTCGAATATAGATATGTGTCAATCTCTCTACGGTGTAAGAAATTTAAATATGAAAAAATAGGTAGATTTGGTGAATTGATCCATGATGATTCAATAGATATCAAAACCATGAGAATTTATTATTTTACTGTTAAATCATAATTCAATGTTGAGTTTGTAACTTACTTTAGTAATTCTTCTTTTTTTTTTTTGTAATTTTCATGCAGAGAGTGACATCTTCTATTAAGACTCATCTTGATACTTCTTTAGATGGGATTATGAGCCGTATTACGGTAATTTTCACATTAGATTTTTTACTCAATAGAAACAACATTATTATATCAATAATTGTGTTGATTGTGCTGTTGACATTTTTTTTTTTTTATATATAGTCTCTAGAATCCAAGTGTGATTCTATTGTGGAGCTTATTCAGAGATTACATAAACCATGTGACGGGCGAGGAGTGGGCATTGCGAATTTTAAGGGGGTGAATGAAATGCAAGAACAAGATGTGCCTATTCTTGAAGATGAAATCAAGTTTGAAACTGGTTCCCAAATTTGTGCCAAACTTTAAAGCAGAGAAATTGATCTTTCAACACCTCCCGATGACTTGCTTTCTAGGAAAAGAAAGCGGTGTGAAGTATCAGATGAAGATTATGGTCCTAGTTTTACTCTAATAACTCCAATGCCACCCGATGTGTCTGATCATATTTCTATAAAAGAAGAATTTTGTACGGCTGAAGACGTGGAAAATTCTTAAAAGGATTTAAGTTTGTCTTTTATTTTTTTATGACGTTTAAAGATAGTCACTCAAGTTGTAATTGGCGGTCTTTACTTTCAACTAATTTGCCACGGTTTCTGCTTATCCTTTTATAAATTGTTGCATTATTTTTTCTTGTTTTATTTTTCTTATTAGTTTACTACTTGCTCTTTCGACTTTTTAATATCAAATTTTGGATCTTGATCTTTTTTACTTGTGAGTTTATTTTTATCAAGTTATATAAAGGTCATGATATATTCTTTTTTTTCCAGTTATCAACTTATGTTAGAGTATCTCATAAGTTAGACATAGTGAAATGGTGTAAATTGTTTCACATACATTAACTTTTTAAAAAAATTCTAAGATACATTTTGCCTCTAAGGAAAGAACTACATAAAATCCAACTAGTTAGACTTAGTAAAATAGTGTAATTGTTGCCCTTGAAATATTCGTTAATTTTCTTAAAGACCTTGACCTATGTTTTGTCTATAAGCTAAGGTAATCATTACTATATGTTATGTCTATAGGACTCAACTTGTTCCTTTAAAACTCCTTGGCGAACTCTTCTCGACATGATTCATAGAGTATCTCATAAGTTAGACATTGTAAGATTATGTAAATTATTGTCCATGAGGCATACATTAATTTTTAAAAATTCAACTCTTGTCTATGGGGCACAACTTGTTCTTTTGTGATTTAAAAGTCTTGCCTCTAGGGCAAGAGTTATAGATCATCTGCCAAAGTATTACAGACTTAAGGCAAAGCTAAATCTTCCACATGGGGCACAACTTGTTCTTTTGTGATTTAAAATTTTTGCCTCTAGGGTAAGAGTTATAGATCATTTGTCAAATCATTATAGACTTAAGGCAAAGTCAACTCTTTTCCATGGGGAACAACTTATTCTTTTTTGATTTAAAAGTCTTACCTCTAGGGAAAGAGTTATAGATCATCTGCCAAATCATTACAGACTTAAGACAAAGTCAACTCTTGCCCATGGGGCACAACTTGTTCTTTTGTGATTTAAAAGTTTTGCCTCTAGGGTAAGAGTTATAGATCATTTATCAAATCATTACAGACTTAAGGCAAAGTCAACTCTTGTCCATGGGACACAACTTGTTCTTTTGTGATTTATGTAGACACGTGATTTCGTCCTCTTGAAGTTCCATTTTTATTCACTTTACCCATTTTATGTTATCCTACCGTGTACCCTACCCCGTGTAATTATCCCTCCACAAAATACAAAAATACAAAAATAAACAAAAAAAAATACCTCTAACTAATTTATCTTATCCTAACAACCTACCCAATCAAAAGCTTCCACCTACCCTAACTACCCATATGATCCCCCCCTCCTTTTTCTTGTCCACAAAGAAAGAATATATGGGGGACCCACCCCACGGGATCGAGGGGTGCCTAACACCTTCCCCTCGGTCAACAGAATTCCTTAGTCGGAATCTCTGTTCGTAAACCGGTTTAAAGAGTCAAATGGTTTCGAAAAGGATTTTCCAATGGTGACTTGGCACACCAGATTATGCCAAGTGGCGACTCTGATTTTGAATGTAAAAACAATCTTTTTTCGGAACCAATCTTCATTTTGTCACTTTAATAAAAAACCCTTTAAAACCTTAAAATACATATCTTAATTTTTGGAGTCGAAAAAGGGGTGTGACAATTTAAAAGTCTTGCCTCTAGGGCAAGAGTTATAGATCATTTGTCAAATCATTACAGACTTAGGACAAAGTCAACTCTTGCCCATGGGGCACAACTTGTTCTTTTGTGATTTAAAAGTCTTGCCTCTAGGGCAAGAGTCATAGATCATCTACCAAATCATTACAGACTTAAGGCAAAGTCAACTCTTGCCCATGGGGCACAACTTGTTCTTTTGTGATTTGAAAGTCTTGCCTCTAGAGCAAGAGTTATAGATCATCTGCCAAATCATTACAGACTTAAGGCAAAGTCAACTCTTGCCCATGGGGCACAACTTGTTCTTTTGTGATTTGAAAGTCTTGCCTCTAGAGCAAGAGTTATAGATCATCTGCCAAATCATTACAGACTTAAGGCAAAGTCAACTCTTGCCCATGGGACACAACTTAATATTTTGTGATTTGAAAGTCTTGCCTCTAGGACAAGAGTTATAGATCATCTGTCAAATCATTACAGACTTAAGACAAAGTTAACTCTTGCCCATGGGGCACAACTTGTTCTTTTGTGATTTAAAAGTCTTGCCTCTAGGGCAAGAGTTATAGATTATCTGCCAAATCATTTGTCAAATCATTACAGACTTAAGACAAAGTTAACTCTTGTCCATGAGGCTCAACTTGTTCTTTTGTCCTCTAGGGCAAAGTCAACTCTTGCCCATGAGGCACAACTTGTTCTTTTGTGATTTGAAAGTCTTGCCTCTGGAGCAAGAGTTATAGATCATCTACCAAATCATTACATACCTAAAAGGTAAAGTCAACTCTTGCCCATAGGGCACAACTTTTATTTGGATGGACTCTGTGTTAGACATTATAAAACTAGACATCGTAAGTTAGACATTATTAAATTATGTCGATACAAACTAATAATGTCTACTCTTACCCGCGTGGAATAACTTATTTTGTTGGGTCTAAGTTTTTCTCTTGCAGAACATTAGCTAATTTAATACAGATTAATAGTGTTAACGTTTGCCCATGAGGCACAATTTTGCGATATATTATTTTATTGAAAATCATTTATTTGCACCAAGTTTAAGTTAAAAATATATTTTTGTACTAAAAAAATTAAAAATATATTTACTCTCTGCACAAAGCTAAAAGCAAGATAAATTTCATCTCAAATCTCGAAAGCGTCAGATTAATATAGTACATTTTGTACCAAAAAAATAAAGTTAGAAATATATTTACCCTTTGCAAAGCTTGAGCTTTGAATTTACGACAAATTTCATAAAGCTACAAAAAAATTTCATTTCAAAGCTTGAGCTTCGAATTTACGATAAATTTCTTAAAGCTACAAAAAAATTCATCTCAAAGCTTGAGTTTCGGATCTACGACACATTTCACAAAACTACAAAAAAAATTCATCTCAAAACTTGAGCTTCGGATTACGACACATTTCATAAAGCTACAAAATATTTTTATTTGGGGTTAAAATTTGAAATTCACCCTGATTTGGGTCTATTTTTGAGATTCTCCCTTCACTGTCTTCGTTCATTAGAAAGCTAATAAAATTTGGTGGTTCAGTTCATACTTCAAAACAACTACTTGGATTCAACTTCTACCCATGCTCTGCAAGCTTATCAGCTACACTGTTGTGTGTCCTAGATTCATGCAACATCATTGGGCTCCCCAGACTGAGAAGATGATCCCTACAAAAGAGAGTTAAGTTATTGTTAGTTTGTGTGAGTGAATCCAAAGAGTTGATTACCTCTAGGGAATCCGTGGCAATTTCTAGATAAGAGACCTACACATTAGTAGCAATAATAAGGCCAAAGAATAGACTAGTGCATTTGGCTTCTAGAGGTGAATGGACATTAATTCTAGCGCTCTAGCCATTCACCTAAGATCCAAGTGAGTCACGAAAGACCCCCCAGCACCCCCCAACCTTAGTTAAGTGATTATATGAACCATCAAAATTTAGTTTTAGGCCTTTATCAGGGGGTTTTCAAGTTGTGTGAGGTTTTGGGCCTACATGAGGAGGGTTCGTAGCCAGGAAGATAAATTCTGCAACTCGTGCAAACGGGGTGGAAAGAGGGATATTAATTTTTGAGTTATTGTAAAGGTTGTGGTTTCTAACGAGCCATATATTCCAAATATAAAAGGAAAAGACGTCTTTCCAGGCTATTAAATTATTTACTGGAGGTGCATGGATTTTGCTACATATTCGTAACCAGTCTGCGCGGTCAGAGGTCGCGATTGACTGGATATGTGGGAGAAGGTGCATTTGATTTCAGAACTTTTAAACGTTGGTACAATGAAGAAATATATGTTGCATGGTTTCAGGCGTATTGCATAGAGCTCAGTTAGACCAGACGTATTCCAGACTGGCCATTACTTAACACAAAAAATGTTGTGAAACATACCAATGAGCAAGTATCTCTGGCACATTCAACATTAATCAACACTGCCCCATTATTTCATTGTAGCACTAATTCAAACAATCTTATAGAATTATGGAGTCTAATTTACAAACTGACAAATCTCTTGGAGAAAGAAATACATAATTTAGATCAACACTAATTACATGTCATTACACGTCAATTGAATGATGACCAATCTTTAAAGGAACTTTATTTTTCTATGTTTTGAAATCCTATAGTATTAAAAATGGTGAAAATATTAAAATCATTTTCACACGTTGAAGTGTATTGGGGCTAGTCAAATGAAGATGTACCTTCCTTAATCTCTAATGTTGAGCCATTGTCTGTTAAGCAACTAATCCTGTCAAGAAGAGACTCAGAGAACAATAAGAACTATGCGAAAATCAAATGACTAATCAGAAATCTGATGTTACTGATACATGGCAAACTTGAGCATTCGTGACAACTAAAAGTGGAAAAGATCAAAACTTTTTCAACAGATTAGACTACTGGAGTTCCGGAATAACAAAGAAACTACGATATACTTACGAATTACACCAATTGGAGTATCAAAAACATCGTTATTATTGATTTGAATGTGGCTCACTTCCAGGCAGAAGCCGTTGAAGGAGCAAAGCTCAAGTCCAACTGGATGACTATTGGTTTCTTAAAAAAATATATCTCTAATATAAATAACATACCACATAATGAAATCTCACCATTGGATCTTGCTTCCTTGCAACTAATGGCTACTTTTTGAAAAAATTCCTTGGTAGCATCTGTAATATAACAGTAAAAAGTAATGAGCAGATAACTTCTAAGCAAAGGGAATGGCAAATCCAATAAGTTTACTATTGGTAGCTCATGAAATCAAATAGTTATACGGCAAAATTTATATTTTTTTGCAAATCGCTGAAAACTACAAAGGAATGTGAAATTTTCAGTCTAACAGTCCATACGAGCCACCAGGATATTAGACTGGTGAGAATTTACTGGTCTAATATGTCAACTCTTACTTATTCAAAGAAATTAGAAACAATTCTAGGAAAAAATTCTTCTCATAATGACTTTTACTTCAACATTACTAAACATCATCATAATTTGATGTTGTAAAGCCATTACCTTTCGTTTTCTTTTCACTTTCAATCGTATTCCACCTTTAAGTTTATGTTTAAAATATTCATCAAGGATCCCATTTGTTTTAATTCACGGCATCTTCTAGCTTCCTCACGTTTTGACATTTTTTTTGCGTCTTTATAGTAAAAAGGATAACATCAATCTGTTCAATAACTACTCTGGAGCATTCCTACCTCCCTCATATTTCCAAACCTATATTAAACCTCTCACTTAAAATCAAAACGGGTTCTAACCGAATATTTCACTGTCTTTCTAGGAAAGGGGTTAAATGTTTAATCTCTTTTCTCCCCTTATTGTTCTCCATATTCATGTGGACAAGCATATGTAATTTAAACAAAGCAAATCCAATCAGATATTTCAAGAAAACCTTTTTCAGAGTCAGAATCCTCCCTTTTAGAATCCTTCAAGATCCAAAACAGCCTAATAAAGATCCATCCTATTGTTTCTCCTCATTCCTTGAGTAAATACAAAAAGCTAACTATTACAAGAGAGTTCAACATTTATTTTTTTCCCTTCTTAAAAAACAAACCAGTTTCTACTTCGATATACATGCATATGTAGCATTATATGATCATCTACATAACCAACCACCTTTGCTGATATTCCTGTCACTATACTGTAAAACCAAAAGAAAGGCACATCACAACCAGTATTTCATGCAGTATCAAAACTCCTTTACAGATAAACCAGAAGTTTAAAATATATAGTACTCGGCCTGTGAAGAGGAACATCCTTCATTACAAGAGAATCTACACCAACCATTGCACCTTCCCCTACTTTTATATTTCCAAGTATAGTTACACTAGCTCCAATAAGTGCACCTTGACCTATTTTGAGAT
The DNA here is from genome assembly GCA_030864215.1 of Capsicum pubescens. Taxonomy (NCBI): domain Eukaryota; kingdom Viridiplantae; phylum Streptophyta; class Magnoliopsida; order Solanales; family Solanaceae; genus Capsicum; species Capsicum pubescens. The sequence goes on along the minus strand of CM061539.1, from coordinate 195,654,172 downwards.
GTCTATCACCAGTTTCTTTCCCGATTCCTACTAAGGTTACACCCAGCACAAAATATATTTGGGTGGATAAGAAATTCAGATTATCTTCAAGGATTGAGGGAGTACATATGAACTTCCATATGAGAGTCAAGTTGCCTAGCTTATATAGCACGGACTGAAAATAGTCTAGGTGATGGAATGAATTATTTAGGTAATAGATGCATAATATTTTCTTTTCCTTTCACGTAGAAGGATCGCACTAGTTACCACCTCTGTACATCGCTAGAGATCACTACACAAAAACTATACTAATGCCCTTCGGTGCAGAACTGTGTGATAGGCTTCCCACCGTTCCCACGATAACATTTCCTTTTGGGTGGGTGTATAAAATGATTCTTATATATGCAGTTTGACATGAGAGAAATGCAAGACTGTCCAACAAACTGAGACAACTAGAGAAGTTTGCAAGCAAGGTAGCTTTGTAGTTTGTGGTCAAGCTATAGAAACAATCAAACTTATTTTTGTACCACCTTGACCTTATACATTTGGCCTTCCCAAAAAATATTGCGATCAACGTTAACTCCCATATTAACAACCTTTCTGATCAAGACCAAACCCCCGCAACTACTCAAATATAATTATAATAGCAACAACAAACTCCCCACAACCTGTTCGACACAATTCCTCATTATCTTCTAACAATTCATCATCATCTTCTAATGCTAATTATACCACTAGTTTGAAATACTTGAAACTAATTTCTTGTACCACCTTGACCTTATACGTTTGACCTTACCAAAAAATATTGCGATCAACGTCAAATCTCATGTTAACGGCCTTTCCCTCCAAGATCAACCCCCCGCAACTACTCAAACACAATTATAACCGCAATAACAAACTCCCCAAAACCTGTTCGACACAATTCCTCAATGAAAAATATGTTACTACAACAACAACATCGCCCAACTTCAGTTTGCGTTCACCTCACCAAAAATCAAATCAATATGTTTATTATATAACGAGTTAAAATTTACCGCAATGCATCAATAAGCTAAAATTACCACAATGAATTTTGATGATGAAATTCATACCTGAAGAAACCTTAGGACTAAAGTCGATTCTGCGAATTTGTTTGAAAGTTGATTCTGCGAATTTGGAAGAAAAAGCGGAAGAAAGAGATTTAACAATGAATATATTGGAGTAGGGGTAATTTCGTTCAAAAAATATCAGTTAACAAGTTAATGCTATTTTAACAAAGTCTTTTTATTTGGGGCTAAAATTTGAAAGTCACCCTAATTTGGGTCTATTTTTGAGAATAACCCGATGGAATCGGGAAAGATTAAAGAAAATGAAAAGAGTAATATTCAACAATCAATTACAAATTAAAGAAAATGCAATAAAGCTAGCTTTCAATCTAGTACTATTTATAGGCCAATACTCCTAATATCAATAATAAGCTTAAAAATAGGCTTTCACTTAATGACGAGGAATTGCAAGGATTTACCTCCTACCTAGTTTATTTAGTTATAAAATCTACTTGTGCTTTTTGTGATATATGAAGTGGGAACTAATAGGGTAAGACTCATAAATAGTTTTCTTTTTTTTTTATTGGGGGTAGGGGAAGGGGAATGGGGGAGGAGATTACAATGTGAGGAATCGAACCCTCACCAACTAGGTGAGAGAGGTGAGAGTTCAGGTAACTAACCAACTAAGCTACTAAAATTTCCCAAAACTCATAAATAGTCACTTTCGGGGCAATGGAAAAATGATTATTATTAGTATTATTATGGCATTCCACTTTAATGTAAAACTCCTGATATTATGGGCACTGACTTCAGATATCTATGTGGCACGTAACAGCTAGTTCAATAGTACCAAGGTTGCTGCGTAACGTACGGCATCTCTAATCATAAGTAATGGATGTGCTTGGGTTTAATCGATCACTAGTTTCTACTGTTGATATCATGCACAATAGAGCAAAAAGAAAAAGAAAAACGAAACTTAATTAGTCATTAAGTAAGTTGTTGCTGAAAAGACAGAAATATAGGGATGATTAACAAGTTAATTAACTAATGTTCAAGTAACATGTGTCGGTTTTCTCACGCACGTTTGTAATGACGATTAATTGGAATACTTTACAAAGTCTTACAAACTCATTATTGTTTTCAAATTTTGTCAACCATAAAGTAGCTGAAAGCCTGAAATGTTGTTTAGTGCACAAGGTAGGGAACTCTGTGTGTGTGTTGTGGGGTGGGGGGGCTTATTCAAAGAAGTAGCACTGGGAGTCAAGTTGAACAAAAGGACAACATACATGCCCACCATAATCACAAGTCACAACAATACAACGTACTCGGTTGAGTCCAGGAACTGGACCACGTTTTGAGATCGACACATGCATGAAATGTATAAAAATACCATAATTGACTTACGAAGCTAAAATTTTCATTAAGGAATTCAAACTATAAAGAAGTAAATACACGATAAAAGCTAAAAATAATCAACATCTATTATATATATATATATATATATATATATAGTGTGTGTAATTTTTCTTAGAAGGAGATTGGAATGGGATCTCCTTACGGCCCTATCTTCTCTTCTGATCAGAACCAGGTCCTTACGTACATTCATCTAGGAGGACCACATTCCAATTCTCATCTCCTTGATGCTTGAGGTCATTTTCTTGATAGAGACTGAGTTGATGAAATTAATTAATTACGTACTAGTGCAACCACATTTTGTTGCTTTTATACGTGTATCCAGACGAGTGATGAGAAGAAATGTATCTTTCAAAGTAACATTGGACCATTTTCCTATTTACAGAATATCAACACGTTCATTGCCCAGTGCTGGCCCTTCCTTCAAATTTTTGGGTTCACTTCACTTGTATTATTGGCAAATCTCAATCCCAAGCACTATGTAGTATGTACCAACACCTTACCCACACATGATTGGTTATTTTGGCCATGAAGTTGTACCAGCTGAAATATTTATATTTGATTCACTAGATTAAAAATCTAATGTTCTTGTTCATATTTTCACTATGATTTTGTTGTCATTAATTCTGAACTTCAATTTAACTTGCACCCTCAAAGATATTAAAACAGTTCAAGCTGAGAGAATAGTGTACCTCATGAATTCTTGAACTTTATCAAATCGAGCCCCAAATGAGAGGAACTCATGTCAATTTTTTACCTTTATTTAATGTATGAAAAGAAAAGGGAGTAACAGTTAATGGAGGAATATTTTTCTGTTTTCACGTAAATAGCATAGGAATAGAAATTGGAGAAAACGAAGTAGATACTGATCCCATCAGTTTCAATTAATTGTCCAGTGTTGACTTTGTTGGAACCTTGAAGTTTTGATGAATGACAATATGAATGAAACAAGTTGATATGAGTTAATTCAATGCAACTGAAAACTTCAACTTACTGATCACATGGGGAATACAACAAGATGAATTTGATTCAAACACTTGATGATAAGGGAAAACAAGTTGAGTTGAAAAAGGAGTCCTACGTAAAGGAGTTTCACTTCTGAGTATATCTTGAAGAGTCCTATGTGTGGGAGGAGAAAGATTCTGATAAATTAAAATGTGCTGATTTAAAGAATTGAAATTTGACTACAACACCAAGGAGACAAGAGTTGGAATTGAAGAAGGAGTCACATTTGAAGTAAAACTCTATGCAATGAGAGTTTTGATTAGAGAAGGAGTTTGAAACAAAGAATGACTCTTTGGAGAGTTGTGCTTAAATAGAAGATGCAACAGTCAGAATAATTTACGCACTTAAAAAATAGAAAAGCACAATCGACAGATTGACTTTATGAAGTGCTACTCAATCACTGAAGAAACACGTTGAAGAACCTGGTCCTCAGTACAAAATCCAGCTAAGAGTTTTAGCGTTGATTTTTAGAGTTGTTCATTGTGTTTTAACTATTGATGTAATATTAGTTTCAGTGTGTTATAAACTGAACTAGGAGCTAGTCTTTGAGTTGAAAAAACTCAGAGACTTTGGGAACGCATACCTTGGGAGGTGTGTGTGTAGTTAGAAATTAGAGTTTATAATTTCTAGTTGTTGAGTTATAGGGATTAGAGTTTATAATTCCTATTTGTTGGTTACAAGAGTTTTGTAATCAGTCGTTGTTGAGGCTCAGAGTTATTTACTGAAGTTGGGGTTAAATCCTGTAGAGGTGCAGGTCGTGGTTTTTTACACCTTTTGAGCCGGGTGTTTTCCACGTAAAAATCCACTGGGTTCTTTACTTTCTGTTTTACTGCTTCCGTGGAACACGTCAGGCAATCCGTTCCATCAATAGGCAACAGTTAGGCGAAAATAAGATAATCAGTAGGGCACGAATTCTTAACAAGTGGTATCAGAGCGAGGTTGTCTTAAAAAGGGCTAGCACCTAAGACAAAGATCAATATGATGAATTTCGCACCACCTACTGATCACAGTGAAAGTTAATCCACTATTAGACCTCCACTCTTTGATGGTTCTCACTTCATTTGGTGGAAAGCTAGGATGGAAACATTCATTCAAGGCGAAGACTACGAGTTATGGGATAGGATCACTGATGGTCCTACTATTCCAATGAAGTTAGAAGATGGGAAACAGGTCAAGAAAGTAAGAAGTGAATTCACTCCTGATGACTTATTGGCATTAAAGAAAAATGCTAAGGCCAAAAACAATTTGGTCTATGGATTAGGACCTGCTGAATACAACAGGGTATCAACATGCACCACTGCTAAGCAAATTTGGAATGCTCTAGTAAATGCTCATGAAGGCACATCTCAAGTAAGAAAATTCATAATTTCTCTTCTCTTCACTGAGTATGAGGCATTTAAGATGAAGGAGAATGAAACCTTGCATGAGATGATGACAAAGCTTACTGCCTTAACAAATGAGATGACCTCCTTAGGAAAAGTTATATCTAAAGAAGAACAAGTCGAGAAGGTACTGAGGGTATTACCGAAATCAAAGTGGAATGTTAAGGTGACTGCAATCAGGGAAGCAAATAAGTATCTTACAGGCATTACCCTGGATGAATTAGTGGGGAATTTAAGAACTTATGAAATGCAAATTGATGGAACTAAAATGGTAACAGCTTGGGGATTTGACTTAGATGATGATGAAGTTGATGAAGCAGCACTCATGGCTCTTGGAGATTCAGACTTGGAGGAAGAAGATGATACTTCTGAGGCAAGTATACTTGAACTTAAAGAAAAGTTGCATTTGTTTTCTAAAACAAAACTTATTTCCTTGATGAGTGCACTAATTGATGACTTCCAAGAATCAATTTCTGATAGGGATGAGCTATTCAACAGTCTTGCAAGAATCAAATTTGATTTTATTGATTTAGAAGCTTGCAAGAATACTGTTGAACAGGAAAACTGTTCTCTCAAGAAACAAGTTGAGCAACTTGATTCTTCAAATAATGATCTTAAGTCTGAAGTTCTAAAATTGACACTCTCTGAAAAAGGAAAAAACACCAAAAGTAAAGAACAAGAAAAAGTTGAACTTGAATTGGTCAAGTACAAAGAAAAGTGCAATAATACAACAGAAATGGTGAATAAACTGAGTCAAGAAGTCTCTAAACTAAAACTTGACCTTGAAAGAGCAAACAGGTGGACAAATTCCTCAAGAATTGTTCATAAGTTGAGTGAAAGATATCACAGTGAAAAAGTTGGGTTGGGTTTTCACAAAAGTATTGATGTTTATCAAGACTTGTGCTATATTTATGGAAACCTTGGACATCCAACCACTGAATGTCCAGTTGCTGCCAAAAGCAGATCCAACAGTCTAAATCTGGCAAATAAACTATCTCAGATCAAGAAAAGGATAACTAAAATTGGTCAGAGAAACGGCTCACGTAACCTGTTACCTGCATGGGCTAGAAGAAATTTGATTCATCCATTTACTCATAAGAAAGGAACCAAGCTTGTCTAGGTGCCTAAAGTTAACCCTTAATTTGTTTTGCAGGTGAGAGTAAAAGGAGGCAAGCAAAATTTGTGCATAAATAAAGCTTGCTCAAGGCATAAGACTAGAAGAAAATAAAGTTTATTTCACTCACCACATTTAAAGGGGGAATAGATCATTTGAAAGATGACCAGATTTGTAGTGGTCGTGTAAGGGGAAAGCAAGAGAGATTTTAAAAAAAATGAGAAAAGAGGATGACTGTGAAACTGATGAGCATACACAGGAACATGTTGTACCAACTGGTTCAACTGTTCTATAGACTGAGGGCATATTGACAGGGGGAACAACAAATAAAGAAATGGATGCGTCAATAAAACCAACACAAGTTGCTGGTAATTTTGTTAGTAGTTCATAAAAATTGGCGTTGTCAAAAGAATCTTGAGATATCTCATGGGAATTAATGGCTTGAGACTATGATATCCAAAGGAAAGCAATTTCACTCTTGGGGGCTACAAAAATATTGACTATGTGGGTTACTTAATTGACTGAAGAAGCACCAAAGACACTAAGTAGAGAGCATTTTGAAAGGAATAGGTTAGACTTGGGGATGATTAAAATTGCATGAACTCCCCTCAATGATTGACTACAATAATCATTTTTTTTTAAATTTTATTAGCTAAAAAGTTATTCTATTCAGTCTTACACATTTAGTTGTGTGTCCCAATTTCAGATTTTTGACTTTTCTAACCTAATTTTGTATTAGATTGTGCAGAAAAATAGGTCCAAGCAAGCAATTATGACCACAAAGTTCTTCTTATCAGGTATGTTCTACACTGACATAAGCATAGGCTGTCTAAGTTGAAACAGTTGAGCACACCTGTTCAATTCCACACACTTCATCCTCTCATTGTCTAATAAAGCTAATGAATTGTTGACCAAACTTTTTTTGATTCTCTCCAAATGGGTGTGCACAAGTGTGTTAATCCTATACCAGAAATTTCTTCCTCTTTCTCAACCAAAATATCAGTTGTGTACCATGGATTTGCCAAGCTTGATCATCAATCACATGCAACATATGTTTCTGAAGAATGAAAAGGGACATGCTTTCCCTTTTAGTTCCTAATTGGTAATTTTTTTTTGGGTTTCTCAGTCCTAAATCAGGTTTGACTTATAAAAAAAAATAGATGTTCTTGAACAGATGAATCATGTTACTCTACCTATTTCAATAAGGAGTGCTAAGACTCATTTGAGAAAAAAAAATTCTGAACTAGAAGCTACATAAGACAGTCATGAAGTGAAATAAGAGGTCTTTAAGGCTAGGATCATGACTTTGAAGCTTGACCTTGATTGATAGAGGGATGAAAATGTTGAAGTCATTCATCAATTGACACAGTTGATATCACTTGTTCCACCTTCCTCGTCAACTCTTCACTATTTGTATCCTTAGCCATGTCCCACTTTTATATCGTATTTTTTTAATGCTCAATTATTTTGCTTTGTTCAGTACTAGCTTAGGTTTAATGTGGAACATGCTCTGTCAGTTAAATGGAATGGTTATCTTTGCTAAATTGACTCATATTTTTGTTCTCTTTAATACATTACTAGGTTGGCTAAAGTCTTTGTCTGATTGTTTTGGTGATAGCTCCAGTGGCCATGAATAGCATGACAAATCACTTTGGCTAGTATATTATTGCATTGAAATGGTTTTTCGATGATGACAAAAGGGGGATGATAAGAGGGTTGTGTAATGTTTATAACCCATTGACTAACTTGTTTCATTCTAGTGTTTTTTACTTTAGTGTCTACAGGTGAAGATATTTGGATGCACAAAGACAAGAGGTTTGTCATCATAAAAAAGGGGGAATTTGTTGGAACCTTGAAGTTTTGATGAATGACAATATGAATGAAACAAGTTGATATGAGTTAATTCAATACAACTGAAAACTTCAACTTACTGATCACATGGGGAATAAAACAAATTGAACTTGATTCAAACACTTGATGATAAGCGAAAGCAAGTTGAGTTGAAAAAGGAGTCCTACGTAAAGAAGGAGTTTTACTTCTGAGTATATCTTGAAGAGTCCTATGTGTGGGAGGAGAAAGATTCTGATAAATTAATATGTGCTGATTTAATGAATTGGAATTTGACTACAACACCAAGGAGATAAGAGTTGGAATTGAAGAAGGAGTCTCACTTGAAGTAAAACTCTATGCAATGAGAGTTTTGATTAGAGGAGGAGTTTGAAATAAAGAATGACTCTTTGCAGAGCTGTGCTTAAATAGAAGATGCAGCCGTCAGAATAATTTACGCACTTAAAAAGCAGAAAAGCACAATCGACAGATTGACTTTACGAAGTGCTACTCAATCACTGAAGAAACACGTTGAAGAACCTGGTCCTTAGTACAAAATCCAGCTAAGAGTTTTAGCGTTGATTTTTAGAGTTGTTCATTGTGTTTGAACTATTGATGTAATATTAGTTTCAGTGTGTTATAAACTGAACTAGGAGCTAGTCTTTTAGTTGGGAAAACTCAAAGACCTTGGGAACGCATACCTTGGGAGGTGTGTGTGTAGTTAGGAATTAGAGTTTATAATTCCTAGTTGTTGAGTTATAGGGATTAGAGTTTATAATTCCTATTTGTTGGTTACAAGAGTTTTGTAATCAGTCGTTGTTGAGGCTCGGAGTTATTTACTGAAGTTGGGATTAAATCATGTAGAGGTGCAGGTCGTGTTTTTTTACACCTTTTGAGCCGGGTATTTTCCACGTAAAAATCCACTGTGTTCTTTACTTTCTGTTTTACTGCTTTCGTGGAACACGTCAGACAACCCGTTCCATCAATTGGCAACAGTTAGACGAAAATAAGATAATCAGTAGGGCACGAATTCTTAACAGACTTGAAATCTAAGTTGCTCGGACTCGTAAAATATGTTACCGTATTTGTGTTAAATCTTTAAAAAATATATTATTTTTTAAGTATCCGCTCCCTTAAGAAAATATTAGTTAGTGATTTATTTTGTTAAACTAAGCTTATTAAATATGCTTTGAAAATATTCTAAATTTGACAATTAGTACCTTTTATAATTATTTAATGAGAAGGATAATATTGAAAGAAAAATAATAATAAATTTCTTTTTATTTGCTAAAATAAACAAGTTAAAAGAAAGATTTACTTGTAATAGAAAACAAAGTAAAATGAAACGATGGAGTACAAAACTTAAGAGTAGCATTTATCGTACTACTGCACGATGGTGTGCAGTTATCGTCCATTTATTGGCTTAGTTAATTCATTGGCTGTTTGAGCTAGGACCATTTCCATTTCCATTCTATTGCCAACTTCTTGCTGTTCCCCTCACTAACTGTTTAATCATCTCCATCAGTTAGCTCTCTTTCTGGCTTTCTACTTCACTGGAAACATAGTTTTTTAGGAAAAAATCAATTGGCTTTCTACTTCAAAAATACTTGTTAATCATTCATCGCTGACTAACATACGTATGATAATAAAGTATGTCGATCGGTCAACTCCAAGCTAAGCCTTTAACTTGTTCTTTATTAATTTAATGTACCTACATTTTACCACGTAGGAGTATTAAGCTAGCACCATGGTTCATTGAAACATTTTACTTGTTACTCTATATCATCTAGTATATATTACCAAAGTTGTATCAATATGGGATTATCCTGCATCACATAAATCCATTTTAATTTCATGAACCTCAGAGGAAAGCGAATTCTATGAACTGGGAGGTATACAAGAAATTTTACTTTGTTAAATCATATAAGGATTGGAATAATCACCTTCATTATTAGGAAAACCTTTTCTTAAAAAAATAATAATAATGAGAGATATACTCCTATGTAGTAGCCTGAAAAATAAAAACATGATATATATAGTACTATAAATAATAATAGGAGTAACAAATTCTGATATGATGCATATATATAAGTTAAATTCATTTGAACTTCTTGTCATAAAACAAGCAACTTATGAAAGCCTATGAGCCGACTACTATAGATGGAGGCTTGATTAAGAAAACTCATCGGTGCGTAGCAAAAGCGAGTCTTCATGGCTATATTTTTCACTACTTATGGACTGAACCCATGTGTCAGATTGATTGATCCATTGGGGCTACTTATTATGGAAGTGACCCAATCAACCAAATTAAATATGCCGCCCCGCCCCATACGTGTGCACTAGTCTGCCACATTTCATCTGTGTAGTGTGTATGTTTTGTTCGAATTGGCACGGGCAGCGAAATTTTGTTGGACTCTTAGAAGACAGAGTTCTATTCTGTTAGAATTTTTGGAGATTATTTTAGTTTAAAACTTAATTAGGTCACGTCTATATAAAGTATTATAACGTACATATTTACTGAGGAGGTATCTCAAATATTTCCCATAAACTTTTGAACTATTCATAAAAAGAATAAACACTTGAAGAAAATCCACAAAATTTTCTTTTCACGGAGATCAAATAAATCCCAAAGAGGTTCACAACTTGCCAATTGAAATACACATTGTTTGAGCCCGTGAATTATGGAGACAATCAAGAGTGAAGAATCAAGAGAACAAACATAATTGCACTCATATTATTTAATAATAAAATTGTGTTTCTTCGTATTTTATTTATAATTGTAGTCAATTTTCATCACTTTAAAATTTATCACAAACAATAACATCTTAAAATTAATTTGCATTTCTTTAGATGCATGTCTCTGTTAAGAATTCGTGCCCTACTGATTATCTTATTTTCGCCTAACTGTTGCCTATTGATGGAACGGGTTGCTTGACGGATTCCACGGAAGCAGTAAAACAGAAAGTAAAGAACACAGTGGATTTTTACGTGGAAAACACCCGGCTCAAAAGGTGTAAAAAACCACGGCCTGCACCTCTACAGGATTTAACCCCAACTTCAGTAAATAACTATGAGCCTCAACAACGACTGATTACAAAACCCTTGTAACCAACAAATAGGAATTATAAACTCTAATCCCTATAACTCAACAACTAAGAATTATAAACTCTAATTCCTAACTACACACACACCTCCCAAGGTATGCGTTCCCAAAGTCTCTGAGTTTTTCCAACTCAAAGACTAGCTCCTAGTTCAGTTGATAACACACTGAAACTAATATTACATCAATGGTTAAAACATAATGAACAACTCTAAAAATCAACGCTAAAACTCTTAACTGGATTCTGTACTTAGGACCAGGTTCTTCAATGTGTTTCTTCAGTGATTGAGTAGCACTTCGTAAAGTCAATCTATCGATTGTGCTTTTCTGCTTTTTTAAGTGCGTGAATTATTCTGACTGTTGCATCTTCTACTTAAGCACATCTCTCCAAAGAGTCATTCTTTATTTCAAATTCCTCCTCTAATCAAAACTCTCATTGCATAGAGTTTTACTTCAAGTGAAACTCCTTCTTCAGTTCCAACTGTTGTCTCCTTGGTGTTGTAGTCAAATTCCAATTCTTTAAATCAGCACATATTAATTTATCAGAATCTTTCTCCTCCCACACATAGGACTCTCCAAGATATACTCAGAAGTGAAACTCCTTCTTTACGTAGGACTCATTTTTCAACTCAACTTGCTTTCCCTTATCATCAAGTGTTTGAATCAAATTCAACTTGTTCTATTCCCCATGTGATTAGTAAGTTGAGGTTTTCAATTGCATTAAATTAACTCATATCAACTTGTTTCATTCATATTGTCATTTATCAAAACTTCAAGGTTCCAACAAATTTCCCCTTTTTGATGATGACAAACCTCTTGTCTTTGTGCATCCAAATATCTTCACATGTAGGCACTAAAGAATAAAACACTAGAATGAAACAAGTTAGTAAATGTGTTATAAACATTACACAACCCTCTTATCTTTCCCCTTTTGGCATCATCGAAAAACCATTTCAATGCAATAATATACTAGCCAAAGTGATTTGTTATGCTATTCATGGCCACTGGTGCTATCACCAAAACAATCAGACAAAGACTTTAGCCAACCTAGTAATGTATTAAAGAGAGCAAAAATATGAGTCAATTTAGCAAAGATAACCATTCCATTTAACTGACAGAGCATGTTCCACATTAAACTTAAGCTAGTACTGAACAAAGCAAAATAATTGAGCATTAAAAAATACGATATAAAAGTGGGACATGGCTAAGGATACAAATAGTGAGGAGTTGATGAGGAAGGTGGAACAGGTGATATCAACTGTGTCAATTGATGAATGACTTCAACATTTTCATCTCTCTATCAATCAAGGTCAAGCTTCAAAGTCATGATCCTAGCCTTAAAGACCTCTTATTTCATTTCATAACTGTCTTATGCAGCTTCTAGTTCAGAATTTTTTTTCCTCAAATGAGTCTTAGCCCTCCTTATTAAAACAGGTAGAGCAACATGATTCATCTGTTCAAGAACATCTATTTTCTTTATAAGTCAAACCTGATTTAGGACTGAAAAGCCCAAAAAAAATTACCAATTAGAAACTAAAAGGGAAAGCATATCCCTTTTCATTCTTCAGAAACATATGTTGCATGTGATTGATGGTCAAGCTTGGCAAATCCATGGTACACAACTGATATTTTGGTTGAGAAAGAAGAAGAAATTTCTGGTATAGGATTAACACACTTGTGCACACCCATTTGGAGAGAATCAAAGAAAGTTTGGTCAATAATTCATTAGCTTTATTAGACAATGAGAGGATGAAGTGTGTGGAATTGAACAGGTGTGCTCAACTGTTTCAACTTAGACAGCCTATGCTTATGTCAGTGTAGAACATACCTGATAGGAAGAACTTTGTGGTCATAATTGCTTGCTTGTACCTATTTTTCTACACAATCTAATACAAAATTAGGTTAGAAAAGTCAAAAATCTGAAATTGTGACACACAACTAAATGTGCAAGACTGAATAGAATAACTTTTTAGCTAATAAGATTAAAAAGAAAAATGATTATTCTAGTCAATCATTGAGGGGAGTTCATGCAATTTTAATCATCCCCAAGTCTAACCTATTCCTTTCAAAATGCTCTCTACTTAGTGTCTTTGGTGCTTCTCCAGTCAATTAAGTAACCCACATAGTCAATATTTTTGTAGCCCCCAAGAGTGAAATTGCTTTCCTTTGGATATCATAGTCTCAAGCCATTGATTCCCATAAAATATCTCAAGATTCTTTTGACAACACCAATTTTTATGAAATACTAACAAAATTACCAGCAACTTGTGTTGGTTTTATTGATGCATCCATTTCTTTATTTGTTGTTTTCCCTGTCAATATGCCCTCAGTTTGTACAACAGTTGAACCAGGTGGTACAACATGTTCCTGTGCATGCTCATCAGTTTCACAGTCATCCACTTTTCTCATTTTTTTTTTAAAAAAAATCTCCCTTGCTTTTCCCTTACACGAGCACTACAAATCTGGCCATCTTTCAAATGATCCATTCCCCCTTTAAATGTGGTGAGTTAAAGAAACTTTATTTTTTTCTAGTCTTATGCCTTGAGCAAGCTTTATTTATGCACAAATTTTGCTTGCCTCCTTTCACTCTCACCTGCAAAATAAATTAGGGTTTAACTTTAGACACCAAAACAAGCTTGGGTCCTTTCTTATGAGCAAATGGATGAATCAGATTTCTTCTAGCCCATGCAGGCAACAGGTTACGTGACCCGTTTCTCTGACCAATTTTAGTTATCCTTTTCTTGGTCTGAGATAGTTTATTTGTCAGATTTAGACTGCTGGATCTGCTTTTGGCAGCAACTGGACATTCAGTGGTTGGATGTCCAAGGTTTCCACAGATATAGCACAAGTCCTGATAAACATCAAGACTTTTGTGAAAATCCAACCCAGCTTTTTCACTGTGATATCTTTCACTCAACTTATGAACAATTCTTGAGGAATTTGTCCACCTGTTTGCTCTGTCAAGCTCAAGTTTTAGTTTAGAGACTTCTTGACTCAGTTTATTCACTATTTCTGTTGCATTATTGCACTCTTCTTTGTACTTGACCAATTCAAGTTCAACTTTTTCTTGTTCTTTACTCTTGGTGTTTTTTTCCTTTTCAGAGAGTGTCGATTTTAGAACTTCATACTTAAGATCATTATTTGAAGAATCAAATTGCTCAACCTGTTTCTTGAGAGAGCAGTTTTCCTGTTCAACAGTGTTCTTGCAAGCTTCTAAATCAATAAAATCAAATTTAATTCTTGCAAGACTGTTGAATAGCTCATCCCTATCAGAAATTAATTCTTGAAAGTCTTCAATTAGTGCACTCATCAAGGAAATAAATTTTGTTTTAGAAAACAAATGCAACTTTTCTTTAAGTTCAAATATACTTACCTCAGAAGCATTATCTTCTTCCTCTTAGTATGAATCTCCAAGAACCATGCATGCTGCTTCATCAACTTCATCATCATTTAAGTCAAATCCCCAAGCTTCTACCATTTTAGTTCCATCAATTTCCATTTCATATGTTCTTAAATTCCCCACTAATTCATTCAGGGTCATGCCTGCAAGATCCTTATTTGCTTCCCTGATTGCAGTCACCTTAACATTCCACTTTGATTTTGGTAATACCTTCAGTACCTTCTCGACTTGTTCTTCTTTAGATATAATTTTTCCTAAGGAGGTCAGCTTATTTGTTAAGGCAGTAAGCCTTGTCATCATCTCATGCAAGGTTTCATTCTCCTTCATCTTAAATACCTCATACTCAGTGAAGAGAACAGAAATTATGAATTTTCTTACTTGAGATGTGCCTTCATGAGCATTTACTAGAGCATCCCAAATTTGCTTAGCAGTGATGCATGTTGATACCCTGTTGTATTCAGCAGGTCTTAATCCACAGACCAAAATATTTTTGGCCTTAGCATTTTTCTTTAATGCCAATAAGTCATCAGGAGTGAATTCACTTCTTACTTTCTTGACCTGTTTCCTATCTTCTAACTTCATTGGAATAGTAGGACCATCAGTGATCCTATCCCATAACTCGTAGTCTTCGCCTTGAATGAATGTTTCCATCCTAACTTTCCACCAAATGAAGTGAGAACCATTAAAGAGTGGAGGTTTAATAGTGGATTGACCTTCACTGTGACCAGTAGGTGGTGCGAAATTCATCATATTGATCTTTGTCTTAGGTGCTAGACCTTTTTAAGACAACCTCGCTCTGATACCACTTGTTAAGAATTCGTGCCTTACTGATTATCTTATTTTCGCCTAACTGTTGCCTATTGATGGAACGGGTTGCCTGACATGTTCCACGGAAAAAACAAAACAGAAAGTAAAGAACACAATGGATTTTTACGTGGAAAACACCCGACTCAAAAGGTGTAAAAAATCACTACCTGCACCTCTACAAGATTTAACCCCCACTTCAGTAAATAACTATGAGTCTCAACAACGATTGATTACAAAACTCTTGTAACCAACAAATAGGAATTATAAACTCTAATCCCTATAACTCAACAACTAGGAATTATAAACTCTAATTCCTAACTACACACACCTCCCAAGGTATGTGTTCCCAATGTCTCTGAGTTTTCCCAACTCGAAGACTAACTCCTAGTTCAGTTTATAACACACTGAAACTAATATTACATCAATAGTTAAAACACAATGAACAACTCTAAAAATCAACGCTAAAACTCTTAGCTAGATTCTGTACTGAGGACCAGGTTCTTCAACGTGTTTCTTCAGTGATTGAGTAGCACTTCGTAAAGTCAATCTGTCGATTGTGCTTTTCTGCTTTTTAAGTGCGTGAATTATTCTGACTGTTGCATCTTCTATTTAAGCACAACTCTCCAAAGAGTCATTCTTTATTTCAAACTCCTCCTCTAATCAAAACTCTCATTGCATAGAGTTTTACTTCAAAAGAAACTCCTTCTTCATTTCCAACTCTTGTCTCCTTGGTGTTGTAGTCAAATTCCAATTCTTTAAATCAACACATATTAATTTATCAGAATCTTTCTCCTCCAGGCTCCAACACATAGGACTCTTCAAGATATACTCAGAAGTGAAACTCCTTCTTTACGTAGGACTCCTTTTTCAACTCAACTTGTTTTTCCTTATCATCAAGTGTTTGAATCAAATTCAACGTGTTCTATTCCCTATGTGATCAGTAAGTTGAAGTTTCTAGTTGCATTGAATTAACTCATATCAACCTGTTTCATTCATATTGTCATTCATCAAAACTTCAAGGTTCCAACAATCTCCCTTCATAAATTAAACTTTGCGTCAAACTTTCAACCAATATTATTAGATAATTGTTCTGACCTTATGCCTACCTGCTTTATACGGACCACTTAACATGAAAAAATAATATTAGTAATAAAGAGTACTTTGCACAATACCTTTTACAGGAATACCAAAATGTGTCTATTCCAAAAGGAGTGAAGACCTGATTACACTTTTTTAGAAAGATGTAAACAAAGATGCTTTGAAAATAATAAAGAAGAGTGGACCAATTGCCCACTATCCATAAAAACATGTCTTGGACATGAAAAGAAAACTCTCTTTAAATTAAAGTTGCATATTCCAGTCAGACTTTTTTTCCAATCTTTTTTTTTTTTTTTTTTTTTTTTTTGATGTTATTGAATGAATTTCCACCATCTTCTTTTCTCTGTTGCTAGATTCCTTATCTCTGCGTCTTTTTCCACCTTATTTCTTCTTTTTCGGCTTTCTGCTTTCTCACTGCCTTTTTCGCCACCCATTGGGATTAAGGATTTACATATTTTCATGAAAAGATGGCTAAACAACTATAACTGGTATCGTCTAAGTATAGTGGCGGAGGATTTTAACTAAGGGGGTCATAAGTGAATATAAGAACTAATCGAAGATGGTTCAACATCTACTATATATATATAAAGAATAATTTTAATCATGTATATATAGCATAATTTTCTGTCGAAGAAAGTTTGGATGAATCCTCTAACTCAAGTGTAGCTCCGGCCCTATTTAAGTCGATGATGGAGGTACTCAACCACTCAATTATTTATCTCAAATAGTATATACATATATCAACAGTTGGAAGTATTCAAAAATGTGATTAAATTTTTTTTATTTGACATCCCTAATTTTGACATGGGGTAGTGCTATTTATGGGAGAAATTTTTGCCTACGAGGTAATTACAATGATGTTGTCTTTTAAAATTTGAAAAACCACACCACCCCTTTAATTCCCTTTTCCCCACCATTTCAATTCCGTCCTAAGTTTCCATTACAGTAAAGTTGCTGATCAACTATTAATTCCTTAAAAAGATAAAGCTATTTTCTTCTTTGAACTTCTAGTCCAATTTCTAGCTTTTTAGGTCTTGTTTGTCTGATTTAAAGGATGTCAGGATTTAAATCTCGTACAACTATTTTTAAAATCTACACTATTATGTTCACTTAAAAATTCCTATGAAGATAACCATTACAACTCTTTATTTATTGATTTATTATCAAGTCAACATTCACTCAACACAACTGTAAGAACTAAAATACGAGCTGCATGCATAATACTATTATTCTTAGGGAACAGTAAGATTGTATATTTACTTTTGCGATATTGGAGAATTGAATATAACACATACTGTATACAAGAATGTTTTATAAGAGGAATCCTAGCATAAATTTTATGAACTTCTTAAACAAAGTCAAGTAACAAATTTTTTTATTATCTTTTTAGGATTAAAATTCAAGTACTAGTATACTGTTTTAGAATTGACTTGAGATTAAGAAATACTAAGTATATTTGTGGACGTAGGTTTAGCGACTACTAGTACTATATAACGAAGACCAAAAACCTAGGACTAGGAGTAGGAGTAACAACAAGCTGACCTCTGTATTTATGGACCATATAGTAGTTAGTACTCCTCTGTCCATTTTTATTTGTTTTTTATTGACTTAATTACATATTTTAAGAAGGAATAAACTACGAATATTATATTATTTGTTTTTGAATATAACAAATGATGATTACAATTAATAACATATGTAATATAGAAAATAAGTAAAACTGGCCGGAGGGTCAGGGGAGTAATAAACTACTATTACATTGTTTTGGAATGGAGTGGAGTGGAGAGAAGACAATTTGGAGTTGCAGTACTCTGAAATGGAGAATTATTACGTAAGATATTTTTATACTCTACGGACTACAGCTAGATTTCAAATTCAAATTGTCATACACCAAAACATCAATGTTTTCGAATTATGACTTTTCCCTCTTCGTAATCTTTTGCACAGTGAAGATGAAACATTAAAGTAATGAAAAGTACTAATTTGTCTAATCTCTTGAAGTTCCATCTTTGCTTGCCTTAAGGAAATAATTGAGGACCAAGATTATGACTGCCGCCTTCAATTCAATTTTCAGTTTTCTTCAAAATTTCAAAAGGTGAATAAGGGCCCCAATAATCAGGTCTTGTTTTCTGTGCCAACACTTGTATATAATCTCCATGTGCCGTTGTCTATTACAGTATCCTCTATTTCATCACCTATCATTACAATAACTCGAGATAGGAGCTAGGAATCTTACCTTTAGTTGTTTGCCAGTAACTAATGGAGTAATTAATTATTTTAATATATATAGTACTCCCTCTACTTATGCAATGATTAAAGTTAATGTGGTGATTCCAATTAGTTGGGTTGTCGTATCCTGCCGCCCACTAGTATAACACTCCTTGGCCCTGGCACAGGGCAGGTTACGTTGAGCTATGGTTAAATAGGATTGTTAGGGTTTTAAGTTGGAAAACTTATGTATTTCTTTTCTATTATACAGAACAGATGATTTCCACCACCTCTTATTCAATTATCAAATTATTTTTTTACTTCCATTTAATTACATACCATATTTCAATATATAATAATTTTATTATTTCATTATAATAATTTAAATATTTAATATATTTTATTAATTTATATTAATTAATTATAACTAAGTAATTTTTTTTTTATTTAATTAGCTATTATGTTCAAAACTAATTTGTTACCACAAATCACAATAATTAATAACTGAAAATATTTAAAAGACATATAGAAATTTTATTGACTCTCATTATTTTAGCAATGCCACATAAATTGAGATAAAAGAAAAAGTACTGCAAATCATAATAATTAATAACTTAAAATATTTAAAAGATATATAAAATTTTATTTGACTCTCAAAATTGTATCGAAGCTACATAAATTGGGACACAAGGAGTAAATATATTATTTGATAATTACATAAAAATTATTATAAATCACAATAATTAACAAGTTAAAATACTTTTTTAAAAATTGATAAAAGTTCTATTCAACTCTCAAAATTTTATCGGTGCAACATAAATCATGACAAAATAAAAAATTATCTTAATTAATTGCAACTAAATATTTAAAATAAATAAATTTTATTATTTTAATTGACTTTTATATAGAAAATTATTTATTTATTTATTTATTTTAGTAAATTTAAATTTTAAAATTATTTTTTTCTTATATAGAAATACTAATATTTAAACTTAACTTAAAATTTTTAAAGTACAAAATTAATAAATTTAATTTAATAAAATAAATTTCTAATGAATATTTTCTTAGAATTTGTGTTGGGTCAATATGTATCAAGTTAAAAAGAAATAAAGAAAAATATATAGTAAAATTTTATTATTGTGAAAGATAAATATAATTCACTATCCAATAATATTTAATAATATTATATTTTGCATATACAAATATCCGTATTTAATTAATATACTATTTCGGTGAATTATCGATGATTACTATTGGATATGATAAAATAATATTAATTTTTATAGTAATAACATAATCAATTGCTCTCATCTAAGTATTAAGAAAACAAATAATATTTAATGAAAAATAAAATAGACATAAAATGCGAAATTAACTCTGAATGTTTTAAATTAAATTTTCGTCTTTCGAATGATGATTTTACTATATCACTCCTTATTATAAGTCATTTATGTATTAGAAAAATAAGAATAACAAAATGATATGCCAATATAAAAGATTTGATTAACTATCAAAATTATATTAGTGCCATATAAATTGGGACGGGACAGAAGAAGATATAAAGCAACATATATTATTTAAAAATAAAATAAAAAGTACTGTAAATAACAATAATTAACAAAAAAAATAATTAAAATTGACTGATTTCTGCTTCAGCTGCTTCAATCGTGATTTTAATGTACAGTGATGTTTAAAGAGGGTAAAATGGCATAATGAGATTTAAAGAGGATAAAATGTATGTAGTAAAGTGTGAGAAGAATAAAGCATAAGTAAATTTTAATACTATATTTTAAAGAAATTAAAGAAAAAAAGTATAAAGATTTTTACCAACTAATTTAAATATAAATAAAGTAAATTTAAGTACAAAAAACGTGTATTTATCACAAATTTGCTACCAAACACTTTGCATTTTCTTAACATTAGCAAATTTTCTATCAAATATGTGTAGCCATCTTTCTCAACTTTTTACAGCTCCTCAATATTAATTAACATTTCTCTGTTTTAAAAATAAAATAAAGAAAAGAAAATCTCAACTCTTCCTTCTCTATTAAAAAACAACACTCTTTTTCTGTGTTAAAATTAATAATTAAACAAAACAATAGCGAATCTAAGGTGTGTATTCTCTTTATCGGGTAAGTTTACATGATTCTTAATATTTGCGATATTGAAAATCAATAATCTGCTGGATATTTGATTTAAGCTATTTCATCAGATTTACGTCTCTTTTTTCTTTATATTTCTGATCACAAAATTCAACAAGAAGATTAAAAAAAGGTTTTAATTGTGATCCTCTCAGCTCAATCATACTAATGAAAATATTCTACTGCTCAAACTTTCTACTTCAAGATAAATCTTAAAACTTAAAACTTGCAATCCATATGTTCTACTGTTGGGCCCGTACTGATACGGGCCTTGTACTTCTAGTATACGTAGATATGGTGCACACGATATTTTAGACGAATTTTATATTGAAATAAAGAACTTCATAGAGTCTGACTCAAGTTGTATGGTATGCGTGTCTTTGAAGCTCAATGTGACATAGTTTGAAAGACAAATCAATATGAGTTTAGAATCAAAGTGGACAATAAAGATTTGAGTTGTAACATTAATGCCTACAGCTAGGAGACAAATCAATTGATCATTCCGCAATTAGGATAGTATTTTTCCTATTCAAAAGTTGATAAAGAAATGGATTTTAGGCCTAATGGAGGCTGTGGGATTTCAACACCCTCACCGCTTAGGACTGGACATCTGGAGCGTGAATAATATAAGATGGGAGGTCTAACATCGAAAATAATGAATTGGGTGGGTTCGACTTTGATACCATGATAAATCGTCGCTAAAAACTGGACATCTGGAGCGTGGATAATATAAGATGGGAGGCCTAACATCGAAAATAATGAATTGGGTGAGTCCGACTCTGATATCATGATAAAAAAATTGACCTTAAGCCTAACTCAACCTCAAAAAGTTAGCTCAAGAGGTGGGGATTGTTCAAGACCATATAGGGAGACCAATGATACTTTAACCCACCGATGTGAGACTCCAACAAAAGTAAAATGGTGTCAAAAAGGAATGTCAATAGCTCAATTGATTGGTTATCTGATTTTAATATTGGTGTGGTTGAATACCTCATCTTGTATCTCCTTGAGTCCGGAACCAAACTATGCCACCAAACTAAAAATTATACCAAAATATACCATATATTTAAAAAAGTACCAAACTATGCTTAACTCACATTTTTTGTGAGTTATGCACAAATTTTTTAACGGCAGACTACAAACGTCGTCAGATTTTTTGGAAAATGCATAACTCACAAAAATTGTGAGTTATTCATTTTTATTTTAACATAACTCACAAAAATTGTGAGTTATGCATTTTATTTTAACATAACTCACAAAAATTGTGAGTTATCCATTCTTATTTTAACATAACTCACAATTTTTGTGAGTTGTGCATTTTATTTTAACATAACTCACAAAAATTGTGAGTTGTCCATTCTTATTTTAACATAACTCACAATTTTTGTGAGTTATCCATTTTTATTTTAACATAACTCACAAAAATTGTGAGTATTTCATTTTAACATTGAATAATGAAAAAAAATACAACTTTTTTGCAGTGACCTTACCATACCAACTTTTTTTATTAAATTATTAAAAAAATACAAGGAACATATAGTTAACGAGGGGGCCATATAGTTATGTTATGCTATAATTGCAATTAACGGGGAGGCAATATAGTTATATTATGCTATAAATTGTAACTAATTAAAGCTTAAATAGGTTAATTAAGTGCTTATATTTGCTAAGCCCGATAGTTTTTCTTTATTTTAACCATATGGCTGAAAAAGTGTCAATAGACATTAATTTGTTTCTTTTTATAATTGTTGAGTATCTTCTTATTTTTAAGGAAAAATTATATATATATATATATGATAATTTTACCTTATTACACAAAATTTCATATTGAAAAAAAATTACAAAAATCTCAAAGCAATTACTTAAATCCCTACATATTTTACTTTCCGTCTCTTATCCCTTATACATCCCAAACCATCGTATTTTGCTCCATATTTTCGCCTAAAACCTTTATAACGTGATTTGGGGGTTTCAAATTTCTTTCACTTATCAAGCATCAACTGATCAAGTAATTGACTTCATCACTTTCTTCATTTAAATAAAAAATTATTCAAATTTTTTCTTTGTTGCATATGTAGTTCTCAAATTCCCCCCGCCCCACACCCACTAGACTAAACTCCCCGCGATAAATAAATATTGACCTGCCAACTTTGCTTCCGATATTGATAAGGTAAACATCGGAGAAAAAAATCGAAAATTAGTCTCAGCCTCGGCTTTCTATTCAGGTTTGTACATACATTAATTCAAAATCTCTCATCCAATTCCGCCTTCTTTTTTCGGCACATAAGCTTTTGTTGGTTTTATGGTCATATTATACTTTAGATATTAACATTATACATTACAAAGTTTACATTAAGTGCTACTTTTATACGTTGTTGATTTTATGGTCACATTATACTTTAGATATTTACATTATACATTACAAAGTTTACATTAGATATTATTTTTATACGTTATTGGTTTATGGTCATACTATACTTTAGATATTTACATTATACATTAGAAAATTTACATTAGATATTAGTCTTCATGACATCCTTATAATATGTATAAGGTTACATTATACATTTAAAAAACTTATATTTTACATTAGTTTTCATGAAAAAAAGTTGGTATGATGATAAGGTCACTGCAGTTATATACTTTTATGAGTTATATGTTAAATAGAAGATCGAAAACGTTTTTCATTGTTTAATGTTAAAATGAATAACTCACAATTTTTGTGAGTTATGTTAAAATAAAAATGGATAACTCACAAAAATTGTAAGTTATGTTAAAATAAAAATGGATAACTCACAATTTTTGTGAGTTATGTTAAAATAAAACGTTTGTAGCTAGTCTGCCGTTAAAAAAAATTGTGCATAACTCACAAAAAATGTGAGTTAAACATAGTTTGGTACTTTTTAAAATATATGACATATTTTGATATATTTTTTTAGTTTGGTGGCATAATTTAGTTCCGAACTCTATCTCCTTCCCTATTTTCTCTTTCCTGCCCTCAATTTTTGCAAAAAAAAAAAAAAAAAAAAAAAAATGGTGTCAGGATATCCGGCTTTTCGAACATGGAATTGAAGTCTAGGTACCTGAATCTGTAAAATATATTGATGAAGTCTCAGTAATTCCAGATTTCGGATTTTAATTAATTCTTCGACAGAATAAATATTCTTTGCATTTAATTCCTCCTTCCATCTATAGGATGACTTTTTGACATGACTATCAGCATTCCAATATCCGGTTTGTACTTGCCTGATCACTGTGTATTTGGTTACATGTATAGTTTCAGTATAATTCAATTTTGGTGTTTCTCCCTTCAGTATATTTTTCTTGAAGAATCTAAATTTGTATCGAAATGTTCTACTTTCTCCATTTGTATCAGTTTGATTGAGTGCAACGTATGCAAAAGAAACTTGTGAATCTTGTAATCTTAAACTAAAAATATAATAACGTATCAAAACACAAAACGATTATATTTAATGGGGTGTGTGTAAAGTAACATATATGCTATGACATTAATATGTAAGTTAAAACTACGAGACAGCGGATGTAAACTTCACTGTAGAAATCTCAAGTGGGATCCCATCCAGTTAATTCCTTTTTACAATGTTCCAATTTTACGGCAGTACGTATCAACAAGTAAAAAGCATTTTATTTCTACCTGTTTCTATCTCCAACTCTGCCATAAATTCTTATATGCAACTGTTGAAACGAGGTTCTTTGCCAACTCTTTTATCTCATTTTGGTGCTCATAAATTCCTCAACAATGCAAAATAGTAAACTTTGTGGTTTGAACATGGTAAACTCGAAACAATAGTAATGAATACTACTATTGCATGGCAAATTTGGGTAATGGGCAGCATGTACATGGTCCCCTGACCCAGCTTTCAAGATGTTTTGCCCTCACCTCACGTGTGATGATTGAATTTTCATTCAAGTAATTTCTTGGAGGCCTAAGTTGTTGATCTCGAGACGGGGTCTATCGAAAATTGTCTATCTATTTTATCTTTGACGTAATAATATGGACTGCGTATATATTATTCTTTTCGGATCCACTATGTAAAAATATACTGAATATGTTGTTATTTTAATTTCTTGGAGGTGACAACTGATGCTCCCTACACTACTTCAATAGGTTACACAATCCCTTTTAGTAACACATATATCGGTACATTAAAAAGGAGAATTATTTATACCATATATCTTTACTCCCTCCGTCCCAAGTCAATATTCATTTTAGTTCCAAAAAAGTGGTCCAAAACTAATCGTCATTTTAAATTTTAAAACGAAAACTTACAGTTATTTTCAACTATACTTGTAACTCCGCAAATGTCGATTGAAACATGAACCCTGTAGAGGTATGTAATTTCAGAAAGTATAACAATTGAAATAGGTAGTTTGTATTGGTATTCTTTTAATACTGCTCATTGCTCAACTTCAAAAGACAACTAATAAACAAAAATAACTTAATAAACTGTGTTTTGTATTTATTACTACTTTATTTTTTTAAAAAAAATAGACCTGAAAAAAGCTAAACATCTCCTAAAGCATAAAATCTCAAAGTTGTAATTATACAAGCAATATAAGAACTGATCTAAGTTATAATAGTCAAAGTTTTAGGTCCTAATGAGAAAAACCTCTCCAAAAAATAAATTTGAAAGTCCAAATTAGGAAGTGAAAGGGAAGAATGAGAATTTTTGCGATAAAGGAAACTTTTGATGCTTTTTCTCTGTGTTATTTCTCACTTTAATTTTAACACCCAACAATTCCCTTCAACGGACAAACAGGTTTGGCTTCTTATAGCATTTAATTAATGAATACTTGTGATTGACAATTCTAACGGACATTCTATCACTGTTATTTCGTTCACCTGTATACTCTTAATTAATGAGATTGCAATACCACTACTATGGGGTACCCCACTGTCCTAAAACATCAAACTGAATTTACTTTTCATTTTATGTGGCTAGCCATTACTTATAAACCCGACAGGAGAGCCCAACCCAAAAGACTAGCCTGATAGGTGGGAGAATTCATTTGGCGTATAATCCCATTAGCATTTTTCTATTTGGCATATAACCCCAGTAGCATTTCTCTATTTTTTTAATGTGGGACAATTGGTTCATAACAATCGCTTCCCCTTGAAAACCAAGGGCCTCGTTGGTCAAATGCTGACACCCCTCTTAGGTCCAGGCCACCACTCTGGCTGACATGCAGGCCAGCCCTTCGAGTCACGGCCCAACGCGTGAGACTCTCAATGAAAGTACCAATTTTATAAACCAAACGGAAGAGCTCAACCCAAAAGACTAGCCTGATAGATGGAGAACTCATTTGATATATAACCCCATTAGAATTTCTCTATTTTTTCAATGTGGGACAATTGGTTCATAACAATTACTTCCTTACGAAGTTAATTAAAGACATTAATTAAAAAGTATTTCGTCAATATCATTATTTTGCTTCCTTTTTCTTTCTTCAAAATTTCTTCTAAAATTAGAGATAGTCAGTGAAAAGTTCATCATAGAAAAGGATAATTTTAGCGAAAATTTTGTACTTTGAATTTCTGTTTTTGTTTTGAACCATAAAAAGGACCAGAAATTCATTTATATTGACATGGGAAAATAAATAAATATTCAAGGCAAGCCTCATGGAAGAAAAAAAGGAAAAGTACATGACATGGCCATTTATAAAAAAAAATGATCCATAATTGCAAAGGTGGACATGCTGTAGCCGGCTAAAGTAATTCCTTTTTTTAGCCATTTGGCTCAATTGGGCACATACAGTTCCTAATCCCTATACTCAATTGATACACTTTTATATTATATTGATACACTTTTTTTTAAAAAAAAAAAGAAAATTCTATGCAAGCACATGCAGTCTTTATACCCAACTGATACTTTTTTATACCACATTAATACACTTGCAGTGTCCATATACTCAATTGATACTCTCTTATGTTAGATTGATACATTTTTAGAGTGCATGTAGAAATTATATAGAGTCGTATAAAATATGTATCTAAATAATAATTGTAGTTAAAAATTGTATAGAATGTGTATAAAAATGCTATAATTATTATATAGAATATGTATATGTATAGAAACTGTATCATTATTATATATAAATATATATATCTTTTAACAATTGTATTATATTAAAAGTATATGATATTGTATTTTATTGTATAAATAAGTAAAACAAAACAAAACAAAACAAATAGTATGTTATTTTAAGAATGTTGGTGAATGCAAAATAATCTGGAAAAAAAAAAAATTACTCTATTGTTTAAAAAAAATAAAAAAGAGTAGAATTTTTAAAAAAGAAAAGGAGCCAAAACGGGTGATGTAGTAAATCTAATTACTAACTAATTACTATAATTTTAGTTAGTACTTCAAATCTAATTACTAACTATCGAGAAATGAGAAAAGTAAGACTAGCGCCTATATTACTTTATAATTAAAGATGAAAAGTTGGTCCAGGACACAAAATAAAAAGGACCGAATTGTGATGTAGAATTGAGGTACTATTTACTGAATTTTTAAATTTAAGTACTAATTTTATAAAATTATTTTAGTTTTAAGTGTTATTTTTGTCCGAGAAAAATTTCTTAAAGTCCACATGTTCAAGAGGAGGGTGTCAAATATGACAAAAGAATTGATGGCCCAGTCAAAATTTTATTAGTTGGAAATAAGAAAATTTGGGATAATTGAGCTGACTTTTAATTTCTCCAATATAAAACTTATTTTTGAAGTGATCTCCATTATAATCCAGCACTTACCTAACTCTTAACTTATTTTAAAAAATTTCCACGATTCAAATTTAATTATTACTTCAAATTTACTTTGATTTTATGTGTATAGACTTTTCTTAATGTACCATGTATCTTAAAAGAAAAATGCTATACATGGAATTAACTTCTTGTTTTTGTTTTTTTGGGTTTTCATCCGGTGTTCGATATCCACATTGAGAGTACTGCCACCATAATGAGCCCTGCAACGCGCGATCCGGATTAGTCAGGGCTTCAATGCGGACACGGACACCAGATGGAAAACCAAACAAAAAAAAAATTCTTGTTGTTGTTGATCGTGCTTCATCAACTTAATTTCATGCAAATTAAAGTCGAAGAGTGTACTTGCTTGAATACTACTATAATATATGTAGCTTCCAAAAGCAAAAACTAAAATTGATAAAACGGAAGATAATCCATTAGCAAAATTCATTTATTTAGCTCCTGGTCTCAGTAGTACAACAACATATATATTGAGTACTCAAATTCCACAAGTGAGGTTTGGAGACGAAGGTGGAGCCAGCCTAGTAATAAAGGTTCGTTCAAACCCCCTTCGACGGTAAATTATACGATTAATACATTATTAAAATAATTTTTATGTATATTGTAGATGTTGAACCCTTTGGTAAGTTTTTCTTCAGATTTTGAACTCCCTCAGCAGAAATCTTAGCTCCGCATCTGTTTGAAGAAGTATGCAGATCTTATCATTACCTCATGAAGATAGAGAGATTGTCGTGAGAAAATCATCGGCTCCAGTGAAACAAATCCAGGCAATATTTCATCTTATTTAGACTTAAACCAACCGATGCCATTAGTTTCCACTTGTCGGTGGCTAAAAATGAGAAAAACATGCATGTCTCCAAACGTGCAAGAACTTAACTTGTCCATCATTAGCTTAAAAGATATTTTTTATTATTATTTTTTTTTGGTTAAAGCTTAAAAGATTTAAAAGGTGGCATTTCGTTTGAAGACACAAGTTATGCATGAATTCTAGAGATTAATTATGTAGAATTAAGTAATATAATTTTTTTTTGTTGGGGGCTTAGTTCACTACATTAAAATTGAATATATAAGATATTATTTGTAATATTTATTTACCTTTACAATTTAAAAAATAATGTGTCTACAATTGTATCCTCTAATGCATGAACTTCATTGGTTTCTAGAAAAAAATCAAATGTACTTTTTTATTTTTATTTTTTTGCTATTTTGTGCGTATACAAGTTATACATGCATGGATTATTATTCTATATTGTTGGTGGTATAAATTAATATATTAAGTCATAAAAAATATGTTATATATACTCCAACTTAAACTATTACCAAACAACAAATAAAATATACCAAATTATATATCTTGGTTATTTTTCTTATACATCATACCAGCGACCCTTAAGAGTTGTGCTTTCAAAATAACCAGAAATAACCAAAGGGCAGTTTGGCAGTTTTGTTTCATTTGGTTTAGGTACTCTTGGCTATTTTCCATTTCATCAATAGATAGATTGTTAATTTAGTTAAATGTTGTCCACCCACTAGCCAGTAAGGTTAAGTTTCGATCATTGGGGACACAGAAGATTTTGGCTACTACTGTTTGGGACTGCTTATTTTCCTATTTTGAAAAAAAAAAATACTTTTTTAATAAAGAGGGGTGTTTGGTAAATTTGCAAAAATGCTTTTAAAAATAAACAGAAGCAGTTTTTCTGCTTTTCAAAAAAAGCAAAAGTAGAAACAAAAAATTATTTCTTATGACAACAATATCCCTATTACATACACACACAAATATATATATATATATATATATATATATATATATATATATATATATATATATTAAGTTTAATTAATGTTTGATTTTTAAAATTTTACATTTCATATTCACGTCATAATTCTTTATGATTTATATATTGTTATTTTATTTTCACTCACTTTCTTTAAATAAATTTAAAAATATCATTGATAATGATGACTAAAGGATATATAATTTTTTATTATTTATTATTAATGATAACAGATGAATCAGGTTACAAGATTATATTTTGACAACACATGTAATTTTTTTCTTGAATATTTAATTTTAAATTAATAATTCATGAAAAATGACATATTTGTTACAATGTGGTGTGTGTGTGCATATATATATGAATATGATGATTGCTTATTCGTAGTAAATTTTGACAAATATATTTTTTTTAAAAAGATAACAAATAACAGATTCAATTTTATTTGAAATATTTATTATCATGTAGTATATGTATATAAATGTGGTTACTTAGTTTTAGAATTGACACGGTAAAAATATATCCAAAAGAAAAAATAACAAATAACAGATATAAAAAAAAATTTAAAAATATTATAATAGATATTTAAAATAAATTTTCTCTATGAATTGATTTTAGTAATAAAGATCTATTGATAGATGTCCTTTTTGATTATTTATCTCAAAAAAGTACTTATTCAAAAAGATTACCAAAACACAATTTGTTTATCAAAAACACTTTTCAAATGAATTTATCAAACACAATTTTTTTTTTAAAACACTTTTTTAAAAAGTCAATTTATAAAAGTGTTTCTTAAATAAGCAGTTTTGTAACAATAATTCTGTACGGCCTCTTAGTCATCTTTATTTACAATTCATCAGTAGTTAGATTAATTTAGTTAATGTTGTCGTCCACCCACAAGTAAGCTTAAGTTTTGATCATTGTGAACATATATAGAAGATTTTGAGTACTATATATCAGTTGGCCAGCTTTTTTCCCATGTAAAATTAGCCTTTTAACTACTTTATGTATTTGGGACGAAAAAAAAAAGGGATTGGGTGGGGATACTAAATGGCATGAACATGAACGTTTCATCCTTTTGATTAGTTGAATAAGGATAATAATATCAATTTATTTCATGAAATTATTCTATCCAACACTTGCTAATATGTATTATTTAATCTCAAAAATTATTTTATTCTATTATTTTCGTATAGACCACGATATAAATTAACTCAAGAGAGAATTTGAATCTCAAATAATCTCCTAATATATTATTGTCTATCCCATCAATAGCCAAACA
Organism: Capsicum pubescens; assembly: GCA_030864215.1. Lineage (NCBI taxonomy): Eukaryota > Viridiplantae > Streptophyta > Magnoliopsida > Solanales > Solanaceae > Capsicum > Capsicum pubescens. The sequence continues at coordinate 195,623,832 of CM061539.1, read as the reverse complement.
CGCTTGGGATAACTTAAATTAAAACCAGTCACTATTGGAATCTAATTCTTCTTGTCCATTCCTATTACTAACCTTATCTGTTAGACCAATTATGGCCAACTAAACATTACGTCCGTCCACTATTCTCCGTCAAATATCTCTAACCATTTTGGGCAAATATCTTGAGTCTTGAATAGGGCTCTCAAAAAATTGAATTGGTCAATAAATCGAATCGATAAAAATGTTGTTAGTTTATTGTTATTGGGTTAGCGATTTTTTGATGATTTTATAATTTTTTTTTAATTGGATTATTGGGTGGCCGATAATCCAATGAGAATATTTCAAATTACACTTTACCCCTACATATATATATATATATATATATATAACCTACTCTATATTTCTCTTTCATTTCTACAAATTAAACCTATTCAATTTCTCAAAAGCCTAAAACTTGAAGATTCTTGTAAAATAAAACATATCATGTCATATTTTTGCTATAACTATAATTTCTTTCTTTTCTTGTTAATTGCTACTATTTCTATTTTATGCATATTTTCTTATCGGTTAAACCGAAAATTAAACCGTTAAGGACTAAAAATCAATAAACTAAAAAGTGATAAAAAATATCTTATTGGTTTGGTTATTGCTTTAGCATATTTAAAAACTGATAACCGATAAACAAAATCGATAATACATAAAATCGAACCGACCGATGCACACCTCGTCTTTCTATTCATATTCTTTGGGTGTGTTTGGTAAGAAGGAAAATATTTATTTTTCAATATATGATTTGGTAAATTTTTTTGAAAAATATTTTTCTCTAGTAAAGCAAGTTCTTTAAAAAATAAAAGAATTAACTTTCTTAATGAAATTAAGAAAAACAAGTTATATAATTAAGTATTATTTTGTGTTTATTGTGTTTTCCCATTCACCTAATAACTCTAACCCTTACCCATTTACCATCCCTGCTCCGAAGCTCCACACCCCCACCCTCTCCCATCTCTATAATTTATTTGCTAAATTACGTATAAATATTTTTAAAATAATATTTTTTTTTATATCAAACACTACAAATCAGAAATCAACTTATGCTCTAGGAAACCATTTTTTTTTTAGGTAAATACCAAACACACCCTTATACACGGAGTGTTTATCCGCGTAACGTGGCTGTCAGAATCCCGTTACGGTAGGAAAAAAATCCGTCAAAATGGTGGACCACAGTAGTAAGCGACCAATAATACAAAACGCCATGGAATCATTGAAATGGAATACCTATCATCATCATCATTATCACCATCACCCTCTCTTACACCTCTTCTCTCCCCACAAATACTGCCTCCACCAAAAGAAGATATTCTCCGTCAGAATCGTACTATTCTGGAGTCTGCAATTCTCCCGAGTTTATATAACAAAGAATTTGTGTCCTACTAACACAGATATACATTTCCATTGAAGAATTCTGTGACTTGTTGGAGTTTATGCTTAGAATTTGATTTAAATATCATATTTTTTTAGCGAAAGTGATAGTGCAAGTCGAAAGGGAATTGGAGAAGTTGCGATTATGAAGGTTGCGGTGAAGATGAAAAGAGAACGGGAGGTTTTAGAGGTGGCTGAGACGAGGAAGAGGAAGAAGTGCGATGCCGATTTGGAGATGTTACCAACTACTGTAGCTCGTGTTAGAAGTCATGATTCTGGAGTCTCAGTTGCACCGGCGAGTTTAGAATTATCTCCAGTGAGCGAGCTCACTTCCCAGGGAAATACTACTGTTTCGTGTAAACCGACTGTGAGTTCTAACTTTGCAGATAATGAATCCAACGATGCCACAAAAGGAAGCTCGAAATTTGTAGATCTGGATGTATGTGAATTTTACTTGTTTCGCGGTTCCATTTTTCTGCTTCCTTTAATATGTACAGTACTGTGCTCCAGTCTGATAAGTGGAGTGCATTGTCTTGCCGTTCAATAATTGCAGTTGAATTCATTTTTTTTTCTTCCATTTTTGTGAAATTGATGGCGGACTGATATATTTGAATTTTGAATTTTCCAGGAGGACGACAGTGTGGAAATTGCAACCAGTAATTCAGAGTTGAGAGAAAGGTAAATATGCATTCCATGTCTTTCATGGCGTTTCAATTATCTCTCAGATTCGCCACTTCAGTACAACCATTCTTTTCTTTTTCTTCACTGTTTTTATTGAAAATAAAGCGCCATTTTGCAGTAGAGAGGCAATACTACCCAGCGATTTTAAAATTGAGCTTCACAAACTGGAGGCAACACCGCAACAACAACTTGCTAAATGTCGCTGCCGTCGATCTAATACAGAAGCAAAGATGCCCTCCGAGGCTGAGCTTGATGAGTTTTTTGTTGCAGCCGAGAAAGATGTCCATAAACAATTTGCAGAAAAGTACAATAATTCTCTCTCATTTTTTACGCATTTATCTCCTTTTTCTATTTTCTATTCAGCTCGGAAAACAGTATTCATGATTCATGAATTTGCCTGTGGTAACAGATACAACTTTGACTTTACAAAGGAGGAGCCATTGGAAGGTCGCTACAAGTGGGTTCGACAATGAGACAACGAAGATATATCCGCAAGACCAACACAATATTCAAAGACTAAGCCCATAGCATTAGCAGCAGTAGTTGCTCTTAATCTAATTTGTTTGGTAGTCCAGTGATTCTAGCACTAGTAGTATTTTCAAGTATATTTAACTGTTATGGGTTATTAATTAAGTAGTTCTCTCTTTTTCGTTTTCTTACTTGTGGCTTTATGATCTTGGTTTCCTTGGGGGCCGGAGTTAGGATATGTACAGCCAACGAAGACGAGGTCTCTCTGTGTTAATTTAATTTAGTTGCATCTATAAGTTATTCACGAAGAATGCTTTGGAGAAACCAATTGTCTTAATAAGAGGAGCTCATCTTCTTCTTCGAGTTTGATATCCACTTCATCTTTACATCTTTGTCTATACTGATGCATACGTACGTAACGGATTACACCGGTATTATTTTGAATTTGTGCTTGTGCAATGCAGTTGTACTCTTCTGAGCGTTTAATTTCCATTTTTGTCCGAGTTATATTAGTATGATCTTGAGGCAGAAATTAAAAGTGGAAATGCGTAGGCCGTTGCTACAGTGCTTTCATCAGTAAGACACTGAAATTTTAGAGTATGATTTGGTGATTATATTCGAATAATGTGTGTGGAAATGTACAGTTTCTTCAAGTGAGATTGGGACTAGACCGGTGACGTTCGAGGAGGAGGAGTACTGGAATATTTGCTGGAAGCATTGAAGGACTGAGCCGACCGTAGGCAGTGATAGGTTACAGTACAGGAAAAAAACAGCAGTAGGCCTTGCAATGTAAGTTACGGACACGTTGTGAATTAAGGAATTTATCTTTCCACAAACTTTTAAGGAGTCGTTTGGTTGGGAAATAATTTATTTCAGAATTAGTTATTCCATAGCACTACAATTTCGGAGTTATCCCATGAATTTGATCTCAATCAAACATAGAATAAGTTAAATCTTAAAATTAATTGTGAGATTAGTTATCAAATGACCCCTTAGTACTATATGGACCTCTCCATGCAGCGCTCACAAAGTACTCTACGCACTTGGTGAAAGAAATAATTACTCCCCTTATCTGTATTCTCGTTTTCTTTTTTCTCTCTCCTCTTTTGGCAATTTGGGTTTCACTGCCAAAGGAATCTGCTTATGCAAGAAAGACTGCATGTTGTGTGTGCTTTTCTAGCCCCAGGAAAACGACACATGAAGTGTAGTGCTCAAAATTTTAAAATTTGCATGGAGCAAAAGTTGTTTGAGAAGATGTTGCACTGTAATTGAAAGGAATGGTATTATGGTAAAGCAGTGAAAAAAAGACAAAGAAACTGCTGCTTTCTTACACAAGCATTCTTCTTGGATCTGCTGAAATAGGCTTCCGTATTTGGAGTAGTGTACCTGCTGCTTCTTTATACCATTAATTACTGGAAGCATTACCATTTGAGTGACTAGTATTGCTAAAATACAGTATGTATTTGCTACCCATGTTTATAAACAATTTAACATTAATTAGATGAGAGTACATATTACTTAATCATAGTTAAAACAATAAATGACTGTATATATAGAGTGCACAAAACATTTGTATTCACGCAGAGTCCAGGGAAGGATATATCTCACCACGAGTGATTTGATGTAGACAACATACTCTAAACAAGCATTAATGAATGTTTTCACGGATCAAACCTGCGATTTATAAGTCACACGGAGTTGATCTAGAAACAAATATCTAACATTATTTTAGTGTAAGCATCAGGTGACGTTAAGTTCTTTTGTTCCCAACAGTAAGTGGATTAGTGCCAACTATGGATCAAATAGATGTTACCCCTTTTGAGTTTTGAGTGTTCTTTTGGTGCTAAAGTCTTGACATTTACTTGATATTATGGTAAATTACCGTAAATACTTGCTTTTTCCAAGGTTTCACCTGATTACTTTCCAGAATTTTAGTTATAAACTTTGTCACTGTAAGAAATTTTTTCAGCCATGAAAAGAATTTATTTCTAGAATTTGAACTCTACTACTTGTTATGCCGCAAGTCAAATAATCTGCACATAATCATGCCATCTTTATTTGGTATTTTCAATTTTACCAAAATTATTAATGGAAATAAAAATAATGTCATCTACAACTTTGTTAGAAGTTTTTGTTATGTATAGATGACAAACGAAAAGGGTAACCAGCAATTGCAAGTTATCTCACTTTTTATAAACAGAACTTTCATGCTGATAAAAGAAAAATTGAATTGCCAAATAGTTATGTATAAATAACCAGGTGATCTAATTTCTTAGTTATTGCCTTGTTGGTACTTTGGCTCCTTGGTTTGGTCAGAATTACTATAGCTGATTAGTTTTTCCTTATTGGATACCTTAGCTCGTAAACCAATCAATTTAACACGTGACCTACTACAAATAGCTAATTAACTTTGAGATTCAAATCATTGCAGCAAAATGATGGTTTAATTAGGCAATGCTAATATTGCTTTAATTTGAATAGATGTAAGGAAACGAGTCGTCAACACGTTCTACATGACAATATCTTGGTCTACTAAAATCAACAAATGTAGTAGAAAAACATTATGCAACATTGAAGACTTACCCTGGAAAAGTATTTTTTAGTCTTGACAAATTGCTCTTTTGCTGAAGACATTTTGCCCCCGCATATACTGGAATTCCTATTTCTGGAGGTGGGGCCTTCCCCGGACACCGCGCATAGCGATAGTTTTAGTGCACCGAGTTGTCCGTCTTTTTTTTTCATGGGACAGGGGAAGGGGGAAAATGTGGGAGGGGATTATAAGGTGAGGAATCGAATCCTGACCAATAAAGCAAAAGTTCAAGTCGCCCTCAACAATTATCCATCTTGAGCAAAACCTAGAATGATCCAATATTATCTTTACCAAAATAACAAATACTACTAATTAACTTACATCATCTCCCACTCTAAACCTCAATCTTTTGGGGAGCACCCCCTAAAAACGAAAGGGAAAAGAAACAAGAATAAAGAAGAAAAAGAAGAGTAAAAAAGGTCACGTCTTTACAAGTTTCAGATGGGAAAAAAACTGAAATCGTAAACAATAATATACCATCATCGTACAAATGAACAGTTTCTTTTGATCTCTAAGAAATGTCTCCGTTGATTTTACTTGACAGTGTGTTACTGAATAAGACTGTACGGTGTATGCATCCGATCACCTTTCTTGATGTTGTTGATGATTTCTGTTGAGGTGTCTTCAACTTCCTCAAGATGTCCGTAGGAAGAAATTTGAGCTTGGAAAACAATTGTTAGCCTACTTCAGTCTTTCGATAATGTAAATGAACTCACTCAATCATCACGATGTGACTTAAAGATCACTAATCCATTTGTAAAATGTTCAAACAATGTCGAGGGAACCATTTGATCTTGTGGATACTGATCTGGTAGAACTATTCTTTATTACAGAACGAGGAACAGATCGCGTGGAACCTTCTCTGGAACTATTCGAATACTGCATGGCCAATGTTTTCACTATCTGCTTGAATTTCCTTCTATAAGTTGGAAACTTAGAGACACTTCTACTCATTCCCACCATCCTGCCAAAACAACAGAATGGATTTTTTCATCATTTTACTACATGTATCACCACACTCAAATCTTGCCAACAATACAAATTTATGAAGACAAAGAGACCTACCTTCGGCTTATGCCTTCAATCTGAGCAGTCCTTAGAGAATCCTGAGGCACCACGCTTCCATTTTCCCAGGCCTTAAAGCGATCAGAGTTGCTTCCGAAAAGGACTACTTTCTCTAGGAACCTCATTTCACCTTCTTCTAGATTTAGGACTCTAATTTGTTCCTTGAGGACCAAGACTGGTTGGAAAAACCAGTCCAACAGCCTGTCCTGAGGTCTGTTAAGGTGAGTGATCTCAAGATCCTCAACAAGGAAGAGTCCATCTGATCCAGCTTTTATGGAATAAAAGATTATCTGCAGAAATGTATAACACGGTAAACCAGCATTGACGACTGCAACATCAAGTCCGTGCTTTGCCTTCAACCAATCATCCAGGTCGCTGGGGATTATCACTTTCGCGTCCAATAATTCCTTGCCCCTTATTTCACATGCTTTCATCATGTTCTGCCACACCTGTTAATTTTTGTGACATGTCAATTACCCAATTTCATGGTTTTCAAGACAAGAAAAATGTGATTCTGTTTTTGAAAGCTCCGTTGAATTGTGTGACCACTTATATAAAAGCTTAAGCTGTTAGACAAGGCACATTTTCATTTACTTAATTACGTACGCCTTCAAATGCATAATTAAAGATGTTACTCGAGTAGATCATTGCACATGTTTGTCAGCATTTTGCAAATTACGCAGAAAGTGTTCTACTGGTGCATTTTTCACTAACAAAAGCATGCAAAACAACATAGAAAAACACACCTGCACCATTTTCACTTCTTGTATTGCCTCCCTCACTGATCTAGACGACGTTAGGCTTGGCACGAGCATTGCAGGTGCTTCAGCAAATATCGAATTTAATCTGCCTTGTACTGAACCATTTCGTTTCACAGAGTACTCTGACGTACTGGATCCCTTCTTGTTTCGATAATGAGGCCTGGCTGCAACTAAGATGATCAGTAACATTGACAAATATGAAACCGCGCACAGAAATAAGGGAAAACTCGAGTAATTACTTTGGAAGAATGGACCCTTCTCTTAGATAAAGCCAATCATTTGTGTACTCATCAAACTCTGCCACCATTGCTACCACAAAAGCAACACCTCTTTGGAAGGACCTCTCCTGAATTCAGACAATTTTAACTAATGATAAATCTCACAATCACACTAAAACATCAGAACTGCGAAATGAACGAGGCAAAGGGATAAATTACCTGATAGACAATAACAGCTCCGTATAATCCAATGAAAAAGCTGGAGAAAACAGCCATTATGACACTTCCAATGACAACAACAGGCCATAGAAGGATTGTTAATCCAGCAATGGGAATGCAAGCAGTTTCAAGAAATGGCCCTTCGCGGCTTATCAGATCATGTATGAGTCTGTACCATCCTTTGAACAACATAAATGGGCTCTTTATTATGGCTATAGCAGTGTATAGGGGAATTTCCACAATCAGTCCCAATAAACCAACCATGATACATCCTGGTACATGAATGAATCTGCAACACAACATTTAGCATTTCTTTATTCCCTGGTTATCAAGAAGAGAATTGAAAAGATGCTCGTAGCCAGAGATAAGAAAAGTTTCTATCCAAATCAAAACATTCTATTTACATATAAAATATTTCTTTCTTATATTGTAGTTCTTCAGACTCTTTCTTTTCATTGTCTAGACGGCCTAGCATTACCATTTTCCATCTTCTTTTCTCTTCGTGATTTTTTCTCTTTTTCCTCGAAGTAACGGTAAAATTGTCATATTTGAACCTCAAAAGCAGTCACTAATGCTTGCATTAAGGTAGACTATCTAAATCAAAGTGTGCGGTCCTTCTCCGAACCCTGTTAACGCAGAATGCTTTGTTCCCGAGCTGCCCTTTCCTTTTCTTACCTAGCACTGTATTTTTCCTAGTCTCCGTTATTTTTAATGTGAGAAATGTAGGATAAGGCTACATATCCTCGTGGTCTGACCCTAATCCCATGCATAATGAGAGCTTTAATTCACTGATTTTTGAGGGCATGGAGAAAGTCAAACCCCATTTATTTACTGAGTCAAGGGTAGTTGATTGATTTCTTCCTCAAAATAATTTGTGCAAAGTTTGAACGTTAATATAATATAGCCCCATAAGAAAATGAACGCGATAACGCGTACAACAATGAGAAGATTCATTATGATTGTCCCCTATTTCTTTTCTTTTTTCTGGGAAAGTTCAACATAGAAAGGTTAAAATTAGAAACAAACCTAAAAGGTTGAAGATCAAGAGAAGCAGGAGAATCACGAAGTTCCTTCAAATACATTGGATAAGAATGATAACATATATCTGCAAAATCTCGAACAGCAGTGCAGCTACCTTTTATGGTTCCCCATGTTCCATCCTGAAAAATTAACGTAACCAAAACAACCTTAAAAAAGAACTAACACTACTTAACTGCAGAACCAAAAAACAAGACCTTGATTCCTATTTTCTTACCACAATGCAATGAACAAACTTGTGAAACTCGTCGTCATGTCTGAAAGCTTCAAAGGCAGAAACCCAAGGAGCAAAGAATCCATATCCAACTCCCACAAGAACACTACCAGCTATGCTTAATCCCAACCAAATACCAAATAAAGCTGGCAAAGCGAACAATAAAGCAACTTTAAGCGGCGCATCAAACCTATTAGTCCTGTTCAATTGTCAAGAAATCCACATTAGAAAATAAAGAATTCAACTTCGGACAACATAAAAATGAATGGCCTAAAAGAAGACATTTACTTGACAAGGGTGTATACTGTCCAGAAAACATGTGCTGGGAAGAGACATAAAATCACCCCAACATTTCCTAAAATAAGTATTAGGCCAGCAATTGGACCTACCAGCACACCTGAAATCAGAAAATTATGGAATTGAGAACCATGAATATTAATAGCAACACAGACCATGATCACAAAATCATTCAAAAAAAAAAGGAAAAAATGGCAACTCCCTATGCACGAGGTCCAGGGAAGGGCCGGACCACAACTGTCTATTGTTACGCTGCATTTCTGTCAGTCTGTTACCTCAGGATCACAAAATCATACAGTAGAAACAAATCTTGAAAGGTAAAAAAGAGTTGGTACTAACTTTTGAGAGCACCCAAAATTAGAGCAGAGCAAAAGGCAAACACAACATAAACGCCCTGGAACCAAGAATCCACGTTGTTGGTCATGTCTTATTTTTTTATGTGTCAAATAAACAGAAATGAACTATGAAAGACAACTTCTGAAAATTGTAAAGACAGAAGAGAGAAAGAGAGAGATAATTTGATTTTAAGCCAATTAGTTGGATACAATAATCAAGAATTGTAATTTATATTGTCTTCGTACGTGACGTAAAGGATGAGTTGGAGTCACTGGAGGATTAATTTTGTGTGAAAATTGGCGTGCCCCTATTCTTTTAAATTATTATAATATATCAATAATTTTGCAGACTTTTCTTACTTGGTTATTTCTTTCATTAATAATTAAAATAAGCCAACTTATTTTGAATTGTGCCTGGAAAAAACAATTAGATATGTTTCTAACCTTCTAGAAGTTGAAATATTGTTAAAGCTTCAAAACGAAATGCAGCTTCTAGTACTTCTATTTCTTCTGTTAAATAATTAATGCACCTGAAGTTTATTGCTACGAATTTTAGAATAATAACGACTTCCCAACTTAGACTGCAAGAAGTCCATAAAAAATGAAACGAAATATCTAGCAGCTGATAATTCTAAACATTAGTAGTACTAAGAATTGCAACAATGCCATGAATTTGGAGTTGCTTTTTTTTTTTTTTTTTTTTTTTTTTTGGCTTTTTCCATTTGGCAGTCAGTATCGTCTTGAACTCTTGATTAATCCAAATTTGCCCGTAAGGCTCGTTAAGGAAAAAATCGCTCCGAAAAAAATTTGCAGATCACCACACTCATATAGAATCTACCAAAAGGGGGACTCGAGCTTCGAATCTCATCCATTCCAAGCAATGAGGGCAAAAAATTATGATATCACTTATTTCCCCAGTAACGTGGCTATGTGAGAAATGAGGGCAAAAAATTCTTTTTCTTGGGATAAAACAAGCAACCTTAGACATTATTTTTTCTAAAGAAATTGCATGTGCTTTATTTGAAAGAAAATTCTATTAGTGATAAGATAACTAGATAAGATAAGAAGCAAGAAGATTATGGTTGGATTACGTGTGAAGCACAATTTTAAGAAAGTTTCCGTCCTCCGACGTTGGCTGCCGTGGATGACAGTCAAGCCTAGCAGCCCATGAATATTTGACTCTTAATATTTTTTTGCCAAATAATTTCCCATGAACCTGTGACCTGTCATAACCATAACCACCATACATGAAATAAATAAAAACATAACCACTAACCCAAAATAAAGTCCTAAGTTAAGTTAAATCTTCAACAAACCTCAATCATTTAATGAGTCTTTCAATAGGAAAAATTATAACAACAAATATACAAAATGTAGCAAGAGGCACACCAATTTTTTTTTATGTTCCATATATATTGTCTTACTTATCACGTTCCATTTCACTCTTTGAAAGAATAAAGAAAGGAAATGTGATTGGTCAAACTCTTCCTCTACTTCCACGTTTTCCCTCTACCCTTTAAATTGGGTGATTAAATTTTGGGTTCAAGCTACTATATACACGGGGTATTGTAAACTTTAGCTAATAAAGCAAAATCTTTTAAAAGACGTTTCAATCAAATATTTATGCCTAGCATGACTAAACATTTTAGTAGGCAAATTAGGCTCCCCCTAACCTGCTCAACTCAAAGTTTGTGCACATACATGTATAGTCTGTTGAATTAAAAGGATTTTTTGGTCCGGCAGTTCATTCAATTTTGGTTGAGGTGATTCTTAATTGTTCATTACCAACTAATCTAACTCCTGGAGTACATAACATTCTTGTTGAAACGTGGGGTACACCGCAGCTAAGGGACCAGATTTATGCAATAAGTGATATGACAATAAAACAGTGCACACACAAATATGCAGTAAATTAACCAACACAAAGATTTATGGGAAAACCTCATTGCTCAAGGAAGGAAAAATCATGATCTGCACTCACAGGCTCTCAATCTCCACTATAGTCAAAACACATCTTGATTAAAGACTTCTTTAGAACTTAACTCTAAGTTCCTCAATTTGTAATAACTCTATTACAATCACCTCTCGACACCTCTGTCAATTTCACTCTGAACAACGGTTAACTCTAACCAACACAAACTCAAGTAACTAATACAAGGTTTTTGCCGCTACCATGAAATTCTTCAATTGTGAAAATTGTGGAGGAAAAAGCAACCTTAAGTATTTATAGTAGTGTAGGATTGAGGATAGAATTTTGATTGAACGAGGTGTAATTTCTGGTACGTTGTGCACCTGCACAGTTGTTGCACTAGCGAACAAAACTGTGCAGAGTTGTGACGGCTGTATCTGGACAAAGTGTGCGAGGGACCTGGTCCTCCAATATCATCTAGTCATCATCAAAACATGAGGCAACAATTCTTAATTTCTATCCCATAATTTCCGTATGTAGAATGATTTTCAGTAACTATCTCCTAGAAAAGGGACTATCTTCGAAAGGATTCAAACTACGACTTAAATTTAACTACAAAAAGAGGCCATCTTCGAAAGACTCAAACTACAACTTATATTTAACTAACCGAAACCACCTCCCTTCATTATTGTTAATGTAATATGTACGGTTTGCGCAAAAAAAAAAAAGATCACCATCTATTCATAATTATTGAAAGCTCTTATAAATATTGGACAAGACCCGTAAATTAGCTTCATTTTTGTTCTTCTATTAAAAAAAATTATTACGTTAAGTATAGTGTGTCTCGCGAGGAATTGGATTTCAACTTGTAAGAAAAGAGGTCCAAAAAGGTGTGATCGATAAATTATTTTATCATGCCACTTTTTGTTTCCTTTTACTTAAAGTATATTAAGAACAATTTTTTTTGTTTTCTCTATTATTTGTCCACTTCAGCAAATTGAGAGAGGATTAATTATTCTATTTTAGAGAACAAAAGAGTACATTACATGTTCGGGCATTATAGTTGACTCTACAATTTCAAAAGAACTAAAGGTTGGCCCAAATGATTTGTCAACCCCCATTTAATTCATTTTATAAGACAAGTAGTCATTATAGTGTTTTACCATAAACAAAAAGAGGAAAAAGGCATACACCTGTTCTAGCATATTGTTTTGGGCTAATAACAAACTTCTTCAGGTACTGACAGGATCACTATAGGAATCAAATCAGGTAGCACCCTGCTTGACATTGTCTAGAGCAATGTTGCTAGTACTCCATAAAAATAAAAATATTACTTCTCTCGTGTCTGATTCTTCCAAATATGCACTATTTTTGAAATATTTGACACTAATCCATCAATATTTTTAAAGAGTTCGAACAACACACGTGACAAATAAGTTCCTTTCGTGTTTGATAATTGTGAATCTATTTGATATACACACATTTATATGTCCCGGCAGTAACTTCAGGCCTGGGCAAGATTAAGTATTACCCTACTAGTGTTTGACCCAAAATTAATGCAGCATCAATGTGATGGTTGGGAAAATTGTGTTTGCATTCTACATTATTGAATGATGCACTCAATCGGTCACTAATGAGCCAATTTTTAGCTCGTCGGTAGATAATAAATGTTGAAACAACATCCTCTTGTGTTTACATGACACATCCTCTAACACTACAACACGTTTTTGCAGCAATTATATAATGGCAACAACATAATTGTAGCTAAATTATGTGTTGAAGCCGACTATTACTAGTAAAATAACCTTCTAATTGTTTATAGCGGCAAGGCAATAATAATATAGGATTTTACCAACATTTAGGATAAATGCCGCTAGACGTTGAATTGCATGACATTTATTCAATTGTCGCTATATATTTTTGCCGCTATAAACCTCTTTTGATGTAGTGTAATTAATACTTAACTAAATTAGAATTAGTAGACTAATATGAATTGGACTAAAATTTTCACCTGATTTTTATTCAGTGCTTTACTAGACTAGACTGGCAAAGGACTGTTCCTCCAGTATCAGGAAAATCCAATAGGCCTGTCAATGAATGGCACCTTTAACAAGTCACACGTGTAAACCAGGTGGCTATGAATCGTTACTAACCAAAACTAGATTCACAAAACAGTATGTCAGTACCCCCTAATAAAGCCCATTTTTCTGTATTCTTGTTTAGCACTTTTTACTAGCAATTCAGCAAAAGATTATACCACAAAATGCATCTGTCATTTTTGTGTGCTTATACATGTTTTGTTTCAACCATTAAAACCAAATGAAACGGCCAGGCTAAATGTAACCACGACCGAACACCTAAAAGGGCTCTCGTTTTCTAGTATTTGTAGTTGTGTACATCACTTTTTTCTATCCAGGGATGTGGTAGAAACAGGATCTGCTAGAAAAGAAAAACCCCACAAAACCAAAAGCCACAAAGGTACAATCTTGATTTCTTCTTCAGGAAGAATGAAGATAAAAGTAGTTCATCGAAGTGAACCCCCAAATCAAGAACGTGTTATCTACCCAGATATGCCCATGCCCATGCCCAAGAAAGAAGTTGTTGACGAGGAACACGAAAATCAACAACAACTTGGAAATCAGGAAACTGTGCCTGAACCTGATTCAGGAATACCCAACTCGAGCAATGGCAATTTGAGTCTTGTCGTTGATGGTTCTATCCCAATTAGCACTGTAACCCCATCTACCCAAACTCCCTCTTCTGCCTTGCTGGTATTTGTTTTTGTTTTTCTGCGTAAAAAAAATTTTGTGTTGTTGTTTGCCCGTCTTGATTTACTGAATTGATGTTGGATCTGGCTTAATGGTTTCAGGGTAAAAGGAGGAGGAAACCGAAGGAGTTGATTGATCAGATTTCAACAGTTCCCTTCAGGATGAAGAAAAGGGTAATCAAGAAATACTCTCCTGCTTCTCAATTCAACAATGTGAGATACAATTTTTCATCAAGCAAAGAGTTTTCTGCCCTATTCATAACAACTGTTCTCTTAATCAATTAACCTATGGATCACATGATATTTGCCCAATTTATTGCTATACCCTAGCTGCAGTTCATAATCTTGCATTTATCCCTCTTGTTTTGCTGATAAAGCTTCAAGTAATTGCTATGTCAATTTGCAACGAACTCTGGTGGAAAATGTGATTCATGGGACTAGTAGCAGAATTTACAATTAGGATCTCACCAATTGCAAACCTGTCTGAGCTAATGTTTGGACCTGGTACAGTAATTAACGTGTCAACTTAAGAAAACAGGCTGATTTACAATGAAGTCCGGCTAGCAAAGTTACTCTAAGCTAGGGCTGCATAGCGGTCGGTTTCCATTCAGATTTAAAGGTTATCGGTTTGACTTAGTAACTACTAATTAATTCCTGCCTTTTGCTTTTTGGGGGTGGAAGGTAAAAAATAACATAGGGGAGGGGTAGAATCACTACATTATCACGGCCGATTATACCAGGTCCTTAATTTAAGCATGTATTTAATGCTATTTATGAAATTAAATAATAAATAGAAAAAAATACTTTATCTTGGATCACTTTAAGATTCAATGAACGGTATAAACTGCATTTTCATGCTCGTTCTGTGATGCCAAATACCTTAATAACTTGCATGTTAGTAATCCCTTTTTCTGGATAAGATGTTATATCATTTTCCTTCCTGTTGCATTCGACATTAGGTAGTATTTCAGGAGATCTCTTTGCTTATATGCCAAACAGTTTTGCTACCTCCCAAGGTTGGGGTAAGGTCTGCGCAGCTTTACCCTCCCAAAACCCCCCTTGTGGAGTTACATTGAGTATGTTGTAGTTGCTCTTTGCTTATGCTAATTTTAGATTCAGAACATAGTTGTGGTATTACTAAATTTTCACTCTATAGTTTTTGTCACATTCCATGATTGTTTACTTTGACCAAGAAATAACATTAACAGCTCTATTGCTGTTCGTTTTATTCTTGAGCAGGGAGTAGCTGATGCTGGGCGCAGGTCAATTAGGTTAGTCTTTTAGTCAATACATTCTTTGGCTATTCTTCCACAATTGTAAACCTTCGGTATTTGAGCGTGACGGTTACTTGCTTTTTTCATGAAGCACCAAACAAGAGAGGACTACAGCCGATGGATTTGGAAGTGCTACTCACATGAAATCACCAATCATCATTCGAGCAGAGGAGTTCCTGTCAAATCTTGGAAATGAATATCCGAGCTGCATGAAATATTTAGTTAGATCACATGTCGGTAGTTGTTTTTGGATGGTAAGTTTTGTCAAGCAACTTAACTTTGACTTAGCAAAGGAATTATTTACTTAACCCTCTAATTTTGTATTATACCGTTCATACAAATAGGGGCTTCCTGTGCCATTCTGCAAGAACCATCTACCAAGAAAGGACACTCCGGTTATTCTTGAAAGTGAGAATGGCGACGAATTCGAAATAAAATACATTGCTGAAAAGACCGGACTTAGTGCAGGATGGAGAAAGTATGCTGCTGCTCAAAAGTTGGTTGAGGGAGATGTTTTAGTTTTTCAACTAGTTGAGCCTACTAGATTCAAGGTGACACTGCAAGTTTCCTTTTTTAACATGCTTTAACTAAGCTTATTGCAATGGTTGTATGCCGTACCTTACTAGTTGATCTACTTGTGCAAAAGTATAGCAGATAACTGCGGTTACCGAGAAATGAGATCGATTTTCTTTTTTCCTCTTTCATGGCATATAAGAATGATGTCATCATGTAAAACCAGCTTATCTGCACCTCAATCAAGATGCTGCAGCAGGAGTGTGATTTTTCAGTTGAGATACGTTTATTCTCATCAGAAGGTCACAGTTAAACCAAACGTTTGTGAAGAATTATGGTTATTTTAGATTGGCTGGAAATAGCTATTGAAAACGCTCTTGAATTTGACTATATGCTTCTGATATTATATATATATATATATATATATATATATATATATATATATATATATATATATATATAGATAGATAGATATATAGATATATATATATAGATAGATATATAGATATATATATATAGATATATATATATATATATCCTGGGAGACTTTGTTGCAGTTAAGGCTCGTATCTGCAAATTTTGAGGTCAAGAAGGGAGGATTAGAAGAACTATAGAAAACTTTGGTGGATCACCAGTTTTATGGCATTGTGTTTGTTGGAAAGGATGGAAGTAGTTGACAAATAGACAGTTAAGGTGCCCTTTCTATTGTATTTCCTGTAGACGGAGTCAGTGGAAAAATATTGTCCAACTGCTGGTCTAGTGTGCATCAACAGTAAACACAATTTTTGCCCCGTGCTGAACTATTCAAGTCCAAACGAGGGGGAGCAGGCATGTTAATCTGTTATATAGTTTTGTAAAGAGAACTACACTGTAGTAAGGTTTTTAGGTTTCTTTGAAGAGCTTGTCTCCGGTAAAGGATTCATGTTTGCTTAGCTTGTCATGGATCCAGATAGAGTATACTATTTGTTGTGGTTCATTTCTTGCTTAGTTGGTTTTCTTGCATTGTACTTCTAGGCCTCATGAATAGTGTTTGGAGACCATCTTATCGACATTACATCGAGCCTCATATGCAGCAGCTGAATGACTGAATTTATACCAGTCAGCTAAGTAACAGCCTTTGAATTGGCAAACCATCACTTTTGATCTAAGTTGCTCTGACTCTCCAAAAATGTTGCCGCACCCGTGTCGGATCCTTCAAAAATACACTATTTTTGGAGGATCCGACACGCACCCGTAGACATTTTTGAAGAGGCCGAGCAACTTAGCTTTTGATGTTAACCAAGTACACTTAAGTGATTTGACGTGTTCAATGCGCACGTAAGTAGCGTCTAGTGATGAGATAAGTAGTCATTCTTCCTCATGTAGGAGCGTACAATTACACATATTGTGAATCCTATTACATAAGGAAGGTTTGTGTCCTAAATTGTGATAGAGATGGAAAAACATTGGAGCAAGCAAGCATAATCCTTTAAGGAGCCTCTTGTACAAGCCAAGCATCTATCGAGATACTTTTTTGGGAGGAACAAATATATGGGCAATGCTATGTGGAAAGTCACATGTTTTACCTAAAATTGAGGCCAGGTATGCACTTGCTTTTTTTAATCGATAAAACATTAGTTCCACAAAATATTGTGGATTCTTTTTATGGTACCAAAAGTAAAAGGATAGCTATTAGTGATATCAATGACTGCATCCTTTTATGGAAAGAAATGGAGAAATGGGAACTGTATGACACAGTGGATAAACATGTTTACGACAGTCTCTGCCATATGTATATTACAGTGACACAATAGAAACATTTTGAAGGTGGGGATGATTATCAACTTTGTGTAACAGCAGTTTATTGGTGGGGGCATAGAGGATCACAAATACTATTATCTTTATGTTGGTGCGGACATTGACGATGATGTTACACACTGTATTGGTGCGGTGTGGATGAAGTGGAGACTTGCCTCGGGTGTCTTGTGTGATAAAAAGTTGCCACCTAAACTTAAAAGGTAAGTTTTACATGGTGGTGGTTAGACCGGCTTGGTTATATGAGCGGAGCGCTAGCTAGTCAAGGACTCTCATGTTCAGAAATGCAAGTTGCGGAAATGAGGACGTTGAGATGGATATGTAGGCATAACAAGAACGATAAGATTAGGAATGAGGATATCCGGGACAAGTTGGAGTGAGCTTAGTGGTGGACAAGATAAGGGAACTGAGGTTGAGATGGTTTGGGTATATGAAAAAGAGATGCGCAGATGCCTCAGTAAGGAGGTGCAAGAGGTTGGATATAGTTGGTACGAGGAGCGGTAGAGGTAGGCCGGAAAAGTATTGGGGAGAGGTGTTTAGACAGGATGTGATGCAGCTTCAGATTACTGAGGACATGAACTTAGATAGGAGGGGTGTGGTCGCGTATTAGGATAGAAGGTTAGTACGTTTGGAGTATTGTCTTGCTTTTCGAGGGATTTAGCCTTAATTCTTATAGTGTCTTGCTTTTGATTTCTATCATCATTTGTGTTGTTTATTATGTTTAAGTTGCCGCACTATTCTGTGATTGTTATTGTTCTCTTATTAGTTTTGTTTCTTTACTGTCGTTTTCCCTTTTCTATTCCTACTTTGATATGTGGTATTCGAGCCGATGGTCCTTTGGAAACATCTCTCTACCTCCACGAGGTAGATGTGGTAAGGTCTATACGGAGGTAGAGGTGGTAAGGTCTGCGTGCACTCTACCCTCCCTACTCTCCCCAGACCCCACTTGTGGGATTTCTTTTTTTTTTTTTTGGTTTCCCATCCGGTGTCCGGTACCTGCATTGGAGCCCGACTAATCCGGATTCACGCCGGGTAGGGCCCCATTCGGGGGGTAGCGCTCCCAACAGAGTTTTCTCCATGCCCAGGGTCGAACCCTCGACCTCTGGTTAAAGGTGGAGCAGCTCCATCCGCTGCACCACAACCCATGTTGGTCACTTGTGGGATTTCACTGGGTATGTTGTTGTTGTTGTCTGAATCAACACGTGATTTTTACTTTATCAGTTTACAGGTTTGAGAGGCAATTTCTGATTGAATTAGGGCTACTGGAAAAGCTGTTTTATACATTTATATGAACTGTTATCCAGCTAACAGCATGATAAAACCCGTTGCAAGTTATGATGATTTTCGTCTTAGGCTAGTGTCAGATATTATACGACATCTCAATACAAATGCTCACCCATTAAGTGAAGCAGAAACCTGGAAATTGAAGAAATGATTTTCTAATTGCAAATTCACAGATCTTTACCTGCAATCTTTATCTAAACTTGGTTTCTGATTTCATAGGTGTATGTCATAAGAGCAAATGATCTAAAGGAGGTGGATGGCGCTCTTAGCCTTCTAAATTTGGATGCACCCGCCAAGCCAAGTGATGCAGGTCAGTTGATCAATTTTATACTTGAAAATTCTGTGAAACATGACTTATCTTTTGGTCTTTTCTGGTCCTTCTAAGCAACTTGTTTCCAATTTGTCACATGTCAGAGGGAGCTAATGCTAATAGCATAAAGAAACGTCAAAAGAAGTCTCTTCCCTTAACTGTTGTGCAAAAGAGGAGACGAAAGGAGGGTCAGAGTAAACAACTTGTGCCACTGGAGGCACAGTCTGGAAATGATAGCGATGAGGTTGCTTCAGAAATTTTAGAGGGCTCAAGGTCCTCTGGTCTTGCTGTTAATTTTAGAGACATTAAGAGCCTTGAGGAGTTCCACATTCTGGTGAATGGAGTGCGCATAGACTCCGAACTTCCTGAACATATAAGGAGAAAATACTATGAGTTATGCTGCAGTAAAAATGCTTTTCTTCACGATCGCCTAGAAGGCCTTCATTGTAAGTTGGTTGCTGGTATGATTTTTGAAGTCGTCAACATTGCTGATATGATAAAAGCTTGCAAGCTCAGCACCCCACGGAAGGAATTCGATATATGGGAGAAGTCACTGAAATCTTTTGAACTTCTGGGCATGAGAGTTGGATTTCTGAGGACCCGTCTGCGCTATTTGCTGAGTCTTGCATTCGACTGTGAAGGTGCTTCGGACACCAAGAGGTACTGGGAAGCTAAAAAGGAATGGTCTCGAGCTGAAGATGAGATACGGAGTCTTGAAATGAAACTTGAGGAACTGAAACAAGTTTCTGCAAAATATGGTGCTGATGTTGAGGCTCTGAAATCAAAAGCAGAGAGCTATGAAATTATGTTCCAAGGAGAAGTCAACGCTCCTTGGTAATCTTCTCTAATATATTTCTACTTTACTATATGCTCTGCACGCAGCAAATCAGAACGGAGAAAGTTTAGTAGTATATCTTAGTTTGTGCAATGATAATATTGGTACCTTTTGACTGCTAAATTCTGCTGTTATTGTTATGTAAAGCCTGAAGACCTAGCTAAAAAATTTCAAGGACTGCTGTTCAAGAAGTCTAGATTCTAAAGTCACTGTTTTAAAAATGTTCTTTGGTGGGGGGGAATTTTGCTCTCTTCAACTTTAAATCAAATATATGAAAGTATGTTTGAAATTGTCAAATTGAGTCACTTCAAACTGTATAACTGAGAGTATTCATTTACAACTTTGATGTTGATTTTAAAGGTCAAAAATCTTACGTTTATCTATGTGGAGATTTGATAGAGAACTAAGAAAAATTGCAATGGGTCACAAAACCAATCAACTCCTGAAATACTAGAAATGTTACTTCATTACTTTCATCAGCTAAGTATAATTTTAAGTATAAATAACATAAATACCAACCAATCTTTTAGAAGTAATTTAATTACACTTTCTCCCACCTTTTTAATTAGTTTACTCTCTCTCCCTATTAATATACATCCGTCAGCCGACATATACATAGTAACGTATGTATATTCGAATCTATTAATGTCCTTAAAAAAAAGGAAATAACGGATATCTAGCAATTATGAACGTAAATAACGCAACTAATTAAATAAATGGATTACTTCATCCCTTAAATCATGTAAGAGCAACTGAATTTCAAAATTTGAAAACCACAAAATACATAAAACCCAATTCTGACAGAAAAGCATAAATCAAATATAATTTGAGCTCTGTTTTTTATTGTTTTCGGGAGAAAAAAAAATTATTTCGAATTAAAGAAGATAATTATTGCTATTCTTTTGAGGTATTCTGGTAAATGAATATCCGAAACAGAATATGTGAATTATAAAAGTGAAAGGATCGTTGTCGCTGAATCAGTAAATTATTTGAGGTTGATTTCGTCAATTACCGCGGAATTAAACATTGACGAAGCTCGAAAAAATATTGATGTACGTTATGTTGTCGACGGCAATGATTCACCTTTTCATATCAGTAACGATAATAACATTCGGTTGTATGTCGAGTTGAAGAGTAATCACTGATTGTTTTGTTATCAGTTTTTTAGAAATTACTTTATTGATATGTTTTATTTTCTTATTTTTGCGTTGAAATAAATTTGAGTTTAATTCAGTTTAAAATTTTAGTTTGATGTTGTTATAAATCAAACGGGAGAGTCCAACCCAAAAGACTAGCCTGATAGGTGGGAGAACTCATTTGGCCTATAAACCCCTTAGCATTTCTCTATTTTTTCAATGTGGGACAATTGGTTCATAACAATTGCCTCCGCTTGAGAACCAATGACCTCGTTGATCACGGCTGGCACCCCTCTTAGGTCCAGGCCACCACTCCTGGCGCACAGGCCACCACTCCGAGTCAAGGTTCCACGCGTGGATCGATCCTTGTTGGTCACGGCTACGCCCAGTTGGTCACGACTGGCACCTCTCTTGGGTCCAGACCACCACTCCTGGCACGCAGGCCACCATTCCGAGTCACGACCCAACGCGTGGAACTCTCAACGAGAGCATCAATGTTATAAACCAAACGGGAGAGTCCAACCCAAAAGACTAGCCTGATAGGTGGGAGAATCCATTTGACCTATAAACCCCTTAGCATTTCTCTATTTTTTCAATGTGAGACAATTGGTTCATAACAGATGTATTTTTTTCTTATTTGTGTTGTGTATATGGTTGTTGGGTTAATTTGATTTGTTATTATTGCTTGTACGTGCATTGTTTATTGAGTAATGTTTGAAATCAGTATGCAACACAGTTATGTATATTAGCTAACATACATAACCTGTAGATATAGACTTTAACTCAGTTATGTGTATTATCTAAATTAGATATACAGTTATGTATATTATCTAACATACATAGCTAAGTTATAAACTGTACTATGTATATGTAAACATATACTCGCATAATAAAAAAAAATGCAGGTTATTAGTTTTTCATATACTCTTGACAAGCACAAATCGTTGTAGACGATGCGGACATGAAGGGCACAATAGGCGTTTTTGCAAATTTTTTTCAAAGGAGAACTAAGTTATATTTTTCATAAACTTTTGAAGATTAATCACTCGATTATCGTTATCAGATTTTTAGTAATGACTTCATTGAACAATTTTAGTTTGGTATTTAAACTTTGAAATAAATATGAGCTTTCTTCAGTTTATCATTTATGTTTGATGTATTTTTTTCTCATCTGTGTTGTGTATGTATTTGTTGGGATAATTAGTTATTTGTTTGATGCTTGTACATTCATTATTTATTCATTAATGAATGTAATTATTTGTAGATAAACATAATTTATCGACGACAAACAAACAACTTGCCAACATAGCTTATTAGACTATATATATGTAAAAAAAATTAATCTACTGTATATGTAAATGTTTACATATATACTCAAGATATTGTTACAAATTTAAGAGTACAATGAATTTTATGTATGAGTACATATACACGGATTCAATATTTAGGAATATTATAGAATTCTCAAAATATTCTAAAAAAATAAAAAAAATTACACAAAAACCTTTTTTGTTTGTTTGTTATGTTTGATTGAATCAATTTATGTCATAATAATGAATGCGTTTTGTAGATAGAAGTGCTACGTATATGAAGACATAACTACGCATTAAAAAATATCTACTGTGTAGTATTTGTTTTTATACTGTTGAAAACTAGTCATTTATTTAAGTATATCAACTTGTACTCGTATGTATATGTAGACATATACACGCATAGTAATAAATAAATAAATAAATAAATAATAGATATTTGGGATACAATAATACTATG
Organism: Capsicum pubescens; assembly: GCA_030864215.1. Taxonomy (NCBI): domain Eukaryota; kingdom Viridiplantae; phylum Streptophyta; class Magnoliopsida; order Solanales; family Solanaceae; genus Capsicum; species Capsicum pubescens. The sequence continues at coordinate 195,600,956 of CM061539.1, read as the reverse complement.
TGTATGTTGACATATACACGCATATAAGAAAATGAATAAATCATATAAAGAAATGCTATGTATATTACACATATAATAATGACTGTGCTTTGTAGGCAGAAAGATATGTATATTAGGACATATATACGCATTCAGAATACTATGTATATTAGGACATATACACACATACAAAAAAGTTGATAATGTATCGTTGGGAGACAGTAATACTATGTATGCGTAGACTACTTCATGCATACAAAAATATCGATAAATCATGTACAAAATACAATAATCAAGTTATGTCATAATAATGAATGTGTTTTGTAGACAACAATGCTATGCATATGAAGACATATACACACATTAAAAATGTATATGAAAACTACTTCGCGCATACAAAAAATTCGATAAACCATTTACAAAACACAATAATAATGCAGAAATATTTTTACCAATAATCCATACACAATAATCAACTATTTGATATGTTTGATTGAATTTCCTAAAAATTAATGCTTTTAGCAATGGATAGAAATTCCTCATGTCTGTCTCTTTTCATGGATTACTGTAGAGTTGATTTGACCATGTTATTCATCATAACGATAAGACTGGATTAACTCTTTTCATCTTCATTACTTTGCCTTGTAATGACATATGCCAATAACTTCCTCCGAATGTTCTCTTAAAGTTTGAAACCTAACTTCCAATATTACAATTTGAATGTCTCATTGACCAAGTTCATACACATCAGAAGGCAGAAGAGCTGGTACTTACAGCCAATTAGCTGCAGTGTCATTATTTAATAAATATTGAAAATTTAGAATAAATATTGGTAAAAAAAAATTCTAATAAAACTCAAGATCTTTAAAAATTGAGAATGATAAAAGAGATTAAATTGAAACAGAATACCATTGAATATGGACTCAAACAAGATTGATTTCAAAATATGGTAACGGACCTTGATTCTAACCTTTTTTTAAGGGGGGGAAACGTGAGAGTAGAAGGGAATTCTATGTATATGTAGTTTTGGAGAGAGAAAGTTAAAAAGTGGGATAATCGTAATATGTTTAGGGAGTTGAAATTTTTTGTAATAAATGAAACATAAGTTGTGGATTTGTGTAATTTATTTAATGATTTCCAACAAATTTGCAAAGGAGCGTATAACTTTTTTTTTTTTTAAAGACAAAGCACAAGAGTACATACATGCATAAGTTCTTTAAACGTAGCACAGTTGACAAGAATTACCTAATCTCCGAAATATAAGTTACATATAAAGCTCACTTTTAAAAAAAATAAAAAAATTACAAAAGTTCATTTGATTTTACAAAAGATTCAAAATAAATAAAGAAGTTTTTTAGTAATATGGTTGAAAGTGAAGTACCTGGCCCCAAAAAAACAGAAAAGAAAGTGAAGCAACAGGGATATTAACTATAGGAATGGGAAGCTTCTTTGCAAAATGGTTAGTGAGTTGCCAAGTACATTTTGACCGGCAGCTCTCACGCTATGGACATAATTTGTATGTGTCCACTGTAATATTCAAATGCACATTTATTAATTCTGATGACTCAGATTCAGATTGGTAAAAGTGAATTTTGTTTTGGAGTTTTGTGCTTCCTCCTCTTCCAGCTGTTCCCTATCTGTCATTTTGACCCCTTCACTTCTATTTCTATTTATTTTTTTCAATGAGAAAAGAGCGGCCCGGTGTACTATAGTTTTCGTTATGTGCGAAGTTTGGAAAGGGTCGAATCACAAAAAATTATCGTACGTAATCTTATTGTACATTTCTGAAGAGTTTGTTTCCACAGCTTGACTCTCCACTTTTCAATAGGATTTATAAGAATATACAGATGATGAAAAACAAGGAAGTAAGGAATAATATGTCATGTACCTTAGTACTAGTACAAGTATTTTGGAAGCAAAGCAGAATTCACTAGTATTTAAATAGTTATGTCAACTTATTGCTAGAAATGAGCCATAGTAATAGTAAATGAGTAGAACGGATTGGAATCATGCGAAGATGCTTTCTCATCGATCTTTTCTCGTCCTGAAATTCATCAGTATTATTCCAAATGTCATATATATAGTTGTCATTTCATCGGAGAAACTGTGCAACCAAGATACCACATACAACACAACATGATTCAACAATCACATCTGTTCATAAAAAGTAAAGCCAAAATCTCCATATAAAAAAGTAAAGCCAAAAACTCCCGACTTCTACATATTTAACAATTGATGATACAATCAAAAAAGTACACAATAGCCCTCAAAGATACCAGTAAATAATCAGAATTTAAATTCAAAGCTTCTAACTCAAAACAAATCAGAATCTGCATTGATTCTCCCAAACTTCAAAACTAAGAAAACATAAGCCATTGTGACATTGCCATAACCCAAAATACCTTCTAAAAATCTACTTACTGCACCTGCACCTCAACATTACTTTCAATTAAAACGAAAATCCATATCCCTTCCACTACCAGACCCATTGTACATCTCCTGCAAGTAAACACAACAACACAAGTGAACGCTCATATCAAACACACTAGTTTTACTAGATGTAAAACTAAATATTGCATAAATAAACGTACCTGGGAATTCTTGGTGGCATGAGGCAGGTCTTGAGGCCTCTTTTCATCCATTTTCTTATCGATTTTCTTGGAACCAAGATGAGATTTTTTGAGGCCTAATAGACCCTTCCACCTAGTAGAACTTTTGGGTATCGTCAAGGTAAAATCATTATCATCATCGTCGTCGTCATTGAGGAGTTCATCTCGAATAGTAGTAATAGTCTTTTGAGTCTCTTTAAAGGGCAGTAACCTGCCCTTAGAGAAAAGTTCATCAGCACTAATCATGGAATAATTAGTGACGGAGAATTCAAAGTCAGAGGAAACAGGAGCATCACTATAAGACCTTTCTTGATTCTTCATCATCATTTGTTGTTGATGATGCTGAGAAGAAGAAGTAGTTGAAGATTCAATGAAGTCATTGGAGAAGGAGATTCTTGGACTCATTGAATAATGTTTGTTGTTGGTGGTGGTGGTGGTGCTGTTGCTGTGGTCAGTGGATGAGTTATTGTTTTTGTTGTACATTTCTAAGCATGCCATGAAGAGTAGGAGTGACTATTTTTACTCTCAAAGACTCAAACAGGAGAACATATTGGTAGTGAGTAGTAGTACTATAGCTAGTGTGTGTGTGTGTGTGAGAGAGAGAGTTGGTATTGCAAAATAAGAGCCCAACCACCCTTGGCCACACCACCTCACTACTCCCAATTCTTGCTCAAATAAATTCTTAAGGGGACCCTCTTTCTCTGAGTACTACTACCCACCACTATATATCTGTATTTATATCATCAAGAGTATAGGCCCTGCGATCTTGGAGTGACAACATAAAAAGGGGGTCACCCTCAGCCTCTTTTCTCTTTTATGAGTTAATCGGTATTTATTGATTAGAATAATTTAGATTCGAGAGTATACTTCCTTGTCTTTTTTTTTACTGGTCCATCATATTAAAAATTAATGTTTATTTTTACTTGTCTAATTTAAAAAATCGACAGATAATTTATCATTTAATTCCTCCTTTCTCCTTCTTGCGATGACTTGGGCTTACTTACTTGCTTGGCAGAGGGTGGGATTCCCTACCTGATGGGTCTAGCTAGGCTGTTAGGCACCTTCGGTCTAGTTTTTCTCATTTCTATCCACGAGTATGAAGTTCCATCTACAAAACGAAGCTCTATTTATTGCCTTGTTTCCTTTTCTGACCAAAGTCACTAAGGAGTGGCCTCATTTCTCAATATATTTCTCGAAATATTAAATTAAATTAATTATATTTAAATAGTGACATAATAAAATTATGTGTCTTCTATTTATTATTTTTTAAAGGTGTAATAAGTTAATATTATTAAATAAATAAAAATAAACAAAGGGAGAGACAATAATTTTTTCTTTTGTAAGGTCCGTCCACTAAGTAGAAAAACGTTCCCTCGTAACTATTTGAATTCAAGATCTCTATTCAAAATGGAAAGAATAGCATTTATGTTGAAAGAGGATAGGCTCTCATTTTCTTTTCAATTTATGCATTCAAAATATTCAGATTTAACTGGCTAAACTAATCTAGATACGAGCAGTGTATGGTGCATTGTAGGTAAAGTACTCCTTAGTAAATACTCTATCTAGTTCAAAATAATAAATTTATGACACTTGTTTTATGAATCAAGATAAAGATTTTTTGAAGTTCAAAAATGTATTAAATTTTTTTTTTTTCAGAATTAGGCTTCTCTTTAATGAATTTTCAACTAACCTTAGTTCTAAAAAAGATTGGAAAGACACAAAAAGAATAATATTGACAAATTATTTTTTTAATTAATGTCATCAACCATCCTTCTCAAAGGGTGTGGCACTCTCCAAAAACTCTTATTTTGGATGAAAGAAGTAGAAATTATTCAGCATAGGTTTATTAAACGAAAAAACGCTCTCTGATATCAATGTTTTATTTTCATAGTTTGAATTCACAATCTCAATGGTGAAGGATTCACATTCATGTCAAGAAAGGAGAATTAGTTTCTTTTCGTTAAAGAAGGCATTTTGTATATATATTAACTAGTTGGTACAAAACATCATCTTCTCCTGAGTATCTGACTTGAAAGGTTATTTAACATTTACGATGAATGACAATGGTAAAATAATATTTGGCAGGAGGATAATACTATATAGCTAACATCTGGCCATAAATTTCGGGAGTAGATTTTGAGAATTTATCATTCAAATATTTGTATGATGATCAAATTTTGAAACCTCAAATATTTTCAAGTTTTCAAAAACTTAATTTTTGAGACTTCTACTCACAAAACTTCAATTTTTCTCAAGCAATATGCATGTCTAGACATAACTTCAAAATCCAAAAATCACAATTTCAAAAAACTAAATTTTTCACGTTTCGAATATCAACTTCAAAATTTATGATCAAACTAGAGCATAATAACATTCTAGTACAATTATATTTTGACAAAATACCAGTCATACTACTGAGGAGGGGTTTAGCTCAAAAGATAAGGAGGATGTTTGACTATATATGTTGGATGTACATGGACATCAAATCAAAGATGGCGATGGTTTTTGGCTTGACGTATTAGCTTGAAATTGAGCGATAAATGTACTACTAGTATCTGTTTTAGCTAGAATTTTCAATAAGAGAGTTCAAAATTTAAAGAAAAAATAATCTAAGGGAGTTTGATATATATATATATATATATAAAATAATTTTAGTTATATATAAACAGTATAACCTAATTGTTTGGTATATGGGACCGAGATAATAATTTCAAAAAAGAAGTTAGTACTCCCTCCGTTTCGGAATAAGTGAATTGTTGGGGTATTTATTGATGTTTCAAAATAAGTGAATCATTGAATTTTTTTCCAAATTTACCCTTATGATTTGACAATCAATTAATTTTTGAAAAGGTATTACAAGGTCTTCTTTTTCCTTTTTGGGATAAAAATGGAAAGTAGTGTTAAATTTATGTCTTTAATGTTTTTTCGTGTTAGTTTTATTTATATTTAATCTAAGATATCAGCTAATCTAAAATAATTCTTACATTAAAATAATAAAATTAGTTATTTTATATAAAAAAAAAAAAAACTGATCTCGTAAAATATCTCATACTAAACGACAGCCACATCTTGAATGAAATTCGATGGTGAAGGAAGCCAAATTGTCACTTGATTGTGTTTTTCATTCAATGCCCCTTGCTTGGACGTTTTGTTGTTGTTGAATGACATCTCTTTTTCTATTTGATGTGCCCGTTGTATAGTGTTTCGTGCATTCATTCCCAAAATCAATTCTTTGATTGGGATATATATAAAAAGTTGGAAATCTCGGCTTTTAAGTGCCCATCCAGTCAGTCTATTGTCCAAATTCAATATGAGCCTTATAATACGACAAGGAAACACTGACAGACATTTAGTACCTCCATCAAATATTCAAACTTGGGTTAAATTATGAAAAGATTAGGATATACTTCATCCGTTTCATATAATATGAATGTTTCAAATTTTTATATTTAATTTTTCATATAATCAAAAAGATGCTTAATTTTTAGGATATACTCCATCTGTTTCATGTGATAATATGGTTGTTTTAAATTTTCATATTTGACTTTTTTGTATAATTAAAAAGGTATTAATTTTTCTCTTTTAGATTTAGATAAGTGGATCTTTAGAGAAATGATAAAATATCCAGTTAATTTTATATTTGGAGTTTGTGAAAGCGGAGTGTATGCACTATGCAGTAATACATATCAAAAACAGTTTCAAAGAAAATACACTAGTAAAAAAGAATATGGCAAATAATAAGAAAACATTACATAACATTCAAAAAAACAAAAAATGATGACAAAAATCAATTAATAATGTGATAACTGAAAGTACAATAAATAATTAATTGTAACAGAACTCCTTTGCAAAGTCTCATCCTCAGTGAGCTAAAAACGTGTCATAGCCTATCTAATTACCCCTCTCCAATATTTTTTCAGTTTACCTCTACGTCTCATTAACCCATCAGGACCAACTTCTCACACCTCCTCATCGGGACATCTACGCATCTCTTTTTCGCTTGTCCGAGTCATCTAGTCTCAATTCCTTCATCTTGTTTATCGTGGTGATCACTCTCACCTTATCTCGAATATCTTCATTCCTAACCTTATTTCTTAACTTGCTTATACATCCATTATCTCAACATCCTCGTTCTTGCAACTCTCGTCTCATCAACATGAGAGTTTAGTGTAAACCATATTAAATAAGTACAATTTAAGTAATGATAATTTAGTAAAAATATCTTTTATTTTATTAAAAATAAATAGATTTTCTAAGAGGTATGTCCAAGCTAAAAACATCTATCGTTTTTTTCTCTAATTTTGGAATGACATTTCTTTTTCATTATCTCTTCGACGTGCCGTTATATAGTGTTCTGTGCATTCCATTCCCAAAAATCATTTCTTTGATTATTTCGGCCTTTAATTGCCCATACAGTGCATGTCAAAAATCCAATTTCAGCTTTTAATAAGACAAGAGAAATAGGCAGAAATGGTCTTTTGACCATATATGATTGATTACCCATCAAACATTCAAACCTGTGTATTGTCGACTCATAAAATATTGTAAAAATATGAAAAAAGATTTAGGATATACACAAAGTGAAAGGTAAAAGGTGGGGGTCTTGGCAAGATGTATATGAAGATCAAAAGATTCAAATACAAGAGAGTAACTGGTGACAATAAATTAAAGGGGAGGGGGCATTGGGTTTGTCAACAGCTGCTTAATGTTTTAAATGCAAATACTTTCCTCACATGAGCACAAAGGGTACTGAAGTCTGAAAGGGGAGGTTGGTTGGCTTTTGCTTACAGAAATGCAGCAGAAGGATGCTGCATTGCAGTGTGCAGATGGCATCCATGGGCTAATATGGTTGACTCACCTTTGACTTGTATTTTTATTACTACCACTGATTCATGAGCTGGCTATGGGACCACGTGATCTTGATATCCATTTATCCATAATCCCACCAATTAGACCTTTGGGCACGTTTGGTACGCGAGATGAGGTGAGACTGAGACATCTCGACATTAAGTTTGGAATTAAATTTATAGTATTCTATAAGAATATGTCTCGAAAAAGCTTATAGCGTTGATCAAACAGAGTATAAATCTAGTCTCAAGCTTAATCCTGAATATGCCACCTTATTTCATCCAAGCTACTTAGATCATTTTATCCACGGAATAAATTAGTCTGAGGATTATAATCTCATGACCATAATGTTTAGTCGCGCACCGTGCCAAACAAACCCCTAGCCTTTTGTCTCGTAATATAATCTTGGACAAGGTGGAATGCAGATTGCAGCTTTTGCAGATATTGAAAGGTTAGAAGTTGGAAATGAGGGGTCAAAAGTTGTAGAGTATATTAACCAAAAACTCAGAAACATTAATAGGCACGCGTTTTGTATTTCCATTCAGAGCTACTACTATTCAAGTGCAGCAGTTGGATCAGTCAAAATAAAGTACACTGGATTTACATCAGATGGTTCCTCCAGCTGTTCACTATCTTCCCTTACTTTATTTACTGCAACATGCCAAATTGCCAGTAACTTTAGACTTCATTTAATTAGTTCACTTAACTTGTTATATGCTCGAATTATAGGAGTAGTGATTGTTGATGCGATAGATTTATGATACAAAGGATTGTTACTTGATGATTATATATAAATTTCTGTATAACTTAATATATAGGTATTATTTAATACCGTTAAGCAAACTTTTTTATTAAAAAAAAAATATAGTAATAGGGGAAAGGAAAATGGAGAAGGGGATTACGAGGTGAGAAATTGAACCCAACGTTGTTTAGTCATGCAACAATTTTTTTTTTATGCAGTCAATCAAACATTATACTATTACCTTATGATGGATTTTGTTGTAGGATTAGCTGATCCAATACAAAACCAAACGATCATGCTAAACTAGGGTAATTTTCACTAATGATCATTGAATTTAAAACTTATACTCCCTCTGTCTAAACAACGCGCATAACAGGAGTTTTAGTGCACAAAGATGTCCTTATATTTCTTCTGTCTCAATTTATGTGACACTTTTCTACAATTATAAATTTCTCTTTTACGGGAGTAACACAAATTGAAAACAAACTGTAATGTAAATATCTATATTTAACGATCTAGATGAGCTACATATGAGATCATGGAAAAAAATTCCCTGGAAAGAAGCTGTAATTTGCATCATGCCAAGGATTTTGACTTAGTTGCCCATTTCAAGAGAGTAGGCCAGTCGAGTTGTTCCAATCTATAGAAGCTTGTGGACAAGACCTCTCATGAAAACATTAAGCAAATGTTATTTTCCTAAGGAAAAAATGCTCTTACCTACTCGTTCATGGAACGTTATAAATTGCTCAAATCTATTCATATTTAAAATATTGATGTATGTTAATAAGTTGGAAGAATCAAGTGGTAATTACAGTAATAACCCCCACCACTACAATTGAATTAGCGAAAGCAATAATATCCCCTGGCACATTACAGATTCCAAATGTAAGTGATCTAGTGATACTAGCTAGCCAGCAGACATTATCATTGAGTACTAATTTGTTTGCGTACCTAAACATGAGCTGTTTTTTTTTACTTAGAAAAGAAAAAATGGATTGCTATTATTTTCCCACAAATTTCCCCCTCCACTTAGATATAACAGTAAATTGAAAAACCTAACACCTAATCTTTATTGGAGTTAACTTTCTCATGTGCAAACGCTACGTTATTGGGCGTAGCCCACCATTTTATCCATTCTCATTCTTGTCCAGAATTAGCAGCTTTCATGCATTGATGGGCCTCCCACGAGCTGAACCATATGTGCAGGCCCTGCAATGTCTCTATGTACAGGAGCCGGGAGCGGAGCTACCCTCGTCCATTTGTGTATAGACAGATAATTTTTTTTATAATGTAAATGTTGAATCCTTCGACTTTTTCGTGTACTTACATTTTAAAGATACATGCTGTGAAGGGTTATTCTGAAGGAAGTATTTCTAAGATGGTACATTTTCTTTTGCCTCTTGGAAGGTGCGTATTGCTTTGTAAAGACTTCGTGTACACCCTTTTATGCTTGGACTGGGTAATTTTTAAAGCTTGTGAGGGGACTTTTTTTTTGGTTATGATAAGATCAAGAAAGAGTAGATTAAATGATTTAGCAGAAACCCAACGTAAACCCTGTTTCCCATTTCACGTGGACACCACACCAACTTATATACTTAATTGAGAAGTATCCTTTTGCTGTATTGAAAGAATAAGGTGCTCAAAATATTTTACTGAATTATTGAGCTTGGATTGCGCATTGAAATGCTCAATTCGAACTCACACGAATGTTTATAAATTTAATTTATTTGAAGACTAACCCTTGATAATACCACCGGAATATTATTGCACGCATTATTTTGTTCAAATTAGCATGCTTAATTTTTACACGGGCTGACGCCTTTTATTTCCCCGTTATTTTCCAGAAAAGTTGACATTATTTCACACTAGTTGATCCATTTTCTTTTATATTAGAGTAAAAATCCATTTGAAACATAATATAGTATCTCATTTATCAAATTAAGAACTTTTTTCTAAGAGAAATTTCGAGCCAAAGTAGAATTATAATAGCAAGAACATGAAGGACTCAACTTTTAACTGAGGATTTGCTCAATGCCTTAATCTATACGTTTTGTGGCACTGACTTAGTGCAATTATTTATGAAAAAAAGGTTGAGTTGGAGAAATATGGAGGATCATATATACAATACTAGTTTGGGATGAAGGTATAATTTTCGATAATTTTCTCAACCTGGTGCAGTTGCTCGCTTTCGACGTTTTTGTATACGCTACTTTGTCTTGAGCCGGGGGTCTATCGGAAACAACCTCTCTACTTCTTCGGAGGTAGTGGTATGGACTGCGTACATTTTACCTCCTCAGACCCCACTATGTGGGAATATACTGGGCTTCTTGTTATTGTTGTTGTTGCTATTAGAAAATCATGGTAGATGTGTTCAATTCAAAAAGGATGATCAAGAATCTAATGCATGAAACTTTAACTAGCTACTAAAATGCACTTTGCGAAAAAATAAGACAATTGCGAAAAAAAAAAATTAAAAATTACATATTGATCGACGTTACAACGTATAAATTCACATTAAAATTATTTTATTTTTCATCGTAGCGCAAGTTAGTCAAATAAAATTTCATCAACTTACAAGATTTCTTGGAAATGATGTTTGAGATACGTTTTCGACACTTTCACATTTCTTGAAACTGATGTTTTGCACCCGTTAAATTAGGACATAGTACCATTTACCAAGAGTTAACTTCATCAACTCATTTGCTTCAAAACTTGTCTAAAAAAGAAAATGTATCCAACGTCTGCTAATCAAGACAACGGCAAATTCTCCTGTGAAGGATACCATCCAGGTCCAATGAAACAACCACCTTATAATGTTCCTCACTATGCATCAGCCGCCGGTATGCCGGTGCATTCATCCGCCGCCACCACCACGGTGGCGTGGTCAACCGGTATTTGCCACTGTTTTGATGACCCTGCTAACTGTTTAGTTACTTGTGTTTGCCCTTGTATCACTTTTGGACAGATTTCTGAAATACTAAACAAAGGCACAACTTGTAAGTATGCAACCTTTATGTTAATTACTCCTTCTGTTTAAAAATATTTGTCGCAATATTTGACCATTTTACTTTTATTTTACCGTAATTGAGATGGTTATAGTCTTCAAGATCAATTACTACTAAGAGTAAAATGGAGAAAAACAATTAATTGCCTTAAACTTCTAAAATGACAAGTATTTTGAGACATGTACTTTTAATAAGTAGGACAAGTATTTTGAGACGGAAGGAGTAATTAGTATGATATTGTCTGATTTGATTTTGGTTTTATTGAACTAAGATTATGATGTTTGTGTTGTTTTTTGCTTTCAGCATGTGCTAGTAGAGGTGCATTATATGGTTTGCTGGGAGTGACAGGATTGCCTAGCCTATATTCATGCTTCTATAGGTCCAAAATGAGGGGGCAATATGATCTGGAAGAAGCACCTTGTGTTGATTGTCTTGTTCATGTTTTCTGTGAGCCTTGTGCTCTTTGCCAAGAATACAGAGAGCTTAAGAACCGTGGCTTTGATATGGGAATAGGTAGGTTAATTCACTACTCTCTCTCACCTTTCTCTTTAATCTTTTTGAGTACTATAAGTTTATACACTTGACAATATAAAAAATATACTAATAGTTACGCAATCAGATTAGTTTTACAACATATTGGCATTGTGTTGTAGGGTGGCAAGCTAATATGGAAAGACAAAGCAGGGGAGTTACGATGCCCCCTTATAATGCTGGCATGACCAGGTGAAATGTTTGCTTTTGTGGTTGTTACTAATTCGATGTACTTAATCAGCATAGCATCCTGATTAATTCTTATGGCAGCTGGTTTCGCTTGTAATAAGATGATGAACTTTGACAAGCTTTACAATTTGGAAGTAATGCTACCTCGAGTTCCCTGTATTTTGCTATGTTTGAAATTATATCCTGATTTAAATTTATGTATGATGACAGTACAACATAAATCGCAATTGCAGTATTCCTGGTTGACGAATTCAAGATCAAACTCTTCCTACCAATGAAATTATTAAACCTGATTCCATGAACAACATATATACATTCACCTTAATTGTTTACTTATAGGACCACAAAAACCGAAAGCATGTAAAATGAGAAAAGAAATTATACAGAAACAGAAACGCTCAAGAAATATAAAAAGCCCAACATACATACCACTGTCCTATTCTTATAGGTATCAGTATACACAGGAGGGGAGAAAAGCATAAACTAATTACTTTCTACCAGCAAACTGTTTTGATTGATATAGTTTGATATTCCTCTTCAACACCAAGCAACTCTTTTGCTCTCTGAGCTTGCATCAGCCAATCCGTTCTATTCAACACAAAAGACATGAGACATGCACAAACAGCCTGAGCAGCCAACAAGCCAAAACAAAGGCCCAACAAACCCATTTGCATACCAAAGCCCAATAAAATTGCCAGAGGCAACCCAACTCCATAGAAAGAACCCAAGTTTATATGAGCAGCTAAAGCTGGCCGCGCACTCCCCCTCAAAGCACCACAACCGGTGGTCTGTGGGCAGTTGCCCAATTCACACAACCCCACCACCGGCATTGCTGCCGCTGTCAATGCCAAAATCGCCTTGTCGTCTGTAAAAGCCTTGCCCCAAGTACTTCTAAAGGATGTCATAAATAGCATTGATACGATGCTAGTAACTAAGGCACATAAAGTTGCTACATGACATGAAGTCTTTGCTTTACTAGGTCGATTGGCTCCCAACTCATTTCCAACTCTTGTGGAAACAGCTAAACTTAATGCTGATGGAAATATATAAGCAAGTGAAGTTGCCTGCAAGAGAATTCCCATAGTAGACACAGCCTCTGCAGCATTAAAAAGAACCCCTGACAACAATATCATCAATTCATACCACCACCACTCTAAGCATACAGAGATGCAGCTAGGGACTGCAAGACTCAAAATTGGTTTCCACCCATCAAAGCAATCAGCTGACCAACCGTGCCAAGATTTTCTATGAACACCAGAAAGGTTAACATAAAGAAAAAGAACAATAAGTAGATTGAAATCGGCAATCACCACGGCTATAGCAACACCTTTAAAACCAAGGCCAAGGTTATAGATAAGGAAATAGTTGATAGGTGCATGCAGGACAAGTGAAAAAGCAGCACTAAACGTAAGAGGGAATATGACATTCTGAGTTCTCAAGTAGATTTTGAGAGGATTGATAATGGATTGAATGAAAAGATCAGGGAGACAGAAACACAGGTAAGTAGAAGCAATTGATGAAATGGTTCGATCTTGGCCACAGAGAATAAGCAAAGGTTCAATATTTAGCCACAAGACGGAAATGGGGAGGGATGAAAATAACAGAATCAAGATTGTTCGTTGGAGAGTTTGACCCATAAGAGGCCATTGCTTGGCACCCCAAGCTTGAGAAGATATAGCCTCCATACCCAAAGCAAGTCCAGAAAGAACAGAGTAGCCAGTGATATTGGCTATGCCAATAGACAAAGATCCACCAGCAAGTTCTTCTTTACCTAATCTACCCATGAACAGCATTGATATCATTGATTTTCCATAAGTAAGCAATCCAGCAGCAATGATGGGTAAGGCTATTGAATACAGCAATTTGATCTCCTCCATAACCTACAACCATATATTTCAATTAGTGTCAAGATTCAATGGCTATCTTCATTCTAAACATTTTTTCTTATAAAAGGATCAAATGGTTGGTCATCAATACAATCCAGGTTATAACAATAAATTTAGTTTTTTTAATTTTGAAATGTCTAACTATTCGAATGTAAAATCTAACCTCTGAAATGCTTGATCGTCGATACAATCCAGGTTATAACAATAAATTTAGTTTTTTTAATTTTGAAATGTCTAATTATTCGAATGTAAAATCCAACCTCTGAAATGCTTGATCGTCGATACAATCCAGGTTATAACAATAAATTTAGTTTCTCAATCGTGAAACGTTTAATTACTCGAATGCAAAATCTGACCTCTGAAACGGTTGGTCGGCGCTACAATCCAGGATATAACAATAAATTTAATTTCTTAATCGTGAAACGTTTAATTAATCGAATGTAAAATCTAACCTCTGAAATGGTTGATCGTCGATACAATCCAGGTTATAGCAATAAATTTAGTTTATTAAAAGTGAAACGTTTAATTACTCGAATGTAAAATCTAACCCTGAAACGGTTGGTCGGCGATACAATCTAGGTTATAACAATAAATTTATTTTCTTAATCGTGAAACGTTTTATTCCTGGAATGTAAAATCTAACCTCTGAAATGGTTGATCGTCGATACAATCCAGGTTATAGCAATAAATTTAGTTTATTAAAAGTGAAACGTTTAATTACTCGAATGTAAAATCTAACCCTGAAACGGTTGGTCGGCGATACAATCTAGGTTATAACAATAAATTTATTTTCTTAATCGTGAAACGTTTTATTCCTGGAATGTAAAATCTAACCTCTGAAATGGTTGATCGCAGATACAATCCAGGTTATAAAACTAAATTTATAATCTAACCTCTGAAATGTTTGGTCGTCGATGCGTTTGCTCTTGTTCATCCGGAGTTGTACCTGCATTGGTTGATGTCAACATCGGAACATGGGGATCCATCAGCAGAGGCGTTGAAGCTTCTAGAGCCATCACAATCACCAGGATGTCGTGCAGAAGCTAATAAAGAAACCCTGAACCACGATTATATGTACTAGTTTGTTTCTAGAAGGGAAATGAACATTCTATTTTTCTCAATGAAAAAGGAATGAAGTTACAAGAGTAGAGAATACAAGTACATCCACACTTAGGAATGAACTATAGTAAGTAGTTTCAACTTGTATTTAATGAGGGAAAATGTACCTAGTGTAGATATGTAGCAGTGGGTAGTGAGTTCGGTGGTTTAAAATGGAGAAAGTGAGACAAGAGGAAAGATAAGGTGGGAAAGTGTACATGGGGAAAACCTCTGTCCTTTCTCTACTTCAATCCAAATCTTTGTTGGATTCCATGCAAATGCCAAACTTCAGTAAGCTGTCATCACATCTCTTCGTCAATAGAGTCTCTCCCTTCACATTTTATTTCATTTTCACTTCAAAAAATTTTATTTCATTTTTCACATTTACGCCAGTTATTTAGTTTGTGTGTTGGTGAAAGGTAGCAATTACTCGATAAAATAGTATCAAAAGAGCTAAAAGAAATGTAATAGTAACAAAAATCTTCACACTATAAGGTTATTAAAAGGTCCATATATGCTATAAATAGTAATGTTAACTGTACACGGAGTGAAAAAAAATGAAGATGGAACAAGAAGTTAGAATACGTCATTCACTATGGTAACCGAATCTGAAAGAAGAATGACTATACCTGCCAAAATAATAAATCACTTTCTTTCTTCTAAATAAAAGTGAAAAGTTACTATATATCCTGATTTATTTATTTTTTAGTCAATTTTTTTTATTTTTAAATACATATTTCTATACTTAGTAACAATTTAATTTAAAATGCTACACAAGATTTATTTTACGCCATAAATTTCAAAAGTCAATCTTATTACTCAAACTCCATGTCAAGTCAAATTAACTCATACAAATTGGAAAGTAAAGAGTATATAAATGTGGAGTGGTAATAAATGTCATTCCATGGTTACCATAAACTCGAATCCAAAATCCAAACACAATAATTGAGGCCCTAACTCTCATTTTAACTCCAGAGAATCTGAGGATTTTACAGCATCTGTGGATGAGGAAAACGCCATAGAATGATAAACACCACGTATATGAAAACTCTCAAAAAAACATTGCACGTGTAAGTGCACACACCCCTTCTTGTTCATAAGAAAAAGCCATGGAAAATAAATAAATATATATATATATATATATATATATATATATATATATATATATATATATATATATATATATATATATATATATATATAAACCATTCAAACGGCAAAAGGAGGTCAAAATCTACGTTCCCCGTGCGCCTTAATTTGGACTGGAGTATAACGGATTCTCGTACAAGTGTAACTCCAACTCTTGTAACTGACAAATTCTAGACACACTTATATAATCATTGCTATATCGTCTCTATTGTAAAAGTTTATATATACTCAATGCTTGGAAGATCGTCCCTATAGAAAAAGTTTATACACACTCAAAGCTTAGCTTCTAAGCATCTAAGTTACTCGCATTTCTTCACTTTCGGTGTTGCGTCCATATCTTAACGATATGGGTGTGAGTTTGGGTATGGGTGTGGCATCTGTTTACAATCTGATAAATCGATTTTGGGTACTTTGAGCAAAATTGATGGAGAAGTTCGGACAAATTTAATGACTTTTATAATCAAAACAAAAAAAAAAAAAAAGTTAAGGTGAATACGAAAAAAATGGAATATATTGTATATTGAATTTTCTATGTTACTCATTTTCCTTCTATCTACTTCCAGAACTATTGATCAATATTTATTCCTCATGTTCTCCACGTAGGATCTCATATTTTAGGTTTTCTAACTCTATTTTTAGATATTTGAATTATTTTTAGCTGAATTTATGCTCCCATATCCATACCTAAATCCGAATCTCTAAATCTTAAAATTGAGATCATGTAGGATCCGACATTTAGATCTGCACCCGCATCGGTAGCCTACCTAGTCCTAGCAACTTAGGATAATACTGTTCCAAAAATATCGAATTAAAAATACTGAAATATCCTTTACTCTTCTTTGATTTATTAACCCTTTAGCTTTTTTGTTTTCCGTCCATACCACCAAAGACTAGTGAAAATTAACTTGGGTATTCTCTTATTACCTATATCCTATGTTTATCAAACCTATCTAAACTGCAGCATCCCCTGCTAGTCATGAATTAAAATTGCAACTAGAGGTAGATGCATTCATCCGGACGAAGTAATTTCCATGTAAAATATAAATTAATATGTAAAAATTCACTAAAATAACAAATAATAAATTTGAACCCATAATTTTAAAAGTATTAATGCTTTAAATTACATAAAATATAAATCTTGAATACGGCTTTGACTTGCAAGTTGCAACATGAATTAAGTAGGATTATTATGGCTTTGCATTAGGCAGCAGACATCTCGTTCCTTAAAGTTTAGGAGAAGCGTTTTTTATTTACGGAATCGAATCTGTCCAAGTCTCAAATGCAGTATACATAAGTAGGCCAGCTTAGTACCAGCTAAATTGTTGTATCAGGAGAAGAAAGCCATGGCAAAGGCGCAGATGATATTTCCTCTTTTTCTCATAAAATTTTAGGGACCATGTATTGTCCAACTTCATTGTGTTCCCTTTCTTCCCTTCCATCAGACAGGATCCATCTCTATCAATATCTCCCACTCAGTTGATGAAGAAAGAGACACACAACAAACACTTAGACTAAATTGCCCGGAACAGGCAATGCACTGGCAATCAGATTTCACGTGACACTCCCTATTTCGGTGGAAATTTTCATCAACCAATTGCTCAAATTCATTGCTTTAATTTGCATGTCCCCTTCGAATGTGGGGACCCAACCCTCCTGATTATTGCATGAAATTCATGATTCTTTTCCTACTTGCTAGTTTGTTATAAGTGATGCCCCAACTGCATGGATCTTTGCCAAATCAACTCCTCGTCCCCATTTTCATTGCCGAATCACCATGCTCTAGCTCTACTCGGAGTCGGAGAGAGGAGGTTGACGCATTCATAATGTAACGTCTCTCTCTCCAGTAGGTGGTCATGAGAAATAACATATGATATCCCCCTGAGTTCTTTCCTCGAGGCATTCCCAATGGAGGAATTGTCTATCGAAGATCAACAGAAACAAATGAGGCATAGTGTCAATAGACAATTATTTCTACAATATATAGATGAAGTAAAAAAGAATATTTAGCAACTCTGTGTCAACAATAATTTAGTGACTTTGATGCAGTAAAGTAAAATTGAAGGACCATTCGTGAAATGAACGCGAGGACTATTGGAAGGCAAACTCATCAGCTATAATACAAGTTACTTTTTGGAAGGAATTGTAATGGCACGCGTTGTGAAGTACTGGGATAGAGAAATAATTTTGCCTCTTTCAGGCCGATCTGATCAAAGAAAGAACCTTTTCTTCTTTCTTATAAATAGTAAAAAGTGTAAATTGTTGAGTAAAAGCACAACTGGAACTCATCATTGGGAAGATTACTACATAATTAGACAAGATCCAAATTCCTTCGGTGAAACTTATTTAGGGTATGTTTAGTTTTCCCTCAAGACCAGGCGAGGTATAATTAATTCTTGGAACAATCAAATTAAGACACCTGGCAAGCTTTCGTTGTTTCTATCCCGTATTTGGTTAAGGAGATCAAGATCAAATTAAGGATTGAAAGTTCAGCTGTTTTCCAAAAACACCCTGCAATGTTGCAATCAGTCATTTTGCAAGGTTTGTCGAGAATATCATAGCTAATTGGGCATAAAGCTTTACTCGAGAACAGATCAGTTGATCTAGCTGTACGTGAAACTAGACATAGACTGGGGAAACGAAAACGACCTGCAGAAAGATACATCTTACCTTCCCACAAAAATAGTCTTGTTTTTTACTAGTAGCATTGTTTTGCTTCTTTCTTCTTAGTAATTTATTCCAACTCAGCATATATAAATCTGTTTCTCCATCTTCATACTCTCTACAATCTCTTTGAATGGGGAGAAAAATGTATAAAGCAAACAGATTGAAGGCTTTGAGGGATCGAGCGTAAACCACAGCTAAATATAATTAGTATAGTAAAATCAGGTTAAAATCCAAGAAATCTCCAACAGGAAACTTCAAATGTGGCATAGTGAACCTCATGGAGTTGAGATTTTAATGGGTTCATTATCTTCTGAGCAGACACAAAAGTAACCTATATTTAACAGTGTGGGTACTAAACGCTAGAATTAAAAGAACGCGCTCCACATCTTGCAACCAATTCATTTATCTGGGCCTGAGTAGGTTAATTCCAAATTCTTAGAAAAATCCCAATGAACTTATTTAGCTATAGACAATCTCCTGGTCCCAACAAATCACTCTATGAATGGGGATAAAAGATATATAATGTAAATAGAGATACGACTTGAGCAAACTGACTAAGATAATAGTAATACATACTAGTAAACAGACGCACAAGTTGTTCACTTTTATCTTTATACTATGATTATTTTTTCCTTCTATCAACTTCTCTTCCCTCAGAAAAGTGGAATTACAATATCACAAACACTTAATAACTACATTTACCATCTCTATGCCTATTACATGATCAATGCATTGAAGTTCAACAACAGTAACAATTGGAAGTCCTCAAGTCAAAATCTTGTAATTCCAAATGTATGGTCAATTGGCCATATCAGTTGGCAGCAAAGAATATAAGTTGTCCCTCCCCTCCTCATGCAATATAACCCATGACAGAAACTGTGATAGCGTGCCAATTATTGCAGCTAATAAAACCAAGTTCTGTGGTTTGTGAAAGATAGCGGAAAATTCATGTCACAACTGAAAGTAAAGTCATGACTCAAGCCAAGAATGAGAAACATTCGTTTGCCAGCAAAGCATCACGAATCCCAATTCAAGGATAATGGGATCCTTCTAGGGCATAGCCCCGTAGTGGGCTTGAAAAGAATTCACCCTTCCAAATTCTAACTACCATTTAAATAATCAAAACGGGAGTTCATGCATAAAACTGAAGTACATGACAAGGCCCAATAAAGATCTTACCTCTTGAAGATCTCAATGTTCTAACGCAAACCTACTGACAATTTGAATCTTCCCTAATTCGCATATCATGTAGAGCACCTTCAGATTAAATGAACAGCTAGTAAATCTGTACAGCCCCATTCCTAATGACATAGGCAAGGAGCTACATTACGTTAGAAATTGAAATCATCTTGAAGAGATTGTCACATTCACCCCCTTCCCAACCCCCAAACCCCCAGAAAAAGGTTCAGGAAATCAACCCTCATTTTCTCATAATTGACAAAGCATGGAATTGGATCCAAATTCATCAACAAAACTCTACTTAGGTAAGCCAAATGACAGTCTGATGTAGTACTACAGAAGTATAGAATTTTTAAATCATATACTGAATTACTTGAAATAGCATGGGTTCAGATGACAGCTGCAGGACCTCATATCTTTACAGCATCTCAAAAATCTGTTCAGAAGCATGTGCCCAAGTTGACAAGCAAACATTATTGAGATAATCATGAACTTCAAAAGAAAGGAAATACTAGACAATTGTGCAGATATGCTTCCGCAAATGCCAGTACCACAACACACGGTTTCAAATAACCTAAATTGCGCGGACCCTTCATTTTTTATGCCGCATCCTTGTCGGATTCTTCAAAAATACACTAATTTTGGTGAATCCGACAAGCACCCATTGACATTTTTGACGAGTCTGAGCAACATAGCAAATAACTCATAATCCCATTCCGGACTTCACAATGACATTTCCATGCAATAATAAACAGAAGGAACCAAATTAACAACTTACATCAATGGGCATTTCGTCTATGAGAAGACCAGTACTTTCTTCAATGCTTTTGAGAGTAACAACTTCGCCTCCAACAACCATGTTGATTGCAATTCCATCTGCATATGATCCAGAAACTTATGTATATGTTCAAGAAAAAAAAAAAAGATAACATGACACCATATATTATGAACCATGTAGAAATGCATGATAAGGTATGTGTGTGCCGAGGTGTAAGTTTGAAGGGACGTGCTACTGGATGGCATCCATCATAGTTGACTCCAATCTGGAAGAAGTATTACAAAGGAGATGTGAAAATTAATTATGTTCCGTTTTGTTTTGCTTTACTTCCATCTCTCAAGTTTCATCTGCTCTTTTTGTCAAATTTAGTTCTATAGCATGGAAAGAGAACCTGCAGCCAAACAAGTAGCCATGCGCCTCATATATGTTTCCTACATAAGAACATAACAAAAAGGTCAGTACATTTGCAAGTCCTGAGATACAACAACAACAACAACATACCCAGTGTATTCCCACATAGTAGGGTCTAGGGAGGGTTGAGTGTACGCAAACCATACCACTATCTCAGATAGTGAAGTAGAGAGGTTGTTTCCGGTAGACCCCCGTCTTAGGACCAATAGCAGTATAACAAACACAAAACATAAATGTATATAAACTAGTATAGTATGCAAAATAATCTAATACCGCCAGCCACAAGATAATACTAGAAACTATCTATCCGAAACCATAGACATCACTCAACACCACGAACAAGAAACTTCAGACACAAATAAAGAACGTTCCCCTGCTGTTACCGACACACTCCCACCCCCTAACACTCTACCCTAATCCGCGTCTTCCACACCTTCCTATCAAGGGTCGTGTACTCAGTAAGCTGTAACTGCTCCATATCATGCCTAATCACTTCCCTCCAATATTTTTTCGGTCTACCTCTACCCCTCCTAAAATCATCCATAGTCAGTGTCTCACACCTCCGCACTGGAGCATCAGAGTCCCTCCTCATCACGTGCCCGAACCAACGTAACCTCACTTCTCGCATCCTGTCCTCCACCGAAGTCACTCCCACCTTCTTCCGAATAATCTCATTCTTCACCCTATCAAACAATAAAATGAAATTGTTGAGTAAAGTAGACTATTTCTTTCACTATACATGTTTTTTCTAGGCCAACTTCCTCCAACAATTTCGAGAATCGAATTTGCTACATAAGGAACAAAAACAAGGAACTAATAAGATTTAAAGAATTAAAAACAGAAGACTCTTATCAGCCCATAATACATGTTATACTCATGAAAAGTGAATTAACTGCAAAAAGCCAAAATACCTCTAAAAATCTATTCCCCATTAAAGAGTATATCGAGCTAATTGTTTCACACGTATATTTATTTATCAGCTACAATGTTATAGTTTATCTGGGTTAATTATGAATAAGTATAAAGTGGAGTCACATATGTGCACAAATGAGATATCTGTTGGCTGGATCTCTGATGCAGTAAATGGAGGCAGCATCTGGGCTGCTAGCACAAGCTTATGAGTCCAGTTCTTCATTAAATTGACTAGGCCCAATTTATTATTTATCGACTGCTTACAGGTGTTGTGCTGCTTATTAGTTGTTTGCGCATATAGCATCCGGATATTTTGTTTTCAGCTGAAGTCGGTGAGGTTATATGTTAACATTCATTCACAACTTTGGCAACTCAGATGTTCATATTCAGCTGACATGGTATCAGAGCATATTCAAGGTCTGACAAGTAACAAGCAAGATCATGATAATTTCTATTGATTGGTGTTAGGGTTTTGCAATCACAGCAAACCTCAAGTCAGTACTTGCATGTACGGATACTGCTAGAATAGTTAATGGATTTCTTTCATGTTTAAGGCTTTAAGACTTAAAAGTCTCACTAGCTGCTCTTATTCACCATCGGTTCGTGTTATTCTTCTCCGCCTGATCAGCATATGCCGAATCCTTAAATTTTCTCCCATTCTTTGAACCTGCTGTATATATACATGCATCAAGTAATCCTGAAACATGGTGATGTGTAGTCTCTTGATGTAAACGGGTTTGGTGGATGGAGAAGAATCATGCTCACATTGCAGTGAACTAAATTGCTAATACTCTTCACTTTCGTGTCGCACAATGTGTGTGTGAGTGTGGGATCCGTACCAAATCTAGTCAATCGATTTTGGGTATTTTGACCAAAATTGAAAGAGAAATTTGAGACAACTACAATGATTTCTGAAATCAAAACAAAAGCTAGGGTAAAATTACAATTAGGCATATGTTCTTTTATCGTTAAAAGATATTAGTATTATAAAATGTCAGCAACCAGAAGATGCTTTAAAGATATAAATCAACATCACTGTTGAATTTGCAATGAACTCAAAATCTGCCATGCCCCTTGTATCATTTGTAATAGCCATGTTGCACCCAAGGGGTGTGGGTTAGTGGTTCAATGAAGTTGGGTTGAGCACCATGAGGTCTCAGGTTTAATTCCCAACAGAGACAAAACACCAGGTGATGTCTTCCCATCTGTTCTATCCTTGGTGGACAGAGTTACCTGGTACCTGCTATTGGTGGGAAGTGGCAGGTATCCCGTGGAATTATTCGAGGTGCGCGCAAGCTAGCCCGGACAACACGGTTATCAACAATAAAAAAGAAGGTAAGGAAATGCGTCCGTAAACAGCCTCTCTACCTTCATGGTTTGCGTACACTCTACCCTCCCAGACCCCACTTGTGTGATTTCACTGAGTATGTTGTTGTTGTTGTTGAGATGCACCTGTACTTAATTATAATTACGTATTCAAACTTGCCCTCAAAAATTCATGCATTCCTTTCCATCCAAATAGTCCACCATAATCTAGGCATATTTTTATATATCTACATTTATATATTTGAATTATTTTTAGCCGAATCCCCGCACCGGTATTAAAATTTAGATCGAGAATGATCCGACCTCTAGATCCATACACGTACCGGACACCCAAACTCGAGTCAGAACAAATTATCATTGCACTGCTACCTAGGACTTAGGTGGTATTGTGAACACCAATTATCCCAAACCACATGTAGTTAGAGAGGTGTAATAACGTAATAACCATCTTTCATCTATCCAAAGTGTGAGAGTGTATATATATTGCTTCTTCTGCTGAATTTCAGTATCTTTTCAATGTTTAAAACCTTAAATCACTTTCACTCCATCTTATCTTAAATCACTTTACTTCTACTCACTAAGTTGTTTTAACAAAGAAAGTACAACATGAGTAGGCAAAAAAAAATTTGCAAAATTAGAAAGTTGCAATAGCTAGGTGTACCTTCTTAATATGTTTCTATGGCTTCTAATTGGATCATGCATTGGTCTATCCATCTTCGAAATAAAATCAGAACTTGGAGAGAAAATAAGGATTTATCTAGCATCTCACATCTTGTGCACATATAAGAGTGAACCTATGAAATATAAACCCTGATGAATCATCCTTGAGTACATTTACACAATATATCAATAAATTACACCTCAATCCTAAACTAGATGGGATAGACTACAAGAATCCTCTACACCTCTTCCTCTCCATTAGGTTTATTCATCCCAGTATTAAATAATGTATTCTAAGACAAACTATAAGTTATCTAAAAAACTAAAAATCAAACTCCAATTTCTACGTTACATATAAGCCTCTAACATAACAGAAAACACTTCTGGCGAACACGTGAACATATTTTAGACTAGAAACAAGAACAATTTTATTTTTTTGAGAAAGGTAACAGTCTAACCAAAAAAAACAATGCCTTAATTTTAACTAATTGGTATCACCTATATGGATCATTTGCTTCGGCTGTTATGTTATTGGCTTAATCTGTATGAATTTCAAGAGATAATAAGTTTTTGAAGAGAACTCCTACGTCAAAAAAGGAAGTCTTCGAAGAGAACTTCTTCCATGCGACTTTATATCAACCTTTAAAAAAGAAAAAATGGAACCTACCTTGTTCAATTTTAGCATCTTTAATCATCATATTATCGCACCTGTGGACCACTACATTTGAATACATTCTATCAAAAGTAATCTTTTTATGTTATCGAATCTTGTATAAACACAAGCCCATCTCAATATCTTCATTTATACAACACTTCTGATACATTGGGGCTTAGAGACCCATATTCATTTCAAAACAATATTGTAAAACCATCTTATGAAACTTTCTTTCCACTTACATAAGTATTCTTTTATCGTACATCACTCTTCCATGTCAGCCATCCTATTTCAATTTTATGTGTGAAATTTCCATACTTGGTGTCATTCTCTTAGAAGACCGTGCCTAGACATTTGAATTATCTGCAATTCAGCACTACATTCTTACTTAATTTCACTTCAACTTCATTCTCCTTAAGAAGGCTAAACTTACTATGAATAAATTTGTCCTACTACTTATCCAAACATCCTCAGTTTCTAAATTACTTTCCGTACGTCAAACTTATGAGAGCATTTGAGCTTTTCGTTTTAACTTTGGAATCCTTGCAACCTAATTTAAGAGCTCAATGGCTCCAATCTAATAGTTATTCCAGCAGTTCTGTTTATCTAGTATTGTCATCACGGTCTCTTTATGTATGTACTTCTGGCGTCATTCTCGGTTTCACTTTCTAACAAAGATAAATAGGAAGCATGTTATGGGAGAATGCTTTACGACAGAATTCAAAAGGCAGGAAATAGTGGAGCATCAAAAGATGAAAGAAATAAGCAGGTCTCAGTGGACACAGATCAAAGGATACCAGAATGCCCAGAGTTCAACTTTAGAAATTAATGATTTACTGACTCCCCACTTTTTAGAAGTTAGATGTCTCTTTTTCTAAATTCCACGAAGGAACAATGTTGTCATTTCACACAAGCCCTCTCAAGTGCTATGATCAAACAATTGAAAGTCACACCTCTAATTAACAAACTTTCAAGTCCCACGAGTAAGTGTTATTAAAATGCTGAAACGAAAGATTAAGGAAATGTACCTTCTTTGTTGGTAGCTCATAATTAACCAAGACACGGGCATAAATAGGAGACTCCCCAGAGTTAACAAGGGGAAGGCAAACATCCGTGACAACTATCACATGAGACTTTTCCTCTTCCTTCTCTGTTTCCCCTGCATCACCGTGTTTACTTGTCGCCTGCTTGTTCCACCTCATTGTAGCCTGACGAAACCTAGAGAAAACTCTTGCACGTTCCGCTTCAGGAAGATCACTGTACTGCAATTTTCACAAATATATGTTCAATCAATCAATCAACTAGTTGAGACTCCATATCAATTCCATCCATTAAGACTAATTTCATTCAAATAACATGTTTAACATTCAAATCAAGAGTGAAAGGAGAAAAACACATCTAAAGTATTCTAGATTTTTTTTTGAGTTTCATACCTGAACTATCAGTTGTATGAGTTTCATACCTAAACTATCACCAACTATTTAGCAAAACACACACCAACTATTAGTTGCTCCAGTTTCACCTTGAACTTGTGAAACTCAAACAACTAATAGTTTTTGTGTGTTTTGCTAAACAGTTGATGATAGTTCAGGTCTAAAACTCAAAATACCAGCTATGACTCAATTTCAAAGTTCCAAAATAACTTTATCCATTATATGAATCCTCTGCAACCATCTAGTTCTATTTTCGCCCAATAATTCCCATAACAGATAATCAATGTAGATTTAACAACTTAGTCAATTGATAAATTTGCAACAAAGAGGAAAACGGTAATTGAGAGAGAACCAGAGCGTCGATTGTAATATGTGAGAGACTAGAGAGTGCATAGCAAACAGCATCAAGCTCATCACGTGTGCTGCAGCTAACAACAATAGGTAAGGACCGAAGCCGGCCAGCCATGCTCAATAAATCCACCAAAGTCTCCTGTTATTTCAATTCTAGTTTCAATATAAGTATGAAAAGCGCTAATGGTTAACGGAATTGGAGAATAGGAAAAGCAGTTACCATTTTGAACTGAAGTCTATCGACGGCGAGGTAGAAATGACGTTGCTGGCTCAAACTGAAGCTTGATGGAGATGTCGATAATGAAGCTTCGTTCGATTCCATTAATGGAGAATTTTGCTGCGCTGGAAATTTTGAAGAAACAAGTCGCTGCTTCACGGATTGAGCCTTCTATTTCCCTACTACTTTGCAGACACTTTCAATATTCCAAAAGATAGGAAAGGGTAAATTTCATGTATTTTCACGTCATTATCATATCACCTTCTTCATAAAATTTACTACTCCCTCCAGGCTCCAACCCAAAGTTTAAGAAATAAAATAAAATTTTAAAACGAAAAAAAATAAATATTTGAGATGAATTAAAATAAAAAATAAGTCACGTAAATTGAAATAAAGAGAGTACAACTTAACTACTGCTATTACTTTAAAATGAAATTATCACCTTAGTAAAAAGAGAAAGCTATTACTTTAAAATAAATTTGTCACCTTAGTAAAAAGATAATATAGTTAGTATCCAACACAAAAATTATTAAGTTTTGATGAGTATATTAGCAAAAAATAAAATTCAAATAATTTAAAATACTTAATATTTCAATGAATGATTTATCTTTTATTTTTTAAAAAATTTTAGTAAAGGAAATTGAATTAAAAAGTATCGACCTTCGAGTCAAGTTCACAAGTCAAGATAGTGAACATGTATAATTGACTAATCTTGTAGGTAAATATTAAAACTTATTAAGTTGAGATGAAAATTCAAAATCATACACTTAATAAACATAAAAATTCAAGATCAAGTATTTAAGGTAAAAAATTAAGACGGACATTTTGAAGAGACTAAGAGTCAAACGGGTCGGGCTGACCCGGCCCACTAAGCAAACCCGGCCCGGTATGACTCGATCCGGTCAGCCCACGGGTTGTAGGGTATCGGGTCCCGAGTTGGATTATTTTCTGGTTTGGGCCCGATTAATCTGGCCCGGATATTTTTTATTTTATTTTTTAAATCGAATTTTGTACAAAATTGGACCGTTGGGCCCAATGGCTATATTACCGTTTGGGCCTTTAAAACGGCTCAAATGGCATTTTTAAATTAATATATATATATATATATTATTATTATTATTATTTTATTTTTTAATCCCAAAAAAAAATCTATAAATACCCTACACTCTCAAATCACTTTTCACACAAACTTTCATTCTCTCAAATCTCATTCTCTCTCAATTCTCAAATATTCTATATATTTAAATTCTTAAAGTGCTCACTTTAATTTTTAAATTTTGCGATTACAAAGTACGAGTGGAAGTTTCCAAAGTCGCAACCTTCGAATACTTTCAAAATTTGGTATTATCGCTTCATCTCTTACGTTTAATTTTTAATTAGTGTATTAATTGTTGAATATTTTATTTTATTAAATTTGTGTTTTGAATTTTTTTAGTTTAATTTATATTTAAAAAATTTTGTTCCGGAAGTGGTAGTGGTAGCAAAAAACTAATTAATAGCGGTAGAGGTACTTCAAGTAGTAGATATACCCGTGTGTCTTCGCCTACCGCTTGGTACATCTTTTGAGGAAGAAATAGGTGTAGGTGCTCACGATATGGATTATGTAGAAGCTCGGGAAAATTACGGTATAGAAGAAGAAAATGAAGTAGATGCGGTTAATTTAGACGAAGATGATGAAAATATTGGTGAGACACCTGCAGTAGAAAATGCTAATGTTATATCTGAATCGGTTAATCTCCCTTCCCATCCTCCCCGTGCCCAAAGAGCTTGTAGAACAACTAGTATTGCATGGCAATTTTTTGAACGTATATCAGATACTGAGGTGCAGTGCAATATTTGTCAACAAATATATAAACATAAAAGCGGAGGCAAGCAAGGGAGTATGGGTACGTTAATGAGATATATAGGTGATGCTTATGAAAGAGAGTTAAATATTGCACGAGGTAGTGGGGATATTGGTGGGCCAACGCAAACTAGAATTGACCCAGCAACCGGCCAGGTAATGAAGAAGTATAATAAATTGAGGGACCGAAAAGAAATAACTAAAATGATAGTTGTGGGTTGTTTGCCTTTTAGTTTTCCTTCTTCTGATGTCTTTATTCATTATATTCAAGCAATTTATAATCCTATGTTTAATGGTGTTCCTAGAAATACTTGTCGGTCTGATATTTTTAGACTTCATTCACAATATTATTTTTATTTATCAACATTGTTAAAAAATTATTCAATATAGATTGTCCCTAACTTCTGATCTTGGTCTTGCTGTAAATAAAAATGATTATTTAACCGTTATATGATGAAAATCGTAAACATACTGAAGATTTTATTGTTGATTCGATTGTTAAAGTTGCAGAATTTTATGGTATCGAAAATAAAATCTTATGTATTGCTTTTGATAATGCTTCTAACAGCAAGACTGTTATAACAAAGTTAAAATCTAAGTTATCTCCACCGTTACCTGAAAATGTTCATATTAAGTGTGCCTGTCATATATATAATTTAATTGTAAAAGATGGTCTTGAGTTTTTTGAGCTTTATATTGAAAAAATTCGGCTTGCCGTTGGTTTTATTCAAGGAAATAATCGAAGAAAAAAAATAAAAAATTTAAAGTTAAATGTCAAGAAAATAGACTTGCGCCGATATTGATGACTGGGGAAATTGGTATTACATGGAATTCTACGTATGATTTTTTAAAAACTTGTTATAAATATAAATTTCCTATTACACTAGTTTTTAACCAATATTGTGGTTCATTTATTGATTCTGCTGATTGCATGCTACATGATTCTGATTGAGTTGTAATTAATGATCTTGTTAAGTTTTTTGAAAAAAATTATATAGCTACGATTGATTTTTCCGGTGCTTATTATGCTACTGGTTGTAATATTTTGGCATATATAGCCGATTTCTGGTTTGCTCAAAGAATATAAAATTAAAGAAGGTTATAAAGAAACTGTTGTTGTCATGCTTACTAAATTTTAAAAATATTTTTTCTCGATTCCCCCTATTTACTTGGTTGGTACTATGCTAAATTCGTGCATGAAATATAATACCATGTGCCACTTTAGTACTCTTATTTATGCTAACTTATAAATAAATACTAACAATGATTCTGAACAAGTACAACCTGATTTGTGGACGGCTAAGGGTGATGCGAATAAATACATAGAAAAATTATATAATCACTATACTAATTTAGTTGATTTAGCCGTACCTACAAATATCACTCCAACTGTCGCTCCTCATCCTCTCGAGAAGCCATCATCTTCTAAAAGGCCGGCGCATAGTGGTTTTCCTGATTCTTTTTATGATTTACCTTGTTGGAACAGTGTTGATGAGAGAGTTTACACATCAACTTATCGGGAAAAGCTTAAATATTATCTTCGATCGTCGCCAGAGGATCGCAGACGACGGATCAACACGTTGGATTGGTGGAGGAGTAATGAAACATAATATCTTATACTTTCAAGATTAGCTAGAGATATCTTGAATGTTCCAATGTCAACTGTTGCATCAGAGAGCGCTTTTAGTCAGAGACGACAACAACTTGGAGACAACCAGCACTCATTGGGAAGCAATGCAATGAATATTCTAGTTTGCCTCAAAGATTGGATTAGAGCGGAAAGAAGAAATCAATGAATGGAACCGGAGCCGAACGACGAGCAGGAATTTGAAGAAATTATATCTTCACGGGAGAACTCAACAAAATCAAGTCCAATGCATAGTTTTGCCTCCATTGACTTTGACTATCCTATGCAAGTTCCCGTTAATATTAACATGAATGAGTTGGAAAAAATGATGCATAATTTGTAGATTTTTGATTCATGTAAATTATAAATTTTGGATCATTTCGCAATCAATAAAATTCAACATTCATTCACTCCTTAGTCCTTCCTTTGTAATTTTTTTCATTTAATGATTTAAATTGAATTTCTAGTTTAAATTAAAAACTTACTTTTAATGTATTATTAATTTACTATCAAGTATTATTAATTTATTATATTAAGTAGCATATGTTTTGTATATTTGTGCATATATCTTCTATAGATGTGTATATTTAATGTATACATGTGTATATGTTTTATAAATTGTATATATATTGTAGTATATATATATATATATATATATATATATATATATATATTGTAATATATGTTTTATTTAAAGTAGTACATATATATTGAATGATGCGTATATATGTGTATATATCTTCTATAGATGTGTATATTTAACGTATACATGTGTATATGTTTTATAAATTAGTATATAACTATATATAACTATAACTATAACTATATATATATATATATATATATATATATATATATATATATATATTAATATATATATATTAATGTATATATATTCTAGTATATGTTTTATTTAAAGTAGTACATATATATTGAATGGTGCGTATATATGTGTATATATCTTCTATAAACGTGTATATTTAGCGTATACATGTGTATATGTTTTATAAATTAGTATATAACTATATATATATATATTGTAATGTATATATATTGTAGTATATGTTTTATTTAAAGTAGTACATATATATTGAATGGTGCGTATATATGTGTATATATCTTTTATAGATGTGTATATTTAACGTATACATGTGTATGTGTTTTATAAATTAGTATATAACTATATATATAGATTGTAATGTATATATATTGTAGTATATGTTTTATTTAAAGTAGTACATATATATTAAATGGCACATATATGTGTATATATCTTCTATAGACGTGTATATTTAACGTATACATGTGTATATGTTTTATAAATTAGTAATTAGTATATAACCATATATATAATTATATATACTGTAGTATATATATATATTGTAGTATATTTTTTTTTTAAAGTAGTACGTATAGTCGTATATATTGAATGTTACGTATATATGTGTAATTGTGTATATATTTTTAAAACTCTAATGTAGTATATACTATATATATAGTGTATATATATTGTTTAACGTATTTAAAATGTATATAGGTGGGTATATTTAGTGTATATTAAAAAAACTTTTTTTCTTTTTTTTGACCGGATTTTTAATCGGGTTTGACCGAATTTAGGTGAGTTTGACCGAGTTGGATTAAGTGGGCCGAATTAGGGTTGTTTTTAAAATTTTTACTGTTGAACCTGGACCCGAACCACTTAACCACAACTCGGACCCAACCCAGCTAAATTTAATGGTCCGATTCCAAGTTGACCCGACCCGACCCACTTAACACCCTTAGTCCAAAGTGTATAAAGTAAGTAACTATTAAAAAATGAAACAAAAGTATAAAATTATGCTATCTCAAAAATTGTGTATTTTTTCTTTATGGATAAGGTGATATCATATTAAGGTGAGTAGCATACAGTGGTTCAGCAAACTAATCTGGTTCAACTAGGAGTAGAATTCTGCTGCAGCTAGATATTACAACTTTTTACTTGTTTAACAAAATTAGTTCCTAATATGTCCGTCCATAAAGCTTTAGGTGCGCACATAGGAAAAACTATAGAAATGGTCTCACTCCCTAATCGTTGTGTTCTTTCACCTTCCTTAATTAGAGGATCCGCCATCTTATTTTATTCTCTGTAACTATATTTTACCATTAAATTGCCTAACTTTATCAACAGTGACTTATATTCTCCAATCAGGGCATCATATAAAAAATTTCATTAGTAAACATTGAAATGATTTATTTAGAGTCAGCACTGATGTAAATACGAGTGAGATTATTACTCTTTACAATCATAAGACCTTCTAGGAGAGCCATGAGCTCCATTTGAATCTCTTTGTGAAGTCGAGGATCCAATCCTCCTTATGGTTCTTGACTACTTCTCCCTCCCTATCCCTCCTTTTTTTTGGGTTGTCCAAATAAGTTCCATCATTATTTAGCATGTCGGAGTTTCTTGAATGTAAAATTCATTCAACATATATGATGGTAATATGAAGTTTGATACCCATATGATTTACAAAAAAAAATAAAATCACATAGGCTCCATATAAGGAGATCTAGTAATCATATTATCTAATTTTCGTAAGAATTCTAGCATTCACAATATAATTTCAAGTACCAAAGATATGACATGAAATATTACACATTAAACATACATGATAAAAGTATAAAAAATAATTTATTTTAAATTACTAGCAATCCTTGCAAAAATATCAAATGTACAATTATTTTCCCAAATTGGATCTTAATTCTTTTATTTTTTCAACTCGCTAATAAATCTTGCATAAGTACTTTGGAAAATTAAACGACATAATTGTGCCAAATTGCTCCACGCTGGGAGTCATGGGCCGACATTGACGAAACCGGACAAATATCGCGGTGAGAAATGTAATTAGATAATAAATTTGGGTAAGAAAAGAAAAAGACAAAAGGATAATCCCTAATGTTTAGCTCATTTTGCTTCTCTCTCTAAAAACGAAAGAGAAGTGATCGCTCTCTATTGTCCGACGACTAGAGCAGTAGGGCTTCTCTTAACGTCATTCGCTCTTTCTCTTTCTATCTCTAGACGCGGCGCACGTTAAACATCGCCGTCATTTATCATACGCCGTCGGAGGTAAGCTCATTATCGTACGCCTACCTGCTCATTTTCACCTGATCCAACGACCCGATTTCCCATCCAAACCCTAATCTATCTAGCCAAGCCAAGCAATACTGTTCAATTACCCGTTCTAATTCGATTTATTACCGGTAATAAGAAATTTGTCCCCTATTGAGGTTATTTAGGTGAGAGTGGGTTGGTTCCTAGGGTTTTGTTATTTGATAAACATTCTTTTTGGGGGCTTGGGGAAATATTTGTTATATATACTATTTGATGCGTTGTGGGTTTCTGATATGGCCAATCATGGCGGTGTTGGGAGCAAATTCGTGTCTGTGAATTTGAATAAATCATATGGACAGTCTTTTCATCATCATGATAATAAATCTTATAGTGGTTCTTATGGACAGGCCGCGTCAGTCGGCCGTGGTCGGTCGGGTAGTGGAGGGATGGTGGTTCTGTCACGGCATCGGAGTGCCCAGAAAGTTGGACCGAAATTATCTGTACCACCCCCCTTGAATTTGCCTTCATTGAGGAAAGAGCATGAAAAATTTGATTTATCGGGATCTGGTGGTGGGACATCAGGAGGTGGTGGTCAAGGAAGTGGGCCGAGGCCATCGTCTTCTGGTATTGGTTGGACTAAGCCTGCTGCTGTTGCATTGCAAGAGAAAGATGTAAATAGTGATGGTCAGGTTGTTGATGGTTTGGATCATACTGGGCATGGTATTGATGGTATTAACCAGGTTAGTGGATCGTATATGCCTCCTTCAGCTCGTGTAAGTGGTACTGGAGCTGCAGTTACTGGTCCTGCAAAAGCATTTCCTTCGACAGTTGAGAAAGTCTCAGTTTTGAGAGGTGAGGATTTTCCTTCTCTTCAAGCTGCGTTGCCTGTCTCTTCTGGACAGACAAACAAGCAAAAGGATAGTTTGAGTCAGAAGCAGAAGCGAGTATCTGGTGAAGGATCATCTGATGAGCAAAGGGACAGTTACAACACGAGTTTGTCGGTTGATATGCGTCCTCATGGACACTCTTCACGTCATGCAACTGGAAATGGCCCGTCAGAAAATGGGTATGAAATTCATGGTTTGAGCACTGCTCGCAGGGTGGATCAACCTCGGAAGCAGGACGATTTCTTTCCAGGGCCACTTCCACTAGTCCGGTTGAATCCTAGATTTGATTGGGCTGATGATGAACGGGACACTGGACATGGATTTTCAGATAGGGGCAGAGATATTGGGATTTCAAAAGTTGATAATTATTGGGATAGGGATTTTGACATGCCTCGAACTAGTGTGTTACCCCATAAAGCTGCTCATAACCAATATGAAAGGAGGGCTGCTAGAGAGAATCTGACTGGGAATGGGTTTTCCACTGACCAGAGAGGTGACAGCTATAGCAGGGATCTCAGAATACCTAGTAGAGAAGGTAGGGAAGCAAGCACATGGAGGAACTCAATCCTTCCTAGAGATGGTAATGTTCCAGATGTTGCAACTGACAGAAATGCCATTAGCTCGGGTGGATCTGTTGTTAACAAAGATATAGTGAAAGAGAACAAGTATGTCCCACCACATTTTGGTGACACTGCTCGTGATGGAAGCTTTACTGGAAATCGGGATTATTCACATGGAAGGAATGACACGGGTCTTGTTACCGACGGCAAACAACGCTGCAATCATGCAACAACATCATCCAACAGTCGAGGGGTCGAGCACATAACTCAAGATCGCCTTGGTAGTGAACTGTCCAACAGATACAGACGTGATGGATTTCAGACCAACGCTGGGTCAAAATCTTCATTTGCATCTGTTGGGAGATCACTGCATATGGGTGACCCTGTTCTGAATGTGGGCAGGGAGAAAAATGTCCATTCAAGGGGTGAAAGGCCATACAAAGAGGATCCATACCTGAAAGACTTTGAATCTGCAGGATTTGATGAAAGAGATCTCTTTTCTGGAGGTCTTACTGGGGTGATCAAGAGAAAAAAGGATGTAGCTAAGCAGACTGATTTCTATGATCCTGTCAGAGAATCTTTTGAGGCTGAACTGGAGCGAGTTCAAAAGATGCAAGAGCTTGAACGGCAGCGAGTTATGGAAGAACAAGAAAGAGCACTGGAGCAAGCTCGAAGGGAGGAAGAGGAGAGGCAGAGACTGATTAGAGAAGAGGAAGAACGTCGGCTAAAGTTGGAAGAAGAAGCACGAGAAGCTGCTTGGAGGGCAGAACAAGAACGTCTTGATGCAGTAAGAAGAGCTGAAGAGCAGAGAATTGCGAGAGAGGAAGAGAAAAGGAGGATCTTCATGGAGGAAGAAAGGAGGAAGCAGGCTGCTAAACAAAAACTTTTGGAATTGGAGGCTAAGATAGCCAAGAGGCAGACTGAAGTGACTAAAGTTGATACTTTAATTGTCACCACTGAAGAGAAAGTATCTGCCATGAGCAAGGAAATTGATGTTTCAGGGGCATCCGATGTGGATAATTGGGATGAGAGTGAAAGGATGGTGGAACGGTTGACAACTTCAGCATCTTTTGACACACCCGTCTTAAGCAGATCTTCTGAGGTAAGTTCTCAGCACTACTCTCGAGAGGGTTTCACAGATTATCCAGACAGAGGAAGACCTTTTAATTCATGGAGAGGAGAGGTATTTGAGAATGGAAGCAGCTCATCAATGCACCTACGAGATCAAGATATTGGTCATCATAGTCCAAGAAGGGATGTTTCTGCTGGTGGCAGAGCAGCAGCTCCCCAGAAAGATTTATCGGGAGCAACTGGATATTTGGCTTCTGGGAGTTATGCCAGAGGTGGACGAGAAGGATATACAGATGAATTTGGCCATCGGAAAGAGCATAGGTGGAATGTTTCTATGGATGCCGATCCATACATCAGGAACAGGGACATGGACGCAGAGTTCAATGATAATCTTGCAGATAGGTATGGTGATCTGGGTTGGGGGCAAGCTCGTTCTCGTGGCAATACTCGCTTCCCTTACCCAGACCGGCTATATCAAAATTCCGAAGCTGATGAGCCTTACTCCTATGGTAAGTCAAGGTATGCTGTGAGACAGCCACGAGTACTTCCTCCACCTTCACTTTCTACTATGCAGAGAACTTTCAGGCGTATGAATGATCACCCTGGTTCATCAAACCTTGTTGACAACCATTATCCTCATCCCCGGGGAGGTGAATCTACAAGGCAGACAGGTTATTTTGGTGGCCATCCATCTGAACTTATTGCTACCCAGCAAGAGAGTGCTCTTGCAGACGACAAAAATCTGAATAAAGATATGACCCCAAGATGCGATTCACAATCTTCTCTATCTGTCACAAGCCCTCCAAACTCTCCTCCTCATCTCTCTCACGATGAGTTGGACGATTCTGAGGATTCTCCTTCAGAATCTGTTGTGGCAGAAGGTAAAAATGCAAGTCTCTCTGGATATGAATGTACTCTATTAAATGATAATTCTGCAAAAGATGCCATGAAGATGGCTTCCAGCTCTCTCTCTGCCACGGAGGATGAAGACTGGAATGTGGAAGATAATGGTGAATTGCAGCAGCAAGAAGAGTATGATGAGGATGATGATGGTTATAGGGAAGAGGATGAAGTGCGTGAAGCAGATGATGAGAATCTTGACCTGAACCAAGAGTTTGAAGATCTGCAATTAGGTGAGGGAGATTCGTCTCACAATTTAGATAATTTGGTTTTGGGCTTTGATGACGGTGTTGAAGTTGCACTACCAAGTGATGATTTTGAGAGGAACTCAAGGAATGAAGAAAGTGTATTTGATAGACCTGAAACCTCTGAAGGTGGATCTATAAATGGGGTTCAAGTCGATGAAAAATGCCTTCATCCTTTGGAAGGGGCCCCTGGGCCATGTTTGGATAGCTCCTCTGACAGGGTCCAAGAAGCTGAAAAAATTATGCAACAATCTGAGTGTAGACCTAGTACTGAACCTCACACTTCAGCAGCGTCACATTTATTGGATGGTGTTGATGCTTATTGTGGCCCTAGCCTATGTCCTCAGCAAACTTTCTCATCTGTTGGCACCCCATCTTCTGTTGGTCAGACTAGTGTGTCAAGTATAACGTCTTCTAGTCGACCTGACTTACCTGTTAAGCTTCAGTTTGGACTGTTTTCGGGTCCTTCTCTGATACCTTCTCCAGTTCCGGCCATCCAAATTGGTTCCATTCAAATGCCTCTTCATCTCCATCCACCAGTTGGTCCATCCCTTTCTCATATGCATCCATCACAGCCTCCTATCTTCCAATTTGGTCAGCTTAGGTATTCATCTACTGTCACACAAGGGATTCTGCCAATCACTGCTCAGTCAATGTCTTTTGGTCAGCCCAATGTGCAAGCTCATTACAATGCCAATCAAAACTCCGGAGGTTCTATGCCTCCCCAACCTTCTCAAGGTGCTTCTACTTCCAGTCAGATGAAAGACAATGTTCAATCTCTTTCAGCAAATCAGGGACATGGTTCTGTAGCGAGGCCTGGAGGACCTCATGAGAGTAAGCCAGTACAAGGCAGTGCAGAAAACAAAACTCTTACGGCCAACATTGCGGGGATTGCTGGTGCTAGTGATAGAAAACTTGTGTCAGAGTTAGATATCCAAGTTGAAGCTAAGAGTTTGAATAATGCAGATAGGCATGTGCAGCCTTCTAAGGAGAAGGAATCTGATGGCAACCTGTCCTCTGTGCTGCCATCAATTCAGTCAGTTTCTTATGAGAGAAATTCTGCTGGCGGCAGGGCTCAGGGCCGAGCATACAGCAACAAGGGGAAAAGATTCACATATGCTGTAAAAAGTTCTAGTTTTAGGTCATCTTTCCCGGTTTCTGACGGTCCTTATTCTGAGCCGAGTAGATTTCAGAGACGACCTCGTCAGACAGTTCAGCGAACTGAGTTTCGAATCCGGGAAAATTCAGATGGTAGGCAATCATCTAGCACTGGTTTTTCTAATGATTCTGGTCATGGTGATAACTTAAATCATAGTGGGCGAGCTGCCACAGTGGTTCTTGCAAAAAGTGGATCAAAGAGAGGATCATATTCTGGTAAGATATTGAAGCAAAATGCGGAGTTAGATTCTAAGTCAACAAATGCTGATTCTGAGGAGGTTGACTCTGGTATCAAGCCAAGCAAAGATGACGGAAGGGAATCACTGCACAAAAATCAGAATATCTCACACGGTGGCGAGGGAAATCTAAAAAGGAACGTATCCGAGGAGGATGTTGATGCTCCATTACAGAGTGGTGTTGTACGTGTTTTTAAACAGCCTGGCATAGAAGCACCTAGCGATGAAGATGACTTCATTGAAGTCAGGTCTAAGAGGCAAATGCTGAATGATCGACGAGAACAAAGAGAAAAAGAAATCAAGGCGAAATCCCGTGTTTCCAAGGTATTATGACTTACCCATGTTTACTTTTACCATCTTTTGGTACTTATCCGGTGTTATCTGTAACCTACTTTTTGTCATGTTCTCAGCCTCCACGCAAACTTCGGACGACCAGACAAAGTAGTGCAATTTCAAATAGCCCAAATAAAATCTCTGTGTCTGTGGGTGTAGAAATACCAAATAAGAGTAATTATTCAGATATTATTGGTTCAGAGGTGCAAGGATCTGTTTATAAGGATGCGTCCACTGGATTTACTACTGTGGTGTCGCAGCCACTGGCTCCAATTGGAACACCTGCAGGGAGCAATGGATCTCAGGCTGATAAGCAATTTCATACAGCCAAGTATGTGTGCTCTAGTTACTAAATTTAGCCAAAGAACTTCTGGACCTCCTGAAATGCTCATCTTTGTGTTGTTTGTTTACTTCTACAGGTCGCACCAAACCACTTCTAGTGGTGGTGTTTCTGCTGGTGGAGATGACCTTGAGCCACGCTTGATGTTTGAGAGCAAGAAAAATGCAGAGAATGTTCCATCATCACCTCTAAACTCATGGGGCAGTGCACA
Organism: Capsicum pubescens; assembly: GCA_030864215.1. Lineage (NCBI taxonomy): Eukaryota > Viridiplantae > Streptophyta > Magnoliopsida > Solanales > Solanaceae > Capsicum > Capsicum pubescens. The sequence continues at coordinate 195,561,835 of CM061539.1, read as the reverse complement.
GATCAATCAACAGGTATTCTCATTCTTCAGGTGTTGTGCCACTCAATAACTGTGATGTTTGATGCAGCCATGTTTTACCAGTTCCAGTTAGATTATTGTCATTTCTTTTGTTAGATTGTATTCTGACTGAATGTGCAAGGAATAGTTCGATGCTGTATTCTCGCCTTTTTTCCATATTTGAGCCAAAATTCAAAAACATTTTTTTTCTTGAATGTCAGATAGGTAATGCCTTACTTTATTTCTGGATTTTGTTTACCACATGCTTTAAATGATCCCGGATATTCACATATTTTAACACTTAGTTATTGGTGTTGCAATTGTTCGTTGGTCTTTTGTTTATCAGATTGTTGAATATGTGATCTATTTTCTTTGTGGTTTGTTATTCCTGTAATCGTTGGCTCTGAGAAATTTTCTAACTCACTTTGGCATAGGTTATGGCCTTGTCACAGAGCCAACTTGAAGAGGCTATGAACCCTGCTAGGTTCGAAGCACATGTAGCTTCTGTTGGAGCTCATGGCAGTGCAGTTACTGAGTCCGTTTTACCGTCACCATCCATCTTAACAAAAGACAAATCTTTTTCTTCTGCTGCAAGCCCAATTAACTCCCTTCTTGCTGGCGAGAAAATTCAATTTGGTAACCCGCCTTGAAATCTCATATGTATGTATCTTCAAGTTATGATTATTTTATGTGTATAATCTGACCCCCATGCTTACCAGGTGCTGTTACATCGCCAACGGTCCTTCATACTAGTAGTCGTGTTGTTTCACATGGGATTGGAGCTCCAGGTTCTAATCGATCTGAAGTGCAAATTTCCCGTAATATTTCTCCAGATGAAAATGATTGTACCCTTTTCTTTGAGAAAGATAAATGTGCAAATGATCCATGTCTAAATGTACAAGATTCTGAGGCTGAAGCTGAAGCAGCTGCTTCTGCTGTTGCTGTAGCAGCTATCAGTAGTGATGAAATGGTCGGGAGTGGACTTGGGTCCGCTATTTCAGAAGCTAAACCTTTTGAAGGTACAAAATCTGGAATATCCGAATATGCTTTGTTTATCATCTGATTATTCTGTCACTTGCCTGTATTAATCAGTCTGTTTTATGATAGGTGATCAGCAATTGAGTAGCCAATCAAGGGCAGAAGAGTCTCTCAGCGTATCTCTTCCTGCTGATCTCAATGTTGAAACTCCTCCGATATCATTGTGGCCGCCCCTGCCAAGTCCCCAGAATTCTTCGAGCCAAATCCTATCTCATTTTCCCGGTGGCCCACCATCACATTTTCCTTTCTATGAGATGAATCCTGTGTTGGGTGGTCCTATTTTTGCCTTCGGTCCTCATAAAGAGTCTGGTGGCTCCCAATCGCAGTCACAGAAAGCTACTGTATCTAGCTCAGCGCCTCTTGGTGCATGGCAACAATGCCATTCTACGTTGGACTCATTCTATGGTCATCCAGGAGGGTTCACTGGCCCTTTCTTAAGCCCACCTGGAGGTATCCCTGGGGTTCAAGGTCCGCCGCACATGGTGGTCTATAATCACTTCGCTCCGGTTGGACAGTATGGCCAGGTTGGATTGAGCTTTATGGGTACCACTTATTTACCTTCTGGAAAGCAGCCTGATTGGAAGCACGCCCCTTCATCCTCTGCAATGGGTCTCACCGAGGTGGATATGAATAACGTAAATATGACTGGTTCTCAGCGGAATTTATCGAATATGCCTGCTACTGTTCAGCACCTTGGCCCTGCTTCACCAATTATGCCGATAGCTTCTCCTTTGGCCATGTTTGATGTATCTCCATTCCAGGTAATGAATGCCATTGCATCATTGATGGAACAAAAAGAGGAGGGCTTATAGAATCATTCACCCCATTGTGGTGGTGTATGCATGTCTATTTTAATTGCTCACTTTATCGATTTTGAAATAATCATAATTGTCTTCATTTTGTTTCGTCTTGTATGACTTATTGATTCATTCCTAAGAGTATGAACTCTGTAATGCCCTAGATTTTTGTTATATGATCTATTTAGTGCAAGCAGTTCTCTCATATAGCCTTTTGCTTTGCTTTTGGTTCATCTCAGACTTCACCTGAAATGCCTGTTCAAGCTCGCTGGTCTCATGTCCCTGCATTGCCTCTTCATTCTGTTCCCATTTCTCACCCCTTGCAGCAGCAAGCTGAAGGCACATTGCCTCCTAAATTTGGGCATGGTCATTCGGTTGATCAGCCATTGAATACCAATAGGTTCTTGGAATCTCATCCTCCAGAAGCCTCTGATGGTACCACCCCCAGTTTTACTGTTGTGACAGATGCCAATGCAGCTCACTTTCCTGTTGAATTGGGTCTTGGAGATTCCTCCAAGTCTGGGGCTACCGGTGGCTCTGCTCAGAGTCTAGCCAGTCAAAGCTCTTCTGGATGTGCTAATGCAGATGCTGGCAAAATTGATGTTCTCAGAAATGGCGTCAGCAACAGCGGTAAAGATCAAGGTCTCGGTGGTTTCAAAATGCAGACCCAACAGAAGAATGCCTCTGCTCAGCAGAATCAAACTGCAGGCTACAACTATCACAGGGGTGGTGGGATGTCTCAGAGAAATATGTCTGGAAATGATTGGCCCCATCGCAGAATGGGTTTCCATGGCCGAAATCAGTCTTTGGGCGCGGTTCCGTCTACTAAGGTGAAACAAATATACGTGGCTAAGCAGACCCTTAGTGGGACAAAAACCATGGGATGAGCAAAAACCACATGGCTGTTTAGGGATCTTGATAGGTAAGGATCTGTTATTTGAGTATCTATCATATGTCAGTGGGACAATCAAGCTAGTTTTGTTACCTTCTTGCATTTATGGCCTCTGAAAATAACTTAATTTGGACTTTAGATGATTGGTGGTGATTATAGTGATCCTCTCAATTTTGTCCCGAATATGGATTACTAAGTTGTGGTTTGGCTGCTGAGATTTGAAATTGAACCTTGTGCCCGGCTGTTATCTGCAAAACTTTAGGCAGCTGCTTATTGTTTGGCTTCTTATTTAGTCCCTTTGGTATTTGTTAATATCAAAACAAAAGGAACATGCTATTTCTGGTGTAACCGGCTCTTGTTTTGCTTTAGAACAGCTTATGTTCGCCTGGAAAATGAAATGCTTGGAACCTTTCCCATTTATCGTCACTGTTAAATGATAACTAAGTGATGGGATGCCTGCTCGATTAGATAAACAGTACCTGAGCATGGATAACAACTGATCCATGCAAGGTGTCTAAGAGTTCTTTTAGTGCTCAATTAGATAAACAGTACTCGTCTCATCTGAATGCCTGCAAATGTTTCTGTATATGGCGAGTCTAATACTTGACATTGATTCTGGTGGAAATGCTCGATGTTGAAAGGAATATTTAGACTATAATGATGTCCTATCCTTGATTGAAAGGGCCATAAAGTCGTCATCTGCCAGTCTATGAGACGCTTTATTATATTTATCATCAAACGTCCTCGCAATTACCAAAACAAGTAAGCATTCTATCTCAATTATGCGGTGTAGTTTCATTTGTGGCAAGAGATGCTAAGTAACTACTATTTTAGAAGGTATGTGTATATGTATATTTATACGAGAGCAATTATATGCATTACTGGTGCACGAATAATTCAACTTCACATTAATTTGAACGTACAGTCAGTCGTACGCTAATTATAAAATACAAGTTGCTACGCTAATTATAAAATACAATGTCAACATATTGATACTCAGCGAAAGTAGAATAGTCAAATTGATACGTAATGAGTAAACTAACTCGAATCTGAGTTATACATGAGCTAGCTCAGACACTTCCATTGCAAAATTCTTTTAAAAAAACGTCAATTGAGATACATCAAGTTCAAGTGATAATTAACAATAGAATTAGAAATAGCAAGCAAACAATCAAATTACAAAATACTCCATTTCAAGAGAACCTCACACAACAGTAAAAACTCCCCTACTTATTGCTCCCCAAAACAATTTCAAGAGAACGTCACACAACAGTAAAAACTACCAAACTATGTAACTGCCACCTAGAAAAAGATTGCAACCTCAACACTCAGATTTTTTTTATTTTTTTTTTCCTTTTAAAACTCTATTTGGATGGTGGTTTGTCATGATATGATATAGTATAATTATTAAATGAATCGTGTTTATTTTGATTATTTTTTAAAATATATGGTATGATAAAGTTTAATTTCATGATTTGATAATCACAAAGACCTTCACTAACCACCGATTTAGTGGTATCCCATGATTTACTTATTTTAATTCAATTATGTCCTTACTAAAAATATAATCTTATTTTACCCTTACCCTATATTATTAAACTCCACCTCCTACCCCAGCCTTCATCCCCACCCCTTAAATTTCTTTTCTAGAAAAAAAATCAAACTTTTTTCGTATCTCACCCCACCCCACCCCATTTTAATTTTTTTTTTTGTTTAAATTCAGAACCTTTTCTTATCCCACCCTTCCCCTTCCCCCATCTGCCAGTCCCTCTTTCCCACCATTTTTTATTTATTTTTTAAAACGTTTCAATAAAAAAAAAAAATTTCTTACCCACCCACCCCTACCAGCCCCCCCCCCCTCTCCTCCAAAAAAATAATTTTTTTATTTTCAAAACTTATTTTCTTACCCGACCCGCTACTCCTACCCCAACCCCTCGCTCCACTACCCCAACCGCAAAACTCCCCCTTATCCTATTCGTTCTCATTATTTTTATTAAATATATATAAATGTTCTTACAAAATATTTTTCCTACTTGCGCAACAGACACAAAAAAAATAAGTCAGAAGCAATTTATTTTTCTACAATTTTGTTTTGAATTTCATACCAAACACACTTGTAGCATACACAACAACTGCACTCAAACTTTATATTTCTCGTTGCTGTCACGTCTCAAAACACTAAAAAAAGTAAAAAAATGCATCGAATTACATTTATTTTGATCTACTCTTTTCTTATTTTGTTAGAATTAAGTAAATTTAACAACTTAATATATTTATGTGGCATAATTCATGATAAATTAGTAGAAAAAAATTATTCAATTAATAATTATTTGTAAATTTAACATTTATAATAATTAAGAATATTTTAGTAAATTTATCAGTTACGATATAGCTTCGTACCACCAAACCAAACAATAAAATTGTTATTACATAACAGTTAATAGTGATCCAGACAATTCATCCAAATATTATATTATACTTCCTCCGTTTCAAAATAGTTTATCCTTTATGACTTGACACTCCCCTTAAGAAAATATTTATTAAAAGTTTATTTTACCAAATTAGCCTTATTAATTATGATTTAAAAAAATAAATTTGAGTAAATATACTTTGTTTAGTCATTTAATGTTGAGGGTAATATTGAAAGAACATAATAAAATACTGTTGATTTCATCAAAAGGAACAACTAAATTGAAACAAATATTTTACTAAAACGAAATGAAGGGAGTACCATATATAACCGTCCAAACAAAGTGTTAAAATTTAGCCAATCCACGGACCACGGTGGATGGGCACCCACCTCAACACTCACAAAATTCAAATTCAAAACTACAAAATATCTCCTCACATTCCGTACTAATAGCCACTCAAAAGAACTTTATGAAAGACACGAGAACGAGAAAAACATCCTGCCCTATCTGAAAACGACAACCGTAAGCTCATTAACAAGTCCTTGTTATCATTTTGACAAGTCCATCCTCTTCCAAATTCTCCCAAAAGTCATCCTTGTCATTTTCCATACTGCTTTCAACATCAATATTATCACCACCATTAGTATTATTAACAGCACCCACTGCCACCTCAGCACCATTCATCATCACATTTTGTACTTCTTCTTCCACTACTACCATTGGTGACATGTTCTCTTTAGTAACTACACCACCAATGTATTCCTCAATAGGAAAGTTGGTTTTCGCCTTTTCACCTCTAATTTCTACAGCCTTTTTGTCATAAGCTCTAGCAGCGTCCTCCGCAGTAGCAAAAGTACCAAGCCAAAGTCTTTGAGCTTTATGTGGGTTACGAATCTCTGCAACCCATTTTCCCCATGGCCTTTGTCTCACTCCCCTAAATTCCTTCTTCGTACTTCTCCTCTTCCTCTTCTTCCCCTTTTGCAGCTCCACATTGAAAGGATTCCCGATGTGATAGTTACTAGCACCTGGTTGAACTGATGAGTCCATAATAATATTCCTACGTGGCATGGAATTATCTAACGTGGCTGCATTTTGAACTCCCCGTAAAAGCTGAGCTGCCTCGACGCCATCATCGGTGCCGGAGACAACATGGTAGAGAGCTGATACCATGCAGTGATGTTCTTGGTTTCGAGTAAGTTTGTTCGTAGGAAGAGTACAGTCCTTATTCATAGTCCTTTCTAAAATAAGAAACTTAATCTGCCTGACATGGATGAGTGTGTGCGTATATATAGATTTTGTTTTGGTGATGTGGCGTGGAGTGAGCTGGCATACTGATTGCACAAGGGTGTCCCACGTGTTGGTTATTTAAGCTTTGATTAACGTGGCTATATAGGAAGAATTGACCCATGTGACTTCTTTGGAGTCAAGTGATCTTTTCACTTGACAGCAAGGCAAATCTTCTGAAGAATAATGTAATATTCGTACGTTCTAGAAAGAACATGGAACTTTCTTTTCACTAACTCTCATATCACAAAACTTCTTTTTTTCCCTTAGTACTTACTATGTCAAATGGGATGGAGGAAGTAATATATTAGAGCTTTCATCATTAGGAGATATTACCGGCCTCGTACACACAGTGACGGAGGTAGAGTAGAAGGTGTGGGTTCTCGGGAATTCACACCCGTTATCGTAAGACTTAAAATTACATAGAAAAATCGTCGAAAGTTATAAATATTAATAGGTGGGAATCCATAACTAAACCAAGGGATAACTTAGTGACATGAAAGAAGCCCTTGGAAACCCACAAGTTTAAAATTCTAGATCCGCCTCTGCGTACACATTTACTTATCTTCAATGAAATTTTACAAATTTCTTAAAGAATGATAAATTAAATTTATATTATATAGTCTTTGATGACCTGAAAATTAATTAAAATGAATATAATAATTAATGCTCAGAATACAACAAAACTTTTAAAATAATTGAACTCTAAAATTAAATTTTAAAACATTGTCATATCATAAAAATATAACGTCTATACATCACTTCTTATATAAAAACCGAGTGGTTTTCTTATATAATGTCTAATAATACCTCTTGTATATATTAAGATCTGATTGGCTATATAGTGTCTATACAAAACTTCTATATAAAGATCGAGATTTAATAATTTTAAAAGTAGGATATATAAAAAAAATAATTTAACAACTAGAAGCATCCTGATGAATAAAAAATATATTACTACAAGGTGTATCATTATGTTTTGGTTGGGTGTGGGAGCGGTTTAGCCAGGCCAGATGTATGCTGCTTGTGGCTCCAATATGATGAGGAGGAGCCAAACACTGAAGCCAAGGAAGTTCACGTTGAGGTTTAAGATCAGCATCACGTACAGCAGAATTAACGTGGTTTTCTTTCAGAAAACTGATGAGAACATATATGCATGCATGTCAAATATGCACTTGACAGCACAACATTCTCGTATTTTTGGAATTGGGCTACATGTAATGTTCGAAGGTTCCAGAAGGAAAAGAAGAGGTTAAGCCTCTACCACACACATTCTTGAAGATTCTGCTAACAGTGGAGTCGAAACTAGTAATTTTTTTTTAAATTCCTTCTTGAGAACCCTCACATTCGAATTCACAAATTGAAGAGAGGTAAACATACTTATCATCTAAATAATTTCCTCTTATTTAGAAGTTCCATCTCAATAGCTGCATGGACATAAAAAATAAAAGAAAAAGAATTAAACTTTTATAAACAAGATAAATAAAATATGCGGTCTTACATATTTGCCACGCCATGTGCATGTGTTGCGGTTGTTAAGATGACTTGATACTCGTCCTCTTACAAATGAATAGATTTTTCAGACCTCTTAAGCATAAAAACGAAAGTGTCATACGTATAAGAATGAAAATATCTTATGAACAACATGTAAAACTGAAAGTATTTGTATACGGCTTTAAAAATCCTTCCTTTGCGTTTGATTTAGAATTGCTGGTCACTATTATTTTATCACGTAACACTTAGTTTTGTATGTAATATTTTACCTATAATACCCTTTTGTTGAAGATATTTAAATTATTGACATTAAAACATCACAATCCGGTATATTCTCACTTCAGTTTTACTCTATCTTCTTATGGCTTGTAGTGCATATCTTTAATTAATCACAATAGTATTTGTCTTCTTTCATTTATTCAGTTGAAAAAGAACCAACTTATAATTAAAATTGCAAATTTATTTGAACTTCCATACTTGGTCAACAAAATTCTAGTTCAGAATAAGGCCCATAAATGTCACTATCCACTACTCTCCGAGACACTTCATTCCAAAAAACTATTTTATAGTTTTGTTAGAGCAAAATTTTTTAAATGGATTTTACAATTTTTCTGAAAAAGGAATTGACGCCGCCTTTGTTATTCACGTGGTGGCTCAAGGATGAAGCTAGTAAAGTCCTTGTTTTAGGCCCTTAAAAGTTTAAGTCCTTAATAAAATTTAATTGTTAATTTGATAATTTTATTTTCTTTTTGATAATATTGAATATAGTAAAAAAATAAATGCTATCATCGATCATTCAATAGAAATATTTCAAAATTTTGAATTAAATTACTCAAATCTTTATAATAATAAATAATATATTTACAATGACATTCAAGATAATGTATGGCAAACGTATTATAAACTTGAATCAATTCTTACTGTTATAAATAATAATATTACTATGTGAAATAATATTACACTAAAAAGAACAATTAAGAAAAAACTAGAAAAAACAATATTGATTTTTTATATATTATGTAAATATATTTCTTTAAGGCCTCAGATTTGAATTTGACTTTGAGCCACTAATTTTATTGAGACGTTCTTGGTTATTCAACGTCTCTTCCTTTTTTGCATAGATGTACATATACTTATTATTATATATATATACTAGAGGAGCATGACCCGTGTCAGTACGGGCCCAACATTAAGATATTTATTCGTCTTTTCAATATTGATATATTTAAATAAAAAAAATTTAATAAAAGGATTGCATATGTTTTCTAGGATTCATCCGGAATCTAGTATGAGTTCAACATATGTTATTTTAATATGTATTTAGATAATTTAAGTTGTTAACTATTGTAATTTATAATATTTTTTATGTAATTTTCAAATTTATATACGTTACTTTTCTTGTCCAAATTTTTGTGACATTGATAGTCAATTATATTTTAAAAATAATTTAAGTTTTTAATTATTGTGATTTATAATACTTTTCTTCTCTTCCAATTTCAGTGACACTAATATAATTTCAAGAGTCGACCAAATATTTTATATATTTTAAATTTTTAAGTTGTTAATTATTGTGATTTCTAGTATTTTTCATGTAATTTTTTAGAAATATATAACATATTAAATTATTTTTAGATATTTGAAGTTGTTAACTATTGTAATTTCTAATACTCTTTTTGTAATTTTTGAATAATATATGCTACCTCTCTTTGTCCAGAGTTTTGTGTCGGCGATAGCCAATTATATTTTTTAAATAATTTAAATTTTTGATCATTGTGATTTATATTATTTTTTCTACTTCAATTTATGTGGCACAATGCTTAAATGACCATAATAATTAATAGAGGTGATATAGTAAAATCACAACTGAAGCAGCTAGCAAAGCATAAATGTCTTAAATGACTTACAACAACTAATTAGAAGTGACATAGCGAAATTACTATAAAAATACTTGTGAAAAATTTAAGTTGACCTCATATAAGACGTCAAGTTAATTTAAAACATCAAGAGTTAATTTATCATTTTTAAATCTATTTTATTTCTATGAAATATTATTAATTTTTTAATAGTTAAACTGACTTATAATAATTAATTAGGGGTGATATTTAGTAAACTATGGTTGAAGCAGCTGAAGCACACATATCATAAACGTCTATTTTACTTTTTTTTTTTATTAAAAACTATTAATTTTTTTTAATATATAAATGACTTATAATAATTGATTAGGAGTGATATAATAAAATCACGATTGAAGCAACTTAATCAGACATGTCATAAATGTTTATTTTATATTTTTAATTAAATATTAATTATTTTTAATACATAAATCACTTATAATAATTAATTGTAGGTGATATAGTAAAATCATGGATTCAATATTATTAATTTTTCAATACATAAGTGACTTATAATAATTAATTACGGGTGATACATTAAAATCACGATTGAAGCAGCTGAAGCAGAAATCAGTCAATTTTTTTTTTTTGTTAATTATTGTTATTTACAGTACTTTTTATTTCATTTTCAAATAATATATATTGCTTTATATCTTCTTCTATCCCGTCCCAATTTATGTGACACTAATATAATTTTGATAGTCAATCAAATATTTTATGTTGACATATCATTTTGTTATTCTTATTTTTCTAATACATAAATGACTTATAATAAGGAGTGATATAGTAAAATCATCATTCGAAAGACGAAAATTTAATTTAAAATATATAGAGTTAATTTCGCATTTATGTCTATTTTATTTTTTATTAAATATTATTTATTTTCTTAATACCTAGATGACTCATAATAATTAATTAAGAGCGATTGATTATGTTATTACTATAAAAATTAATATAATTTTCTCAGATCCAATAGTAATCATCGATAATTCACCGAAATAGTATATTAATTAAATACGGGATGCTATATTTGCATATGCAAAATATGATATTATTAAACATTATTGGATAGTACATTATATTTATCTTTCATAATAATAAAATTTTTACTATATATTTTTCTTTTTTTCTTTTTAACTTGATACATATTGATTGACCCAACACAAATTCTAAGAAAATATTTATTAGAAATTTATTTTATTAAATTAAATTTATTAATTTTGTACTTTAAAAATTTAAAGTTAAGTTTAAATATTAGTATTTCTATATAAGATAAAAATAATTTTAAAATTAAATTTTACTAAAATAAATAAATAAATAAAAAGATTAATATTCTATATAAAAGTCAATTAAAATAATAAAATTGATTTACTTTAAATATTTAGTTGCAATTAATTAAGATAATTTTTTATTTTTTCATGATTTATGCGGCACCGATAAAATTTTGAGAATTGAATAGAACTTTTATCTATTTTTTTTCAAATATTTTAACTTGTTAATTATTGTGATTTATAATAATTTTTACATAATTATCAAATAATATATTTACTCCTTATGTCCTAATTTATGTGGCTTCGTTACAGTTTTGAGAATCAAGTAAATTTTTTATATATCTTTTAAATATTTTAAGTTGTTAATTATTATGATTTGCAGTACTTTTTCTTTTATCTCAATTTATGTGGCATTACTAAAATAATGAGAGTCAATAAAATTTCTATATGTCTTTTAAATATTTTAAGTTATTAAATATTGTGATTCGTGGTAACAAATTAGTTTTGAACATGATAACCAATTAAATAAATAATTTTTTTTTACTTCCAATATGTAGTTATAGTTAATTAATATAAATTAATAGAATATATTAAATATTTAAACCATTATGATGAAATAATGAAATTATTATATATTGGGGCATGATATATAATTAAGTGGGAGTGGAGGAATTTTTTGGTAATTGCATGAGAGGTGGTCGAAACCACTTCTTCTATATAAACTAGAGGAGCATGGCCCGTGTCAGCACGGGCCCAACATTAAGATATTTATTTGTCTTTTAAATCTTGATATATTTAAATAATTTTTTTTAATAAAATGATTGCATATGTTTTTTAGGATTCATTCGGAATCTAGCATGAATTCAACATACGTTATTTTAATATGTATTTAGATAATTTAAGTTGTTAACTATTGTAGTTTATAATATTTTTTATGTAATTTTCAAATTAATATACATTACCTTTCTTGTCCAAATTTTTGTGGCATTGATAGACAATTATATTTTAAAAATAATTTAAGTTTTTAATTATTATGATTTATAATACTTTTCTTCTATTCCGATTTCAGTGACACTAATATAATTTCAAGAGTCGACCAAATATTTTATAGCTTTTAAATTTTTTAAGTTGTTAATTATTGTGATTTCTAGTAATTTTCATGTAATTTTTTAGAAATATATAAAATATTAAATTATTTTTAGATATTTTAAGTTGTTAATCATTGTAATTTATAATACTTTTTATGTAATTTTTGAATTATATATGCTACTCTCTTTGTCCAGAGTTTTGTGTCGACGATAGCCAATTATATTTTTTAAATAATTTAATTTTTGATCACTGTGATTTATAATATTTTTTCTATTTCAACTTCTGTGGCTTAATGCTTAAATGACCGTAATAATTAATTAGGGGTGATATAGTAAAATCACGACTGAAGCAGCGAAACATAAATGTTTTAAATTATTTACAACAACTAATTAGAAGTGACATAGCAAAATTACTTTAAATAATACTTTTGAAAAATTTAAGTGACCTCATATAAGACGTCAAATTAATTTAAAACATCAAGAGTTAATTTATCATTTTTATATCTATTTTATTTTTATTAAATATTATTATTTTTTTAATACTTAAATGACATATAATAATTAATTAGGGGTGATATTTAGTAAAACTATGGTTGAAGCAGCTGAAGGAGACATATCATAAACGTCTATTTTTTTTAATTAAATATTACTAATTTTTAATATATAAATAAATTATAATAATTAATTAGGAGTGATATAATAAAATCACGATTGAAGCAACTTAATCTGACATGTCATAAATGTTTATTTTATATTTTTTAATTAAATATTATTTATTTTTAATACATAAATAACTTATAATAATTAATTATCGGTGATATAGTAAAATTATGGATTCAATATTATTAATTTTTCAATACATAAGTGACTTAAAATAATTAATTACGGGTGATACATTAAAATCACGATTGAAGCAGCTGAAGCAGAAATCAATCAACTTTTTTAATTTTTTTTTGTTAATTATTGTTATTTACAATACTTTTTATTTCATTTTCAAATCATATATATTGCTTTATATCTTTTTCTATCCCGTCTCAATTTATGTGGCACTAATATAAATTTGATAGTCAATCAAATATTTTATGTTGACATATTATTTTATTATTCTTAATTTTCCAATACATAAATGACTTATAATAAGGGGTGGTATAGTAAAATCATCGTTTGAAAGACGACAATTTAATTTAAAACATCAACAGTTAATTTCACATTTTATTTTTTATTAAATATTATTTATTTTCATAATACCTAGATGACTCATAATAATTAATTAAGAGCGATTGATTATGTTATTACTATAAAAATTAATATAATTTTATCATATCCAATAGTAATCATCGATAACTCACCGAGTAGTATATTAATTAAATACGGGATTTTATATTTTGCATATGCAAAATATGATATTATTAAACATTATTGGATACTTCATTATGTTTATCTTTCACAATAATAAAATTTTACTATATATTTTTATTTATTTCTTTTTAACTTGATACATATTGACCCAACACAAATTCTAAGAAAATATTCATTAGAAATTTATTTTATTAAATTAAATTTATTAATTTTGTACTTTAAAAATTTAAAGTTAAGTTTATACATTAGTAGTTTTATATAATAAAAAAATAATTTTAAAATTTAAATTTACTAAAATAAATAAAAAAGATTAATTTTCAATATAAAAGTCAATTAAAATAATAAAATTGATTTACTTTAAATATTTAGTTCCAATTAAATAAGATAATTTTTTATTTTGTCATGATTTATGCTGCACCGATAAAATTTTGAGAGTTGAATAGAACTTTTATCTATTTTTTAAAAGGTAGTGTCACACCCCTTTTTCGCTCGAAGCGTCGGGTCGAAGGGTTTTTCCAATTAAAGTGACGGTTTTGAATAGGGATTATTTTATTTATAGAGTCGCCACTTGGAATTGAGTTTTGGTGTTCCAAGTCACCTTTTTGAATCCATAATCAAAAGGAAATGACTCTTTATTATGGTCTGCGAAAACAGGAGACCGGGTAAGGAATTCTGTTGACCGAGGGGAAGGTGTGAGGCACCCCTCGAGTCCCGTGGTTCTAGCACGGTCGCTTTTATTGACTTATTTTGACTAAAACTATTTTGATGAATTATGTTTGAAGGCCTAGATTCTCTTATTTTTATTATACCAAAAATATCTATCTACACCTTTGATATTAAATAAATCGATATAAATTTAATTTTATAGAAAAAAATATTTATCAAGATGTGTCCTTACATTCTTGAATTTTTAAATGTCTCAAAAAAATGCGTATGCCGCATTCTTAATTGAGACGAATACTTTTTACGTGTCTAAAATTTACTTAACGTTTAAAAAAAAATAAAAAAAAATCATTCATCATTAATAAATTCGTAATAATTTGTATTTATTATAAATACTATTTAACAATAAAATTAAGTGAAATTCATTTGAAAGGATAAATAATTTAATAAATAATTAATAAACTTCATTAATTACATTTAACAAAACTAGTATAACAAAGTTAACAAATAAACAAAAAAAAACTAGTATTATTATTTTTCTATTCGTAAATCTCTTCATCACTATTTTTCCTAACCCCTATACTTCAAATCTTTAGTACCCAAAACGAACAAACAAACAAATGTGGCCATTTTTCTTATTTTCAAACATTCTGTTTCCTTCTTTTAAAAAAAATAAAAAATAATTATTTTCTATTTTCGTATGCATGCATGATCTATACAATAATTTGCACGCTAACTAGACAAATAATTTTACATTTTTAAGTGTTTATAACTTTAAAATTATTTCATTTAAAATGCGAATCTAATCTGATCAATATTATTTCGAATCCATGGACGAATTATAAATAAAACAATGAAGTATGAATCACTTAAAAGTAATAAATTAGATGTACTGGACAATATAAAACCCTTCATTCATACTTCGATTCACCATAAAAATAATAGTATAGGGATTGAATAAGAACCTGTATGACGAACTAAACCAAACAAACAAAAAAAAAAGCTTTTACGTCGAACCAAAAACTCGAACGGAAACTCCAAACCCAACTTATCACTCTCTTTTTTTTGTTTTGTTTTGTTTTTTCCTCACTGAGTCACTTTTTAATTTTTATATATGTTCTCTTCTTCTTTTGTTTCTTGTTTTTCACTCTCATTTCCTTTTTGTTTCTCTGTCCGTGTATGTGTACTCTTGTTGTCTCCTCTTTTTCTTTATTTTTTTTATTTTGTCCGTGTCTTTTTCTTTTTCTTGGTTTTTTTGTCCACCAAAAAAAAATGTTTCCCTCTCTTTCGTGTGTTGTAGTGTTATATAGAGATGTAGGAGGGGAAGTTGAGGGGGTTGAGAGAAATTGGGGGGAATGGTTATCAGATAGGATAGGATAGGATAGTTTTTCAAATTTTGAATCTTTTTTTTTAGAAGATAATAATAATAACAAAAAAAAAATAAAAAAAAATACATAGATGAATAAAATAATAATAATAAGAATATAATAATAATTAATTAATTTTTATATTTAAGAAAATATAATAAAAGTTTAGAAATAGTTAAAAATAAATATAATTAAGAGAGTAGTAAAACTACTAATTTATTTGATTAAAATTTAAAAAGAAAATATTTTTACTTAATTTTTAAATTTTTTTGTATTATTGTTTTTTAAAATAGAATCAAATAAAAATAAAATATTTCAAAAATGAAATTTATTTTTTTAACGAAAAATTTATTAAAATAAAATAAGAATATAAATAATATTAGACCAAATATAAATATTTAATATCGAAAAATATATATATTAAACTCGGGGAGGGTCAAAATCACGTGTCTACATTTTGCCCCTCTTTGTTTGAAATCTCGAAGAGTTTTCATACAAAGAAGTAGACAAAAGATGATTTTTGACTCTCCGATTATTCTAAAAGTAAAGATAAAAGAAAATAAAAGATGTGATCGAGTCCTGGTTTTGGACCGCCTACATATCCCGGGTTTTAAGGGAATCAGGTCATGTAGTTCAATGAGGTAAAATGGTGAGACAGTTAGTTAGAGTTCGAGTGAGATTCCGTCGAGTTTTCGGTTTTTGACTTTCTGCTTTTACATTGAAATGAATAATAAAAAATAAAATGAAGATACAAGAGAAAGATCCTATCTATGCAACTTTTCTGGAATCTTGTCTTGAATCTTCATGACTTCTCAAATGGTGAGATAGTCGTTATTCTGAGTTGAACTTGAAACAACAAATGTTCCTTCTCATTGGCTTTTGGCATTTGAGAGGAATTTGACAATTGACTCATTCTCCAGACTTTTCTCTGACTTGATCTTGAAAATCTTCACCCTATTCTTCAGGAGGGACTTGCAACTTCTTCACCCTGTTCTTCAAGCGGGCTTCTGGACTTACAACTTCTGCACCCTGTTGTTCAGGAGGGCTCCTGGATTTGCTACTTCTTCACCCTGTTCTTCAGGCGGGCTCCTGGACTTTCAATTTCTTCACCCTATTCTTCAGGTGGGCTCCTGGACTTTCAATTTCTTCACCCTGTTCTTCAGGCGGGCTCCTGAACTTGCAATTTCTTCATTTTGTTCAAATATGTTCCTGAACTCAAAATAAAAAGGTGAAACAGAAAAATAACATCCCATTCTTCAGGACGGTCTTGGACATAAAATAAATTTCCATTCTTTAGGAGGGTCCTGAACAAAAAATAAATTCTCATTCTTCAGGAGGGTCCTGTCCCATTCTTCAGGAGGGTCCTGAGCAGAAAAATAAATTTCCATTCTTCAGGAGGGTCCTGATCATAAAATAAATTTTCATTCTTCAGGAGGGTCCTGAGTATAAAATAAATTCTCATTCTTCAAGAGGGTCCTGTCCCATTCTTCAGGAGGGTCCTGAGCAAAAAATAAATTCTCATTGTTCAGGAGGGTCCTGTCCCATTGTTCAGGAGGGTCCTGAGCATAAAATAAATTTCCATTCTTCAGGAGGGTCCTGTCCCATTATTCAGGAGGGTCCTGTGTATAAAATAAATTCCAGTAAATACGAATAAAATTTTCCCCCAGTTTGCATTAGTAAATTTTGCGAGTGTCATCAGATCACAACTTTTGAAAAGTACAGTAAAGAGTGTGAATCAAAGGTCTGCTAAAGAAATGCGTCTCATCAGAGTAAAACTGATGACCAAAATTAGGAAGTGTGTCTCCTAAGAGTTAAATTGAAGGACTCGACTAGAGGTGCGTCTTCTAAGAGTGAATGTTCAAGTTAGGAAGTGCTTCACCTAACAAATAAAAACTGACTTATTCAGACTAGGAAGTGCATCTTCTAGGGGTTAAATGCAATGAATCGACTAGAAAGTGCGTCTTTTAGGAGTGAAGGTTCAAGTTAGAAAGTGTTTCACCTAACAAATAAAAACTGACTTATTCAGACTAGGAAGTGCGTCTCCTAAGGGTTAAATGAAATGACTCGACTAGAAAGTGCGTCTTCTAGGAGTGAAGGTTCAAGTTAGGAAGTGCTTCACCTAACAAATGAAAACTGACTTATTCAGACTAGGTAGTGCGTCTCCTAGGGGTTGAATGAAATGACTCGATTAGAAAGTGCATCTTCTAGGAGTGAATATTCAAGTTAGGAAGTGTTTTACCTAACAAATGAAAACTGACTTATTCAGACTAGAAAGTGCGTCTCCTAGGGGTTAAATGAAATGACTCAACTAGAATGTGTGTCTTCTAGGAGTGATGGTTTAAGTTAGAAAATGCATCACCTAACAAATTAAACTTGAATTATCCAGACTAGGAAGTGCGTCTCCTAGAGGTTGAATGAAATAACTCAACTAGAAAGTGCATCTTCTAGGAGCGATGGTTCAAGTTAGGAAGTGCATCACCTAAAAAATAAATCTTGAATTATCCGGACTAGGAAATGCGTCTCCTAGGGGTTAAAATGATGAGTTTTTACCATTATTGATTACCAAATCTATGTAATAGTACTACCTTTTGCATTTCCAGAAGTGAGAAATTGCAACTTTTCATAGTTAAGCTTTGAAACCTTTGATATGAAGGTAACACATGTTTTGTTTCATATAAAGAAAACTTTTTAATTTAAAAATACGGTGGTTGATTTGTGGCATTTGGCTATTGAGACGATCGCTTGCACTTGTTATGCCCAGTTCCATTGCAAATCATTGATAGGTATTGTTGACTTGTTGTAGTATTGACCCCAAATTCTGACTACTAAAATATTTTGACTCAAATCATATTTCTCTTGCATGATGCCTCGGAATTTAGCTTCAAATACATTTTTTATACTTTTATGAGTCCAAAAACTATCGGATGACAAGCATTCTCGAGTACTTTACTTTATTTTTGAAACATGTTATCTTTGTATGTGGGTCTTTTATCTTGCTTTGCACAACTAAAGGAGTTGATAGCAAGTTTTGAAGTCCTTTCTCACTTATCTTGACAAAATTTTGACCCAAAAATACATGAAAGATGACGATAATGATTTTCTTTTGACCACAAAGACACAAAAATCAAAAATAAAAATAGAAATAAAATAAAATAACAAAAATAATAGGAAAGGACAATAGATATCTCTTCTTTAAAATAAATGTCAATTTTTTTTTTATCTGGGTGTGGCAGCTGATTCTAGTGATTATGACATGCATTTGAAATTAAACAACCCGATTTATCCAAACTAATCACTATCACTTTTTGCCCACACATTGAATTTGAAAGGGAGTCATTCTTGAACTTGTTCCCTTTGAATTATAATCCTCCTTAGGATAGTGACACCTCGATGGGTTTTCGCCAACAAGCCGCTCCCATTTTCTTTTCTTTTTCAACTCATTGTCGTCTTATGGTGCACATGAAGACTTTTACCAATAATATTCTCATTTTTATTGATCTCACAACTCGCGGTCGCCTTATGATGCCCAAAAGGGTTTTCATCAATAAGACTCTCTCATTTTCATTTTTTTTTTTAGAAAATAACACTCAAAATATGAAATATCATGCACCCATAACATGTTTAGCCTTGACATTCTCAAAGATTGATCTGAAGGTCTTTCTTTGGTTGTAACTTGTCTTTTGAAATAGGATAGAAAGAAAGGTCGGCATGGGGCTCAAAATTTACACAACATTGGGTAAAATATACAACTTTTGGAATCGACTCTTTTAAGAAAATAAACTTTTGCCTCAGTTTTATTTTATTCTGGGTAACTTGAATTTTCTTTTGGTTAGACCGAACCCCAGAGTAGGGATGCCTACGTATCTTGTCATAACAAGAATCATGTCAAACGTAGTTCAGACAATCATTTTTTTTTAAATGAACCTGGGCTCTCATTTTTTCTTTTCTTTGATTCTTCTCTTTTTGAGATTTTTTTTTTCAAGTCCATTTCTTTTCTTGACATTTTTTTTTCTGACTCCATTTTCTTTTTGACACATTTTTTTTTGACTTCATCTTTTTCTTGACATTTTTCTGACTCCATTTTTCTTGCCACCTTCTTTTTTATTTTTTTCAAACTCTATTTTGATTCCAAAAGAGGGGTATGAAATAAAATAAAACTAAATCTCAAAAGGGGTAACAAATGATGACACAACATTTGAATAGAAGAATGAAATGCCTTCGTCATATCAATCCTTAAAAATGTAAACACTTAACATGCAATCTGTGATTGAACATAAAGATCATGTATGTTTTTTCAATATTGACCTTGACTGAATACGTATGTCACTACTTCTCATGCACTTGTCAAACAGAAAGGTCCAATTATATTCACATTCCTCCCATTAAAGGACTCATGCATTTTTAAGCTAACTTCCTTTTGCTTCTCCTGACAATGGAGACTATATATCTTCTGATCGCTCTCATTTAAAGTGTTTGAGATTGACCTTCTCATTGATGACCAAGTCATTTTTGATTCACAAAGTGATTGTTTCAATCCATTCAAGTGAGGCTTTAACTCAATCAACAAACATCTCAACATTTTACTTATTTCCTTACATGATTTTACCTTTCAACTCTATCTTCCTAGTCAAGTGTTTCAGGATTAGATTAGGTTTTAAGATCTGGTGAAAATTCATCATGCATATCGTATCATTAGAATCACCATAAAAGAATTGTATGAAGAAAAAGAAAGACAAACAAACAATATTTAAAAAAAAAATAGAAATAAAGGGACGCACATTTTGTTGACAGAAAGACAAAAGGGTTTGAACAAAGACAATAAGAAATAAGACAAGATAAATCCTGAACTACAACCCTAAAATAATTCGGATAGCAAATAAAACAGACTATCAAAAATCCCTCATCGTGAGGAGTGAAGATTGACTTCTAAATTGTCGAACTTAATATTTTAGCCACTGATTTGCACGTTGGCCTTAATGGAGTCTCCATCCTCATTGCGACATCATCTATTTTTTACCAACCATTCTGAAGTTATCGCCATTAAAGTCTCTCCAAAATAAATCTTCAGCAGTTTCTCTTTTCCCTTACTCCTCATAATTGATTTCAAAACCTTTTTAGATGAGTCAAAGGATGACCATGACCCTCGTACAAGTCCAACTTTGGTGTTTTGGAGGTTAGAGACAAGTGAACATTGAAACATGTAAAAATCCTTGTGAGAATTCTCTTTCTCTCTCTCAATATTTGCATGTCTCTCATATTTTACTCCAAATTTCTCACTTTTCAGGCCAGTTCTTCTTACTCCTCATTTATAACAGTCTACACCACCTCATATCAGACCCTATACCATATTTGTGTGTCATCTTGCCTGTTCTTTGAACCTGGTGTTGTATTGGTGAGATGCCAATTTAGCCACAAGCCAACCACTAAATATTATTTTAACTTTGGAGAAAACAAATGTGTCAGAATTCATTTTTTTTTAAGACCACCGAATCCATGAAGGACTGCGTACGTATCTCATTAAGATGAGAATCAGGTGTGCGTAGTTCTTGAAATATATGTCGTACAAAATTCAGCCTTAAGACCCCTAAAGGTTCAGGGCTATTAAGATTTATATATATTACTATTTATTTTGTAAAAACTTAGCCTCATGATCCCTAAAGATTCAGGGCTGTTAAGATTTATATATTTTTATTTATTTTGTAAAACTTAGCCTCATGAACCCTAGAAATTCGGGCTATTGAAATATATATATTTTTATTTTTTGGTAAAACCTTAGCCTCATGATCCCTAAAGATTCAGAGCTATTAAGATATATATAAAAATTGGACCTGAGAATTAGAAAAATAATTATGAAAGTAATCATATTTTCAAAATATTCTCCAATAAATCTATGAATAATTTTTCAAAAGATAGGGTCGTATCACGAGGAGGACTTCCTACGTATCCCACTAAGATATGAGAATCAGACCCTCGTAGTTCATAAAGACCGTTAAACTATGTTACTAAAAATTTTCCTTTATTTTAAAAATAAAATTGTTCTATGAAAAAAATAATTCACTAAATGTGAGGATAAATTTATCTCTTGCATTTTAATGTTGCTTAAAAGCCGGTCAACATACAAATAACCTTCCAAACAAATGTCAAAGAGCACGTAGGATGCACATGTTGGTCTTTATAAAGTAGGTTACCTGTCCTAGACAGACCCGACCCCTGTGCCGAGTCCCGCTAAGTCAAATACATATGATGTAAATAAAGCGACACCTAATAGAGATAACCAGATTCTGAGTTTTCAGTTCTTCTAAGTTTAAACCTAATAGGGATAGGTGTCCAGACTGGCTTACCCGAGCGGACACTCGAGCCGGGGAGGGACAACTTGGTCGGTAGCAGGGCAACACCGCCTTCATTGTCGATCCGAACCCCGCCTAACATGTGTGACTATATCCTTCACCAGGTGCCTTGACACTCCGGCTATCTCAAAAAGAAAGTAGGATGCATGTGCTGCATTCCTTCTATCCTATTTCAGAGACTCAGAGGGGATGCGCAAGAGAAGACTATATATAATACCGTTCAATCAATATCAAAGCAGTAAATGAGCGACAAGTAGCACATAAGGCCAATAAATACAATATGAACAATAATGAAAACAAGTATAAGTCAATATAAAAAGCTCGAATTCTTATTATTCCCCAGTGGAGTCGCTTGAGATGTCACACCCCTTTTTCGCTCGAAGGGTCGGGTCGAAGGATTTTTCCAATTAAAGTGACGGTTTTGAATAAGGATTATTTTATTTACAGAATCGCCACTTGGAATTGAGTTTTGGTGTTCCAAGTCACCTTTTTGAATCAATAATCAAAAGGAAATGACTCTTTATTATGGTCTGCGAAAACACGAGACCGGGTAAGGAATTCTGTTGACCGAGGGGAAGGTGTGAGGCACCCCTCGAGTCCCGTGGTTCTAGCACGGTCGCTTTTATTGACTTATTTTGACTAAAACTATTTTGATGAATTATGTTTGAAGGCCTAGATTCGCTTATTTTTATTATACCAAAAATATCTATCTACACCTTTGATATTAAATAAATCGATATAAATTTAATTTTATAGAAAAAAATATTTATCAAGATGTGTCATTACATTCTTGAATTTTTAAATGTCTCAAAAAGATGTGTATGCTGCATTCTTAATTGAGACGAATATTTTTTACGTGTCTAAAATTTACTTAACGTTAAAAAAAATAAATCATTCATCATTAACAAATTCGTAATAATTTGTATTTATTATAAATACTATTTAACAATAAAATTAAGCGAAATTCATTTGAAAGGATAAATAATTTAATAAATAATTAATAAACTTCATTAATTACATTTAACAAAACTAGTATAACGAAGTTAACAAATAAACAAAAAAAAAACTAGTATTATTATTTTTCTATTCGTAAATCTCTTCATCACTATTTTTCCTAACCCCTATACTTCAAATCTTTAGTACCCAAAACGAACAAATAAACAAATGTGGCCATTTTTCTTATTTTCAAACATTCTGTTTCCTTCTTTAAAAAAAAAATAAAAAATTATTTTCTATTTTCGCATGCATGCATGATCTATACACTAATTTGCACGCTAACTAGACAAATAATTTTACATTTTTAAGTGCTAATAACTTTAAAATTATTTCATTTAAAATGCGAATCTAATCTGATCAATATTATTTCGAATCCATGGACGAATTATAAATAAAACAAAGAAGTATGAATCACTTAAAAGTAATAAATTAGATGTACTGAATAATATAAAATCTTTCATTCATACTTCGATTCACCATAAAAATAATAGTACAGGGATTGAATGAGAACCTGTATGACGAACTAAACCAAACAAACAAACAAAAAGCTTTTACGTTGAACCAAAAACTCGAACGGAAACTCCAAACCCAACTTATCACTCTCTTTTTTTTGTTTTGTTTTGTTTTTTCTCACTGAGTCACTTTTTTTTTTCTTTTTATATATGTTCTCTTCTTCTTTTGTTTCTTGTTTTTCACTCTCATTTCCTTTTTGTTTCTCTGTCCGTGTATGTGTACTCTTGTTGTCTCCTCTTTTTCTTTATTTTTTTTATTTTGTCCGTGTCTTTTTCTTTTTCTTGGTTTTTTTGTCCACCAAAAAAAAATATTCCCCTGTCTTTCGTGTGTTGTAGTGTTATATAGAGATGTAGGAGGGGAAGTTGAGGGAGTTGAGAGAAATTGGGGGGATTGGTTATCAGATAGGATAGGATGGCTTTCAAATTTTGAATCTTTTTTTTTAGAAGATAATAATAATAACAAAAAAAAAATAAAAAAAATACATAAATGAATAAAATAATAATAATAAGAATATAATAATAATTAATTAATTTTTATATTTAAGAAAATATAATAAAAGTTTAGAAATAGTTAAAAATAAATATAATTAAGAGAGTAGTAAAACTACTAATTTATTTGTTTAAAATTTAAAAAGAAAATATTTTTAGTTGATTTATAATTTTTTTTTGTATCATTGTTTTTTAAAATAGAATAAAATAAAAATAAAACATTTCAAATATAAAATTCATTTTTTTAACTAAAAATTTATTAAAATAAAATAAGAATTTAAATAATATTAGACCAAATATAAATATTTAATATCGAAAAATATATATATTAAACTCGGGGAGGGTCAAAATCACGTGTCTACAGGTAGTTTAACTTGTTAATTATTGTCATTTATAATAATTCGTACGTAATTATCGGATAATATATTTACTCCTTGTGTCCCAATTTATGTGGCTTCGATACAATTTTGAGAGTCAACTAAATTTTTTATATATCTTTTAAATATTTTAAGTTGTTAATTATTATGATTTGCAGTACTTTTTCTTTTGTCTCAATTTATGTGGCATTGCTAAAATAATGAGAGCCAATAAAATTTCTATATGTCTTTTAAATATTTTAAGTTATTAATTATTGTGATTTGTGGTAACAAATTAGTTTTGAACATGATAGCCAATTAAATAAATAAATAAAATTTACTTTCAATATATAGTTATATCTAATTAATAGAATATATTAAATATTTAAATCATTATGATGAACTAATAAATTATTATCTATTGGGGCATGATATATAATTAAGTGGAAGTAGATGGATGTTTTGGTAATTAGATGAGGTGGTCGAAACCACCTCTTCTATATAATAGAAATATACTAGAGGAGCATGACTCGTGTCAGCACGGGCCCAATATTAAGATATTTATTTATCTTTTCAATCTTGATATATTTAAATAATTTTTTATAATGAAAGGATTGCATATGTTTTCTAGGATTCATCCAGAATCTAGCATGAGTTCAACATATATTATTTTAATATATATTTAGATAATTTAAGTTGATAACTATTGTAATTTATAATATTTTTTATGTAATTTTTAAATTAATATACGTTACTTTTCTTGTCCAAATTTTTGTGGCATTGATAGTCAATTATATTTTAAAAATAATTTAAGGTTTTAATTATTGTGATTTATAATAATTTTCTTCTATTCCAGTTTCAGTGACACTAATATAATTTCAAGAGTTGACCAAATATTTTATATCTTTTAAATTTTTTAAGTAGTTAATTATTGTGATTTATATTATTTTTCATGTATTTTTTTTGAAATATATAACATATTAAATTATTTCTAGATATTTTAAGTTGTTAACTATTGTAATTTATAATACTTTTTATGTAATTTTTGAATAATATAGCTACTCTCCTTGTCCAGAGTTTTGTGTCGAAGATAGCCAATTATATTTTTTTAAATAATTTAAATTTTTGATCATTATGATTTATAATACTTTTTCTATTTCAACTTATGTGGCACAATGCTTAAATGACCATAATAATTAATTAGGGGTGATATAGTAAAATATAATTATTATTATTATTTATTATTTATTATTTTTATTATGTTATGTGTTGATTCAAGAAGAATTTGGAAACATTTAAAAATGTGTTGAATGTTACAAATGTTAATAATCCATTTGGTGCTTCTTGATTTCTCTGCATTTATCTCTTGTGTGTTTTTACTCTTTTGCCATTTGAGTATATATAGTACTTTTTTTAATTTTTTTTAAATATCATGAAATTTTTTATACATAGTATATATATATAATATATATATAATATTATATATATTTAGTAAAATCGTGGATTCAATATTATTAATTTTTCAATACATAAGTGACTTATAATAATTAATTACGGGTGATACATTAAAATCACGATTGAAGCAGCAGAAATCAGTCAATTTTTTTATTTGTTAATTATTATTATTTACAGTACTTTTTATTTCATTTTTAAATAATATATGTTGCTTTATATTTTTTTCTGTCCCGTCCCAATTTATGTGACACTAATATAATTTTGATAGTCAATCAAATATTTTATGTTGACATATCATTTTGTTATTCTTATTTTTCTAATACATAAATGACTTATAATAAGGAGTGATATAGTAAAATCATCGTTCGAAAGACGAAAATTTAATTTAAAACATTAAGAGTTAATTTCTCATTTTATGTTTCTTTTATTTTTCATTAAATATTATTTATTTCCTTAATACCTAGATGACTCATAATAATTAATTAAGAGCGATTGATTATGTTATTACTATAAAAATTAATATAATTTTATCATATCCATTAGTAATCATCGATAATTCACCGAAATAGTATATTAATTAAATACGGGATGCTATATTTGCATATGCAAAATATGATATTATTTAATTAAATACTATTAATTTTTTAATACATAAATGACTTATAATAATTAATTAGGAATGATATATTAAAATTACGATTAAAGCAGCTGAAATAAACGTCATAAATATCTATTTTTTAATTAAATAATATTAATTCTAATATATAAATAATTTATAATAATTAATTAGTGGTAATATAATAAAAAAATAGTATTAATTCTAATATATAAATGACTTACAATAATTAATTAGGGGTAATATAGTAAATCACGGAGCAATCAGAGATAATATAATAAATGACGAAGCAACTGTTTTTTTAATTAAATATTATTATTTTTTAATGCATAAATGACTTATAATAATTAATTAGGAATGATATAGTAAAATAACGGTTAAAGCAGCTGAAACAAACGTCAGAAATATCTATTTTTTAATTAAATATTATTAATTCTAATATATAAATAACTTCTAATAATTAATTAATTTTATTTTATAAATGACTTATAATAGTTAATTAGGGGTAATATAATAAATCACTGAACAATTAGGGTTAATATAGACAGACATGTCATCTATTTTTTTAATTAAATATTATTAATTTTTTAATACATAAATGACTTATAATAATTAATTAGGGATGATGTAGTAAAATCACAGTTAAAACAACTGAAATAAACGTAATAAATATCTACTTTATTAATTAAATATTATTAATTCTAATTTATAAATGAATTATAATAATTAATTAGGTGTAATGTAATAAAAAATATTATTAATTCTAATATATAAATGACTTATAATAATTAATTAGGGGTAATATAGTAAATTACGAAGCAATTAAGGATAAAATGGTAAATAATAAAGAGCTATAATATAGAAATACTAGAAAAGAAAAGATAAAAATATAATATATAATATACTCCCTCCGTCCCATTTTATGTGTCATAATTTCCTTTTTTTTCTGTCCCAAAAAGAATATCACCTTTCCTTAATTGATAACTATTTAAGGACACAATTACATTTTTACCCTTATTGGTCCCACTTATAAGGGCCCACTTAATTAAAAATAATAATAGTACATTATTTTAATGAAGGACAATTTGATAAAAAACATCAAGTCTTTACTTATTTCTTAAACTTCGTGTCCGGTCAAATGGCGACACATCAAATGGGACGGAGTCAGTATAATATATGTGATTACAACCACAACACTTCCACTGCAATACTCAAACTTACAAGTCCGTACTTAGAGCCACCCAAAAAACTTCAAGATAAATGAAACCATAAGCGGAATTACAGGATCAAAAGAACATATCCTGTGTGATCCATTTGATAAGTCCATTTTCTTTCAGCGTGTCCTAAAAGTCATCAACATTTTGGACAGTACTACTTTCACCATCAACAGTCACTCCCCCCACCTCATCACCACCATTCACCACATTTCCTACTTATACTAATTCTTGCTTTTCTTCTGCAGCTGGCATTGGCCACTTGTTCTATTCAGTAACTACACCATTACTATATTCCGAATTAAGAAATTCTGTTTTGTCCTTTTCACCTCTAAATTCTATAGCTTTTTTGACATAAGCTCCAGCAGCATCCTCAGCAATAATAGAAGTACCAAGCCACACTCATTGGGCTCAGTGCGGGTCCCGAATCTCTGCGGCCCATTTTCCCTTGGCCTTTGTTTCACTCCCCTAACTAAATTCCTTCTTCGCGTCTCTCCTCCTCCTCTTCTTTACCCACCTTCTGCAACTCCATTTGATCAGTACTGTCCATAATGCTCCTACGTGGCATGGCATTAGCTGACGTGGATGAACCACCACTTACCTTTTAAACTTTTCGTAAAAGATGAGCTGCTTCACAGTCCGGTAGGCAATTGCTGGCCATGTCGGAGAGCTGACAACATGTAGTACAATTCTTGATTTTGACTCAGTTTGTTGGTAAAGGTATATTTTTCTTCTTAGAGTTGGAGACATGCAAATGCCATTTTCATACTTTCTAAAAGAAGAAAGAAATTGTTGACACGGATAGTGTGTACGTAAGCTACTACTTAGGGGTCGTTTGGTATAAAGAGAAATTATTCATGAATTAATAATGCACGGATTAGTAATGCAGAAATTACTTTTTATTAAGTGTTTGATTAATTGTATTAAAAATTAGATATATCATGTATTGTGTTTGGGTTAAAAACTCTACAAGATCTTCTTTATAATTATACCCTTAAATTTTTGTGGAATTTTTTACTTCATTTAACTAGTCAAATTACTCACCCTTTGTGCGATCTTACAGAAAAGCTAAAACATGAATAATAATTCTCACTCCGCGTAGCTGATCATTTATTTACTTATTTATTTAAAAATTGAGTCTATTTGATCAACAAAAAATTAAAATAATAAATTGCCATATTATACAAAAATAATTTTTAAAGTGTAAAACACACTGTGTAAGAACATCATAGACTGTTGATAATATAATTTTAGATTTTTAAATTATATATTTATTTGATAATAATCTTTTGTATTTAAATTAATTCGTTTGTAAATTGAACAATTATAAAATAGCATAAATATAGTTCACATTCGAAGCTATCAACCAACATAAGAGAGAGAATGATATTTAAGCACTTGATCTGCATACGCAATGTAAAAAGAGGATGACAAATTAAATTTAACGTAACCATTAAATTTGTAGTGATTAGATTTAAAATGAAGCCAAAAGGAAACTTTAATAAAAAGAATTCTCACTCCGCATAGCTGATCTCTTATTCATATATTATTAAGCCATGAATAAGTAATCCTATGGTTTCTTAGATATTAGATAATACACTCTATGATATATTAGCAATCCATATATTAGGTGGGATTAAATTAAAATTGAGCAACCAAACATTGTATTAATTGAACTAAATTTTAATCCATAAATTAATTTATTTAATACGGCCTACCAAACGAGTCCTTATAATATTATATTATCATTATGTATGTTCTGTTTTAAGTACATGGATGGGTGAGCTGGAACACTAACTGCACAAGGCGTGGCCCAGATGTATGCCATGGGGTTTGGACGTCCCCGGATACATGAGCTATTATGTCAGCAAATGTTGACATGACATAATATGGTGAATGGCTCGACGAATTCTTGTACTATGTTTGTTTTGTAATGTGGATACTTCTACTTATATGTTTGTCATCTGGATCCTTCAACCTATTAAAAACAATATTTTAAACCCTTTGATCGTTGACTAGACCTATTGTCACACCCCAAAACGATAATGACGGACAAGAACCATATACACTTACTCTACAAGCACTTTATGACGTACATGAGGTCATGAGATAATAACGGTCAGGATATTCAATAAAAGTTACATATATACACGAGAGAGTTACATTAACAAAACTATGCAATACAATACTACACGATGTTCATGAAGCCTCTAGTCAGTTTGACACGCTATACTACAAGTGACTAGTTGACATCAGGACCGTCATGTCGAACCAGAGACCTGTACATATAATAAAAAATACTAGGTATAGACTGGCTCCAGAGAGAGTTGGAGCTCACCAAAATATCAGCTGAAACGACAACAGGGCCTAACGTGGACGTCTGCTATCCTGAGGATCTGAGCTTGCATTAATACAACATGGTGGGGCCGAGACGTCAATACATAAACAACATGTATTGGTATGAAAGAAGACATAACAATAGTTGGATAAGTACAGAAGCTCATATGAGTCAAATGGTAAAGTGAAAAACGTATTATGAGCCAACAAATAACACATCTATGATATAAACTGATAACTTATGCACCGACCTTATTAGCATCATATCTAATATTTAGAAAAACGTTCATTATAATATAAGACCTATACTTTACCTAGATGATGCACTTATTCTATAAGTCGTACAACTGATCACAAGATGGCCTTTCGAAGACAATTTGAAACAAGTATATGGCACATGTTGCTCACATACTCATAACTATAATCCTAGATGTGTAAATGTAATAGTATTTTGTATCAAGGTATGCCCCGTCCAGGGGCTCACTATGAGGGTCTGCCCGCAGACCATCTATGTCATATGTTGGCTCGGGTCAGGGAAAATCAATACATGACGCTCCAGCTGACTCAAAATACAAATAATGCCACAAAGGTGGGTACGCCCAATGGTTGGGCTCACTATAGTGGTTTGGTCTCGATTCTGTGCACAGAATCACGTCGAGCGATATGCCAAGCCATACCTATGTGCCCTCCCGCCGCAATATATATCAAATAATGCCTTGAAGGCCTATAACATGTGAATTATGATAATGATCGTCTAGCTAACATATACAAGTGCAACTATGCTATTACTTTTACTCCTAATGTGTGATATATGTATATATATGTTGTGGCCTAAGGGCTTCAAGTAGAGAAACTTATGATAATATGGAAGTATAATAGAAACTTAACACAGGGAGGGAAAGATAAGTACTTGTAAGTCTGATGATAGAACGAGGGAATAATATGTAAGGCAATATAAAAGATTCTACTCACGTATTTCATGAGAACTATATTAACATTAATAGGAAGAAGCACATGCCGTAAGGTGGTGCCTTAGCGGCGAGGGAAGGTTTAGCTTTACATACCTTAATACTTTACTAGCTAGGATAGTATTCCGAACCTTTATCCTTCCAATCACCAGTTTAAGATATCCGACAGTTAATCTACTAATTACAAGGATAACATATATGTCCATTAATGACTCGTAGATGCATTTAACAATTTTATTCCAACAATCTTTGATTATGCCCAAAACCAATTAAATTTCTTAATAAGAATTCGAAATGAATTCTTTCATTTCCAATTTATACAATTCAATGTTAAATCCACATAATTAGTAGGAATCCCTAACAACTCTCTTTTCATCAAAATTTTTCCTTTTCCTCCTTTTTCTTCTCATGAACCCATTTCAGAAACTAGTACAAAACTCAAATTAAATATTATTATTATTCTTGTCTACAACTAAATTTAAAAAGGAAGAGATAGAATTTACCTCTTGAAATTCAATTCCAACTTTAGATTATTGAAGTTACTTCTCCAAGATTATTTCAAAATTATCGTAAGAATCCTTTTCTCCCTTTCTCTTCTAGTGATTTCTTGAATACCAAGAGAAGAAGAATAAATCGAGTACTAGTACTCCAGCAGCCGCCTCATGTTTTCTCTTAAGGCTTTAGCTTTATTTGGATTTCTTAATTGATAAGAAAAAGAAAGAAAAAAAAACGAGGAGCAATAGTAGTTAGTATTTTTTTTTCCCTGTAACTTCCCCTTTTTGTCAAGTACTAGCTTCACGGTATTCGACTGTTCTCAAACCAAAAATCCCCTTATTTTGTTCCCTTACTTCCAAAAAGAATGGAGAAGTCAAAGGGCCCCAACAACTTTAAACATTTAAAAGGAAAAAAACATCATTTTCATCTTAAACTATAGTTAAAAAATTAAATTCACACCTAAACTATATAAGTGGCCTATTACACACCTTAATTATAAAAAAATGATATTTTTTACTTCCTAAATCTGACGTGAAAAATACATAATTATTTAAATAAAAATTGGCGCTTTTAAATTAAAAATTAATGCAAAATAAAATTAAAAAAAATAAAATACTCCTCTCCCAACCCCAAACAATCATTTTCTTAACCACCCCTACCCCCAAACCATCATTTTCTTCATCAACCCCAACCCCAAACTGTCTTCTTCTTCAACACCACTACCCCAACCAACACAATTTCTTCATCACCCCACCTCCAAATTCCAACCCCATCCCTAAATAACACAATTCATCCTCTACCTTCATCGAATCAATGTCAATTTCACAATGAACAAAATCAAATTATATTTGATGTTTAAACGGGCAAAACCAAACACTACTAAAAAAAGGCCAAAAAGTGACGCGAAAAAAAAGCGACGAACTGTGTCGCTTTAAAAACCGACGAGAGAAGCGACACTGTCCGTCACTTTTTTAGTTTAATTTTAATTTTTATTTCTTTTTTATTAAAATCGACGGCAAGCGTCTTAATATCCGTCGCTTTTTTTTTTTGAATTATTGCGCCAACTAATTAAAAAATAATTTATAATTTTTTATTAATAAATGCGACGGATGGCGTCGTAAATTATTTATAAATAATAATAATTAGTTTTTGAAAAGCGACGTAGTCCGTCGATTTTTAGATTTGATTTTTATTGTTATTTATTTTTATTAAAAGCGACGGACAACGTCGCTATAATTTTTATTTTAAAAAAAATTAATTCTAGAAAAGCGACGTTGTCCGTCGCAATTTGTAATTATTTTTATTTTTTACAAAAAGAGACGGATATCGTCGCATTTGTTAAAACTAAATAAAAAATATTTTTTTGAAAAGCGACGTTGTCCATCGCTTTTTAAATTTAATTTTTATTTATTATTATTAAAAGTGACGGACAACGTCGCTAAATTTTTTATTTTTAAAAATATTAATTCTAGAAAAGCGACGATTTCCGTCGCAATTTGTAATTATTTTAATTTTATTTTTTTTAATAAAAAGTCGCTTTTGTATAATTTTTTTTTTTTTGAAAAGAGACGTTATCCATCACTTTTTAAATTTAATTTTTATTTTTATTTATTTTTATTAAAAGCGACGAACAACGTAGCAATAATTTTCATTTTTTAAAATATTAATTCTAGAAAAGCGACGTTGTTCGTCGCAATTTGTAATTATTTTTATTTTTTTTATTTTTACAAAAATTGACGGACAACGTCGCTTTTTTTAAAACTAAAGAAAAATTAATTTTTTGTAAAGCGATGTTGTGCGTTGCTTTTTAAATTAAATTTTTATTTATTTTTATTAAAAGCGACGGACAACGTCGCTATAATGTTTAATTTTTAAAATATTAATTCTAGAAAAGCGACTCTGTCCGTCGCAATTTGAAAATATTTTAATTTTTTAAATTTTTTAAATTTTTTATAAAAAGCGACGGACAACGTCGCTTTTGTTAAAACTAAATAAAAATTTAACTTTATGAAAAAATAATATATTGTTGAAGTTATAATATAATAATATAAGCTAAATTTAGTGATAATTTTTCATTGTATGTATACAAAATGTTGTATTATGAGGTAATTTACATGTGTATGTGATGTATGTAGTACATATTGTGAATTTTATAGTCAATCAAATATATATATTGAATACATTTATATCATACGATCGATTAATCAAGGTAATAATATATTGTTGAAGTTATAATATAATAATGTAAGCTAATAAATTAAGCGATAATTCAACAGAGTAGAAATAAAATACGCTGTATTACGAGGTAATATACTCGTGTATGTGATGTATATAGTACATATTATAAAGTTGATAGTCAATCAAATACACACACACACACACACACACACACATATATATATATATATGTATATATATATACATATATATGTATTTATGTATAAATACGTATCTCTCGTACAGTGATGTATATAGTAGTTAAAAGCTAGCTAACTGAATCTATATATCCAAATCTTTTGAATAATACGTTAACATCATATAATTGTGGTAATAATACACTATTGAAAGTATAATAATGAAGCCAATTAACCGACAATTCATCATATTAATACGTTGTATTAACTTAATCGAAATCTCCAATTCAATCTTTTTTTAACCCAATTTCTAATCCCAATTTGACTTCTCTCCTCAATTTTAATCTCAACCATTCATCATATTTGATCAACGGTCAATATTGAAAATAATTTTCACAATTCTTTTTCTTGAAATTAGGGGTGTGCATCGGTCCATTCGGTTTGATTTTATATATTATCAGTTTGATTTATCGGTTATCGATTTTTAAATAAGTTAAACCAATAATCAAATCAATAAGGTATTTTTTTAATTAATTTTTGGTTTATCGATTTTTTGTCCTTAACGGTTCGGTTTTCGATTTAACCAATAAGAAAATATGCATAAAATAGAAATAGTAGCAACTAATTAACAAGAAAAAAAATGAAATCTTAATTGCA
Organism: Capsicum pubescens; assembly: GCA_030864215.1. Taxonomy (NCBI): domain Eukaryota; kingdom Viridiplantae; phylum Streptophyta; class Magnoliopsida; order Solanales; family Solanaceae; genus Capsicum; species Capsicum pubescens. The sequence continues at coordinate 195,527,486 of CM061539.1, read as the reverse complement.
GCAAAAATCATACATGATGTGTTTTATTTTACAAGAATATTATTATTTTTCTCATCATTATCACATTTATTAAAATAGCAGGCCTAATTCAATTCAATTCAATTCAATTTCTCAATGTGTTTATTTTCTAGCCATCTTGTACACAATAAATATCAATTTTAACCAAATTGATATTAATTCCATTTTTGACCCATTTTAAAGTAATTTTAATCTAGGCCGTTGATCAAAATTGATCCAACAGCTTATGTTGACACCCAATTTTGACCTCTCGATACTACTTTTAGGCTTCTATTTTCTCAAAATTATTTGATTTCAATTATTAATATTTTTGTACACTTTATTCTTATATTAAATACATATTGACATGTCACATTCATAATTTAGAAAAATGCACAAATTGAAATATATGAATTATTTTGCAGTATCACTTTTACAATTCATTAATTTGAATATAATATTTCTCCACGTAATTTTATTAATATTTTTGTTAATTCTTTTCGTAAATGTACACACTCACAATTCACAAATGCATTGTCCATTATTATTATTATTATTATCATCATCATCATCATCATCATCATCATCATCATCATCATCATCATCATCATCATCATCATCATCATCATCATCATCATCATCATCATCATCATCATCATCATCATCATCATCATTATCAACGATTTTATATAATAATTTTTTACGTAACATTAATTTGTACATGCTTACTTTATTATTCGACGTCTTATTTAATTAACAACCTAGTTCTATTCAATTTATTATAATTATAGCCAATTTGTGACTAACTTAAAATTTTATTCAATTTTAACTCTTTTTAAAATAAGTTTAATCTCAGTCGTTGATCAAAATTGATCATACGGCTGAGATCCCTCCACCCTTCCCTTTCCTTTTAAATAAAACATAAACCCTAATCTCTCCATTTCAACAAAAAACAGTCGCACCCCATCTCTCTACCTCCTCTCTCATCCTCTCTCTTACCAACAACCATGACCGTCATTCTCTCCGTCGCCAACCATCAACCGAACCAGCATCGTCCCAGCTGCCGGAGCGCCGCCGCCCAATGACAGCAGCAGCCGGCGAAGCAGCCATAGCTATTGCCGCTGCCTTGATCCCTTCCCCACGCTGGAGCGCCGCCGCCCACACAAACCAGTGATCTGCTTGGCTTTGGTAAGAGCTATCTCCATTTGTTCTTTCGTAATCTGCAGCGAACTTTATTTCACTTTTCTGAGATCTAACATCATGCTAAATAATGAAAGTCATCTTTTGGTACAGTTCTAGCACAGGAGCAACTAGTAATGCATAGGAAAATTTTGGGATGCCCTTTGGCCTATTTATGAAGGATGTGGTTAAAATTCACTGATATTTTTTTTATTATATCTTTTTGTGCAAATGTATCACCTTGTTAAGCTGTTCAACAGTACAATTATTTTGTTTCGAATATTATTCCTGAAAATTATTGTTATACCACTACTGTTAGAGGTGCATTTATATAAGTTGTTTTAAAATTGAATTCCTTGAATATTCAATTATTGTGATTCTATAACTTTGATTTGATCTTTATAACATATTAAACATCGAAAAGATGCTTCATACATCATCCACAAAAGAATGAAGTGATATTTTCATCAATATCAAGTAGTACAAAACATAGAAGAGATTGAAAAGAAGTTGGAAAATGGATTTTTTCGATTTTGAAAAAGCAACATAGACTTTGGCCCTCTTTTAAGCCTATGTTTAAGGTGACATTGTCACTTTCTGTTTACACCATGTGTTAGTAGTAGTAGTAAATTGAGAAGCATCTTTCAATGTCTACTTGTCCTTGTACAAGAAATAAAACAAATAGATCCTTAATCTTTCACCTCAAAACTTTTGAATGAAAAAAAAAGTTTAGCGAAAATGACTTTGATATGAGTCTGATAGTTCAAGATGTGGAACTTTGACTGCCTCACATCAAATAGCTACTCTCTCTGTTCACTTTTACTTGTAATATTTCGCTTTTCAAAAGTTAGTTGGACTAATTTTCAGAGGTAAATTAAAAATAGATAAATTTAATATCTAAACTTTAGATATTTCCAATCTCTTCTGTTTAGTCTTTTCTTATTTGTTTTATGCAATATCTTCCTTTTCTCGTAAAAGGCATCAATGATGAATAATCCAATTTGTTATCCTTGCACTTTGATTGTTGAATGAAGATAATAATGGGGGAACATTTCTGAGATGTTTTTCTTTTCCTTCTAACTTTGCTTGCATAGTATTTTTCACTCATTCTATTGGAAAGATTTATTTATTTCCTAATCAAAATCATTAATTTTTTGCAAATGTGTTAACGATGATTTTTGTAAAATCATTTGTGAAATAACTAGTGACTTGAAAATGGTTAAGTGTAGTTATTTAAAAATAGTTAAATATAGTGACTTGAAAAGTGAATTAGTTAATTGAAGATAGTTAAGTGTAGTGACTTGAAATGCTAATACATGACTTGAAAATGACTTGAAATATGTACTAGTGACTTGAAATGTGAATAAGTTATTTGAAAATTATTAAGCGTAGTGACTTGAAAATGATTAAATGTAGTTACTTGAAATTGAGAACTTGTGACTTGAAAATGATTAAGTATAGTGACTTGAAATGCTAGTACATGACTTGAAAATGGTTAAGTGTAGTTACTTGAAAATGGTTAAGTATAGTGACTCGAAATGTTAATTAGCTATTTGAAATGGTTCGAGTGTTGTGACTTGAAATGTGAATAAGTTATTTAAAAATTATTAAGTGTAGGGTAGTGACTTGAAAATGGTTTAGTGTAGTTACTTGAAATTGCAAACTTGTGACTTGAAATCGGTTACTAGTGACTTGAAAATGGTTAAGTGTAGTTACTTGAAATGTGAATTAGTTACTTGAAAGTGGTTACGTATAGTGACTTGAAATGAATGATTAAGTGTAGTGACTTGAAAACGGTTAAGTATAGTTATTTTAAATGTAAAGTAGTTGCTTGAAAATGGTTAAGTATAGTGACTTGAAATGTGAATTAATTATTTGAAAATGGTTAAGTGTAGTGACTTGAAATGTGAATTAATTATTTGAAATTGGTTAAGTGTAGTGACGTGAAATGTGAATTAGTTATTTGAAAAATTGTTAAGCGTAGTGACTTGAAATGTCTACTAGTTATTTGAAAATGATTAAGTATAGTGACTTGAAATGAGAATAAGTTATTTGAAAATTATTAAGTGTAGTGACTTGAAAATGGTTTAGTGTAGTTACTTGAAAGTGCAAACTTGTGACTTGAAATCAATTACTGGTGACTTGAAAATGGTTAAGTGTAGTTACTTGAAATGTGAATTAGTTACTTGAAAGTGGTTAAGTATAGGGACTTGAAATGAATGATTAAGTGTAGTGACTTGAAAACGGTTAAGTATAGTTATTTTAAATGTAAAGTAGTTACTTGAAAATGGTTAAGTATAGTGACTTGAAATGTGAATTAATTATTTGAAGATGGTTAAGTGTAGTGACTTGAAATGTGAATTAGTTATTTGAAAAAATGGTTAAGTGTAGTGACTTGAAATGTCTACTAGTTATTTGAAAATGGTTTAGTGACTTGAAAATGGTTAAGTGTAGTTACTTGAAAGTGGTTAAGTATAGTGACTTGAAATGTTAATTAGCTATTTGAAAATGGTTTGAGTGTAGTGACTTGAAATGTGTACTAGTGATTAAGTTATTTTGAAAATTATTAATTGTAGTGACTTGAAAATAATTAAGTGTAGTTACTTGAAATTGTGAACTTGTGACTTGAAAACGGTTAAGTGTAGTTACTTGAAATTGTGAACTTGATGCTTGAAAATGGCTAAGTGTAGTCACTTGAAATGTGTACTAACAACTTTAAAATAATAAAGTATAGTTACTTGAAAATGATTAAGTATATTGACTTGGAATGTGATTTAGTTAATTGAAAATAGTTAAGTGTAGTGATTTGAAATGTGTACTTATTGACTTGAAAATGGGTGAGTGTAGTTACTTGAAATGTCTACTAGTTATTTGAAAATGGTTTAAGTATAGTGAAATAAAATGTCAATTAGATATTTGAAAATTGTTTGAGTGTAGTATCTTGAAATATGTACTAGTAACTTGAAAATATTAAGTATAGTCGCATGACAAATGAATAAATGACTTGATTTTTATATGTTTTGATGTAAACTTGCATACATATGACATTCGGTGGTGAAGGTGATTGGCCTCGTCCCTGATAAGAGTTCGAAGTTAACTGCTAAAAAGAAATTTCGGACACCTGTATACTCCTATGAAAAAACTTTAGTATTGTTTAAGTGTTTTGGTGGTTGTTGGATTAATTATTAAGTATTTTGTATTTTGGATTTGGTTGTTTAAGTGTTGTTGATTTGAATTGCTTAAATATTTTGATAATGTAGTGCGTTGTATGGTTATTTTAGAAATGTGTGTTGCATGAGGCTCTATATATTGAATTGCATTTTTATTTGGCAGGTGGGATGCAAAAATGCAGAAAAGCGACGGACATGGTCCCTTTTGGTCGTCCCTTTTCTGAAAATTTTAAAAATAAATTTTTAAAAAAAAGCGAAGGCCAGCGTCGTTTTTTGTCTTCATTATATAGAACAAAAAGCGACGGCCGACGTCCCTTTTTTTCTTCATTATGAAGAACAAAAAGCGACGGCCAACGTCGCTTTTTTCTTTTATTATGAAGAACAAAAAGTGACGGCCAACGTCGCTTTTTTTCTTCATTATGAAGAATAAAAAGCGACGACCAACGTCGCTTTTTGTTCATCATGTGCGTTGCTTTTTCAAAAAATAACTAAATTTTTTTCTCTAAAAGCAACGCAGACCGTCGTTTTCAAAAAACAACGCCCTTTTTTGAGACGAAAAAAAAAACGACGGATTTTCGTCGATTTTGCCCAAAAAAGCAATGCTGGCCGTCGCTTTTTGACATTTTTTTAGTAGTGAAATTTTATAAAAACAAAATAAAAAAATTTGTGGCAAGGATGTTTTTCGGTGAATTCTCGTCGGAAAAGTCAAATTCATCGTCGATTTTCTCCTCTCTGTCTATTAATTATTAATTCATCCAAAAATGTAGCTTGCTACCATATTAGTTTTTTTTTTTAATTATAGCTGAAAAATAAATAGAAAAAGTACAAAAATGTGTTGGTCATTATAATTTAAAACACAGAGGCCAACAGTCGAGTGACCATTTTTTGAAACAATAATGGCCATTATAGCTGAGATTTTTTTTTTTTTTTTTTAAGAAAAGACGACGGGTTACGGATGAAGAACAATGCTAGAAGAAATTAATTGTTATGGTAATTTTGTTGGTGGGATAAAGTTTATGGTGGTTAATATGGTGTAATGGAGGTAATGGAGGTTTTGGACATTGACAACAATGGAGGTTTTAGACATTGAAGAAGAAGGGAAAAAGATTAAATTAAAAAGAAAAAAGAAAAAAGAAAAAAATATGAAAATAATAAATTTATTATTTTTTCAGATTATGTTGATCGTGGTGCTGACGTGGCAACGCGTGTAAAACACCACACAAGTGGTGTAATGCCTGACAGGGTGTAAAAAATATCACTTTTTTATAGTTAAGGTGTGTAATAGGTCACTTATATATATAGTTTAGGTGTTGATTTGACTTTTTAACTATAGTTTGGGGTGGAAACGATGCCTTTTTTCTTATTTTTCGGATTATGCTGACGTGGCAGCGCGTGTAAAACACCACACCAAACCACATGCAAGTGGTGTAATGTCTAACAGGGTGTAAAAAATATCATTTTTTTATAGTTAAGGTGTGTAATAGGTCACTTATATAGTTTAGGTGTGGATTCAACTTTTCGACTATAGTTTGGGGTGAAAACGATGCCTTTTCCCTATTTAAAATATATATCGCAATATTCCAAAATGTCTATCTTTCCATCAACAACAATACAAATGCATTACATAAATATATTCTACACCATTTTGTTAATATATCAAAATTCACTTTATAGACCAAGGTTGTACAATTGTGTTAAGGTGTTAACTTAATTCAAAATAAAAATAAAAATTTGAGGCGTCACACTTATGTGGCATTAAAATGACTGAGTAGAACGAAACGCGTGCAGGCACGCACCTAGGATGCGAGTGAGGATCAATTTTTAATCAGTTTTATATTATTTATTTTTTTTAAAAAAAGTCCCCCAACTACAACTTTTAAAATTTAAATATATTTTTAAAAATGAAAAAAAAAATATTTTAAAAACAAAAACAAAAAGGCCCCTCTCCCAACCCCTCCCCCCGTCCAACACCCCCCACCCCACCCTCACCCCCACCCCCACCACCGTCCACCAATCCCCCACCCCCACTGACTGTCATCGCCATTGCAGCACCACCACCATTAACGCAACACCATCACCATTAACTCCCCCCACGCCCACCGTCTGCCATGGTCATTGCAGCACCAACAACACCAAGGATGCCATGGCCATCAACAATAGAGCCCCCCACCAACCCCCCTCAACAATAGCCATGATCACTAATATTTTAAACCCCTCAACAATAGCCATGACCATTGTAAACACCTAATTTTTGACCCAAACCTAATATTTTTATACCATTTTAATATTCAATTTTTTTTCTTTATTTTTAGGCATTTTAAATTTATCTTATTTTTTGAGGTTTGTTAAAAGTTTTGAAAACTACAAAAAATAGAGTAACATTTTAATAAGATTATATTTTTATTTATTTAGTTATATATTAAAAAAAATAAAAATTATATTTGTTTTTTCCTTTTACTTTTAATAAAAAATCTAGTGATATTAATATTTCTTAATCATATTTCTAAGGCTAGTGTTTAACTTATTTATATTTTTATTAATTTTAAATAGATATTTATCATTTTATTTTATTTAAAATATTAGTTAAAAAAAAAAAACTTATCCTAAATACCTAATCTTCCCACACCCGACAATTCTCACTAAGCTACCCCATCTCCCACTCTCTCCACGTCCCACAACATTCTCCCCCATTATTACCTCAACTCCTAATTCACAAACACACTATTATATAAACCAACAAGACAAACACTAAGATGAGGAGGACATTGAACAACACAGGAGATTGGAAACAAAAACAAACATTGAAAAACAAGAAAACATTAGAAACTAGAAAGAAAGAAACAAGAAAAATAGTAAGGGACAACCGAGAGAGGAAAAAGAGAGAGAGAGAAAAAAAAACAGTGAAATCTCTTTGAAGTTGGTGAATTGAGAGTTGAAGTTTACATTCCCGTTTGAGTTTTCGGGTGGCAACATCACAGGTTTTATTCAACTCCTTACATTCTTTTAACAAGCTTTATTGTATCTCGAATCATTAAGAATGTTATTTATGTGATTTTTTGTACTGTTTGGTGTACAAAATTGATGAAAACTTTGTCTTTTCAAATATAAAATAAATTACAATTAATGCTAAGAGAATATAGTAGGATTATTGAGATTGAACTTAATCTGAATTTGTAATAAAATACATACTATTATCATAATCAACTTTTGATTTCAAATTAAGAGATATTTGTTGTATCGTGCGTAGCTTTTTACCTCTGTTATATTTTTGTTCCTTCTAAATTTGTTTTGTTACATGTGTAAAGTTTGATTAAAGTAATATAATGAGTTATTTAACATGGTTTATTGTAGTTGATCATTTTCCATGGTTATGTGGTAAAATATTTTGAAGCAGATAAAGAAAATATACGACCCACAAATAAATATGTATAATGATGGAATCTCACAATATTCATACGAATGGTTCCTGCAATACTTAACCAAATTGGAAGATTGTTTTTCTTTTGGAAAAGGAACTAGTGGCCTGTGGAAGCCCATTTTGTGAGAATTTTCTTTTTGTCTTTTTCTTTCTTTCTTTTTTTTCATAGTGTAAATACTGTGTAAATGTTTGTAGCATATAATATAAAGTCAAAGCATAGAAAGAAAATTACATCTATTGTTAGGAAATGTCATATTTGAAAACTAAAAGAAAAAAAACATAGCTTTATTTTTAATGTTCAAACGTCAATAACCATTACTTTGTTTTAAAAATGGCAGAATGGGAATTTTTAGAAATTGTTTAAAGAATAAAAAAGAAAAGTTTAAATGTCACAGTTTAAATTTGGAAGAAGCAGTAGGCATAAAGGGTAAAATATCAATTATTTAAACAATTTTCAATTTTTTTTTTTTTAAAAGATTGTTAAAGGCAATCAATAACTAATTTAAAATATCAGGTTTCATATTTTAATTTTGATCGGTTTTCTTGTATGAATTTTTATGTTTGAATAAGTAAAGTGCTAGTCTTCGATTTAATTTAAGAACACTACAGTTGGTTGTCGATTTTAATGTTGTTCTATTTAATATTGTTTCTTTCAGCAGAGTTATTAACCATAATGGAGCAAGATAGTTTATAGATTCACTCAAGACTGAAATTAATTATGGATATCTATAATTACGTGAGGAACGAGTAATCATAGAAATTGAGTTAAGTTTTGTTAAAATAATTAAAGTTTAATAGATAAGTGATAGGTAACGATGAAGTTGGAAAGCCCTGCTACCGACCATTCGTTATAATAAAATCTAACATACTATTTGAAGCCGATTGAATTGGGTTGGATGGATTTCAAACCTATTAGGTGCTTATTTAGACTAGGAAAATGGGGACGACTCATAAATGCCTCAAAGGCACGAGAAATGTATCAAAACTTGTGGTATGACCAAAAAGTACTGCTACTGGCAAGTCGCGCATTAATATAATTAAATAATTTGAAATAAATTAAAAGCGGGATAGAAATCACTTTTAGGCTAACAAATATTATCTATCCAAAAGGTTATTTTTAGGCCAAACATAAGTCATTAAAGCGACCATGCTAGAACCACGGGACTCGAGGGGTGCCTCACACCTTCCCCTCGGTCAACAGAATTCCTTATCCGGATTTCTAGTTTGCAGACCAAAAATTAAGAGTCATTTTCTTTTGAATAGGGATTCAATAAGGTGACTTGGAACACCCAAACTCAATTCCAAGTGGTGGCTCTGTAAAATAAATAATCCCTTTTCAAAATATCACTTTAATTGGAAAAACTCGTTTTCTCTAAAACCAACTCCCTAGCGGGGTCGGGGGTGGTGAAAAATAGGGGTGTGACAGATGGCGACTCTGCTGGGGATATAACTAGAATACGAGCTTTTATATTGATTTGTTTGGAAAGGGAAAGAACCTTCACCTAGGAGAATCCATGATACCGAAGCATGTCTCTTCCGAAAGATTTTTTGAGCTATTGCACATAAAAGAGAAGAACATAGGAGGCTACCTAGAAAATGGATGGGTTCGTCTAGAATTTTTGTACGAAAGATATGGTCAGGAAAGGGGATTCGAGTTGTTTAGATCAGAACTTAACAACGGGGGGTGCTACCGAACCTGGGAAAAACACAGTTTTGAAGTATTCATAGTGGCATTTTTGGGAATCATGGTATTTCCGAAGAGAGGAGGAAAAATCAGCACCAATATGGCTGCGTTTATTACCGCTTTTGAGAAGAATCCTAAGGTCACCCTCGTGCCCATGATTTTGGCAGACATTTATCGGGCCCTGACGATGTGCAAAAATGAGGCGGACTATTTTGAGGGATGTAACATTCTATTGCAGTTATGGATGCTCGAGCATGTTCGTTATTATCCATTTGTTGTGGATTTTCGAGTCGAATGGAATTATTATATCAATGGTCATGTGAAGAGGATGGAGGACCAAAACTTTTCCGAAGGAATATGAGCTTGGAAAGAGTACTTGGAGGGGTTGACGGCGGACAAGATAGTGTGGAATTATCATTGGTTCCCCTCAAAAGAGGTGATATATATGTCTACTTTCCGACCCTTCATCGTCTTAATGGGTCTCCGAGGTGTTCATCCCTACGTGCCACAAAGAGTCATGCGATAATTCGGTCGACGTCAGCATATACCACCAGTCGAGGATATGAAAGAGTTCATGTACGAATTCCTCCCTGATATCCCTCTAAGAAAGACTGAGATACTTAAGATTTGGGGAGGATGTGTAATTTCAGGTTTCGATCACATGGTGGAAGACCGCGAAAAGGGCGAGGTAGACTATTAGTATCTGCCATGGTTTCATGACCAGCCTCCTCCTAAAGCTATGCCAGAAAGGTCAGCCAAAGAGCCAGTGGATCGAGCAGCGGAGATTGAAGTCAGAATTAAGCCGGCTCGACGAGAGGTAGAACAAAACTATCGGTCTACTCTGCATGTCTTAAATAATGATCTGGAAAGGGATAGAGAAGAATTGGTTCACCATGAGGCGAGATTTGAGGCCAGAATTAGGTCGGCTCGAAAGGAGATTGAGAGAGAGAACCGTGTTGCCATGCATGCCCTACAAGAAGACCTGGATATTGCCACCGGTGCTATGGAGCAGCAATCGAGTGATTTTGAGAAAGAGAAGGTCTTGCTGACAAGTACACAGTCGAAGCTTCGGGCTCAGCTAAAAGCTTCCATGGAACGGGAAAGACAAATAGCGAGACGCTTCACGACTTTTCAGAAGGAAGTTGAAGTTGAGAGAAACCAGTGGATGACCGAACGACAGACGCTTCACTATCAGATTGATGACCTTCATGAACAAGAAGGAGACCTAAAGCATACCGTCCGCACTACGCAGCATTGGGTGCGAAACTGCCATGAGAGTATGATCGAGGCCAGGGGAGAAGTACTTCAGCTCAGTTAAACCTTGATTAATGTTTATGCTAAGTATCTTCACCGAGGTGATGAAAATCTGGGCCGTCAGGCACGTGCTCTCGCTCCACATCTGCCAAAAGCATTATCCAGGATCTACTCAAGTCTGAGGGAGGATTAAGTTGCAAGACATCTTTGGAAGGCATCTTGATGATAATTATTAAAGTCCTTGTTTTCTTAGAGTTAGTTTCTTTATAGGTTTTCTAGTATTTCGCCAGTATTCCGAGTCTGTTCTAGTTTTAGATAATTTTAGTTTCCTTTCATTAAAGCTTTGTTTTAAGAACAGTTGGAAATGTATGGAAAATTTTTCATTTGTTTCAAGTTTTTATTCTCTTTATTTCTGAATATATAGATATATTTACTATATCCACGAACTACGTGATGATCTGATTCATGTAAAACATGATACGTAGGCAACCCTCGGCGGGTGCGATCAAATATTTTTTCAAGTTTCAAGTAATAATTTTAAGATGTTGGCATTAAATAATGAGGGTAAAAAATTAATTCACCAAAGCCGGGATGAAACAAGAGGGTTTTCCTAAGTCCATTTCAGGAAGGAAATTACTTAGATGCATGACATTTGAGTTTGTTATGAATATATCAATATTTTTAAAGCCCTAAATCCTAACATATTTGTTTTTGTTTCATAAGAGAGAGAGAGAGTAAGGTGGTTGGTTGTGGTTAAGCTAGCCTATCACCCTTACAACACAAGGTATAAAGGAAAAAGAAAGATGACTCGAAAAGATGGAACAAAATCTGATAATGAAGAAGGTCGAGATCAGTTAGTTCCACGAGAGTTCGCATTTTTGGAGGAGAATAGGTTATTGAAGCAACAAATTGCGGAAATATATCAGGCCTGGGCGAATGGACAAGCCCCGCCTTCCTCGATTCCTGGTCTTTCAGATGCAAATCATCCCAGTTCTACTCAAGCCCAAGTCGACGATCCACTTTATCCGCCTGGATTTGGTCCATACGCTAATGTGTCTAGCGCTGCTGACACATCCACCATGCGTCCTCCAAATCCATCATTCACGACAACCCGCTTTTTATTCTGGCCGTGCCAACTAATATAAATCCTCCATCAATGATACAGAAGCCTATCAACGAGCTAAATCATGATCAAGTCTATCCTCCTGAATTGGCATTCAAACCCGTAAATTTACATCAGCCCACTCATCAGCCTGAGTCTCATATCGTGATTGAGAAGGCTATTATGAATGAAGAACGAGAAGAGATAAGCTAGAAAAGTGAGGAGTCTGGAGCAGAGTATGAGAAACATACAAGGATTGGGAGGACACAAAAGTGTCTCTTTCAGAGACCTGTGTATGTTCCCTAATGTTCATTTGCCAATAGGGTTCAAGACCCCAAAATTCGACAAATATAATGGTCATGGTGACCCAGTGGCCCACTTAAAAAGGTATTGCAATCAACTTAGAGGAGCAGTAGGGAAAGAGGAGCTGCTTATGGCCTATTTCAGAGAAATTCTGACGGGAATAACCTCCAAATGGTTTATCGATCAAGACATCTCCCATTGGCACGTTTGGGATGATATGGCTCAAGATTTTGTACAACAATTTCAATACGATCTCGACATTGTCCCTGACCGTACTTCTCTTGCTAATATGAAGAAAAAACCATCTGAAAGTTTTCGAGAGTTTGCCATAAAATGGAGAGAACAGGCATCTAGAGTCAAACCGCCACTGAAGGACCAGGAATTGATTGACGTTTTCCTCCAAACTCAAGAGTCTGATTATTTTCATCATTTACTAGCCGCGGTTGGTAAACCTTTCGCCGAAGCAATAAAAATTGGGGAAATGGTGGAGAATGACATCAAATCAAGAAAAATCGTGAGCTAAACCGCCCTTAAGGCCACTACACAAGTCATTCAGAGTGGATCAGGTGGTTTCGGAAATCGAAAAAAGAAGGAGAAAGGATCCATGATGGCATAAGGACCGGGCAATGCCCAAAGGGGACGAAACTCCCCTTACGTTTATGTCCAACAGGGGCAACCCAGCCCTCCTCAACATTATTATACACCTCAACCTGCTGTTCTTAATGCTCAAGCGTATGCCCGACCTCCTTAGCGTCCACAATGGTGGGCACCTGCGCCATAAGGTTTTCGTCCGTGGCAACCAAATTTACAAGCCCCTCATAATTCGTATGTTCAGGCAGACTATACAAGAGAACAAAGGCCTTCACCCCAATTGGAGAATCGTATACGAGCCTGTTGCGGAGATTGGTCAAATTAGGATGGATTGAACCTGTTTTACCCTTCAAAGTGGATCCAAATGCAAGTTGTTTTGATCCTAATGTAAAGTGTGAGTTCCATTCAAACGTCTAAGGTCACAGTACCGAAAATTGTTAGAATATGAAGAGAGCCATTGAAAAGTTAATCGAAAGCAAGACAATCGTAATACAAAAAGAAGAAGCACCGAATATCACCGACAATCCACCTCCCAATCACAGTAACACACATGTTGTGGAGATGATTTTTGACGATAGAGACTACAGGACAACAAGCCAAGCAGTGATGGAAATAGGTACCTTGAAGGAGAACCCGGGTGAAGCACTGAAGTATATGCAAAGAGAACCACTGATCGTGAAAGGAGCGAGTTCCATTATAAGACCCCGAGATTCAGAAAAGATGGTATTGTATATTCCTGCAAAGCTAAAGGGAATAGCACAAGATGGGCCAAAACTATATGTTTCGAGTGGTCCCGCATGGTTTGACCAACAGCGCAACAACATGAGAAAGATAACAGAGCCAATTGTCATAAGACACGCAACACAACTCCTAGTGACATGCTTGAAAACCATTCCATGGAACTACAACAAAACCACGGTGATGTACAAAGGAAAAAAGGTCATGGAAGAAACAAACGAAACAGGGGGTTTGACTCGATCAGGAAGATGCTATGCTCCAGAAGAATTAAGGAGACCAAAACAGTTTAAAGATAGTCAAGGGCCAATGAAAAAATCTTTCACAGATGAAGAGGCTTAGGAATTTCTGAAGAAAATAAAAACCCAAGAATATTCCATTGTCGATCAATTGAGGAAAACCCCGGCTCAAATCTCATTATTATCCCTGTTGCTATATTCTAAAGAACATTATCAGGCATTGATTAAGTTGTTGAATGAAGCATACGTCCCGAAGAAAACTACGGTATGTCAAATAGAAATGATGGTTCGTAGAATATTTGAAGCAAATAGAATCACTTTCACTGATGATGAGTTACCCACAGAAGGTTCTGGTCACAACAAGGCTTTGCATCTGACTATCAAATGCGATGGATATTACATAAAAGGGGTAATGATCAATGGAGGTTCAGGAGTAGATATCTGTCCTCTTACTACTTTGCAAAAATTAAAAATCAGCCCAGATAGGATTCGGTCCAATAATGTATGTGTTCGGGCTTTTGATGGTGCAAAATGAGACACAATTGGTGAGATAGATCTTGCTTTGGTTATTGGAACAGTTGAGTTTGTGATCACCTTTCAAGTAATAGACATAGATACTTCCTACAACCTACTTTTAGGAAGACCATGGATCCATACGACCAGAGCCATACCTTCTACTTTGCATCAAGCAGTTAAGTTTGAACATGGCAATCAGGAAATCATTGTATATGGAGAGAATGACCTTCCCATACATTGAGATCCTTCTGTACCCTGTATCGAAGCAAAAGGGGGTTGTGAATCTTTCATTTATCAAGCCTTTAAAATTGTGACAGTTGATCAAGTCGTGGAAGGCACGCCGATTCCGGGGCCTCATCTCTCTTCTACTTCAATCATGGTGGCTAGCCAAATGCTACAAAATGGTTATGAACCGGAAAAAGGATTAGGGGTTTCGCTGCAAGGAATTATAAACCCTGTAGATCCATGTGGTAGCCACAACACCTTTGGCTTAGGCTTTAAGCCTACAGCAGCAGATAGAAAATGGGCGAAAGAGCAGAAGAAGAAGGCTTGGAAATTGACAAGTCCGGTTCCACACATTATCCAGTTTTTCACGAAAGCTCAAAAGGAAGAAAATCAAGACCCGTATGCTAACAAAGATATGGATGAAATATGTCAAGGTCTCAAGGAAATTTTTTATGAAATAAACATGGTTCAGATGGGTGAAGGCCCTAGCCATGCAGATGTGCAGTTCGTCGGGCCAAATATCAAGCTCACTAACTGGGAAACCATTCCTCCCCCCATAAGGAAGGAGTCTTGGTAGTTTATTTTGTTGTTTCATTTTTCTTTCTTTTGCATTTTGGACTATTCTCAGGGTTGTAGTCCACATAGTTTAGTTGCTCTGCTTTCATGTTAACCCTCATATCATTTCCGATTCAATGAAATGAAATTCAAGTTTTCTAGTAAATTTATCTTTTCTTCCCTCTTTTAATTTTCGTTTTTATCTTATTTCAGTTATGTTAATACTGACTCTGATAACATGGCATGCACACAAAGTTCACATTTAGATCCTAAAAAGTTGTCTAATCTCGAATCAACAAACCAAACAGTAGATGAATACGATGAAGATGAAGCTGATAAGGAAGTCAGAAAAGGATTGGATCAATTTGAGGATAAGCCCAAACCCAATTTAAATGACACTGAGATAATAAATTTTGGAACTGGTGAGGAGGTTAGAGAAATAAAAATAAGTATTCATGCGGATCAAAATATCAGGAATGATATTGTTTAGATTTTGTTCGAGTATAAAGATATTTTTGCTTGGTCTTATGATGATATGCCGGGTCTAAGCACTGATTTGGTAGTCCACAAACTACCTACATACCCTGATTTTTCACTGGTCCAGCAAAAGGAAAGAAAGTTTAAAACTGACGTGAGCGATAAAATCAAAGAGAAAATCATGAAGCAATTAAATGCGAACGTGATCAGGGTCGCTCAGTACACCACATGGTTGGCTAATGTGGTGCCCGTACCGAAGAGAGATGGAAAAATCAAAGTTTGTGTTGATTATAGGGATTTGAACAAAGCAAGCCCTAAAGATAACTTTTTGCTACCCAATATTCATATCCTTGTTGATAATTGTGCTAAACATGAGATCCAATCTTTCGTGGATTGTTATGCCGGATATCACCAGATCTTGATGGATGAAACAGATGCAGAAAAGACTATTTTTACCACCCCGTGGTGTACTTATTTCTATAGGGTTCTGCCATTTGGTTTAAAGAATGCGGGAGCTACGTACATGAGAGTTATGACTACTATTTTTCATGACATGATGCACAAGGAAGTAGAAGTATATGTTGATGATGTCATTATCAAGTCCAAGACACAAGTCGATCATGTATATGACTTGAGGAAATTCTTTGAAAGACTGCGAAAGTATAATCTTAAGCTCAATCCAGCCAAGTGTGCATTTGGAGTTCCATCCGGAAAACTTTTGGGTTTCATAATTAGCCGCAGAGGCATTGAATTGGACCCCTCCAAGGTAAAATCTATTCAAGAATTGCCGCCTCCGAAGAATAAAACTGAGGTCATGAGTTTTCTTGGAAGACTGAATTATATAAGCAGATTCATCGCTCAGCTCAGCACTACATGTGAACTGATATTTAAGTTGCTGAAAAAGGATGCTGCTATCCAATGGACAGACGAATGTCAAGAATCATTTGATAAGATTAAAGAATATTTGGCAAATCCTCTAGTACTGGTCCCACCGGAACCTGGTAGGCCTTTATTTCTATATCTGTCAGTGATGGACAATTCTTTTGGTTGTGTTTTAGGACAACATGATATCACAGGCAAAAAGGAACAAGCAATCTATTATTTGAACAAAAAGTTCACGAGTTATGAGGTAAAATATACTCTTTTAGAAAAGACATGTTGCGCCCTAACTTGGATTGCTCAGAAGTTGAAGCACTATCTTTCGTCCTACACAACCTACCTCATATCTTGAATGGATCCTTTAAAGTATATTTTTCAAAAACCTATGCCTACAGGCAGATTGGCGAAGGGGCAGATTTTACTTACAGAATTCGACATTGTGTATGTTACTCGTACCGCTATGAAAGCACAAGCATTGGCCGATCATTTGGCAGAGAACCCAGTTGACAATGATTATGAGCCTTTGCGAACTTACTTTCCTGATGAAGAGATAAATTCAATTGAGGAAGAAGTTCAAGATGATATGTATGCGTGGAAATTATATTTTGATGGGGCAGTCAATGTCAAAAGAGTAGGAATTGGGGCGGTTCTTGTCTCACCGACCGGGCGTCATCTTCCCGCCACAGCACGACTTCGTTTCTTTTGTAATAATAACACAACAGAATATGAAGCTTGCATCATGGGTTTAAATATGGCAATAAATCTGGAGGTACGCGAGCTAGTGGTGTTGGGAGATTTCGAATTGCTCATTCGACAAATTCAAGGAGAATGGGAAACGAGAGATATCAAGCTCATTCTATACAAACAACGCTTAGAGGACCTTAGCAAAAGGTTCAAGTCTAGCGAGTTTAGATATATTCCCAGATCCCACAATGAGCTGGCTGATTCCCTGGCTACCCTAGCTTCCATGCTTCCATACCCAGGAAATACGCATATCGACCCATTAGAGATACAGATACGAGATCAACATGGTTATTGCAACATAATTAATACAGAACCTGATAATGAACCCTGGTACTATGATATCAAATGCTTCCTAAAGTCAAAAGAATATCCAATACACGCCAATGCAGATAAAAAAGGACTATTAGGCGACTTGCTAATGGTTTCTTCTTAAGTGGGGAGATTTTGTACAAACGAACCCCAGATTTGAACCTGTTGAGAGGTGTTAATATTCAGGAAGCTGAAAGAATCATGAATGAGGTACATTCGGGGGTATGTGGTTCGCATATGAATGGCTATGTTTTAGCGAAGAAGATTATGCGGGTAGGATATTATTAGTTGACTATGGAGCGAGATTGCTTTCGCTTTGTTCGCAAGTGTCATCAGTGCTAAATTCACGGTGATTTGATTCACTCGCCACCTTCAGAGCTGCATCCTATGTCTGCTTATTGGCCATTCGTTGCTTGGGGCATGGACGTAATCGGTCCAATAGAACCAAAAGCTTCTAATGGGCATCGATTCATACTGGTCGTTATTGACTATTTCACCAAATGGGTAGAAGCTGCTACTTTCAAATCAGTCACGAAGAAAATAGTAGTGGATTTTGTTCATTCCAACATCATATGTCGTTTTGGTATACCAAAGTCCATTATCACAGACAATGCAACCAATCTCAATAGTCATCTAATGAAGGAGGTTTGCGAGCAATTCAAGATCGTGCATCATCATTCTACCCCTTACCGTCCCAAAGAAAATGGAGCCGTTGAAGCAGCGAACAAGAATATTAAAAAGATTCTTAGGAAAATGGTCCAAGGATCTCGATAGTGGCATGAGAAATTACCGTTTGCTCTTTTAGGATATCGTACAACTATTCGTACATCGACTGGCGCAACTCCTTATTTACTAGTCTATGGGACTGAAGCAGTGATACCCGCAGAAGTCGAAATTCCCTCGCTTCGAATCATTGTTGAAGCTGAGATTGACGATACTGAATGGGTCAAGTCTAGACTAGAACAATTATCGTTAATAGATGAAAAAAGGTTGACGGCAGTTTGCTTTGGCCAATTATACCAACAGAGGATGGCGCGACTTGTTGTAAAATGCATCCTTCCACATCAAGAAGAGGCTAAAGGAAAGTTTGATCCAAACTGGCAAGGTCCATACATAGTTAAACAAGTATTATCAAATGGAGTTTTGCAACTTGCGGATCTGGATGGAAAAATGGCAGAAAAAGCTATCAATGCCGATTCAGTCAAAAGATATTATATTTGACACACTTGTGCTTAACATTCTCAAGTTGAGATGACGAAAGGCCATCATTCTACTTAACTAAATGTCTTTAATCCCTTGTCAGCCCTTCGAGCTTTATTTACCTTTTCTTGCTTACCCTCATTGGAGCCGAAAAGAAAAAAAACTTGTGGGTGAAAACCCATGAATGAACCCATAAGATGATTAAAAAAAAAAGAATAATGCGTATAGGATTTAACTACGTTCGACCTGATTCCTAAATGGATACGTAGGCAACCCTATTTTGGGGTTCGGTCCGGCCTAAAAAAAATAAAAAAATCTTATAGGTGAAAACCCTCAGGGGCGCCATAAGACAATGATGAACGAGACAACCAAAATTATAGAGGTCAATTATGAAAATCTTTAAAGGATAACTTTAGTCAAACAAAGTCTATCATGACAGGGCAAAGATCAAGAAGGATGATTTGATTTGATTGAAAGGTCCAGCCTAATTCGAGATTAGACAGTTTTAAAGGGTCAAATGTCTACTCCAAATTGCGTGTCATGCTTCATTCAAGTTAATATATACCTCCAAATAAGCTTCCTTCCTTTACTGTTAAAAATACCTTCTATTTTAACATAATTCTTTTATTTCTTCTTTCAACTTTTCCTTATTTTATTGTTACACGTTTTGTTTTTATGCGTAAGTCTTGCATCAAATGCAAAATAAAAAAAGACGCGCAAAATTGACCATGGCTCCCAGTGAAATTGAGCATAGATTATTGGGCGTTCACCACCTTGACAAGGACAGGGAGCCAGTTAAGATAAGTGTTACGAGTGAAGCATTTGAAAATGAAGAACAGAATCGTACTGAAACAAACAGAGATGCAATAGAATTTGAAAGACGAAGATTCAAGCTCGCCAACCAATTAGTTTAATCAACCGTATCAAGTTGGGGCAAGGATAAGGCAAACCTCCAAGGGATTCAAGGCCACAAACCAACTACCAATTTTAAAACTCACAATTTTTTTTTTGCTTGAACAGGGGCAAAGCAATCTTGTGAAGTTTAGTGAGAAAAAAACAAGTATAGCAAAGTTAAGTTTTCTTAAATTTTTTCTTTTTGTTATACTTCTATAATTCTAAGTTCGTATCAATATAATTATAATAATAAAACCCCTCATATTCAAAACTGGGGCATTTTTTTTTCTTTTCTAACAAAAAAAAAATTCTAATCTTATTCGTCTTCATAGGGCGCCATCCCCTAGTTGACATCTTATTCATCTTTATAGGGCTCCATCCCCTAGTTGACGTCTTAGAAAATACCATTTCCTAATTTTTATTATTCATCTTCATAGGGTGTCATCCCCTAGTTGACATCTTATTCGTCTTCATAGGGCACCATCCCCTAGTTGACATCTTACTCGTCTTCATAGGGCGACATCCCCTAGTTGACATCTTATTCGTCTTCATAGGGCGCCATCCCCTAGTCGACATCTTAGGAAACGTCATTTCCTAATTTTTCTTATTCGTCTTCATAGGGCGTCATCCCCTAGTTGACATTTTATTTCGTCTTCATAGGGCGTCATCCCCTAGTTGACATCTTATTCGTCTTCATAGGGAGCCATCCCCTAGTTGACATCTTAGGAAACACTATTTCCTAATTTTTCTTATCCATCTTTATAGGGCGCAATCCCCTAGTTGACATCTTATTCGTCTTCATAGGGCGTCATCCCCTAGTTGACATCTTATCTTGTCTTCATAGGGCGTCATCCCCTAGTTGACATCTTATCTCGTCTTCATAGGACGCCATCCGCTAGTTGATATCTTATTCGTCTTTATAGGGCTCCATCCCCTAGTTGACGTCTTAGGAAATACCATTTCCTAATTTTTCTTATTCGTCTTCATAGGGCGTCATTCCCTAGTTGACATTTTAGGAAATAAATCTTTCTATTTTTCTTCTTTATGTCTTCATAGGGTATGACAACCCCTAGTCGCATTTTTAGAAGCAAAATTCCTAATTCTTTTTCATGCATTCGCAAGGCATAACATCATTTAGTTGCATTATTGAGAACAAGAATCTTATTTTATTGCATACCTAGCTTTGATTTCTATCATTTTTATTTATTTATTTTTAAATTATTGTGTAGTTTTTCTAATAACTCACAAAATTTTTCTAGTGCAAACTATGGCAAAAAAAAATTGTTTGTTTTGTTTTGTTTTCTTTGATGGCTTGCAGGTTTTTCTGCAAAGCACAGGTTTATCCAGGAATAGAATTTCATCTCCGGTTAGAATATAGAAGAATGATCAATTTGAAGATAGTTAGAGTCAGCTTTGCATCCGTAGCGGCCCAATATCTCAAGAGACATCTTTTTAGCTTCTGATCAAGAGAACAAACATCTAAAGTATTCTATGAACTGTTCTTTGGTAGAGTATCAATGACTCAATCCAAGTTTCAAGTTCAAGTATCAAATCCTAATTTCAAGATCAAATTTTGAGATCAAGGTACCCACCAGAAGAAGGTGAGGCAATAACTGAAAATCCAAGAGGAAGATCAGAAGAAAGAGGATCAAGACAAATAGAATAGATAGGATCTTGTACTTTAATTTCTAGTTTCATTTTTGATGTAATAAATGGAGCAACGGACCGGAAGCTCGACGGGACCTCAACTCGACTCTCCAACTCATCCATTCATTCCTACACCCACTTGAACTACATGTGACCTGATTCTCTTATAACCCGGGATATGTAGGATGTCTAAAACCAAGGCTCGGTCGCACCTCTTTTCTACTTATTTACTTGTGAATAAATGGTTGAGCCAAAAATTAGTCATGTTTACTTCTTTGCTTGGAAATTCCCCATATTTCCAAGCAAAGAGGGGCATTCTGTAAACACCTAATTTTTGACCCAAACCTAATGTTTTTATACCATTTTAATATTCAATTTATTTTTTTTATTTTTAGGCATTTTAAATTTATCTTATTTTTTGAGGTTTGTTAAAAGTTTTGAAAACTACAAAAAATAGAGTAACATTTTAATAAGTTTATATTTTTATTTATTTAGTTATATATTAAAAAAATAATTATATTTGTTTTTTCCTTTTACTTTTAATAAAAAATCTAGTGATATTAATATTTCTTAATCATATTTCTAAGGCTAGTGTTTAACTTATTTATATTTTTATTAATTTTAAATAGATTTTTATCATTTTATTTTATTTAAAATATTAGTTAAAAAGAATAAAAAACTTATCCTAAATACCTAATCTTCCCACACCCCACAATTCCCACTAAGCTACCCCATCTCCCACTCTCTCCACGTCCCACAACATTCTCCCCCATTATTACCTCAACTCCTAATTCACAAACACACTATTATATAAACCAACAAGACAAACACTAAGATGAGGAGGACATTGAACAACACAGGAGATTGGAAACAAAAAAAAACATTGAAAAACAAGAAAACATTAGAAACTAGAAAGAAAGAAACAAGAAAAATAGTAAGGGACAACCGAGAGAGGAAAAAGAGAGAGAGAGAGAAAAAAAACAGTGAAATCTCTTTGAAGTTGGTGAATTGAGAGTTGAAGTTTACATTTCCGTTTGAGTTTTCGGGTGGCAACATCACAGGTTTTATTCAACTCCTTACATTCTTTTAACAAGCTTTGTTGTATCTCGAATCATTAAGAATGTTATTTATGTGATTTTTTGTACTGTTTGGTGTACAAAATTGATGGAAACTTTGTCTTTTCAAATATAAAATAAATTGTAATTAATGCTAAGAGAATATAGTAGGATTATTGAGATTGAACTTAATCTGAATTTGTAATAAAATACATACTATTATCATAATCAATTTTTGATTTGAAATTAAGAGATATTTGTTGTATCGTGCGTAGTTTTTTACCTCTGTTCTATTTTTGTTCCTTCTAAATTTGTTTTGTTACATGTGTAAAGTTTGATTAAAGTAATATAGTGAGTTATTTAACATGGTTGTTGTAGTTGATCATTTTCCATGGTTATGTGGTAAAATATTTTGAAGCAGATAAAGAAAATATACGACCCACGAATAAATATGTATAATGATGGAATCTCACAATATTCATACGAATGGTTCCTGCAATACTTAACCAAACTGGAAGATTGTTTTTCTTTTGGAAAAGGAACTAGTGGCCTGTGGAAATCCATTTTGTGAGAAATTTTTTTTTGTCTTTTTCTTTCTTTCTTTTTTTCATAGTGTAAATACTATGTAAATGTTTGTAGCATATAATATAAAGTCAAAGCATAGAAACAAAATTACATCTATTGTTAGGAAATGTCAGATTTGAAAACTAAAAGAAAAAAAACATAGCTTTATTTTTAATATTCAAACGTCAATAACCATTACTTTGTTTTAAAAATGGCAGAATGAAATTTTTTAGAAATTGTTTAAAGAATAAAAAAGAAAAGTTTAAATGTCACAGTTTAAATTTGGAAGAAGCAGTAGGCATAAAGGGCAAAATATCAATCATTTAAACAATTTTCAATATTTTTTTTTAAAAAAAGGTTGTTAAAGGCAATCAATAACTAATTTAAAATATCAAGTTTCATATTTTAATTTTGATCGGTTTTCTTGTATGAATTTTTATGTTTGAATAAGTAAAGTACCAGTCTTCGATTTAATTTAAGAACACTTCAGTTGGTTATCGATTTTAATGTTGTTCTATTTAATATTGTTTCTTTCAGCAGAGTTATTAACCATAATGGAGCAAGATAGTTTATAGATTCACTCAAGACTGAAATTAATTATGGATATCTATAATTACGTGAGGAATGAGTCATCATAGAAATTGAGTTAAGTTTTGTTAAAATAATTAAAGTTTAATAGATAAGTGATAGGTAACGATGAAGTTGGAAAGCCCTGCTACCGACCATTCGTTATAATAAAATCTAACATACTATTTGAAGTCGATTGAATTGGGTTGGATGGATTTCAAACCTATTAGGTGCTTATTTAGACTAGGAAAATGGGGACGACTCATAAATGCCTCAAAGGCACGAGAAATGTATCAAAACTTGTAGTATGACCGAAAAGTACTGCTACTGGCAAGTCACGCATTAATATAATTAAATAATTTGAAATAAATTAAAAGCGGGATAGAAATCACTTTTAGGCTAACAAATATTATCTATCCAAAAGGTTATTTTTAGGCCAAACATAAGTCATTAAAGCGACCATGCTAGAACCACGGGACTCGAGGGGTGCCTCACACCTTTCCCTCGGTCAACAGAATTCCTTATCCGAATTTCTAGTTTGCAGACCAAAAATTAAGAGTCATTTTCTTTTGAATAGAGATTCAATAAGGTGACTTGGAACACCCAAGCTCAATTCCAAGTGGTGACTCTATCCTTTTCAAAATGTCACTTTAATTGAAAAAACTCGTTTTCTCTAAAATCAACTCCCTAGCGGGGTCGGGGGCGGTGAAAAATAGGGGTGTGACAACCAACAACTTTCACGTTTCCTCACTGTCCCCCTCCCGCCCCCCCCCCCCCCCCCCAAAGCCCCCACCATTTTACATTTTACTTTTTTTTTAAACTCACTTTCTCAATTAATTTTTTTTATTTTGTTTAGGATTAATTTTATAACTTCTACAAATTGTTAAAGATATTTAAATAAAAATTAAAAATTAATTATGTTTGTGTATGTGAGTTTATAGTTAAAATTTTAAATTGATTGGAGAGAAATTTTAATTATTTAAAATAAATTTGATGTTTAATTACTTAAAAATTTATTGTGTTTGTGTATTAGAATTCATAGTTGAAAATTAAATTAAAAATTAATTGTGTTTGTGTATTAGAATTTCTAAAATTTATAATTTTTTTAGTTTAATTAAATTTATTTTAATATTTAATTTTTTATATAGCATTTTAAAAATGACATGAAATTTAATGTAATACTTAAAAATGACGTGGCAGCTGACGTGGCAGCTGACATGGGGCATGAAATTTAATGTAATACTTAAAAATGATGTGAAAGCTGACGTGGGACAGTTATGTTACACACATGGGTTAAAAATGTTGTTTTTTAATGGGTTTAAGAGTCCAGATGACAAACATGTAAGTAGTAGTATTCACATTACAAAACAGACATAGTACAAGGGTCCATCGAACCATTTTGCCTTAAATAAATGAGTTTAAGTTTGGTGCACCATTGGTGTAATTTTTTTACACCAACAGATAACTTACTTGTTGTAGCAGGTCATTCATTTCTCAGATAAAAATGTAAAAATAGATGAGCTGTTGATGTTGTAAAAGAAAAAATAGAAATGAAAAATCTGCTACAGCAGGCAAAAGTTACCTGATGGTATTAAAAAAATATGCTGCACCAAACTTAAATTCATAAATTTATTCTTAAAAAAGATTTAATATTACATGAAATATCAAATATAACTATGAGAGAATCATATTTTTATAGCGTTCTTTATCACTTTTAAAGAAATAAGAATAGTTGAATAATTTTATTATCTTAAAAACAATTAACGTAATTCTAAAAGACAAATTTAAAATTTTTAATGACCTTTGAGCGAATTAAATCAGTCGTTTCATTTTGCATGAAAATAAACAATAACCTCATCACTCTTTCTTTTTACTTTTTTTCTTTTTGGTCCTTTTTTTTTTTTTCCTTTTCCTTAAAAATTTAGCCCACCCTCAGTAAAAAATTCAAATTACAAAATATTTCCTAGTTCCTACCACCCATACTTATAGCTCCCAAAAACAATTTCCAGAAAACTGTCACACGTGACACAACAGTAAAAACGAATGTACCTGCCACCTCAGAAAAAGATTGCAGCCTCAACACTCAGAATTATATTCTCTTTTTTCTTTTCTTTTCTTTTCTTTTCTCCTTTTGATTAAAATTTAGCCTATTATCCACCTCAACACTCAGTACAAACTTCAAAACTACAAAATATCTCCTAACACTCCGTACTAATAGCCACTCAAAAGAACTTTATGAAAAAGAAGAGAACGAGAGCAACATCCTGCCCTATCTGAAAACGACAACCGTACGCTCATTAACAAGTCCTTGTTATCATTTTGACAAGTCCATCCTCTTCCAAATTCTCCCAAAAGTCATCCTTGTTGTTTTCCATACTGTTTTCAACATCAATATTATTAGCATTAGTATTATTAACAGCACCCACTGCCACCTCATCACCATTCATCACATTTTGTACTGCTTCTTCATCTTCCACTACTACCATTGGTGTCTTGTTCTGATCATTAGTAACTACACCATCAATATATTCCTCAATAGGAAAGTTGGTTTTCGCCTTTTCACCTCTAAATTCTACAGCCTTTTTGTCATAAGCTCTAGCAGCGTCCTCCGCAGTAGCAAAGGTACCAAGCCAAAGTCTTTGAGCTTTATGTGGGTTACGAATCTCTGCAGCCCATTTTCCCCATGGCCTTTGTCTCACTCCCCTAAATTCCTTCTTCGTATTTCTCCTCCTCCTCTTCATCCCCTGTTGCAACTCCACATTCAAAGAATTCCCAATGTGATAACTACTAGCACCTGGATGAACTGAGTCCGAGTCCATAATGATGTCCCTACGTGGCATGGAATTATCTGACGTGGCTACGTTTTGAACTTCCCGTAAAAGCTGAGCTGCTTCACCGTCCATCCGGCAATCATCGGTGCCGGAGACAACATGGTAGAGAGCTGATACCATGTAGTGATGTTCTTGGTTTCGAGTAAGTTTGTGCGTAGGAAGAGTACAGTCCTTATTCATAGTCCTTTCTAAAATAAGAAACTTAATCTGCCTGACATGGATGAGTGTGTGCGTATATATAGATTTTGTTTTAGTGATGTGGCAGAGTGAGCTGGCATACTGATTGCACACGGATGTCCCACGTGTTGGTTAACATCTTTGTAGTCAAGGACAGTCAAGTGACCCACGTGTTGGTTAACATCTCTGTAGTCAAGGACAGTCAAGTGACAGCAAAGCAACAATGTAATATTTGTAGGTTCTGGAAAGAACGTGGAGCCTTCAAAATATATATTAGAGCTTCCTTCTTAGGAGAAAACTAGTATATATATCCGTGCGATGTGCGATTTGCGAAATTAAAAGATTTTAATAATTTAAATATATCACATTATTTTGATTATTTTAAAATATAATTGTCATCTTACTTTTTAATGAAATGTATTTAATAATATACACTTAATAAAATATTAATACATATGCACAATCATCAAATAACATTTTGATACAATTAAATATTAGAATATCATTTTTTTTATACCATCATTTTAGAATATATCATGATTCTAACTATTCAAAATTTCATTGTCAGTTTCTTTTCATTTTATTCAAATTGAATTACATTCACCTTGAAATGAAGTTCAATTTGTTGAAAATAAATAAGAATGTGTCAAATTTAAGAAAATATGTGTAATCATATGACATGGGTACTCGCTGTAAAATAATGTTTTAATACTTTGAATTTGAATTGTTCAATCCTTAGTATCTTTAAATTCACTACCATAATTGATTTCTAATCATTGCCATATTTACTGGACGTTCTATTTCATCTATCTGGATTACAGTCTTCTAAAATTCATACATTTTTTTTTTTTAAATCTCATAATAGTTCTCTGCCACATATTATACATATTGTATTCACACTTTAAATCGTCTGTCTTTTGTATTTAAATGTCTATGTTTAGATAGGTCTTATACTTTTTATTTTATATTAACTCTTTCTTTGTGTTCTTCTATTTACTGTTATTACGTTACCCATTACTTAATATTGTGAAATTAAAATATAACTTTAATTTAATTGTTACTTGATTTGATATTCTTATCTGTTAATCTCTTTTAATATAAAGTTCGAAAATATAAATTATTCATACACCTAAAGTTAGTCATCTTTAAAACATTATTCTATTGATTGAGATTATTTCATTAATTATATTTAACAATAATATTTTGAAGTATCATTTACTCATGTTATTTTCTAAAATAACAGAAATTATAAATAATGTTACATTATCATCTCAAGTTAGTTTTTAATCCATTTACATCACCCCTCAAAACGAAGATCGTCCTTCCTCAAATAGTCTAGTAATTTCTTCTGTATTATTTTTAAAAGTTACTTTCTTATAAACTGTTATAATATTTTTATTATTTTATGATACATCATTTTTTTTATTTTGATATTTGAATATGTAACCTTTAGTATTTCACTTATAATGCAAATAATGTTATATTCTATTTCAAGATATCGCTTTGGATAAATATAAATTTTAAAAAATAAAGAGAAAATGGTCAAAAGCTCCCCCCCCCCCCCCAACCTTTACTCCAAATTTCAACTACACACTTATATTTTGTGGGGTCCTATGGCCCTGAACTATTTTAAAAAGGAATTATTACCCCTCTAAAAAGCCACAACCACATCTCCACTGAAGGGGTGAAACCCACGCGTTTGACCAGTCAATTTTTTTTTAGTTATCATTTCCCCTTATTTTCCACCATTTTCAATTTTACAAATCCAAATTAAAATTTCATCATTCTCACCAAACAAAATATTAATATTCTTGAATCATCATCTAATCTATATCATTGAATGAAATTAGACAAACAAAGATAATTAAATTCCCAATAATCTTTCCCATATAATTGAATTTTATTCTTTATTTCTTAATTTCACCCCAAATTTGATAAAAAAAAGGGTGAGGGTGGGGTGGCGATGGCGGGTAATGGAGGTGGCGGTGGCAGGTAATGGGGGGTGAGGTGGTGGTGGTGATGGCGACTAATGGGGGTGGTCTTTTCTGGAGGAGCAAAAGTTGCAGAAGAGAAACTGACTCGCATTCCTTTATAGGCTATTATTTTGGCTAATAGTTTCACCACTAAGTTCCGACCCATTACTCTTGAACGCCCCAAAGTAATCCCTACACCTGCTGCGCCATTGCCCTTTTTTTCGTATATCACATAGGATTAATGATAAATGTTTGTGATTAATAATAGTTGGTTAATACTTAGGGAATTTTCGTTAGGTGTTGTTTGCCACTGCAACAAGTGACCCAAGCAATCTGTTTTCTTTTTGTGCTTTTTCATGCTCGTTGAGCGTGAACGTTTTCTTTGATAGTCAGCAATTGGAAAAAGTTCAAACTGTTCGTGGTATCTTTAGTGTAATTTGTGAATTTCTAAATAAATTTTCCAAATGTTAATTATATCTGCATCAGACATTATGCTTTCGACAAGATTGTACGAATAACATTAATTGTTAATACACATTTGGAATAGCATTAATTTTGACAGGATTTTGAAAAAGTTGGATCATGAAAAAAAAAATATTGAAGATTTGTATGAGGACAAAAATGGAGGAAGGTGAAGTAGTGGTCAAATGGTGGAAATAGTGGAAATGGTGATGACGTTGGCGGCCTTGGTGGAATGGGGGTGCAGATATTTTGGCCATGATAGCCATTGAAGAGTTGTTGAAGCTTCTACTAATAGCAGTAAAATTACTAATTTTACTGCTATTATTTATTATTAATAATATTATTATATTTTTAACTTTTATTTAATATTTACATAAATTATATTTAGATAGTTTTATAATATTTATTTGGTTAATATATAATAAATTATATTATTTAATATATAATAAATTATATTATTTAATATATAATAAATTATATTATTTAATATATAATAAATTATAATAAATTTATTTAATATAGAATAAGTTATATTATTATATTTTGGTTAATATTATTATTAATACTACTACTACTCCTATTACCGTTTCTATTATATGTATTGTCACTGCTACTATTTACTTATTTAGTTATTATTATTATTATTATTATTATTGTTATGCACTACTACTACTAATTTTACTGCTATTATTTATTATTAATAATATTATTATATTTTAAAATTTTATTTAATATTTACATAAATTATATTTAGATAGTTTTATAATATTTATTTGAATTTTTAAAGAGATAAACATGAAAGAGTAAAAGTTCATTCAAAACTCTTTAACCATGAATTTCTATTTTTAAGTTAATGAAATATTTTTTTCAAATAAAGAATAATATATTTTCAAATTCAAATATTTAATAATAATTAAATAAGTAACTAGTAGTAGCATACTATTTACTTATTTAATTATTATTATTATTATTGTTGTTGTTGTTGTTGTTACGCACTACTACTACTAATTTTACTGCTATTATTTATTATTACCACTACTATTTCTACCAAGTATGCAGTAGTTCTTGTTTATTTATTTATTTATTTATTATTACTATTACTACTTTTTTCTGGTTAATATTATTATTAATACTACTACTACTACTATTACTATTTTTATTTTATGCATTGTCATACTACTATTTACTTGTTATTATTATTATTATCATTATTATGCACTACTACTACTAATCTTACTGCTATTATTTATTATTAATATTATTATTATATTTTTATTTTTTATTTAATATTTACATAAATTATATTTTGATAATTTTATAATATTTATTTGAATTTTTAAATAGATAAACATAAAAGATTAAAAGTTCATTCAAAACTCTTTAACCATGAGTTTCTATTTTTAAGCTAATGCAATTTTATTTTTTCAAATAAAGAATAATATATTTTCAAATTCAAATATTTTAAATATTTTAATATATTTATTTATTTATTATTAGTAGTATTATTATTAGTATTATTATAATTATTATTATTTATTACTACTACTACTAATAATAATAATTTTTTTTTTGTTAATATTATTATTAATACTACTACTACTCCTATTACCGTTTCTATTATATGTATTGTCACTACTACTATTTACTTATTATTATTATTATTGTTGTTGTTGTTGTTGCGTACTATTACTACTAATTTTACTGCTATTATTTATTATTAATATTATTATTATATTTTTAACTTTTATTTAATATTTACATAAATTATATTTAAATTTTTATATAATATTTATTTGAATTTTTAAAGAGATAAACATGAAAGAGTAAAATTTCATTCAAAACTCTTTAACCGTGAATTTCTATTTTTTTAGCTAATGAATTTTTTTTTTCAAATAAAAAATAATATTTTCCAAATTAAAATATTTTAAATTTTTTATTACATTATTAAGTTATGTCCTAAAAATTGCCACGTGGCTTTTTAATATCTTGTCACGTGGCTTCTTGCCTTGCTTTTAGTTATACTTTTATATAGAGAGAGATCATTATTATTATTATTATTGTTACGCACTACTACTACTAATTTTACTGCTATTATTTATTATTAATATTATTATTATATTTTTAACTTTTATTTAACATTTACATAAATTATATTTAGATAGTTATATAATATTTATTTGAATTTTTAAAGAGATAAACATGAAAGGGTAAAAGTTCATTCAAAACTCTTTAATCATGAATTTCTATTTTTAAGCTAATGAAATCTTTTTTTCAAATAAAGAATAATATATTTTCAAATTCAAATATTTTAAATTTTTTAATACATTATTATTACAATATTATTAAGTTATGTCCTAAAAATTGTCATGTGGCTTTTTAATATCTTGTCACATGGCTTCTTGTCTTGCTTTTAGTTTTGCTTTTATATATATACTAGTTTATATATATACTAGTATACGTACCCACGTGATGCGCGAATAATATATTAAAATATAATTTCTCACCATTTTATATTTGGATGTCTCATTCAAACATGTTAAATCATATTATCTCAAAAAAATCAACTATCAAATTATTTCTAAGAAAACACGAAAAATAATAACATTTATTTTACCCCCACCCACCCCACCTCCCACCTCGAACTTCATCTCCACCCACACCCACACCCTCAATTTTTTTTAAACAAAAATATATAAATAAAATCTTTGTTCTACTCCCCCTCCCTCTAACATGCCTCCACTCCACCCATCCTCCCCCACCCGAATCCCCCCGCCTCTTAACTAATTAAATCTATACAAAATAAAATAATCATGTAATGATAAAAAATATATATATTAATTTTTATTATACTATTCACAATTTAAAGATATTAGATTGTTAATATTCTTCCTCTCGCCTTCTCCCCTCCCCATCTTTATCCAAATTTATAGGGTGAAAATTATTTTCATCCCCCCCCCCCCCCCCCCCCAACTTTGATTAAAAAATTAAACTCCCCCTCAACATTGAACAATAATCATACTCCCCCCTTTATCCCATGCAATATCTATTTTGTCCTTATAATTTTAATCCTATATTTATGTAATATCTTTTTATATTATATGTAATGAATATTTTTTTAACATGGATATTTGTAGCATTTTATTTAAGTTTATTAACTTTATAAGCAAATTAATATTTTTTTATAAATTTATCACAAAATTCAATGTTATTTTTTAAGATCGTTATTTTAGTATTATATGTATTAAAGAGTCATTTGGTGTGAGGTATAATTATAATAATTCAGAGATAAAGTTCATGATTATTTATCTCACGTTTAATTAGATGTATTAGGTAGTGTCAAAATTATTTGTCGCACCATTTATACCACAGTGATGAGATAAGTTATCACACATACATGTTAATACAACTTATTTTGTGATAAATAATTCCGGAATAACTTGTTTCCAAACAACCCACCCCTAAGTGTTTATATATATATACATATGTATGTACATGCATGTGCGTATATTTTCATGTTTTATCACGCTCTTACTAAATTCGTTTCATATTACTTAACTTTTTGTTGATATAACACAATCCTTAAAAAAAAATTACTTAGAGGTATATTTTGCTAAATTAACCTTATTAATGATAATTTAAAACTTTAAATTTATCTATACTTTTACTTTATATAGTTATTTAACACTAAAGGATAGAAAAAAAACATAATACAATTCTCTTGATTTCACAAATTGAGCAGATAAATTAAAACATCTATTTTTAGTATGAGAATCAAGTGATAAGAAACAATATTATCTATTGTCTATATCAGTAAATAAGTTGTGATTGTCATTAATAGAGTATTACATATTTTATAATTTATATAAATAAACATAATTTATAAAATTTGACCTTATTTTTATTCGAGAAAAACATCTAGTACCCCCGAACTATGACCAAATTTGCTACGACATACGTCAACTTCACGGGGGTCCTACTACCCCTTAAACTAAATTTTAGCGTATTTTTGTCAATCTTTTTACCTAACGTAATACCTTTTGTCAATCATTTTAGATGGCGTGACACCTTTGATGTGGGCTACATTTTATGTAATAAAGGTGCTACATTATCACAAAAAATGATAAAAATATGCTAAATTTGAGTTCAGGGGATAGTAGGACGTGAAGTTGGAGTGTGTCGTAACAACTTTGACCATAGTTCGGGTGGTGCTAGAGGCTTATCGCTTTCATTTATTGTTTGTATTTTCTGCATTGAAATATGTTTATAAAATTAGTATTACTTATTATTTTCACTTGTAAAATAAATATTATAGTTTTGGTTATTATTAATAAAACTAATTTTCTTATCATGCTAGTTTACTTCATAAAGTTCATCATTAGCTTACATACTTAATTAATATTTCTTACTTTTTTTTCTAGAAGATAATGTTTATGTTTTTATGAAAATTTTGTCATATGTTTTTTTTTTAAAATGAAAATATGATGATTTTAAAGAAGTTAAAAAAAAAAGAATAAAAAAATTGATGATAAAGGGTAAAATAGGAATTTTAGAAAGTCAATTAGGATAAAGGGGGGAGTATGATTATTGTTCAAAGTTGAGGGAGGGGGTTGATTTTTAAGACAAAGTTGGGGAGAAAAAATATTTTTTGATCCAAATTTATATAAGTAAAAACAATCATGCAATTACAAATATATATATAAATATATTTCAGATTTTTTTATATTATATTGTTTACAATTTAAAATTTTTTAATGAAATAATAATATAAAAATAGTAACACAATTTAGCATTTTTCCTGCCCGCCCTAAAAAAACAAAGAAAGAGGATCAATTTTTATCTTTAATATTTTCAAATATCTAATACTTTCAAATGCAAATATTTTCAATCTAATAAATTCAAATAATATCATATTAATTTTTTGAAAGAAAATTAGTTTATTATTATTCTTTGTCCTTATTCTTTTCAAATATAATGTACATCTATCTTGTAATTTATATATATAAATTGAGATAAATATTTAAAATTAATGTGATATTATTATTATTATTATTATTATTAAAAAGTAATAATAATAATTCCAATAATAATAATAATAATAATAATAATAATAATTAATCCTTGAGAATAGATTTTTATGCTCAAGAGAAATATACTAAGACAAAAAAAAAGTGATATAATAACATTTATACACATATGTATTATTTTTATTCATTCTTAACACAAATCATGTGATAAATCTCCTTTGTATATTTTAATTCTTCATTGTACTTGTTGATTCTTTAAATATTTATTTTGCATTTTTGAGAGATGTATGTACGTTAGATCTGCAGAAACTTTAATTTTATTAGGTACATTAGTGACAAAAGATAAATTTAACGTTAATCACAAATAAGATGCATTTTTGAGAGATGTATGTACGTCATATCTGCAAAAACTTTAATTTTATTAGATACATTAGTGACAAAAGATAAATTTAACATTAATCACAAATAATAATAAAATAATTTAAAAATTAAATTAAGCACAAATAACATACCTTGATAGTTATTTAGAAAATCTGATGAGTATTTTCTATAATTTTTTTGATGATGAGAAATTTGATATACATCAGTATGTATTTATAGTAGTATTGTAGATTTTGAATTACAAAGAGATAATAATAAACTGTTGAAATAATATTATTTTAAATTTAAATTCAAATTAAGTAATAATAAACACTAAGAATTGAGATAACACTAAAACTCTAAAATCATAGAGATTGTTATAATTTTCAGTTTAAATTTAAAATTCTCATTAGCTTTAGTGTTTTTTTAGTTGCAAGTTAATAGGCTCACATGTTGCTATAATTTTGTAAGCAAAGCATTCTACAAATAGAAGATTCAAAACGTAATTATTGTTATTATTATTATTATTATTATTATTATTGTTATTATTATTATTATTATTATTATTATTATTATTATTATTATTATCATTATTATTATTCGAAATTCTCATCTAGCTTTATTGTTTTTTAGTTGCAAGTTGGTAGGCTCACATGCTGCTACTATTTTGTAAGCAACCCATTCTACAAATAGAAGATCCAAAACATATTTTTTAAAATAATAATAATAATAATACTTATTATTATTGTTATTAAACGTATGCACTGATATTATGACTTCTACTGTTATTTGCTTATATAGATTATTCTTATTATATGAAATAATTAGAATTTATTTAATACTTTTCAACTAATGATTTCCAGCTTTATTATTTATTTATTTATTATTATT
Organism: Capsicum pubescens; assembly: GCA_030864215.1. Taxonomy (NCBI): domain Eukaryota; kingdom Viridiplantae; phylum Streptophyta; class Magnoliopsida; order Solanales; family Solanaceae; genus Capsicum; species Capsicum pubescens. Next base: position 195,492,464 of record CM061539.1, on the reverse strand, counting down.
ATTATTATTATTGTTGTTGTTGTTGTCTACTACTACAACACATGTCACGTACTACTACTACTATATTATTGTTATCTACTACAACACAATGTCACGTACTATTACTATTTATTTATTATTATTATTATTATTATTATTTGTTGCTTTAACTGCCCTTACGGCTATAACTATTTATTTATTTATTATCATATTTTTATTTTTCGTCATATTTAAATTAAATGAATTCAAATATATTTTAAAATATTGAAAGGGATAAATTTAAGAATAACTAGTAAGAGTTCATTTAGAGTTAGTATTCAATTCAAGTTGTAGAAGAATCTGTAACTAAATTGTAGAAGAATCTGTAACTCACAATTCAAATTCAAAATTTAAAATTTAACACCTATTCAAATAACTAATTTTTAGCTAACTTTATCCAAAAAGTAATTTTAAAAATAAACCTTATCTCTAAAATTAAATTGTATTCTCTTGTAGTTTCAATCTAGAACTATAAAAAAATATTTCAAACTAAATAATTTTTTGTGGAATATATTCTTATCTATAAACTAATTTTAATAACTTTATATTTTTAAAATTGTAATTTGTACGTAGGGATTAGCATCACTAATTAATAAAAATAAAATAAGACTAAAATTTTCTTTTTAATTGATGCTATATTTAATTAACATAAAATAAGATCAAAATTTTCTTTTTAATTGTTGTCTAGCCATAATCACGTAAAGTAGGAATTTTTTTTAGTATTATTATTTAATTCAAATAATTATTATTCTTTAATTTTAATTTTTTATTACAACACTTAACTTTTGTCCTAAAAATTACACGTGCCGTTTTAAAATCTTACCATTTGGTTTATTTTCGTTGCTTCGTCATTTTACTTTATGTTCAGCACCCTCCTGAAAAATGAGAATTTACTTTCTGTTCAGGACCCTCCTGAAAAATGGGATTTTACTTTCTATTCAAGACCTCCTGAAAAATGGGATTTTACTTTCTGTTCAGGACCCTCCGGAAAAATGGGATTTTACTTTATGTTCAGGACCCTCCTGAAAAATGGGAATTTACTTTCAGTTCAGGACCCTCCTGAAAAATGGGACTTTACTTTCTGTTTAGATATTTTTACTTTCTGTTCAGGACCCTCCTGAAAAATGGGATTTTACTTTATGTTCAGGACCCTCCTGAAAAATGGGACTTCAGTTCAGGACCCTCTTGAAAAATGGGACTTTACTTTCTGTTTAGATATTTTTACTTTTTGTTCAGGACCCTCCTGAAAAATGGGATTTTACTTTCTGTTCAGGACCCTCCTGAAAAATGGGAATTTACTTTCTGTTTAGTGATTTTACTTTCTGCTCAGGACCCTCCTGAAAAATGGGACTTTACTTTCTGCTCAGGACCCTCCTGAAAAATGGGATTTTACTTTATGTTCAGGACCCTCCTGAAAAAATGGGAATTTCACTTTCTTTTCAGGACCCTACTGAAAAATGGGACTTTACTTTCTGTTTAGTGATTTTACTTTCTGCTCAGGACCCTCCTGAAAAATGGGATTTTACTTTATGTTCAGGACCCTCCTGAAAAATGGAATTTTACTTTCTGTTCAGGACCCTCCTGCAAAATGGGATTTTACTTTATGTTCAGGACCCTCCTGAAAAATGGGATTTTACTTTATGTTCAGGACCCTCCTGGAAAATGAGAATTTACTTTCAATTCAGGACCCTCCTGAAAAATGAGAATTTACTTTATGTTCAGGACCCTCCTGAAAAATGGGATTTTACTTCATGTTCAGGACCCTCCTGGAAAATGAGAATTTACTTTCAATTCAGGACCCTCCTGGAAAATGGGAATTTACTTTCAATTCAGGACCCTCCTGAAAAATGAGATTTTACTTTATGTTCAGGACCCTCCTGAAAAACGGGATTTTACTTTATGTTCAGGACCCTCCTGAAAATTGGGACTTTACTTTATGTTCAGGACCCTCCTGAAAAATGGGACTTTACTTTCTATTCAGGACCCTTCTGAAAAATGGGATGTTAGTTTCTGTTCAGGACCCTACTGAAGAATGGGACTTTACTTTATGTTCAGGACCCTCCTGAAAAATGGGACTTTACTTTCTGTTCAGGACCCTCCTGAAAAATGGGATTTTACTTTATGTTCAGGACCCTCCTGAAAAATGGGATGTTATTTTCTGTTCAGGACCCTCCTGAAAAATGGAATTTTACTTTATGTTCAGGACCCTCCTGAAAAATAGAATTTTACTTTATGCGCAGGACCCTCCTGAAAAATGGGATTTTACTTTCTGCTCAGGACCCTCCTGGAAAATGGGACAACGCTTTCAAAAGTGAAATACTATTTTACTATAATTTTTGTTTGGGATAATTTTTGTTCTAGTTTTAATGTTGGGTTTCAGGAGCCCGCCTGAAGAACAGGGTGATGAAATAGCAAGTCAGGAGTCCGCCTAAAGAACAGGGTGATGAAATAGCAAGTCAGGAGCCCGCCGGGAGAATAGGCTGAAGAAACGAAAAGTCAAGCAACAAAGCGAAGCAATGGAAAGTCAAGCAACAAGTTGGAAGAAATTGCAAGTCAGGAGCCCGCCTGAAGAATAAGGTGATAAAAGTCGAGTCAAGAGCCAGCAAAAGCTGTTAGATAGGATTTTGTAATTTCGTTTATATTTTAACTTGTAATTTTTATTTTTGATGTAATGACAGAGCCGCGGAACGGAACCTCGACGGAGCTTCACTCGACTCTCCAACTCGGTATAGCCCACTTCTCTTCCAATCCTTTGAAATATCCGTGACTTGATTCTTTCATAACTTGGGTAGGAAGGATGTCCTAAGTCAAGACCCGGTTGTCCTTCTTCCTTCTGTTTCTTTCTTTGAATAATGGTCGGGTCAAAATTTGGTCTCGTTGTCTACTTCTTTGTCTGAAAATACTTCGTGTTTACATTCAAAGGGGGCATGATGTAGACAACTAATTTTGTCCCTCCCAAAGTCTAATTTTATTCATTTTTAGTTCACCTTACCATGTGTCCAACCCCATGTAATTATATCCCACAAAAATACAAAAATAAACAAAAAAAATACCTCTAACTAATTTATCTTATCCTAACAACCTACCCAATCAAAATCTTCCACCTACCCTAACTACCCATATGATCCCCCCCCCTCCTTTTTCTTGTCCACAAAGAAAGAATATATGGGGGACCCACCAAAATTCCCACATCATAACAAATCCATGCCCATTATAAAAGAAAAATTCTAAGAGGAAAAGAGGTTCATTCTTTGATCATCATCTTCTCCACAATAACAAGAATCACTAAATAATCTTCCTCACAAGAACAAGAAAAACAACGAAAAAAAAAAAAATGTAACCGGTGAACAGTACCGGTGAATAGTGACCGGTGAACAGTACCGGTGAACAGTGACGACGTGAAAAGTGACGGTGAACGGGTCATTATTTGTCGAGTTGAATTGTTGGTGTTAAGGTTCGGCTCGAGGTTTTCGGGTGTGGACTCTCTTTATTTGAATAACATTGTGTTTGAAAGCTTCAAATTTAAGGTCCAACTCTATCTCTTCTAATTTTACTTTACTATACGTGTTTGATTTGCCTGATGTGTGGTTGAATTTTGGTGACATTAATTTGGTGTTCGATTTCATTGAATAGATGGTTGTGGATTGTTGAGATGACTGTCTTGAATCGTTGGAATTTGGTATAAAAATGGAATGTGGGGTTGGATGGTAGGAATTGATAAAGAATGAATATTGTTTTGATTTATCGTCGTTGGTTATTTTGAAGCAAATACGAGTGTATGATTGGGTAGTATCATGATGTGCCGATTGGTTTAGGCAAACGTAGTTTGGGTAGGCAAAGTTTATAATTTGTGATTTTATTGAACGTTTGAAATATTGTTTGAATGATTGAAATTTGGGTGAATGATTTGGTTTTCTCGTATTGAAAAAATGTATTTATTTAGTCGGGGAATGCCCCGAGATCACTTGTATTTATTCACCGGGGAATGCACCGAGATCACTTGTATTTATTCACCGGGGAATGCCCCGAGATCACTTGTATTTATTCACCGGGGAATGCCCCGACGTATCATGTTGGCGAAAAATGATCGTGATGAAGGCCCGCGGCATCGGGTAAGGCATTGGAGCTTAATCTAGAATTAGTTTAGACTAGGATTTATATTTTCGTATTTTTCTATTTTTGGACTATATAATTGGACTGGACTTTATATTTTTGGATTGTTTTGTTTTGTTTATTGTTTGATTATTTGACGTGCTTTTGTGTGGTTTGTACATTTCGTGATGCCAAAATAGTTGATACGCTCTACCAAGCGACCATGGTTGAACCACGGGATCGAGGGGTGCCTAACACCTTCCCCTCGGTCAACAGAATTCCTTAGCCGGAGTCTCTGTTCGCAAACCAGTTTAAAGAGTCAAATGGTTTTAAAAAGGATTTTCCAATGGTGACTTGGCACACCAGATTATGCCAAGTGGCGACTCTGAATAAAAAATGTAAATAATCCTTTTTTTCGAAACAAATTTTTATTTTTGTCACTTAAATAATAAAACCCCTTCGAACCTTAAAATACATATCTTTTTTGAAATCAAAAAAAGGGGTGTGACAGCTCTTTTTGGGTTCGGTGATCATAAAAAAAAAAAAGAGATTTTGAAAAAGTGTTGAACTCTAACACATTTGTTGTTTTATGTTGAGTCAGTTTAAGGTGGTTGGTTTGTGGCATTCTGGCTGGTCCTTCACATCACACCAAATCCAAAGGGTTAGTTGTGTTCAACAAAGATATAAAGAGTGACATCATGGATCAAACAAAGAATCAGGAAAATGAGAGTTTAAAGCAAGAGGTCAGGAGGCTAAGACAACAAATGACAAAAATGCATCGAGCTTGGGCCAGTGGGTTGCCTCCTCCTCTATTTCCCTGTATTGATCCTACAAATACCTCGTGTTTTCCACCAAAATCTTAAAGTCGGTTTTCTACTGTTGTTGATGCACCGCAACATGACTCAGAATTCACTCTAAGCCAAAAGCATCTCAATACTTCCACCACTTTGCCTCTAGTTCCTCAGCATAAGCCTGCTACATTCACAACACCATATGTTGTCTGTGATCTTATTGCTCAATCCTTTACTGGGACTTTCACACCGTCTCGTCCAACGGTTGTGCGTCCCCATGCTGCTAGTGAACCTATATTCAATACTCTTGGTGATCATTGTTATACTCTTGAGCCTGCTTTTAAGTTAACTGGAACACCAAAGTTTCTGAACAAGAAGTTCAGTGTGCCAGAAGAGTCGGAGAAAATGGTTGGAAAAATAAAGAGTACAGAAAATGCTATGAAAAAATTTCTAGGACCTGCGGGTAAAGAAAATGTTTCATACAAAGACTGAGGCATGCCTTCAAATGCTAATCTTTCTCCAATCTTTGTGATGTCGAAATTTGAGGAGCAAGATGGGTATGAGGAATCCGTGAAACCTTTGGGACAATATTGCAATCAATTAAGGGAACCTGGAGGGAAGAAGAATGAGAAAGATGTATTTGCTATTGTAGTTGGACAGCAGGAAAGGTCAAGAAGACCATGTCGTCATCGGTCTCAGGTGCAAGCTCAAGTTTATGCCCAAGCTCCGCATAATCACTCCTTAAATCCATTATACTCTTTTTCCCCACCTCCATATCTAGTATATTGTGCACAACCATATGTTCAACCCCCATCTTACCCACAGTGGAACACACCAACTCCTCAGAGTCGTCCTCTAACTCCACAAACATACCAAAACCCTTCTAAGCCTGATTTTCGATCCAAGCCAAACGATAAAATGAGGCAGAAGTCGAGAGATAGCTTCACACCAATTGGAGAGTCATATGCCAATTTATTTCAGAGATTGGTACAGAAGGGAATGATTACTCCTCTCCTTGGGCACACCCTTAATCGGCGTTCAAGAAATTTTGATCCTAGCGCACGATATGCGTATCATTCTGAGGCTCAGGGTCATAGTATTGAAGATTGTCGAGCTTTGAAAAGATGATTCAAGATAAATCAATCATGGTACAGAACATTGACAGTGAGGAAAGCTCTAGTCATGCTGATATGCAAACTAGTGGCTAAGATGTCAAGCTGTGCAATTGAGAATTCACCCATCTCCCACTAGGAAGAGGTCTGGTAGTTTGTTTTGTCTTCTTTGCTGTTTCTCAAATTATTTCAGTGTTGTAGTTCGGGATCTATCTTATTTTGTCCCTTTGTCATTTATGTTCAAACCCTTTTATCTTTCATTTTTATTAAATGGAGTGCCCCCTTTTCATTTATGTTTTAAATTTGTGTTGTTGTTTTTTTTTTTTTACATAGTATATTTTATGTTGACTCTAGTGATATGACATGCTTGCGAAATTTTTAGCCAGATTTTAAAGTCTAGTTTAAGCATGAACATTGAATCAGAGGGTTAAAGTTAGAAAAGAGAGCGTCTGAGGAAATAGATAGAGTGCTGGGGCATTTGGTGATCAAATGAGGCCTTCTTTGAAAATTAAAGCAATTATTTTGAGAATCACAAGAGCACCTTGGTCATTGATCGAAAGGCAAGTCCCAATTAGGTTAAATAGCGGACGTGTGATCCATATATCAAGAGAAACAAGAAGATAAGCAGCTCCACGAAAGCATAAGTCATTTGATGTGAGGAATGTACAATAAAGGTGGAGTTTACAGAAGAAGTAGTGACGCACAGTCTCAATCTGCTGGAAGGATGTCCTAAGTCAAGACCCGGTTGTCCTTCTTCCTTCTGTTTCTTTCTTTGAATAATGGTCGGGTCAAAATTTGGTCTCGCTGTCTACTTCTTTGTCTGAAAATATTTTGTGTTTACATTCAAAGGGGGCATGATGTAGACACCTAATTTTGTCCCTTCCGAAGTCTAATTTTATTCATTTTTAGTTCGTCTTACCATGTGTCCAACCCCATGTAATTATATCCCACAAAAATACAAAAATAAACAAAAAAAATACATCTAACTAATTTATCTTATCCTAACAACCTACTCAATCAAAAGTTTCCACCTACCCTAACTACCCATATGATCCCCCCTCCTTTTTCTTGTCCACAAAGAAAGAATATATGGGGGACCCACCAAAATTCCCACATCATAACAAATCCATGCCCATTATAAAAGAAAAATTCTAAGAGGAAAAGAGGTTCATTCTTTGATCATCATCTTCTCCACAATAACAAGAATCACCAAATAATCTTCCTCACAAGAACAAGAACAACAACGAAAAAAAAAAAGTAACCGGTGAACAGTGACCGATGAACCTGCTTTATAATATATATAGATAGATTAATTAATCACCTTACACTTTAACTTGTTTAAAATAATTTTTAAATATTTTTTTTAAATATAATAAATTTAATTTATATTCTATTATAGTAATACTCATATTAATAAGTTCTTTGATGGACTTGAAAATTAATTAAAATTAATATAATAATTACTGCTAAAAATAAATAGTCTTTCTCTTAAAGTCTTAATAGACTAAAGTAGACAAATAACTGAATTCTAAAATTAATTTTTTTAATACATTCTTATAACATAAAAATATAACGTCTATATACATGACTTTTATATAAAAAAATCGAGTGTTTATATAGGGTGTCTATACATAACTTCTACATAGATTAAGAGGGTGTTTGGATATGATTAAAATCTGATTAAATTAGATTTTAATCATTTTTTTTAACTTTTTTAGGTGTTTGGTAAAATTTAAAAGAGCTTAAAAAGGGCTAAAAGTGAATTAAAAAAAGCAAAAATTATGAAGCTGGATACCCTCAGCTTTTTAGATTAATTTTTTTTTTTAGGTTTGACTAAAATATTTATCTTTTTATCCCTTATATTTTCTTCTAATTCCAACAATACCCTAAACTTTGTAGCCCTTATTGATTTGTCTTTCTTTTTCTTTTTGCTGCTTTTTTCATCTTTTCCCTTAAGTTTTCTCTTCATCTTTCTCGTTTATTTTCAGAGAATCTATTATTACACAAGAAAACACTAAAAAAAATTATCGTCAAATCGAGCTTGTGGTAAGTTCTTCTCTATCCGTTCATATAGAATCTCTGCATGTTATTTAAATTTTAAAAATTGATTCTTTTTAATAATTTGTTTCATTCCTAAAAAAAATTTATTGTCTACAAGCTTGCAATATTACAATATAATACTATATTTATATAAAAAATATCTTAAAATTTTTATTTTTGAATATTTAAAAATAAAAAAGTAACTTATATTTATAAATTGACCTGGCATAATCACTTTACGCTGAATGTGTATTTAAATAGAAATTATTTTTGAAGTATTAGAATTAAAAATCATAAATAATTCACGTTATTATGTGTTAACAGCTTTAAGGATATTTAAGTCATTTTGACAACAAAAAAGTGATTGACAACACTTGTTTACCAAACACATCAACAGATTTTTGTTCAGTTTCAACACTTCTATCCAAACACTTATCTGTTTAATTTAAAAACACTTATTTTAAGCTTTTAATCACTTAAGCTAAAAAGTAATTTTTTTAATCCTATCCAAACGGGCTCTAAGTGTTTATAACTTTTTTTATAATTATAGTGTCTGGGTCAACTTGTGATTAATTCTAACAATATTTGCAAACTTATTATATATTCTACGAGATAAACAAAAAGAAATTAATTAATATTTCATTTGAATTTAAACCTAAAATTTTATAATTTTTACCCACTTTTTTTAACCGTTAGATCACACCCTCAGGTGTCCTCGGGTTTACAAGTTTAGAAGTAAGATAAATTGTTTGTTTTATATAACAAGTAGAAATATCCTAAAGAATTAAAATATACTAGTAGGATAAGGTGTATTATCTGCATGCCATTTGTTCTGGTTGGGTTGCGGCCTGTGGGCGGTTAGCCAGATGTACTCCTCTTGTGGCTCCAATATGATGAGGAGGACGCAGCTGCTGAGGTTAGCAACCAATTACAACACTGAAATCATGGAAGTTCACGCTGAGGTTTGGCATCAGCACAGCAGAATTTACGTGGTTTTCATTCAGAAAACTGATGAGTACATACATGTCAAATACATACTCGACAGCACAATATTCTAGTATTTTGGAATTAGGACATGTAATGTTCGAAGGTTCCAGAGGGAAACGTAGAAGCCTCTACCGCAAACATTCTTGAAGCTTCCTGTTTTAGCCCCCCAATAGAGATAAGCTTTGTTAACATTGGAGTTCCAACTACTATAATAAGTTAATATCCATCGCAAAGGATGTGATGCAGTGTATGGGGCTGGTTCTTCCTTAATCAAAGATTTTGAATTTGAGCCCTGAATATGAAAAAATTCTTGGTAGGGAGTGTTACCGACCTCTCGAGTGGGGCCTTATCCGGCGAGAATCTAGATTAGTCGGATTTTAATACGGGTGTCGAACACCGAATGAAAAGTCAAAAAAAAGTTAATGCCCATTTCATTTTTTATACCCTTTTCCTAACTTTGGATTTTCGTTACCTTAGTGATTTAACTCAAAAAATTTAAGACAATTTCAACGTTAGCATTTCATCTCAATATTTGACATAAGTTATTTATAAAGAAATATTAACTTTATATCAATAAAATAAGAAAATAATATGTCACAAAATTATGTAGTCTTACATATATGCCACGACGTATGTTGTGTTAATCGACATATTAATATCTCTTGACCTCCTACTTCACTTAATTATACTGAAACTCTTTTATCTCTTCTCGACCATTTGAGCTTTTGGTTGGTATGTTTGATTTTGTTATATCATTTGATCAATTTATTGTTATATTGTGGTGGTAAGCTCATCCATATTAAATATGATTTCAATTCAACTCCCTAGTGGATCTCCAAGTAACTAACTTCTGAATTGTTTACTATATCAAAAACCTTTTTTGTATGTATCCTCTATCTTATGTGCAAAAATGTAGCTGGCGAATGCAAGGATCCACAGGCCGCTATCTTTAATTTTATTTATTTTCTTTCATTTATTCAGTTGAAATATACACACACATACACATGCACGCGCACACACATACATACTTACTCTAGTCTATTTTAACTTGATTTGTGAGCTACTTTTTAATGTCCAAAATAACTTCATTATTCAATCTTTAAGAGAATTGTTAAAAAAAAATTTAGTTTTCCCTTCATTTATATTTTCTAGTTGATGAATTTGAAAGACTCAATTACTCATATCTATGATTTTAATTTGATTTAGAAAAACAAAAAGAGAAAATAATATCCGATTTGTATTCTAATTTATTCTTAATAAATATACATTGTCTTACAAATTAGGTTAATATGATGGACCAAAAAAATTACATGACAAGGCAGACAGATAGAGGACATGGGGAAAAAAAAGAAAAAGTGACAAGCAATTTCATTAAAGTCTAAAAGTTATTTAAACTTCACGATACGAACTCTGTCTCATATTACTCAATCACATTTTCTTTTATATGGTGCTTAAAAAATCATTACAAAAGATAATTATATTAAATTCACTCCTAAAAAAATATTTTGAGAACTTTACAAACAATTATGAATACTTTCGAAAAAAATTAAATACAAAAATAGTATGGAAAAAGAAGTTAGCTAATATTTTCTTAATTTAGTATATTAATCGATTAATATAAAACAATTATTTTTAATTAAATTAGACGAATTAATATGAAAGTAAGGAAGTATAATTTCGTACGAGAAAAACTAGTTTCCACGGTACACTGTCACTGTCTTATTTAATCCATGGAGTATTATTAATATTTAAATAATATTAATAAAAAAGTATTATAAGGTAACTTAGACTCTAAATTAATTATATGAGTTTGTTTAGAATTCTTACTTGGCTTACCAAAAATAAAAAAAATTGTTTCACAGTCTTCTACTCTTCTTCTTCATTAGTTTTATTGTTTCACCATTGAAACAATTGACTTATATAATTGAAGCAATTTGAGACAATCATTGGCACAAAAATAACATGGTTAATATTTACAGAATCTAAAAAAAGTGTCTTTCAAGCTAATAACAATAATTTTAATTTACATAAGAAACTAGCACACTTAATATTTAAGATATAAAACTTGAAGAAACAATACATTAATGGCTGGACAAGTTATAGTTGGAAAATTTTAGTTACGATTGGACAAAATTATTAACGTTTGAATTTTTCTCACTTTGTTGTTGAATATTTTCTGAATTTTGATTAATTAACAAAATAAAACACTTTACTAATAGCTTGACAACCTTTTTTTTTTGCTTTAAGCATTTGATATTTTAAATTTATTAATCGAATTAATTTAGTTTCAAATTAAGTCATCTAGGAGAAGAAAGAAATTTTGATGAGAAAAAAATCTCATTAAAGTTGAATTTGAAATATTTGATTTACAATTTTAGATAAGGAATTATTACAGCCTTTGCTAGTCATCAACTGCTAGGTAGCTAACTTCATATCATTCACAAAAAGGGCAGTGGAGACTAGTTTAAGCTAAACTTATGCAATTTTTTAACATCTAATATTTATCTTGCAGGACACTCTTGAAATTTTTAATTTAGAAGAGTAAAATGCAGAAAGAACTGAAGGTTCCTTGGAGGAAATAAATAGCATTGCGAATGTAATTGTACCTTTTGTTCCTCAATCAGGTGATGAAGAATCAAGGGAACCCTACGTCGGTATGGAGTTTCAGTCACTTGATGTTGGATTCAAGTTTTATCTTGATTATGCTCATTGTAATGGCTTAAGTGTGCGTAAAAATCAAATTACTAGATCAAGAAAAGATAAATCACTGATTCATCGAAAGTTTGTTTGTTCAAAAGAGAAATTTCACTCAAAGAAAAGTCTTAAGAGTGACAAAAAACGAGATGAGACTAGAGAAGGGTGCAAAGTGATGATGTATTTGTCAAAGAAAGAAGAAGAAAAATAGGTTATAACCATGCTTGTTTCGAACCATAATCATTAACTTGCTTCTCCTCAAAGCCAAAAATTCTTGCGATCAAAAAGAAAAAAGTCAGAGGCTCAGAAGAATCTTATTGATCTTATAGAGAATTCTGGTATTCGTCCAAGTAAAATTGTATCAGTGTTGATTACTCAGGCTGGAGGTGTAGAGAATCTCAATCTAACTGGACGAGATATTCAGAATTATTTGAGTACTAAAAGACAAAACTATCTTGAAAAAGGAGATGCACAATTGATGTTGAAATACTTTCAAAAGCGTCAATCTGATAACCTCGGATTCTTTTATGCAATACAAATGGATGTAGAGGGTCATTTAGCTAATTGTTTTTGGATTGATGCTAGGTCTAGGGTAGCTTACAAGAATTTTGGAGATGTTGTCTTATTTGATCCTACATACTTGACAAATAAATATAAAATGCCTTTTATTCCATTTATCGGAGTTAATAATTATTTTCAATCCATTTTATTTGGTTGTGCTTTTTTATGGGATGAATCAGAAGAAACTTTTCCATGGTTACTTCACACTTGGTAAGAGCCAATGTTTGGTGTTGCTCCCCGTACCATAATCACAGATCAAGATGCTGCCATAACAAATGTTGTTGCAAAGGTGTTTCCAAATAGTGCACATCATTTTTGTATGTGGCGCATTGAGAAGAAAATTCCTGAATATCTAAGTCATGTTTTTCATGAATTTGATGATTTTCAAAGTGAGTTTAGTAAGTGTTTGCATTGTACAAATACTCCTGGAGAATTTGAAGCTGCTTGAAATGATATAATGGAAAGATATAATTTGAAGAAACATATATACTTGGTTGCATAGAATATACGTAATTCGTACGAAATGGATTCCAGCATATGTGAGAAGTACTTTTTATGTTGGAATGTCAACAACTCAAAGAAGTGAAAGTATGAATAAGTATTTTAAGGATTATCTTAACTCTAGTACACCAATGAGTGTATTTGTAAAGCAATATGCTAAAGTTGTTGACGCGAGGTATGATAAAGTAAGGGAGAAGGATTATAAGACAAAACATTCGAAGGCTATCTTGAAAACTTTATATCCTATGAAGGACGAAGCAACCAAAATATATACCAGAAAAATATTTCAAAAATTTCAAGAAGAATTGATTCAATCTCAAAAATTTATTTCGAAAAAGATTGAGGTTCGGGATGAAATACACATCTATAAAGTGCATTTGTTTCAAAGACAGACTCTGGCCTACATTGTTAAATTGAATCTTTTATCAAAAGAAGCTACTTGTTCTTGTCACAAGTTTGAGTTTATGAGTATTTTGTGTAGGCATGTTCTTATGGTATTTATAAAGAAGCAGATACACTCACTTTCACCATGTTATTTAATGGATAGGTAGATAAGATATGCGATCAAAGAAAAAGTTGATGACACCTCAAATACAAGATCGCATGAGAATAATTTGAAAGCTTCTACTATATGGGTCAATAACATTATGATGCCCTCTCTTGGACTTTCTGAACGAGCAACTCGATCTGAAAAGCATTATAAATTTGCACATCACAGACTGTTGCAATTATGTGAAGAACTTGATGAACTTCCATATGAGGAAGACAATGATAATATATGTGATAGTCAAGTTAACGAGTCAAATCTGAATTGAAAATCAAGTGAACAAGGACAAGATATTGATTTGCTTGATCCTCCATGTGTGGCTTCTAAAGGACGTCCTAACTCATTGAGAAGGAAAGACGGTTTGAAAAGTTTCCGAAAGGCTAAAAAAGGCTCTTCTCAAAAGCAGAAAAGGAAGCCCAAAATTACAAAAAAAAAGGCAAGGAAATAAGGTAATTTTGTAGTTTGATTTTTACTTGACGGTATCAATCTGATTCAGTAGATTAAAATTTTGAGTCATATACTCATATTCAATGACTTATATTTATATTTTGATTCTTTGATTATGTACAGTTCAAATACTAACGTTGAAGCGGAATCTAAAAGCATAGAAACATTCCTTGATGCAGAGCCTACAATGGTAAGAGTTTTCTTTTAATAAATTATATCAATCTTGATAAGAAATTCTTTCTTTATGCGTCATTCTATTTTCAACTAATAATTTTTTTTTTGTTTATTCTTTTCTCTTTAAGCAACTACCATCATATTTAGAATATGTTCAAGAACAAAATAGTGTCGGCAATTCATATCCCACCTCATTTATGATGGGTTTGCTTTACTGCATTCTCATGTATTTAAAATTATTCTGTCTTTCTAAATAACTTCACGTTATACTTTTTCAGAATTTGATGAGAGCTGCTTCATATCCATACTATAAGGTTTTTAACCTGCGAGTTGGCTAGAAGTTTTAGAGTTTCAAGTCATAAAAGATGTCCGGAGACATAATTATGTTGCCCTTAGTTCAGTTTTTTTTTCTTTTGGGTTGAAAATAATAATAGGCAACTGATTCACTTGTCTAATAGAGTAGTTGCTTGACAAGCAGTTCTTTTATGACTTTTGTGTTTAGTAATTAAAAATAATCAGGTTTTCTATTTTTCTGTTGGGTATTATCTTCTGCTGAGATCATGATTTTATTGTGTTCAGACCACCTGTTATGCTTTAGGTTCATGTCCTCAAGTTTTAAGCAATCAACATTCTGTCTGATTTAATTCCCAATATTGCGGCAGAAAGCTTTTTTTCTTAATTCATGAAGGAAGACCAGCTCCTGGCAAAGAGCTCATAGACGAGTTCAATGTTCTGGAGGCTAATCTGTAGAATGATGTTTCTCTGAATAAAGGTTCAGGAGCTCCTATTTCGTTTGTTATGCTTCTTTCTGCTAGTAGATATTGTGAATAATTGCAACTCAAGTTTCTATCTGTTTATTTGGTACAGATTGATTTCTAAAGAGAAATGTTTGGATAGATAAGCAAATGAGTTTAAGATAAAGAAAACAAGGGAGACTTTCCTTATATAGAGTAAGAAGATAACTGAATAGATAATTTATGTCACTCGAATCTAGAGGTTATGACGCACCGATGCTGCAATGTATGATGTGAATTACAAAGCAAATGAGTTTAGATAATGCACGTCTTAAACAAAATATATGTTATTATTATGGGCGATACGAGAGGAGGAACCAAGATCTAGCTTCCTTTTCCATTCAAACAATTTTGAGTATAAATGATCTAGCTTCCTTTTCCATGCACGCCTTAAAATTTAGTGGAGATATGCCAACATTCATTAATTCATTAAGTAAAAATGATAATTCTTTTTTCATTTCATGAACGTGTAATCAATTTTGAGTTTTACAAGAGAGGGATATAGTCATCTGCTCATAAACACAAAATAACTATTCAATCAATAATTAAGGGGCAGACACAATCCGAAAGTTGAACACAACCTAGTTATAGGGGCTTGCTTGAGCCAAGTAAACAAAAACAATAAGCATTTTGCTTTGAGTACATGCGTAGGTGTTGAAATCTCATGAAAACTTCTTCGATTCTGTTTATTACAGATGCACCAAAATATAGCAGCACTGCAGCAGGTACCATTTCAATCCTTTATGATGCTTTTCGAACTTCTCCCACATACACCAGCTTTCATATGCTTCCTTGATGTTGTTAGGCTTGATCCAGGCTATTCCAAAAAAAAAGAGGAGCATGTTTCAAATATCTTATGCTACAGAACAATGCAAAGGGACATGTCTAACACCTTCAGAATTCAAATTGCACATGTAGTACAACAACATACCCAGTGTAATGACCCTACCACTGAATTAGAGGTAGAGAGATTGTTTCCGACCCTCGGCTCAAGACAAAAAATACAAAGTAGTGTAGAAGGAACTAACAGAAGTGAAGACATTTATGGCAAAATACTAAAAACAACCTGACAAATCATCCTAAACAGTAGTCATAACAAGATAAACGATAATCGAAGTGTTCACAAATAATAACTGTCATATCCTCATTACTGGAAGGAGATCAGTTAGCCTCTATTCTTCTTTGGCTCAGTTGCATTTATGAAGTCTAGTCAAAAGTAGTGCAAGTTATTAATGATTGGACGAAACCAAGAAATACCCTTATAAGCAAAATTATAGAATATCTCCTACATCAAGCAATTCAAATTTTTAGTAGTGCTTTTGTAGTTACATGTGACACAATGATGAATACATTAAAGAAAATGCCAGCAACCAAATGTTAACTAATTTTGTATCAAACATTAATCCTCGTTATTTTAAATGCATAATTGGATGGGCTTTTCTATTCTTTATTCCTCACATTTTAAGTATTTGGTGCAATTAAGTGATGTTTTTTAAATTTTAAATAACTGCAACTTTGATTTGATATTTATGTGCTCATGCCTCCTTTTTTTTTTTTTTGTCAGAGAAGCAGTATTGGGTTTTTTAGTTTGGAGTATTAAGAAAATTAGCGCCACGACTTTGTCTTTGTGAGAATGATATTCTACTGTTATACTCGAATTCGAGGGTCTCCAAAAACAGCCTCTCGATCTTCACGAATTAGCGATAAGGTCTAAATCGAGGGTCTTCAAAAACAGTCTTTCAACCTCCACGAATTAACGATAAGATCTGCTTACACTCTATTCTTCCCAAACCACCACATACAGTATTTCAATAGGTATGTTGATGTTGAGGAAAAAAAGATTGGAGAAATATGACAACTTTGAGCAAACACATCATCTAGAATATATGGTATGTGTCCTTTTCCCAACATTATTTTCCAGGTATTAAGACAGACCTCTGAAAACAGAGCAACTAAAGTACCATTCAACAGAAAAAGAGAATTTATGCTTGATAGGGGAAACGTATGAAAGAAACTGAAACGAAAAAAAATAGATCAACTACTAATATGTTCATTGAGAAAATCCGATTTGACATCTACGGAGAAGATGATGAATCGAAGATAGGAAGCTGCAATATGAATTTAACCTTCTGTTGTAATATCGTCATACGAACGAACGATGAAGGATCTTAAATGGTATCTCCCAAAAATAAAAGCAGTAATATTCCACTTGAAAAAATAGGTGCACCATGTAGGGAATTTAGCGTTGATATTTTGACATTGATAAGGTTTGAAGCCATAGATGAGGAAAGAGAGAGGGGGGAGAAGGATAAACTCTAGATCCGTAAAAAATTAAGGAAAGGATATTTCAAAAAATCTATTAAAAAAAAAAGGAAGACAAAAATTATTATTATTTATTGTGATAATACTTAATATGTTCAACAGACACTGATAATGTAATTTAAGTATCCACTGTTAATCTCAATTTTGTACTAGTTCAGTAGTTTGCCAAGCTGGTTTTTTCTGGTCAACAAAATTTTAGTTCAGAAAAAGGGCTATCCCAACCGTAAGTTTTGAGACACTTTATCAAAAAATGGAGACCTTTTCCCTCAAAAGTACTAGAAAAGTACTACTCCCTCCTTTGAATTATTTATTGCTAATTTCCTAATTAAGTGTTTCTTTTTTATTTGTTATTTTGAATTACATCGAAAGAATTTTATTTTCTATTTCATTCTTAGTATTAATTATGTATTTTTAAATTAATTTTAAGACATAATAATAATAATTATTAATTAATTAAATAATTATATTAATAATTATTTCTTTAATAAATATATTAATTAAAATGTGTCAAATAAAAATAAATCGAGGAAATACTTATATTTTTGCGCGTGGTTAATGTATGCTTTAAAAAAGCTCGTTGGATTCAATCATATCAGAAATCCCCAAAAAACTATTTTATTGTTTTGTTAGAGCAAAATTTTTGAATAGATTTTATAATTTTTCTGAAAAAGATAATTGACGCCGCCTTTGTTATTCTACATCTCTACCTTTTTGCATAAAGATAGGTATACACATATATATGTGATTGCAACCACAATGCTTCACTACAATACTCAAAACTTACAAGATATTTTCTACCACTTCGTACTTCATAGCCACCCAAAAAAACTTCCAAGAAAAATAAACAAAACGACAAACAAACTCGGAAGAAAAAAAATTACTTTCAGATCAAACAAAAACCATAAGCCAATTAACACGATTCAGAAGAACATATCCTGAGTGATCCATTTGACAAGTCCATCTTCTTCCAACGTGTCCCAAAAGTCATCAACACTTTGGATAGCACTACTTTCACCATCAACAACGACTCCCCCCACCTCATCATCACCATTCACCACATTTCCTACTTGTACTAATTCTTTCTTTTCTTCTACCACTGGCATTGGCAACTTGTTCTGTTCAGTAACTACACCATCAGTATATTCTGAAATAGGAAAGTTTGTTTTAGCCTTTTCACCTCTAAATTCTATAGCTTTTTTGTCATAAGCTCTGGCAGCATCTTCAGCAGTAATAAAAGTACCGAGCCACACTCGTTGGGCTCGATGCGGATCTCGAATCTCTGCGGCCCATTTTCCCCATGGCCTTTTTCTCACTCCCCTAAATTCCTTCGTCGTATCTCTCCTCCTCCTCTTCTTTCCCCCCTTCTGTAACTCCATTTCATAACTGTCCACAATGCTCCTACGTGGCATGGCATTAGCTGAAGTAGATGAACCACCACTTACATTTTGAACTTCCTGTAAAAGATGAGCTGCTTCACCGTCCGCCAGGACATCGCCGGCACCGTAGATGACATGTCGGAGATGAGCTGCTTCACCGTCCGCCAGGCCATCGCCGGCACCGGAGACAACATGTCGGAGAGCTGACACCATGTAGTGCAACTCTTGATTTTGAGCCAGTTTGTTGGTAAGGGTATAGTTATTTTCTTGAGTTGGAGAATCTTGACAAATACCATTCATACTTTCTAAAGTAAGAAATTGTTGATTCTCCGGAAATTTGTTGTTGTTAATGAAACATTGACATGGATAAAGTGTATGTGTATGATGCTATTTATAGTGTTATTATATTATTATATATATTCAGTTTTAATTACATGGATGGGATGAGCTGGAACACTAACTTCACACGGCATGGCCCCAGATGTATGCCACGTGGTGTGAACGTCCTGGTTACATGAGCTATTATGTCAGCAAATATTTGATGTGGCAATTTTGGGAAAAAAGGGGTCCATGCGATTTCTTTTTGATCAAAGAGTCAAACAGAGTCTTTCCACTTGACAATAAACCTTACCATATGTTTCATTCTTTTCATTTTAGTTGGTCGATCTTATTAAAAATAAATATTTTATATTAATTAATTATTTATTATATTTAAATAAAATTAATTAAATTTTTTTATTTTATTCTTATAATTAATAATATAAATTAAATATGAATAATACAATTTCAATACTTATTTATTATTATGTTCAATAAATATCATTAATATAATAAAAAAATAAAATAATAGAATTCATCATTCAATTTATGATTTTTTTATTACCATACAAAATAGAATGTGGTCAATCAGGGGCAGAACTATACTAGGGATAGGGAGTTTCATCCGAATCCTCTTCGATAGAAAATTATACTATACATACATGATTAAAATTATCTTTTATGTATATATAGGAGAAGTCAAACTCCATTCGATCGATTAGCTCGTATGTTTACTTGTAAAATCCCTTATGAAAATCCTGACTTCGTCATGTCACACCCCTCTTTTACGTACTCAAAATTCGTTTTAAAGTTCGAAAGGGTTTTATTATTTAAGTGACAAGAATGAAAATTTATTTCGGAAAAAGGATTATTTGCATTTTTATTCAGAGTCGCCACTTGGCATAATCCGGTGTGCCAAGTCACCTTTAGAAAATCCTTTTTGAAACCATTTGACTCTTAAACTGGTTTTGCGAACAGAGATTCCGGTTAAGGAATTCTGTTGACCAAGGGGAAGGTGTTAGGCACCCCTCGATCCCGTGGTTTGACCACAGTCGCTTGGTGGAGGGTATCGACTAATTTGACATTACAAATGTATAAACCACACAAAAAACACATAAAAACAATCCATCAAACACATGAAACAAAACAAATCCAAAATTAGTGTCCAGTCCAATTATACAGTCCTAAAATAGAAATACTGAAATAACCTACACTAGTCCTAAACTATGCTTTACCCGATGTCTCGGGCCTTGATCACGATCATCCTTAGCGTACAAAATTCTTCGGGGCATCCCCCGGTGAGTAAATACAAATTACCTCGAGGCATTCCCCGGTTAAATAAATACACTTTCCAAATACGATAAACAAGACATTCAACAAATATTCCAATCTTTCCAACACTACACCAATCCTAAACTTGCTTACCCGAGCTTACTGTTTGCCTACCCGCTCGACGACATATCTCATTTAACATCAACAATGTATCAAAAATATCAGAATATTCACTTTTATCAATTTTTCAATTTCCGTCCCCAAATTTCATTTTAATACTAAATTTTCACAACTCATCATTTCTATTTCAGCGACCCACAATCACTTTCAACGAAATTAAACAACGAGTCCATATCAAAATAACAAACTATCACCAAACAAGACAACATACATTCATCACCAACAAGCATCAAAACAACACACGAACATCCAAATCGAAATACGAAACATCCCAAATAATAAAAATAGATAAGAGAAAGTGTAGAGTTGGACCTCGATTGAAGTTTTTATTGTGCCAAAATATATGATCAAAACACAAAGCCGGATCCAAAACTCTCGATTTGAACCTTGATAACCAACAACTCCAAACTCGATATTGAATTCAACCGGACAGATTGAAAAACAACGACAAAGCCTCACGATGAATGACCCACAAACTCAAATAGAACTAAAAAACAACCCAAGATCTCAAATTCGAAACCCCAAACCATCGATTTCCAACTAACCTTGCACGAACCAAACCAACTCGGATGGATTTAAAACCCTAAGAAATAAGAAATATCGAAAGAACCGAGACTGAAATTATGAAAAATCGAGAAGACCCATATGCGAGATCTCATCGGAATCGATGGAAAAATGGGTTGGGTCGGCGGCTGGATGTTGACCGGTGCCTACTGCCGTCGCTGGAGAGAGGTCGGGTCGGGTCGGCTGCTGGAGGAGAAACTCGTGTTGGTTTGCTGGATGTTGACCGGTGGACGGCTGACGGCAAGGGACGGAGGACTGTTTCACCGGCGAACGGAGGGAGGCGGATCGCTTTGCCGGTGAACGGAGGCTTTCTCTGGTTTGTGGGGCGGGACGTTGGTTTCGAAGGGAGAAAGACGATGACGACGGTGTTATTGCCGCCGTCGTTGGTCGGAAGGAGAGGCGGCGAACGGTGGCTTAGTTTTTTTGGAGAGAGAGAGAGAGTCTAGAGAGAAGGTAGAGCTGATTTTTTTTTGTATATTCCAAGGTCCCTTTTTTTTGTGTTACTATTCATCCCCTTTTTTGTGAGAGTATGTGTGTATATATTGAGGTGAGGGTGGGGTAGTGGTGAGGTAGGTGGGGTTATGTGGGGTAGGGGGTAGGGTGTGAGGTATTTCTTTTTGGTTGGATGGGATAAGGATTAGGTGTTGTTTTTTTATTGGGTGGGTTGTTAGAATATTAGGAAAAAACAAAATTAGTTAGGGGTTGTTATTTTTGTCATTTTTTGGAGGGATTATCACACGGGTGAGGGTACACGGTAGGATAGGGTAAACAATAGGTAAAAACAATATCGGGGAGGGAGGAAATTAGGTGTCTACATCATGCCCCCTTTGAATGTAAACACGAAGTGTTTTCAGGCAAAGAAGTAGACAGCGAGACCAAATTTTGACCCGACCATTATTCAAAGAAAGAAACAGAAGGAAGAAGGACAACCGAGTCTTGACTTAAGACATCTTTCCTACCCAAATTACGAGAGAATCATGTCACGGGTATTTCAAAGGATTGGAAGAGGTGGACTATACCGAGTTGGAGAGTCGAGTGAGGTTCCGGTCTGCGACTCTGTTATTACATCAAAATAAAAATTACAAGTTAAAACATAAATGAAAATACAAAAATCCTATCTATACAGCTTCTGTTGGTTCTTGACTCGACTTTCATCACCCTATTCTTCAGGAGGGCTCCTGACTTGCTAGTTCATTACCCTGTTCTTCAGGCGGGCTCCTGAAATCCAAAATTAAAACTAGAACGAAAATTATCCTAAACAAAGATTATAGTAAAGTAGTATTTCATTTTTGAAAGCGTTCTCCCATTTTCCAGGAGGGTCCTGAACAGAAAGTAAAATCCCATTTTTCAGGAGGGTCCTGAGCATAAAGTAAAATACCATTTTTCAGGAGGGTCCTGAACAAAAGTAAAATCCCATTCTTCAGGAGGGTCCTGAACATAAAGTAAAATCCCATTTTTCAGGAGAGTCCTGAACAGAAAGTAAAATTCCATTTTTCAGGAGGGTCCTGAACAGAAAGTAAAATCTCATTCTTCAGGAGGGTCCTGAACATAAGGTAAAATCCCATTTTTCAGGAGGGTCTTGACGAGAAAGTAAAATCCCATTCTTCAGGAGGGTCCTGAACATAAGGTAAAATCCGATTTTTCAAGAGGGTCCTGAACAGAAAGTAAAATCTCATTTTTCAGGAGGGTCCTAAACATAAAGTAAAATCCCCACGGATGTGGACTTCCAATAGTAGCTGAATTAAGTGAAGCGAATTTGCCCCCGTTTCAACAAAGAAAATTTGTCAGTTAAAAACTTAGTGGTGGCTTGCAACTCTTGGCTTCTCAGGTATCTGCCCCAGTATTCGTTCCTTTCATCTTTCTTCCAAATCGCTAACACTCGCCCTGTCTTGCCGCATCATTGACCCGGATCCATATTGAGGGAAATGAGTTCTGACTCGAACAATGGGTTTCTATTTTACCATGCCTCTGAGGTGCACCATTTTCCCAAATCTGAATGTTTCCACGAATCCAACAGTCTGTCGATTGATAGAGTTCCTTCGTTTCGTGTTGAATTATGATCATATTTCTTTCCTGTGTTGTTCCTTGGCTTTTTCTCGTATAATTGGAACGACTGATAGTAAATTTTGAAATTCCTTCTCGCTTGTGTTGACACAGACTTGACTTAAAATGTAAAGAAATGATAGTGACTTTTATTTGATAAATGACATAAGAAAAGACAAAAGCATGAATATGTAAATAAAAGAAAAGAGCAATGTCCCATATTCAAAAGAAAACTTATCTGAATACGACAACCAACTCCAATGAGTATGACATGCATTTTGGATTGAGATGCCTGATCTTCCTATCCAAACTCCTCATTTATTGTTGAGTTTGTGCCTTTGCCGCTGAGCCGCTTCTTCAAATCCATTGGACTCATTCATCACATTCGATTGACGATATCTTAACAGACTTTTGCCAACAAATCTCTTTCTTTTCACTTTTCACTTTTCTCTTGAACTCTTCATCGCCTTACGGTGCCCGTGAGGGTTTTCACCAATAAAACTCTCATTTTTATTTCTCTCTACTCACCATCGCCTTATGGTGCCTGCAAGGGTTTTCACCAATAAAACTCTCTCATTTTCATTTCTCTCAACTCATCATCGCCTTATGATGCCCACGGGGGTTTTCACCAATAAGACTCTCTCATTTTTTGTATTTCTTTCCTGATTTCTTATGCGGAGGGAGACACGTGGTACCTTACAATGCATCATCATATCCATTGCATGCTTAGCCTTAACATTATCAAAAAATTGATCTGAAGGACTTTCTTTGATGTAACTTGGCTTTTGGATAAGGTTAGAAAAGGATGGCAAGGGGTTCGAACGACACTTGAAGTGGGGGTGGGACTTACAACTTTTGGAATCGACTCAAACAACATGTTAATTCATGCCCTAGTTTTGTTGACTGGGTGAATCTTAAATCTTTATTTGGTTGGACCGAGCCCGAAATAGGGCAACCTACGTATCTCACTCCCGAGAGAGGAGAATCAGGTCGCACGTAGTTCCATCAGCTTGTTCTTTGTTTTGATTTGATTTTTTTTTCTTTTATTTTTGAACTCTTTCTTTTATTCTTATTTTCTTGACATTTATCTTTGACTCTATTTTGATTCCAAAAGAGAGATATGAAAAGAAAAAAAAAACAAAGCTCAAACGGGTAAACGAAGGATGACACAATGTTTGGATAGAAGAATAAAATGCCTTCGTTAGATCAATCTTAAAAAATGCAAGTACTAAAACATGCAATAAAATCAACAAAAGATCAAATATAATACATAGTATCTTTTGACCGCATCAGCATTGATAGCCATTTCTGCCATTTTGCCTTCAATATCTGTCAAATATAAGGCTCCATTGGGCAACACTTTCATCACAACGAAGGGACCTTTCCAGTTAGGGGAGAACTTACCTTTCGCTTCAACCTGGTGAGGAAGGATACGTCTCAATACCAACTGACCAAACTCAAAATTCCTGGGACGGACCTTTTTGTTATATGCTCGGGCCATCCTCCTCTGATACAACTGGCCATGACACACAGACGTTAGCCTTTTTTCCTCAATCAAACTCAAATGTTCCAGTCGAGTTTTTACCCATTCGTCATCATCAATCTCTGCTTCTACAATGACTCGAAGAGATGGAATTTCAACTTCTGCAGGGATGACTGCTTCTGTCCCATACACCAATAAATATGGAGTTGCCCCTGTTGAAGTGCGATAAGTGGTGCGATAAACTAGAAATGCAAACGGCAACTTTTCATGCCACTGTCTAGATCCTTGTACCATCTTTCGCAGTATCTTTTTTATATTCTTATTGGTGGCTTCTACAGCGCCATTGGCCTTTGGGCGATACGGAGTAGAATTTCGATGTGCGATCTTAAATTGTTGACATAATTCTTGCATCAAATGACTATTGAGATTGGCAGTATTGTCTGTAATGATCATCTTAGGAATTCCAAATCTACAAATGATATTGGCATGAACAAAATCTACCACAGCCTTCTTTATCACTGACTTGAAAGTTACTGGTTCTACCCACTTTGTGAAGTAGTCAATGGCTACTTAAATGAATTTATGCCCATTTGATGCCTTCGGCTCAATCGGTCCAATCACATCCATTCCCCAAGCCACGAACGGCCACGGAGCGGCCATTGCATGCAACTCAACAGGAGGAGAACATATCAGATCACCGTGTACCTGACATTGATGACACTTCCGAACAAATTGAATAGAATCCCTTTCCATAGTAAGCCAGTAATAACCTGCTCGAAGAATCTTCTTTGATAAGACATGACTGTTCATATGCAACCCGCATACTTCAGAGTGTATTTCAACCATGATTGCCGAGGCTTCTTTTGCATCTACACACCTTAAAAGTCCCAGATCTGGGGTCCTCTTATACAAGATTCCCCCACTCAAGAAAAATCCACTAGCCAAACGCCTAATAGTCATCTTTTGATCGTTGGTGGCATATGCTGGGTATTGCCCTGACTGAATGTATCGCTTGATATCCAAGAACCAAGGTTCTCCATCGATCTCTTCTTCAACCGCATTACAGTAAGCATGTTGATCCCGACTCTGTATATGCACTGGATCGATATAGGCTTTGTCAGGATGTTGGAGCATTAAAGACAGAGTGGCTAAAGCATCAGCAATTTCATTATGAATCCTTGGAATATGCCTAAACTTTACTAACACAAACCGTTGACATAACTCCTGCAAGCATTGTCGATACGGGATGAGCTTCAAATCTCGCGTCTCCCAATCACCTTGAATTTGATGGATGAGCAAATCCGAATCTCCCAACACCAACAATTCTTGGACTCCCATATCAACAGCTAACCTCAAACCAAGAATGCAGGCTTCATACTCTGTCATATTGTTAGTACAGTAGAATCGAAGTTGTGCTGTTACCGAGAAATGTTGTCCCGATTCAGAGATAAGAACCGTACCTATTCCGACTCCTTTCATATTGACAGCTCCATCGAAAAATAACCTCCAACCTGGATCAGCATCTATAACGACTTCATCGACACACGACACTTCTTCGTCAGGAAAATATGTCTTTAATGGCTCGTATTCTTCATCGATGGGATTCTCAGCAAGATGATCTGCCAAGGCTTGGGCTTTCATGGCGGTCCGAGTCACATATACAATGTCGAACTCGGTAAGCAATATTTTCCACTTTGCCAATCGACCTGTCGGCATAGGCTTCTGAAAGATATACTTCAAAGAATCCATGCGGGAGATGAGATAAGTAGTATAGGATGAGAGATAGTGCTTCAACTTCTGTGCTACCTAAGTTAGGGCACAACACGTCCTTTCAAGAAGAGTATACCTGACCTCATATGCGGTGAACTTCTTGCTAAGATAATAAATAGCCTGCTTCTTTTTGCCTGTAACATCATGTTGACCCAGGACACAACCGAAAGAATTGTCCATGACTGATAAATATAAGATCAAAGGCCTATCAGGCTCCGGGGGTACCAGCACTGGCAGATTTAACAAATATCTTTTGATTCGATCAAACGCTTCCTGACATTTTTCAGTCCATTTTACCGCAACACTCTTTTTTAACAACTTGAATATGGGCTCACAAGTGGTTGTGAGTTGAGCAATAAACCTGCTAATGTCGTTCAGTCTACCAAGCAAACTCATCACCTCCGTTCTATTCTTGGGCGGGGGCAAATCCTGAATGGCTTTGATTTTTGAAGGATCCAATTCAATTCCCCGACGGCTGACTACAAACCCCAACACTTTCTAGACGGAACTCCAAATACACATTTTGCCGGGTTGAGTTTGAGATTATACCTGCGAAGCCTTTCAAAGAACTTTCTTAAATCTTTAACATAGTCGGCCAGACTTTTGACTTAATAATCACATCATCCACGTATACCTCAATCTTCTTATGCATCATATCATGAAACATAGTGGTCATGGCTCTCATGTATGTTGTTCCCGCATTCTTCAAACCGAACGGCATCACTCTATAACAATAGGTCCCCCATGGTGTGATAAAATACGTCTTCTCCACGTCTTCATCATCCATAATGATCTGGTGATATTCGGCATAACAATCCACAAAAGAGACAACCTCGTGTTTAGCACAGTTGTCTAACAAAATATGGATGTTGGGCAGTGAAAAATCATCTTTTGGACTTGCTCTGTTCAAATCACGGTAATCAACACACACTCGAATTTTGCCATCTTTCTTTGGTACGGGAACAACATTGGATAACCACATGGGATAACGAGCCACTCGAATTACTTTGGCTTCAAGTTGTTTCATGATTTCCTCTGTGATTTTAATACTTACATCAGTTTTAAACTTCCTTAACTTCTGTTTGACATGAGGGAACGCGGGATCAGTTGGCAATTTGTGAGCCACTAATTCAGTGCTTAAACCAGGCATATCATCATAAGACCATGCAAAAACATCCTTATAATCAATTAATGCTTGAATCATTCTATCTTTTAGCTGTGGCAAAGCATGTACACTGATTTTAGTTTCCCTAACATCTTCTTGATCCCCTAGATTTATTGGCACAGTCTCATTCAAATTAGGATTCGATTTGTCTTCAAACTGTTCCAACTCTTTGCTTATTTCTTCTAGTGCTTCTTCTTCATCATATTCCCCATCCTGCTTCATTACATCTTGATTAGTTTGGATTTTAAGATCAGGCTAAAAATTCTGCATGCATGTCATGTCATTAGAATCAGCATAAAGAGAACTGTGTAAGAAAAGAAAAACAAAATATATTAGACACGAAACAAAAGGGACATTGCATTTCATTAAATAAAAGATAGAAGGGTTTAAACATAGATACCAACATAACATAAACAAACTAAAATCCGAATTACAACCTTGAAATAACTCGGATAAACAGAAAGAAAAATAAAATAAACTACCAAAACTCCCTCCTGGCGGGGAGAGGAGTGACTTCCCAATTATTGAGCCGGACAGCTGGACCTATGAGTTGCACGTCTGCCATACTGGTACCTTCTCCTACTTCGACCATAGCAACTTCAATAAAAAGGTTCTAGAAGTCATCAACCAATTCAACTTCAAATTCCACATGCTTCGTAACACCGCTCTTAACAAATGATTCACTGAGTAGTGGCATTGGGCGAGGGAGTGACCATGTTTCCTTTTTCCTTCCCTTGGCTTTCTTCAGATCTTCAGCCGTAGGCTCAAATCCCAGACCAAACATGCCCACGTTCCCACTCAGACATATGGGAAAAACTATATCGTGCAGAGACGCTCCCAAACCCTTTCCTGGCTCATATCCGTATTTCCAAAGTTCACTCACCATCATGATAGAAGCGGAAGACAATTGTGGTCCCGGTATAACCTGTCATTCAAGAATACGATTCACTGGCACTGTATCAAAAATTTGATAGACGAATGTCTCCTCTACGTTATTTGCTTCAATAAGAGACAAGGGAGAATCTTCGTAGGCGGACAAATCTCCTTCACCGTGAATAACCACTTTTTGCCTGTCATGCTCAAACTTAATCATTTGGTGCAGTGTAGATGCAACCGTCTTGGCCTTATGGATCCATGACCTTCCCAACAACAGATTGTAAGAGGAGTCTATATTTAGTACTTGAAACTCTATAGCGAATTCAACAGGTCCTATGGTCAACATTAGTTCTATTTTGCCAATGGAATTTGATTTTGCACCATCGAAAGCCCTAACACATACATTGTTGGGCCTGATCCTGTCAGCACCAATATTTAGCTTTTGCAAAGTAGAAATAGGGCAAATATTTGCACCTGAACCTCCATCAACCATAACATGAGTGACATAAAAATCTTCACACTTCACTGTAATGTAAAGGCCCCGGTTATGCCTTGTACCTTCAACAGGCAATTCGTCGTCAGAAAAGCTTATCCAATTGACCTCAAAGATTTTTCCAACCATTTTCTCAAGTTGGTGAATTGTAATCTCCCTAGGGACATATGCTTCATTTAATACCTTCAGTAAAACATCATGATGCTCCGTGGAGTGCAACAACAAAGATAAAAGGGAAATTTGAGCAGAGGTTTTCTTCAACTGGTCCAATATTGAATACTCTGGAAATTTCATCTTTTTCAAAAATTCGTCAGCTTCTTCTTCGGTGATAGGATTTTTGATAGATGACGGTCCACTCACCATTGGCTTGGACTTTCTTAAGCTTTCAGGCACGAAGCATCTTCCTGACCTAGTCAAACCCCCTACCTCATCTACATCTTCCACTACTTCTTTCCCATGATAAGTCATCATATTCCGCCTATAATTCCAGGGAACCCTTTTCGTATCGACTATCGGAGGTTGGGTCACCGGTTTGAGGACAATAGGCGCTGTCAGTGCTCCTTTCACCGCCAGGATGGGCTGACTCAGAGCTCCCACCACTATCAACTTAGGTTTATCCTGACTTAAATCAACATACCTTCTGGCGCCCTGTACTGTGATCAGGGGTTTCTTTGTTCTTTCTTGGGCTTTATCTTCTCTCATTCCTTCCTGGCTCAATGACATTGCTTTCAAAGACTCCGCTACATTCACCGATTTCTCCTCAATGGTCTGTATCTTGACAATAGGCTTATAACCCCTCGAAGACTCTTTCCCATCATATATCAATTCTAACATATTGGCTTCAGCATGGGTTGGCAGCGGATTCTGGTTAATGTTTGGACCCTCCGGGGCCTGGACCAGCATCTGATTTGTGTCAATTAAATCTTGGACGACTCTCTTTAAATGCCAGCACTTCTCGATATCATGGCCTGGCATATCAGAACAGTACGCACACCTTAAAGAATAATCGAGATTCCTCGGCGGTGGATTTGAAAGCCTTCCTTGAATTGGGATTAAGACCTTCAACACTCTCAACCTATCAAACAAGCTAGCATATGACTCCCCAAGAGGTGTGAATTGATTTTTGACCGTCTTCTCTTTCCTATACTCGGGCCTAGGTTGAAAACTGGGTCTGGAAGGGTTTTGGTAATTTGGTGGAGCGAATGGGCGATTTTGTGGGGCTTGCGGGTAAGAAGGGGTTTGGGCATATGGTTGCGCACTGTATACTGGGTACGGGGGTGGTGGAATAGAATATAAAGGGTTTTGTGAAGGGTAGTAATGGTGGGAAGGAATATATGGAGCTTGGGTGTAGTCTTGGGCTTGGGATTGGGGATAGGGGCGAGGTGGTCTTTTGGGATAGGAATGGGTTCCAGCCACGACAGTCGCCACGTCCTCTTTCTTCTTTTTACCTCCAAATGCGCCAGATCCACCTTGAATCGCTTGTGTGGTGGCTTTTAATGCGGCAAAACTCACTATTCGGCCGGTCTTGATTCCGTCCTCTATCATCTCCCCCATTTTGAGGACTTCAATAAAAGACTTTCCCATTGCCGGGAGTAAATGATGAAAATAAGTCTCATCCTGTGCCTGAATGAAAACCTCTACCAACTTACTTTCTTTCATCGGAGGCTTTACCCTGGCAGCCTGTTCACGCCACCTTATCGCGTATTCCCTAAAACCTTCAGTGCTCTTTTTCTTCATGTTGACCAAGGATTTTTCGTTCGGAATCAAGTTGATGTTGTACTGAAAATGTTGAACAAATTCAGAAGCCAAATCATCCCAGTTGTTCCATTTATCGATATCTCGATCGATGAACCATTCTGAGGCCAGATCTGAAAGACTCTCGCCAAAGAAGGCCATGAGCAGTTCTTCCTTTCCTCCTGCAGCCCTCAACTGGTTGCAATAACGTCTCAAGTGTGCAACGGGATCATCGTTCCCTGCGTACTTCTCGAACTTAGGCATCTTAAAACATGGGGGCAGGTTGATGTCTGGGAACATGCACAGATCTTTATAGGAAACACTTCTATAATCTCCGATTCCTTGCGAATTCCTCATAGCTTGTTCTAAACTTTTCAATTTCCGGGTTATGATATCTTGTTCCTCTGTTGCGACAGGTTTCTCCGTATCAAATGGAAATGCAGGCGGGTGAGTGTACCCATACGGTTCATTCATTTGCAAGGTAGGATCCGGGGCATAATACTGATTATCTGGAACCTTCAGTACTGGCTCACTGGCAGACCTAGGAAGCCTCATTCCGGGACGCACAGCATATATGGGAGTTTCTTGTGGCGGCGGAGCCACGAATACCGGTGTGGTCGGTGGCGCTGTCTGAGCAGCGGGTCTTGATTGGGGAGCTACCAAGGGCACACCAGAACTGCCAGGATAATAATGTTGCGAAGTGAATCCTGGCGCATACTCAGGTGACTCAGTAGGAGCAGAGAATTGCGCCTGAGAGAGTGGTGGGCAGTTAGAGATATTCCCAAGACCTTCAGGAAGCGGAGGAGGAGGCATTCCGCTGGCCCATGCCCGGTGTAAATCTATCAATTGTTGCCTGAGCCTTACTACCTCGTCATTGTGTTCAGAACTTTCTTCCCTGTTATCCTGATCCGGGTCAATGAGCGAATTTTCAATCTCCCTGCTAACCATGGCGAGCTTTGCTTTGGATCTGGTAAAGTATGGGTGACTAGCCAGAGTGCTGCAAACCTACCACTGTTATCTGAAAGAACATGCTCATCAAAGACATAATCCATTAGGATTAGGGCACACAACAAGCATGGGAATCACATTGGTAAAATTGCCCTAAATTCATATTCATTTCTACCAACTTTCGAGGGTAGCGAGGTCATTTTAACATCATCCCGATTTTATCTACATTTATTTTTATCTACACTTATTATTATTATTATTATTTATTCTTTTCTCTTTTTTTTTTCTTTTTCTTCTCTTTTTTTTCGTATCAATCTCTGTTCTTTTTCTCACGTTATCTACCTTTATTTTATCATTCTTTATGGCTTTTGTTTTTCCTTAAAAGAGGAAAAATAATGAAAAACAATGAAACAAAATGATTAGATCGAACCCAAAAGTAGGTTGCCTACATATCATGTTGTACATGAATCAGATCTTGCGTAGTTCGGGCCGCTTATGCATAAACATCACACAATTGAAGGTTTTTTTTTCTTTTTTTTTTCACGAGAAACGAAAACAAGTAAACAAAAGAAAGACGTAACATCCTAATATTTCGATGAAAGATAGCAAAACATACAACGAATCTGGGACCACTTTAAAACAAAACAACAAATACAAAACAGCATTCTAAACCCCTAACGACATGTGTGCAATAAAGACCCGAATATCAAAACAACTTGACTCCGACTTAACACAGACACCAACCTACAACGACAGAAACATAAAAGACTCAAAACTACATAAATATAAGACATGCTCTTTCAAACTTGTGCCCTGCGTGACGTCCCCGGCTGAGATGAACCCATCTGTGAAGCCCCCACTTTTCCCCTCAGACTTTGCAACATATCCTGCAACGACGTTTTGATACCCGGGAACAAATTTCTCGCCCGTATCCCCGCCTCTTGGAGAGTACACCCGCAAAGGTTTCTCTGACGCCCATCCACAGTTGTGATCAAACATGACAACTGAACTCTCAAAAACTCCACCTTGGCACCCGGATCTTCCTGGTCACCATCCTCTACCATGATTGCTTCCCATATTCACCCTCTAAGTTGGGCTGGTAAGGGTCTACTAATGTCACGGGGCAGAGATTGTAGCCAGATTTCATAGTTTTGAGTGCATCCTGGATTCTCCTCGAGAGTATCGACACCTAGCTTTATCGCGTTATTCCAGAATTGCTCATATTTGCTTTCCCCCACTCTACATCCTTTAGAAAGTCCATTATTGGGGGGACGTCTTGCATCCTACCCAACTGACGCATCACCCTTCTTGGACTGTAAGGCCTAGTGCAGTTAAGTCCTATCAAAACTAGAAAAAGTTGCATTTGAGATCCAATCAAGATTTTCTTAGGACGAAACCACATATAGCACCAAAGAATGTTTTTCGGAGTTCTTGATTCAAGAAATTCGATCTAAGAATTGACTCCAATAGGAAAAGAAAATTTGTCAAAACGCATTCTTTCTTGCATGGCTTGCACTCGATCATTCAGACAACGGTCTATCACATCTGCTCTAATCAAAGAAGGCGTATGCAAGTTCTCCATCATCCACAACTGCAATATCAGATTACTTCCCTCAAAAAATCGTACCCCTCTTTTTACTTCAGTTAAAGCCTTATATATTTCTGTTAAGATCATTGGTACAGTGGTGACCTCATCTTTTATCTTGAATAAAGCTATCACCACTGATTGTAGACGAATATTGATACACCTTTCATCTAACGGGAACACCAAGATACCCAACAAAGACAGACAGAAAACCTCAAGACGACGTTGTTCCCAGATTTTTTTGGTAGTACAGAATTCAACCCAAAAGCAGTCGAAACTCTCTAAGGACCCAAATCTAGCAAACAAATAGTCCAAGAAAATCCAAGATTGTTTGAGACATCCCAGATGCTTGTTATCTTTTAATCCACAGAGTCGAAGAAATTTCTTACGAGTATGATTGCGAGCTAAAATCATCTGCTGACCCTTGTAAGTCAACCGAAACAAACGAGATATTTTTGCCAGGGTAGGAGTCAATTCACAACTTCCGAACCTAAACACCAAATTATTTGGATCCCAGAAAGTCAACGCAGCTTCTATTAAATTCAAACGAGGCGTGAGATCCATGAGTGTTACAAGATTGCCTAACACTTTCCTCACTTCGTACTTTTCAGAGTAATTGAACGTGCCCCACCACTTGATCAACTTTTTGGGTACCTTGACAACCATAAGGACTCTAGACTTTGTGGACAGATCCATCTTGTAGTAGCAGATAAGAAATTATCTCAAAAATTTGATAAGAGCAAAAGGTTCACAACCAATGAAAATTTGATGCGGACATACGTCGATGGGACAGACCGCTTCATGACTCTTAATCGCCGAACAGTAACGTTGAATAAAATCAGCCTACTTGGCTAACAACTTTAGGTTATGGGGTAAAAGACCTAGCCTAATACTAAGACGAAGGCCAAAATAAAGGTTACCGGACCCACCGAGGGTTGCCTACGTATCCCGCCCCGAGGGACGGGAATCAGGTATGCGTAGTTCGTACAGATTGGACAATTAACGATTAACTAATAAATTGACTCTAACTTAAGAGACACAACCAAAAACAAACGAATAAAAACTTTTTGGATTTTCAATTAGACACTTTAACTAAGACTGACACCATTAATTATTGAAAAAATCTTTTTGGTATTTTTGCTTTTGACAAATAAGTAGAAAAGGCAAACAAAAAATCTTTTTTTTTCTTTTTTTTTTTTGAATTTACGGTACTTTGAGAAGACAAATGCAAAAATTTTAAAAAAATCTTTTTGAGCTTTTGGATCGTGAAGAACAAAAGACATAAAGAATTCTAAAATAAACTACGACATTCCTTTTGATTCATTCTTTTCGACTCGCTTTCTATATTTTTCTTTTTTTCTTTTTTTTTTAAATCAGTCCGTCAAATGACCACGTTACCCTCAAATATGCAACAGTTAGCACGTAGGGATGCTTTAAAGGTGAGTCTCCTACAAAGGACCGTGTAGGCCCCGCTAGGTCTCAATATGATGCACATAAGAATGACCTAAAGGCTGACCTACGTTGTGGTTTACTAACAAGGCCGTTCGGGGGAGCATATGATCGATAGTGGTTGTTTTGCTTTCCACCTACTCCATACATCCAACGGCTCCCCTCTAAAATAAAGGTGACTCAACTAGAGATCGTGCGCACGACGTGCGCTCCGAGACTTGTTGCAGAAAGAATGACTCGGGTTATGCACATGATGTCAGATATAAAAGCGGTAACACATAGGATAAATACTGTAAACAAAGAGCACGAAAATACACAAAAGTGAAAACACAAACAAAAAAAACGAACAAAAATTACAAATAACGCTTATACACTCGTAATGCCAAACAAAGCCGATACGACTCAAAAAAATCAGAGATTCTGGGTTCGAGCTATCACACCCCTCTTTTACGTACTCAAAATTTATTTTAAAGTTCGAAAGGGTTTTATTATTTAAGTGACAAGAATGAAAATTTATTTCGGAAAAAGGATTATTTGCATTTTTATTCAGAGTCGCCACTTGGCATAATCCGGTGTGCCAAGTCACCTTTAGAAAATCCTTTTCGAAATCATTTGACTCTTAAACTGGTTTTGCGAACAGAGATTCCGGTTAAGGAATTCTATTGACCAAGGGGAAGGTGTTAGGCACCCCTCGATTCCGTGGTTTGACCACAGTCGCTTGGTGGAGGGTATCGACTAATTTGGCATTACAAATGTATAAACCACACAAAAAACACATAAAAACAATCCATCAAACACATGAAATAAAACAAATCCAAAATTAGTGTCCAGTCCAATTATACAGTCCCGAAATAGAAATACTGAAATAACCTACACTAGTCCTAAACTATGCTTTACCCGATGCCTCGGTCCTTGATCACGATCATCCTTAGCGTACAAAATTCTTCGGGGCATCCCCCGGTGAGTAAATACAAATTACCTCAGGACATTCCCCGGTTAAATAAATACACTTTCCAAATACGATAAACAAGAAATTCAACAAATATTCCAATCATTCCAACACTACACCAATCCTAAACTTGCTTACCCGAGCTTACTGTTTGCCTACCTGCTCGACGACATATCGCATTCAACATCAACAATGTATCAAAAATATCATAATATTCACTTTTATCAATTTTTCGATTCCCGTCCCCAAATTTCATTTTAATACTAAATTTTCACAACTCATCATTTCTATTTCAGCGACCCACAATCACTTTCAACGAAATTAAACAACGAGTCCATATCAAAATAACAAACTATCACCAAACAAGACAACATACATTCATCACTAACAAGCATCAAAACAACACACGAACATCCAAATCGAAATACGAAACATCCCAAATAATAAAAATAGATAAGAGAAAGTGTAGAGTTGGACCTCGATTGAAGCTTTTATTGTGCCAAAATATGTGATCAAAACACAAAGCCGGATCCAAAACTCTCAATTTGAACCTTGATAACCAACAACTCCAAACTCGATATTGAATTCAATCGGACAGATTGGAAAACAACGACAAAGCCTCACGATGAATGACCCACAAACCCAAATAGAACTCAAAAACAACTCAAGATCTCAAATTCGAAACCCCAAACCATCGATTTTCAACTAACCTTGCACGAACCAAACCAACTCGGATGGATTTAAAACCCTAAGAAATTAGAAATATCGAAAGAACCGAGACTGAAATTATGAAAAATCGAGAAGACCCATACGCGAGATATCATCGGAATCGATGGAAAAACGGGTTGGGTCGGCGGTTGGATGTTGACCGGTGCCTGCTGCCGTCGCCGGAGAGAGGTCGGGTCGGGTCGGGTCGACTGCTGAAGGAGCAGCTCGTGTTGGTTTGCTAGATGTTGACCGGTGGACGGCTGACGGCAAGGGACGGAGGACTGTTTCGCCAGCGAACGGAGGGAGGCGGACTGCTTCGCCGGCGAACGGAGGCTTTCTCTGGTTTGTGGGGCGGGACGTTGGTTTCGAAAGGAGAAAGACGGTGACGACGGCGTTATTGCCGCCGTCGTTGGTCAGACGGAGAGGCGGCGAACGGTGGCTTAGTTTTTTTTGGAGAGAGAGAGAGTCTAGAGAGAAGGTGGAGCTGATTTTTTTTTTTATATGCCAAGGTCCCTTTTTTTTTTGGTTACTGTTCATCCCCTTTTTTGTGAGAGTATGTGTGTATATATTGAGGTGAGGGTGGGGTTACGTGGGGCAGGGGGTAGGGTGTGAGGTGTTTCTTTTTGGTTGGATGAGATAAGGATTAGGTGTTGTTTTTTTATTGGGTGGGTTGTTAGAATATTAGGATAAAATAAAATTAGTTAGGGGTTGTTATTTTTGTCATTTTGTGGAGGGATTATCACACGGGTGAGGGTACACGGTAGGATAGGGTAAACAATAGGTAAAAACAATATCGGGGAGAGACGAAATTAGGTGTCTACACGTCATCATGGCCAACTAAAATGGGACGAATGTAGTCTTCTTAGGTTCTTAAAAAAAATTACTAGTAGGTTCTAGAAAGTACATGATACATGATACCTTTTTCATTTGGAAGTACATACAGACCCAAAAATTAAATTTCATATTGTAAGTTCTAGAATAGTGATAGTAAGTAGTGTGTAGCTGCTGAATCACTAGCGGCATGCACACGTAGTAAGCAAGATTGCATGCCATTTGGCCTCCATTTGAGGAAGAAGTTCAGTGTGCTCTGCTGTCCTGAGTTGAGGTGGAATTTTTCGTAAAACTCAGTAGTACATTCTTGTGATTCTTTGTAGGCAAACAAATAAGCACTTGCTACGACAACATCTCGTACTTAGGAATTAGAACATGTTATCCTTCGAAGGTTCTGGAAGTAAAACATAAATTAAAAACATTAGTATCAGAGTTTGCACTCACTAACGAAGTTTCCCTTACCTGGGGTGGTAACTGTGTTAGGATTTATCCTGAATTTTCTACCTTACTTGAATTTTATTATAATTATGTTTTAATTCGAAAAAGATTTTCTAGTGGAAAAGATTTTTCCTATTAAATTTCTATTAGGTTTATTCTTTCTCAGAGAAAGTGTTTTGTAAGATCTCTTTTCTCAAGTCAAAACACAATAGTATCAACAATGTAGTCATCAAAGAGTCTTGGAGAATTCTCGGTTTCATGTTTTTTAATATTAGTTTTTCATATGTAGGTCGTTTGACCGAATCACATTAATAATATGTCTTTTTAGTATTGTTTTCTTTATCGTCTGAATTTTCGTTTATAACTTTATATGCTTTGCAAACTTTAAGCTTCCGCATAACGTTCTGTAGATTTCGAACCCAACAAACTGTTGATTAATTTGTGTACATGTTTGATAAATTTCTTAAGTATATATGACAGGTGTTTTCTTCACAAATAATCTTGATTAATCTTATATGATGAAATTTGATGGTTATAATATTTTTAAAACATACTTTTATTTTTAAGAACATTATGGTACGTTTATGAAGTTATCTATGTAATCAAGAATTTAAATTCAATATTTCTTTATTTCAATTTATATGATTTTTTTTTATCTCAATTTATATGATAATTTTTTTGTTTTTTGTCAGTCCCAAAAAATGATATTTCCTTATATGTAGCAAATATTTAATGTCAATAGCTATACATTTGTGTACTTTTTTAAGGTAGTTTCGAAAAGAAAAAAAATCGCATATTTCTTATACTATGTGCAATAAGTCAAGCTACATCGTATAAATTGAGAAGGAGAAATATATATTTATAAAAAAATATTAATAGGCACTATATAAAAAGAAATTAAAAAAATCTAGTAAATTATTACATCGTAGGGTCTGGGAAGGGTAGAGTGTACGCAATCCATATCACTACCTCTAAAGAGGTAGAGAGGCTGTTTTCGATAGATTCCAGACTCAAGATACAAAACAATATATAAAACATCATAGGCATGAAACACGATAAAAATAAGATAGCTACTACACAAAACATGTAGCAGTATCCCGATTACTGATGGAGAAAATTTTTTATACTACAAAATTGTAGCGTATGAAACAAACTCTATTATGTAAAATCTTGCTTTGGTTGGCTATGTACACGTTGTGAGCAACATTGTATGCCATTTGTGCCTCCATCTGACAGAGTTAACTCCTGCCACGTAACACTGTGGAAGTCCACTCCACTCTACTTAATTAGTTGACATGGCTCTTTCATAAAACCTTGTAAATTGTGATTTCTCCTAGACAAATATGCACTTGACACCGCATCATTCTTGTATTTTTATGAGTTACAAACATGTCATACTCGAAGGTTCTG
Organism: Capsicum pubescens; assembly: GCA_030864215.1. Lineage (NCBI taxonomy): Eukaryota > Viridiplantae > Streptophyta > Magnoliopsida > Solanales > Solanaceae > Capsicum > Capsicum pubescens. The sequence goes on along the minus strand of CM061539.1, from coordinate 195,453,792 downwards.
GAAAGAAGCCTAAAAGCTTCAACAACAGTTCACTAACTACCGAAGTTTCTTTTACCCTAACAGTGGTAACTAATGTTAGACAGTATTGAACCTGAATTTTTATTTTGTGAGTTTTGGATTTTTTAATTTGATGATTTCAGTTGGGAAATAGATAGTTTTAAATTTAATATTTATACATATTTAATCAACTTCTTGACATATAATGAATGGTTTTTTTCACATGTAATGGTAATTAATATACGATGATATGTTAAAGCATAATAAATTTCTGTTTTTTTAACACACATATAATACCATCAAAAATACCTTAGAATCACGTGGTTTCTTTCCAGTATAATGTTGATGGCCTTAACTAAATATTAGAATTTGAATTCGACTTTGGTCAATATTCTTTTACCTTTTATCATAGTATGGTTATGGTTCTGCAACAGTTCTCCATTTCAATCATCCTATTTTTAATTTTGTATATAATATCTTATCTATTACATCCTCCGTCTCAAATTATGTGTCGCCATTTTTTTTTGGTCATCCCAAAAAGAATATCATCTTTCTTTATTTGATAAATTTTAAAGATACAATTACAATTTTACCCTCAGTGGTCCCACATGATTTTAAATACTATTACTCCTTTTTTTATTTGTCTTTTCAATTAAAAGTGGTCCCACTTGATTTTAAATATTATTACTCCTTTCTTTAAGAAGGATAATTTTGTAACTTTAACAAAATCAATACTTATTTTTTAAATATCGTGTTAGGTCAAATGACGACACATAATTTAGAACGGAGAGAGTATATTACTCTCTTGAAATTTAAGCTCGATATCTAAATTGTTTAAAGCATGCAATCACGTCTAATTTCACTTTGACTTCACCTGCCGTACATATCTTTCTTCTGAATTAAGGGTGTTAAGAAGGCCGGGGTCAACCTGGAATTGGCCCGTTAAATTTAATCGGTTTGTGGGTCGGATCGGGTTGGGGTTAAGTGGGCTGGGCCGGTTCCGGGTTAAACAGTTAACTTTTTAAAAACAACCCTGATCCGATCCACTTAACCCAACCTGGTCTAATCCATCTAAGCCCGGTAAAAAAATCAGTTAAACTCGTTCAAAAATAAAATTCAATATACACTATATATACCCACCTATATACATTTTAAATACTTTAAACAATATATATACACAATATATATAGTATATACTACATTAGAATTTAAAAAATATATACACATACACAATTACACATATATACGTAACATTCAATATATACGACTATACGTACTACTTTAAATAAAACATATATTACAATATATATATACTACAATATATATAAGTATATATAGAGAGTTATATACTAATTTATAAAACATATACACGTGTATATGTTAAATATATACGTCTATAGAAGATATATACACATATATACACATCATTCAATATATATGTACTACTTTAAATAAAACATATACTACAATATATGTATATATATATATATATAGTTATATACTAATTTATAAAACATATATACATTAAATATACACGTTTATAGAAGATATATACACAAATATACGCATCATTCAATATATATGTACTACTTAAAGTAAAGCATATACTACAATATATATATAGTTATATACTAATTTATATAACGTATACACATGTATACGTTAAATATATACGTCTATAGAAGATATATATACACATATATACTACAATATATGTAGTTATATACTAATTTATAAAATATATACACATGTATACATTAAATATACACGTCTATAGAAGATGTATACACAAATATACGCACCATTCAATATATATGTACTACTTTAAGTAAAACATATACTACAATATATATATATATATATATATATATATATATAGTTATATACTAATTTATAAAACATATATACATGTATATGTTAAATATACACGTCTATAGAAGATATATACACAAATATACGCACCATTCAATATAGATGTACTACTTTAAGTAAAACAGATACTACAATATATGTATATACTACAATATATATATATATATATATAGTTATATACTAATTTATAAAACATATACACATGTATACATTAAATATACGTGTCTATAGAAGATATATACACAAATATACGCATCATTCAATGTATATGTACTACTTTAAATAAAATATACTACAATATATATACATTACAATATATATATATATATATATATATATATATATACTAATTTATAAAACATATACACATGTATATGTTAAATATACACGTCTAGAGAAGATATATACACACATATACGCACCATTCAATATATATGTACTACTTTAAATAAAATATACTACGATATATATATACATTATAATATATATATAAATATATAGTTATATACTAATTTATAAAATATATATACATGTATACGTTAAATATACACGTCTATAGAAGATATATACACATATATACGCTTCATTCAATATATATGTACTATTTTAAATAAAATATACTACAATATATATATATACACTACAATAAATATACAATTTATAAAACATATACACATGTATACGTTAAATATACACGTCTATAGAAGATATTACATATATATACACACCATTCAATGTATATGTACTACTTTAAATAAAATATACTACAATATATATACATTACAATATATATATATATATATATATATATATATATATATATATATATATAGTTATATAGTTATATACTAATTGATAAAACATATACACATGTATACGTTAAATATACACGTCTATATACACACATATACGCACCATTCAATATAAATGTATTACTTTAAATAAAACAAATACTACAATATATATATATACACTACAATATATATACAATTTATAAAATATATACACATGTATACATTGAATATACATATCTATAGAAGATATATACACAAATATACAAAACATATGCTACTTAATATAATAAATTAATAATACTTGGTATTAAATTATTAATATATTAGAAGTAAGTTTTTAATTTAAAGTACAAATTCAATTTAAATCATTAAATGAAAAAAATTACAAAGTAAGGACTAAGGAGTGAATGAATGTTGAATTTTATTGATTGCGAAATAATCCAAAATTTATAATTTACATGAATGAAAAATCTACAAATTATGCATCATTTTTTCCAACTCATTCATGTTAATATTAACGGGAACTTGCATAGGATAGTCAAAGTCAACAGGGGCAAAACCATGCATTGGACTTGATTTTGCTGAGTTCTCCCATGAAGACATAATTTCTTCAAGTTTTAGCTCGTCGTTTGGCTCCGATTCCATTCCTTGGTTTCTTCTTTCCGCTCTAATCCAATCTCTGAGGCAACCTAGAACATTCATTGCATTGCTTCCCAATGAGTGTCAGTTGTCTCCAAGCTGTTGTCGTCCCTGACTAAAGATGCTCTCTGATGCAATGGTTGACATTGGAACATTCAAGGTATTTCTAGCTAATCTTGAAAGCACAGGATATTGTGTTTCATTACTCCTCTACCAATCCAACGTGTTGATCCGTCGTCTGCGATCCTCTAGCGGCGACCGAAGATAATATTTCTGCTCTTCTCAATAAGTTGATGTGTAAGTTATGTCATCAACACTGTTCCAACAAGGTAAATCATAAAAGGAATCAGGAAAATCACTATGTGCCGGCCTTTTAGAAGATGATGGCTCCCTGGGAGGATGAGGAGCGACAGTTGGAGTGATATTTGTAGGTACAGCTAAATCAGAACAGTGATTACATAATATTTTTATGTATTCATTCGCAACACCCATAGCCGTTCACAAATCAGGTTGTACTTGTTCAGAATCATTGTTAGTATTTATTTCTAAGTTAGCATAAATAATAGTACTAAAGTGGCACATGATATTATATTTCATGCACGGATTTAGCATAACACCAACCAAATAAATAGGGAGAATCGAAAAAAAATATTTTTAAAATTTAGTAAACATGGCACCAACAGCTTCTTTATAACCTTCTTTATTTTTATATTCTTTGAGCAAAACAGAAATATCGGCTATATATGCCAAAACATTACAAATAGTAGGATAATAAGCACCGAAAAATTCAACCGTAGCTACATAAAATTTTTCTAAAAACTTAACAAGATCATTAATTACAACCCAATCAGAATCATGTAGCATGCAATCAGCAAAATTAGCAAATGAACCGCAATGTTGGTTAAAAGCTAGTGTAATAGGAACTCTATATTTATAACAAGTTTTTAAAAAATCATTCGTAGAATTCCATCTAATATCAATTTCCTCAGCCATCAATATCGGTGCAAGTCCATTTTCTTGACATTTAACTTTAAATTCTCTAATTCTTTTTCTTTGATTATTTCCTTGAATAAAACCAACAACAAGACGGATTTTTTCAATAGAAAGGTCAAAAAACTCAAGACCATCTTTTACAATTAAATTATATATATGACATGAACACTTAATATGAAAAATTTCAGGCAACGACGGAGATAGCTTAGATTTTAATTTTTTTATAACAGTCTTGTTGTTAGAAGCATTATCAAAAGCAATACATAAGATTTTATTTTTGATACCATAAAATTCGACAACTTTAACAATAGAATCAGCAATAAAATCTCCAGTATATTTACGATCTTCATCATATAAAAAAGCAAGAATGCGTTTTTGCATCACAAAATTACTATCCATCCAGTGACAAGTAACGGTTAAATAATCATTTTTATTTTGCAGCACGACCAAGATCAGAAGTTAGGGACAATCTACATTGAATATTTTTTAACAATGTTGATAAATAAAAATAATATTGTGAATAAAGTCTAAAAATATCAGATCGACAAGTACTTCTAGGAACACCATTAAACATAAAATTATAAATTGCTTGAATATGATGAATAAAGACATCAGAAGAAGGAAAACTAAAAGGCAAACAACCCACATCTACCATTTTAGCTATTTCTTCCTGGTTCCTCAATTTATTATACTTCTTCGTTACCTGACCGGTTGTTGGGTCCATTCTAGTTTGCGTTGGCCCACCAACATCCCCACCACCTCGTGCAATATTTAACTCTCTTTCGTGAGCATCACCTATATGTCTCTTTAACGTTCTTGTACCCTCTTGCTTGCCTCCGCTTTTATGCCTATATATTTGTTGACAAATATTGCATTGCACCTCAGTATCTGATATACGTTCAAAAAATTGTCATGCAATACTAGTTGTTTTACGAGCTCTTGGGCACGAGGAGGACGGGAAGGGAGATTAACCGATTCAGATCTAACGTTAGCATTTCCTACTGTGGGTGTTTCACCAATATTTTCACCATCTTCGTCTAAATTAACCGCATCTACTTCATTTTCTTCTTCTATACCGTAATTTTTCTGAGCTTCTACATAATCCATATCGTGAGCACCTGCACCTAAAGGTACACCTACTTCTTCCTTAAAAGGTTGACTAATCGGTGTCGGAGGCACACGGGTATATCTACTACTTGAACTACCTTTACCTCTAGTAATTCGCTTTTTACTACCACTACTGCTTCCGGGACAAAAAATTTTAACACCTTAAGTAGCGAAGTTTCTTAATTTATCCATAATATAAATTAAACTAAACAAATTCAAAATACACAAATATAATAAAATTAAATATTCAACAATTAATACACTAAATAAAAATTAAACGTAAGAGATGGAACAACAATACCAAATTTTGGAAGTATCCGAAGGTTGCGACTTTAGAAACTTCCACTCGTACTTTGTAATCGCAAAATTAAAAAATTAAAGTGAGCACTTTAGGAAATTAAATTTATAGAATATTTGAGAATTGAGATTTGAAAGTGTATTAAAAATTGTGTGAAAAATGATTTGAAGGGGTAGAATATTTATAGAAAATTTTTTGGGATTAAAAAATAATTTTAAAAGTATTTTTTAAAAAAAATTAATAGGCCCAAACTTGCCGTTTGGACCCAAAAACAGCTATATAGCCGTTGGACCAATGACTAGTTTGGTCCAAAATCCAAAACTAAAAAGAAAAAAAAAAAGGGCCGAACCGGATTAATCGGTCCCAAAATAAAAAAAAATGGCTTGATATCCGGTACCCTAAAGCCCTTGGGCTTACCGGATCAGATCAAACCGAATCGGATCAAATCGGACCGATTTCATTAAATGGGCCGGGTCAACCTGGCCCTTTTGACAGGCTTATTCTGAATTGTAGGTTCATTACATCAAAAACATTTCTTATGTATTCTCTAATTCATGTAAAAAAATGTAGCTCGGAAAATGCAAGGATCCACTACCTTTAATTGTCAACAGTATTTGTTTTCATTCATTTATTCAGTTGAAAAAAAAAAACTAGTTATATGAATGTGTATATACAATACATGACAGAGCGAGAGATAGAGCTAGGACAAGGGGAAACGAGAAGGACAAGCAACTTGTGAAAAAGCTATTTAAACTTCACAAATATGATTTTAACCCACTAGTTTGCAAAGCTAGTTTTCCTCATCATCCTCATAAACTCTTCCACATTTACTTCTCCATCACCTATATAAGAAAACCAAAAAGTCTAGATCAGTATACTTATTGAAGACACCATCTAATGCTTATTAAACAAGGTAAATAAGATTCGGATAAGCAGGGGTGGAGCTAGGTTCATCCAAACCCTCTTAGATGGAAAATTACACTGTTATGTATGACTAAAGTCATTTGTTATGTAAATATAGTAAATGTTGAAGAGTCCCTTTAACTTTTTCATCTTGGCTCCGCCGCTTCTGAATAAGGAAGAATGCCGATAGAAGAGGAATATAGAGGCATGAGAGAAAACAACTTACCATCACGATCTGCTACCTCTATCATCTCTTGTATTTCTCTCGCCATGAAATTTTCACCCAACTCCTGGGCAATTTGGTGAATAGCAGCAGCAGATATTTCCCCCTGCACTCTCAAGATACATTATTATAAGGACTTGGTGGAGCACGATTCAAAACTCTGTGGATAACGGGGATATACATTTTTATCTTGGTCTAGTAAGTTAAAAGTTTTGGCGAGCTCCTCTTTAGTGTCACTCTCCCCTATTTTGGCAGTCATCATGTGTACAAATTCATCGAAATCAATCGCACCACTACCATTCTTATCCACGTGAGCAATCATTTGCTCGACTTGCTGAAAACAAAAAGTTGGACGTGAAACTTAATTAGTCAAGCCACAAAACGAATAGGTAAAAGATCATGATCCAATAGTTACAACAAATAAATCGGGTGACATGAACAAGATTTCCAATTACCTCCCCTGTCATTTCAAATCCAAGGGCCTGCAATAGAAGTTAAGTTAGCACATTCATAGGCCATAGCGACATTACCAAACCTCATAGCGACATTCAGCTTACTGGCATCATCAATAGCTCCTGAACAACATCAATTAAATAAAAAATACTATGTTAAAGAGAGCTCCAGCACAGATCTCTTAAACACACACACGCGCACAAAAATGTATTGAGATAGAAACACTTTGATACCAGAGCCATCGGTGTCAAAATAGCTCAAATGATTCTTTGATCTCTTGCCTTTTTTCTATTTATAAATGTCTAAAAAAATTTCTTTTATAAAGATGTTAATCAAATATGAAAAAGTGTTATATTTTTGTTTTAAAAAAATAAAAATAATTATGATATTTTAGTAAGAAAATCAGGATAAAAATCCTAATAAATTTCTCTTTTTTAACTTGATTTTCTTGACAAAATAATTTTAATCTTCCTTCTTCACACGATCTTCATATATCACTGTTGCTTATCATGATTAAAAGTTGATATGAGAAAAAAATTAAAGTTCTACGTTAAAAATAAAAGCATGAGTTAACATTATTGAAACCGTGTGTTATAAGTGAATAGGGTTAAAAGTGGAACCTTATGCATTGAAAGTGAGCACAAGTTAAAATAGAACTTATGTGTTAAAAGTATATGCACGAGTTAAAAGGAGCCCTAGCATAAAAGTAAGTAGAGGTTGAAAGTTGAAGCTTATAAACATAGATTAAAAATTGATTTTATTTTAATGATGGATTAACAACAGGATTGTTGAAATTTTGTTTGAATTTTTTTTTCTTTCACATGTAGTATCTTGATCTTTTATTCTTTTTGGACAAAATATCTTCACTATCGTCAAATTGGTTGCAACATTGATCTTAACATGTCTTCAATCTGAACCATCAGACCATTAAACCATAGACTCAAATACTACTTGTTGGGTTCAAAATCGAGAGGGCGTCATGCGAAAGCTTAAAGTTGTTAATCATGAAAATGATAATTCAGATGATAAAGAACAACTATAATAAAATATATTATTATTGATATGATTCGGCCAATTGACGTACATTTTAAAATTAATTCAAAAAATATAAAATTTACTAGGAGAAAATCTCTCCCTAAACAAGATTCTTTGATGACTACATTATGAATTTTATTATATTATGATATGAGAAGAGGATCTTCGAAAAGTTTATATTTTCTTTATGAAAAAAATAAAAGTAATTATGATATTACTTTTATTTTTTTTCCTAAAAAAAGTAAAACTTAAATTAAAAAAAAATAGGATAAAAACTCAAACACCTTCGACAGTAGAAAAAGAACCCAAGTGATTTATCCAAATTCATAGGGCGGACTCCAACCAAAAGGCGCTAAGTGGATAGGGCAAGCGGCATAAAGAAAGCAGCTGACAGTATGCGTAAACCTTGCGGGGGAATAGTGTCATCTAATGAGAACAAAGAAATTTTGATAGAAATAGTGTCAATGTAGGGACTAAGTTCTCTTTAATGCATCAATTGCCAAGTCATAATTTCATAAGAAAAAGTCTTTACTATAGTAAGAAAATAGACCAGAAATATGTCAAATTTTGGTCAATATAAACAGATCAAAAGATGTTCTTGGTCAATAACTAAGTAACCATTCACCAGAACAAGCAAAATATCAAGCAACACATATTTGCAAAGGCTAATAGCACTAAAATATCCTACAACAAAACGTTACTATTTCATAGCATTGTTCCATCTCAACTATTCCTAATATAGTAAATGAAGACTCAACAACATCATCAATAATCATTGAAAATCATTCTTTCTTTTTTTCCCTAATTGGCATTTATGCATCTTAGTTGAATCGAGTGTCTTTTGGAAATAGTCTCTCTACTTCTATGTGGTATGAGTAAGGTTCATGTACACCTTATCCTTCCCAAACTCCATTTGTGAAATGTCATTGGGTATGTTGTTGTTGTTGCCTGCCTTCATCTATTTTTTAAAAAATTTATTTTGAGATCTTTTGTTATTTTATTTAAATTGCATAATTTGGGAGATCCAGAAAGAACACAGCCGCATTATCAGTTTTTTTCTCTAACTAGGTTTCAATTTCTTCTAAAAAGGAAAAAAGAAAAGCAAATCATCATAATGAAACATCACATTGGGAAAAATGGTGTAGAAAGATTGTAACTTATATAGAATTTTTCATATAGTTTTTGAATATTGAAATTTTATATTTAAAATATTGAATTAATCTAGTTCAATTTAATTTTGAAAATTAATCAACTTCTCTCATAAAATAAAATGTAACAAATGAAAGTGAACGAATGGAATAATAACTAGAGGTTAAGGAAGAAGCTAAGGAGAAATGGGATAGCATGAAATCGACAGAGTTTGAAGGCACATAGGAGTGTGGGGAGAATGGAATAATAACTAGAGGTTAAGGAAGAAGCTAAGGAGAAATGGGATAGCATGAAATCGACAGAGTTTGAAGGCACATAGGAGTGTGGGGAGAGAAGAAATTAAGGAGATGAGTATTTATTATCAAAAAATAACTTGATCGTGTAAATAAAACTTCCACCGTCGGTGCATATTAGTTAATCTCTTTCTTTTGATCAAGGAGTCAAACGGTCTTTCCACTTGACAACAAAGCGTAGTATGTGTTCCATTGTTTCCATTTTAGTTGATCATCTTATTAAAAATATAGATTTCATATTAATTGATCACTTATTAAATTAGAATAGAATTAATTAAGTTTTTTTAATATTATTCCTACAATTAATAGTATACATTAAATATGAACAATTAAAATTTCAATGTTCATTATTATGTCTAATAAATATTATTAATATAAAAAAAATAAAAATTAATCATTTCTTAATTATCTTATAAAATAGAATGTGCCCAATTAAAATGGGACGAATGTAGCCTTCCTAGGTTCTTTTAAAAAAAAAAATATTAGTACGTTCTGGAAAGTACATGAAACTTTCTATTTATAGGAGCTTTAATTTCCTCATTTGGAAGTACATACACATTCAAAAATTAAATTTTACATCGTAAGTTCTAGAATAGTGATAGTAAGTACTATGTAGAATAGTGATAGTAAGTACTATGTAGCTGCTGAATCACTAGGTGCTTGCACACGTAGTAAGCAAGATTGCATGCCATTTGGCCTCCATCTGAGGAAGAAGTTCAGTCTGCTCTGCTGTGCTGAGTTGAGGTGGCTTTTTCATCAGTAGTACATGCTTGTGATTCTTTGTAGGCAAACAAATATGCATTTGCTATGCCAACATCTCGTATTTAGGAATTAGAACATGTCATCCTTCGAAGGTTCTGGAAGTAAACATAAATTAAAAACATCTATAGTGTTTGCAAATTGCACTCACTGAAGAAGTTCCTTTTACCTGGCAGTGGTAACTGTCGATTAATTTGTGTACATGTTAGATAAATTTTTCAAGTATATATGACAGGTATTTTCTTCACAAATAATTTTGATTAATCTTATATGATGAAATTTGATGGGTATAATATCTTTAAAACATACTTTTATTTTTAAGAACATTATGGTATAGTTCAATCGTCTAAGTAAAATTTATTAGTACGTTTATGAAGTTATCTATGTATTCAAGATTTTAAATTCCATATAGATACATTTCAATTTATATGATTCTTTTATCTCAATTTATATGATAATTTTTTTATTTTTTATTAGTCCCAAAAAATGATATTTTCTTATTAGCAAATATTTAATGTCTATAGCTATTAACATTTTATCCTTGTTGGATCTTGTTTATGTGACAAAAAGTCCACAAAGGCCTATTTTTGTAAGGTAATTTAAAAAAAAAAAAAAAAAAAACATATATTTCTTATATTATGTGCAATAAGTCAAGCTATATTATATAAATTGAGATGGAGAAATATATATTTATAAAAAAATATTAATAGGCACTTGATAAAATATAAAAATTTACAGTTTTGAAAACTAAGTAAATTACTTGCTACCACAACTCTATAACATGTAGCAGTATCCCGATTACCAATGGAGAAATTAGAGCGATAATACATAAGATCTTGCTTTGGATGGTTGTGTAAGGTGCTGAATCACTAACTGCATGCACACGTTGTGAGCAACATTGTATGGACGTAGTTAACTCCTGCCACGTAACACTGTGGAAGTCCACTCCACTCTACTTAATTAGTTGACATGGCTCTTTCATAAAACCTTGTAAATTGTGATTTCTCCTAGGCAAATATGCACTTGACACCGCACCATTCTTGAATTACTAACATGTCATCCTCGAAGATTCTGGAAGGAAGCCTAAAAGCTTCAACTACGGTTCACTAATGACCAACTACCGAAGCTTCTTTTAGCCAAGGGGTCGTTTCGTGTGAGGTATTAGAGTAAATAATTTTGAGATAAAATAATAATTTGAAATAAAAATTTTAATATATTATTTGGTTGCTAATATTCGGAATAATTTATTTCGAGACTAATAAATAGTATCGGGATAAGTTATCTCCACATTTGATGGGATAACAATCCCATCATAATTTATACTTGAGATAAAACTATAAAATGACAAGATTACACACAAACCCATTACAAACACATTTCTCCAATCTTCTTCATCTTCTTAATTCTTCAATCTCTAATTATTGCTTTTGAAATTAAAAAAAATATTATTGATATCTACTTAATTATCTAAAACGCGCTATTTATGACAAATTAAAAAGACCAAAATATCTTATTTTGGAACGATGAAAATATATGATTAAGAAAAATTAACTTCTTATTAATTGAACTTTGCATTTTTTTTATCCCATTACTTGTGAATTTTATAAATTTATACGCTAGTTTCTTATATAAAGGATCAAAACGCACAATTAACAAATTAAAAATTAAAAGAGGAATTTAAAGTACTACCGTTATCTCTCATGATCAATACCTTTATTTTTGGTATAGCAAGACAAGGTGATGAAAAATGTCAACCACTTACTACTGCATTTGATGATTTTTCAAATCGCTTTTATTAAGCAAACAAAGAAAAGGAGTATTTGGTATACCTTTGTTTGGAAAAAATTCAGGAATGTTGGGGACTAATTGACTGAACCTTAGCTTTCCATACAAACTACCACAAAATCAACTTGATATACCTACATGCAAAAGTTCATGTATCTTTTACACTACTAATAAGTTGTATAAAAATTAAATTATCGTTCAAATGTTGTTATATATCCGATAAAATGTAGGTTCTATAATTTTTTAAGTATAGAAAATGAAATTCAACATCAACTTTTTCCTTTCAAGTGTTATTTTTGTGACTTGATAACAGAAAAAGTTCTTACTACACAAGGAAAAGATTAATTAAAGTAAGTAGATTTTATAATAATAATTACCATTCACTGGTAATCTGTAAAATATTTTAGTAACTACAAAGGTATTGTCTAGTTTTAATACACATTATCATTTTACAATCGACTCCATTATTCAATTAAATTTTTTAAATTAAATATTTTTTTAATCACTTGAAAATTGATATTGTATATATGAGTGTTATGTGTTTAAATGAAGTGACATAAACAACAAATCTTCTTTTACTTTAACAAACTTAAGTTGAAATTTTTTATTTCAAACTAAATAAGATGCATGTAGTAAAAAAAAAATTAAAACACACACGGCATAATCATGGGATGATACATACAAAAAAAATAAAGTTAAATAAGATGAAAGTTTTATTTTAAAATACACACGATATAATCATGAAAATGCACACACAAAAAAAATTAAGCTAAATAAGATGAAAGTTTTATTCTTAGCATGAAAAGAAATATATAATTAAAAAAAAAGTTAAATAAGATGTAGGGTATTTTGGTAATCATTTAATTTATTCTAAGAAATTATATCATGCATATTACTTTGAATACAACAAACCAAACACTCAATTAAAAGTAATCCCAGCATAACTAATCGCAGTATAACTTATCTCATCATAATTTATCTCATCATAACTAATACCAGCATAACTACATTCTCAGCATAACTTAGGGGTCGTTTGGAGTAAGGGATAAGGAAAGATAATTTCGGGATAAGTTTTTAGTACCCTTTTATCCCTTGTTTGGTTACACAAGTATGGAATAATTTATACCAAGATTAATAGTTAGTTCCGGAATAAGTTATTCCTATCTTGGGGTGGTATAATAATACCGAAATAACTTATACCGAGATAAAATATATAAATTATCAAAAATATCCTCCTTAATCCCTTTTATACATCGCTTTTTCACATCCATATATATTTTCATAATTTTTAATACCATTTTCTTCACTACTCGTTCTTTTTTTGATAATATATTTTTCAATTAAAAAATTTCATTATAAATATAATTTTTATTTATGAATATATTATACGTTGAATTTGTTTGACTAATGCTTATATTTATTTATAATTTAATTTCTCTTATAAAAATATTGACTCCACTACTTAATTACATATTTTTAATTAAATAATCTTTTGTCATTTAAAAATTTAAATTTTATATATCAACTAAAATAAATAACTTTAATATTTTACGATATAAGAGTGATATGTGCTTGAATAAAGTGACAAAAATAATAAAATCTCTTTTACTAAAATAAATTTAAGATGAAAGCTTTATTTTTTAAAACGCATGATTCAGTTATGAGAATTCACACACAAAAATATTTAAGCTAAATAAGATGAAATTTTTATTTTTAAGAATGAACAAATAAAGTTTGCAAGAAAAATATAAGAAAAAAATAAAATAAGGTGAAAGATATTTTTGTAAAAAAACAACTTATTGTTAGAAATTATATCATGCATACTATTTTGAATATGACAAATCAAATACTCAATAACAAATAATCTCAACATAACTTATCTCAATATAACTTGCCTTCAAACCAAACGACCCCTAAGGATAGTTTGGTGTAAAGTATAAGTTATAATAGTTTCGAAATAAAATGTATAATTATTTTATCCAATGTTTGGTTGGAGCCTGGAGGGACTCCATTAATTAGTCAAGGATTATTTATCCCACCATTTATGCTTTAGTGATGGGATAATAGAGGCGGAGCCAAGATTTCATTTAAGTCGGTTCAATATTTGAAGAAAACCTAGCTAATGGGGGTTCAACACCTACTATAGATACATAAAAATAATTTTAATCATGTATAAATGGTATATTTTTTTGTCAAAGACTAAAGGGTTGACTCCGCCCTTGGGGATAAGTTATCCCATATATATAGTGGAATAACTAATTTCGAAATAGCTAATTTTGAGATTAATTATCCTGAAATAACTTATTTCCAACCAAACGATTCCATTAACAGTGGTAACTACAGTTAGACAGTACTGATACGGAATTTTAATTTTGTGAGTTTTAAATTTTTTTAATTTGATGACTTCAGTTGGTAAAAGGATAGTTTTAAATTTAATATTTATACATATTTAATGAACTTCTTGACATATAACGAATGGGTTTTTTCACGTGTGATGGTAATTAATATTTAATGATATTTCAGGGAGTGTAAAAGTTTTAAAAGCATACTCTAAAAGTTTTTTTAAACACACAGACTAAATAAATATAATATACCATTAAAAATACCTTAGAATCACGTGCATGGTTTCTTTCCAGTATAATGTTGATGGCCTTATAAACTAAATTGGGACTTTGGTCAATATTCTTTTTATCTTTTATCACAGTATAGTTCGGCAACAGTTCTCCATTTCAATTATCCTGCTTTTAATTCTGTATGTAATAATCTCATCTATTATATTACTCTCTTGAAATTTAAGTCCCGATATCTAAATTGTTTTTAGCATGCAATCACGTATCGTTTTACTTTGACTGCACTTGCCGAGCACATCTGTCTTCTGAATTGTATGTTCATTACATAAAAAAAAATCATTTCTTATGTATTCTCTATTTCATGTAAAAAAATGTAGCTGGGGAAATGCATGATCCACTACCTTTAATTGTCAACAGTGTTTGTTTTCATTCTTTTATTCAATTGAAAAACGAAACTAGTTATATGCATGTGTATATACAAAACATGACATATCAGAGAGATAAGAGGACAAGGGGAAACGAGAAGGACAAGCAACATGTAAAAAAGTTATTTAAACTTCACAAATATGATTTTGTACCACTAATTTGCAAAGCTAGTTTTCCTCATCATCCTCATAAACTCTTCTGCATTTACTTCTCCATCACCTATTATGTAAGAAAACCAGAAAGTCTAAATCAGTATTCTTATTGAAGAGACCATCTAATGCATATTAAACAGGGTAAATAAGATTCGGATAGGCTGGGGTGGAGCTAGGTACGGCCGAGGGATTTCATTCGAACCCTCTTAGATGGAAAATTACACTGTTAGCTATGACTAAAGTTATTTTATATGTATGTATAGTAAATGTTGAAACCCCCTCTAAACTTTTTCATATTATGAAACCCTTTAATAAAAATCTTGGATCCACCACTGCTGAGATAGGTAACTTTATGCCCATAATTAAATAAGCCTGCAAAATAGAATAAGGAAGAACGACAATAGAAGAGAAAACAACTTACCATCACGATCTGCTACCTCTATCATCTCTTGTATTTCTCTCGCGGTGAAGCTTTCACCTAACTCATTGGCGATTTGGTGAATATCAGCAGCAGATATTTTCCCCTGCACTCCCAAGATTCATTATTATAAAGGACTTGGAGGAGCACGATTCAAAACTGTGTGGTTAACGGGGACATACATTTTTATCTTGGTCTAATAAGTTAAAAGCCTTGGCGAGCTCTTCTTTAGTGTCCCTCTCCCCTATTTTGGCAGTCATCATGTGCACAAATTCATCGAAATCAATTGCACCACTACCGTCCTTGTCCACATCAGCGATCATTTGCTCAACTTGCTGAAAACAAAAAATTTTAACATGAAAATTAATCAAGCCACAAAACGGATAGGTAAAATATTATGATCCAATAGTTGCAACAAATAAATCGGGTGAGATGAACAAAATTTCCAATTACCTCCCCTGTCATTTCAAATCCAAGGGCCCTACAACAGAAATAAAGTTAGCACATAACTGCATATTACATTTATATTTATTTAACTTCAGAAAATAAATTACCAAACCTCATAGCGACATTCAGTTCACTGGCATCAATAGTTCCTGAACAACATCAATTAAATAAAAAATACCACGTCAAAAGGAGCCCCAGCACAGATACCTTAAAACACACACACACCAAAATGTATTGAGATAGACACACTTCAATACCAGAGCCATCGGTGTCAAAGAGCTCAAATGCTTCTTTGATCTCTTGCCTTTTCTGTTGTGTCAGCCCAGGGTGACGACCTCTAGTTTCCCTTCTTGAGATTTTTCTAGTTATGGGCGGCTGATGATGAGGTATACAGGTAAAACAAATAGAGTTTATTCACAAGTAAAAGAAAAAAAGAGACAATATGAAACGAGATTTCACTACAATTTGAAATGTAATAAACCATGATAATTGTAAGATATACAGGTAAAACCACAATAAGAGTAAACACATTTGCATTTTCTACGAATTCATCCATCAATTCACAATAATATTGCTAGCATAATCAGCCACAACATAAAGTGCTCCATCTAATCAAACCATCTCAGGGCAGCAACTCGAAAGGATAATGAGCCAGTCCCTCTACCCTTCTCTCCTTAATGGTGGATTTTTTTTGATGCCAAAGAGTTCAAACTCGTGAGGTGCACCTAACCCACAAATAACGTGTTGCGATATTTCCACTAGACCAAAGCCCCTGAGGCTCACCCAATATATCTTACAGCAGGCCAAAATTTTATTTGAAAGAGCAAGATAGAGAAGAGAAAAGAAGTGTTTTAGATAATACCTTTAATCCAAATCTCATTTACCGCAAACAGAAGAGAGAAGGAAAAAGATGAGTCTAATGAAGAATGGCGGACACATTGACCGTCTTCAACACTAGAAAAAGAACCCAAGTGGTTTATCCAAATTCCTAAGGTGGACCCCCAACCAAAAGGCACAAAGTGGATAGGTCGAGCGACATAAAGAAAGCAGATCCTATGTGTAAACCTTGCGGCGGAGAGTGTTATCTAATGAGAACAAAGAAATTTAGATAGAAATCAGCAAAGTTACAAGAGTGTATTGTATAGTGTCAATGTAGGACCAGGTTCTCTTTAATGCATCAATTGTCAAGTCATAATCTCATAAGAAAAAAGCTTCACTATAGTAAGAAAATAGACCAGAATATATCAGATTTTCGTCAATATAAACTGATCAAAAGATGTTCTTGGTCAATAACTAAGTAACTATTCACCGTCACAAGCGAAATATCAAACAACAGATATTTGCAGAGGCTAGTAGCACTAAAATATCCTACAACAAAACTTTACGAAGAGTATGTTCATCTCAAATACACTTAATATATTAAATGAAGACACAACAACATCATCAATAATCATTAAAAATCATTCTTCTTCTTTTTTTCTCTCGCCTCTCGTCCTTATTAGTAATTGGCATCTCGCCTCTCGTCCCTATTAGTAATTGGCATTTATGCATTTTCAGTTGAGTTGAGGGTTTTTTAGAGACAATATCTTTACCTCCGCGTGGTATGGATAACGTCTGTGTATAATCTACCTCCTCAAATCCAATTGTGGAATGTCATTAGTATGTTGTTGCCGTTGCCTTTCTTCATCTACTTTTTCTAAAAAGAATTATTTTGGGATGTTTATTATTTTATTTAAATTGCATAATTCGGAGATCCACGAAGAACACAGCCACATTATCAGGTAATTTTTCTAATTAGGTTACAATTTCTTTTAAAAACAAAAAAGTAAATCATCATATTGAAATATCACATTGGGAAAAAAAGAAAAATAATATTAATATTTTTATTTTGATGTAGAAAGAGCACATACCATGATCAATTTATATGGAAATAAATCTGTGTCGCTGTCCTTATCGTTATCTCTCTTTTGTCAGATGGAACTCAAACAGAAAGAGACACCAGAAACAAGATGAACTTTGTTATTTAACTAACCAGAGTATTCCTAATTAAGCCCAATGGGCCTAAACAAGATGAACTTTGTTATTTAACTAACCAGAGTATTCCTAATTAATATTGGGCCTATACTTGCTATTCTCAAGGCATACAAGATGAGCTTTGTTATTTAACTAACCAGAGTATTCCTAATTAAGCCCAATGGGCCTATACTTGCTATTCTCAAGGCATACAAGATGAGCTTTGTTATTTAACTAACCAGAGTATTCCTAATTAAGCCCAATGGGCCTATACTTGCTATTCTCAAGGCATACAAGATGAGCTTTGTTATTTAACTAACCAGAGTATTCCTAATTAAGCCCAATGGGCCTATACTTGCTATTCTCAAGGCATAGATTAACGTTTGGATAAAAATCAATCCGATTTTGGTTAAAAATTGATTCAAACTGAAAGGTAGAAACAATTTTTTTATATTTTTTTGGTTTTATTAAAAAAGTCAAAGAAATAACTGGACCATAGCGATAAATTTATATTTGGTGGCTTAAAGCCAAATTTTAATATGAAATATTAAATATATGCATATAACAAAAGTATATATTATCAATAATTTAGAGTTATTTTTTTATTCTTACGTACTACTTTTTTAGATAGTAATATTATTACTTATAAAAGTAAGACTTTTTTTATTTAGATAGTAATATTATTACTTATAAAAGTAAGGCTTTTTTTAGTGTAGTATTCTTAGAACATAGTAATATCATTATTTATAAAAGTAAAACTAATTTTAATTAATAAGATTACATTACCTTGAATATTATTGTAAAAACTTTATTTATTAATATCAAGATTTGATAAAAATTCTAAAATATTTTTAATAAACAATAGATAGTTCTTCTTTCTTTTTTCATTAATTTAAATTTTATACTTCTTATACATTTAAATCTTTAATATTATTTGAAGTGAAATTAAAATCATAAAATTCATATTAAAATTTTTTTTGGCCTCAAAATTTTGAAGGTCTAAATCAAACGCTTTACTAGCCTTACCTTTGAATCACCTCTGTTTACTGATGATGTGGTAAATTACTTTGGTTTTCTTTTTGTGTTTACTGATGATTACTGGTAAATTACTTTGGTTTTCTTTTCTTGAGAGAAGAAATAATAGGAGAAATAACAGAAGGTTGCAAACGTCTATCCAATTAAGAAATCAACCCAAGATTGCACCTTAAAAAGGTAAAATTTCAACCTCACTACATATTTATCATCATGATGTTAATTAAGACCATAACAATGCTTGATGCCTTAAATCGAATACATCAGCAATAACATACTCGATATAATTAATTAGAAAATTACATTAGGGGATCTAAAATGAAGTGATAGCAAACCCTGTCCTTCCCTTGTGTAAAAGGTCGATTGGTTGTTTCCCGAAAAGGCACTCGGCTAAAATGAAGTGCTTCCCACTGAATAAGATTTAAAAAGTCATGCAGGGCCTTTAATTACATATATTATCAACACGAAGTCGTAAATCAGAAACCATTATTATTATCATTATGAGTTTCGACTACGCAAACCAAACTTTCGGGCTGCAGTAGTGCATCTGTCCTGATAATTGATATGTATATATTTCTAATTGGGTGTTGAGATTACTACTCTTAGCAGTAATCTTACCCCAATGCTACTCGTACTAATGAAATTCTCTATTTATTCGTAATAACAAACTTTTGAAATCCAAATGAAATTACTAAATCAAAAGGGAGAAGCTAAATACTCTGCTCTGCACTGCTCCACCTTAACACATCAATTTCACCTCAGTTACAAACCTTGCTGCTCTCTCCAGCTGCCGATGACATTTTCATCCAAGGAGCATTATAGTCCACAGTTTTCATCATTTTCCCACGTGCCCCGCAAAAATCATTATTGTCATCCAGACCCCTTTTCTTCTTCTTTTCTTTCAATAACACGCCAAATAGTTTCAGAGTATCACCCTTTTCGTCATCATCATCAGCTGCTTCATCATCACCGTCGTCATTGTAACTACCTTGTTGTTCTAAGTCTTTAACACCACCAACCTCCTTGACCAACTCTTCAAGGCTGGTCCCCGATGGGGTTCCTTGGCTCATGATTCGGTCGATCATATCGGGTGCAACCTTCACGTACTGGCTCAAGAAAGCAACCAACTCATCACATTGTTTCTTCGCCTGTATCAGCTCTGAGCTCAGCATCTGGTTGTCTTTCTTTAGCTTCTCGTTCTCATCCGACAAATCTGTGAATTGTGCCGACAACTTTCCAGGGGTTTCAACGGACCCAGGGTTCTTGGAGTCGGGGGACGAGGTTGAACTTGAACCTATCTCATCCCCAGAATTGTCCGGAGATGCTGAAGTCCCAGCTGCCACAGACTTTCCAATGGCTGGGGCTGACGTCACGGTCTTCCGACGGCGTATTGCTGTGAGGAGCTCCTTCTGTCCTCTTTTGAAGTTCTCGTTGGCGAATTCCCACTTGTCAGGCACAATCTTGCGAAATCCCTGCGTGTAATGTATGCGAAAAATATAAGCTAACCTTTTTGTGACCAAAAAAGAGTCGACAGCTAATGTTATTAGATGATGTTAATTATAAGATCATACTTCATCTTCAACAAATTGCACATAATCTAAGGCATTCAGATGTTGCAATTCACCTAACACTTCATAGTGAAAGATGTTGATTTTTTTGGTTGACGTATCAAATTTCTATCAAGTTCAGAGAAATAGATTATCATGGATTTGATGTGTGCATGTGGCGCCGGACGAGTTTAAAAACTTGCCCACGCATGTCTACACCAAATCAATAAATCCATATCATGTGTGTGAACATAGGATAACATCACTTAACCACAATTAATCAAAGTATATATTCATTCCATTAAATTAATCAATTATAATAATTTCATTAATTTAGTGTAAATATCGAATGCAGATAAAAAATCATGAATCGTTATTTTTTGATACATGATAATAACTCAATGACTCAAAAACATACGGCACTTAAGTTTACCAAAATAGGAGCAGCAAGAAAACCATAACAATAGCTTTTTGGAGTATGATTCCATTAGTCAATCTCTAAGGAGTATATTTTAAAATTTTATATTGTCAACAATTTAAAACCAGTTAGCTTTCTTGCTCCTAGAAGATTAGACTAGGGTAAAAGACATTTATCAAATCACTTTAGGAAGATTGGTACGACTTTACTAGCCTAACTTATGCGAAAGCAGTACTCCTAAAATTGACCAACATCATTATATTTTTGTCATATTAGGCTCAACAAGAAGTTTCCTTTCTCCGTCCACTGATTAGTAGTAGTTAGGAAGATTCACCTTTATTTTCCTCCGCCGTTAAAGTGGAACATTGAAAAATATAAATATCCATTGAATAATATTTGGTTGAAAATAATCAATTTAGTGAATTCTAAAATTCAAAATATAGAGTATTATTTACGAACAAAACAAAGTCCAGCTATGAGTAGGACACATAATCGTGATCCACGTTTGCAATTGGGGTTTGTCACCTTCTTTGGATAATAATATGTGTGATGATGACATGTCAAAACAACCACAAAAATCATTCGCACACGGCACTGCTTCTGGACTCTAGAGTTTAGAGTTTTCCTTCCTCAACCATTTTACCTTTATGTCCTTATCGCCAACCCCCGCCTAAAAATAAAATTATTTGCACTCAGAAATTCACGTCAAACTGTTGCTCTTTCCCATCATTTTATGATCTGGTCCATCATTTACTTTATTATTTTACTTGTTATTGTTTTTCATTAATTAAAAAAAAATTATGTTTTATTCTTTGTATTAATTATTTTTTCTTTAAATTAAAATATAAAAATAAAGATACTATAATAAACTAATCATGTTATTAATTATTTTTCTTAATTAATGTGTCATCTCAATTTGAAACGGATAATTTGGAACAGAGGAAGCAGTACTTAATAAAATTTAATTTACAAAATTAAGTTTATTAATTTGTATCAATAAAATAGTAGTAAAATTTTACTACTTTTCTCCTATTTCAAATTAACTGTCCTGTTTAATATTAAATGGGGTTCTTTTCTACTAGCTTACCTTCATATATAATTTTTTAAGATAATAACTTTTTTGACAAATATTTACTCTATTGTAATTGTAGTCCTCACGAATAATACTTGAGAATGACAACGAAAAAAATAATTTATTTCGTCTTCACTTCCAGAATGACAACGAATTAGTTTAAAAATCACAACAACTAATTTTACACAAAAAGAAGTAATACTTTATATAATTATTTAATAATAAAATAAAATTATAAGAAAATGCAATAAATTTCTCTTAAATCTATTAAAAGAGACGAGTAAAAGAAAATTTTATTTTTAACCCTAGAGTAAATACAAGATATGTTTATGTATATCTTTCACGAGATAAAATCGGGGAAGGATATGGCTCTTTCTGTCCTCGAAAGGTTGCATAATATCGTTATTCCTAAGAAAGAGGAAGAAGGGTAAAAAAGAATAACATGTTTTATGTGTTGCACAATATGACAATGACTTCAAGTCCTGCGAAGAAGATTACTAGAAAGTGGCCGAAAGAATCCGAAACTATTATGTCCAGTGTGTCAAATAGTTATCTATTGTCTAAACATAAGAATGGACTTTGGAGCAAGCAAATGTTCCATATTGAAAAGGAGTCATATCTTTTTTTTCTGTTATTTTTATACATTTCATAAAACAAGATTATGGACTTATTATATCATACACAAGAAAACATAATAAAAAGAGGAGTGGGCAAGACACGTACATAGGTGTTAAGCTGACGAACAAAGCTGGAGAAATTATTGTGCTTGAAGTATTTTGGCAGTAAATCCTTTGCAAATTCAGCAGTTTTCCAAACCACAAACGTTGTGCCATTTTCATTCCAAGAAATTACATCGTCAGTGGACACATCATCCACCAACTGATACGTCTTCAACAGAAAAGGCGCCGGCGCTGTCCTTTGCGACATCCCTTGCTATACTAAATCTATCGAACTTGTGGAAATTTTGGAAAAAAATAAAAAATCCCCTTTGGAGATTTTTGGGCTTATTATGAGTTAGCTGTAATTTTGATTGACAAGATCCTAAGGAGGAAATTAAGTTAGAAGGAGCAGTAACTGAAAAGCAAAAGAGCAGTGAGGAATTCCCAATCCCAACAATAAAAACCGAAAAGAAAGACAATAGAATGAACGAGATTGTTTTTGTGACGACTGATGATGATCTTAGAATCTTCCATTGGCTACAACTTTGCCAAACTTCACCAGGAACAACACGACCATAACTATCTATATGTTCTCTAATAAAAAGCTCAGAAATTTCTGCCCTTTTTTCTCTCTCTCTCTCTCTGTCTTCTTGAAGATTTGAGTATAAAAATTGATGGATAGAAAGAAATAGTAGGTAGGTAATGGAAGAGAAAAAAGAATGGGAATAGATAATTTAATACAAGTACTAAGAGGTTCTAGAAATTTTTAGAAGACTTTTCGAAGAGGAACTAAAGTCTAATAGGAAGGCCCATGGTTTAGAAAATACGCGCTTTTGTCGCATAGTGACGGGTGACCTTTTTTTCTCCTTGGTTAAATTAAATAAAGGGAACATTCCTTTCAAAAAATATTGGTTTAATATATTTTTTAGATCAAATTTATATTGTTGTTATATTTTGAAATTGAATTTATTTTTTTATATTTAAATATTAATTAAATATATTCTTCGTCATATTTAAAGGTTAAATTTATCCTTGTTAACTTTTCATATGTATTCTTATTTTTATAGGATAGCGCAAATCAACGTAGATGCTTCAAAGGGTATATCTAACTAAGTTTTATTAACTTTTCATATGTATTTTATTTTTATAGGATAGCACAAATCAATGGAGATACTTCAAAGGGTATATCTGACTAAGTTTTTGTTAGAGTAGAGAAATAAATTTGATCTCAAAAATATGATAAAAAGTAATTTAGTTAATTTTAAAAATGAAAAGGTAAATTTAAACCTTTTCACTTAAATGAATGAAATGGGTGGAAACTGGAAACGCACCAGAAGGTAATATGGTATTAGTGGGCGAATGGGATTTTTAATTATTATTATTATTGAAGTTTTCTATAAATTGATGGATACCAACAACTGATAGATGAGTGTTTTGTGTTTGATTTCAATTGATTAGGTGATGGTGCATATTCATATTCTTGAATTGGTGAAGTTGGTTTCTTCTTTCTTTTTTTTTCTTTTTTTTTTTTCTTTTGTGTGTGTGTGTAGGTACTAGATTTTTCAAACTAATCTTAAAATAGTGTCTATTTTTTATGATTAAAATACTGACAATACTATTAACTTGGCAAGTGGATAGAGTTTTCTCCTTTCTCACTTAACAGACTCCAATTTGCTTGCACGCTTAATGACTTTTTTCTTTTTCTTTCTTACCTTGGCTGGCCCTTCTCAATTCTTCTCACCACTTTCTTTTTATCAAATAATAATAATTAATAACATGCCCAATACAAATAAGGTTCGAAAAATTGTAAACTATATAAAAAATTTATTCCGTAATGGAAGGGATCGAAAGATATTAAGAGTATGATTTAGTGATCAATGAAGTAATTAAAAATTGTAAGGTTTCACGTTTAAATTTTTTATTTCATGACCTAATTTTAAAGAAAAGAGTTATCTCATATTTATTGGATAGAGAGATAGTTTCTGCTTCTTCTTTATATTTTTTAAAATTATAATTTAGATGGCCCTCCATTGTATTCACTTTTATAATACAAAAAAAAAATAAGAAAATATCCCCTTTATCATTCCATAATGTGCATTGTTTCGTACTCTTTTGACGAAAATGTAACACGTAGAATTATAGTTGTAGAAGAAGAGGGAACTTAGTGCGTAATGTGAGACTTTCAGTTTAATGTTTGGATAGGTTACGGGTACCTTTTTTGGAAAACAATGACGATGGTAAATGGTTGGCCGCCAATTTAGAAGTTTATAAAAAGGTACTATCAACTTTAAGGGCTAGTTTTTTGTTATGTGAAAGAAATATTGTTTATTTATCTTAGCTTGCTACAGATTATATACTATTATTACTACCATCACCACAACATTATGATAAATGCTAGTTGTTAGAAGGATATGCTAGTGGTGAATCTATTTATAATATGGAAAAAATAATTAAGATGTAGAATTTTGTTTAGAGTTTAAATTTGATGGATCGTTGATCTATTTTTTTTATATATCATCATGTAACTTTTATTAGTAAGTTATTTTTTTTTATATTTTTTACCTGAGAAATGAATGACCTAATACAACAGGTAAAATTTATCTGATGGTGTAAAAAAAAATACACCAACGATGCACCAAACTTAATTTTTTTTATTTAATTAAGCCTTTTTTTACAATTAAATAGAAACACTATATTTGTTCTACTATTATAATAATTAAGTAACTGCGAGGGTGAGCAAGGAGAATAATGACCATAGGGCTAGGGTTAATCAAAGATTCCAAAAGAATTGGATAATATTTATAGTTGTGCTTCCCACTTCTCACAATGAGCTTCAGTTTAAATTTGATAAGAAAATTGTTCTCTAGCTTTATTACAGTAGTGAATAAAGCTCAGTAAAATTGCTCAATAAATAAAACTGTCAAAGACTTTTCTTTGAAATTTATTCAACTTGAGTTTTGGGTGTATCGTATACAAATTATTTCTTCGTCATTTTCAAGAAGAATATACATATAGAGAGAGAAAAATAATAATAATACGAAAAATATGTCGTCATGATAACTATCGATATGGATTATGATGGAATTATTGAGATTCTCTCATTCTTAATTAGATATTTCAATTTCGATTCTTGAATATGATAAAAATTTCAATGGAGAGCATCCCTTCGGAAATAGGTCATGCAATGTGCAAATTTGAATTAATCGGATTAATGTAGATATCGGACACCTGGTGGAAGAAAAGAAAGAAGGGGATGAAAATAGACATGTTTCTAATCTGTTATAGTTTAGTTAGGAAGTAATCTAAAGAAAAAGCATATAACCCTTTAGCAAGTTAGAACTTGTCCTAATTAATGGGGGGTAGGTTTAAGTTGCATTCACTAAACTTGTGTAATGACTTTAAGCCAAGAAATTTGAAGGCCAGAATATCCCATCAGATCATTACTGCAAATCAAAGCTTACTTATTTGGTTAACCAATTAACTACTTTTTATTCAACCCTTACGTCTCTTTTTGTGTTGTTTCTAAGAAAAGGACAAAAGAAGAAATTAAAGAGATGTCTTCATATATATTCCTCATTAATTTTGACAAGTTGTATAACCCCCACCTACATTTCCCAATAGAATGGTTTGCTTGCTCCAGAAATGTAGGTTATATAATGCTAAAAGAATTAAATTAGTCAAACACGAATTAAATTCTCATTACGTGATTATAAAATAATGATGAGTAAACATAAATAAAATAAATTTACGTACGCCTCTTTGATTTTTTGTCTGTACTTTCCTTTTATAGTACTTTGATAACTATGACTAAGAGTATTATTTTTAAAATTTATATTGTTTTAGATCTCGTGGGATTTCACTAGGTATGATGTAGTTATTATATGTTACTTTAACCTACTAGAAATACTGGTAGCAAATTAGTTGTGCCACTGGCCCAATTTTTCATCGCGTTGTTACTCTATTAAAGCAATTGCACTTAACTTACATACAATGATAAAATAAGGATTTCTTACATTGTCAATATAGAATGAGAGCTTTGGAGTAACTGATAAATTTGTTATCATGCGTTCAAGCATTGGAAATAGTCTCTGACAGAAAAGCACAGTGTACAATACACCCTTATGGTGAAGCCCTTCGCCTGATCCTGCACATAGCGAGAACTTTAGTGCATCCGACTATCCTTTTTTTTTTTTTACATTGTCAATATATTTTAACATGTTCTAGATATTATTTACTTTGTTTTTTAAAATATTACATCAGACCAGCCATTTACTGTTGTAAGTATCTTATTTTGACAGTGTAATTAACTTATACTCCGTCAGCCTAAAAAAGTTACATAAAGATATATTTGTAATGATCAAAGAAGAGTATCAAAGAAACATGAGTTTAGTATATGCATGCCCAAGTCCAAGTGATAATTGAAAAGGAGAGTAGGAATTAAAAATTAAAGTCTTTTTCCAATTAGTACTATATAAAATAAAGTTAAAAAAAAAGCGATGTACAAGATGGACTGATCAATCATGGAACAACTTGGTGATATGGGGTTATATTACATGTGTTGAAATGTGTTATTGAGGAGTTTTCATACAAAATTTGTATTGCATAGGATGCTTTTGGGAAAGTGACCCTAGAATTAGCTAAGTAGTGGCCCTGCCCATACAATTAATCATATAATGATTCAAACAAAGAAATCTAAAAAGGAGGCCACTAATTAGTTGTAGAGTATTCAACTGGATAAATGAAACCCCTCCAACATTATTGTATTTAAAAAGTAATACCCCACTAGCATTTCTGGATCATCCCACTACTTTTTCTTTCATTGTATTAAGTTACTGTGCTAATACAACACTATAATTTCTGTTTCATTTTACTAAGATGAATATCAACTTGGCAGTACTCTTATAAAAGTTTTCATTATAAGTGGTGTATTTTACTAAATAAATTTTATTAATGGTGGTTTGAAATTTTAGATTCGATTGTTATTATTTTATGTAGTTATTAAATACTACATTAAGTAATAAAATTCTTAATCTTGATTGGACAATTAAAACGGAAATTTTGCTTTTAGCACGGCAACAAGTAAAATGTAATGGAGAAAGTACTATATTTGGTGGAAGAATCTGGTGGAATCGTCGATGAAGGGAATGTTAAATTCGATAAACTAGTTGTTGATCGCTCTACGTTTTATTAGAGGGTTCGAATTTGAATTTTAGAAATAAAAGATCTTATTGATAGCAAACGTAAAGTACATTTTTCTTTCTAGATCTATGCTTGACACGAATTTAAATTAATTGAGTCAGTAAACATCAAATAGTAAAAATAGCCATTTTTTGATCCTATCTTATAAAAGATAGTTCATATGAAATTTCAAATTCCACAACTAAAACAACAACACGATTTTAATACTTATATGATAAATTGCCTATTTTAATTATAAAGATTAAAAGTTGGTTATTTGTGATATTTTTTAATGACCAATAGTGATATTTCTGGAATTTTAAACGAAGGTTAAACAAATTACACTTTGAATTCATTCCTAGAAAATTCAAACCCTAAGTTTCGAAGACTTATTGAATTCATTACGTAGTTTGAAGTTTTCATCAAGCTTTACACACGGTATTGAAAAACCTATTAATTGGATAAATATCTCACCTACACTGCCTGTTATTCTTGGTCAATTGGGAGACCAGACAGCTCCTCTCAATATAAATTTTCCCTAGCTATCATTTCTAGTTATCTATATATTGTTCATGTTATTTAGATTAAGGAGTTTTTTTGCCATAAAAATTATTCACTTTTTTGTCAGAATAATTTTTAATTTATTTGGAAGATTAGTTTTTGTCGAAATTCCAATTCAACTTGAAGTTATTTTTCAAATTTGGAAAGCAACTTGTAACTCATTTTTAAATTGTTGATTTTTCACTTTTGAAGTTGGATTTTATGTACATTCAAGAATGAACATTATTCCTATTATTCTTCACAAAAAGTATAACCAAAAAGAATTTCATGATCAAATACTCTAACTTCATAAATTTCAAATAAAGTGAAAAATATTTGAAATCTATCGTCAAACACCTACTTGTGCTGGAAAAAAAAAAAAAAAAACAGGCTACTTGGATGTGCTTAATTGCATCATCTCTTTTTTATTATAAATGTGATTTAACCTCATATCAAAATTGTAATTAGAGTTATTTGGTACATGTGGTAGGCGATGATAAATATCTCCTAAAACTAGTTGAGGTTTGTAAAAGTTGAGTTGAATATCACGATTATTAAAAAAAAAATGTAAACTCATCTCTTATAAAAGAAAAATAGGAATCACCAATTCACTAACATAAATATATATGACTTTCTTTTGGTTAGTACTATATAACGATGGAATCATTATTTAAAAAAAGTTTCAGTTTATTAGCTTCATTAAAATTGCTTGTTAGTAGGGCACATATTATATTATCTAGAAATGTTGAAGCATATACCAAATTAGTTTTTGTTGAGCCTCAAATTATTGCACCAACTAATTGATGAGCATATTTATATGTGTCCCTGTCCGATTTCGTATTATACTTGTAAGTACCGTTTGGCTTTACATGAATGAAATGTCAATGCCTCCCAATACAAAAAGAAGAAATTCTTTAACTAACCTTTTTTAGTTTGTTGGTATACCAAATTAATCAACCATTTGCATGAGATTTACATTTTATATTAAATTTCCCAAAACACCCCTATATTACGTTAGCATTACAACTTTGATTTGGTAAGCCAGAAAAATACTTCCATGAACTATAGTAATAATCTAGCAATTTTTTCAACGATTTAAATTACGTCAATGCGCTTTTGATCCTCAATTTGTAGAATGAACAGTTTAATTTTGTTACATTTGACCACCAAAATAGACCTAGGCCTTGAAAATGTGTTATCATTTTTCATGCAATTTCCATGGTTTTAATTGGAAGTTTTTGGACTAATTCTACTCACCAAGATATTGAGGTGGAGATATTATCTATTCAAAACCATTTTCAGAGTCAACGTTTCACACGTGGTAAACTAAACTTGCCGACACTATATAGTATAGGAGTATGTTGTTATTTAATTTGTACCGTCCACATATGAAATGAATATTATATCATTTTCACTAAAATCACATATATATTTGAGGCAATTTATACCATCTGCATTTGGGACTTCCTCTTCTTCTTTTTATCTAGTCAATAGTCAAAGTTTCAGTTTCTTAACAAAGAGAAAAGACTTCAATTGCAAGTATATATTGACATATATTCAATTGGTCAAATGAAAATATAATTCACAAGATAATGTCTTAATGCTTGAAAAGAAAAAAAAGAAAAAAAGGCTATGGTTGCCGTTGCTCCAATTAGATCCCCGATCAAGGAAATTAAATCATTATTTCACGACCATTTGTGTATGTGTGCTAGGAATCTCAAGAGATCAATTAGTATACATATTTTTATAACACTATAAATATTTTTTAGCACTAAAATTTGATATTGATGAGATACAAATATAAATATACATTGATTTAATTAAATATTATTAACTCTGATGAATAAATGACTTATAATAATTAATTAGGGGTAATATAGTAAAAGAAAATATTATTAATTCTAATGAATAAATGACTTATAATAATTAATTAGGGGTAATATAGTAAATCACAGAGCAATTAGGGATAATATAGGCAGACATGTCATCTATTTTTTAATTAAATATTATTATTTTTTTAATACATAAATGACTTATAATAATTAATTAGGGATGATATAGTAAAATCACGGTTAAAGAAGCTGAAACAAACGTCATAAATATCTATTTTTTAAATTAAATATTATTAATTCTAATATATAAATGACTTATAATAATTAATTAGGGGTAATATAGTAAAAAATATTATTAATTTTAATATATAAACGACTTATAATAATTAATTAGGGGTAATATAGTAAATCATGAAATAATTAGGGGTAATATAGGCAGACATGTCATCTATTTTTTTAATGAAATATTATTAATTTTTTAATATATAAATAATTTATAATAATTAATTAGGGATGATATAGTAAAATCACAGTTAAAGCAGTTGAAACAAACGTCATAAATATCTATTTTTTAAATTAAATATTATTAATTTTAATATATAAATGACTTATAATAATTAATTAGGGGTAATATAATAAAAAAATTATTAATTCTAATATATAAATGACTTATAATAATTAATTAGGGGTAATATAGTAAATCACGAAGCAATTAGGGATAATATAGTAAATGACGAAGCACTGGTCGAAACCAGTGCATAGGTGTACAAACCGAACCGTTAACTCAAACCCAACCAATGAATCAAATCAAACCGAGGAAAAAAACCGACTTATGGTTTGGTTTGATTGGTTTGGTGTTGGCAAAAAAAATCGATCATTCTTGGTTTGGTTTGGTATTAGAAAAAATAAAATCAAACCGAGCCCAACCGAACCGACGTAATACATATATTTTTATACGTAAAAAAATATTACTTATAATCTACTTTCTAATTACTTTTATTATTTTTTTATATTCAGAAAATAGATATATATTCTTGGACCTTTAATTATAGTATTTTTTCATTAATACAAAACCCAATATCTATATCTATATTTATATCTATAATTTATATCTATATCTATAATCTATATCTATAATATATTAAAAGTGTGAAGGTCCTTATAAATGTTGTTTGAACTTTTTGTCCTTCATTAAAAAAATCGTTTTAGACAAAATCGTTTTTTCACTATTTATTTCTAATTTTTAAAAGTTAATAATTAATATATATATATATATATATATATATATATATATATATATATATATTTATGGTAAAACTTTTTCTTATTAGAAGTCGTCAGAATTAATGACAACTAATACTTTTTCCATTAGTTTAAGAATTATAAAACAACTAAATTTGATTTTAAAAAGATTTGAAAAATCTAGAAACAAATATAAAAGCCTTAGAATAAGAAAATTTTAATAAGTATTAAATTTTAAAAAGTTTTAAATTCATAATAAGAAATGTCTTTTTATTATTTTATCAAATTCTTATTTAATTTTTTTTACTAAAAAACCACGTCCCACCTCAAAAAAAAAAAAAAGTAGTGTCAAATTGTAGTTAGCATACAACCTAATTTCTTTCTTTTAAGTATGGTTTTTGATTTAATTAGGAGTCCTTAATTTTATTTTATTTTAAGTTTCGTTTGTCTTGATTTTCTATAATAATTAGTTTTTTATGAAAAAAGTTTCTCAAATTAGATTAGATTTCTTCCATGTTTCATCAACTCTTTCTTAAAAGGAAAAAAATCGTACATCTATAAATTGAGCATTCTTTTTTTCCATTAAATAATAGAATAACATTCACAATTTAATTGTTAAAGAGTATGTTCAAGAGAAGATTAGTTTTATGTTCTTTAATATTAGTTTTTAATTTGTAGGTCAACAATATTAAATATTATGCATCTTTTATTAACGTTTTTTTATCGTATAATTTATTGTAATTTCAATTGTTGGCTTTCGCATGATGTGCAGGTAAAGAAAAATTATGTGAGTGTGTGGTTGAGACTTCGTGCCGATTACGAGAGGATTTAAAGGTGTTTTTTTTTAAAGAACTATTTCTCATTCATATTAGCACGATTTATGTTGTTAAGGTGTTGATTTGATTAGAAGTACACGTTCTGCTCTTTGATTCGATTTTATCAAATTTCAATTCAATTCTTTAATTTACAATTTTAAAAAGTAGACATCGAACACCGAATCGAACTATTTTAGTTTGGTTTGTTTTCTTTCAACTTCGTTTTTATTTGATTCGGTATTCAGAAATATTTGAACTTTTTGTCCTTCGTTAAAAGTGTCCGCTTTAGACAAAATTATTTCTTCAATATTTAAGAATTGAAAATTTATTAAATATTTTAATAAAACATATGTTATGTTTGCGCTATTTTATTAAAGTGTGAAAAAACTTTGAGAAGTGATTTAAATTTTTTGCTCTTCATTAAAAAAAATTGCAATAGACAAAATCATCTAATTTTAAATAATCAAATGTTACACGTGCGAGACACGTGGGGTTTAACTAGTTAATATAAAAACCTAAAACTCTTTAATTGCTTTACTTCTTACATTTTACTTTCAAATTTTCAGAGAGTTCTCATTATTTTCTCATCTTACTTTCATCTTACTTTTCTCATTCATCAAGTTGTGATTTAGGTTTGTTTCTCTTATTTCTCTTTTTATGGAATTATGTTATAATTAATTACTTTATGGAGTTAAGTTTTTAATAAGTTGTCTAATTCTTCATTCTTTTGTGTGCTCACATTTTATGTGAAGAAAACTTTCAGACAAGCTACCGTGACTAGTGACTTAAAAATTGAACTACTTAGGTATCCACATAATATTACTTTGAGAGATAGTAGTTTAGACGTCTTAATAATTTGCCAACTAGATTTTTATTGGAACTACTCTATGACCATTTTTTTAAAAATCTTATAATTGTAAAAAACCCGAGAAAACCGAAAAAACTAAAATACCCGACTAAAACCGAAATAAAAAAACTGATTGCATATTGGTTTGATTTGGTTTATAGATTTAGAAAACCGACATTATTGGTTTGGTTATATTTTAATAAAAAACCGAACCAACCCGACCTATGTACACCCCTACCAGTGCAGGCAGACATGTCATCTATTTTTTTAATTAAATATTATTAATTTTTTAATACATAAATGACTTATAATGATTAATTAGGGATGGCATAGTAAAATCATGGTTAAAGCAGCTGAAACAAACATCATAAATATCTATTTTTTTAATTAAATATCATTAATTCTAATATATAAATGACTGATAATAATTAATTAGGGATAATATAATAAAAAATATTATTAATTCTAATATATAAATGACTTATAATAATTAATTAGGGATAATATAGTAAATCATGGAGCAATTAGGGGTAATATAGTAAATGATAGGGGGTAATATAGTAATTTATTTTTTAAAATAAAATATTATTAATTTTTTAATACATAAATGACTTATAATAATTAATTAGGGGTGATATAGTAAAATCACAGTTAAAACAGCTGAAACAAACGTTATAAATATCTATTTTAAATTAAATATTATTAATTTTCTATAAATGACTTGAATGATAATAATTAATTAGGGATAATATAATAAAAAATATTATTAATTCTAATATATAAATGACTTATAATAATTAATTAGGGATAATATAGTAAATCACGGAGCAATTAGGGGTAATATAGTAAATGATAGGGGCTAATATAGTAATTTATTTTTTGAATAAAATATTATTAATTTTTAAATACATAAATGACTTATAATAATTAATTACGGGTGATATAGTACAATCACGGTTAAAGCAGCTGAAACAAACATTATAAATATCTATTTTTTTAATTAAATATTATTAGTTTTCTATAGGTGACTTACAATAATTAATTAGGGGTAATATAATAAAAAAATATTATTAGTTCTAATATATAAATGACTTGTAATAATTAATTAGAATAATATAATAAATCACGGAACAATTAAGATGTAATATAATAAATAATGGGGATAAAAAGTAAATCCACGAAGAGGTGGTCGAAACCACCTCTTCTATATAATATACTAGAGGAGCATGGCCCGTGTCAGGGGCCCAACATTAAGATATTTTACTATGTATAGTAACTTAAATTGATATTAGTTTGAATTATGAATTATAACACATGAATACACCAAATATATTGACTACTTGGTAGTATTTTGCAAAGAAGTCAAGTCTTACGAGATAATTATGTATTCCCTTACTAAGCCGCCATAAACATTATTTGTTTTCATTTTCTCCTTCTCTTTTATTTGTCAACTTGTTCTTTGAAGTTAAACTAAATTAATATTTTAAGTGTTTCAAAAATTATATAGAAAAAAAAATATAGTTACCATCTTTTATATTAATTTAAATTATTTGACTTTGAGAACACGATAAAACATACTTATGTAGATATTTTATTGAACTTTGCTTTTGTATATGTTCCTTCCACTCAAATATGGAGTCGTTTGTTAGAGTGTATAAAAATAATGCTGATAGAATGTATTAATAATGTTTGTATTAGTAATAATGGTATTATTTATGTTAACATTATTTCTTAAACACTTTTTGATGTACAGTATTAAAACTTATATTTTCAATTTGATATATTTGAACCAAAGTTTAAAAAAGGATGAATTGCATATATACATCCTAGGATTCACTCGGGATCTAGCATGAGCTCAATATATATTTATTTGTCTCAATTTTTGTGATACAAAATGAATTTAGATAATCAATCATACTTTTAATATGTTTTTAAATATTTTAAGTTGTTAATATTGTAATTTCTAATATTTTTATATAATTTTTAAATAATATATGTTACTCTCTTTATCCAAACTTTTGTGACATTGATAGTCAATTATATTTTCAAAGCAATCTAAGTTTTTAATTATTGTGATTTATAATATTTTTCTTCTATTTCAATTTAAGTGACACTGATACAATTTCGAGAGTCAACCAAATATTTATATCGTTTAAATTTTTTAAGTTGTTAATTATAGTGAATTACAGTATTTTTTTAAGTATTTGTTAAAGATATATAGTAGATTAAATTATTTTAGATATATAAAGTTTTTAATTATTGTAATTTATAATATTTTTTATGAAATTTTCAAAAAATATATGCTACTCTCCTTGTCCAGAGTTTGTGCACTGAT
Source organism: Capsicum pubescens (assembly GCA_030864215.1). NCBI lineage: Eukaryota > Viridiplantae > Streptophyta > Magnoliopsida > Solanales > Solanaceae > Capsicum > Capsicum pubescens. The sequence continues at coordinate 195,417,949 of CM061539.1, read as the reverse complement.
AGTCAATTATATTTCTTAAATAATTTAAATTTTTAATTATTGTGTAAAAAAATTCTACTCTAATTTAAATGACACGATGCTTAGATGAACATAATAATTAATTAGAGGTGATATAGTAAAATCACGATTGAAGCAGCGAAAAAGACATGTCTTAAATGAGTCATAACAACTAATTAGAAATGATATAATAAAATTATTGTAAAAGATACTTGTGAAAAAAAGTAAGTGAAATCTCATATAAGAATTCAAGTTACTTTAAAACATCAAGAGTTAACTTAAAATTTTATATCTATTTTATCTTTTTTATTAAATATTATTTATTTATTTATTTATTTAATACTTAGATAACTTATAATAATTAATTGAAGGTGATATTTAGTAAAATTATGATTAAAGTCGCTGAAGCAGACATGTCAGAAATGTCTATTCTATTGTTTTATTATTTATTATTAATTTTTTAATATGTAAATAATTTATAATAATTAATTAGGAATGATATAGTAAAATCACAGAGCAAATAGCTCAAGCCGACAAGTCGACGGAGAGCTTCTTTAAATACTTAGATGACTTATAATAATTAATTAAGTGTGATATTTAGTAAAACTACGATTACAACTGAAGCAGGCATGTCATAATTGTCTATTTTACTTTTTTTATTAAATATTATTAATTTTTTAATATATAAATAATTTATAATAATTAATTAAAAATGATACAATAAAAAGTAAAATTACGATTGAAGCAACTGAAGTAGACATGTCGTAAATGTATATTTTTCTTTTTTAAAATTAAATATTTTTTAATATATAAATGACTTATAATAATTAATTAGAGACAACATAATAAAATCACGATTGAAGAAGTTGAAGCAGACAACATAAGCAGGCATATCAAAATTTTCTCTTCTATATATTAAAAAAAATTGAATTAGGTGAAATTGTAGTAACAAATAAGAAAGAAAGTAAATTATATGTTTGATATGAAATTAAATAAAGAATAATTTTTATTTAATTGTATCAATTATAATTAATTTTTATAATAAATTACCATCTTACTAATTAATTTGCTTAAATATAATATATTTGAGACAATCTCTCTCTATATATAAAGGAAAGATATAGGGCTTCTTATGTGGCATGATTCTAAAGCCATCATTCCTATTTATCTATTTTGTGATTTTTTTTACCTTTTTTTCCATTTTTATTTTTTTTTATTAATTATTTCCTAGTGTTTTTCTTAAAGACAATAAGTATAGAAACAGTAACAACTTCTTCTTACGTTACTAAAAAAAATCCACATCTCTTTAGTAATAATGATAAGGAGTAATTACTATTAAATTAAGAAATTAAAAATGGTAAAAGCAATTAAAACCAACGTGTATATTAGTTTTCTCACTATTTGCTTGTGTTGCTTTGAAAGTTAATTAGGCAGTGAGAGTCCTTGAAAGCCTCTTAAAATTATGTAGGTGTTGCTTCAAGCATTATCAGTACGTAGCATGTTCTCAACAGTTTTATGTTCTATTTGTCAAAGGAACACCATCTTCTTTGTTTTATTCCCTTTTTAAGCATTTTTTTTCCGATCGGTTTCTCAATGAAGAGCTTATATTGATTTTTCTAATATTAATTTGTTCAAATACTCATCAGTTTGAGATTGTGATCTTACAATGATTTTGTTAATATTAATTTGTTCAAACACACCAATATGGGTTGTGGTGCAACGGATGGGGTTGCTCCACCCTTAACCAGAGGTCGACGGTTCGACCCTGGGCATGGAGAAAACTCAGTTGGGAGCGCTACCCCCCGAATGGATCCCTATTCGGCATGAATAGTCAAGCTCAATGCGGGTACCGGACACCAAATGAGAAACAAAAATAAATAAATAAAAATTGTTCAAACACTCAACAGTTTGAAATTGTGGTTTATCTCCTACCATAAGTAAGTCTTTGATGATCTATCTTCTTTATTTATCTCTTTTATTTTATATATATTTTTTTTAAAAAGGCTGATAAATTTATATTTTTTATCCTGACGGAGGAGTTGCTTTAGCAAGGCAAGTTCTCTTAACTCCTCTCTTTTTCCTTTTTAGTATATGTAAAATAATAATCATGTTAATTGTATGTTGTTGTATTTGATTTTTAAGATAAAGATATAGCTATATGCAGCTACAAAGATTGTTTAGATTCATACTTCACTCCCTTTTTCTTAAAAAGGTATGCCATTTTTTGTTATTTTTTTTCCTTCATCTTAAATTTTCTGCACTTTACTTTAAGATGATCGTTCTTTAATATTTTTTAGACCTATTTATATTTCATGCTCAAGTCTTGTTCTCTTTACTCAAATGCTTGAGGTAATAACTTAGAAATGACTTCTCAATCAGGAGCAAATTTCGGATGGGGCTAGAGTGTTCATCCGAATCTCCTCGACAAAAAATACGTAATATATTTAAGGATTTCTTTTAGTGAAAATATATAAAATTTGAATCTCATCAACCTAAGATTAGAGATTGGCTTAGTAGTTTAGGGGTTCAAATGTTATCTTGAGGTTCCAAGATCACATCCTCAATATTATATTTTAATTTTTTGAATCCTCTTATTAAAAATTCTAAATCCATCATATATTGTACTCACACATTCTTTAATTGTTCATAAAAATAATGTTTTATATATTAGTATCAGGTTAAGGAGAAGACAGTAATGTAGCATATAATTCCCGAGAAAGTTTTCATCCGTTTCTTTTTGTATGTTTTTTTTTCTTTTTTACTCAAATGATACAAACTTTGATCAATGTTTTAAATGTATTTAGTAATCAAATTGATTAAAAAAATTAGAATTTATAGTACTTTTCATATAATTTTTAAATATCTAAATTTTAATTTTAAAAATTAAAATTAATCTAATCTAATTTGATTCTGAAATTTAGTCAAAATTACTCACGAAAAATGGAAAGAGAATATATAAAGGAATGGAGGGTGTACTATTTGCACTACTTATTTTCTATAATATTGAATTGAAACATATTTTATAGGCGTTTGAAATTAAACAAAAAGTGATATTGAAAAGAAAAAAAAAGAGTATTTGAAAATAAAAAATTATGCTTGGACATGTATTTAAAAATTTGAATTTTTGAATGAAAAAATACTTGTTGAAAAGCCTTTGAAATTCAAATTCATCCGACCTTCTTTGTTTTCATTCTATTCGATCACAATGATCTCTAACCAAACATTATTTTGAATTTTTATAATTCTTCTATGCAAATTGTTATTTCTTTCTTCCTTTTTTTTCTCCTCTATTACAAGCTAAATCAAATTTATATGATTTAGGTATGAGATTTGCAAAGAGATTTATGACATTTACATATAACATTTCATGTTTTTTCTATTTTTATGTTTTATTTATTCATTTGTTTTTAGTTCCTTTTTTCTTTTTCAGTTTATTTTGCGAGTACTATCTATAAAAATATCGTCCACGTTATTTTTATTGGGAAAGTGAATGCGCTCAAATTCTAGAAGGGAGATTAGTCAAAATGTGAAGTCGTTATCGGATAATATAAAAGAAACAAAAAATATTATTATCGTGGGCACGTGATTTTTGATCCTCCATGAACTTATCACGATATCCTAACCTTAACTATTTTCTTATATATAATAATAAAGGAGAATATAGAAGAGGTGATGTGGCACCCCTCTGACGTCACCATTGATATTTATATTTTTTTGATATTTTTTTTTTTTTTTTCTTAATTTTCAATTAAAGAGTTAACCATGTTCTATCCTATTTATTAAGTTTCATTAAATTTTTAACAATCGTATTAATTTATTGTGTATAAGTCATTATATTAATTATTAAGTATTGTACATATTAATGATGAAGAACTGAAGAGCCACTCCAACCGTGCCTTCTTATTTCTTAATTTCTTTCAATTACTCTTCTTTTAAGTTTCCACTTTATTCTTTGTGATTATATATTACTATTTATATGCTAAAGTTGGGAAAAATGAATGATGTTGAACTTCATTGAAAATTTTATTTCCTTTCTCTTTTTCTTTTTATTGCCTTCTATTAATTATAAATTATAAAATAATAATATCTTCTTAGAGCCGCGCGAAGCGTGGATAATTTTACTAGTTTTATACATAAAAAGATAACTACTAAGAATGAAAAATAAATGGAAGATAGAGGGCCCACATGTGTGAAAATAACATAGAAATATGCAAAATCATGTGTGATGACATTATAGTAAGTTTCTTAGATGACATTGTTGGTAATTAAAGAGAAAAGAATGGGCTTTCATTAAAAAAAATAAAATATGAGGTTCAAAAAATAATGCACAAAAAATTATCAAATTGAGCTTAGAACTTATGTTTAATGACTAAACTACCCTCAAACTTTTTTAAAATTGCAAGACATTGCCATGTTGAAACCACTCTTTCTAATATATAGAAAATAGAAAAGAAAAGAAAAATAGACATACATAATCTAGGAGAAGAATGAGTAGTTTTTTTTTTTTAAAAAAAATCGAGGCAGATCTAGTCTAGTAATATAATTGTGGGTGGGTTCATTTGACCTATAGCTTATAGCCAAGGCCTGATCTAGTAATATAATTGTGGGTGGATCCTGGGTAGACATTTTGAGAACTATATGAAGAGTTTGTCGCCTTTTTTCTCTCCACTTGATGGAAATTTGTATATCATTGATCCATTATATTTAACGTAATACAATGAGAAAATATTCCTGCGTATACAATGTCTGAAAAAGTAAGCACATCGGACATCGATAGTTTTGAATTTGATAAATTTCTCAAATGATAGCTCAACTTAGTGAAATTATTTGATAAAGTCGCCTTTTTTTTTTATACTAATACCAACACTCAACGTATGTCATATTTTGATCTTTTACATACATTCCACCTGAAATGACTCTTGACCCAATAGCAAAACATGAAAGTGGGTCAATTATATCACGGTTCATTTCCCTTTAATGGCAGAGAAAAGAGGAAGCAGCGGTCTTTGAGAAATTATAACGAGAAAATAGCGTAAAATTAAATTTCTTTTGTTTATAACCTTATACATATAATCTCCTAATATAAGGAAAAAGTCTAGTGAAATGGCAAAATGATTTCAAGATTTACTTTAGATCACATATCTTGATTCAATGTGTATCGACGTGCTGTTTTTCTGAAATTCCTGATTCTCCCAATTTGTTCCGGTGCATTTACAGGAGTGAAGCATTTCGAAATCGATTACATAAAAATAACCTCACCAGAAAAGATAACAACTGCTATTCTCAGAGTAATCAATCTCTTAAACATCAGCTCATTATAACCATAAAACAGGTTTAATGAATTAAAAACTCACCTAAATAATAAAACAAACATGCATGCAGCAGATGACCTTCACACGCTTGATGTCCATCCATGTAATATAACTGAACTAGCTTGAATTAATTGTAAGTAATATATTAAGTATTACTCCCTCCATTCTTTTTTACCAATGTACTATAAGATGCGTTTCTTAATCAAATTGAAAAAAGATACATTGGAATTTATAGTATTTTCATATACTTTTTGAATATTCAAAATTTATATTAATGAAATTTGACTTTGAAACTCAATCAAATTGACTCATGAAAAAACGTCGGGAGCAAATAAAAAGGAATGGAGGGAGTAACCAGTAATTAATGAATTACAATATCTTCCTTCAATTTTAATTCAAAACCAATCAGGATAAATAAAGTTAGCCCTTTGCTTATCATACGAAACATGGATCAGATATTTGCATAATACAGAGGGGAAGCTTAAAGAATACTCATCAAAGTTCCAGAAAGCAAGGTCCCTCAACTAAAAGAAGAATTGAGATGTAACTTATAAGCATCAATGCAAAGGGCACCTAGAATGCTTTGCAAATATATTCTTCCTTTAACCTAAATTCGCCGCTATAACAAATCACAGTAATAGAAAACACCTAAAAACACAGCTTTTGATCGTCTTCTAGTACAGAAGACATGAAACGAAATCTAGAATAAAAAAGACAAAACACTCCAAAGAAACACAAGTCATTTCCCACTTGGCGTAGGATGTTACGAATGATGCAAATATCAACAAACATGGATACTAGCAATTAATTGACAAGAGTTTGGTGGTGGTTGACCAGTTGTAATTGTGGTTGTAGCACAATCATATTAATTAAAATCATATCAACAGACTACTAGCTCTAAGATTAAACAAGTTGGTTCAATCTTAACAATGAATACTTCTTTCACATTAACTATGATTTGTTTGATTTAGTCCCTTCTTACTTCAATACCTTGATAACATAGTACCGATACAATAAATCACCATCATCATATCATATTCATCCAATCAACAGATATGCAGCTCCAGCATCCATTAGTATGAAGATTGACGCACCGCACAAGCAACCACTTGTGCCCATTGCCGCAACTTTGTCTTCACTGTCTGAGGATTATCTCCTACACCCATTTTCGAAATATTAGCAACCATATGTTAACCTCTCTAGTTCATCTAAAGAATCTTGTTCCCCTTCCTAACCTCCGAAAAAGGAAAGGGGAGTAACCGTGTAGGCAAAATTATATTATGCGTTGATCAAATGATTATCTCATAATAGGAAACACAGACATTCAAATCAATAGAGAACACTAACAAACTTAATTAGAATGTCTCTGTAATTGAAAATATCTAGTAATCCAATTATATATGACAGACCAATGAGTTTAAAAGATGGATTTTCTATAGTTTAGCCATAGTAAAATAAAACATCAAAAATATTGATTAAGTACTTTCATGTCAAAGGCACCCGGGTATGACCTAGTGGTCGATAAAGTAGTTGATAATCATCTCAATAGAGATTAACAAAGAAAAAGGTGGTTTGTTCCCATGTGTTCTAGATTTGGTGGTTAGATTTACCGGTACATGTTGATGGTGGGAGGTGTAGGTATCACGTGAAATTAAAAAGCTTGCTTACCAAAAAGAAAAAGAAAAAGAAAAAGAAAAGAAAGTAACCTCATTTCAAACTTTAAAATTTTATTAAATGAACGAACTCGAATTATTTGAATGTAGGATAGCTATATTAAGATAGAATTCGTGTTAAACATTTCAGAACATTCCAAAAAAGAAAAATTCTAACGAAAATTGAGACAGATTAATGTGATTCAAACATATAAAGGAGAAAAATCAAAGGTTAATTTTATCGAATTACCTGGATCAACAATGGTGTGAGGACTATCGGGAGGAGAGATTGACTCGGAATCGGAGATGACCGATGACAAAGACGAAGTCTTCGAAAGCGTATCGGTGTATTGTTTATTGACGGCGTAAAAGAGGCCATAAGCCGGCAAAGTATCAGACAACCGCTGATCCATTTCCGGCGAATCAAATCCAAACCCTAATTCAATACACGCCTTAAGCTCATCAAGGTCCTCATCGGTAACGCTCTTGCTCCGCTTTTTAAGCCAGTTTCCATGAGTACCTTTCCGCCGCTGCCACGCCTCCTCGCGAAACGTGTCCGGTGACCAGGATTTCTGTTTGTACAATGGATACATCGCCGCCGCTAATGGCGGTGCAAGAGGTGGTAGTAGCGGTTGTGTTGCCGGCGCTGCGGTGAAGCTTGACATGGTAAAGACCCGACCAACCCTGACCCTATGAGAGGGTGGGGGGAGCGGGTAGGTTATTGTGATTCAAAAGGGATTGAAAATAGTATTTATAGTGGGAAAGTTAGGAGAGAGAAAGGAAATGGGCCCACATGACATCGGCTTTGTGGGCCTTGCACGCTAGGTATTGGTTGGTCGGACTCGTGATGATCTGTTTCTTTTTTTGTTTTTTTGGTAACCATAATGATCTGTTTGTTTAGTACCATGCTTTTGTTAAAGTTGCCCATTAATATCTTCTAAACTTGGCAAGCCTAAAAAGAACTAGAATAATAATGTCAGAAACTATCAATTACGGAAAAAATAAATAAAAAACTTATTTTTTTAATTTGTTCAATATACTTTTCTTTTTAGCTATTTCATTTTAAAAAGAATGGATTTTTTAAAGTAATATTTTAATTTTAACATTTTATATAACATGTATTATAAGATCAAAAAATTAAAAAATACTTTGATACGCTAAATATTTTTGTTTAAAATCACAAAACTTTAAAGTCTTTATTTTTAAAAATTTCATTAAAATCTAAATAGATCAATCAATTTGTAACGAATAAATTAATAACTTTGAAAAAGATCATACACATGCATCAAATAATTAATTAAGATCGAATAAGATAGTAATACTTATAAAAAAAAAGGTCTTTGTGATAGTTTCAGGAAAAAATGAAACAAAAAATATTGTAGAGTTAGAATAATTATTGTAAGAGGTTTAGTTAATGTAGAAGATTGATTCATAAAAATATCATGATATGTCACATAATAAAATCAGCTGCTGCCAATAGTTTTTTCTTAATTCCTTCCTTCATAACAACAATTTGAAAAATAAAGATAAGACGATCTTGTGGAATATGATCAAAATTTATAACAGAATTTAATTACGATGATCAAATTAATTATCTTATCAATGAAACATAATTATGCATTGTAGGTCAGAATTTAATTATGTTACATTGAGAAGTCATTTGTAAAGATTATTTATTGATTAAAATTGAAAATAAATATTACTAACACTATATTTGATACCGTAATATCTTAATAATAAATAATGTTAATTTTTTTTTTTGTTTGACTTATAGATATGGATAACTAGTATTTGCATTGCTCGCAAATTCATTTTTTTTTTTTTGTAATAGGTATAACATATATTCCTTCATCTCTTCCATAGTACACAATGGTTCGAACTTTATTCTTAGGATCCGTTCAATTATAAATTTTTCGAAAAAAATTTGACAAATAATGTTAGTCATATAATTTATTATTATTTGATGAATATTTTTGATAAATAATTCAAATTTATCAATACTAGAAAAATTTAGTATTTTGAGTTAATTTTTTTTTTTAAAGTTAAATATATTTTTAAATATTATAATCAAACACCCAGTGAAATTTTATCGAAATTTAAAAATTTATGATCAAATTGTTAGCTAAAAATATACTATATTTTAATCAATTAAAGATTATATGTATTGATTTGAGTCAGAATATCGTAAGGATCAAAATTAGACGCAATTACTCTTTACTCGTGTCCGAAAAAACAAAAGAAAAAGAAGAGCATGTGATTATCACATGTTTGGTCCGTATTAAGTTCCCTAAAAACCGAGAGCTTCATCAATTGCCTTGCCGGGAGGGTTAGGGTTCCCAATTTCGATTTTGCACCTGCAAATTGGGACAGAGGAAGAAGAAAGATGTGGCACGAAGCACGAAGATCGGAGAAGAAAGTACACGATATGATGGACGCTGCTCGTAAGAGAGCTCAAAGACGCGCCATCTATCTCGCTAAACGCCGTGGCGATCCTCAACAATCCATTCAAGCCGTTGGTTCTCGATGTCGCATCTACCGCGATGACGCTCTTTATCAAGCCACCGAGGATCAGCAAGGCCTGTATGAATTTTTTTTTTCTTTTCAATTTTTTGCTCTTCCAATTAAGTACATCAGGGCTTGACTCGGAGTTAAGGTGTTGATTTAGCTTATTTTTGGTTAAATGAATTTGAATCAAAAAGTGCACAGAACTTTATTAGATATTTTGACGTGCTTCAATATGCAAAGTTTCATACAAATTGGAATGCATTAAGTACAAAACAATAAAACATGGTAGATATTGGTTCTTCAGTTAGCAATGTATAGAAAACAGCCCTTTTTTTTTGTTTTTTTTGCTAATTTGAGCTATCATACACTACACAAGGAAGTATGTTTGCAGTGAACTGACATTTTTATTTCCTTTACTTGTTTGCTGTTTACAATTTAGGTTCAACTTCATTTTTTAACGAATTCATTTGGTGAAATTTTCGAATACGTTTTTGTTGTTCTGGTTCGTGTTATTTTGGGCGAATGTAATGCTTTTATTAGAATCACCTTCTTAGGTAATGACACTGTAATGATCATTCGTTACACATATTAGCCAACACTACTAAACGACACCGTTAGAGCCTATTTAAATAAGGTTCAGCAGTTAGTAATCAAGGGTGGTGATTAAATTAGATCAAGTACCAGATCAAGGGCTGAGATTCACTCAAAAGGGGGTGTAAATATCAAATACAAACAGAAGAAAGGCATGTGAAATTGGTATGTTCTAAGCTCGTGTTCCTTCCAAAACTTCTTCTCTAAATCTCAATCCAAATTCTTATTCTTCCTCTTCCCAATTCTGTTCTTATCTTCCAAAATCCTTACCTTCCAGTGAAGTTATTTTCAATTAATTGGAAATGAGCTGAACTACAAATTGACTATTGATTCAGGTATGCAGTTGCTTCGAGCTGGGTTGTTCACCTTTGGAATCGAGTTGCTGAGCTAGCTTATCTAGGATTTTCCTTCAGTTTTAGTACTCTTTGCAATTTAATTGAATTTCAGTTAGTCATTTCCGAAATTCGGTTATTACTGTTTGAACACTGTTCAGCGTGAAGTTAGTGTAATTGTTGAGTTGTTGTCGATTTAATTTGTTGTGATTGTTGGAGTTCATTACAGACACATGTAGGAAACCTCATACTACCACCATCTTGTTTTCAGGATCACGGTCTTTGATATATTTGTATATGTCTCCTCTTTTTCCCCAATGGAATGAATCATCTTAAAAGTATTGTTATTGTGCTGAGGTATTTTAGTATCATGAATTCCCAAGGTCCGATGTTTACTAATCCAAAGCCTAAGAGCATTTAAAACTAGTTAATACTTAATATTTATGAGGTGCTGCTTATCATTCTTTTTTCTGGCCTAGAGTAGTATTAGTTACATGCTTGTAATGGTTTCATGGTTTTTTATGTCCTTATTTCTTTTTGTATGTATCAGGATACCTTGGAATGGGAAACAAGACATTTTGATTGACAGGTCATTATCTCACAACTCTTACAATGATGGAATACTGATTGTTGTAGGAAATTTGACTCGTCATATAATATTGACGTTTTGACTGTCATCCTACAGATTTGATGGTCGTGCTCTTCTGGATTTTATTCGTGATGCTAGTTCCCGACACCGTCGGGCCCCAGAAAAAACAGACGAAGAGGAAGAACTAGAAGAGTTTGTTAATTTTCAGCGTTATCGGGATTTAATTAAGCATCGGCGTAGAGGATGTCGGTACTTTTTTTCTTTTTTTTTTGACTATCCTTCCATTTTACCTTTCATTATAAGATGTTTCTTTCTTATTAGGCATTTAGAAATAATTCTGCATATTTTTTGAGGACACCATTCACAGCCCGAGTTAACATTATGTATTGACAGTTAAGGACGAAGAGGGTATGCAACATGTTAATCTGGAGATGGAGGCTAAGACAACTGCACTTCTTGGCTCCGACAGGTTTCTATTTTTTTGTCCTTATTTTTCACCTCAGCTCTGTTGCCTTTTAGTTGCCATTCGTCCACTCCCCCTACTTTGCAAAGACAAATACAAAGCAGATGGAAGAAGAAAACGAGAGAGTTTTCTAAAGCAAAGAATATTCTTCATGGGGTTGGCTCAAAGTGAAATCTGTTTAGGTTTAATTATTTATGATTGCAAACCCTCAGGGGTTGTCCTGGTGGTAATTGGCTTGAGCTTTGGAGTGCTCCCTTTCAAGGTCTCAAGTTCGATTCTCAATGGGTGCAAACAATTTCTGAGGGCCATCGGACTGGGTGAAAACGCTGAATTACCCGTGGTGCACTTGCGGGAAACTCCTTGCCGAGGGCCTGTGCACCCCCGGGATTAGTCGGGACTCGAAGAGTCTCGGATACCCGGTGCAAGTCAAAAAAAAATTATTTATGATTGCAATACTCCCTCTGGTCCATATTAGTTTGTAATCTTACTAAAGATAGTTGTCCCATATTAGTTGGCCACTTTACTAAATCAAAAAAACATTAATTAAATTTTTCCCGTTATTACCCTTGCAATAAAATCTTTTTGAAAGTGTTCACACTTGCTTGTAAAGTTCCCCAGAAGTTTTTTAAAGGGTGAATTAGTAAAATTACTTTATTATTTATGATTTCTTAATCACCATGTAAAATGGATCGTGCCCAACTAATATGAGACGGAGGGAGTACTAATATGTGTAGCGTTGCTAATTTTGTTGAATTTTTGTTTGCTTAAAGTTGTGGTCTACAATGTAATAACTAGTATATCAGGGGCGGATCTAGGGCCTCAGAGGGGGTTACCGGGAACCCAATAACTTTCGTACGGACCTAGTATTTATATAGAGAAATCTGGTAAATATATAAAAATTATAGGTTAGGAACTCATAAATAAATTGTATTGTTGGTCTAGTGGAGCAGAGAAACTAGTAAAATTTTACCACAACCTCTTGGTTGTGGGTTCAAATTCCTTTAGCTACTATTTAGTTTTATTTTTGTATAACACGGAAACCCACAAACTTTATATTCTGGATTCGCCTCTGTAGTATATAATATATTATTAGTTCATAATCACGCTTTTCTTTTCTTCGAGTTGATAATCACTCGTTAACAACAACAACATACCCAATACACTCCCACAAAGTGGGGTCTGGGGAGGTAAGTGTGCACAGTCTGTACCACTACCTCAAAGGTGGGGTAGAGAGGCTGTTTCCGATACTGTTTCCGATCGACCCCCGGCTCAAGGCAAAAACAATCTATAAAAGGACATAGGATTGGAACAGATAGGTATTGACACAACAACGAAAAATAACACAAACAAGACTATCACAAAGTGTAATACTATAATCGATCTATCCGAAACAACAAACATTACCAAAACTCCACAAACAAGACACTACAAACGTAGCGCTACGACCACTAGCACAGATACCAAAACAAAGCACTCCTACTAGAGCAAGGACGCACTCCCTCCTACTAATCTTCTACCCTAATTCGCATCCTCATGAGTGTTGCACAGTTTGGCCTTTCGAAAGAGGAAGTAAACACTGAGGGCATGGGATGTTGCTCCATTAGCCCTTTGTGTGTAATATGGAAAGAGAGAAGTAGGAGAGTGTTTGTAGGGCTGACAGTGATTTTGTACAATTGAGAAAATCGCCTCTTGTGTCTTGTTTCAATGCACCCATGAGACTCCTATCTGTATAGAAGATTGAGTTTCTTTTATAGAGAACTATGTCTTGAGGTAGGTTCTCTACTTTCTCTTTTTATGGTATACGGGGTTTCCCCATTCTTTATAAAATTACTTAGCTTATTAAGGAATTGAAGAATTGTCTTCTTGCTTAATATGTTTGTATATATATTCCTAGTAAATAAAATCATAATATATTATAAGAAAAGAGAAAATTTGTGTGTGATTATTTAACAGCCTAGATGTCTAACATTCATCATTTTTTTGTGTGACATTAACTTTATCATAACTTATGGTTTTTGTCATCTCTCAGAACTGTTAAATTTTTTTTCCTCTTCATTTCCTATCAGCTTTTATAATGTGAGGCAAATATACTTTTGTAGATGGGTGTTATCATTTTGATGTTTTAGTGTCTTGAATTGCTTCAGCTGCGATTGTGTTGCAATTAAATAAAACTTGTTATTTGTTTGTGGGTTTTCTTGGTGTCTTTTGATATGACACTTCGCAACAGGGATGTTACATTAAGTAGTCTAATTTGCTAGGTAGCTGCTTCTTTCTAAAATTCTTGGTATTGCAGACCTCAACTTTCTCAGCCTTCAGCGAGCAAGGGATCGTATTCACAAGTGGGTTTCTTGTACGATGGAGAGGGGAAAGATGAAGTTCACATTTCAGACGGCGAAGAAGATGGCGATGATGATGATGATGATGAAGAAGAAGATTTTAACAGTGATGATAGCAATGATGAAGCGATGGAGTCAATTGCCAAAGATTTTGGAGTGAAAAGATATGGATGGCTTGTCTACATGGACAAAAAGGCTAAGGAGGAAGAACGGAGGCAAAGAGAAGTAATCAAAGGAGATCCTGCAATAGTAAGTTGGCTAAATATGGGACTTAAGTGTGCTAGATTTTAGGTATACTGTCATACTAATCATGCCTTTGCAGAGGAAACTGAGTCGCAAAGAGAGAAGAAAGGCTTCTCAAATAGAAAGGGAGAGGGAAAGAGAAGCAGCCCGTATTACCGGGAGTAGAGTTCTCCTTCATGATCCCTATCGGTACTCTTATTTCTTTTTCATTTATCACACGTACTCTTGTTTTCTTAAAAGCAGGTAAAAATTTCAGTTGTATGACTTGTCCTCTCACTCACTCACTCACTCTCTTTCCCCTCCTTGTGCAGCGAGTCTCGACGAAGTCCGACATATGAAGCCTATTCACGTTCAAGAAGGTTTATTATCTTTGGTATTTTTAATTTGCACTTTAAATTGCCAGTGGTCTGTCTAATGTTGGTTTAATCATCTTTCCATCTGGACAGATCCAGGTCAAGATCTCTCTCATATTCACCTCCCCTTTCAAGGCGCTATGAACGTGGAGGAAAATCTGAAGATATTTACCAAGGCAAGGAGAGAACACCGAAGATAGAGTATATTACTGAATTTGGTGGCGCAGATGATGAGAACGAGCCTAAGATTGAAGGATATTCTCCACCACCATCTCCTCCGTCTCGAATTGATCCATTGAGCCGGTCGGAGCACTTGACCTTTAATTCTTGCAAAGCTAGATTGGACAGTCTTTTCTCTGCTGCAGCTTTTCATCCATTTGTTAGCTGAGGAACTTAATGTGGTTTAGAATATATCACCATTTACACCTGTTCGAATAACTGTCAAGGGGAAGAGGGAGCAAGTCTTCGATCTGAAGCTCATTTCCCTGAATTGAACTTACTTGATGCTGTTCAGTTTGCATGATAACATGAAACACTTTTTGTTTAAAATCTCACTTTTCTGCAGGCCATCAACTGGTCGTATTCTTGAGGCCCTCCATGTTGATCCTGCATCTGGGGTATCTAGTGATAAGGATAAGAGTGGCCAAATGTTGAAAACACCAACAAGGTGTGTCTTCAAGCCCCCGTCCATTCTGTTTATTTGATTGTTTGTTCTGCCCCTCCCCTACGTTTTTATTTGTGCTTGTGAATGAGGGCGATCAAGTTCTCAATTTTTCTTTCCTTATAAAGCAAGCTAGTTACTAATTTGTCCCCTTTTTTGGTTTTGGCAGTGCATCCTCAGCACTATCAAAGTTAAACAAGACAACTAGTAGTTCAAGCTTCTCTAAACAGCAGGGTGAAAAGAAGGAAACACCTCAAGAGCGGCTTAAGCGCATTATGAGCAAACAATTGAACAAACAAAGTATACATTACTTCATATGCATCTCAGGAGTAAACTGTTTGGTCTTCTATAATGTGCTCAGTGCTGCATGCAGCAATATAACAAGAATGAGGACCTTATGTCTCTTCGTTTTGTTGATGAAAAGATCTTGCCTCTCTCCTTTTTTTTTTCAAATGATTATGTGGGTCATATTGTTGCATCCAATCCGTTGTACTTTTTTCCTAAATGATGCCTTTTGCAGTCAGGAAAGATACAGCTATTGAAATTGCCAAGAAAAGAGAACAAGAGAAACAGAGGCTTGAAAAGCTGGCAGAGACAAGCCGATTAAACCGGTATCGTCACCGAAGCCGTAGTAGAAGTCACAGTCGTTCTCCTCGAAGGTACTAATGCTCATCCTTTTTGTTATACTGTACTTGGTGAATAGGCGGTGGCGGAGCCAGACTTTTCTTTAAGGGGGTTCAGAAGTAAATATATGGATTAGTCGAAGGGGGTTCAACATCTATAATACATACATAAAAATATTTTTGACCATATAAAAATAGTATAATTTTCCGACGAAGGGGGTTCGGATGAACCCCCTGAATTGCATGTGGCTCCGCCACTGTGTATAGGAACATTGTCTTACCGGAGTTGATGATCTGATTGAGTAATTGTTCCTTAAAGTTCCTTTACACTTTCTCCTTGCTTCTTCCATAATGTAAAGGGGTTTCTGACTTTCTTGATTAGAAATTGAGTGATGTCTTCAAGAAGCATGCTGGTGGAGCTAGAGGCTGTCGTTTTTGTCCAGGAAGTTTGTTTGTCTATTCATGTAGGAAACTGTCGTGTAATTTTTAATCCGCCAACCCATTGTAGATTCGGTAGTTTGGTGGGGGAGTGAGAGTGACTATAGAGTTGATGAATTAAAATAGGTAGAGGCCATATCGACTTTTCAAATAATTCGGTAATGAGGGTTAACTTAAAACAAGATTAACCCGACGGGTCAAAGCTAAACTTCCTTAAGTTGTTGATTCACTTTTGTTCCTTTCAGCAAGCCTGTCCCCCTCTCATGAGTTTTCCTTTAGGTGAAACCTTTTCAAAGAGTTCTGAAACCAAAGCTGCTCTTTGTCCCTCAATAAGCAGAGATTTGAGAGCCCTAACCTTGTTAGCAGAAGACCAAATTCCAAACATACTCTGCCTTAAGTATGTTCTTGATGGATTTTGTGAAATTGAGGATGTGTTTACCGTCTTTTGGGAACATATAACCTTTAATGGAGCTGGCTGAATGCAAAATAAAAATTGATCCTTGATTTCTCGAAGTTGAGGATGTGGGGGTGGCCTTTTTCAAAAAAAAAAAATCATTTTCTTTTGGGTGGTGGGGGGTGGAGTTGGAATTTTGGGCTGAAAAAGGAGTAGCCATTACTGGCTTGATCTTGTTTTTTAAAAAGCTATGCATGTAACATTGTCTAACCGAGAATTCACATTTGAGCGCATAACAAACTCGAGAAATATTAGTATTAGATAAAGTTAGTTTTATCTGAGACTGCTAAAGTTTAGGAACTCCTATAGTTAAGACAGAAAAATCAGTCCCTTGTTTCATTTGTTGGAGACCTCCTGAAGCACTTATGGTTCCTAGATTTAGTGTGAATCGGCCATTAATTCCATATTATTTTAGAACAATATATTTACTGATTTAAAATCTACATAGACGTACTAGAAAATGAGTTCTGTAATTAGAAGTACAACAAATGTTTGAACCTGTGCAGTTAGGTATTTCAATTGAAATTCCCTTCGAGTCAACAAAAAAAAATATTTCTTCCCAAAGTGGGATTGAGGAAGTGTTGAGGAACTGGGAGAGAATATTATTGCTTCTACTTGCATTCTAGGGGGAATGCAGGTCAAGGTACGTGGTTGAATAATTGTTTGGTGTTTGCTGCACTATTGTGCAGTGTGTTTATACATGGGCATGGGTGTAAATCCTTATTTATGATTCGGTTGGACTAGTCGAGTTATGATCCATTGCTACTCTATATTGGAGTAACCCACTTTGTCCCAAGCCAAATAGTGGATGTTTCAGCCGTCAGGTAGATCAATTCATTTAACCTTCCCATTTGACCCCCATCCAGTTGGCACCTTAGTCCAAAGACGACTCCAAATCTTTAGAAGGGTTTGGTTCCTCTTTCCTAACTAACCATGTTAGCACCTGGAGGATATCCTAGTCTCTTGTTCCTCAGTTTTTAGCACAGAAGAAGCTTTGAACCTTGCCAACTAACTGAAAATGTATTTAGAAGAAAATTCTGAAGTTCCTCTGTCAGCTTGCCGCTATTAGGCAAGAGGTCATCTTGTGTTTCCTCACAAACCATTATCTGTAGTGTATTTATCTTTTTCTTCCTCAGGTCATCTTCTGTTAGATGTTTTTTTAAAACAAAAATTTGGTTGACTTTCTCATCATTTTCTCTGCAAATTATTATCTCACTGCTAGCGACTTAATTATTTTTAAATGGGTGAAGGCATCGACATAGCCGGAGTCGCAGCAGAGAAAGGAGTTCTCGCAGATATCGTTCACGGTCAAGGTCTCGCTCTCACTCACATTCACCTTCGCGTTCTCACTCTAGTTCACGCTCTCTTTCTCGTTCCATTTCCCGGTCTCGTTCACCTAGGTGAGTCTCAATCGTGCTTTCTGCCATTTCTCTTTGATGTGCTTGATGACTTACATGAGCCTGATATTGCAGTAGGAGACGATCAAGATACTGATACTTCAGGCATGACTGGATGCATAAACCTGCTCAAGGTGAACGAGTATTAGCTGTGGGCGGTATATATTACTGATGTATTGTTGTACTGGTAAACTTATACTGAAGCTGAATTTGGGTTGATGGCGTGAACTACTTTTCCTATGTTTATTGTTTTCTGTTGCTTCTGAACACTTTAAAGGATATTTAGCGCTATAATTCAATTATTTCAGCTCCTTTTAGGATAATGTATCACACCAGAACTTGTGCCCTTTACATGTTTTACCTAGTGAATTTTCCGAAGGTGGAAAAGATTTAGCTAGCTCCTTATGAGGGAAGAATTGGTTTAGATTACGTAATTCAAGATACTATTTTCTTTTTTTTTGTAGCTCTCTGTAATTGAATCCCGAGCATGCGCGCGCACATTAGTTTGCAAGCCTCTAAAAGCTCGTCTATAAAGTATATCTCCAGAAACTGAGTTTAACCTCAGAATTAAAAGGGTTAAAGAAGCTGGTGGTTAATGTCCTTTTCCATTGCACCATCTTCCATAGGTATATGAGAATTGTATTATGTTCCAAGGAATTAGAACAGGCAGGTTAGAAAATAGTTGGAATCAAAAGGTCACCCTGAACCGATTAACTGCATCTTCGTCATCAGGAAGTTGATCACAACTTAAAAGTTTCCAGAAAGAATGGAAGATTCATTATAAGATGTATTTGAATTAAAATGTTACAGTTTTGCCCATAAAAAGAGGTAACGCCCCTTTTGGAGTAGGAAAAAAGATGGTTAAGTTTTGCATAATTTTTAGGCCCCGTTTGGCCATGGAAATAGTAGTTTTTTGGAGTTGAATATAAATTGTAGATTTTAAAATTTTGTGAGGAAAGTAGGAGTGAAAAAAAGGTGAAAATAAATTTTATTTGTTTTCTTTTTTTTGCAAAATAATTTTCACTAAAGTGAAATGATTCTCATGGTCAAATGCTGTTACTTTCACTTTTTTTACTAAAAGTGAAATAATTTTTTGAAAAAAAAGTAAAAAAAAAAAAATTAATGGCCAAACGCCTACTTATTCTTCGCGCCAAGAATTGGCATGGCGACAAATGGACTAGGGGAGCAGGCGTGTAGTTGGATATTTTAGATCATATTATGAACACTAAAGCTATTGAAATGTATTGGTGCTGTTGATAATTTTGTTATTGTGCTCGTGCCATCCAAGACTAATCCAAAATCAAGCCTGCATCTGATAAGTATGCTGCTTAAAAGGGTATTGTTGATCGATCCATTCAATGACTACCTAATATCTTTGTCTAACAATCAAATAATTATCATAATGAGTTGATGGAAATTTGTAAGATACTCTTCCTTATCCCAAAGCTATTCCTTTCCACTGTACTCTTTCTTTCTTCTTTTTGGTTTGGGTATATTTCCTTTTTCAATCCTCCACAGTTGTAACCAGAAAGTAAAGGGAAAATGTGACTGCATCTCCATTGCACACATGATATTTGTTTCAAGAAGCCTTTACTTTGATTTGAAAACTTTGCTTTATTCCAATCCGATCAAGAGGAAAGTATCCTGTGACCCTCCAATTAAATTAAATGAAGGTGATGCTCCCTTTGTATAACTTTTTCCTTCTATTCTCATACAACTTTTATTTGGTGCCCACAACTTTTTAGTTACAATGTACCTTTCAACATTTAGTTAGTCATCTTTTTATTTTCTTTTTTCATTTCAAGGTAAATGACACATAGATTTGTCTAGTCATCCAGATAGGCCTTTCAATAGCTAGATTAGAACAAGAGGCAACCACCACACGAACGGAGAAAAAGGGTTACTGTGTACTATATGGCTCGTTTGGGTGGGAGCAAATTATCTCGGGATTGTATTTCATCTTCAATGCAGGGATAAATATAACACTATGATATCGGGATAAGTTATCCCGCGATTTATTCCACCCAAATATGAATAAATTAATCCTAAAATTAATTTCGAAATTAGTTATCCCTTGTCCAGCATACAAACGAGCTTAGATTATCAGTTCATTTCTTTATTCCAGATTTTGTTAAAAAAAGAATCATCTTTGCTTAATTCAATTACAATTTCTTAATTATGATCCCTTAACAAAATTGGGTTCCACCTGCATACGAGTAGGATGTGTTAGCACTCTTGAAATTGACATCCACTATCGAGATTCAGCGTGAAATCTTTTTATGTAGTTATCATTAACTAATTTATTGTTTTATATTTAGGAACTTTTCTTCCTAATTCCTTTCATTAAAAAAGTATCATTTTGTTAATTTGCTATAACACCCTACTAATCTACGCTGGTATTCTATCTAGTATGCTTTCACATTAAATAAATATGTGATCAATTGCTTTTTGGAGGATCACATTTAATTTAAGCCTTTATTACTGTTGATGCTGTAACTTTTTCTAATTAAAAAATCAAGTGACCAAAGGCAATCCATATTTTCCGTAAAACGATTTCTGTTAGGCTTTTAAGGACCCATTATTCCTACGGACCTAGTAGCATATCACTAGTATTTAATTTTCCATTTAATAGGTTGTTCCTATAGAGCCTATGAGATTAACTATTATTGATTAAGCAATTAATTAATTATTATAGGACGGTTGACAACGCACATGCAAGAGTGAATCTCTTTAGGGTTATTTTAATTATTAAGTCTTTAGTCTATATTGGCGATGATTAATATTGCAAGTGTGTTATGTTCCACCATATAACATGATTTTACTCGTGTACAAATGCGATCATCTCTACTTGATTATGTATCATTATTGTATATTCTTTTTTTTATAAGGAGTTGCAACAACACTTAAAACTCAAGATCTTCGTTTACTTAAATAATAAGCTGATTTGTTTAACCATCTCAGTTGAAAGTTCAGTCTGTATGGATTAATTAATTAGTTGATTAAAAGTAGATGATAAGCATAGAGTGCTGAAACTAATTAGGTATTTGGATAGAAGTATTGAATTAATAAAATAAATTTGATAATCATTTTTATGTTAAAATGACTAAAATGTCGTCCTTAAAACCATTTAAAAATAAAATATAAATTTGAAAGTACTTTCATTAAAAAAAAAAAAAAAGGGTGAATTATTGAAATCCAAGAAAATATATAATTAAAAGTTTATGGTTGCAGCGTACTAATCCGACGCCTTTAGTGTTAAATCACACCCAAATTTCCATGTGCAAGGTTTATAAGGTCAAATTAAATTCATGCCTCTTTTCCTATGAGGGATTGATGCATGCTTGAAAACTAAATGGACCAGGGTGACACAAATATAATTTCAAATCATTCAATACTGAAATGATCTCTAGCTAGTACTTGCATGTTAATTAATGAATTCGTATCACAGAAATAAGAAAAGCAACGTAACATAGTGAGAAATCACAATCGGTGTAGCTGAGAAGAGGGGCAAAAATGAATTGAAGTGATAGAATACTAATCAATGGTTAAGGGGAACAATTATGTATAGATTTTGGGAGTACAAAGACACAATGGCTCCCACATATTGTTCCACAAGCTTACAAAATCAAATAATTAAGGTGACTTTGTACTTTATTATATGGGAAATGCATGGCTATGAAACAGTACTAGAGTTCTATCATCTTCTTCCAATTTCCTTGCAAAGGGTATTGTCTTGTCTCCTTTGGGTTGTAAATCTAGGCAACAACTTTAATTTATGAAATTTTAGCTCAGAGTAGCATAAGGGCTGTCGAATATTGCCTCCTACTAATCTTGTCATACAAATCTAGCTAACTATCCACTCTTTGTATCTTCATGTAAGACAAGTAACATTGTTAACAATCTGCTAGACAAAGTGTTTGTCATGGTTATCAAATCTAATGATTTGGATAATTATACGTACTCATCATCCACATGGTTTTAAGCTTGAGACAAAAAATATTGAAGTGTTTTCTCTCAACATCCCAATTGAATTTTTTAGATGAATTTTTGGATGAGATGATTATACAATTCATTATCGTATCTGAGCAAACAAGAGATCCTTAGATTAAATCTTACTACTATGCAATAGTGAAAAATATTTGGATCGATTTGAAGTTTCAGCCTAATGGTTAAAATAAAATAATACGTCACTCTAGTGTAACTTTCAAATTTAGTTAGTGATCATCATCATTTTTCTCTACGCCTCTCTCTCTCTCTATTCTCAATATATAATTGTGGCCAACTGGTCATCCTATTACCACTAAGATATAAAAATAATAATTTATTTAGAAAAAGAGACGAAAAAGTGAACTTATGAAGGAGAAATAACTATTGAGTTTTGAGTAATTTGGTTGCAGTGACTACCAAACAGTACGTCCATCCTAACTTGCTAAGCTAAGAAAAATGTGTCCAGTATTAAATAGTTAAAGAATTGTAAAATCAACTTTCACGTATGTATGTGAAGAAATTAACGTTAAAGTATTTTCACTGATGATGAGCTACCAAATCTGGTTGACTTTTATTTACGTGCTGCTTATTGACCACCACATGATTGTGGTACCCAAAATTCAACTTTAGAAATACTATGTACGAATGATTCAAGACAAGTAGTATATGAAATTCAATGGAATTAATTAACTTAGACAAACAACTACGTTTAAGGTCACATCAATCCATTGTTATATCGTGATTCTCTTTACCAAAACAAAGCTTAGTTTTATGAGTGCATATATTCAAATATGGTCAAGATCAGCTAGCCTAGCTACCAATTGTGGTTTTAATTGAAAATACTGCTCGATCATATGAAGACATTTTTATAAGGACATTAGTTACGCTGCAAATTAAATACCAACTTTTCACCTCACGTTATTACCTACTCCCTCTAGAGTCTAGTCCAATATAAATGAATAGTTGACAATCTTTCTATGGTCTATAATTGAGTTTTCAACTACTTTTTAATCTCAAATAATGATTAACTAGCTCTACTTTTAAAAAGACTCGAGAAGAATCAAAAGGATAATATTAACAAAATTATCCTATGATTAATGTTATAAATATCTTTTTTCATAATCAAACAATTCATTTATATTAGAAGTAGAGGAAGTATGATTTCACTTTTCAGTCTGTCACCCATGCCTAGAAACATGCGTGCTACTTTGGTTATACGTTTTTTTTTTTGCGTGTGTGATTTAATATGCTGCCTGATCAGAATCCACCATTGGCAAATTTAAGTAACACTAAATTAGATATCTTCTCTCGTTGTGAATATCTAATCAATAATTAACAGTACCCACCCATCACTTATTCTTTTCGTATCCTTTGGTTTTTGCATCTTCTCTAAAGCTAATTAATTAAGGAGGTTGATAGAATTTTCCCAAGTAGAGTACTCTTTAATTACTTACTAGTCCTCTTTTTTTCTTTATTGTTTTATCATTTTAGGTACCTTTTCTTCATCATTAATTCTTTCACATTTGTGATCGATCATAAAGAAAGGGAGTATGTAATGTCTCCTCTCCCGTGCACACACGAGATCTAATATAGCAAAACAAACTTTGCTTTGATGATATGAAAACTTTGCTTTATTCCAATCCTATTAAAAGCAAGTTATCCCATTGAATGAAAGGGATATATTTATGCCCATTTATCAACTTAATCTAACCTTCTATTCCCATATACAACTTTTTACCTATAGGTTTGTACCTATCAATTCTAGCTAAGATAGAACTTTCAATAGATTAGAACAAAAGGCAATCACCACACGAGCGGAGAAAAAGGAGTACCACTTGTTTTTATTTACTTTTTAGGTTATAACTTCCAATTTTTTAAAAAAATTATCTCGTAGTGGAAAAGCAAAAAATGATGCCTCCTTTGCTTAAGTCCATCACAAGTTATCAAGTTTGGGCCATTGATATATCAATACTGGGTTCCACCTACAATGCTCTAGGCTATATTTCCATACTCTTGAAATTGACAGCCACTATATATTCCAATTAGCTAAGCTAGCTGCCTAGGAAAATATTCTCAGTATTTTTTTTATAAATATAATTATGATGTATATGTCAGCTTGTGCTTATTTTTGTTAACTAATAATACATAGGGTAACTGATGTTGAAATAGTATGAGGGACTCATTTAAAAGTTTAAGATATTGGTCAGAAGGAACACATTTTTATTTTATTTAATTATATATTCAATACGCCTTTTTGTAAAGGTCTAATTATTCAAGGAAGAAAATTAAAATTTTATTTTACTTGATTAAATCTTCAATAATTAATTGCTAGATTCCACAATCGTGGTATTGAATAACTCGACCTATGTTAATTTTGTTTCTACCAAAATTTGAGCTATGATCCCACTGATTATCACTTACTTCACTAACCATTGGACACCCCCTTAATTGATCTTTTTATGTAATCATTGTTAAAATTTGCTACTAAATATTATATTCAGAAACTTTGCGTCTGTCCTTGATAAAACATCATATCGTTGTGTTGCTTTATGATGTCGTCCCTATTAATCTAGGCTAGTTATCAATCTAATTATGTATTCACATTATTTAAATACTCTAGTAATATTCAAGCAATTGATTTCTTGAGGATCTTATTAGATTTATGAATTTCATAGTTGTGATTTTCTAATAAATAATGAAGTAATGAAGCGCAATCCTTATTTTCCGAAACCGTCTTCTTAATTATCTATATTAGTCTTTGATTGTTATGACTCTTCTAGAATATTATTTAATTTCCATTGATAGATTTGTTCCCACAGAGCCTAGCTCTCTTGATGAAGCAATTTTTTTAATTATAAGCAGCACATGGAAATGTGAATCTCTGTACAAATTTCTATATATTTCCATCTTTATTGGTATTAAAAATAGTTTGGTATTGTGTTAAGGCTTATACCTACCAAATGATTCAATAGTGTACAAATGCAGCTATCATTAAAAGCGTCTATATATATAAATAGGGCAAGTATCATTAGTGAAGAATAAATTAAGTCCACTGGATTCAATTAGTTAATACAAAATATATACACTAACTAATTGCCTCTATGACCACTCCCCCAAACCCAATTCTGAAGCTTAATTAAAGATCAACATTGCACTCAAAAACATGATAAAGATTTAAGTTGTCCAGCTCATTTGTCTTTTGCAGTGAGAAAGTGATGTAGTCCTGCGAACTAAATTGACAAGGGTTGATTTTGTTTGTCCATATTTTCAATAATTCGAATGTCTACTAAATGAGAAGTTGTTACGTGTGTGTTAATCAACCGTAAGTCTGTAACACCCAAATGCATGATTTAATAAGAAAAGCAACGTAACATGTAGTGAGAAATCGCCATCTTTGATGGGGTAGGAAACGGCCAGCAATTTAAAGGCTCCCAACGAGTCAAGGCAAATAAATATATTTGAAAGAAAGTGTGATAGATGGGATGACTAATCACAAGTTAAGGGTACACTAGTCCTAGATCTGGAGAAGACAAAGAAGCAATGGCTCTCCACTACGGTTCTACAAGTTCACAAATTCAAAATTAAGATGATATTCCTAGTGGACCCTCCTAATGCATGGCCATTGGATCACCCGGTTTTTCACGAGGTGGATCCAAAATTTTAAGTTTTTATGAGTTCTGAATTCTAGGACATGATAGTTTATTTGGTTCCATGATAAATTATTTATACATATTAAGTGGAGGTTCTCGATACAAATAGATCCTATGTAAAAAAACTATTGAATCCTAAAGAAACTAGTATAAATTATGCTATTTATTATACATCCTTCCTCATGTGGATCAACCCCCTTCTTCCATATAAAAGTGTTTTTGGTCCCCTCTGTGTTATAGATTTTGACTACAGCTTCTGTGACATTTCATGGACTTCCATAGTTCCATAGCTTATAGCACGAGCCATAAGTGCTGTGAATATTACGTACGTGATCTTCCTATGACCTACAAATCCGACCAACTTACTCCTCTCCTTTTCTATGTGAATAGATATATACGTGGTAGAGCCTATTTAGCTAAAAGACTTACAAGAATATGACAAAAATAATATCATTATTGCCAATAAGATATATATACAACTTATTTATACTACTTACGTAAATGTATGGTTATGTTTATGAAATCTAATGCAAGCCAATAGCCCTCAATAGGAGCTCGTCTACATTAATTTACAATTGCTTTTTGTTTTTCCTCCATTATTTTTTACTTTCTTTGAAAAAAAAAAAAAAAACTAAAAACCTACGTTCTCCATGCCGTTTGTAGGTGCCATGAAAGTGACAATCCTTTATTCATGTAGAAAGTAGAACCGTTGGATAATTTGGTTGTAGTGACAACTCGAATCATATACATAGCTAAGAAGAAGGGGTTTGGTATTACATAATACGTACATAACCAAAGCATATTTTATGTGACATGATTTAACTAAATACAAAGTTTTATAAAAAAAATAAAGATTTTTTGAAATTTGTGTTAAAAAAAACGGCACCGAGCGAGCAACCAAAGCATCGTTGACTTCTATTTACCTGTTTACTGACCAAATCACTTGGGCCAACTAGATTATAACTAACTTAAAAATGTAAATTTACTATACGTCTTATACAAACCGACAAGTATGGATGACCATGATATATTCAAATATTTCTTAGTCAAAACAATTAAGAAATGTTAATGTCACCACCTCCACATGCAATTGCTTCATTATCTCACTGCACATACAATATCTTAAGAGTATGGAAAAAGAGAATAAAAACAGAATAGTCTTTCTTCCATTTGAATTTTGAAACGACAGACGGTGTTTTATTTTTCAACATTACATATAGAAAAAGCATGGAAAAACAAAGCATGTTGTGACTTGCAGCATGTAGTGGCAGGCACAACAAACAATTTTTCATTCCAACGTTTTGAAATGGTTACCACCTTTTATATTTGTCAAGTTAATAACGAATTGAATAATTTTAATGAACAGTTAAATTCACAAGTTAATTGACTAAATATATTTGGCACTATTAATTAATTAAACAAACTTTACTTATTTTAATAGTAAGTTGTAAATAGTATGGTACGAGGGGTAAATTAACTTTTGGGCCTGATTTACGACCTTTTTAGTCTCGTGGTATAAATAACATAAATATACTCTCTAAATAAAGCACAGTTGCACCTGCCAAGGTTCGAACCCGAGTTGTTGATGCGGAAATACACACTCTTGACCACTGGACTATGCTTCTCTAGCTTGTCAAGAATGTGCAACAACATGTATATAACCATAAATATCTATATTTAACCTATATACTCGAAAAAAAATTCCGACGAAGGGTGTTCATCCGACCACCCTTCGTTGGCTGTGGCTCCGCCACTGCCGACATATACATAGCATTCTGTGTATATGTTGGGATTTTTGTAATATGTTTAGAGAGTTGGAATTTTTTGTAATATTGGAAACATAAGTCGTGTATTTGTGTAATTTTTAGTTTCGTGCAGCTAGGGAATTTATCAACAATTTTCTTAAGTTTTGATTTGAAAAGTAACCGTTAGTGTTAATCATTTTAATATACGTAAGTACTAATCATCTTATTAGATTTAGTTTATTGGTAAATAAATGTTTGATGTACTTGGTGAATATTAAAGAATTGAGCACGTGAATTTGTGTCAGGCAAAACATTGATCCAACGACTTGTTGTTGAAATAATTTTTTTTTGTTATTAGAAAGGGCGGTGGTTAGGTAATTTGGAGAATTGCTAACACTTCATGGTCGTCTCGTGCCACCAAATGATCAACTATTTCATGTGAAATCTTCACCTATTAATTCCATCAGGCCTTAATCAAGAAAATCCTCAGTGTTTATAACTGATGTGAACCCAAATATTTGAATCATGAATAATATATACAATATGAAAAATTTATAATAAACTGATCAAATTTATATTGAGATGAATTTGATTCGTGATCTAAAGTTTGATTTTACGGTTAGATGATCTTGAATTTCCGACTTTCCAATATCAAGTTATAAACTTAGAACGAATATTAATTTGACTTTGATATTATGATAAGAAATACATCTTGAACAAACTCAATCCAGTACTAGCTAGTTTTCGTGATTAGTTCACTCTCGTATATCCATTATTTACAATATCTACCTATTTATGCAATGAAAACACACTCATTTCAATTGTAAAGCAACTCCTGTCTTCTTATGATAAATTTTTTACGATATATAATCCACACGTTTAAATTCCTCATTGCAAGTTAAGATCTATCCAATTTTATAGAATAATACTTCACAGTTCACCCAACAGTGTGACACAAGTTTGTAATTCATTTGCATATATAATCAACTTGACACTCTTTTCTTACATTGGCTTTATCCGTTGCACACTTCTTCTTTTCACTTTATTATCTTGGATAGGGGAAAAAGAGTGGAAAGGAAAAAAAGAAAAAGTTTGGTTTTAAACCTTTAATAGATATATAGTCAACTATTTTCTTCTCTTTAATCAGCTTAAGGTCTAAGTAAGTTAATTACTTTATTAACTTTACCTTTGACAGCTATTAGTTTCTATACAAAGGACAATCCACTCCTTAGAAGCTATTGCATTAAGAATATATAACTCATTTATGTATGCTTAGAAATTAATCCTTTGTGGAATTGTAAGTTTATGATACATTTACTTAATACAGTATTTCTGTTTTTCATTCATTTATCCAAATTTAGAATCCCATCTCCTTTTGGGTACAGTAGATAAAGTTAGAATTGAAGCGTAAGTAAATTGAATATGTCCAAAAGTGTAAAATGAGTTTACCTTTTATAATAGAACATTGAAAATGAAATTAATTGTTAACAAAACTAAACTTTATCTTTCTGGGAAAGGGCATAATTGTTCGTCGATTTATAATTGAAAGTAAGGCATTTCACTATAATAGTATCTTTTTTTAAAAAAGTTGTGCGGTAACAGTAATTAAATATATAACTGAAAATAAGTTTCGATTAATTTCATTCTTTTTAATAAAACTTCTTATTTAATCAACTTTTCCTAAAAATAATAATAGTAATAATACATATATAGTTCAATACACACACGCACACGCCGCTCCAAATAAATATAATCGTTTTAGCTAAAAAAAAAAAAAGAAGAAATTATCCCAAGTTATTATTATTCAATAATTTCAAATTAAAATTGACAATTATTTCTAATCATATGTCTTAACATTTAAAAGCAATCTTTTGTAATACCGTTCAAAGGTCAAAAAGTCATATAATAAACAATAACAATTTATAAATTATAACTTACATTTATTAAAGTAATTTTTTTATTAATGTACATGAAAGGAGGTCACCCGATAGATGAAAAGAAAGAGGGAATGCTAACTATTTGCCGTTCACTTCTTGTGGAAGACATAATTTGGTTAAACTAATACTCCTTTGATTAATTTCAATTGTTATTTAGCTCTTTCCAGATTTATTAAGAAAAAAAATATATATATATATATAAGATATAATTTATTAAGTTATTGTATTTCTTAAAGATATTACTTCCTTCATCTTGAATAAAGGATATAGTTGAAGATAACCATCAACTTTAATTTTGAATTATTAAAGTAATAATTATTTCTAATTTTGTTGTTCTTTGGTTTATAAAATAATAAAGTCAATATAGTACTTAGGGAAAAAGTTGGGAGTTGCATTCTATTTTTCTTTGTTTGATTGCAAGTGGAAGACGAAATAGGTCGTATTCTACAAGAACAACGTGTTGTTCCCCTTGAAAGCGGCTCTCTTACGTACTTGACCTCAATCCTACAATTTACTTCTCCCACTACCTTTTAAGTACTTACGACTCGTTCTGAATAATCATTCATGTTTGAGAAACTGCCTATAAATATCATTTTTATTTTATTTAGGATAAAAATATCATCCAATTTTTATTATTTTTCTTAAGATATACTTAACACCTCAAAATCTTTCTCTCTTCTACTTGAAATGTCATGTCATTAATTTTTTTATTTTTTTTATAAATGTATAACTTATCAAACTTATTTAACTAAAAATTTATCCTAATTCTTTTTCAAAAAAAAAAATTACATATGATATATGAATCATTGAAGATTAATTTAATTACACCAAAAGCTTGGATTATTTTATTTGATATGTACTCTTCAAAATTTCTTTTATTTACTTATTTATTTCACCACGTAATAATAGTTTTAAAATACAAATACTTATACAAATTGGTACAATAATTTTTTTTATAGTTTATTTTATATACTAAAAATTCTTAAAATGTAAAAGAAATAAAACGATGAATTTCATATTTTAGACATTAATAGCCTGTTTGGGATTGCTTGTTTCCCAAAATAAGCACTTATTTTGAGAAAAAAATACTTCTTTTAAAAATAAGGGTGTTTGGTAAACTTGCAAAAATGCTTTTATAAATAAGCAGAAACAGTTTTTCTGCTTCTGGGAAGAAGCGAAAAAATTTTGCTTCTCAAAATAAGCAGAAGCAGAAAATTATTTTTTTATGACAAAAATATCCCTATCACACACACAAATATATATATATATATATATATATATATATATATATATATATATATATATACACACACACCTTATTAGTTAATTAACAGATCTTACAAGTTTGATTAATGTTTGATTTTTAAAAATTTATATTTTATATTTACGTCATAATTCTTTATGATTTATATATTATTATTTTATTTTCACTTATTTTCTTTAAATAAATTTGAAAATATCATTGATGATGATGACTAAAGAATATATGAATTATTTTATTATTATTAATGATAACAATTGACAGATGAATCACGTTATAAGATTTTATTTGGCTATCACATATAAATTTTTTCTCTAATATTTAATTTTAAATAAATAATTCATGAAAAGTAACATATTTATTAAAATATAGTGTGTATATATATATGAATATGATGACTGCTTATTCGTAGTAAATTTTGACACCGTAAAAATATATTAAAAAAGACTTTAACTATTGTGCTAACGAAGGCATTATCACAGAGATCGAAAATGCAGATCATTCTTTTGGTATACCTTCAGAAATACAAGATAGATGTTCTACAAGTATGGAGACATTGCGTGGTAAAATTAGGGATGAAATTGTTGAGAATTTTTGTGATGTATGAAGGTTTAATTAATTTTTTCATATATAGCGATTTAATTTATGAAATAACTTTTGTATTTATTTTTGTTTGATGTTTTAAGTAATATTTAAACTATTTAAATAATATATTATCATTTAATTTTTTTAATGTATTTATGTATATAAATATTAATTGAAAATTTTAGAGTACGTACTTTTTAATTAAATTTAAAAAATTAATTAAAAGTATTATAATAGATATATAAAATAATTTTCTCTATAATTGATTTTAGTAATAAAAGTCTATTGATAGATGTCCTTTTTGGTCATTTGACACAAAAAAACACTTCTTGAAAAAAATTATCCAAACACAATTTGATTATCAAAAACACTTTTTGAATGACATGACATTTCAAGTAGGAGAGAGAAGTTTTTTGAGGTGTTAAGTATATTTTAAGGAAAATAGAAAGAGTTGGGTGATATTTTTGTCCTAAATGAAACAAAAGTGATATTTGTATGCAATTTCTCAAACATGGGTGACCATCTAATGAATTTACTCAATTAGTTATGGTGGGATAAGTTATAATGGAATAAGTTATACTGAATTATTTTTTATCGAGTATTTAATTTGTTGTATTCAAAATAATATGCATGGTATAATTTCTAAGAATAAATTAATTGATTATCAAAATACCCTCCATCTTATATATATATATATATATATATATATATATATATATATATTTCTTTTCAAACTTTAAATATTTATTCTTAAAAATAATTTTTTTTATCTTATTTAGCTTAATTTTTTTGTGTGTGTCTTCCCATGATTATGCCGTGCGTGTTTAAATTTAATTTGAAATAAAAATTTTCAACTTAAGTTTGTTAAAGTAAAAGAGAATTTGTTGTTTATGTCACTTCATTTAAATACATATCACCCATATAATATAGAATATTAAAATTTATTTAATTGATATATACAATATCAATTTTTAAGTGATTAAAAAATTATTTAATTTAAAATATGTAATTCAACAATGGAGTCGACATTTTTATTATTTTTTAGAAAAATTTAAATATATAAATAAACATAATAATTATTCAAATAAATTTAACATATCATATATTCATAAATAAAATATTTCTTAAATGTGTATGAATCTCTAATATTTCATGTTAAATTACTTATTTTGTTCTAAATTTCATAAAATATTGATAATCTCATGAAAATATTGAATGTGTATTGAATGTACATTCAATAATTATATACACAAAAAAATTAAAGTTAAATAAGATGAAAGTTTTATTTTTAAAATACACACGATATAATCATGGAAATGCACAAACACAACAAAGTTAAGCTAAACAAGATGAAAGTTTTATTTTTAAGAAATAAATATTTAAAGCTTGAAAAGAAATATATATAAAAAAATATTAAATAAGATGGAGGGTATTTTGGTAATCAATTAATTTGTTCTTAGAAATTATACCATGTATATTACTTTGAATACAACAAACCAAACACTCAATAAAAAATAATCTCAGTATAACTTATTCCATCATAACTTATCCCAGCATAACTACAGTTCTAACCAAACGATCCCTTAGGGTAGTTTAGTGTGAGACATAAATTATGTAATAATTTTAAAATAAAATATAGATTTTTTTTATTTTATGATTGATTGAAAATATTAATTAGTTAATAAAATATTTATTATTTATATTTTAGGGATGAGATAAGTTATTTTAAATATATATATGATGATATTAATTAGTTTTGACATAATTAATTTAAAATTAATTATTTTAGAATAACTTATTGCAAATCGAACGACCCCATAATACTATTGACCTAAATATTGCAATTCTCAAAATGAATTGTTCAGGGTTTTATCAAGTAAATACTATATGATATTACATGTTGGGTTTGAGTTTTGAGTATGAAAAAATTCTTAATAGGGAACACTATCTTCAAATGAATTCTACTCAATATAAATATAAATTAATCAGATTTCAATGAGAATATCGAACGTCGAATGAAAAATAAAAATAAAAAGATATTACATGTTGGATGTGTATTGTAAAATATAAATTATTTTCCGAAAAAGGAAAAAGACGATTCCCAATGATGGTTGTATAATTAATATTTTTCCATATGTTTCAATTTATTATGTTACTCCCTTCATTTTAAGATAATTAAATTATTGGGTATAACATATTTTCTGAAAAAATCTCTTAGGATATAAATTATAAGTTACTTTTCACTATTATTTTTTACATTATTTTTAAACTACTTTTCTAAAAAATATGAAGTACTTAAAACCTCATTAAATGAAAGAGTAAATTTGAAAAAAATAATTAAAATATCTTTTAAAGAATGAATAATTCATTTATGTTGGAATGAAGGGAATACTTATTTCATAAACTTCTCCTTTTTAAATAGAAGTAAATTATTTTCCAAATGTTCACCACAATAAATTTTATCGATACAGATTGTAGGTAATTTGCACACCAAACCCTCAAGATTATAAGAAGATAGATTATAATTTATTTTTTTTGGTCTCTGTTGGATCGAATCCTAATATGCTATAATTTTCTTCCCGTTTGAATGTACATTCAATAATTATATTCACAAAAAAGATATCATGAGATTTACTCTTATTCCAAATTACTACTTTGATATTGCTTTAAATGTTATTTTTGTCTTAATTCCGCACATACTTGTATCCACATATCATGATATTTGACATTTTAATAAACATAACTTAATCAAGTGAGATATCTAAATTGAGGAAAGGTTTTAAAACTTTTCTATGATAAGCAATTCGACATTACTTGGTAATTTACCATTTGTTCTAAGATATTGATTCATGCTTATTAGTGCATTCCATAATGACAGGAATTTTTTTTTTCATGTTCGATTCTTGAATTAAAAAAAAGAAAAAAAAAAAACGTAAGAGATTACTATTGTTAACTTAAATACTTTTGTTAATTTCTACAGTACCCCTCTATTTGTAGAATGTTGTAGCGAAGTCCAATCTTTAATCACAATTGATGGCTTAATTAAAACTATACTGTCATTTCCAATAAATTCCCTAATGTATAGTGAGAAAACAAAAACAAAAACAAAATAAAAGAAAGGGGGAAAAAATGGTCTATTTCTTCCCAAATCTATAAAGTGGGACACCACTCCAGAAACTTGCTATAAATATCCTCAACTTTCTTCACCGTCCAAAAATCTTTAACTTCTCCTTTCCCCATTTTCACTTCTTCACTTTCTCTCTACCCTTCGCTTTTGCTCCGTTTCTGTTAAAAGGAGAGCCGTTTATTGCTGTGATCGTTTTTTTTTTTTTTTTGTATTATTAAAAGCATAATGGTTGACGTGGACCGGAGGATGACCGGACTGAACCCGGCTCACTTAGCCGGTCTCCGCCGTCTCTCCGCCAGAGCTGCCGCTTCTTCTCCTTCAACTCCGGTTCCACCTCGGAATAGTCTCCTTTCCTTCTCCTCCCTTGCTGATAAAGTTATATCTCACCTCAAAAGCTCTGGTATTCAAGTTCAGGCGGGGTTATCTGATGTGGAGTTCGCAAGAGCTGAAGCGGAGTTCGGGTTTGCTTTTCCACCTGATTTGAAAGCTGTTCTCTCCGCCGGTTTACCCATCGGACCAGGTTTTCCTGACTGGCGTTCTACTGGTCCGGCTAGGTTTCAGCTTCGTGCTTCTATTGACTTGCCTATTGCCGCTATTTCTTTTCATATTGCTCGTAATGCTTTGTGGTCTAAGTCTTGGGGTCCTAGGCCATGTGAACCAGAAAGGGCAATTAAGGTAGCTAGAAATGCACTCAAAAGAGCTCCACTTTTAATACCCATTTTCAACCATTGTTACATTCCTTGTAATCCTTGTTTAGCTGGTAACCCAATTTTCTACGTAGACGAAAATCGGATTTTCTGCTGCGGATTTGATCTATCCGATTTCTTTGATCGTGAATCCTCTCTGTTCCAAAGTTCAGATCCTCAAATTCTCTCAAAGCAACGTTCCTTAAGCGAAAAATCAGCTGGTTCATCATCAACCTTCTCAAGGAGGAGTCTCGATACGTTCTCCGGTGGTCGGACACCCCGTTGGGTGGAGTTCTGGAGCGACGCTGCCGTAGATCGGAGACGGAGAAACTCAAATTCATCATCATCATGCTCATCATCACCGGAAAGGTACTTCGAAATGCCCAAGTCGAAAATGCCTAAATGGGTCGACGAATACGTAGATAATATCGGGTCGGTTTTGAAAGAAGGCGGGTGGGCCGAATCAGACGTCAACGAGATTGTACACGTTTCAGCATCTGGATTTTTCGGAGGTGAAATGATACTGTTAGATAATCAAGCGGTTCTCGATGCTCTATTGGTTAAAGCGGATCGGTTTTCGGACTCGCTCCGAAAAGCCGGGTGGAGCTCCGAAGAAGTTTCGTATGCACTCGGGTTTGATTATCGACCGGAGAAGGAGAAGAAACCGGCAAAGAAGCTTTCACCGGAGCTAGCGGAAAGAATTGGGAAACTGGCTGAATCGGTAACCCGTTCCCGGTCATTATCATAGAATTAGTTAACTGGCTACCGGCAAACATCGAGATTCCTTTTTTCATGTTCTTTTTTAGATTTTCGAAACCTCGGGTTTGGTATATGCCTCTTTTTGGGTACAATTGATATTCAGAGGCAAAAAAGAAAAGGAAATACGCGTTGATGTATTATTAAAAGTACAAAGAATTTGAAAGGTGGAAAAAATTTACTACAAAGTGTATTAAGGTCTCTGTTTTTCCGTATTGGAATATAGTAAAAACTTGTTGGTAAATGTTAGTACTAGACAGCTGCAAGTGTGTGGTAAACTTTATAATAATGGTGTTATGTATAGAGGTAAGGATTAAGGTGGCACAGGTTTCGAATGGGGGGAATGCACGTGTGTGCCTTTCTGAGGAAAAAGAGACGTTGCATTAGGGCCCGCCCCCTCCCTCGTGAAAACTTGGCATGTACTTTTCGTCTCAAATTATTCATCGTATTTTTCATTTTGCTTCTCTAATTGTTTTAATATGTAAAATTAAGATTGAAGGTCGATAATGATAGTTAATGAGATGAGTTATTTTTGTATAAGAGTTGTGCAACTTTTATTTTTTCGTGCTAGTTTTTGAAGTATAAATTAGATCAACGACCAACTCCTCTTTGCAAATCACGATAAATAATTGGAGAGCAGGTAATAATAATATCAAGGCAAATCAATGGCCTATGATAGAGGTTTGAGTTTTTGGCGGTAGGGGGGCTGTGGGACACTGTCATTGCTTTCGAGGTAAGCGATAGCCACCCTACGGCGTCGTTTCTATAGTTGTCAGTGTAATAAATGAGGATGCTCGTGCTGTTTGGCAAATTGTGCGGAGAAATATGTATAGCATCTGTTTGATTTGACAGAAATTTTCTGTTTTTATTTCAGTTTTCCTCCTTCCACACTATCCCTTTTTTTTGGGATGCACAAAAGAGCCTACATGTAAATATACAATTCAAATTAGTGAAATGTCAAACATGAAACATTACTCCGTTCAAATCCGATGAAATTAGTGAAATGTCAAACATTTAAACATTACTCCGTTCAAATTAATTTAAATGCATTATCGTTACAAAAATATTACGAGAGGCAAAGTCCGTGTACGTGTGGATTTAGTCCATAAGTAACAAGTGAAAGGGAAAGACTATTCTTTTGAGGAACTGTCTTTGTATTGAGACACTGGGAAAAGGGATTGAGATAGGGATAGATAGCAATGTGAAATGGGGGTAACCATATACACATTGCTACTTTTATACAGTTCTCCCTCCGTTTCATAATAAATGAATTGTTGAATTTTGATACACAAATTAAGAAAAAAGCATTAAAAATATAAATTTAACACAACTTTTTTTTTTTCCTCAAAAAAGAAAAAGTTAACCTTGTAATATCTTTTCAAAAGTTAATTAGTTGTCAAATCATAAAGGTAAATTTGAAAAAAAATTCAACGATTCACTTATTTTAAAATACCAATATATACCTCGACAATTCACTTATTCCGAGATGAAGGGACTATTTCTGTATACTTTGGAATTTGGGAAGGCTTTGTATGAATGAATATAACAGGGTCAGAGGAAGGCTGACACTTGAAAAACTTCTGCTAGTTTGGCTTTTGAGAGACACAACAACAAGGTGCTACTTTGCTTTTGAAACCTTCAATTATTCCGGCTCTGTCTCTCTCTCTATTTCCCCCTCTCACTTTTTCTCTTGCTTTGTTTTTGTTTTTGTTTTGTTTGGTTGTCTTCTTTCCTAGTTGTAGTGTTGGAAGGTCTCTCTCTGTTCCCACTCTTCGGATGAGCATTAGAGATGGTGTTTAGTTTAGTAATACTAAAATTAAGCTAATTTTGTTTAGGAAAATACTCTCTCTCTTTGACTTTAACTCATTATACAAGTCAAAAGTGAAAAGATTTTAACGAGGGATTGCTTGCTTGGTTTTCACGGACTAATTAGTCAACTTGTCTTTTACTCCCTTTAGTCTATTTTTACTTATTCAATAGTATTTGTCCAAAATAATAGAGTGATCATTTTATTATTCACTCATTGAGTATAATGAATTTAATTCTGTAAAAATGAATATCATTGATAATACAAATAAATTAGAAATTAAGTGATAAATTATTTCTTGATTTCTATATTAGATATTTATCTTTAATATATAGTAGTCCTAACCGATAAGTAAAAGTGGATGGTGAAATTAATTAAAAGATTTATAGGAATTATATCCCAACCATCTTTCCATGAGATTGGCTGTTGAATTTATAAGTAGTTTATGATCTACTATTGTACCATATTGTTTGACAGACTTCCTTTGATATGCAGGGGCGGAGAAATGACTTGTCTTAAATTTAAAAAGTCCTATCAGTTCATAAATTAGATTGGATATGATGGTGACATCTTTATGTTATTTTCGATCTTCCAATAATCATCTTGATATTATTGTCTACCACTAAAATCTAAGTCTATTGATCTCTTTCTTCTCTATACCCTTACCAATATTGGCAGTGAGCCCTAGATCAGAGTTAGTGACTCACTGACACAGAGTAGAAATACCATTTTTACAAGATAGTAGGTTCAAAGTTAATTTCCCTTCGAATTTGCTCAATATCCTTCATAGATTCCTTCGATTGGCATTTTAGGGTGGTCAACTCCTTGTAGCTGCTCAACAAACTTTATATTGAGCAAGGTTAGCATAATAATTTGTTGTATGTGTTGAAAACGAGAAACTAATTAGGCAGGAAACTTTAAAATTTGAAGACAACAATGTAAAGGGTATACTAAGCAAGAAATGTAGAAGACAAGCAAATTCAGTTACAAAGTGGAGCACGTGAGGTGGCTTGTTAGATTGCTATAATAGGACCTAACCGTACGACTAGAATGGATAGTTTATAGTATATGTGTTTGTTGAGGGAACACTAATGGTGCCTAATGAACCAACTTCACGTTGTATATCTGTACAATTTTTGTTAGTATTTCTTCAAATTCAAAATGGTAAATTTGTGTATGTAATGTACTGATCAAATAATTGGTTGTAAGTTTAAGTTTCTGTATAACACTGTTCAATTTGATTTTGTATTCTTGGTATTATATTGCAAATAGTTCAATTCAGCTGGGACGTTGGCACCTGAATCAGACTACATCCTTTTCTTTCCATCTTATTGAAGTTCGGCACCGATGACCCATTTCAATTGGCAAAATACAAATTTCTAATTTTCCATTCTTGTAATTGAAAACTATTTAATATCCTGGAGCTTTAATTTTAATAGGTAAAAATACCTCTATAACATCATAAAATTTAATGTGTTTAATTTTAATTTCAAAAGACAAGGCTAAAAAGTGATCAATAAACATTATTTTTAAGTTGCCAATGGTTTGTCTTTTAATATCATAATTTTCATATTTAGCTTTCAATATTAAGAATTAGATAGTACTAGACAACATAATTGTCTTCGTCAGGAGTTACGATCATATGATACACTAGTACATTGGTATAATCTCGTTTGTATGCCAAATTATCCTTATA
Organism: Capsicum pubescens; assembly: GCA_030864215.1. Classification (NCBI taxonomy): domain Eukaryota; kingdom Viridiplantae; phylum Streptophyta; class Magnoliopsida; order Solanales; family Solanaceae; genus Capsicum; species Capsicum pubescens. The sequence continues at coordinate 195,378,766 of CM061539.1, read as the reverse complement.
AGACATTCCAATTAGGAGCTAGCTACAAAACATATTAATTTCCTTTAGTAGTTGAGTTTTTGCTATACTTGGCAATGTTGGGGAAAAAAAATACTACCTTAAAGCTATTTACTTGTCTCAATAGTGAAGGAGTATTTATCTAAATTATCATTTGAGAAATTAGTAGTTTTAGTCCTCCAAATACTGAACAATTCTAAATTTGGTCCTTATGGGTTTTAGTTACACATTTAACCTTCAATTAATCTATAAGTACATTTTTGTTCCCTCGATCGGATAATGAATTCTCACAATGTCAATCAATTATTCAGTGCCAAACCAATCAACTAACAATGTATTGTATTAAATTTGTGTTCTTATCGCTCCATTGTTGAAAGTAATATAGTTCTAAAATGGGATGAAAGCTTTTTATTTCTGTTATTTGAAGCTTAAATTATCTCATATCTTTTGTTTCTTTTTAAATACTTCAATTTATGGGCACTGCTTTATAATTGTAGTAATGGTGAATTTGAAAAAAGGTAACCAGTGTTAATTATATTTCCTCAAAAATCAAACAATTGAAACAATTCGTGCTCTTAATCGGCCTCCTGCCTCCTTTTAAAAGGAGCTCGGTTCTCCGGTTGAGAAGGATTTTCAAATAAAATCTATTTTTTATTTGATGATAAAATGTGAGATGACATAAAATTTCACCTCCAAAATTAAAGCTTTTGCTTAGCTCAATTCTTTTTCTCAAAATGAATCAAATGACTAATACTTGTGAAACTAGAAAAAGGATGATCGGGCTTGGTGAAGGGTGAGAGGGACATTGCTTTTTGAAAGTAGAAAAATGACATCTAAAATGTATAGCCAAGTTCGTATTTTCTCCAACATGTGTAAAGGAAAGCAGTATGAGAACCATTCTCAATCAATGCTAACTACTAAGTGAACAAAATCCAAGGAACGGCTAATATCAAAGCATGAGGATTGTTGTACTTAACTTGTAGGGGCCACTTTCCACTTTGAAGCATCCAATATTAGTACAAATTAGACATAGTACTATTGCATTTTGGCTCTTTATTTACTATTATCAATCAATCACACCACAACGGCATTCTTATAAGGAGCGCATCAAAGAATTGATATCACTAAAATAAGCATATGCACAAATAAAAATTTAACATAGATAAACAATCTAATTTTCTGTCAGAGGGATTTGGCCTTACCTAGTTTTGGAACATTACTGTTGTTTTATCTCAAGGTTATTCAAAATGTAATCATCATACAATCCCCCCCACCCCCCACCCCTTTTTTCCCTTCTAAATGTCTCGATATATAAGCTTTTGTTTGACAAGTGTCATCATTCATTCCTAGGGAAAATGGGCATGCACTCTTTGTTTTCAGGACACAAAATTGAAGTAGTGATCATTTATTTAATTTGCTTGGAGAGGAAGCCTATGCCAAAAGGCTCCTCATAATCATGTCATAAAAAAGGACAAGTCAGATTATCACTTAGAAAAAATCCTCTAAACTATGAAAATTACTATTGCTTTCAGAGTCATAATAATATCTGCGGGACAGGTAATAACTATTTTGTACTTGACTAAATTTCAAAATTGACTGGTCTTCTCGGCCAAACAAAGGAATCCTTTCAAAGGATATAATTAAACAATGAAGAACAGTAGACAAAAAGAAAATGTAAATATGAAGAAGGGACATGGGATAGGAGCCGCCATGGGCGGGGGTTTATTTTCACATGCAGATGGGGACCTGGTACTGGTTTGATTTGTAAGCGGGATCCGATTTTCAACAATTGACTCAAATTAGTATTATATATACACAAAGTTTGTCTCCATTGTTAAATAGAAATTGGAAGTAAAATGTAATTTGAACCTACTAACTTTATTTTTGGATCCTTCTATGGTTTGGAAAGTATTTATGACATTTATACAGCATGAATTAATTCTTGCATAGTAGTTAGTGGCGGAGCTTCGAGTAATAAACTAGACTCGATCAAAAGTAATACGATACATATTGGATAAAGTTAATTCTTTATACGTATATGTTGAGTTACATCCATTACATAAAGATAAATGCAAATTCAAATAGTAACGAGAGTATTAATTTTTGAATCCTTTTAAGTTATTAACATCTCTATAACTATAATGCAAACACTAGTGGTGGAACCACTCTGTTCGAAAGGTATCAATTGATCTCTTCAGAAAATTACATCGTGTAGATAACTAATATTTTGTTTAACTATAAATACAGTAAAATTGAATTGAATTGAATTATCATGTACCAAGGATATAACCTAGTTATCAATAAATAGAGCTTAAAACTAATAGGAAAAATTACCTAAATAAACAATATAAGTTTCTAAACTTCTAAAAATTCCTCCACTTCTTAAAAATTACTTAAATCCCAACATTTCATACTTTTTGGTAAAGTTGAGATACAAGTTAAAACCTACAACTAAGAAATCGATTCTTTACAAAAAATAATTCATTTTCTCATCTTTGTATGCCTTAATTCAAGCAACAGATTCTATCCAACTCTTCCAACATTAATGGCTACATTAACGCCAAAATTTTATCCCACAATTTTGTCCTCTTCTTCTTCTTCACATTTTTTAATTAAGGTATTTTTTCTCCTAAATTTATCTTCACTTTCTTCTTATTATGTTCAATGTTTTTTCTCAAAAATCAAATTAAACAACATCATATCCCTTTAACTCACCCAGTTGATCGTTTGGAGTTTCGCGTTAAAGATGGTGATGTTTTTGGTGCTCGAGTTATGGGTAAAGCTACTATTTCGGTAAAGAAAATTGTCCGCAGTTAATAAATCTTCAATATTGCTCTTTTTCCGCAATGACAAAAGAAATTAGATGTCATTTTCATTTTTAAGCCAAAAATAATAAAAAAAATAATAGTGAAAATTCATTTAAAGGTCATATTTGTGCAGTTTTGAATAGTTAAAGGTCATATTTGTGTACTGTCAAAGATACAAATATGCTTCATACTGTTCACAAAATATATTTTTTAATAGATACAAATTTTTTTACGATTGTATCAATTGTTAATTACGTAATGATAATCTTGTGCAATATATAAGCAATTTATCAATGAACGTTCAGATAAATCTTTTTATATCATTTAGTTGCTTTGAATTAAATATTGAATTCACAAATACAAAGAAATTCATTAAGCTTCTTAATTTAAACATCTTTTTATTTTTCATTAGATACATTTTTTATTTATATATGTATCTAATGTTTTGTAATTATTATTCAAATTAACACAACAATAGATACATGTTACAAGCTTATAGATACATTTTCTCTTATTTTGGATTACTGCTTCGCTGTTTATGAATTATAATTTATATGTATCTCGTATTGTTTAACATTTATTGATTTAAACATATCAATAGATACATGTATTTCAACCAAAATACATATTTGTATTATTTTGTATCTATAATATTATGTTCATACAGTTTTTTTATACATTGATCTGTGTTATATTTTTGGCTTAAACATGAAAATAACTTTGTATTTTTAGCTAAATTCAATCAACAAGAGATAAATATTTTTGTTTATCAAAACATTTGGCTTTAAAATTGAAACAATGATGAATTACACAATTTGACAGATTATAATTCAATAAATTAAAAACAAGTAATTTGACAACTTAAAATTAGTTATTTGACCCACAAACTTTAAACTTAAAATTCTAAGAAAAGAAACTTAAAATTCAGATTATAAACGAGTGAGGAAAAACATTGTGACATCCGACAGTGAAACAACTAGTGAGAAAAAATCTTCGTTGGCTTTTCTTGAGATATCGATTGAGATCGATATTGGTACATCTCCGACTACAACCATCAATCTTGTATTCTTCGTGCTTGATATCAGACAGCCAAACACCGAAATGTACTAATAAGATGCGATATTGATTATTACGAATCGTCGGAAAAAAAGAAGAAGAACAACAAATAACAGAGAAGAAGTGATAATGAATTGAGATCAACGCTGGTACATTTCCGACTACAACCATCAATCTTGTATTTTTCGTGCTTGACATCAGACATCCAAATACCGAAATGTACTAATAAGACGTGATATTCATTATTACGAATCGTCAAAAAAAAAAAAGAACAACTACAAATAACAGAGAAGAAGGAATAACGAATTCTTTTTCAAGAATAATAATTTTTCTTTCTTTTGAATGAACCCATTAAAACTATTTATTCATTTCAAATAACCAAACAAAATCAACAAATCAGAAAAAAATGAACGTCTGAAACTTTTAAAGAAGCTGTGAAATTTTTTGGGTATTTCTAAACAGATTATGAATGTTGTTTTGAATTAGAATGGTGGAATAACAAGATAATTGTCATAAATCGTGAGATTTAATTTTGTTCTAATCATAATTAGTTAGATTAATTACACTTTTAATGCTAATTTATCTGTTACATCCCATAAAAAGTGCAAGTTGATTTACTTCAAACATGTATCCCTTATATGTATCTAAGTTAATTAACATATATCATCAATGGTCAAATATTGAAATTTTACGAGATTTTTGAAAAAGTTGAGATTTTTATAATTCCTAATAAATATGTCATTATATATGTAATTTTTACAAACTAATAATTAGTCTCAAGTTCGAACCGTAGGAAAATTCAATCCTTGCCAGATATTATAGTGAGTATATTGTAGTTACGGAAAGTAGAATTATTTACTGCTGGTACTGAATGGTGCAACGGTCACCAACTGAATCTGAGCAGAACCGTTGGATGAATGAGATTGTAATTAGTGCATACACCGCCGAAGGCTCGTGATCATCATGTGCCACCCCTACTTCACTGCCGTCTAACCTTTCTCTCTCTCTCTCTCTCTCTCTCGAGCTGAGACGTGTCTCACATATTTATTAATTTACTGGAAGATATAATTAATGAACCTCATCACTTGTCAATTGTTTGCAGGTTTTGTGACAAAATGAGGTTTTCCTCTTTTGACCAGGGGAAAAAAAAAATTAAAAAAATTCTTCAGCTGGATTATCTTTGAAAATGAATAATAAAATCGCATATTTGATTTAAAGAAAAGTTGGATGGAAGTGGACATGTAAATTGCGTGAGAAAACCAAGACACACAAAGAAATTGAACTTCGATACGTGTAACACCACCTTGCGTGTGTCTAAACGAAATAATGCGATGTATAATTATATTGTTACCACTAAACCTAAAGAAAAGCAATTTCATGTGATCTATTGCTCAACCTTATCATGTATTTTTGTGAGAGATTATTTTTCACAGCTTGAATTTATAATTTTCTAATCACACTATAATAACTTTATCATTTACCCGAAGACTTCCTTCCACGACTAAAGCCAGTAAATTCAATTATGCGTGTGTTCTAGTTTGCCAGTCCAGAGGCATAAGTTTCTTTTGTTTTATTTTTGCATTTGTTTATTTTGTGGGGATAAAATATGACGGTTAGGAGGGGAATTGGATCATTCAATGAAGTTTGTCTTATTGTCTGAATAAGAAGGTGGGTGGCGGTGCACAGTGGCCTCAGTTTGACTTCTGGTTCATGAAATGTTTGCAAAAATACTTTTGTCACAAAGTTAGTTATGTTCATAGCTGGAGGTGCTGTGCATGCGTCTACTGCTGAACAGTACATTAGTAATTGAGGTCAGTGACGCCATTTTCCCCAATTGCCATGTGAAGATGTGAAAGGTTAGGAACTTATCATTTCTCATGTCAAAGTAAAACAGAGAAAATTGATATGAGATTAGTTGTTAGGTATGTAGGACAAGACTACCATATATATGCAAAGATCGAGCAAGTTAGGAACATTATGTATTGTTAACATTAGAGGTTTCAATTGACATAGGTATTCTTGATAAAATCTAGTTACGCATTGCCTCGTGGATAGGATTTTAAAAAGACATTTTCATTCGACGTTTTAAGAAATAGTTACACCACGCATCGAAATGGTGAATTAAACACCTTTCATTAAAAATATTATATCATATACAAATTTTTTAATATTGATATCCTGATAGCAAAGCGAACCACCGGAACTAAACTTGTGATTGTAGAATTGTAAATCATAGTGCCAATTATAGGACCCTAATTGCTCCGTTCCTTCAATTTTTTCCTTGAAATACATTTAATTCTATTCAGCTCTTCCTGTTATGCAGACTCTTTGATCGATTATCTCCAGCTTTATCTCCCAATGTAGTTTCGTGTCACAGAATAATAACTTATTTGATTAAGTTTGTTTTTATTCAAAAGTACTTGTTTTTAAAAAATTGAATATTTAGCCAAGCTTTACAATTCTCAATACAAAAGCTATATAGAGAGCTGCAAAGATCACTTCACAAAGTGCAATAGAAGAGACTAATTTGTAACAACTTGGGGGCTCCTAAATGGTTGTTCATTTTCAAAGAATTTTCCGAGATGCAGTGCCAGTGATTAAGACTATGATTCAGGTGGTGTGTCATAGAGGGATCGGAGCAACAATACCAAAATAGCCATGAAATTAAAGGACTTAAACTTCTACCCAGTATAATAGCTTGCATCGGTCTGTTTTAGGATCATGGTGTTACTGATCTGGACTGGATGTAGCCCACGATCGTTTTTCTTTGTTTTGTAATTCCTACTGGTAATAAATAAAAGTTTATTTACAAAAAAAAAAAAAAAAAAAGTTTGGCCAAACACAAATTGTTGCTCAAAAGTGTTTTTCAAATTTATTGACCAAATACAAATTGATTATCATCAAAAATACTATTTTGAAAAGCATTTTCAAGAAACACTTTTCAAAATAAGTTGAATTTTGAAGTTTGACCAACCATAAAACAAAAAAAAAAAACTAAAGACGTGTCCATTACTATTAAGGCAACTATGTACTAAGTACAAAACAATTCAATTTTACATAGCTTGGCAAGGGAAAAGGATGAGGGAAAACAGGTCATAACCCCCAAATAGTTTGGACTTGGAATATTAGGCCCAAAGGGCCGAAGCAGTGCTTGTACGACATTTGTTTTTTGTTTTTCACCCTCATTTTATTAAGGATTAATAAGGACAAAAGCAACTTGGAGTGTGTTTTGATAAAATATTTGAGCACTAAAATTAATAATAATATTTAAATATTAGTTAGGGCTGGTAATATGAAGTTATAACTTTCACCAATAAATGTAGGAAGCCATTTTTTCTCTCTTCAGATTTTCCTTTTGAAAAGTATTTTTTAAGAACCAAACACCAAAAAAAAAAAAAACTTTCTAATAGAAAAAAAAAATCCTCTATACGAAACTCCCCTATATGTCTATCATAATTTTGTGGAATTAGAGGTTGACCATCAAATTAACACTTCATATTATGACGTATTGTGATCATACTAAAAGAGGTAAATACAGAGTCTTTGCCGAGGTTGAGAAATGGCATGTGGCCGGATTTGACTTTACGGCATCTTTTAAAGAACAAGCAAAAGAACAACTAAAAATTACACAAATACACAACTTATGTTTTTAATATTATAAAAAATCTCAACTCCCTAAATATATTATAAAAATTCCTAACATATACACAAAATGTTATATATATATTGATTATGTTATGTATATTAATAGGGAGAGAGAGCAAAGTAATTAAAAAAGTGAGAGAGAGTGAAATTACTTCCAAAATGGTTATATTTATGTTATTTACTAAATAGCGGAGCCCGTACCAACACGGGCCCAATATATATTACTTTTTTATCTCAATTTATGTGGTATAGATAAAATTTGAAAAATCAATAATTTTTTTGTATATTTTTAAATAATTTACGTTATTAGTTATTGATTTATAGTAATTTTCAGATACTATATGATACTCTTTTTGTCCCAATTTATGTAACATTTTAAGTTGTTAATTATATTATGATTTACAAGACTTTCTACGTAATTTTTAAGTAATATCTCTCTAGCATAATTTATATGAAATAAATTATTAATTATTGTAATTCATAATATTTTTACACAACTTACAAACATTTAACAAGTTAAACAAAATAACTAAATTAAAATTTAGATAATCAATTAGTATATTTTTAATTTTTGTAAGTTGTTAGCTATTGTAATTTATGATACTTTTTGGCATTGTAATTTACTATTTTAAGCTATTGTAATTTATTATACTTTCCTTGTTTAAACTTTGGTGGAATTGATAGCCAATTATATTTTTAAAATAATTTAAGTTTTTTATTATTGTGATTTATAATACTTTTCTTCTATTCTAATTTAAGCGATACTGATATAATTTCGAAAGTCAACCAAATATTACGATTGAAGTAGCAAAAAAAGCATGTCTTAAATGACTCATAATAATTAATTAAAAGTGATATAACAAAACTGCTATAAAAAGATACTTGTGAAAAAAATTTAACTGGACCTCATACAAGATGTCAAATTAATTTAAAACGTCAAGAATTTATTTAGTATTTTATGTCTATTTTACCTTTTTATTAATTTATAAAATATCAATAACATTTAATAATTAATTAAGGGTGATATCGTAAAATCACGGAGCAAACAACCAAAATTTTTTATTTCCCTCTAAATAATTTAAATTGTTAATTATTATAATTTATAATATCTTTATGTAATTTTTAAATATATAATAACTGTTACACAATTTTCAAATATATAGCAAACTAAAAACAAAAATATATATGATTTTAAATATTTTATGTTTTAAATTATTATATTCAGTATAGCACGTTTTACGTAATTTTCACATATATTATGTAACATTCTAGATCCAAATTATGTAGCACAAATAAAATATCGTGAGTCAATCTAATTTTTAAAAAATATTTAAAGTTGTTAATTAAAATATTCTTTTACGTAATTATCAAATATATAACAAACAAAAAAAACTTTGAATTAAGAAAATAATAACAAATTAAAAATATTTAAGACAAAATAAATTTAAAGGGAGATAATTTCCAAATAAGTGTTGGAAAAGTAAATGGGACCCACAATTGGTCTACCCAGTAATTACAAAGATATATGGCTTGGGCTTTTTGTCCAAAATTTGCAAAAGTACATTTATGTTGCAATGTTGTACAAATTCTTACGCCTGTGTAGTAATACAAAGAACAATTAAAATAAAGGTTGATTTCATATGGGCTACAGCCTGTAATTGTATATAAATACATTAGGAAACTGTAATTTTTACCAATGGGAGAAGGAAAAAATTGACCATAATTTCATCAAGTTAGCAAATACATTGAGTCTAGTGAAAAGGACTTCGTGTTATTTATGAGAATAATAATTACTGTCCATAAAATATTTCATACCAATGCATAGTTATAAGTTAGTTTTCCCAAACCGATCTAACATGAAAATTTTACCATAAATGTTTAAAACCTTATGTTTTAAATTTCTTATTTATACTCTATTCGTATTAATATGTAAGCCGGACCAATTATATCATAGTAATCTTAACTAATGATTAGAGCTCATACACAGATAAATATATTACAAAACAACAGATATGTTTTTTGAATAAGATAGCAAAATAAAAATATAATATTTATTAATAAATAATACATCAAAAATTTATTATTTTTTTCTATTTGTTTCACTTTATTCATGTGTAAAATCGACAATGAACATAAAATGCAAGTTAGAAATAAAAGTTAATTTTGAATGAAGACTTACAAATACGAAAATCTATAAAAGAAATTTATGAAGGATACTGGCCTGTAATTGTATATACATAGACAATTAGTACATATTTAGCCAATGGTAGAATAAGAAACAATGACCATCACTTTCTCCACGTTTTTAGAAGAAAACCAAATAATCTCCGTGTTTTGTTTATCAATCTTCTGCAACCTAGCTAGGCTTACGTTGCTCAATGTCTGATGTTTCTATAAAATGCTGTACAAATTTCCCGTTTATATAATATCAGGTCAAGCTTAAGCTGCCCCAACAACTTCGCGCTCTTCTTCTGCTCCAGCAGTTTTTGGAGGAAATTTCATTGTCTTTACACGAAATGCTGCCTGCATAACATAAACAAACGGATTTGAATGAGTAATAAGCCAATGCCAACGTATCTTTTAAAGCATATCAAGCAAGAATTTCACGAATCACACCTTATCAGAACCAAATACGATTACATCTGATGGATGAAAACGCGTAGGGAAGTTTGGAGACACCCGATATCTTCTGCCTTCATTACTACATAATGCAGAAAAATGTTATTTTTGTCTTCATAGACTATTAAGTGTGATGCACTTACAGTCCAGTTGTATAAAGGAACTCATGGAGCTTACTCTATAATCCAGGTACCATGTTCACTCTGTAAATCAGTTACAAAAAATGCGTTGTTTTTGCAGGATATTTGGGCATGCATTTCAGCCACCTGTGATTAACAAAGAAAATAGACAATCTAAGCCATGCATTAACCACAAGAATGTCAGGATACTGAGCTATAGCAATCACCTGTGGCAAAGGTAAAACTACTGATTTTCCGGGAATGTTTGTATGCGAGACAGACCTGAAACCTAAAGACGTTAGTAGCTCTTCTAACGAAACAATACCTCATTCAAGTTTCTTCCCTTACAACCAAGTTGGGCAAAGTGACATTCCATTCATGTCTACGCACTTTTGATAGAATGCGCATGGATCGGATTTGTTGATTAGAGCTAGGAGATTGATGGGGAGATATTTGCAATGGATGCATCATGATGCATGAATTTTTTTGTATAAGTTATGTATACATCAAGAGCTTTTAAGTATGAATTCAGATAAAGTAAGAAAGATGTCATGTTGTGTAGCCTTTATACTCTTGCTTTAAATGTTCATTTAGCCAATAAAATGACTTCAACCATCTTCTCAAAGGGGAATTAAGTCATTTAAATGTTGTACCTCTTACTCATATGAACCAAACGTTAACAAAGATTACTTTGTGCAAACTGCCAGGACCTAACAGCAAGCTATGAACAATCTTTCCAATAAGCCCTAACCTAAAAGCATACCCGATAGTGCAAGGGACATCCTCATCTCTGCTTAAAACAATAGTTTCTAAAGCAGAATTGCCATTCGCTGCAGGTAACAGTAACCACCTGAAAGATAAAACGTAAGCACCAAATTAGAAAGCAAACTAGGAAAATGAGACACGTAAAAATGAAATTTTTAAATATTACGTTCCATTAACTCACTGTGCATCAGTAGCACGCTCTAAAGCATCATCATCTTCAAACCATCTTCTCAATTGGTCATTTGCCTTCATCACCACAGTACAGTATATTAACACACCCGTAAAATCCATAGTTGGACCTTAATTAAGTAGCAATGGAAGCCAGAAATCTTTTCTGTGTTCGTGTGTTGAGTGAATAGTTCCTTACGCTACATACTTTCTCAGATAGCCTGCAATGTTGTATTCTACCCTCAAGCTTGTCGCTGCAAGAAAAGAAAAAAGACGAGTCAAACCACAGGATATCAACTTCCAAGAACTCCAGCAAACTCATCACGGATTCACATAGAAACCGAAATCATGTTCAAAATACTGAAGCAAGAAAATGCTGGAATACAGCTCGCATATTCCTACCCGTTGCCTCCTAGAACCCAACTTAACATTAGAGGCATTCCCAAGTCTACAAATACTCTTCCACCAACTCTTCCAGGATGTGGTATTCTATACTTGGTCAAAAACTGCACAAATAATAGAAAAACATCTATTATAAGAAGAGCTCTGCGCAATCAGGCAAATTGGCTATGCCACTCCAATTTCAAGTGATAGATAGTTTTCCATACTGATAATGGACCAAGTCCGACACCAAGATAGGCCTTGTAAGTTGATGCCATGATTGCAGCCATTCTAGCCAGTCCATGGATAACTCCAACTCGAAGTTTTCTAGCACTTTCATAGCTGCAGAAAAAGGAAATTCATTAAAGAATCAGCGAACTGGCAGACACGGCAGCTGTTCAAATCAATCCATTTTCAGTTGAGGCATTTAAAGCAGTCCTACTGGGCTGGTGGTGGGGTGAAGTTAAAGACCTCAGCCTTTTTTCAATTATCATGAAGTGGCAGCCTGTACTCAACCAACCAGACTACAGCACTTGAGCCAATAAATAATGAATTACCTCCTTAAAGATGAGATGACATCCATAGGGCTTCCTGACTCAGCACTTCGGCTCCATGCTTTCTCAAGTTCCAGTGCTAGTTGATAGCTATCCTGTAGTTGTACATGGAAAAGTTCAGTGTCATACACAACCTTACAATACTGTGTATTTGACAAAGATGATAAACAGAGTGGTGTACCTCTATGGCCATGCATCCTCCTTGACCCAAATTAGGCTGCATAGCATGGACTGAGTCCCCAAGCAATGTAACACGACCTCTTCCCCAATTAAATGTTGGCGGTCTATCATAGATGTCACGACGAAGAATTGCATCTTCATCTGTGGCAACTAATAGGTCTATAACGTTGTCACACCATCCCCCAAATATTTTAAGCAATCTTTCCTTTTTACCTGCAGCATGAACAGACAAAATATTAAACAACTCCTAATTCATTGAGTCAGCAACTTCAATTCAAAACTTTCCGACTCATAATACATTTGAGTCTATCTTATTCTAATCTTGAGTTGTTCTTTACCTTGTTGCAACACTATAACCAGGCCTCAATGAGGAAAAATCCTTAAGAAACCCCTTGGGTTGAATAAACGTTACAAGTTAAGCATTCAAAAACGTCTTCTAGTAAGTATGTCTATACTATATCCTGAACTATAGTAAGTAGTTTTAAGCGGCCTAAGAATTTTACCATTTGGAGCATCCACACCACCAGCTGGTTCATTGTGAAATGCATACCACTGCATCTTGCCTCCACCCACATCTGAAGAAACAAAGTACTGTTTGTGGCCCAAAAAGACTCGGTACCTTCAGAAAAGAAATCTCAATTTAATCTCTACTATGAAAACCTCGTGTGAGCGTAACGGGACCAGCAGGGATAAGGGCATGAGTGGAAACACAATCCGGTAAGAAAGAATATCATACCCAACTGTGTCAATATCAGCAGGAACGAAATCTGCAATTCCAGTATAACAAGTGTAGCCAGAGTAAGTAGCTTCACTGTGTCCGAACAAATTAGTCCGTACCTACAACACAACGGAAATCTTTGTGATCTTCTGAATCAGCTAGAATAACCAATAAAAGGTTCACTGCATAATACGGACTCAGGCCTATCAGTCAACAGACAATTTTTTAACGTGGAACCACAATCTCAAAGTAATATATAAACAAGTTACTCTATCCTTGTTAACCGAAGTAGTAATAATAGAAAGAAATATAATGAGACTGATTTTGAATACCTTAGACCTTATGCCATCAGCACCAACCAGAAGATCACCTGTAAACCGTTGTCCATTCTCAAGAACCACAGTAACCTGATTTCACACAGCACATGAGAAGCTTTAACGAAAATTGATGAATAAGAAACAACAATTAACAATGATGCAAATGAAATTAAGAGAAGTTATAATCTTTCTTGATATTTTGACAAAAGCAGAAAACAAAGAGATCAAACCTAGCATTACCTTCTCCCCATCATCCTCAAAATTTACTACATTACTTTCATTCATAATTACATCCTCCCCTACAGCACGTGCAAGAATCTGTTGCAAAGTCATGCGGCTGATGACTCTTGTCACAGGAAGTCCACGTTCCACAGCTGGAGTGAACGTATCAAACTTGCAATACCTGATACCCAACTATTGTCACTGTTTGCAGTTCAAGAAATAAAGGGACTGTTCTCACAATAGGATGCTCATACAACAATAAGACTAACTTATCAATCTGATTGAAGCCATTTGAAGGTAAAGATAGGATCCTTTTCCCGAATAAGCTTGGCAACCATGATTCAATAAACTTGTGACTAAATGAATTATTTTCCCTATACTTTTCTAAAGGGCTAAATATTTCAAAGAATTCATTATTTTCCTGGGGTATCCTCAGTTAAAGCTCAACTAAAAAAAGACAGACAAGCATTTAATTACAACAACAACATAGCCAGTTAGATTACCCTTCTGAGAAGGGTATTGTGTGCGCAGACCTTAATCATATCTCGTGAAGGTAGGGAGACTATTCCCGAAGACCCTCGGCTTAAGTAAAGAATAACCGAACAAGTTTGGAAAGTAAATACAGTAGCAAAAAAGGCACACAAGCTCTTAATCAGCACAATCAAATCAGAGTGATGTGAATTTACCAGTTGCCAGAAATACCATCAACCAAGCCATTAATCCTTTGACCAGTGATACAGCCAGCATTCATGATCTCTTCAGCAACATCCATATCAATTGCTTCCAAAGCAGCCAATGCATTGCTCTGTATCTGAATTGGACCTCTATATTGCCCCTCACCTCTTATAGCACTTAAATCTCTCTCAAACACCAATACATCAAAACCCTTTTTCTTTGCTGCCAAAGCAAAAACTAATCCTCCAATCCCACCACCTGCCACAAGTACTTTCAACTTCTTCTGTGGAACCTCAGAGTTACTCTTCTCTGTAGGAGTAACTGGAGCTTCAGCAAGTGTGGCTTTTACTCCTTTAACCTTCTTGATATGCCCATTTTCCAAACTCTTACAAGGTAAAGAATGATACAACTCTGCAGGAAAGTCCTTGGATATCAATAAAGGTAGCTGTTTTCTTGAAAAAACTGAAGTGGAGGGATGAACTGAAGTATAAAACACAGTTGAATACATCTTTTACTAGAACTCCAGTTCAAGAAAAGACTCTTGTGTTTCCCTTTCACTGTATGTTTTAGTGAAAAAAAGAAGTGAAGTTGATTTATATAAACTGTTAATTAGGCCAAAGGAAGTGAAAGGAAGATTGAGACCAAACAACTAATGTATGATCTAATGAAAAAAAGAAGTGAAGGTGATTTATGGGAATTTTAGTTAGGCCAATGTGTGTTAGGCCTTTGAGGAGGGAAAAAAGGAAGTGGAAATTGTGGGTGATAGTGAGGGTGGTGGTGGTGGTGGGGCAAAGAAGATTGAGAACCAATCCATGGTCCATGAAGCAGCAATGCTGAAGATTTTATGGCCAGGTGGCTTGTCATTGTAGCTTGTTTGGGTTACTAAGCTGAGGCTGATGTTTGACGCTTGTTCACTCATCTATGGTTGTTGTTGCACTCTATTTATTTTTTTGTTCCTTTTTGGTGGTTGACAAAAATTAAATCTATCGATAAATTGAATCGATAAAAATATTATTAAATTATTAATATTGAGTTATTGGATTAACGATTTTTTATTAATTTTATAAAAAAAAATTATTAGGTAAACGACTCGGTATCAATTTTAGCTTATTGGGTTATCGGTTAAATTATTGATTTATCCCTATTTATGTTATATATTTAAATATCTCTCTCTTTATCTATCTATCTATCTATCTATCTATCTATCTATCTATCTATATATATATATATAGATATGTATATGTATATAAATTATATGCACTACTAATTCATAATTCAGTGATTCACAAAGTATTAATCTATTCAGGCTAACAAAGGTACAATATAAAGTTCGGCTATTATCGTAATAAAAAACTTGAAGCATTTATAGCTTCCAACAATTAAGATTCAATTTTTTTCCTAACTAACATTCAGTTCAAGTTTGAAGATTCTTGTAAACTAAAATGCATTGCGTAGGTTTTGACGGTAATTAAGATTTCATTTTTTTTATGTTAGTTGTTACTATTTCTATTTTATAAGTATTTTCTTATTGGTTAAACCGAAAATAGAACCGTTAAGGATCAAAAATCGATAAATCAAAACCGATAAAAAAATATCTTATTGGTTGGTTATTGGTTTTACACATTTAAAAATTGAAAATCGATAAATCAAACCAATAACACGTAAAATCAAACCGAACCGACCGATACACCCATGCTTGACTATGCTTCCAGTGGAGTAGTGGTTATACATCTTCTGTAATCTTACAATGTGTTAAAGTCACTAATCATTATTTATAACGAAGAAGTAACCCAACTTTGCTTAAATGTTATAAAAGTTACTCCTAGATAATTTTTAATAATCAAAAGGTGGGTCACTAAATAAAATCATTTGTTTACACCATTATATATTTGTTAAATACAGTATAATTAAAGAGCATGATGAACGAGATTAAGACTTTAAAAATGATTTTTTGTAAGTAGCATATGTTTTCTTCTTTAATGGGCTATATATGGAGGTGTCAAATTCAAATTTGTCAAACAATGAATTTCAAATGTCAAATGGTCTCAAGAAGAGGAAATATAGAGTTTTAACTACTTACATGTTTTTTTAATTAAAATACCTAATTTAAATATTAAGACATTTATTTAGATCTAAATTAAATGGTTAAAACTATTTAGTTTCTCTATTGAAGATTAATGAATCTAAAATTTAAATATTATATTCATAAATTATTAATATATAAGGTAAGGGTGTTGGTGTACTGGTCATTGGGACGCAATGAAGGTGGAGGGATGGTAGTGATGATTATTGTTATAGTGGCGGTGATAACTAGCAATATTGATGATAATAGTTAACAGTGATAAAAGTTAGAATAACGAATGTGATAGGGTATAATTGGTGTTAGTGGTTGGTGACGATGATTGTGGTAGTTGGTGGTAATGGTCGGTTAGAGAGGTGGTCATGGCAATTGTCAATAATAGTGGTGATAATTATGATGGCGGTCGGGCTATAAGGTTTTGGAGGTGAAGTGATTGTAGTAGTGGTGATTGCATGGTGGCCGGTAATGGTAACTAAAATTTCAATGATAAGTCATCTTCACAAAAAAAAAATAGTATTAAATGACCTCTTAATAATATTAAGAAGCTATTAATTTAAATAATATAGACATGTTTTGTAGTAAGATCTATCAATAAAAATAATCACAAATAATTGACTTCGATTTTGTGGTTTTGTTCGCGGGGCAGTAATGGAACGAACAGTATATGACATATAAAGAGAAAATTTAGTGACCATTCCCTAAAAATTGGGTTCAGGATATTTTGCAATTAACTTGCAAAAACAATAAAGAACATTGGAAATAAATTACATGGCGTACACTGCACAACGTAGTCCAGGTCACAGCCAGAAAATAACATTAGACTAAAAATAAGTTATATACTCTAACGGGACTTAAAGAAAGCGATTTTTTAATTGTTTCATAATTTTCTTCTCCCTACAAAATATGAAATAAGTTTCGAATAGTGATTTGTTTATTTGACACTGTTTTAGAGATGAAAAGCTGAACATTTTGTGACCTATAAAAGTTCAAAATATGTAATTACTCCTCTAAAACTCATTTATTGGTACATGCATATGACTGATATATACGAAGTAAAGTAGTTGTATACCTGTACTCATGCCAATTTAAAAGAAGTGTTTAATCAGTAGAGAACTATTATTGAATTTGCAAAGAGCAGACAAAATTACTAATTTTAACAGCATGTTTAACAAACTTCCATTGGTTCAACGTGATGGTAAATAAGGCCGTTGGCAAAATCTTTCCATCGATTTTCTCAACATTTGGCTCTAATGCACCTCGTCATAATGTGGAGTAGGTCTTTCAAACTCAACAATATAGATTGTGATGTAATGATAAATACTTTTATTCGCGTTTATTAGGAAACATTATGATAGTGTAACACCTCGCAAAATCGTTCATGCGTTGGCTCGTGGTAATATGCTCTTAGAGTTAAATGACTAGAATAGTGTTAAAGAGACTTAGTCTCATTTTTGGCTTCCAAAATGAGTAAAGTTTAAACCACATATAATTTTTCTAATTTCGACTTTTTATCGTGTGGGAAATTGAATGAGTTTTCCGTCGATATAAGATTCGCCCAAAGCCGATACCCGGGCAAGAGGTTATGGCTAATTTAAGTCCTAATCGTAAAACACCGTCATTTTGGTGCTTGGCGCGTCGCAGAGTGGGCCTATTTAGCAATTGTCAAATTCCAATAGCATAGCGCGATTGTGGCGCATCGCGCTGAAGTTTCAGGTCTCAACCAGTGGGACAACACGATGGCTTCGCATCGCGGTGACCTTAAAAATCCCATTCGTCAATTTCTAGTGAGCCACCGCGATCGTGGCGCATCGCGGTGGTCCATAAAATCGGGCTCCCAGTTATATTTTTATTCCGTCTCATTAAGGGTATATTGGGTATTTTTCATCCCCTTATCAGCTTAAACACAGGATTTTAATCCCAAATGACCTCATTATTAATATTTTCATCAGAAACCATCAAGAACACTCCTTAGGGTTTCAAACAAGAAAACCCAAACAACTCAAGATTCAACCGTGGATTTTAGAAATTGATTGAAGATTTGGAATCCCCAAGTCATGGGCATCAAGAATCATCCTTTAATTTCCTAAATAGAGGTACGTGGAGTTTATCCTAAAACCTACATGGGCTTATCAACACTAGAACATGATTTAAAGATTATCAAGTATGAATTTTAAAGGGGTTTTGGAACTTATGATTTAAATTTCGCATCTTGGGTGTGTTGGTGATATTATTGTTTTGGTCTTTAGGCCTTTCCCCCTTAAATTGATTTAAATTTATATGAATATGTATGACGTTAAAGATTTGATTTAGAGCATTATCATTGAAATTCCTCTCTTTGATGATTTAGAGTTGATGAACTTGTTGGGAATGATTTAAGATGCTTGTTTAATGTTTTGAAGGGGATCTTTTCAATATTTAAGTATTTAACATGATTTTTATGATGATGAGAGAGAGTTTCTTGTTATGATTTCGTCCTTGTCTTAAAAAGAAAGAATTGCATATGATTGATATCTTTGACATGATCACCTTGTGTATTTGAAATGGTGAAAAAGAGAATTTCTTGCATATGTTTACATGAGCTTTAAGAAAGAGTTTCTTGAAATAATTTATTGATATGGTGGTCCCAGATTTACGTTTTGAAACAGAGATTATTATATGCTAATAATGGCTCAGAGATGTGACTTGCAAGTCAATGGTATAACGATACCATATAAATGTACACCATAACAGAGTTAGAGTTTTCAGAGTATGTTTTCAGAGAATGCATGTCTTAAAGAGTTAAAAATGGGCATAAAGAGAGTTAGGTGGTTGCCTGAAGAGGGCTAGAGTTCAAGTAACTCTTAGCCTAAAACCGTGATTTGTCAATCCGGATATATTATTTTTACGCTGGCGACGGCCGTGTGGCGTAGCAGAGTCAGAGACTCCCACCCTTGCGGCACACTTGGGTTGGAGGTATCCCCGCCGAGTCAATGGCGGATTCCATATGGCCCGTGGAATTTCAGAGTTGTAGGGTATATCACCTAGCGCAGAAGTAAAACAAAGAATGTCTCTGAGTACAGATGATTTTCTTTCTAGTCTTTCAAAAATGCCCATGAGATTTCTTACTATATAATATGTTTATGAACTGTTTTTAAATTGTTCTCATATATGTTGAATATAAATTATTATTTTGGATTTGCTCTGCGTACCAGTACATAGGAGTGGGCATTCGATTTGTTCGGTTTGATTGTTGAATATCGGTTCGATTTTTCGATTTTCGAATTGATGAAAATGAAAATCATAACCAAACCAAAATTATTTCGGTTTGGTTTGGTTTTTACAAATTCGGTTCGGTTATTTCGGATTTTTATTTTGATTTTAAAGATTAAAGTAGTGAGCATTTAAAATTGGTGATTTTTCTAGAAAAATAATCTTTTTTCCAGACCTATTTTTCATTCTCAAATATAATTAATTCAACATGCATGAAATAATAAAAAATATCGACCTCGCTGAGTCATCGCCGTTGGCGTGACGGCAGTGGCCACACTCGGCAGCAACTGCCGACAGCAGCGACGAATTGAGCAAACGACTGTTGTTGCCGACGTTGAAATTTCAAATGAATTGACGAACTGAGGATGATTGAGCGCTGCTGTATTCACGTTAATGTTAGGGTTAAAGCTAAGCAGTATATTAGGATTTAGGGTTACTAAATGATTATAATTTATATATTTATATGTTATATCAGATGATATTATATTTTTAGTATATTTACATATATATTAATTTTTTTTTTATATATATATATATATATATATATATATTATAATATGTTATTTATATAATTTCGTTTTTTCGGTTTATCCGAATTCTTTTTTTGTAAATCCAAAAACCAAATCGTTTAATCAAATTTCTAAAATTTGAAACCGAAACCAATCCGGAAAACCAAAAAATCAAAATTAAATTTCGGTTCGGTTTTTTAGTTTTTTCGGTTTAAACCAAAATATGCCCAGCCCTACGGCAGTACATCTGTATTGACCCCCTACCTCCCAAGTTCGGAGGCTCGGTCTAAGGGTCCGGCTAATCAGTAGAGTATCCCAGAGAGAAGTGATTTGTGTAGTGGTGAGCCTTCTTTGTTTCAGAAGGCCTGTTATTTCAGATTATGTTATTCCGTTGTTTTGGTCTACTGGGAGCCTTGTCCCAGTTTTCAGATAGTTGTCAGATTTTCATGTAGTAGAGATTTCGCAAACTGTTCCAGATGTTGTTTAGTTGAGTTCGGATTTCATTCCTTATTGTTAAACTAAATCCAGAGTATGACCATGTTTATGTATTAGATTATATTTCCGTATCTCCTTTTATTATGTGAATATTGTGCATGATTATCAGATAAAGTAGGACGCCCGCGCCTTCATGGTTCGAGATATCCGTCACGGTCAGGCCCTAGTTCAAATCATGACAGATAGAGTGATAAATATTCCTTCATTCGCCTTTATTGAAAAAACACTTAATCCATCCACGTTCATCTAACGGTTTGGCCAATAATAATTCTGCCCTAAAGAAAAAAGGAGAGAGATCTTGTTGAGGGAAATACTGCTGGTTTTAGATCTTTTGATGGTTATGTGGTGGAAAATTTGCTCCAAGTCTTCATCACATGACAATTATGTGGTGCGAAGTTAAAACCTCTTTCTTTGCCAAGATTTTTTCAGAAATGTCTTTCCTATTATTCTTTAAAATAAAATTGACTACTACTTAAGATTAAAAGAATCAAATATAGTCTTTTGTTTCGCTTAAAATTGTGAATTAAGTATATTCATCAAATATATGTTTTAATTATGTCAAATCTATTTGTTGGTTTATAGGCCTATAACAAAGGCGGAGATCTAAGGTCTTTTGAACACAATTTTTCTACTTCCATAAGGTAGTAAGGTCTGCATGTACTCTTCTCTCCCTAGACGTTACTCATTGAATTCCAGTATTTTGCTGGATATATTGTTGAAACAAAGGCGAATGTAATTTGAAAGTCATAAATTTGATTTTTTCATAAAACTCATAGCTCGTCTTAGTTATTAAATATTGGAAAAATGGTCAAATATGCCCCTAAACTTTGCGAAAATATTCAGATATACCCTTCGTTAAAAGTTTAGCTCACTAATGCCCTTACCGTCCAAGTTTTGATCCATATATACTCATGTTGTCAAGTTTTTGGTCATATATAACTCTATTGTCAAATTTTGAATCATATATACCCCTGTCGCTGTTAATTGCTTTGCTGGAATTTCCCAATCCCCTTTTCCTTTTTTTTTTCCTTAAGAAATTATATTTGCCACATCATTTTTTTATTGCTACATCATATATAATTAAATTCACCCCTTCTTCTACACATTAAATATCCGTCAAATGCTCTCATCTACCTCACAATCTCTTTGGATTTTCTCTAATTTGTTGAAAGCTCTTTGTTGTATTTTTAGATTCTTGCGTAACCGCTCCTCTCATACATACATACATACATACATACATACATACATACATACATACATACATACATACATACATATAAAATGTATTCTCTTAATTGACAACTTGCTTTTGGTGTCTCTACATGGACCGACTCTTGTACACTTCTACATCCCAATTTCTCACTTGGATTTTCCTTCATCTTATTCATGATGTTGGAATTGACGGTGGTGCGAAAGATGGAGCCGGTTGATGATACTAAAATAATTTGCAGTTGGTAAGTACTTTAATTCTTGATTTTTATTGCAATTGTGCATTGACTTTTTATGGGGTGTTCTTGAATTTTTTCATTTTTTACTTGATGATTCTTGGGGTTATGCAAGAATCGAAAAACACAACAAAGAGATTTTGGCAAATTGAGAAAATCCAAAGAGATTGTGAAGTAGATGAGAGCATTTAACGGATGGTTAATGTGTAGAAGAAGGAGTGAGTTTACTTATATGTGATGTGACAATTAAAAAGTGATGTGGAAAATATGATTTCTTAAAAAAAAAAAAAGGAAAAGAAGGGTTGGAAAATTCTAACAAAACAATTAACGGCAACAGGGGTACATATGACTCAAAATTTGACAACAAGAATATATATGATCCAAAACTTGACAATAAGGGTATATATAATCCAAAACTTTGACGGCAAAAACATCGATGAGCTAAACTTTTAACGGAGAGTATATCTAAATATTTTCGTAAAGTTTAGGGGTGACCCTTTCCCCTTAAATATTTATATATTTTGTAATGAAAATTCTGAGCACCATGTTAAATCTTCGTGAAGAAAAAGGGCGGTTATTTCTCATTTCCCTTCTCTAATTAGTGGAGAATAATTCCTTTTTCTAGTGACCAAACATCATTTTTCCTTTACATATATTATTGGTCAGATATTATTCTGTTTTAAAAAAAAAAATAGTTTTGTACTATCTTAATTGTATAATTTATTTTTGACTATTTTTAGATTGCTATTGTATTTTTTTTTATTTTTTTTTAAATATAAAAATTAATTATTATTATTATTATTATTATTTTATTTGTTACTATTATTTATTTATTTATTAATTATTTTTCGTTATTACAAAAAAAAAAATGGAAAATGAAAAATCTTAAAACCTACCCTAACCCCCCACATTCCCCATTTTCCCTCAACACCTCCTCACATCCCCACAACTACTCACCCACATCAGAAACTACACATGCACAATATATATATATTACAAGAGCCAACAACAAAGAAAAAAAAAAAGAGAACACGGAAAGAAACCAAAAAAATAAATTAGAAAGTTAAATCAAAAAGAAAACAACAAGAGAAAAAAAAACATACAAAAAAGAAAGGAGAGGAAAAAGAGTTTGGATTTACAGTTCGGAGTTTCGTTTGAGTTTCTGGTAGTGGTGCTTCTTTATTCGAATCAATATATCAAACAGGTTTTTGTCAAATCTTTGCTACTTATTTTTATAAGTTTCGTTATGAATTGAAATATGAATAAAGTTATTTCAAGGGTTGTTTCATATAATTTAGTATGTACAATTTATTATTTATATGTAGTTTGAACTTTACATCTTTATTTGTTATCCATTTGTTTGTATCTTTGGAATGAAGTTAAACTTATTAACGTTAAAAGACATAAAGTTACGTTTAGTTGACACACAATTAGCGATTAAGTTTGTGATATAAATTAATTCGTGACTCATACATTTATGCATGCATGCAAAAATAAAAAAAGAAAAGAAAAACACTTTAGAAAAAAAAAAGGACCGAAAACAAGAAACAGTAAGTGAAAACAAGAAATAGTGAGAAAACCAAAAAAGAAAGAAAAGAAAGGTGTTCCAAATAGTTGAGCCGGGTTCCCTTTTGAGTTTCCGATGACGATATTCTTTTTTTTCGGTTTTAATTCATCACACAGGTTCATATCAAATTTCATATTATTTATTTTATAAGTTTTTGTTATAAATCAAATTGTGAATGAATTTATTTCAATGGCTTCTTCTATTATTTAGTATGTTTAATTTTTTTATTTTTTTTTGCAATTCATGCTTTATGTCTTTATTTGTAATTCATATGTTGTTTTCGAAATAATGTTAGTTAGATTGATTTTGAATTTTAAATGAAATGATCTTTAAAGTTATTTGTGTTTTAATATGTAAAATTGTGTTAATTGACATGCATTTAGTGTGTAGTTATGTTAAAGATCACAATTAATGATTCATGAATGCATGCATGCAAGAACCAAAAAAAAAAAAAAAAAATGAAATGAAAACATAACATGTTAAGAATAAAGGTTTTTTTTTGTTTTCTTTCCTTTCATGGATTTAGAGTAATAATTTGTAGTTTTCTTTAAAAAAAAAAAAAAAAAAAAAAACGACCAAGAGAGTTAAAAACAAAAGAACGGAATTTTGAGAAATAAAAAAAAAAGGATCAAAAAAAAAAAAAAAAAAAAAGCAGTAGTATAACTAAAAAAAAAAAAAAAAAAAAAAAACTTGCATGATTATATATATATATATTTCATGTTAGTTTAGTTATGAAAATTTTGTTAAATGTAACACGTGATCATTTTTTTTTTTCTTCTTTGTTGTTGTTAATTTCGTTATGATAATTTTGTTAAATATAACTTTATTAATTAACTTTATCATGTGATTATGTTATTTTGCTTTTCATTAGTTTTGTTTAGCCAATATATAATTTTGTTCACCAATCATAAGATTAATCTGTTTAGGAAGCTTTATTTATATAGATATATAATAACCATAATTCATAAAGGAAAAGAAAAGAGAGGAAAAACCTATTTAGCAAGGGAGAAAGACGAGTTGCGGATTAATTTCAAAACTCGTTGCAAAATAAAGAGTGAAAAAGGATCAAATGAATAAGATAAAATGATCTCGAATTTTCAAGAAATGAAGTAAATGCTTTTATATGCTAGATAAGTTTTCACGTTTAATAAATTTTGTTTTGATGAAGAATGCGGCGTATGCATCTTTCTGAGATGTTTTAAAAATAATTCGAGGATGCAATATTGCACCTCGGCAAAGATAGTTTTAAAATTAATTTCCACTAGTTTAATACAAGAGTTATAGACAAATTTTAGATATTAAAAATGAGCGAACCTAGGCCCAAACATAACTCATAAAAATAGTTTAAGTCAAGATAAGTCAATAAAAGCGACCGTGCTAGAACCACAGGACTCGAGGGGTGCCTCACACCTTCCCCTCGGTCAATAGAATTCCTTACCCGGTCTTCTGTTTTCGCAGACCAAATAAGAGTCATTTCCTTTTGATTAAGGATTCAAAAAGGTGACTTGGAACACCATAACTCAATTCCAAGTGGCGACTCTGAAAAAGTGATAAAAATTAATCCCTATTCAATACCGTCACTTTAATTGGAAAAACCCTTCGACTCGATCCCTTCAAGCGGAAAAAGGGGTGTGACATCTCTGACGACTCTGCTAGGGACGAAATAAGAATTCGAGCTTTGATATTGACTTTACTTGCTTTAATTATTTTATAATATGTTTATTGATCTTATGTGCTACTTGTCGCTCATTTACTGCTTTGATATTATTTGAATTGTATTATAAATTGTCTTCTCTCGCGTACCCCCTCTGAGTCTCTGAAATAGGATAGAGGGAATGCAGCATATGCATCCCACCTTCTTTTTGAGATAACCGGAGTGTCAAGGCACCTGGTGAAGGATATAGTCACACATGTTAGGCGGGGTTCGGATCGACAACGAAGGCGGTGTTGCCCTGCTACCGACCAAGTTGTCCCTCCCCGGCTCGAGTGTCCGCTTGAGTAAGCCAGTCTAGACACTTATCCCTATTAGGTTTTAACTTAGAAGAACTGAAAACTCAGAATCTGGTTATCCCTATTAGGTACCGCTTTATTTGCATCATATGCATTTGACTTAGCGGGACTCGGCACAGGGGTCGGGTCTGTCTAGGACAGGTGACCTAATTTATAAAGACCAACATGTGCATCCTACGTGCTCTTTGATATTTGTTTGGGAGGCTCTTTGTGTGTTGACCGGCTTTAGGCAATTTTAAAATACGAGAGATTAATTTATTTTCAAATTTAGTTGATCATTTTGAAAGAAAAATTTATTTTTAAAATAAAGATTTTTTTTTTATATACATTAACACAATTTTTACAATCTTTATGAACTACGAGGGTCTGATTCTCACATCTTAGTGAGATACGTAGGAAGTCCTTTCCAGGATACGACCTTATCTTTTAAAGAAAAATTTTGTTCATAGATTTATTGGAAAATATTTTGAAAATATGATTATTTTTCATAATTATTTTTTCTAATTTTCAAGTCCAAATTTTTGTTTATATTTTAACAACCCTGAATCTTTAGGGATCATGAGGCTAAGATTAAAAATAATAATAATAATAATAAATAATAATAATAATAATAATTATAACAATAAAATAAGAATATATTTCAAAAGCCCGGAATCTTTAGGGATCATGAGGCTAAGTTTTTACAATATATATATATATATATATATATATATATATATATATTAATTTTAACAAGTCCTAAACCTTTAGGGTCATGAGACTGAAAATTTTATACAACTTCATACATAAAACGGTCATTATATTTTTCTTTATTTCTGAGTCCTTTTATTTTTGTACTTAGGGAATATTGTCCTCAAACATATAGATAAAATTGTCTAGAAATCTGTTATAGTAAAGTTTTTGATAGAGTCAAAAACTAATAAATTAAGTTTTACAAGTTAAGTTATAAAATCTTTTCAAAATTAATAAATTAAGTTTTGTCTAAGTCTAGATATTTATTAATTTTATGTCCCTTTCAATAGGTATAAAATGTCCCCCCCTGTTCGTGGAGAGCGTCCAAAGAGAAAGAGAGATGGGAATGTACCGGTTCAGGTTGTGGATTGTACCCCTCTGCAACTTTGGTTATGGTGGAATGCAATGGATACATTTGATTATGACGAAATACATAAGTACTTGGGTTTTTTAATGAGTATCATGAGAATCAACCCTAATAGGGAGGTGATTGATGCATTACTGAATTTCTGGGACCCAAAGAATAATGTATTCCGTTTTTCAGATTTTGAGTTGACACCTACTTTAGAAGAGATAGCAGGCTATGTTGGATATGGTGATATGCATCGGAAGAAACCTATAGCCCCAAGACTTATTTCAATAAATAAATTTTGCAAGCTCATGAACCTAAGGAACACAAAAGAAGAATCAATGAAAAAAGGTTGGGTTTCCTTGCAGTTTTTGTATGACAGATACGGAAGGCAAGAGGGGTTTCAGAAGTACGGTAAAAAACTTTGTAATAAGGGAAGTTTTGAGACTTGGAAAGTTCACAGACGATTTGCATTCATGGTAGCCTTTTTGGGCACTATGGTCTTCCCAAGAAGAGAAGAAAAAATTAATATTCGTTTAACTGGAGTGGTACAGATGCTGATTAAGAAAGATTACACCATGATACCAATGATCCTAGCTGATATTTACCGTGCTCTGACTGTTTGTCAGAAAGAAAAAAGTTTTTTCGAGGGATGTAATATCTTGTTACAGATGTGGATTGTAGAGCATCTTTATCAACGTCCTACATTGACAAGGTTCAATCCCGAGCGATTCAATCGAATCAACGATTACGAGGAAAGGATGGAGAAATATAAATGTCCAAAAGAAATTGGAGATTGGGTTAAACTTTTTCGTTCTTTGACAACAGATAAAATCACTTGGAATCTCCATTGGTTCCCTTGGAGGCAAGTCATACATAATTCTGTCATCCGTCCGTTCTTGTTATTAATGGGTATTAGAGGTGTTCAACCGTATGTTCCATTGAGAGTTCTACGTCAGCTAGGCAGGCGTCAAATAATTCCCATAACGGAAGACATGGCTGAGTTCGTATTTGAGGTCAGACCAGAGATTTCACTTCCAGAAGATTTGGCCCAGCAAATTTGGGAGGGTCGCCGTATTATGGGAATCGAAACGATGGTCATAGAGCGTGAGAAAGGAGAAGTGCACCCAGATTATCGGGAATGGTTTGAAGAACAGTCGAGTCCTCTAGTCAGACCAGAAAAATCGGTTAAAGGACCTATAGATCAGGAAGCTGCAATCAGGATAGGAATTGAAAGAGCCATGCGAGAACATCATGAAGCCAACCAAATTTTGAGAGAAGAATTAGAGCATGCCAGGGCAAAAATAGACGAACAACAAAGGGAATTCTCTGAAGAGAAAGCTAAATCAGCAGCTATTGAGGTTGGACTTCGGGGACAAATCAAGTTTGCTACCACTAGAGGGTCACACGTTGCAGAACTTATCGCATCTCGCCGACAACAACTTCAAGAAGTTGAAAAGAATATGCAAGAAGAATTTGATCGAGAGAGATCTCAATGGATTTGTGAAAGGGGAATATTACGAGAACAGTTGGAGGTTGTTTCCGCTCGTGAACAACGTGCAAGAGAGATGGTTGATTTCCGAGATTAACAGGCTCAGGAATGGGATCAGGCTTTCAGTTCTCTTCGAGTGAAGGTCCACCGTGTAGCACAGGATACTGCCAGAATGGGCTTAGATTATTAGCAGCTGGATTGTGAGGATTTTTTGGCACAAGTACCTGCTTTCGCACAGCGACTCACTACTTCATTGGAGGACATATATTTGAGTTTGGGAGGACATATTAAATCGAAATCTCCTTGAAAGGATCGTTGTTTTCTTTGTCATAGTTTTTTCATTTTCAGTTTTAAAAAATTTTCTTGTTTAGATATTATTTCTTTTAGTTTTCAGATGTCAGTTAGTAGGTTTTATTTTAGGAGTTGGGTCAGTTATTTTATCGTAGAATGTAATGAAGTTGACCGTTTATTTCTATATATATTACATATGTTTTACTTCACTTTATTTATTTTCTTCAATAATAATATTAAAAAAAAACAATTTTGTTAAATTACACCCGAACTACGCAAGATCTGATTCATGTCCTAACATGATACGTAGGCGACCCTCCAAAGGGTTCGATCATAACTTTTGAAAATATGCCTAGAAAAGCCGGGATGAAACACAAAGCTTCCATGATAGGTTGGGAAATGCATATAAAAACATGACATATAACGTGACATTTTAATGTGTTAAATATATAACACTCACCCGTTTGCTACTTGTTAACAGAAAGATAAAATAATTGGTGGTTGGTTTGTGGTTTAAACTGGCAACACATCCGTATAACACCAGATACAAGGGTAAAAGAAGAATGATCCGCAGAGAAGATATAGGGTCTGATAGTGAAGAAGAGCAGAATCAGTTGATTTCGCAGAAAGTAACGTCAATGGAAGAAATAAAGGCATTAAAACAACAGATGGCGGAGATGTACCAAGCTTGGTTGAATGGACAAGCCCCGCCTTCTTCAATCCCCGGACTTTCAACTTCGAATGATCCAAATTCTGACCCAGCTCAAACTAGTGATCCATTTTACCCACCAGGATTTGGCCGATTTGCTAATATGTCTGGAGTTGCTGGTACTTCTACCGTGCACCCACCAAATCCATCGGTTGCAAATAACCCACTCTTTACTTTTGTAGCGCCAGCTACTGCGGGTGTTCAATCGATAATACCAAAAGATATGGGAAAACCAAATCATGATATGTTATATCCTCCTGAAATGACTTTTAAGTCACAAAATCCACATTATCATGTTCATCAACGTGATACTCCTATCGTGATTGAGAAAATTGCTAAGAATGAGGAACAGGAGGAGATGGCTAGAAAAGTTAGAAGCCTGGAACAAAGTATGAGAAATATGCAAGGAGTAGGTGGACCAAAAAGTGTTCCGTACAAGGATTTATGTATGTTTCCTGATGTCCATTTACCGATAGGGTTCAAAATGCCAAAATTTGACAAATATGAAGGACACGGCGATCCTGTAGCTCATTTGAAAAAGTTTTGCAATCAATTAAGGGGAGCAGGAGGAAAAGAAGAATTATTGATGGCGTACTTTGGAGAAAGCCTTACAGGGATAGCTTCTGAATGGTTCATTGACCAAGACATTTCCCGTTGGCACGTGTGGGATGACATGGCTCGAGATTTCATTCAACAATTTCAGTATAACATTGAGATAGTTCCAGATCGCACTACGCTTGCTAACATGCGAAAAAAGATGACCGAAAGTTTTCGAGAATATGCCGTCAGATGGAGAGAGCAGGCTTCAAGAGTTAGACCATCGATAAAAGAATCTGAAATGATTGATATTTTTCTGCAAGCACAAGAACCTGATTATTTTCATCATTTGCTTTCTACTATCGGAAGCACATTTGCAGAAGTTATCAAAGTTGGAGAGATGGTAGAAAACGGAATCAAATCAGGAAAGATCATCAGCCAGGCCGCTTTGAAAGTAACAACACAGTCAATTCAAAGTGGTACAGGAAGTTTTGGGGGAAAGAAAAGAAAAGAGGATGTAGCAACTGTCATGGCAGGTCCACGACAAAATTGGAGAGGTGCGCGTCAACCATACGAGCAGAATCCATTATATTTTGTTCCATCTCCCCAATATCCTATTTATAATACACAATCCTATGCTCGAGGTCCTTCTTACCCGCAGTGGCGTACACCAGCAATCCAAAATCATCCAATTGCCTCGCAAGTTCAAAGAGGTCCTCCGAGGTCAAATTTTCGGCCTAGAGCAGAATTCAAAAGGGATAACATGGTAAAAGATAATTTCACTCCTATTGGAATATCTTACACTAGTTTATTTCATAGACTGAGAAAAATGAATGTTCTAAACCCAATTGAGAAAAGGATCCCGAATCCTCCTCCGAAGAATTTGGACTATTCTAGAAGATGGGAATACTGTTCTGATGCCCCAGGGCACGACACAGAGAAATGTTGGTATCTGAAAAGAACCATTCAAGAGTTGATTAATACCCAATAGATTATGGTAGAAAGTCCAGGCGCTCCAAATGTCAATCAAAATCCACTGCCAGATCATAATGAAACAAATATTCTCGATGTGATACTCAGTGGTGAAGACACTACGATTCCCTTTAAACCGATCATTAAAATTAAAACTGATTCGGAAAAATCAGCAAATATTGTAGATTTAACGAAAGAAAAACCTGCAGAAGCAGAGGTGGTGATAGCAAAACCCGAATCATCGAATGATCCCTTGGCGATGGGGAAAGAGATTTCAGAAAATATTGGGTCAAGTCAAATAAAGCCGAAACTCATTATTCATGGAAGATCCAATAAGCCTCTTTTAATCATAAAAGGAGCTCCTGTAGTTCCTACTGTTATTAAACCAGTGTCACAGCTGCCTATGGTTGATACCAAGGCAGTCCCTTGGAATTATAATCGCGTTGTTGTGATGCACAAGGGGAAAGAAGTGATTGAAGATGTAGATGAAGTAGGAGGATTAACTCGATCTGGAAGATGTTATGTTCCCGTAGAGTTAAGAAAGAATAAACAAGGCGGTGAAGAACGAATGACAGTCAAGAAGCCTGTCACTGATGAAGAAGCTGAAGAGTTCTTAAAGAAAATGAAATTGCCAGAATATTCTGTCATAGAACAGTTGAAGAAGACACCAGCACAGATTTCTTTGTTGTCTTTGTTGATACATTCAGAGGAACACCGCAAGGTTGTAATGAAGATTCTTAATGAAGCATGTGTTTCTAGTGGGATTAGAGTAAATCAGCTGGAAAAAGTTGTTGGAAGGATCGTTGAAGCAAATAAAATTGCTTTTTTAGATGATGAACTGCCTATAGAAGGTACGGAGCATAACAAAGGTCTGTACATTTCTGTGAAATACGAACATTCCATCATCACTCGAGTGTTAATTGATGGAGGATCAGGCGCTAACATTTGTCCTATGTCAACTTTATAAAAGTTGAATATTAATGTGGAAAGAATCCGACCTAACAATGTGTGCGTCAAAGGTTTTGACGGATCAAAAACTGATGCCATTGGTGAAATAGAACTTATATTGACAATTGGGCCTGTGGATTTTGCTATGGATTTTCAAGTACTGAACCTTGATGCTTCATATAATATGTTATTGGGAAGGCCACGGATTCATAGGGCTAAAGCAGTCGCATCAACGTTGCATCAAATGGTCAAATTCGAATATGACAGGCAAGAGATAGTGGTTCATGGTGAAGGAGACTTATCAATGTATAAAGACTACTCTGTTTCTTCCATCGAAACAAATACTGCCAATGTGTTAATTCATCAAGCTTCTGAGGTAGTGGCTGTTGAGCATATCCTCGAGGGGAATCTCATCGCAAGACCACAATTGTTCTCTGCCTCTGTCATGGTAGTGAATGAAATGTTGAAGCATGGTTTTGAACCAGGAAAAGGTCTAGGGATGTTTTTGCAAGGCATAGTTCATCCGGTAAACCTCTATGAGAACTTTGGTACTTTTGGTTTGGGATACGAGCCTACTGCTGAAGATATAAAGAAGGCTAAAAAGCGTAAGAAAGAGTCATGGTCACTTACCAAGCCGATACCGCCACTTCATGAGTCTTTTATAAAATTCAGTGTTGTTGGATCCTCCAAGTTACCCGATGCAAAATCAATGGATGATGATGATACAAAGTTGATTGATCTTTTTCAGAATATGTTCATTGAAGCAGATATGGTTGAAATTGGGGAAGGTACCAGTAATGCAGATGTGCAGTTTGTTGGCCCTGATGTCCGGCTTAACAATTGGGAGGCCACTCCTCTCCCTATTATAAAAGAGTCTTGGTAGTTTGTTTGTTTTCTTACAGTCTTAGTAGTTTGTTTGTTTTCTTACAGTTAGTAGTTTGTTTGTTTTTACTTCTGTAATTTAAATTATTCTAGGATTATAATTCAGAACTTTTATGTTAGGTTAAAACCTTTCTATCTATGTTTCTAATTAAGCGCAGTTTCCCTTTGTTTTATTTTAAGTCTGATTTTTATTTATTTTTTATCATACAGTTCTTTCTATGCTGATTCTAATGATATGACATGCATGAAGAATTGTTCACCAGAGTTAAAAAACCAATCTAATTTTGAAATAATGAATAAGGAGGTTGAATACGATGAAGAAGAAGCATTTGAGGATATAAACAAAGATTTCAAACAGTTTGAGAATAAGACAAATCCCAATTTGGAAGAAACTGAGGTGATCAATTTGGGAGATCATGAAAATATTAGGGAGACTAAGATAAGTGTACATGTTCAACCACAACAAAAGAAAGCTATAATTGAAGCGTTGCATGAGTATAAAGACATCTTTGCGTGGTCTTATGATGATATGCCCGGTTTAAGCACTGATTTGGTAGTTCACAAGTTGCCAATTGATCCTGCTTTTCCTCCTGTCAAGCAAAAGTTAAGAAAATTCAAAACTGACATGAGTGTAAGAATTAAAGAGGAAATCATGAAGCAACTTGAGGCTAAAGTCATTCGAGTGGCCCAGTACCCTATTTGGTTGGCAAATATTGTCCCTGTTCCAAAGAAGGACGGCAAAGTTCGGATGTGTGTTGATTATCGTGATTTAAACAAAGCAAGTCCGAAAGATAATTTTCCACTTTCCAATATTCATATTTTATTGGATAATTGTGCCAAACATGATCTTGCTTCTTTTGTGGATTGTTATGCGGGGTATCACCAGATCATTATGGATCCAGAAGATGAGGAAAAGACATCATTTATTACTCCATGGGGAACATATTGTTATAGAGTTATGCCTTTTGGATTAAAGAATGTTGGGGCAACTTACATGAGGGCAATGACCACAATGTTTCATGACATGATGCACAAAGAAATTGAAGTTTATGTGGATGATGTGATCATTAAGTCGAGAGAGAAATCTGATCATATCAAAGATTTGATAAAATTCTTTGAAAGGCTTCGGAGGTATGATCTCAAACTTAATCCAGCAAAATGTGTATTTGGAGTTCCTTCAGGGAAACTTTTCGGTTTTATAGTCAGTCGACGTGGCATTGAGTTAGATCCTTCAAAAATAAAAGCTATCCAAGATTTACCTCCACCGAAAAATAAAATGGAGGTGATGAGTTTACTTGGAAGGTTGAATTATATCAGTAGATTCATTGCTCAGCTTACGACAACTTGTGAGCCAATATTCAAGTTGTTGAAGAAGAATGTTAAAGTTGAATGGACTGAAGAATGTCAAGAGGCATTTGACAGAATTAAGAGACACTTGTCGAATCCGCCTATTTTGGTTCCTCCAGAGCCAGGCCGACCTTTGATATTATACATGTCTGTTTTAGATAATTCTTTTGGCTGTGTATTGGGTCAACATGATGTCACAGGAAGAAAAGAACAAGCCATCTACTACCTCAGCAAAAAGTTTACCACTTATGAAGCTAAGTACACTCTTCTTGAGAAAACGTGCTGCGCCTTAACTTGGGTAGCCCAAAAGCTGAAACATTACTTGTCATCTTATTCTACTTACCTCATATCTCGTATGGATCCTTTAAAGTACATCTTTCAGAAGCCTATGCCCACAGGCAGACTCGCAAAATGACAGATGTTGCTTACAGAGTTTGATATTGTTTATGTGACACGAACTGCAATGAAAGATCAAGCCTTGGTGCATCATTTGGCTGAAAATCCTATTGATGAGGAGTATGAGCCATTGAAGACTTATTTTCCAGATGAAGAGGTATTGTATGCTGATGAGTTTGTTTCAGAAGATTGTCATTCAGGCTGGAAGTTGTTCTTTGATGGAGCTACTAATATAAAAGGAGTGGGGATATGAGCGGTTCTTATTTCTGAATCAGGACAATATTATCCCATAACAGCCCACCTTCGATTCTACTGTACCAATAATATGGCAGAATACGAAGCTTGCATTCTAGGTTTGAGATTAGCCATTGGCATGGGGGTCCAAGAATTGTTGGTATTAGGAGATTCAAATTTATTAGTCTACCAAATCCAAGGAGATTGGGAGACTCGTGATTCGAAACTCCTACCGTATAGAAGTTGTTTGCAAGATCTTTGTCAACGATTTGTATTAGTGAAGTTCAAACACATTCCCAGAGCTCATAATGAGATTGTTGATGCTTTGGCAACCTTATCTCCTATGCTTTAACATTCCGATAAAACTTATATTGACCCTTTGCATATACAGATTCATGATCAACATGCATATTGTAATGTGGTTGAAGAAGAATTTGATGGGGAGCCTTGGTTCTATGATATCAAAGAATATATTCAGACTGGAAAGTATCCTGTACATGCTGATGGTAATAAAAAGAGAACCATTCGACGTTTGTCTAGTGAATTTTTCTTAAGTGGAGGAATCTTGTATAAAAGGACTCCTGATTTGGGACTTTTGAGATGTGTAAATTCTAAAGAAGCTTCAAAAATCATGACTAAAGTACATTTTGGTATTTGTGGACCACACATGAGTGGATATGTTTTGGCAAAGAAAATACTCCGAGCCGGTTATTATTGGCTCACCATGGAGCGAGATTCCATAAACTTCGTTCGTAAATGTCATAAATGTCAGGTACATGGAGACTTAATACATTCCCCTCCATCCGAGTTGCATACAATGACTGCTCCATGGCCTTTTATGGCTTGAGGAATGGACGTAATTGAACCAATTGAACCAAAGGCCTCGAATGGACATAGGTTCATCTTGGTAGCCATTGATTATTTCACGAAATGGGTAGAAGCAGTGACTTTCAAGTCAGTGACCAAGAAAGTTGTGGTTGATTTTATTCACTCCAACATCATTTGCCGTTTCGGCATTCCAAAGATAATTGTCACGGATAATGCCGCGAATCTCAATAGCCATCTGATGCAAGAAGTGTGCCAGAAATTTAAGATTATGCATCGAAATTCAACTCCTTATCGTCTAAAGGCGAATGGAGCTGTTGAAGCTGCCAATAAGAACTTAAAGAAAATACTCCGTAAGATGGTACAAGGTTCCCGACAATGGCATGAAAAGTTACCGTTTGCTTTGTTGGGTTATCGTACTACAGTTCAGACTTCAATTGGTGCAACTCCTTACTTGTTAGTGTATGGAACTTAAGCAGTTATACCTGCAGAAATTGAGATTCCATCTCTTCGAGTAGTTGTGGAAGCTGAAATTGATGAAGACCAATGGGTCACGACTCGTTTGGAGCAATTAAGCTTGATTGATGAAAAAAGATTGGAGTCAGTATGTCACGGACAACTATATCAGAAGAGAATGGCACGAGCATATAATAAAAAGGTGCGCCACAGACATTTTGAAGTTGGTCAGTTAGTACTAAGACGCATCCTTCCTCATCAGATTGAGGCCAAAGGCAAATTTTCTCCTAATTGGCATGGGCCATTCATAGTAAAGAAAGTGTTACCTAATGGCGCGTTATATCTGATTGATGTAGAAGGAAAAATGGAAGGAATGTCGGTCAATGCTGATGCAGTTAAAAGATATTATGTATGATATTCATATACAATTATGTTATGTATGTTTTGTACTTATATTTTTAAAGATTGAAATGATGAAGGCATTTTGTTCTGCTATCTGAATAATATATAAACCTTTGCTTACCCATTTGAGCCTTTATTTTTCTTCGAACCCCTCTTTTGGAATCAAAATAAAAGGTGTGTTAAAAAAAATAAAAAAAAATCAAATCAGTCAAAAATTCAAAATTAAAAAAAAATGATGTTTCATGAACTACGTTTGACCTGATTCTTGCTATGAAAAGATACGTAGGCAGCCCTACTCCGGGGTTTGGTCTAACCAGAAGAAAATTTAAATTACCCAGAATGAAATGAAACTGGGGCAAAATTTATTTTCTTAAAAGGATAGATTCCAAAAGTTGTATGTTTCACCCAATGTTATAAATTTTTTGAGACTCATGCCTACCTTTCTTTCTAACCCTATCCAAAAGCCAAGTTACAACCAAAGAAAGACCTTCGGATTAATCTTTGAGAATGTCAAGGCTAAACATATTATGAGTGCATGATATTTCATATTTTGGATGTTTATTAAATAAAAAAAAAGTGATGAAAAAATAAAAATGAGAGAGTCTTATTGGTGAAAACCCTTTCGGGCACCGTAAGACGACTGTGAGCTAAGGCAGGAATAAAAGGAGATAGACTCGTTGGCAAAACCCATTAAGGTGCCACTAGTTTAAGAAAGATTGTTATCAAGAAGGAACAAATTCAAGATGGGCTTAATTTAAAGCTCAATATGTGGACAAAAGTTGTAATGATTGGTATGGGTAGATCTGGTTGTTTTATTCAAAATGCATGTCATAATCACCAGAATCGACTTCCACATTCAGATAAGTTTTCTCTTTGTTTTGGAAAAGAGATATCTATTGTCTTTTTATTTTGTTTTCTTTTTATTTTTGATTGTTGTGTCTTTGTCATCAAACAAAAATCTTTGTTGTCTTTTGAGTCAAATTCACATCAGGTCGAGTCAGAAAAGATTTCAAACTCACTACCAACTCCTTTAAGGGTACAAAGCAAGACAAAGGGTCGATCTACAGAGACAACATTTCAAAGTAAAAGTAAGAAATATGATTTGAGTCGAGGATCTCAGTAGTCAGAATTCTGATTCAGAAATATGATAATTCAAAGAAGATTATCATGGATTGGAAAGGAGTTGAGCATGGCAAGTGCGAGAGCGGCCACTTCAAAAGCCAAAAGCCACAAACTAACCACCACATGTTTTAAAACTCACAATTTTTCCTTGTTTGGAACAAAGATGAAATAATGTTTTCAGCTAAAGGATGTAATTTTGACACTTCATTCAATGCAAGAAGCACGATTACAACGTCCGATACTGGATCTCGGTCATGATAAACTTTATTCTTTGCGAGATATATTAAGACCCAGTAACACATAAATTTTTTCAGTACAAACTGGGGCAAAATTTTATGTGTGTTATATGGAATTTATTTTATGCACAGGACCCTCCTGAAGAATGGGAATCTGTTTTATGCTCAGGACCCTCCTGAAGAATGAGAATCTATTTTATGCTCAGGACCCTCCTGAATAATGGGAATTTATTTTATGCTCAGGACTCTCCTGAAGAATGGAAATTTATTTTTATGCTCAAGACCCCCCTAAAGAATGGAAATTTATTTTATATACAGAACCCTCTTGAAGAATAGGATGTTATTTTTCTATTTCACTATTTGCTTTGAGTTCAGGAGCCCGCCTGAAGAACAGGGTGAAAAAGTTGCAAGTCAAGAGCCCGCCTGAAGAACAGGGTGAAGAATTGTAAGTCCAGGAGCCCGCCTGAAGAATAGGGTGAAAAAGTTGCAAGTCAGGAGCCCGCCTGAAAAACAGGGTGAAAAAGTTGCAAGTCAGGAGCCCGCCTGAAGAACAGGGTGAAGAATTGTAAGTCCAGGAGCCCGCCTGAAGAACAGGGTGAAAAAGTTGCAAGTCAGGAGCCCGCCTGAAGAACAGGGTAAAAAAGTTGCAAGTCAGGAGCCCGCCTGAAGAACAGGGTGAAGAATTGTAAGTCCAGGAGCCCACCTGAAGAACAGGGTGAAGAAAAAGAAAGTTCAGGAGCCCGCCTGAAGAACAGGGTGAAGAAATTATAAATCCAGGAGCCCGCCTGAAGAACAGGGTGAAGAAAAAGAAAGTTCAGGAGCCCGCCTGAAGAATAGGGTAAATTTTCAAGTTCAAGTCAAGAAGATTTGAATCAAGAGATTACAATTTTTACTTGTATTTTTCCATTTTTGATTTTTATTAGTCAGTTGAATGTAAAAGCAGAAGTTGTCAACCGGAAACTCGACGGAATCTCACTCGACTTTCACTTTTTCTCTCACCAAAATACCTTTTGAACTACTCATGACCTGATTCCCTTGTAACCCGGGATAGGTAGGATGTTCAAAAACAGGACTCGGTCATATTTGTCTTTTTATTTTTATTTTTATTTTTATTCTTACCTTTCAAATAATTGGAGAGTCAAAAATCATATCTTGTCTACTTCTTTGTATGAAAACTCTTCGAGATTTCACACAAAGAGGGGCAAAAATGTAGACACGTGATTTTTGATCCTCCCTAAATTTTAACTTGTTTATCGATACTAAATATTTATATTTATATTTAGTCATATATTATTTTGACTATTATTTTATTTTAATATAATATAAATAATTAAATGAATTTAATTTTAGGATATTATTCTGTTTTTTTTATAAAAAAAAAACAATAGTTTTGTACTATCTTAATTATATAATTTATTTTTGACTATTTTTAGATTGTTATTGTATTTTTTTTATTTATTTTTTTAAATATAAAAATTAATTAATCATTATTATTATTATTATTATTTTATTTATTACTATTATCTATTTATTTATTTATTAATTATTTTTCATTATTAAAAAAAAAAATGGAAAATGAAAAATCTTAAAACCTGCCCTAACCCCCCACATTCCCCATTTCCCCTCAACACCTCCCCACATCCCCACAACTACTCACCCACATCAGAAACTACACATGCACACATGCACAATATATATATATTACAAGAGCCAACAACAAAGAAAAAAAAAAAGAGAACACGAAAAGAAACCAAAAAAAAAAAGAATAGAAAGTTAAATCAAAAAGAAAACAACAAGAGAAAAAAAAATATACAAAAAAGAAAGGAGAGGAAAAAGAGTTTGGATTTAGAGTTCGGAGTTTCGTTTGAGTTTCTGGTAGTGGTGCTTCTTTATTCGAATCAATATATCAAACAGGTTTTTGTCAAATCTTTGCTACTTATTTTTATAAGTTTCGTTATGAATTGAAATATGAATAAAGTTATTTCAAGGGTTGTTTCATATAATTTAGTATGTACAATTTATTATTTATATGTAGTTTGAACTTTACATCTTTATTTGTTATCCATTTGTTTGTATCTTTGGAATGAAGTTAAACTTATTAACGTTAAAAGACATAAAGTTACGTTTAGTTGACACGCAATTAGCGATTAAGTTTGTGATATAAATTAATTCGTGACTCATACATTTATGCATGCATGCAAAAAAAAAAAAAAAAAAAAACTTGGAAAAAAAACTTGGAAAAAAAAAAAGGACCGAAAACAAGAAACAGTGAGTGAAAACAAGAAATAGTGAGAAAACCAAAAAAGAAAGAAAAGAAAGGTGTTCCAAATAGTTGAGCCGGGTTCCCTTTTGAGTTTCCGATGACGATATTCTTTTTTTTTCGGTTTTAATTCATCACACAGGTTCATATCAAATTTCGTATTATTTATTTTATAAGTTTTTGTTATAAATCAAATTGTGAATGAATTTATTTCAATGGCTTCTTCTATTATTTAGTATGTTTAATTTATTATTATTTTTTGCAATTCATGCTTTATGTCTTTATTTGTAATTCATATGTTGTTTTCGAAATAATGTTAGTTAGATTGATTTTGAATTTTAAATGAAATGATCTTTAAAGTTATTTGTGTTTTAATATGTAAAATTGTGTTAATTGACATGCATTTAGTGTGTAGTTATGTTAAAGATCACAATTAATGATTCATGAATGCATGCATGTAAGAACCAAAAAAAAAAATAAAAAAAAAATGAAATGAAAACATAACATGTTAAGAATAAAGGTTTTTTTTTGTTTTCTTTCCTTTCATGGATTTAGAGTAATAATTTGTAGTATTCTTTAAAAAAAAAAAAAAAAAAAAACGACCAAGAGAGTTAAAAACAAAAGAACGGAATTTTGAGAAATTAAAAAAAAAAAGGATCAAAAACAAAAAACAAAAAAAAAGCAAAAAAAGCAGTAGTATAACTAAAAAAAAAAAAAAAAAAAAAACTTGCATGATTATATATATATATATATTTCATGTTAGTTTAGTTATGAAAATTTTGTTAAATGTAACACGTGATCATTTTTTTTTTCCTTCTTTGTTGTTAATTTCGTTATGATAATTTTGTTAAATATAACTTTATTAATTAACTTTATCATGTGATTATGTTATTTTGCTTTTCATTAGTTTTGTTTAGCCAATATATAATTTTGTTCACCAATCATAAGATTAATCTGTTTAGGAAGCTTTATTTATATAGATATATAATATCCATAATTCATAAAGGAAAAGAAAAGAGAGGAAAAACCTATTTAGCAAGGGAGAAAGACGAGTTGCAGATTAATTTCAAAACTCGTTGCAAAATAAAGAGTGAAAAAGGATCAAATGAATAAGATAAAATGATCTCGAATTTTCAAGAAATGAAGTAAATGCTTTTATATGCTAGATAAGTTTTCACGTTTAATAAATTTTGTTTTGATGAAGAATGCGGCGTATGCATCTTTCTGAGATGTTTTAAAAATAATTCGAGGATGCAATAAAAGCGAACCTAGGCCCAAACATAACTCATAAAAATAGTTTAAGTCAAGATAAGTCAATAAAAGCGACCGTGCTAGAATCACGGGACTCGAGGGGTGCCTTACACCTTCCCCTCGGTCAATAGAATTTCTTACTCGGTCTTCTGTTTTCGCAGACCAAATAAGAATCATTTCCTTTTGATTAAGGATTCAAAAAGGTGACTTGGAACACCATAACTCAATTCCAAGTGGCGACTCTGAAAAAGTGATAAAAATTAATCCCTATTCAATACCGTCACTTTAATTGGAAAAACCCTTCGACTCGATCCCTTCGAGCGGAAAAAGGGGTGTGACAAGCACACCCTGCCAAGGTTCAGAAAATTTTCTTTAAACAGAAACAAATTAAAATCAGATCTTATATCATTTATTAAACTTAAAATAAATTTTAATTGAATTGACATATTTGAATTTAATTTATATCTTAATTATTAAGTACAAACGTTGATTTAAAATTTTATTTGTAAAATAATTTTAAAAAATAAAATCACATTTAATATAAAAATATAATAGTCAAAAATTCAATAATTTTGGAATTGAAATTGTCATGTTATTAGATTTTGTTACATCTGGCTAAAATATTAACTTCCATTTTTTAGATGAATTAGTCATTATTTTTTTGTTTATTTATTTATATTCTTAAAAATATTTCAAAAACTAGAAGTTAGTTTAATTTTTTTACATAAAAGTATTTTTTAATTGTAAAAATAAGATAATTAAAAAAAGCATTCGAATTATAATATAAATTGATTGAATTTGATTTGAAAAATAAACATACATTTATTCTAAAAAGATATTTTGACTTTACATCTTTTTAATTTTAAAAAAAACAAAACAAAGAGATACTACAATAAAATATTATTCTATAAAAGACTAATAAACTAAACAAAACTAACTCATGCCCGTCCAATACCACATTCCCGCACCCTCACCCACCCCTTCCAAGTTCCAACTAACTTTTTTTTTTTTTTTGTTGGCAACTGATATTATATTAAAATATAACCGTCCATAGATTACAGAGAGGTACTTTGTGGCGGAGCCACGATACAAACGGTGACAGTAATAGTTACTTTTCTACCTAAACTATTACAAGCACTATTATACAAAGCCTCTGCCCTTATTTTATTTCTGACCCATTTGATAGTTGGTCCTCCAAATATGTCTGCTTGCAAAATATCCTTCCAACTAACTCACATATACACGAACACTATACTTTTTCAAATCACTATTTTAATCATTTTATATTTTTAAAATTTAAATATGTAACTAATCTTATCCCTATAAAACTATCTTAATGATCACACACATCTTCTTGAAGAACTATTTTTTTCAGACTCTTATTCTTTCAGACTCTTATTCTTCCATCTTTCTTCATCCACTTAAACATGGGAACACTTTTGCTTCTCATTCTCATGCTACTCTTTAGGATTTCTTTCATAATGATTTCTTTATTTTTGATAATGAATCTTCATGATTTTAAGTTACGATTTTTACATAATGTTGATTGCGTACATATGATGAACTCATCAATTATAAGCAATGCAGGTTGAAAGTTTGAGTTGTACAATAATCATATCGTGATTATTCACATATTTTATTCTTTGTTTCATTGATTGTCTAAGATAAGAAGGCATGCAATTTTTTAAAAAATATTTATTCTTTTAATTATTTGTTTTAAAGTTCTTTATTGATTTATGTTATGGCGGATATGCTATTTTTTTATTTTTTTAAAAGTTCATTTCGCAAATGCTACTCTTTTGATATATAGTTTAGGCTGAAATTTCTATGCTATGCTATTGCTCCTAAGAGAAAATAAATACGACATCAAAAAAAAAAAATTCTAACTTTCTTTTGATTGATAAGAAGCCAAAAGTTAGAAACAAACTTTCGAATGACACTGAAATTAATATATGAGATAGCAAGAAGAAGAAGAATAGTTCGAAAGAAGAAGAAGAAGAAGAGTTCGAAAGAAGAAGAAGAAGAATTCGGAGATGAAAGCAGAAGAAGAATTTGAAAACGGACAAAATCTATTTATTCAACGTACTGTAATAAATGCATCCTTGGTTATTTTGAGTGTATCATTTCATGGTTAGAATTGATAAAAAAAAATTACTTCTTAATTATTCTTAATTATCGATTTTTATATGATATAATTTATATAAGAGTAAATACATAATTACCCCCTGATGTTGGTCGAGATTTTCAAAAAGACACATAAACTTTGAATTCGACCTATTACCCCACGATTGTTACTTAATCCGTTGCAAATGCATCATTTTTCGCTGAATCTCAGTCACAACAAAGAGAGTGAACACATGCACCAATCAGGTGCTGCCACGTGTTAAATGTATTTAATTTTATATTTTATTTTATTTTTAATAAATTTTTTTATTTATTTAATTTATCACCCCATCCCACCCCTTCTTCCCCCACCCCCCGTGTCCAGCAACCTCCCCTTACCCCTCCACCCCGCGTCCATCTCCATTAAAATGGAGCTTAAAGCTCCTGTACAATCTCCATTTAAATGGAGCTTTAAGCTCCATTTTTTTTATTTATGACCCCACCCCACCCCTTACTCCCATCCCCACTCCATCCAACATCTCCCTCCGCCATCCCCGATCCAGTTTTCTCCATTAAAATCAAGCTTAAAGCTCCATTAAAATGGAGATTGTACATCAACTTTCCTTTTTAAAATTATGGTAACGATGATGTTGTTTTTGTTGATTTAATTGATGTTGGTGCTGCTGTAATTGATGTTGTTGTTG
The DNA here is from genome assembly GCA_030864215.1 of Capsicum pubescens. Taxonomy (NCBI): domain Eukaryota; kingdom Viridiplantae; phylum Streptophyta; class Magnoliopsida; order Solanales; family Solanaceae; genus Capsicum; species Capsicum pubescens. The sequence goes on along the minus strand of CM061539.1, from coordinate 195,334,940 downwards.
TTGTAATTGATGATGGTGTTGTTGTAATTGATGTTGTTGTCGAGTTATGGTGATGAAGAAGAAGTTGGGAAAGAAGACAATGGTGGATAGATGGGTTTATGAAATAATTTTAAAAAATAAATAAATATCATTTTTTTCTTTTTAAAAAAATATAAATTATATATTAATTATTTACACGTGACAACTTTTATTTGGTCAAAAAAGTTAAATTTGAGTCCTTTCACGCGCCTGAAACGCGTGTATACACGCAGAGGTCCAAGATGATGTATTTGCAACGGAATAAAGAAGAATCGTGGGTAATAGGTCGAATTCAAAGTTTAGGTGTCTTTTTGAAAATCCCGGCCAACATCAGGGGGTAATTATGTATTTACTCTTTATATAACTTAAAATCACAGGTTCACAATTCAGTTTCAAGACCAGTTTTTGTTGTCTTCACAAAATACTCCCAAGAGTAGGGGTGTCAAATGGGTCGGGCCGACCCGACCCGATTATCTAACCCGGCCCGGTAAGTCCTAGGGCTTTAGGGTTCCGGGTCCCGGGCCGGTTATTTTGTTAAAATGGGTCCGGTTATCCCGGCCCGGACCAGGCCCGGTCCAGGCCCGTCGGTTAACCGGCCCGGCTCGGCCCGAAAAATTAAAAAAAAAAAATAATTGAATTTTGGGCCAAACTAGCCGTTGGCCCAACGGCTATATAGCCGTTTTTGGGTCCAAACGGCTAGTTTGGGCCCATTTAGTAAAAAAAAAAAACTTTAAAAAATATTTTTTAATCCCCAAAAAAAATCTATAAATACCCTACAACTTCAAATCATTTTTCACACAATTTTTCACTCTCTCAAATCTCAATTCTCAAATATTCAATATATTTAATTTCTTAAAGTGTTCACTTTAATTTTTTAATTTTTCGTTTACAAAGTACGAGCGGAAGTTTCTAAAGTCGCAATCTTCGGATACTTCCAAAATTTGGTATTGTCGTTCCATCTCTTACGTTTAATTTTTATTTATTGTATTAATTTTTTAATATTTAATTTTATTATATTTGTGTATTTTGAATATTTTTAGTTTAATTTAATTTATATTATGGATAAATTAAAAAACCTCGCTACTAAAGGTGTTAAATTTTTTTGTCCCGGAAGCGGTAGTAAAAAGCGAATTACTAGCGGTAGAGGTAGTTCAAGTAGCAAATATACCCGTGTGCCTTCGCCTCCGGTACCGCTTGGTACACCTTTTGAGGAAGAAATAGATGTAGGTGCTCACGATATGGATTATGTAGAAGCTCAGGAAAATTACGGTATAGAAGAAGAAAATGAAGTAGATGCGGTTAATTTAGACGAAGATAATGAAAATATTGTTGAAACACCCGCAGTAGGAGATGCTAACGTTAGATCTGAATCAGTTAATCTCCCTTCCCGTCCTCCCAGTGCCCCAAAACCTCGTAAAAAAACTAGTATTGCATGACAATTTTTTGAACGTATATCAAATATTGAGGTGCAGTGCAATATTTGTCAACAAATATATAAGCATAGAAGTGGAGGCAAGCAAGGGGGTACGGGTACGTTAATGAGACATATAGCTGAAGATCACAAAAGAGAGTTAAATATTGCAAAAGGTGGTGGAGATGTTGGTGGGTCAACACAAACTAGAATGGACCCAGCAACCGGTCAAGTATCGAAAAAGTATAATAAATTGAGGGACAGGGAAGAAATAGCTAAAATGGTAGCTGTGGGTTGTTTGTCTTTTAGTTTTCCTTCTTCTGATGCTTTTATTCGTTATATACAAGCAATTTATAATCATATGTTTAATGGTATTCCTAGAACTACTTGTCGGTCTGATATTTTTAGACTCCATTCACAATATTGTTTTTATTTATCAACATTGTTAAAAAATATTCAATGTAGATTGTCCCTAACTTCTGATCTTGGTCGTGCTGTAAATAAAAATGATTATTTAACCGTTACTTGTCATTGGATGGATAGTAATTTCGTGATGCAAAAACGTATTCTTGCTTTTTTATATGATGAAGATCGTAAACATACTGGACAATTTATTGTTGATTCTATTGTTAAAATTGCCGGATATTACGGTATAGAAAATAAAATTTTATGTATTGCTTTTGATAATGCTTCTAACAACAAGACTGCTATAACAAAAATAAAATCTACGCTATCTCCGCCCTTGCCTGAAATTTTTCATATTAAGTGTGCATGTCATATATATAATTTAATTGTAAAAGATGGTCTTGAGTTTTTGAGTTTTATATTGAAAAAATTCGTCTTGCCGTTGGTTTTATTCAAGGAAATAATCGTAGATCGAGAATTAGAGAATTTAAAGTTAAATGTCAAGAAAATGGACTTACACCGATTTTGATGCCTGAGGAAATTGATACTAGATGGAATTCTACGTATGAATTTTTAAAAACTTGTTATAAATATAGAATTCCTATTACACTAGCTTTTAACCAACATTGCGGTTCATTTGCTGATTCTGCTGATTGCATGCTACATAATTCTGATTGGGTTGTAATTAATGATCTTGTTAAGTTTTTAGAAAAAATTTATGTAGCTACGGTTGAATTTTTCGGTGCTTACTATCCTACTGTTTGTAATATTTTGGCATATATAGCCGATATTTTTGGTTTGCTCCAACAATATAAAAATAAAGAAGGTTATAAAGAAGCTGTTGGCGCCATGTTTACGAAATTTAAAAAATATTTTTTTCTGATTCCCCCTATTTACTTGGTTGGTGCTATGCTAAATTCGTGCATGAAATATAATCATATGTGTCACTTTAGTACTCTTATTTATACTAACTTAGAAATAAATACTAACCATGATTCTGAACAAGTACAACCTGATTTGTGGACGGCTACGGCTGATGCAAAGGATTACATAGAAAAATTATATAATCACTATGCTGATTTATTTGATTCAGCCGTACCTACAAATATCACTCCAACTGTCGCTCCTCATCCTCCCGAGGAGCCATCATCTTCTAAAAGGCCGGCACATAGTGGTTTTTCTGTTTCGTTTTATGATTTAAATTGTTGGAACAGTGTTGATGAGAGAACTTACACATCAACTTATCGGGAAAAGCTGAAATATTATCTTCGGACGGCACCAGAGGATCGCAGACGACGGATCAACACGTTGGATTGGTGGAGGAATAATGAATCACAATATCCTGTGCTTTCAAGATTAGCTAGAGATATCTTGAATGTTCCAATGTTAACCGTTGCATCAGAGAGCGCCTTCAGTCAGAGACGACAACAGCTTGGAGACAACCGACACTCATTGGGAAACAATGCAATGAATGTTCTAGTTTGCCTCAAAGATTGGATTAGAGCGGAAAGAAGAAACCAAGGAATGGAACCGGAGCCGAGCGACGAGCTGAAACTTGAAGAAATTATGACTTCACGGGAGAACTCAGCAGAATCAAGTCCAATGCATGGTTTTGCCCCCGTTGACTTCGACTATCCTATGCAAGTTCCCATTAATATTAACATGAATGAGTTGGAAAAAATGATGCATAATTTATAGATTTTTCATTCATGTAAATTATAAATTTTGGATCATTTTGCAATCAATAAAATTCCCCAAATTCATTCAGTCCTTAGTCGTTGTTTTTTATTTATTTTTATTTAACGATTTAAAATTTTAAATTGAATTTCTAGTTTTCTACTTTAAATTAAAAACTTGCTTCTAATATACTATTAATTTACTACCAAATATTATTAATTTATTATATTAAGTAGCATATGTTTTGTATATTTGTGCATATATCTTCTATAGAAGTGTAGATTTAACGTATACATGTGTATATGTTTTATAAATTAGTATATAAGTATATCTATACATATTGTAATGTATATATAATGTAGTATATTTTATAAGTAGTAGTATATATACATTGAATGGTGCGTATACACGTGTATATATCTTCTATAGAAGTGTATATTTAATGTATACATGTGTATATGTTTTATAAATTAGTATATAACTATACAAATATATATTGTAATGTATATACATTATAGTATATTTCATTTAAAGTATTACATATACATAGAATAGAGTGAATGGATCTTCTATAGACGTGTATATTTAACGTATACATGTGTATATATTTTATAAATTAGTATATAACTATACAAATATATATTGAAATGTATATATATTGTATATATCTCATTTAAAGTATTACATATACATAGAATAGAGTGTATATATGTGAATAGATCTTCTATAGACGTGTATATTTAACGTATACATTACTTTATGTTTTATAAATTAGTATATATATTGTAGTATATACTTTTTTTAAAGTAGTACATATATATTGAATGGTGCGTATATATGTGTATATATCTTCTATAGACGTATATCTTTAAAGTATACAAGTGTATATGTTTTATAAATTAGTATGTAACTATATATATATATACATATTGTTGTATATATATATATGTATATCACTATATTTTATTTAAAGTAGTACATATATATTGAATGTTGCATATATATGTGTATATATCTTCTAAAGTAGTATATATTTAACGTATACATGTGTATATGTTTTATAAATTAGTATATATATATATTGTAGTGTATATATATATATATTATACTATTATACCATATGTTTTATTTAAAGTAGTACGTATAGTCATATATAATTATATATTGAATGGTACGTATATATGTGTAATTGTTTATACTTTATATATTTTTTTAAAAATATATATTGTATATTGGAGTGTATATAGTGTATATTGGATTTTTTATTTATTTTTTAAACAGGTTTGACCGGTTTTTAACCGGGTTTGACCGGGTTTTGGTGGGTTTGACCGGATTGGGTTAAATGGGCCGGATTCGGGTGGATTTTAATTTTTTTACTGTTTGACCCGGCCCGGTTAACGCCAAACCCGGCCCGTAACCGACCCGAAACCCGGATAAAATGAGAGGGCCGATTCTGGGTTGGCCCGGCCCGGCCCGTTTGACACTCTTACCCAAGAGTAATTGTATGTACAAATAATATTGCAAAAAATTATTAGGATTAGGAAGTCATAAGAACTACTTAAAAAATAAAGAAAGTCGTCAAAATTTAAAAGAATTTTTCATGAACACAAATTAGTTTCAGAGACTACTTTTGTAAAATCATATTTTTTATAATTTACTCCTAGGAGATAATTGAACAGAATCCAAATGGTTGAACTAATATATTTATAAGAGGTAAATTTTGTTTACAATTCTAAAATAAAAATATTTTCTTAATTTTTGTATTTGAATAAATAAGAAAGTGACTTTATAAAATTTGGTAGTGACATTTTAATTTGCTCTAGCTATTTAATTTTCATGTACTTTATTGCTCTAATAATAAATGACTAATATTTTTATCTTTTAGTTATTATTATGTTAAAAAGGTAAAAATGGACAACATGACAAAACAACAAATTTGCAAAGGTGAACTTTAACTTTTCAAACCCGACTCCTACGCGTGTACCTCACTTTAATGAATTCAAACATTACGCTAAATAGGATATTTGTTTAAATAATAAAAATGAATATAATAATTAAATTTAATTTCTTTTGAGTATGTAAAGATGGATAATTTATTTATTAAACCTAAACTTTACCAAAAAAAATTTAAAAGTCGATCGACATTCATCTACCATCTGTAAATTGCAACAAAATAATAAAATGATGGAGAGATCAAAATAATACAATTAAATCTAATCTTTACACACAAAATTCTCTTCAAATTAAGTCATCCGACACTCATCTATCACCTGTAAACAATAACAAAATAATACGATAATAGAGATATCAAAATAATATAACTAATCATAACATTTACATAAAAACATTCCTCAAGGCCGACCAACATTTATAAACATTCCTCAAGGCCGACCAACATTTATCTAGCACTTGCAAACTGCAACAAAATAATACGATAAAAGTGATATAAAAACAATACAATTAAACTTAAATTTTACACACAAAAATTTCTCAAAGTATGAACTGTAAACTACCACAAAATAATAAACTAATAGAGACAGTGGCGGAGCCATGATTTTCAGCAAGGAGGTTCACAAGTGAACATATTATATAACCGAAGGAGGTTCAACATCTACTATATATACATAAAAAAATCAAGCATCCACCAATCTAGACATGCAATCGAATCAAGTTAGATGAACATCAATCATATTATCGCAATAGACAAACCGATTTGTTTAGAGTCCTATTTTAGGAGTATTTTTTTAATTGAATAGTAGAAAGAAGAATATTAATCAATTCTCCTACCATATATTTTAGGTGTCTCATATATTTTAGGAAGTTTAGTTAACATAATAAAAAATAATTAAATAATAAATTTAAAAAATAGTGAAAAGACAAAGTGACTTCTTATATCAAAGTATTTTACTCTAGAAATTCAGAATTTATGTAAGAATTTTTTATTGTAGAAGCACCAAATTCAAAATTTCAATAAAATAGGTGTATTAAGTTTGATTATATAAAATTTTAGATTCAGATAAATGAATATACTATAATCAATGGTATATATATTACTCACCAGTCATGATGTCGGAGATTTGTCGCAACTTCAATAAATCATCAATTATTGTCGGAAAAAAAAATCACCACAATCAATGAATTCTCTGCAACAAATAATTCTAGATAAATATAAACTACCACAATTTTGAGTAGACAAAAGTAAAATTTAACAGTTCTATCATCAAAAGAAAAAAAAAAGTTCATGCCAAATGCAATAAAGAAGTAGATTATAACCATAAGAGTTTCTCCGTATGTGTATTTACTTTAAAGAAAACTTTTGATGTTTGTTTTTCACTTGGACTACACAAACCATGATGACATACAATCCAAGATGAAATACAATTTTGATTACATACACGTTTGGTAAATTATGGACTTTCTATTTTTATAGTTTGTTAAAATAAGGAAAGATTTTAATAAAGTATTTAATTTATTTGAGTTCCATATATTTTAGAAAGTCTAGTAGAACGAAAAATATTAATTATTCTCTTACCATATATTTTAGGTGTCCCATATATTTTAGGAAGTCTAGTTAATATAATAAAAAATAATTAAACAATAAATTAAAAAATAGTGAAAAGATAGTTTTGTCTAAAGAATAGTCTTTTAATGAAGGGTAAAAAGTTCAAATCACTTTTCTAAGGGTTTTCACACTTTTAATATATTATAGATTATAGATATAAATTAAATTCTAGCTATTAACTTTGTTTTATATTTTATTAGCCTCTGTAATAGAAAAGGGCATGTTTACATGTATGTATTAAATTTATATTTATATATTATTAAAGTTAATTTTATTCATTTATTGCACATTTATTACGTAATTAACTTTTAAATTTGTACAAATAAAGTTCTAAATTTTTAAAATTCAATTTTCTTATATTTTTATTATTGTAAAATAATTAAGTAATGTGTTAATATTTGTATTTTTTATCTTTAATACAAAAAATCTATATCTATATTTTATATTATTATAAATAGCAAGAAAGTCTTGCATAGACTGCCAAGTGGATGAATAGAATAATGCCATGTGGTACTTTTTAGGAAAAATTAGTTAGGTTGGGTAAAGTTAGTTATTATTATTTTAATGTAAATTTTAAAATAATAAATATTTTCTCATACAAAAATTAGAAATATTAAATAAATAGGATAAAGCCATGTGGAGAATTTAAATTTAAATAAACCTTCAATTAGGAATTTCATATCTACATAATAATTAAAGACCCCAAAAAATAAAAAAATAAAAAGTTCATTATATAAATTCTACGGTCTTTATTGCAAACTCATTCTCCTATAACCAAAAAAAGTCCTTTAATTCAAATAAATATATATAAATTATTACATGCTTTTAACTTTTACAGCTTTTTATAAAATTTACTTATTACAATTACTTTAAATTTTTAAAAACTGTTTTTAATATTTATATTCTACAGAATAATAAAAAATACTACATAACCAAAAAAAAAAACGTAAATCCAAATCATATAAATTCCACAGAATAATTAAAGACTCAAATATATCTATATCTATAATCTATATCTATATCTATATCTATAATATATTAAAAGTGTGAAGGCCCTTAGTAAAGTGATTTGAACTTTTTGTCGTTCATTAAACGACTCTCCTTTAGACAAAACTGTATTTTCACTATTTTCTTCAATTTATTATTTAATTATTTTTATTATATTAATTAGACTCCTAAAATATATGGGACTCCTAAAATATTTTTGCTCGGACAAAAATTATTTCATCAAAACGAAAGCTTTGTTGTATTTTACAGGTCGTAGATGAATTTACATGTGGTATATGAATGTCGGTCGACTTTGAGGAATTTTTTTAAGTAAAAATTAGGTTTAATTGTATTGTTTTTATATCTCTGTTTTGAATATTTTTTGGTATAAAAGTAAAGTGTAGTTATATTATTTTGATATCTCTATTGCTGTATTATTTTGTTATAGTTTACATGTGGTAGATGAGTGTCGGACGGCTTTAAGAAATTTTTTATGTAAATGTTAGATTTAATTATATTGTTTTGATGTCTCTGTCATCGTATTGTTCTGTTGCAGTTTACATGTGATAGATGAATGTCGATTGCCTTTGAGAATTTTTTTTTTGGTAAAGATTAGATTTTATTAAATAAATTCTCCAAAAGATGTTGAATTTAATTATTGTATTCATCTTTATTATTTAAATAAATATGCTAACGTTTGAAAGTGAGGTACACGCAAGGCGCGTACACCTAAACTAGTAAACTTTAAAAACATCTACTCCTACCAAGAAAAATCCATCAATTCAACTAAATATATATATATATATATATATATATATATATATATATATATATATATATATATATATATATATATAAAAAGTAATCACGTACAACTGCCCCATTTTATTTTATTTTTTTAAAATAAATTTTTGAATTTTAAATTTGATTTTAGATTCATTAATAGAAAAATTGGAGATTAAAAAATGGGGCAGATTTAATTGATTCTTACGATAGTTTTATTTGAATTTTGAATGTGCATTAAACTAGAATTGTAGTAGTAGTATTAGAGACTACCGCTACTCCGACTTCCCCCATTTCTTTTCCTCACGATCTTTTTTTTCAATTATTAGCGGACAGTTTTTTTTTTTTTTTCAGTTTTCACCCTCTATTTCTCTATCTATATATGGATATGAATTTATAAGTAAATACCATCCAAACAATTTGTTGCAGAACATATTGATCATTTTTTCCTTACTGATCTATTTCATTCGCGAACACAACGCTGGTTCTATGCCAATAATATCTTTAATACTATCTATTCATTGATTTCAATTATTCTGTATTTTGTATTTTTTAATAATTTGAATTATTCGTGATTACTAATTAGTCTTGCAACAGTGATAGCTTGAATTTTGACATTCTTTTATTCATCAAAAAGGTAAGAATGAAAGTCACTTGCTCATTCAATGTCCTTTGACAATGATAAAGAGGTGCTACTAAATTCCGTTGATTCCTTTCTCTTCGCTTTCAATGGTAAGATTTCAATATGAGAAAGCAAATAAAATTTCAATTCCTTTGAAACAAAATGGAGATACTTGAATTCTCTTTCATAATGCACGTTGCAAAAATTTAGAAATTATTCGTGCATGTTGTAGACAAAAACATGTCAAAGATATTTGCTAAAGTATCAACATGCTAAACATAAGTGTTACAACGTGTTGGAATGAGAAATGAAAGGAAATGAAGGTAGAAGATAATACAAATTCATTTAAGATTTTAAAAAATGACTAAATTCTTAAGGCGATGAAGTTTATGGTATTCCATCTGCCTAAGTATATTTTTAGATTTTTACCTTTAGAGTAAATACATAATTACCCTCTGATCTTGTCTTAGTTTTGCAAAAAAGACATCTAAACTTTAACTTCGACCTACTACCCCACAATTCTTCTTTATTTCGTTGCAAATACACCATTTTTCGCTGAATCTCAATCACAATAGAGAGAGTGAATGCACACACCAATCAGGTGTTGCCACGTGTCAAATATTTTAAATTTCATATTTGATTTATTTTTTAATAGATTTTCTCCTTTTTATTTAATTTATCACCCCCCTCTCTCTTCCCCCACCCCACCCCACCCCGCGTCCAACAGCTCCCCCCTCCCCCACGCGTCCAGGTCCAATAGCTCCCCCCTTCCCGCGTGTCCAGTTTCCTCCATTAAAATGGAGCTTAAAACTCCTGTACAATCTCCATTTTTATTTATGACCCCACCCCACCTCCCCACCCCCACCCCATCCAACACCTCCCTCCCCCATTCCCGTCCAGTTCTCTCCATTAAAATGGAGATTGTACATCAAATTTTCTTTTTAAAATTATGGTGATGATGATGTTGTTGCGTTAATTGATGTTGTTGTTGTTGTAATTGATGTTGTTGTTGAGTTATGGTGATGAAGAAGAAATTGGGGAAGAAGACAATGGTGGATGAGTGGGGTTGCAGGGGTGGGGTGGGTGGAGTTTTATGAAATAATTTTAAAAAATAAATAAATATTAATTAAAAAAAATATAAATTATATATTAAATTATTTATGCGTGGCAGCTTCTAATTGGTCAAAAAAGTTAATTTTTGCCTTTTCACGCGCTTGTGGCGCGTGTATACATGTAGAGGGTCAAAATAGTGTATTTGCAATGAAATAAAGAAGATTCGTGGGGTAATAGATTGAAGTTAAAGTTTAGATGTCTTTTTGAAAATTTCAGACAAAATCAGTGATATAATTATGTATTTACTCTTACCTTTATAATTCTCATGCAGATTCTTGCATCTTAAAGTAACAGAAGCATCATATTGCAGGCACCATTCAACATTTTCTTTGACTCATTGGTTCATTTCTCAATATGAATTTGATTTGATGTCAAATTTACCTATTTTTTTCAATATAAACTTGATGTCAATTTTGCATTTTTTCCTTAAATTAAATTAAGATAAAATAAATATATAATATAATAAGATATGTTTGGTAAATTTTAAAATTATATATTTGAATATGATCTATTTCGATACGGATTTACATACCATATGCAAATTTAAAATAAGAGTATAACCCTATTTTTTGATGGATAGAAGCTATCGACAATCAACAATTTCTTTAATTTAAATTTGAATCGTAAAGAAAATGATAATTTTTTTTAATATGTTAATAATCAACAAAGTAATAAATTGTGTAACTTTACATTGATATAAGTTAATGTTATGTGACTAAGAGGTCACGGGTTCACGCCTTGGAAACAGCCTCTGGCAGAAATGCAAGGTAAGGCTGCGTATGATACAAGGTGGGGCCCTTCCTCGGACACCGCACATATTAGTCAGTGAAAAAAATTAACATGGTTATTGTTGCTAATGATGTGGCCGTGAAAAACGAAAATTCTAAGTAGACTTAGAATGTGGAAGTTATATTCTAAAATTTACTTTGATTTAAATTTGAATTAATTCTACTTAATATCCTAATTATAATTTCTCCTATATTTTTTGCTCCTTAGTTTTACTTTATTTGAAAAACTGTCTTTATCCAAATCAGTTAAACACTTCGAATTTTAAACTGATTACAATTTTCGTCATTAATACTAATAAAAAATGCATTAACTATAGAATTATAATGGATAATTTCAAGCTGATTCACATAAATATAAGGGATTATTTCAATTTGATTCATATAAATGTAGTAAAGAATAAAGTAGATGCTCGAATTCAAGTCTGCAAAAGAGGTTCTATTATATTGTAAACCGTTTAACTTTTTGAATCTAACTATTAATCAAATTTTATCGTAAGTATCATAAAATATTAAATTTTAAAATATAAAATATACAAATATATCAAAGTCGAGTATTTAAATTCAATTTTAAAAAGTTTGAAAACTATATGAGCGACCAATTTATTTCTGATGGGATAAAGAAAAAGGGATTTACAAACAACCAATAAAAATTAAATTTAATTTATTAAAAAAATAAAATAATTTGAAAACTACCATGAAGAACTCAATTTAAAAATTGAGTGACAAAATACAGTCAAACATAAAGTCAATACATTAGTTTCTTTTATTTTCTCGGACAATTTTGAATGGTTATATAACATATGATAATATTACGAGGTAGAGAATATAGGAAATAATATAGTGTTTCGTGATAATTCATTTAAACCTTCAGAATAATGTACTATAAGTCTTTGATGAAGCAATTTATGTAGAGTAAGAACCATATGTTTATAATTTTAGTGGAGAGAAAACATCAGCTAATTTCTTCTTATTTACACAAGTCTTGATAGATAAAGTTTCACATACTTTGTTGATAGAAGTTTGCAAGTGCCCATGAAATTATGCAAGTGATTTTGGACACCATATTTGTAAGAAAGAATATTCTGATTTAATTTATTTTTTATGAATTTTTTTTGTTTGTTTTTTAATTAAAGGATAATAGTTTTTATCTTTAAATAACGATTTTCAATATCAGGTTATTTACTTCTAATCAACTTAACATGTTGGTTAATATTTTAAATTATATGCATATTATTTTGTTAATCTTCTAATCAATTAATTTTAATTTTATGTAAATGTTGACAATTGATATTTTGTGTAGCATTTGATAATATGTAATTGATGCATGCTTCAACTATTAATTCTTATAACAATAAAGGCAGAAGACAGAAATAAAGCAAGAGTTTCAGTATATTTCTAAACAACGACAACAGTTTCATTCTACTCTCTTTTCTTTCTTTCTTTTTTTAAAAATATTTCATGATGAAGTTTGAATTTTTTAAAATTCATTTTCATGATATTTTATAAGATGATTTGAAATTTAATTATACATTGTATTAAAAGGGTGTTTGAAATGTTGAGAAAGTGTGACTTGAAATTCACATCATGACTTCATCTTTTGTTGAGTTCATATATAGATAATCAAAATTATTACTTAGCAAGAATTTGCACGTTTTTGCTTTTATTTTATTTAATAATGTAAAGTCTAAAATTTTTGTACTTTTTTATAAACAACTAATCAATGATCGTGAATCATATAATTTAAATTTCACAATTGTTAAAATAATTTAAAAAATTCAATAATATTGCTAAATTAATAAGATAATAATATTTATAATTTTTTTCTCTTGAACAATTGATAAATAATAAAAAATTCAATAATATGATCAAACTAATAAGATAGTAATATTTATATTTTTTTCTCTTGAATAATTTTCGCGCATCATGCGGGGACGAATACTAATTTTCTTTAAACAGAAACAAATTAAAATCAGATACAAGAGTCACGAGGCGTGACAAGCCAAAGAAAGACAAGGGATAGTGACAAATTACTCCACTGTTTTAATCTCTTTGTTTGATTTAACTTGGTATGAAATTCAAAAATGTAAAAAACTTGCAAATTCTTTTAAAGAAGCTAGGACTTTCAAAAATTGACTAAATTTCATGAAATGCAATCACAAACAAATAAAATATGAAGAAACATAATTTTAATAATAAATGATATGCGTATAATTATATTTGTTCCTTGATTCTTCTCTTTGTTTTTTTTTGGTGTGATTTAAAGGCCACTAATAACGTATTTTTCAAATGTGTGATGATCTCGTTATGAATATGTCATGAATTTATGACATTTTGAGATGCTATGTATTGATCTCTTTGTGAATACCCTAAGAGTTTTTGAGGTATTCGAGATATCTTTTTAAAAAATATATTATCATTTAAATTGACGCAATTTAAAGTTTAAGATAAAGTAGTCTCAAGCTAAAATTTTAAGATAAAAATAGCACCCTAACAGAATTGAGCTTATCTTGTAGAGTTTCATAAAATTTTAATGTCTTTCGCAAGTATTTTCAATTTTACTTTTTAAAATTTACTTCCATAAATTACAACCAAAGAGGAACTTCATTGGAATTGTCAACTTCTACTATTTAGCTAGGATCAGATTTTTGACTAGAAGAGTGATTCATAAATTTGCTTACTAAGCAAAAAAATTATACCTATCTCTATCTACTAGTTAAAATTGTGATCCTATGATCTACCTATTCTTAACAAAGAAAGGAACTTATCACGTGCAATGTCCACAAAGGATAAGATCTATTTTGCTTGGTTGTGGGGTCTTTTGTATTTCAACTTTTGAATTATTAACCAATTGAATATCAAATTGTGGTTCTTTACATTCTTATGATAAAGATTAGATTAGTGTTTTCAAGAAAACTAGCCCTGCCTCCATGGTAGCTTAGATACTTTGCCATATACTATTATTTTTACTTTTGTCTCTTTCTAGTAAATCATTTTTATAATGTTACTGGTTTATTTAACTTCAATGTATTTCAATCCAGTCCATTTTTCGAGTACCTCTTACTTCCTCTCATACGAGTTGCTGAGATTAATAGAACAAAAAATAATGTAGTGTCATTTTTTTTTTTTTGTTGAACTATGAAAATTATCATTAACAAACAGCAAGAACAAGTATTTACAAGTATGGAGTGTTAAAGTCGTACAACATCAGCTGCTACTTCTAGTTTGACTAAGTCTGTAGTAGCTATATTTTAGCATTCAGTTAGTATTTAATAAGTTTTAGCTTTTGATATTTTTCCCTGTTTTGTAGTACTGCAGAGAGGTGTTCCTTATGTTTAGGAGAACTTGTTAAGTGGAATTACAGTAGTGATTTAGTGGGTTAATGACTCTGCAGAGAGGTGTTCCTTATGTTTAGGAGAACTTGTTAAGTGAAATTACAATAGTGATTTAGTGGGTTAATGACTCTTCAAAATATGTAAGCCTATATAAGGCCACTAAGCGTATTGAATAAATGCATTCAGCCACATTCTCTGCAAACGTTTTCAAGATTTTCTATTCTCTGTTTTCTACCCTGTTAATTGTTCTACTCCATTACTAGGATACCTATGAGTTGAGTTCATCATTTGGTATCAGAGCCAGATTTAAAGGTGAGAAAGAGAAAGCGACGCAGAACATTTATAAGCTGTTGGTGGCAACAACCATCTTCTTGAACATAACAGTTGTTTTACAGAAAATAAAATGACTGGTCTTCAAGCCATAGGTGGAGTGAAGAAACTCAACCATCATAATTACAAAACGTGGATGACATGTATGACCTCCTACATGGAAGGTCAAGATCTTTAGGAGGTCGTCAATGGAAGCGAAGTCAAACCGGGAGTAGAAGAACCGAATGACGCTTTGAGGAAATGAAATATTAAAGAAGGAAAAACATTATTTTCCCTCAAAACCACCATCGAAGAAGATGTGTTGGAACATATACGAGATGCTGAAACACCAAAGGAGGCTTGGGACACGCTGGCTGTACTCTTTTCAAAGAAGAATGATACACGACTACAACTATTAGAAAGTGAATTGTTGTCGATAGCTCAAAATGATATGAGCATTGCGCAATACTTTCACAAAGTGAAGTCGATATGTCGCAAAATTTCAGAATTGGAACCAACATCTCCAATTGGGGAAACCAGGATGAAAAGAATAATCATTCATGGTTTGGGATCTGAATACAGAAACTTTGTTACTGCAGTACAGGGATGGCAAAATCAACCATCACTTGTGGAGTTTGAGAATTTGCTTGCCGGCCAAGAAGCCATGGCAAAGCAAATGAGTGGAGTTTCACAAAAAGGCAAGGAGAAAGCGCTCTACGTCAACAAAAACAGAGGAAACTCCAAGCAGTACAATGCAGGTGGATCGAAAAAAAATGATGATAAGGCAAAAAATCATCAAAGAGAGGAAAGCTATCGTCCAGGGGGGAGCTTCAAAGAATCAATGGGGCAAAAACAAGAGATTTGAAGAGAAGTGCCACAACTGTGGAAAGAAGGGCCATAAAGCCAAGTTTTGCTGGTTCAATAAAAGGTCCGTTGAAAGTAATGATGCTGCCACTTCCAGTCCAAAGGAAAATAGTGAAGAGGACTGGGATGCTGAAGCATTCTTTGCTCTTGAACAAGAGGAGTTAGCTTTTACTGTAACAACCTCTAAACAAATTGACTATGATAATGACTGAATTATTGATTCCGGATGCTCAAACCATATGACTGACGACAAACAGAAGCTGAAAAATCTGTCCGAGTATAAGGGAAGCCGTGAGGTGGTGACAGTTGATGACACAAAATTATCGATAGCTCACATCGGTAAGGCTATAGTGTCTCCAAATAATTGTGCTGATCTGATGCTGCTCCAAAATGTTTATCATGTACTAGGTATGAAGGAAAATCTTCTTTCAGTAGCACAATTAACATCTTCGGGTCACTTTGTTCTGTTTGGTCCGCAAGATGTAAGGATATTTCATGATCTTGACATTAAAGAAGAGCCAGTAATGAAGGGACAAAGATTGAATTTCGTTTATCTAATGTCGACAGAAACCGCATATATAGACAAGACAAGGAAGAACGAAACTATAAATTATGGCATATGTGATTGCGTCACGTTAGCTACTCGAAACTTAGTGTCATGATAGATAAATCAATACTGAAGGGTCTTCCCAAACTTCCAGTTAGGACAGATGTGATATGTGCAGGCTTCCAGTATGGTAAAGTGCATCAGCTTCCGTATGAGGAGTCAAAATATAGGGCCAAAGAACCATTAGAGTTAATTCACTCAGATGTGTTCGGACCCGTCAAGCAAGTCTCTGTTGGTGGGATGAAATATATGTTTATCTTCGTTGATGATTTTTTCAGGTACGTATGGATTTATTTTTTAAAGGAAAAGTCTGATACATTTTCAAAATTCAAAGAGTTCAAGAAAGTTGTTGAAGCAAAAATTGGCAAGAAAATTCTTTGTCTGTGAACTGACAATGGTGGGGAATATACCTCATATGAATTTTTTGAGTTCTTTCAGAAGTGTCCAATACATCATCAGTTCACATGTCCAAATACGCCGCAGCAGAATGGCATCACAGAAAGGAAGAACAGACACCTAGCAGAAATTTGTCAGAGCATGCTTCACGCGAAAAATATTTCGGGATAATTTTGGACGGAAGCTATGAAGACTGCAGCTTTTGTGATCAATAGACTTCCTCAACAAAGGTTAAATTTTCTTTCACCTTTTGAGAAGTTATGGAATATGAAACCTTCAGTTAGCTATTTCCGTATTTTTGATTATGTATGCTATGTATTTGTACCTAATCACTTGCGTAGCAAGATGGACAAAAAGGTTGTTAGGTGTATTTTTGTAGGGTATGATAGTCAACGAAAAGGATGGCGATCTTGTGATCCCACAACGAGGAAGTGTTTCACTTCTCGGAATGTGATATTTGATGAAGACTCTTCATGGTGGTCTTCAAATAAGGAGTTGCTACCAGATTCAGATGCTTTCAAAGATGTATTGGACTCGTCTCATATCCAGTTGGGTCTAGACAAAGCTGAAGCTAATGACGATAATACCGAAGAAGGTGTGACTCAAAATCCTTGACAAACTGGTTTGTACCAACAACCGGGTGAAGAAGGTGAGCTAAATGAAGCAGACACACCACCTACACTAAAAAGGTCAACAAGGATCAGAAAGCAAAATCCCAAGTATGCGAATGCTGCCATAGTAGAAGAAGAAGATAAAAAAGAACCAGAGACTTTTGAGGAAGCATTCCAGAATCCGAAATGGATTAAAGCTATGGAGGAGAAAATTACCGCGCTATAATTGAATCAAACTTGGGAGCTCGTGGCAAAGCCGAAGGATGTCAAACCTACTCTTGTAAATGAATTTACAAGATAAAACATCACATAAATGGATCAATTGAAAGGCTCAAAGCTCGTCTTGTAGCTCGGGGGTTTTCTCAGCAATATGGACTAGATTATGATGAAACATTTAGTCCAGTGGAAAAGTTTACTACTGTCCGGATTTTGCTTGCACTTGTAGCTAGTAAATATTGGAACCTTTGGCAGATGGATGTAAAGAATGCGTTTCTACATAGAGAATTAGATCGAGAGATCTACATGTGCCAACCAATGGGTTTTCAGAGTCAAGATTATCCTGACTATGGAGGGGACCATGATACTCGTCGTTCAACTACTGGTTTTGTGTTTAAGCTTGGAGCTGGAGCAATTTCTTGGTGCAGCAAAAGGCAACCAACAGTATCGTTGTCAACTACCGAAGCAGAGTATTAGGCAGCAGCAGTGACAGCTCAAGAAAGTACATGGCTGACGCAGTTGATGAAGGACTTGCAACAACCAGTTGGATACGTTATTCCCTTGTACTGTGACAATCAGTCGGCGATTTGCTTAGTTGAAAATCCTATTTTACATGCAAGGACTAAGCATGTGGAAATATATTACCACTTCATCAGAGAAAAAGTGTTGCAAGGAGAGATTGACTTGGAACATATTAAAACGAAGCAACAAATTGCAGATGTGTTCACAAAAGGCTTAAGTGTCAATAAGTTTGAAAGTTTATGTCAACAGCTGGGCATAGTTAAGACAGGAGCTGATGTCGAGAGGGAGTGCTAAAGTCGTACAACATCAGCTGCTACTTCTAGTTTGACTAAGTCTGTAGTAGCTATATTTTAGCATTCAATTAGTGTTTAATTAGTTTTAGTTTTTGATATTTTTTCCTGTTTTGTAGTACTGCAGAGAGGTGTTCTTTATGTTTAGGAGAACTTGTTTAGTGGAATTACAGTAGTGGTTTAGTGGGTTAATGACTCTTCAAAATATGTAAGCCTATATAAGGCCATTAAGCGTATTGAATAAATGCATTCAGCTACATTCTCTACAAATATTTTCAAGGTTTTCTATTCTCTGCTTTCTTCCCTGTTAATTGTTTTGCTCCATTACTAAGATACCTGTGAGTTGAGTTCATCATGGAGCACTACAAGTAGATAACCTATCTTCTAAGAAAGTTTCTCTCTTTATAGTCTCAGCAAGTCAAAACAAATAAAGAACCTATCTAAATACAAAGTTTTTGTATCAAGTAACTACAACTATTAGCTTTCCTAGTTTTCTGTAATGTTGTTAACCTTTCGACTATTTCTTTCTTGATTTGGATGATTGCAGCCTCCGCTGTAATTGTTATTCCCCTAAACAACTTTCAATTCCTTGCTATCCATGTATGGTAGATTCTAGCTCCACAGATTGCAGTTGCAAGCTCTTTTTTGAATTATTTCCAATGTCTTCCTTTTATCCAGGCAAGGCTCTGTGATACTCTCTTCCTCTGTGTGTTGATACCTGATCATGACTCCAACTCTGTCTTTATCTGGTTTGTCCATCTGCATTCAGCAACTAAGTGCAACTGGTTTTCTATTTAATCCGCCTCACGTAAACAACATTTAA
Organism: Capsicum pubescens; assembly: GCA_030864215.1. Classification (NCBI taxonomy): domain Eukaryota; kingdom Viridiplantae; phylum Streptophyta; class Magnoliopsida; order Solanales; family Solanaceae; genus Capsicum; species Capsicum pubescens. The sequence continues at coordinate 195,315,604 of CM061539.1, read as the reverse complement.
CATCGTCAAATGAAATATTTAATCTCTGCATTCTTTCTTTTGTAAGTAGTCTCTCCTGATTAGCTATTCATACTATGAATCTGTGCCTAGGTACTATGATTGCATTCCATATCAAGTCTGCCACAGATGATCTCCTTTGACTTCCTAATAATTAGTTGTAGCTGCAACTCACACTATAAGTACCATTAGCAGTCAAGCAATAGACATCATTATTATACCAATTCCTCATTTCTAATTTGATGAAATCAAGCTTCTTCCAATACCAACTACAATCCCTTGGTGGAATGTGATTCTAAAAATCAGTCCCTCCCTTCATATATAGCCCATGCACCCATCTTATCCATAAGGAATCAATTTTACAGGCCAATTGCCAGATCAGTTTACCTATTGATGTTATGTTCCATAGTTTACAACTTTTAATATTTAATTCTCCATATTTCTTAGGCTTGCAGGTGGTATCCCAAGAGACTAGTGGAGTCTTCCTCATGTCATCCTTGCTTCCCCACAAATAGTTCCTGCATATTTTGTCAACCTCTTTCAACACACCTTGAGGCAGAATAAATACAGCCCCCCCAAAAAGTTGTAAATAGAGAATAAAACTGCATTAATGATTTGAAGTCTGTTTGTGTATGATAGAAATGTTGAGTATGCACTTGTGATTCTTGTAGTTATCTTAGCAATCAACTTTGGACCATTTCTTGGACGATAATGGTAGACCTAAATATCTGATTGGCAGAGTACCAAGTGAAAAAACTGTGAGTTGCAGTATCTCGTCCATGATGTCATCCTCTACTCCGGCCATGAAGATGTTAGACTTGTCCAAGTTAGCTTCAAGTCAGTAACTCTACTGAAATGGTGTAGAGCCTCCATCACTCTACTAATTGATTTAATGCCCTTTTTACAAAACAACATCAAGTCATCCGCAAACACTAAATGGTTCAACTTAGTGGCAAAGTTCAAACACCTTCTTAGGGTTCTATAACTTATAAGAACTTCAAATAGAATATCATTTACTAATTAACAAAATTATAAGTACCTCTTCCAACTCAACATCCGTAATTTTATTTTATTTTTCCAAGAGAAAACTCATTATTCGTACCAAGTTGAAAATTTCTAACAGAGGGTAGTGTTCTCTCTTAATTATGAGTCTCATAAAATGGGAATTCTTTAGAAGAAAGTACCATTGTTTTGCAATGATCAGATATTTATAAACTGTTTTAGCAATGTATGCTAGAACCCTAGAATTATTCAATGCAAGGTTTAAATGTCATCAAATATCATCCATTTCTCCTTCCCATTTTCAGGCCCCCACCTCAAAACTGTTTAGGATAAAAGAAAAACATGAGATAAGACTTAAATAAAGAAATATATTAGGATGCGACTTAACGATTAATAAAGTCAATACTACAAACTTTTGAAGATGGATCCAAATCTCAATAAGTTATTTGATACATGAGAAGTAAAAACACCCAGTGATGAAATAACTGATCAGATATGCTTTTTTTTTTTTTAATTAAGTTAGGTTACTCACATGGGAATGCCCATTTATTTTGGACAAACTTGTTGGTGCCCAACTCTCTCTCGCCCATTTCTTGGCTCTTTTTCCATTCTGTCGGTTCTCTTCTCCTTTTCGATACGTCCAAAACTCCTCCTCTGTTCCCTCATTTAATTAATGTTGATTTACACTACAAGTATTGCTCCTGAAATTTTCACCTAGAGGGTTCGAAAATAAAAAAGTAAATATATAAAGTTAAAAGACGTTTAATATTTATCACATATATATGTATAAAAAAAATAGTTATAATCATGTATGTTGTATATTAATTCGTCGAAAAAAATTTGAATGAATTCCTTGACTCTACCTGATTCAGACACTAGCTGGGTCGAACATCAAACATACCATAATCATTGAACCCCCTGTAAATAAAAAATAATAATTTAAAAAGCGAACCAATTCCTATAATGTACATTATTAAATTCTTGATTTTTTTCCACACTAGGTGACCCTTCTCCCATCTCTCTCTGGCTATTAAACAATTATTTCAGATGTAACTACCAATACCTTTTCCTGAACCAAAGATTCACATTAATCAAATACTCAGCTATGAGCACCACAACACATGTTGGTAGTAAAAGCTAAACTATCTGCATTAATTAAAGGGTAAGCTTCACTTAATCAACATTTGCTCTAAATATTGAAACTTTTTATGCCTTTGTTGCTCTCTCCTTTTTCTCATCCCCTTTTGTGGTCCTGCAAGATGCACTTTTTCCTTTTTGACCTTTGTGTATATAGAAGTACATAAGTGGCAATTGGAATAACCAACTTTCTTGCTGATTGGTTATTTGTACCTCTTGTTCTGAGCTTCTGGAGAAGATACTTTTAATCAAACATAGGGGACTGGAAATAAGGTTTTTTGTCTATTTTCTTTTGAATCTACTAGTAATAAATTGTTCCAATAGTGTCATTTGGCCATTACAAGTTACAACTCTTCCAGTGGTCCTCACTTATGAAGACTGAGACCTCTAAATTAATTCCCAACATTGACCATAATTTCAAGATTATCTTTATATTTTTCTTGTAAAAAAAATCAGCTTATCTATGTTGTTTAAGACAAAATGAGGCCATCCCTGGGTAACCTTTCTTGATTTTGGATATATAGTGGTGGTATTTATGGTCTCTAATTTGCTAACCAATTGGATAGGGTCACTGTTCAAAGAATGTGGTTTGCATTTTGCCATTATTGAGAGTCATGAAGCAGAACACTAGTTCCTTGAGGAATTCAGGTTTATATACAAGTCCAGCAACACCAGAATATGGAGATGATAATGTGAGAGGATTTCAGAAGGGATGGAGTTCCGAACGAGTCCCGTTGGGGAACAGCAGCAGGAGGCATATTAGTGCCACTGCATTGTTGCCTTTCAATAGTGGAAGGACAGTGCCTTCAAAATGGGATGATGCTGAAAGGTGGATTACTAGCCCAGTGTCGAGCTATGGCGTTTGGAAGACTCCAAACGTGCAACCCTATAGGCGCCCCAAGTCAAAAAGTGGGCCGCTTGGGGCGCCTGGCATTATGTACTTACCGAACTACTCACCCTCCGCGCCAATTCTAGAAGGTGGAAGTGTAAGTAACTTCATTGCAAACTCACCATTTACAACAGGTGTACTGGTGCCTGATGGTGTATCCATTCATTATGGTGCTGGCGGAAACTCGGGTGGTCTATATGCTGAGAATAGTATGGCTCGAGCAACTAGTGCTCCCGGTCTATCGGATTTATTCAGTGAATCCTCGGTCGCAAGCTCCCAAGGTATGCATTTCTTCCTATTTTGCGGATAATTTGCCTTCTGTATACTGGCAATCTAGCACAAGTCCTCTGCATTAGCCATATGACAGATGCAGAAGCAGTATGCAATTGTATAACTCATGCTTCTTAACTAGGATTGCAAGTAGTGTTTATCTTAAATATGACGTTTTGACATTACTCATGCTTCATAACTACACTCAGTCCCTTCCTTGTTTCCACCATTTGGTTGACGTTTGTTAAGCATTATTAAGCTTACAAGCGAATGCCATTGTTTAGTTATAAAACGTTATTGTGAAATCACCAACACGCGAGGTGTTGGGAGAAAGATTTGTCTTTGCAAAAGTGCACCACTATAATTCAATGATATTATGTTGCTGATGAATCCAATGGCCAGATGATGACACCAAGGAGCCAGGTTCGGTTTCCTTTGCAGCTTCGAGGAGAGACATGGCAACACAGATGAGCCCTGGTGACAGTACACATGCCTCTCCCCAAGAAAGGTCATCTTCAATCCCTCCTGGAGTGGAGCAGAACAAGCAGCATTCTGCTAAAGTCGAGATTAGGGATGTGCAGGTTGACAAAGGAGCCCCCATTTCAGGGCTATCTCGGAGAAGCCGGGTGAGGAAACCCAAGAAAGAATTACCAGATGTGAGTGAGTCAATTTCACCATGGGATGTTGCAGATAGAGCTAAGAACATGTCAAAGTAAGCATTCATTTCAAGCTTGATTTTGCTTCTTATGTTTGCTAGGACAGCTATACTGTCCTTCAGTACAAATTATCCTTCTTTTCAAGGGAACTGGTACCCCCTTATGTGTACTTCTCCACAAATTTGTAGAAACTATTTAGACATAGTAGCGAAATACCCAGCCTTCACCTCATGCATTTCTTTCGACAATATGTATGTTCCTATACAATAAATACATAGGTTGATTTATCAACAAGCAAAAATACTACATATGAATAACAGTCCCATCTTTGCTCGTTTTTGTGAAGGTCACAAAGAGAGGAAGCCAGGATCACAGCTTGGGAGAACTTGCAGAAAGCCAAAGCTGAAGCAGAAATCCAACAGCTTGAGGTCCGTTGGACATAAATATGCACATACATTATATCCAGACACTTAAAAACTTGTTTAAAAAATAGGACAAGCATCAAAGGACTTAATTATCGTTTGCATTTTCAGATGAAACTAGAAAAGAGGAGGTCAGCATCGATGGATAAGATTGTGAACAAGCTTAGACATGCTCAGTTGAAGGCTCAAGATATGAGACGTGCAACTTCGGAAAGTCAGCCCCGTCAGTCTCGAAGGGATTCCCACAAAATCATACCATTTCGGCAGTATTTCAAGGTTGCCTCATTTAGGAGTTGCTTTGTTTGCCGTGTACCTTAATTTGTGTACAGGTGTTCTCAAGTAAAATTCAAGTCGCTTATAGGTTCTTGTGAAATGTAGAGCTTCAGTTGTTATTGGGGATCCAAGGAACAGATAACTCACAGCTGAATGCTTTATTCAGTATTCGACCTACTTGTTGGCTATGTATTCAGGCCTTGTCACCGTGTCTGGCAGAATTCTGTACAGCTGATATCTCTACGACCATGGAACACACCGCAAGAACACTTACGCCAAGACTGATTATGGTACACAGCTCTTAAAAATTGCAGCATGTCATAGTGATGTGCGTCCACCCTTATTAGAAAACCAACATAGTGTATATCTCACTTGTCCAAACCCCATGTAATCAGGAAAAGCTGGAAATTTTTTGTTGCAAAATGCATCTGTCAAGTACTTCCGAGTCCTAGTTCGTTTCAAATCATTTTTGACAGAATTCAGTAGTCCACTTTCGAATGATGCAGATTTTATATAGTAATCAGCTGTATTTAAGAACTGGCAATTAAATTCTTCGCAATCAACAGCTCGTTAATTAGGCGGGAGATTGAGGGAAAGCAGAAGCTTTCAAAATTTTCCGATTTCCACAACCCTTAAAAGTTTAAAGCATTACCCGTTATGTTGCTTTATTACTTCTTTATGTAAGGATATGGAAATTCAACACTTGTTGATAGTTTCTTTAATACCTAATACTCCTTCATTCCAAAATAAATGAATTGTTGAGCTATTCTTCATTCCAAAATAAATGAATTGTTGAGATATTTTTCAATGTTCAAAATAAATGAATTATTCATTCTTCAGGAGACATGTTGAAAATTTCTTTCAATTTTACCCTTTCATTTAATAAGATTCTAAAGTACTTCACATTTTCTAGAAAAGTAATTTAAGAGCAATTAAAAGGATAATAGTGAAAAACAACCTACAATTTATGTCTTAAAAGATCTTTCTTAAGGGTATGTCATACCCCAACAATCCAATTATTTTGAAATGGAGAGAGTACAAAAGATCACGAAGAGGTGAAATGCACAATCCATCAGCACTGTTCCTTCAATTAAATTAAGGAAATATCAAGTAGTACATGTATTATGATGTCCCACCAAATAAGCTGAGTGAACTATGACATATCTATGTCGCCACCCATTAGAAATTCAGACAGCTTCTGACTACCTGCAAAACAAAGCTACTAGTAGCACACAAGCTAGTAGGGCAGGTATCTCATATCTGCTCGTGAAGGATTCACTTCACCCAGGCCAGCTAGTAGGGCCTGTATCTCATATCTGATCTTGAAGGTCTCCCTCCACCCAAGCCGTAACCCCACTGTCAGAACCAGAAAAAAAAAATCACACATTTAAAGGTTATCACCAGAAATTCAGAATTCTTATATATCCTATTAAGGACTTACAAAAACAGTCGGGTCATAAGCTTAAGGTTAGAATATAGGTGTTAGATGAACTTGGGAAAAACAAAAAGGGAAGAGGTATGAACAGGATTTTTTATTTTTATTTTTTAAAGAAAGGTAGATATGAAAAGGATGAAAAAAAGGTTCTCCTTTAGTCTAAATCATTGCACAGAAACGATAGGAAGATGTCGTAAACATGAGAGTTCTTTCATTAACAAGTAGAGTATCAGTGTTGCGTTGTCATGTTATGGTAAGTCGGATAAGGAGAACAAATCCAACTAAATTATTGTCCAGCCAGAACACAGCTGAAAGAATCATGAAGTTGTTTCAGTTGTTGAATATTGGAAAATGTTTTCCAAATCAACTCATTTTGAGGAAAATGACTTCCCTTTAAAAGTAAGGAAAAATTTTCCAAAACTCTTTCAACCTAACTCTTAACTTGAAATATTCATACAACTCTCAAAATCATTCATTCCTACTCCGACCCTCAATCCCCCACCCTGCCCCCATTAAAAAATTATTTTAAAGTTTTTTCTTACCTCATCCCCCTACCCAAAACTCAAACCCCTACTCCCTTCCAAAAAAAGATTAAATTTTTAAAAAATCGAAACTTTTTTCTTACCTCCCCTACCCGACCCCCCTTACCAACCTCCTCCCTCGCCCCCCCCCCCCCCCTCAAAAAATAAAAAAAATTGAAAAATTTCAATTTTTTCCTTACCCCACCCTCACTCCCCTACCCCTAATACTCCCCATTCAAAAAAAATGTTTCAAATTTTTTCTTACCCCTCTTTTTCCCCTAATAAAATTTCAAATTTATTTTTAAAAAAATCAAAATTGTTTTCTTACCCCGCCCTTATTACCTATTTTGACAACCCCAACCCCCTCTTCAAAAAAAAAAATTAATATTTTTAATTTTATTTTATTTTTAATTCAAATTTTTTTTCTTATCCCACCCTTTTTATTCTATTTGTTCTCATTGCTTTTGTTAAATATATACAAATACTTTTAGAAAACATATACTTATCCAATTTGCATAACGATCACATGAATATAATAACTTATTGTTCTAGAAAATATTTTTCCCCCTTCATATCGAACGTATTCTAAAAAAAGTATTTTTTGAGATCAAAAATTACTTTTCTAAAATGTATTTTTATGCTTTAGCTAAACACTAGAATGTATTTTTTGAAAAATATTTTTTCATTCACCAACCAAACACTATTAAATATTTTCCGAAAAATATTTTTTATCTACCAACCAAACATAGGAAAACAAAACAAGTAAGAAATGAACTTGTTTTCCATGAAAACATTTTCTAGGAAAACATTTTCCATGGAAAACATTTTCCTTCATACCTAACACACCTTCTATCATGGAGGTCAAAAATTAAAGATAAGACAGAAGTTTATCCAATGGGCAAGTAAGGTTCAAATACTTACATCATCATAATCTAGGCCCCCATACATCCTGCCATAGGAACGCATAGGACCACCATATCCCCCATAAGGTTCAGGAGGAGGGGGAGGAGGATCCATCATGTAATTACTACTTGGACCAGCATCATCAAGGGGAGTGGCAGAATCAATTGCAACCTAAAAAGAACGGTAGAACTAGGAATAAGACTCCACGTAGCATAACATAAAGGTCACTGATATTAGTGAGCCAAAAGGGATACCTCAAGTAGCTCTACCTTTAGGAGGGTAAAAATTCAACAGGTAAAAGTTCAAACTCCCAAAAGACCAACTTCACATCCATGTATATACTTTGGTTGGCAAAAGGAAAAAATAATAATTACTTTATCATCTCCAGAACAATGTTACAGTGGCCTCGTTGCAGTACATCCCAGGTAAATGGCCAGGTCAGTTTTCAATCAATTCAAGTTTTATGTTTTGCAAAAAACAGTTTAACCTTTCGAACAAAATCTTATAGTACCCTACTTTTGTCGCAGAACATCCTACGCAACGGCCAGGGAGTTTTAACATATCACCCACCAAGTGGCTCTAGAGTTTATTTTATGCTTTCTATTATATTTTTTTGAGGGGGAGGGGGGATCTCCTCATCCATGATCTCATTTCAAAATCTGATCAACTGATATGGTGTTCTTTTGGGGGGCCGCAATATATAACGAAGAGCTTTCGGAATCCCAACAGATACCTGATGTCCACATATCTCATGAGGTCTTCGAGAAACACGATCCGCAACACCATCGTCAGCAAAGGTGACAAAACCAAACCCTCTGTGCCCTGGTCTTCTGGGATCCTACACCAGAAAGGCATTACCATCTTAACAGAATTATACAATTTACTAAATTACTTGAAGACGAGATCTGCTACCAAAATGCAATAAATAAAAAATATTTTACCTTTGGAACGTAAACATCTAAAACACGGCCAAATCTACCAAAATACTGGCGAAGATCTTCAGTTGTTGCCTCTTGAGGTAGCCGGCCAACAAAGATCTTCTGGCCCATGCCACCACGAGATGGAAATCCTCCTCCACCGCCTCCTGTTTTATTTAATTAAGTTCTCTTAGTACAAAAATTAGGTTAAATAAGAGGCATGATTGATGTTGTGTCATGCTAAAGATATATTTGTCATTTCTTACTGTTCATTATTGTTTACTTACTTCCATACACAGAACTAGGATGGTCATATAAGGTGGGAGTACCAAGCGCAGCATATCTAGTTGTTGCATTAATATATGCATTATATGCACCATATCCTCCTCCACCACCCTGCGACATCCGACTAACAGGTCTGAATTCTTCTTCCTAAAATCATCAGCAGAAGAAGTAAATTTTATGAATAATTACAGAAAATTGAAGTTGAATAACATCCGGAATTGTAACAGTTATACATCAAAGTTCGGCCATGCATAACTTGCCTTGGGTGTTGCTCGGTCGACAACAATTGTGGAACCTCCCAGTTCATGGGTGTCACTCATCAGATCATCAACTGATTCTGGGAAAAGAAACCAAATGTGACTCAATTCAAAGGAAAACCATTACAAAACTGAATAGAAAATGCAGTCTGCAGAAGACGTGTGATAAGCATGCACGTAGGAGGCTGCCCTGCCTACCTGGATGAAAAAAAAAAAAACAAGGTGGTGGCCACCACATCCTACAGAAATTAACAGAAACTGTTTCTTTAGGAAAAATTCATCTGAGATGAAGCACAATTACAGGACCATTAACAGGTGATAAGATGCATATGTAACTCAAAATACCTAGAATCTATAGCTAGACTGCCAGCGGAAAAATTACGAGTGGGGCTACACAAATCGACAAAAAAAAAAAACTAGAGGACGAATCAACGCTGAGATCAAATCAGAAATTTTGCTGATCTACAGTAAAAATTCTTCAAATGTCAAATCCTTCTCATCACCCCATGATAAGGTTCAAAGTAAGCACTCCAAAAGGTAAAATACCATGTCTAGAATTAACGAAAACTACTTGATCCCCAGATTGGTTTCTTTTTCCCCATTGTTGGGTGACGGTATAAATATTTGACTAGTGAGCTGTTTACTCCAAAAATGACAAACATTTCAACCAATTTTCTATCATCAAGAAAGTGAATTATTAGGGGTAATAGATATGCACAAGGATTGAAGATCTCATATCTAAAACAAGTAAACGAATTTACACCGAATAAAGGTAAACTGATTGATCTATATTTTAAGAATAAACTGCACTGATTGAGTGTTTGACAGAGCGCTGCAGACAGATTCAGAGAAACTTATTGCATGTCCCAGCAGAAAGAAGGAAAACTATATCTGCAACTACAACACTCCATGTTTTCCCTCCCTAAAATATACGAAGTGTGTCTAAGCAAGTCTACATAAAACCATCGAAAGATGGACACATGGGATTTTCATAGACAGTTCCTAACAGAGATAATTCTGCCAAAAAATTAAGTACCTATTTTAATTAAGGGAACTGTTCCTAATAGCTGGATATTGTGCAGAGGAATAACAGAAGATGGCCAGAAAAAATATCTGGAAAATAGAGAAAAAAAAGGGCGGGAGACATACCAGAACGGTCAAAAGTTATAAACCCAATTCCACGATGTCCCTTGGTAGATGGATCCTGCAGATTGGGTAAGATTAGTTACTACTTTCGTGAATCTTATAATTTAGTGCCAGAACAAGAAAGCGCAAATATGAAATAATGAGGTCACGAAGAGACAGGTGAACCTTTGGCATATATAGATCTGTTATTTCACCGTACTTCTCAAAATAACTGCAAAGAAAAAAAAAAAAAAAAGATATCAAATTCTAATAATGAAACAACCAACCAGCTAAAAATAATCTTAATTTAGCAATCCTTCACAAATACCTTCTGAAAGTAGCTTCAGACACAGACGGAGGAATCCTAGCAACAAAAATCCTAGTCACTTTCTTTGCAGGAGCCCTCATCTCCTCCTGAAAAAAGAATAAGTAGCATCTGTATTAGACCTTAACTAAGACATTTAGAGGCACAATGACTATACAAATACGCTTTTACTTGATCAAATGCAATTTTCATGTCCAACCAAATAAAGAGATCAATAATAAAACATGTCAACCGTTCCATTTTAATCAACTACCGTAATGGCACAGCATTGGATGGAATACTAAAGTAACAAAGAAAGTTTTGTCAGGAAAGTGTAAGAGCATGCACCTTTGGTGTCGCCACTTTCACTTCTAGCATTCTGCTTCCAAGAAAGTGCTCCTTAGACAATGCATTCTGCATCATACAACACAAGAATAGTGAGTCAAGTTCGCATCAAAACCACATGGAACAAGGCAATTACATGTAAGAAGCTTTTACTTGAGAGCAGTAAACAAACATAATTGCGCCAGTGACATGAAAACCAAATTAAAACCAAAATCACCTTAGCATCCTCAAGTGTAGCAAATGTGACATAGCCGAATCCACGAGAACGACCAGTAGCACGCTCCTAGATGGAGATCAATACTCGTTAGTCTTCTTCAGTAAGATGCTAAGAAACTTTGCTCCAGAAAGAACATTAATTTTCAGAAGCACTGAAAAGCAAATATATTATAACTACATAAACTAGACAGCACACTTCTAGGAAATTAGTAAAAGCGCCCAATCTCCGGAGACAAGTCCACCGCAATTGTAGAGGACCTCCCATCACTAAAGTTTACACACATTTTAGGAAGGCAATTTATTCTTGCTTCTAACCCCAGCCTCGTCCCACACACACATAGCCAAGTGTTGGGATTTAAGGTACACAATCTGGATATACTGCTGTTGATTTTAAGTTTATACTTGTCTGGAAAGCAATCAACAAAGTGATAGAGAAAACACACCAGAATCAAAGTACACAAACATAACCATGTTTGGTACTACCTCCAGCCCAATTTATCTGAAGGTGTTTGACTGAATTTAAGAAATAAAGGAAGATTTTTGAAACTTGTTCTATGAAATAAACTAGAGATTTTTGTGTGGCTATATATCATCTCATTAAGGGTAAAATGGGGAGTTTAAAGTTAAATTGTTATTAATAATATAGAAAGATGTCATTTTTAAGACCGACCAAAGAGGAGAGAGTGCCACATAAATCGGGATAGAGGGAATATAAGCTAAGGTAGTTAAACTACTATCACAGAGAAAGAAATGTGGACAATAAAGATTACATCGGAGAATAACACAATCATAAAGTAGGAGCACGCAAATGGAAGCTACTAGTCTTATATGACATTATTGTTAATTGGTCCTTGGAGCATTATATTCCTTCGGAAATCGAGAAGGTCTTCTGCAAATGTAGATATTGATACAAGCACCTCCATGAGGCTGATGAATACATATGCTTAACTTTATCAATAAAGAAACCCAATGCAATCTTCTAGACAATATTTTCTTCTGAGACCCAGTTTTTACGGTCCCACCGGCGTAGTTTACAAGTAATAAGCCAGCTTGGAACACGTTCTTGGGCGAGTTCCAAAAAATGAAATCACTTAAGCAGATAGTGCTACTAGATCTTCCAAGTAGTGGAAACAACAACCTTCTCCTAACAACAATTAGGAGAACAAATTTTGAGGTAATGGAAGTCCTTATGTTTTTGTTTCACCATACAACAGCCCTAATTTCTCCACAAGAGAGCTATATGCAATAAAAGTTCTAACCTTTCCACCCGACAATAAATATATAGCCTTCCGTAGCACAGATTTGATATCTCAGTTTATGACTAACCACAAATTCACAAAAAAAAAAAGACATTTTCAACACCAAAAATAAAGTCTTGGAACTGCTGTACATCTGAAACAATACATATCATAAAAGTCAAAAGTAGCTACACAGACTAACCTTCATGACAATACAGTCCTCTAAGTCCCCGAATTTGATCATATACTCCCTTAGACCTTCTGTATCCACGTCCCATGGAATGCCTAAAACCTAAAATCAAACCAATATATCAGATTAAAATGTAGTAATAATCAAATGCAAAGAGGCATTCAAAATCAACGAAGTAAGTAAAAACTTACCACGAGCTTCCTCTCCGACATGCTAACAAAGACTTGTCTGATTAATCGTTGGACAAACACTCAAATCGCTCTCTCGCGATCTCACCACACCTCTCTCTAAAACACAAATCGCTCACACACGACGATTTATCCTGCACGTAACAGACACACACCTCTTTCTCACACAAAAACATCATTATCATCATCATCATCATCATATTTGATAAACAAACTCACCGATTTATCTTAAGATACCGAAGAAATTAAAAGTCACAAATTACATTAACGCACTCAACTGACCTTCGTGATTCCGATTTACCAAAACCCTAACTCGCTCTCTCGCTCTGCTAGCCCCCTCGCTCGCGCCGCTCAGCTCTCCTATCTGTCCCGTCCTCCTTTCCAATCCCTTCACGCAACCCAAAATGTATATCCACTATATGCGTACGTTTAAAATTACAATTATAGCCCCTCTCAAATTCCTATATAAACCCTCAATGGAAAAGAATCGAATTTAATCCTATATTTTGGAAAAAATTGGCTAAATATATCTTTCGTCATATTTGGAGGTCAAATTTTTTCTTCAATTTTACAAATTGACTAAATATATCATTCGTCATATTTTAGGTCAAATTTACCCTTATTTTCATACTTTGAGATTAAATTTACTCTCGTTGTTAAGAACTTTTCTACCCTTTCTTAATAGAAAAACTCAAATCAATGTTAATGTCTCATTTTTTAAAAATAAAATACACCTAAATTCAATCTATTTGATTCAACTTGAGCCACAAAAAAATATAAATAAATATTACCCAATCAGTTCTATTGGTCAAATTTTTCAACGAGAGCAAGTCATTCGATATTTATTAGCACATAACTCATGAAAAATTGATCTGCATTAGTGCAAACACAAAGAAATATATTCCTCTCTCAGTTCATGGATCTGTATCAGTGCAGAGTTGCTCATGAAAAATGACATTTTACGGTCAAATGCAATAGATTAGGCTTATTAGATAATTGAAATATCATATTTCTCTGTATGATTGAGTTAAGAGGTCTCTATCCCTATGTGTCAATCGTGACATTTCTTCATTCATATATATTTTGTATGCAATTTAGATCTATACAAATTTTTCAGCAAGTCATTTGCTCATAAAATTTATTCACTAATTCTAGAATCTAGATGCACATAGAATTGCATACCATCTTTTGAAATTTGATCATAATCAAACAAGAACAGAGTTTGTAATAGACATTTTCTCTAATTTCATGCTTCTACGTTATCTCATTTTGTTTTTTGTTTTTTTTTTCATTTCTAAATAACCTACATCGTTGCATGTTGAAAGAGATTTTTTTTTGTTCGTTAGAAAAATTCAACCAACAGAACTAAGAGATGAGTATATTTATTTGTGTATTTTTTGTGGGTCGGATCGAGCGAATTAAATTAAGGTGTGATTTATTTAAAAAATTGAGTAATTTAATATTGATTTGAACTTTTCTGTTAAAGGAAGGGTACAAGTGAAAAACTTCTTAACGATGAGGGTAAATTTAGCCAATTTGATAAATTTGATCACAAAGTATGAAATCGAAGATAAATTTGATCCAAAAATATGACGAAGGATATATTTAGTCAATTTTCAAAGTAAAGAGGTAAACTTAACCCAAAGTATGATGAAAGATATATTTAATCAATATTTAACCAATTTTTCAAAAAGTATATCGTCTTTTAAGTTCCATTCGTAATAATAAACTCTTTTATAATTTATAATAAGTACTACGATCATTTCTCTAATATATATGAAAGCATGTATCGTCCTCTCAGTAATAGTTAAACGGAAAAATGGCTTACATTTGCGCTTCTATCATCCCAAATAAATTATATTTGTCATGTATTATACTAGTCAAATTTATAGTTGTTTTGAAACATTTGTTATAATAACCAGCGCCCATGGCCTAATGGATAAGGCGCTTGACTTCTAATCAAGCGATTGTGGGTTCGAGTCCCACTGGGCGTGAGACACTTTTTTTGGCTTTGTTTATTATTCTTTGTCTTAAGTACATTTTATCCTCTCTAGATCCCATAAACGTATTTAGCATTGTGGATATAATCTTGTAACAACACTATGATGTTGTCTCTTATGCTTTTAGAAATCTACGAGATTACATTCATATGACACTTTAGTATCTTTCACTGTGGACATGTCTGGCCAATATTATAATAGTAATATTCTCTGAGAAGTTCAAACAATACATTCTATTATCGAGAAATAGTGCTAGTCGATGATCTTTTGTTTAAATCTTGAAAACGATTCCACAAGTGACACTGTGGACATTCACTTGTACGCACTATTTAGACGATTTTTTTCCAATAAAAAATATATTGTTTATCTTCGAAACTTATCGAATTAGCTAAATAGCTTGTGGTGCTTGAGGAAATCCAATTAAATTACGAGTAACATGATAGTAATTAAATAATTAGTCATACATTGGAGATGAAGATCCTTTCTTCCTCCCCAAGAATATCACAAACAAATGTGTCACAGTTTACAACCCAACCCTCCTGCGCCATATATTTCATTAGATAAAGTGAAATTTCATGCTTTATGCTCCAAGGGCACGGTTCAAATCAATGAATATATAAACATTCCATTACTAAACACTACTCACAATATTGATGTAGGGAAGAACTAATTAATAAAAAAATAAAGCGCACAAACAATCGCTAATTAATTCACAATTATGCTGGGACTAAGCCAATCTTTTGATACTTTGCAGCATTTTCAGTGGCATAAGATTGTTCAGATGATCCAAGCCTGGTAGCATTAACATAATCCTGGGGACAATGAGCAGGTATGCCTGGGAGTAGCAAGCCTACCACTCTCATGAAAAGAAGAAGCCCGCCTTCTGTATACTTTCGTCCATTAACACATGGTAGAATAAAGCTTCTAACGAGCTCCCAAGCCGCATTTAACATCTTTGGTAGAAAAAGTAACAAACCCAAGCCATTCTTGTCTGGCTCTTCACCTAAAATCTGCATTGTTCAAACAACGGTATATAATCGTCACACTCACACACATAAAGATAAGAAAGAAGAACAATTGTTTTTCCTATGCTATGAGAGGAGAATTCAGAATGAAGATCTTATTGTGTGTATATATGTTAAATATTTTTTCGCATATGTAAATATAAGCCAACCAGAAAGCGACTTGCCTGAACATCAGCTTTTTTATGTACCACGTTACATGATAAGATGTCAAATAAGACAGATTGAGTCATAGTTGGGCGAATGGGATATGTTGAGAATAATACTTGGATCGGGCAATAACCCAATATGTGTTTGGGTCAAGATAGTCGGGTCAATTTGGGCCACTAAACAATGAGTTTCCCCTCAACAGACCTAACTCAAAATTATTTCTAAAAATTATACAAATACACAACTTATATTTCTAATATTATAAAAAATCTCAACTCCCTAAACATAAGATAAAAATCTCAACATATACACAGAATGTTATGTATATGTCGGCTATGTTATGTATATTAATAGGGAGAGAGAGTAAAGTAATTAAAAAGTGGGAGAGAGTGTAATTATTTCCAAAGGGGTTGGTATTTATGTTATTTATACAAATTATTTCCACTAGTTATTTGTTTGTTCTTTTTTATAACTTTTAAAGTAACTAGTATTATCAAATAAAATTTTTAAAAAAATCTTTCATATCATGACTATATTAAAAAAAAAAAAAAAAAACTAGACAAGAAAAATGACTTTAATGTTTCAATAATTTTATTCGTATGGGTCAATCTATATATGTGGTCCCAAATTAAATGACCCAATCTTTTGATATGGACCGTGCCAAAAATGACCTGTCAATGATTATTTTACACCCATATTTGACGTTAAACGAGTTATATCCGTATAATTAAATGTAATACGTCCCTACCACATATACAAAAATTGAAAGAATAACTTACTTTTTCTTTGTAGAGGCTATTGTAGTAGATGCAAGTTCCAAAGTGCTTGAACCCGAAGGTAGCATTATCATATGGCAATCTTGGTACCATGTCATTGCTGTATACAACTCTATAGTATGGAACCTCATGTTTTGCTAATTGCCCTTTCATATACTGAACGAAAGTTTCATCTCCAACTCTTGGCTGACCAAATGTATAAACGCCCTTTAATCTTTTCAACAGCCAAGATTCCTCATGGTATGCCAATATTGCTGGAAATAATATTGCTAGTGCTCCACCTAAGCTATGACCAGTAACCACAAATCTTGCCTTCTCATTTTTCTCTAGAAGTTGTTTGAGTAATTTTCTTAGGAAATAGTAGGCTGGAGATAGCTGATTATTATCAGTTTGTTCAATATCTTTGGGCCATCCGTTGCTCTTTTGTAACCCCAGAGCTTTCATAAACCCGGCATGGACTTTGCCCATGCCGGAAATCTCGTACCAAGAGAGATTAAAGTCTGAGATTCAATCATCAGAATTGAAAAATTATGTTCCTCTAAATGCCACAACAATTAACTCGGGATCCACGTTTTTATCTTGAAGCACGAATGCTTGTGTTGTAGCTTTTTGTTGATAATCTGTTAAAATTCAGAAGAAAAAAAAAGAGGGTAAAATCCGAACCGTTAATTCTTAAGATCTAAGTATATTTTTAGATATTATCAAAATAACTTCACCTTAAGTCATTTTTCTTGCAATCATCTTTATCTTTTTATTCATACAATTTGAAATGGTTGGGCAGGACTTTCAGCTTTAAAGTATGACCATGACAGATATTTGATTCGTATACAAATCGAGACAAATCACAAAGAGATTATCATTAGGTAGACTAACGACAATAGCTCTATTAGTATATTGTTAATGATGAAATATTGCACGCGATCGATGCTTTAATTAGGTGGCAGGGTCCTACAACCATTGCAATCTCCACTCAATATATATGAGTTATTAATTCTACTCAAATTTATTTTCTTTCCATGATCCAAGATTGGGATCATGGATGGGATAATCCTATAATATTGGATTAAAGATTTTGTATTTCTTATAATATTGGATTAAATATTTTTTATATTTCTTACTTCTAACATTATGTGTCATGTCATTAATTGTTATTGAAAATACTTTCAACTTAGAATATACGGGTGTGATATAGCAATAGTAAACTGATTTTTGTATTACAAAATAATTACATAAAACTTGGACCTTATTACAGCATTTGCAATTATTGTGAATGAGTTTTATGTTAACACAAAATAAAGAAAACGTAACTTTATTTTTATTATTTCAATAATTGAGCACGATATAATCAAAATGTTTGTAAAAAGTTTATACATATATATCTTACCATTCCAGAAGTCAAAGCACCCAATGAGATCCATCTGCATGATATTGTAAAAATTAAAATGTTTTCCAATTTCTCAATCTAGTTGATAAAAAAAATTTAAATATTTTTTCCTAAGACAATATATTTCCTTAAGATGAAGAAAATAATTTTCCCAATAGAAGCAGAAGCAGAAAAATAATTAAGCTTAAAAGTGTCATTCTACATTGGTTATCTCTTCCCACCCTCGTAGCTGACGTCCCCCAGCACCACCCAACTTCTTAGAAATTTATCCTAAATGATATACAAATGTTCTTTAATTTGGGTAAAAGAAAGTAAAAGATCCATTTTTTTATTACTCCTTCCATGAGCTCCTACCACTTTCTTTCTCGAGGTTGGAAGCGAACGATACCGTAAAAAATACATTTATTTCCAAGTAAACATTTTCGTTCATTTCATACCAAACGCGTTCAATAAATATGATAGCTAGGTAGTTTACCTTCCACTTATCCTTAACAGTAGTTTCAATACATGCTTTGTTCTCATAAGCTGCTTTTGCAGCCATGATACTGATTGCCTCATCGTATCCTCTACGTCCTCCAAGTTCTTCAACACACCTACTATTATCTACTAGCTCAACTCTTTTATCCAAATTTCCAATAAATGACAAGAAGTTTGCTGATTCCTTATCCGGTATTACAGTTTTACCTACAAATCGATCATAAATACAAATAGGAACGAAATGTGTCCCATAAGTTGAGACAGATCAACGATGATAATGATGTAGTATGTACCTCTTAAGGAGTTGAAAATAAGACGGAAGAATCCACCATTGACGTTTAGAAGGTTAAGCCAGTACTCAATTGCATTGCCAAACCCTGCTAAAGGTTTAGCAGCTGCTATTAAAACCTTCTGGACTAGAAGGGAAATAAAAATAACCCATCTACGTGACAAAGGCTCCTTAGTCGTCGTCATTTCAGCATTAGGGCAATCTACAAAATCTTTTTGTCCAATATTTTTACCGGAAAACAGTATCCTTGCCAAATCTAATACACTACATTCTTCTGGCTTTAGCAACATGTAGTTGTCGCAAAATGACTTGTTACAAGTACTACTGCTTGCCATACTGTATGTATATATTTATTTTACTGCTGGAGTACTTGGTTGGGGCAAGAAAAGAATATTGAAGAAGGATCAGACTTAAGAGAGGGACGTTGTGCAGTCCAGTTTGAAATATATGGGTGTATTTATACTATAGAAGTTAGAGGAGTATAATTATATTGGGATTCAGATATTTCCTGCTCATTTTAACTTTCCCTATTTTGTTTATGTGAAAATGGGGAGACATATGGGGTACTCTGGTTGGTACAGAAATTATTTACATGTGCTGTCCATAATTTTTTTCCTAATTAACCGATCCCTTATGTCTCCATGCCTTGTCTATATTAGCCATTACTGTCTAGCTACTTCTCTCGTCTTAATTTAATTATATGTTTTTTTTAAAATTAATCTCAAAAAGAATAAATACTTTTTATATTTAATAATAACAATTTAATTTAATTTTTTTTTATTTAATTCTTAATAAAATGATTCATAAATAAATAAATCTCTTTTTTACTTTTAAATTTAATGTTTAATCAAACACGTTCACATGAATCGTGGAAGCCGGAGAAGGTGCTATATTGGTCGGACATATATCGTGAATCACGTTTTAGACAAGACAGAAACTGTAGCTACCGGACACAATTATTAGGTACTGACTTAATTAGCAGTAGTAGAAAAAAGAAACGCTAGGTATAGAAAAAGTACTGTCAAGCTTAGTTGGGCAATTATTGAGCAAATTAATGGACGTATTTGATTTGAATTAATAATTTGGCCTATTATACTTGAAACAATTATTACTGTAGTAAAATTAGTCAATGAAAAAGTGATTATCAAATTGACTCAAGTAAATGCAAGTTAATTAACTGTTTATTTGTAAACTCAATTTATTTTTAATTTTGGTTAAATTTTGTTTAATCATATGCTTTATTTTTTTTAGACTCAACTTATGAGATTAAGATGAGTATGTTATCATCGTTGTTTGTTGGTTTGTTTAACCTGTCTATTTGACACCTCAAGAAGCAATTTTTATATTTGTTTTTTCCTCCTAAATTAGAAACCATACATTTGTATAACAATTGAAATTATTAACTCAATGAAATTCACGTCTTTCTCCTATTTCCTCTATAATATTGTTTTATAGAACTTGTCCAATTTTGTGTAAGTAATGCAATTCGATTAAACTAAAAGTTTTGAATGGGTTAATGCACGCGGATTAGAATCATTGAAACATATCACTGTTCCACTAACCTGTTAACCTTTTGGCTTGATTAGTTGATTACATTTCAAATTCGAGTAATATTTAAGAATCAAAGTTAATTACATCAAGTTGCTTTAGATAATATATCTTTATCCGTTCAACTCTAAAAGCCAATAACCATCATCTGTCAAGTGTCAACGTGTATACTATATGTGTGATGGTTTTTTTATGTTCATTAGAAAAATAAAAAGAGTTATGTCCTCCTTATCTGCTCCTGATTTATTTGGATTATCTTTGATATTAAACGAAGGAATAAAATATCCTAAGATATGAAGTTCTGTATAGTGTGTTTGGTATTTAATTGCAGTACAAAGTCTTCGGTGTTCTGGATATTTAAATCCCCACTGGAACATTTAAATATGAGGTCATATTATATGTATTTAATGCAATAATTTTTTCACTACCATGAAATATATTATTCTGAAACTAAAGTTCCAGCTAACTCATCCATCTGGTGATAACCATTAATATTATTGCATTTGATTATTATTTAGGGTTTTATAAAGAAATTGAAAAGAAGTTACGGCAAAATAGCCCGTGCGATATTGCACAAGGCATGCCCTCCAAAGAAAAAGAATAATTGTTTGCCAAATAAAATTATCTAGTTTTTAGTTAAAAAAAAAACATGCAAACATAAGTTCACTGTAAACTAAAGCCTAAAAATTGATTAAGTACAATTGAAATTTTTGCACAATTAAAAGTTACCTCAATGTAGGGGTGTCTAACGGGCCGGGCCGGGCCAACCCGGAACCGGCCCTCCCATTTTACCCGGGTTCCGGGCTGGGTTTGGCGTTAACCGGGCCGGGCCGGGCCAAACAGTAAAAAAATTAAAACCCACCCGGACCCGGCCCATTAAACCCAATCCGGTCAAACCCACCAAGACCCGGTCAAACCCGGTTAAAAACCGGTCAAACCCGTTTAAAAAATAAATAAAAAATCCAATATACACTATATACACTCCAATATACAACATATATTTTAAAAAAAATATATAAAGTATAAACAATTACACATATATACGTACCATTCAATATATAATTATATATGACTATACGTACTACTTTAAATAAAACATTTGTTATAATAGTATAATATATATATATATATACACTACAATATATATATATACTAATTTATAAAACATATACACATGTATACGTTAAATATATACTACTTTAGAAGATATATACACATATATATGCACCATTCAATATATATGTACTACTTTAAATAAAATATATACTACAATATAGTGATATACATATATATATACAATAATATGTATATATATATAGTTACATACTAATTTATAAAACATATACACTTGTATACTTTAAAGATATACGTCTATAGAAGATATATACACATATATACGCACCATTCAAAAGATATGTACTACTTTAAAAAAAGTATATACTACAATATATATACTAATTTATAAAACATAAAGTAATGTATACGTTAAATATACACGTCTATAGAAGATCTATTCACATATATACACTCTATTCTATGTATATGTAATACTTTAAATGAGATATATGCAATATATATACATTACAATATATATTTGTATAGTTATATACTAATTTATAAAATATATACACATGTATACGTTAAATATACACGTCTATAGAAGATCCATTCACATATATACACTCTATTCTATGTATATGTAATACTTTAAACGAAATATACTATAATGTATATACATTACAATATATATTTGTATAGTTATATACTAATTTATAAAACATATACGCATGTATACATTAAATATACACTTCTATAGAAGATATATACACGTGTATACGCACCATTAAATGTATATATACTACTACTTATAAAATATACTACATTATATATACATTACAATATGTATAGATATACTTATATACTAATTTATAAAACATATACACATGTATACGTTAAATATACACTTCTATAGAAGATATATGCACATATATACGTACCATTCAATATATAATTATATATGACTATACGTACTACTTTAAATAAAACATTTGCTATAATAGTATAATATATATATATACACACTACAATATATATATATACTAATTTATAAAACATATACACATGTATACGTTAAATATATACTACTTTAGAAGATATATACACATATATATGCACCATTCAATATATATGTACTACTTTAAATAAAATATATACTACAATATAGTGATATACATATATATATATACAATAATATGTATATATATATAGTTACATACTTATTTATAAAACATATACACTTGTATACTTTAAAGATATACGTCTATAGAAGATATATACACATATATAGGCACCATTCAATATATATGTACTACTTTAAAAAAAGTATATACTACAATATATATACTAATTTATAAAACATAAAGTAATGTATACGTTAAATATACACGTCTATAGAAGATCTATTCACATATATACACTCTATTCTATGTATATGTAATACTTTAAATGAGATATATGCAATATATATACATTACAATATATATTTGTATAGTTATATACTAATTTATAAAATATATACACATGTATACGTTAAATATACACGTCTATAGAAGATCCATTCACATATATACACTCTATTCTATGTATATGTAATACTTTAAATGAAATATACTATAATGTATATACATTACAATATATATTTGTATAGTTATATACTAATTTATAAAACATATACACATGTATACATTAAATATACACTTCTATAGAAGATATATACACGTGTATACGCACCATTAAATGTATATATACTACTACTTATAAAATATACTACATTATATATACATTACAATATGTATAGATATACTTATATACTAATTTATAAAACATATACACATGTATACGTTAAATATACACTTCTATAGAAGATATATGCACAAATATTCAAAATTTATTCAAAAAAAAATAAAAAACAACGACTAAGGACTGAATGAATTTGGGGAATTTTATTGATTGCAAAATGATCCAAAATTTATAATTTGCATGAATGAAAAATCTATAAATTATGCATCATTTTTTCCAACTCATTCATGTTAATATTAATGGGAACTTGCATAGGATAATCAAAGTCAACGGGGGCAAAACCATGCATTGGACTTGATTCTGCTGAGTTCTCCCGTGAAGTCATAATTTCTTCTAGTTTCAGCTCGTCGCTCGGCTCCGGTTTCATTCCTTGGTTTCTTCTTTCTGCTCTAATCCAATCTCTGAGGCAAACTAGAACATTCATTGCATTGCTTCCCAATGAGTGTCGGTTGTCTCCAAGCTGCTGTCGTCCCTGACTGAAGGCGCTCTCTGATGCAACGGTTGACATTGGAACATTCAAGATATCTCTAGCTAATCTTGAAAGCACAGGATATTGTGATTCATTATTCCTCCACCAATCCAGCGTGTTGATCCGCCGTCTGCGATCCTCTGGTGCCGTCCGAAGATAATATTTCAGCTCTTCCCGATAAGTTGATGTGTAAGTTCTCTCATCAACACTGTTCCAACAATTTAAATCATAAAACGAATCAGAAAAACCACTATGTGCCGGCCTTTTAGAAGATGATGGCTCCTCGGGAGGATGAGGAGCGACAGTTGGAGTGATATTTGTAGGTACGGCTGAATCAAATAAATCAGCATAGTGATTATATA
The DNA here is from genome assembly GCA_030864215.1 of Capsicum pubescens. Classification (NCBI taxonomy): domain Eukaryota; kingdom Viridiplantae; phylum Streptophyta; class Magnoliopsida; order Solanales; family Solanaceae; genus Capsicum; species Capsicum pubescens. The sequence continues at coordinate 195,291,698 of CM061539.1, read as the reverse complement.
ATTTTTCTATATAATCTTTTGCATCAGCCGTAGCCGTCCACAAATCAGGCTGTACTTGTTCAGAATCATGGTTAGTATTTATTTCTAAGTTAGTATAAATAAGAGTACTAAAGTGACACATATTATTATATTTCATGCACGGATTTAGCATAGCACCAACCAAGTAAATAGGGGGAATCGGAAAAAAATATTTTTTAAATTTTGTAAACATGGCGCCAACAGCTTCTTTATAACCTTCTTTATTTTTATATTGTTGGAGCAAACCAGAAATATCGGCTATATATGCCAAAATATTACAAACAGTAGGATAGTAAGCACCGGAAAATTCAACCGTAGCTACATAAATTTTTTCTAAAAACATAACAAGATCATTAATTACAACCCAATCAGAATTATGTAGCATGCAATCAGCAGAATCAGCAAATGAACCGCAATGTTGGTTAAAAGCTAGTGTAATAGGAATTCTATATTTATAACAAGTTTTTAAAAATTCATACGTAGAATTCCATCTAGTATCAATTTCCTCCGGCATCAAAATCGGTGTAAGTCCATTTTCTTGACATTTAACTTTAAATTCTCTAATTCTCGATCTACGATTATTTCCTTGAATAAAACCAACGGCAAGACGAATTTTTTTAATATAAAGCTCAAAAAACTCAAGACCATCTTTTACAATTAAATTATATATATGACATGCACACTTAATATGAAAAATTTCAGGCAAGGACGGAGATAGCGTAGATTTTATTTTTGTTATAGCAGTCTTGTTGTTAGAAGCATTATCAAAAGCAATACATAAAATTTTATTTTCTATACCATAGTATCCGGCAATTTTAACAATAGAATCAGCAATAAATTGTCCAGTATGTTTACGATCTTCATCATATAAAAAAGCAAGAATACGTTTTTGCATCACGAAATTACTATCCATCCAATGACAAGTAACGGTTAAATAATCATTTTTATTTACAGCACGACCAAGATCAGAAGTTAGGGACAATCTACATTGAATATTTTTTAACAATGTTGATAAATAAAAACAATATTGTGAATGGAGTCTAAAAATATCAGACCGACAAGTAGTTCTAGGAATACCATTAAACATAGGATTATAAATTGCTTGTATATAACGAATAAAAGCATCAGAAGAAGGAAAACTAAAAGGCAAACAACCCACAGCTACCATTTTAGCTATTTTTTTCCCTGTCCCTCAATTTATTATACTTTTTCGCTACTTGACCGGTTGTTGGGTCCATTCTAGTTTGCGTTGACCCACCAACATCCCCACCACCTTTTGCAATATTTAACTCTCTTTTGTGATCTTCATCTATATGTCTCATTAATGTACCCGTACCCCCTTGCTTGCCTCCACTTCTATGCTTATATATTTGTTGACAAATATTGCACTGCACCTCAATATCTGATATACGTTCAAAAAATTGCCATGCAATACTAGTTCTTTTACGAGGTTTTGGGGCACTGGGAGGACGGCAAGGGAGATTAACTGATTCAGATCTAACGTTAGCATCTCCTACTGCGGGTGTTTCAGCAATATTTTCATTATCTTCGTCTAAATTAACTGCATCTACTTCATTTTCTTCTTCTATACCATAATTTTCCTGAGCTTCTACATAATCCATATCGTGAGCACCTACACCTATTTCTTCCTCAAAAGGTGTACCAAGCGGTACCGGAGGCGAAGGCACACGGGTATATCTATTACTTGAACTACCTCTACCACTAGTAATTCGCTTTTTACTACCACTACCGCTTCCGGGACAAAAATTTTTAACACCTTTAGCAGCGAGGTTTTTTAATTTATCCATAATATAAATTAAATTAAACTAAAAATATTCAAAATACACAAATATAATAAAATTAAATAATAAACAATTAATACAATAAATAAAAATTAAACGTAAGAGATGGAACGACAATACCAAATTTTGGAAGTATCCGAAGATTGCGACTTTGGAAACTTCCGCTCGTACTTTGTAAACGAAAATTAAAAAATTAAAGTGAACACTTTAAGAAATTAAATATATTGAATATTAGTGAATTGAGAATTGAGATTTGAGAGAGAATGAGATTTGAGAGAGTGAAAAATTGTGTGAAAAATGATTTGAAGTTGTAGGGTATTTATAGATTTTTTTTGGGGATTAAAAAATATTTTTTAAAGTTTTTTTTTTTTTAATTAAATGGGCCCAAACTAGCCGTTTGGATCCAAAAACGGCTATATAGCCGTTGGGCCAACGGCTAGTTGGCCCAAAATTATTTTTTTTTTTTATTTTTTTTTTATTCCGGGCCGGGTTAACCGGGCCCATTTTAAAAAAAAAACCGGCCCGGGACCCGGAACCCTTAAGCCCTAGGGCTTACCGGGCCGGGTTAGCCGGGTCGGGCCGGGTCAGCCCCGGCCCGTTTGACACCCTTACCTCAATGACACCAATGGCAATAATCAGATGGAACTCTTTGCTCTTAGGGAGGGATTGTAATTGATTGAGGATAATTTCTCCCCTAATGTAATCAACATGGACTCCAAAGAGGTTATACTATGCTTAAATAAGGAAATTTACACCGTAATTATTGATGATTGCATGTTAATGTTAAGAAGACTAGGAAGTCATCAGTCCAACAAAGTTATCGTGAAGATGCATTAGTTAAAGAAGGCGTTGCAATAAATGTTTTTGATAAGACTTGTATTTTTGTAGTTCCATCGATATATGTTGTTGAGGCTGCTCGAGCAGACGTCCTTGGAACTAGTTATGTTAGGGAGTTAAATTATGTAATGATGGGCTAAATGTGCAATACCGGGACTCCTTTTTCGTTGAACCGGGTTGAATGCTCAAGGATGTAATTTCACTTCATTTTTATTCATACTAAGTATCTACTTAACCAAAAAATAAAGAATTCTTTGGCACAATTATTACCTTCTGGTCCAATTGTGAAAAGCTTCATTGATCATTTCCACAATAGGGCCACTCAAAAAGAATAATGCACGTCTGATGAATTGTTGACAGTGATGTCTTTTTGGTAGTATATGATTTCTGGTTTAAACATGATCTAAGAGAATTTATTTCAAAAGACAAGTAGAATCTCGTCATTTCATGATTTGACGAAATATCTTGAATTTTATGTTGAATTGCTAGGCGTGTACATGTATCAATCAAGTGAATTTTGTTCTGGCAGGATCAATTCAATAAAAGAAAAAAAAACAATTTGAATCGATCTTGAAACACTTCATTTCATTTTCAGAGTCTATTTGAATTGTTTTATTTTAGATGCTTTTAAGTTAACATATGAAGCCATAAGCTATAAGTCCATCCAAATGCTCCTAGGCCATATTGAAAGTGATTGTACTACAACCACCAGAGTTGGCATAGTGATTCAAGCAAGAGGTCGGGATCGCTGCCGGCTGTGGGGATACCTGGGAAACAAAAAAAAAAAAAGTGATTGTACTACACTATGTGTCATATTCATCAGGTCTTCTTTCCCTTTCGCTTTCTATGGCCTCTTCCAAGGCCCCAGCCTCCAATTATATACTTCACTTCTGTTGATTTAATTTCTTTCCTGTGTTCGATTTCAGGATTTAAAGCTCAAAATCTAATAACTAAAATTTTAACCATTTTCTCGACTGAGGAATATTAATGAAAGAACATAACGAATATGAAGCTAACAATGAGCCACGAAGTAGTGCTGCAATAGGGTGACTGGAGAAAATATACAGTATATATACAGAGTGCTCAAGCATCGCACTCAACCAATATATACATGATTTTTTTTCGAGATTCGGGGGTGCCGATGGCTCCCCCCTTACTAGTCCGCCTCTGATAGAGTCCATCTTAGTTAAACCATTCTATAGTTCTTCACCCACCTTTAAATAATCATTAGTCTTTTATAAGTAAAATCATGATTTTAATAGCGTATTCTACCTTTAGTAAAGAGTATAATCTCAAAGAATACAAAGAGCAATACATCATTCGAACTTCACCTTTGGTCATCGATTAAGAAATGGAAAAAGAAAGAAAATTTCTTTTGGTCGTTTATAGATCAATGCGTGATAAATACATTATTACTAGCCTCAAATCTAAATGAACCATCAATATGTAAATTCTCACAACAAGCCTGATATAAAGATATGTAAATTTTTAATCAATGGAGGAACAATATTCATTTTTCTTCCAATAAGACATCAAAGTAGACGAGGATCGTCTAGATCATCTATGAGTATTGGTGAACAAAGTAGCATCTCCTAAACAAATTGCGTTAATATAGTCTTGAGGACCATGAGCCGGCATGCCGGGAAATAGAAGTCCATACAATCTAAGTGCTAGTAGAAGAAGGTTTTCTCTGTATTCTGTTCCATACAGATATGGAAGAAGAAAGCTTCTCACCAGCTCCCACAATGCATCCATCCTTTTTGATATTAGTGATCTCAGAGAAAAGTAATTTCTGTGTGGTTCTTCCGAAACAATCTATTACACATAATGCAAAAGTTCGATTAGTAAACTTATAAAATGAAAAAAGGTTAAAATAACAAACAAGATTCTTGTAGATCTTAGGGTTTATTTCTCGTATGATCACTCAGCTAAGAGTTTTTATCTCAGAAAGTCAGCTTTCCTCTTGGTTGAGTGACCACCTCAGAAATCAACTCGTAGATCTTAAGGCATTCTTTGTTTACTTACCTTTCCTTCATATGTGCTGCTATAGTAAAGGCATGTTCCGAAGTGTTTAAAAAGCAAGGTAGAGTTATCATAAGGCAATCTGGTTACAATATCATGACTGTAAACAAATCTATGATATCCAATGCCATAATTCCTGAAATTTTCCTTCATGAAATCGCCAAACTCGGCATCACCCACCCTTGGCTGACCAAATGTGTAAATTGCTTCCAATCTTTCCAGTAAAAAAGATTCATTGTGCAATGCAAGAACTGCTGCAAAAAGAACTGCAAGCGCACCGCCTAAGCTGTGCCCTGTTAGAACAAACTTGGTGCGGTTATTTTTCTGAAAGAATTCTCTTAGTTTTTCCCTGATTGTGTAGTATGCTATTGGGCGTTGGTCGTCTTGTGTAATATTGAGAGGCCAACTTTCATTCTTCTGTAAGCCTAGAGCTTTCATGAAACCGCTGTGGACTTTGCCCATGCCCTGGAATTCGTACCAAGATATGTCGAAATCTGTACTCCAATCATCTGAATTGAAGGGTTCAGTACCTCTAAATGACACAATAATTCTGTCTGGATTGGTTGTATTATCATGAAATATGAAGCCTTGAGTCGATTTGTTTTGGTGATACTCTGCCAAACAAAAATTGTCTTAGAGAAACACCACTCCTACACATTTCGCGAAGATTTTTCTACCTCAATTCCAATTTGATAACACTTCAATTAGTAAGAAATGTGTTGCAAAAATAAGACAATGGCATCTTTACTGAAAATCTTACCATTCCAAAAATCATGCGTACCCAGTAATTCCATCTGCATAAGAATCAAAACCTTTACAGATTAGCAGATTTAGTCTAGCTAGCTTTTGATCAAACCAAATAATGATTGACAAGCAAGTCATTTGAAATTATTGAACTAAGCTAGTTTGCATATCAAACATACTGAAATGTAAATTTAATTAGGTGACCTTCCATTGATCCTCAACAGTTGTTCGGATGAAGTCTTTATTCTCGTAGGCTACTTTTGATGCAATTGCAGAAAGCGCAACAATATATGTTTTACCCCCTGGTTTGAACTTCTTATGACAATTCACTCTTGTATCTATAAATCCGATAGCTGAGAGATAGCTGGCTGACTCTTTGTCTGGCATCTCTACCTTCCCTACCAACAGTAATCGGGATTAATCTCACTTTACCCACTATAACGGTAAAGTCATAAAACTATACCGAAGTCGAAACAGATGGAAATAATGTCAAATTTAAGAAATGTCACCTAACCTTGTAAGATTCTCAACAACAACGTAGGAAGGCTTTGGTTGCTAGCAAGAAGATTTAAGCAGAATTCTGAAATTGAACCTAAAAAAGACAAAGGCTTTGAGATGAAATGGAGAGCTTTCTGCACGGACACAGAGAGAAAAATGTATCCTCGACGCTCAAAGGCTATCTCTTTCACTCTCAATGATTCTATGAACTGTTTACTCTCAAGGTTGCCGGAGAACAAAATACGTATGAGATCAAAAAGACTTGCTTCATCTGGTTTTAGTTGAAGGTACTTGTCACTACTCACCCGTTCCACCTTGCTATAACCATCCATGATCGATGGCGCTGGTAATATACTGTTTCTGTGGAGATCAACAAGCTAGACAATATGTCAAAGTTATATTTATAAGTCATGTTCATTTCCATGGATGTGTTTTTAATTTAGCTTACCGAAGAAGAAACACTATGCTGTCCATTATGCTTTTTCATATCTATGGAAGTTGCGTTCAAGTGACACTTTAGCATCTTTCAGACATGCCTGGCAAATAAATTTATACCAAAGGACTTTGAGACGTACAAACAGCTGTTTAACTATATGAAATTTTAAGTATTTTTTACGTAGTATTCAAATTTATAAATTTTATTTTGACATACACGGTCAAATTATAGAAGTTTAAATCCCGAAACTCCAATCATACGAATCGTTTTGGTCAATTTTAAATCTAAAGGGAACATGAAATGATTCCAACAGTGTTACAGTGGAAATTCACTTGTACACTCTATCTGGATTTTTTCCAATCAAAAGTATGTTGGTGATTTTCAAGAATCCTCTTCTTACACAAGCAACTAATTGGATAATATTAGGTCGGAACTGGTAATCTTTATTAATCAATTTAATAATCGGCTTAAAGGTTCGATAAGGTGGATTAACATGTTAGTAAAGTCAAATACTATCCACTAAGGAAATGCCTTTAGAACCCAAGTGCTCCATCGTTCCCACATTCCACTAATTAAATAAGGATTTTTTTTGTTTCATCATCTAAAGGGACAGTTCGGATCACTATAATCTATATTACAAGTAATGTTTATAAGTTTATAAAAATTAAATATTTACTCGGACACGATGTTTATACTAATTGTGTAGATTTTCTAATAATTAAGTGATTTAGTAAGCTAAGAATATGTAACAAACACTTAATTCAAGAGCAAACAGAGAACATGGAGACTTCAATAAACTTTTAAAGAGTCAATTGCAAGGCTAAATAATTGGATTAAATATATTCAATAGCTTTTTATTCAAATTAAAATAGTAGAAATTTTTACAAAAAGTAAATAAGTCGAAATTTTTCTCATAGTGAATATGATGAAAAAATATAGTTTAAAGTATTAGAGCCCGTTTGGATAAGATTAGAATATGGTCAAATCAACTTTTAATCTCTTTTTTAGCTTTTTTGGGTGTTTGATAAATTAAAAAGTGTTTTAAAAAAAGCTAAAAACTGATTAAAGAAAAGCAAAAAGTGAGAAGCTGGGTACTCTAACTTCTTACTTTTTAGATTAAACTAGTTTGACTATACGTGCGAGGCACGTATAACATTTGATTATTTAAAATTAAATGATCTTATCTATTGCGGAGATTTTTAACGAAGTGTAAAGTTTAACAAATACATCATGCTCTCTAACCGCAATGAATACAACTTTCTATACAAGGTAAAATAATGTCTAAAATCATAATCAATCCAACCTTAATATTGCAGGGACACTAATCATGTTTTTTAATCAGATTAAGTCGACATATAATTACATATAAATGATAGGAATTAGAATAATAGTGTATATTAAGTTAAACTCATAGTAAATTAATCATAAGAGAATATGAACCAGGAGCATGTATTTGATTGGAGTATGATCCATCTCTCTAGAGTCTTTCTCTGTAATGGTACTTCATAAATTTTTCTTATTCTAACGTTTTTATATTTATTTCTAAATTTTTCAAATCCTGTTAAAATCAAATTTAGTTGATTTAGAATTTTTAAATTATTGCAAAAAGTATTAGTTGTCATTAATTCTGATGACTTCTAATAAAGAAAAATTTTATCATAAATATAACTTCTAATAAGGAAATGTTTTATCATAAATATATTTAGTTAATTTTTAACTTTTAAATATTAGAAAAAAATAGTGAAAAGACGATTTTGTCTAAAATAATGACTTTTAATGAAGGGCAAAAAGTTTAAACAACATTTCTAAGACCCTTAAACTATTGCAAAAAGTATTAGTTGTCATTAATTTTGATGACTTCTAATAAAGAAAAGTTTTATCATAAATATAACTTCTAATAAGGAAAAGTTTTATCATAAATATATTTAGTTAATTTTTAACTTTTAAATATTAGAAAAAAATAGTGAAAAGACGATTTTGTCTAAAACAAAGACTTTTAATGAAGGGCAAAAGGTTCAAACAACATTTCCAAGACCTTTCACACTTTTAGTATATTATAGATTTTTTTTAGGTTTGACTAAAATATTTACTTTTTTATCCTTTATATTTTTCTCTAATTCCAATAATATCCTGAACTTGTAACGCATAAATAGATAGTTTTTCTTTCTTTTTCTCTTTTTTGCTCTTCTTCGTCGCTTCCCTTCATTTCCACTTTGGGTGTGTTTGGTATGATGGAAAATATTTTATTGGAAAATATTTTCCTGAAAAATAAGTGGGTTTTCTACTTATTTTCTCATGTTTGGTTGGTGAGTGAAATTTTTTTTTCGAAAAATAATTTTTGGTGTTTGGTTGGTGAGTAGAAAATATTTTTTAGTGTTTGATTGGTGAGTCAAAAAATATTTTTAGAAAATACTACTAACTGTTAACTAGTATATCAATGTCTCTAGCAACTGAACAATTTGTAAGTACTAATTTAAGCGTAACAAATAATATCAATATCGAATACTAAAATATTACAATCATTAATTAAATTTAAGCAACTATTAATTAACAAATATAGGAGACACTTTCAACATTTTGTCAGGACAATCTCAAGATACTACAATCAATAGATATATAACAGAACGACAAGCTTATTCAACCTCGTAAAACAAGTTACATCGATAACAAAATGAAATATGTAATTAGCAAAAGTAACATAGTCAAGTCTTCCTCTATGCATATGAAAATAACAACACATTAATTCAACAAACTTTTGAAATGGAAAAAATTCGGGGCATCACTATTTTTTATTCAAGCAGTGAAAAATTGAAGCAAAGCACAGTTAAAAATATTTTCGAGTAATGTAAATTTTTGAGAAATGTGAAGTTTTTGAGTAATGTGAATATGAGTGTTGTTGGGTGAGGAAGAGGGGTGGGGGCATAAGTCACATTTGTCATTTTCCGAAAAATGACTTCCCTTGGTCCATGAGGGAAGTCATTTTCCCTAAAATAGAGGAAAATGAATTATAATTGGAAAATATTTTCCCAATATTTTACTACAACCAAACAGGGGAAAATCGAAAAATATTTTTGAAAAAATATTTTCCATCATACCAAACACACCCAAATTCATCTTTCTCCTTTGTTTTCACATCGGAGGTGTAGACACATGATTTTTTATCCTCCCTAAATTTTAACTTGTCTATCAATATTAAATATTTATATTTATATTTATATTTATATTTATATTTATATTTATATTAAATCATATATTATTTTGATTTTTATTTCTATTTTTATTTTAATTTTCAATTAAAGTGACAATTTTGAAAAGGGATTATTTTATTTACAGAGTCGCCACTAGGAATTGAGTTATGGTGTTTCAAGTCACCTTTTTGAATCCCTAATCAAAAGGATATGACTCTTTTATTGGTCTGCGAAAATAGAAGACCGGGTAAGGAATTCTGTTGACCGAGGGGAAGGTGTGAGGCATCCCTCAAGTCCCGTGGTTCTAGCACGGTCGCTTTTATTGACTTATTTTGACTTAAATTATTTTGATAAATTATGTTAAGGTCTAAAATCACTCATTTTTAATTATACCGAAAATTGTCTATATATTTTATATTAAATCGATGAAAGTTAATTTTAGAAAAATATTTGTCAAGGTGCATTATTGCATCCTTGAAATTTTAAAATATCTCGAAAAGATGCGTATGCCGCATTCTTAATTGAAACAAATATTTTAAAATGTAAGAATCTATCTAACGTTAAAAGTATTAAATTGTCTTTTATAAACTCGAAATAATTTTTATTTATTCGAAGCACTATTTATTCTTAATAAATAAAATAAATAACTAAATAAATAAAATAAAATAAAATAAATACATAAATAAATAAATAAAAATTAACTAGTTTAATAAATAGTTGTCAAATTTTATTCAATAAAATAATGAAATAATAAAATAAATAAAATAAACAAATCTATCTACATTATACTAAATTTAATATTACCTCAAAAGTTTTAATCTCCTTAAAGTTATTTTAGCCTAAATTATATTTTTATAAAACAAATTAGACATAAAAATCCCAGTAATTTAATTTGGGCACAATTAATATAGAAAACAAACAATGATATGTAAATCTTAGTAAAATACAATTATTAAATAATAAGAATTCAAACTAATGTCATATTTAATTACACGTTGATAATGACAAAGATTAAGATAATTTTTAATGAAAGAAAAAGACAATTTCCTTAAAAACTATTTAAAATTAATATTTTAATAATAAATTATATTAAATCACGTGACATTAATATTATTAGGGTCATCAAAAAGGAAGATTGGGATTAAATTATTAGTAATATTATTTGACTAAAGTTAAATATATATTATCTTTAAAACAAACATATGTATAAAACTTTTCAACTTTTTATTTTTGAGAACTAAAGGAACGAGTAGTATCCTTTTCTGACGGAGATGGCCGTTCATCAGCGATGGCCGGATCCGATAATATTTGAACCAGTTTCGCGCGGTCGGAGACAATTTTGCTGCCTTGGATGAAGCAACGACGCATGAAGAGTTGTTGGCTGGTTGGGGTTCTTTTGCGGTGGTTCTCCACCGGATCTAAAGCAAACAGGGTCGGCTGGTGCAACGGAGAAAGAAGAGAGGGAAGAGGCGGCGCCGGCGAGGTGAGAGGTATGGTGGCGGTGTAGCGGTGAGGCTAGTTCGCCGGTGAGGTTGCGAGAAAGGAAGAGGGGCGACAACGGCAGATCTCATTTGGAGTGTTTTCCGACGAGATTCTGGCGAGTTTTTCGCCGGAAAATTTAGGAACTATCATTTTTTCTTATTCACTGATTTTACTCTTGGCTTTTCTTCTTCAATTTCTGTTTAATTTTTACTCGTTTTCATCCTCTGATCTTTTATTGTGTGCGCGTATTTTTCTATTTACCGTAAGATGTTGGTGTCTGCCTATGAGTTCATTGAAAAATAAAATTAATATGTGTTTGAATATATAGTATATGTATAAATCTGTGTAGTATGTGATGTGTAAACAACGTATATCATAAAATATTCAGTAACTTAATAGTATAACATATAATAACAACGATCACTTGAACAATTTTTATTCATACTAATTTGTAATAAAAATAACAAAATAATATTACATAATTGAATAAAATCTGTGACAAAACAAGAAGCCGTTACCGAAAATTTAACAAAATTTCAAATTTTTTCTCCTTTTACTGATGTTTGTGAATGTTTCCTTCACGCTCTTTTTCTCCTTTTTACTGATGTTTGTGAATGTTTTCCTCACACTCTTTTACTCTGTCTGACTTTTTCTGATGTCTGTAATATGTAGAATTTCCGTTTTCTTTCTCTTTTTACTGGTTGAGAAGTCCTTATATATGGGGACTTTTGGGGGAACAGTTACTTTAAAGGGGGGGGGGGGGATTATTCATCAGATAGGGGAGGGTGATTTTAAAATTCAAATTAATGTATAAAAGATAATACTAACAATAAATCAATAAATAAATAATATAATAAATATAAAAATAATAATTAATTAATTTTATATTTAATAAAAAAAAAATAAAAAAATAATAATAATTAATTAATTTTATATTTAACAAAACATAATAACAACATAGACAAAAACAAATATAATAAAATAATATTTAAATTATTAATTTATTTATGAAAATTTATAAAAGAAAACATATATATTTTAAATTTATATTATTTAAAATTAAAATTAAAATAGAAATAAAAATCAAAATAATATATGATTAAATATAAATATAACTATAAATATTTAATATTGATAGACAAGTGAAAATTTAGGGAGGATAAAAAATCACGTGTCTACATTTTTGCCCTCTTTGTGTGAAATCTCGAAGAGTTTTCATACAAAGAAGTAGACCAGATATGATTTTTGACCCTCCAATTATTTTAAAGGTAAAAATAAAAATAAAATAAAAAGAAAAATATGATTGAGTCCTGTTTGTGGACATCCTACCTATCCCGGGTTATAAGGGAATTAGGTCACGAGTAGTTCAAAGGTAGTATAGAGAGAGAAAGAGTTAAAGTCGAGTGAGATTCCATCGAATTTCCAGTTAACAACTTCTGCTTTTACATTCAACTGACTAATAAAAATCAAAAATGAAAAATACAAGTAAAATTTGCAATCTAGAATCTTGATTCAAGCCTTCGCGATTCGAATTTAAAAATTCACCCTATTCTTCAGGCGGGCTCCTGAACTTGCAACTTCTTCACCTTGTTCTTCAGGCGGGCTCCTGAACTTTCAATTTCTTCACCCTGTTCTTCAGGAGGGCTCCTGGACTTACAGTTTCTTCACCCTGTTCTTCAGGCGGGCTCCTGGACTCAAAGCAAATAGTAAAACAGAAAAATAACATCTCATTCTTCAGGAGGGTCCTGAGAAAAAATAAATTTCCATTCTTTAGGAGGGTCCTGAGCAAAAAAAATAAATTCTATATAACACACATAAAATTTTTGCCCCAGTTTGTACTGGAAAAATTTATGTGTCACTGGATCTTAATATATCTTGCAAAGAATAAAGTTTACCATGACCGAGATCTAGTATCGGATGCTGTAACCATGTTTCTTGCATTGAAAAAAATGTGAAATCGCTTCCTTTATCTGAAAATAATTATTTCATCTCTGTTCTAAACAAAGAAAAATTGTGAGTTTTAAAACATGTGGTGGTTGGTTTGTGGCATTTGGCTTTTGAAGTGGCCGCTCTCGCACTTGCCATGCTCAACTCTTTTCCAATCCATGATAATATTCATTGAATTGTCATACTTCTGACTTAGAAATCTAACTACTGAGATCCTCAACTCAAATCATATTTTTGTTGTATGATGCTTCTGAGTTTAGCTTCCAATACATCCCTTAGATTTTCATGAGTTTTAAAATGGTCAAATCACAATCATCTTGAGTACCTTACTTTTACTTTGAAACGTTATCTCTATGCATCGACCTTTGTCTTGCTTTGTACCTTTAAAGGAATTGGTAGCGAGTTTGGAGTCCTTTCTCACTCGACTTGACGTGAATTTGACTCAAAAGACAACAAAAATTTTTGTTTGATGACAAGGACACAAAAAATAATAATATAAAAAAAAATTAAAACAAAAACAAAAAGACAATGGGTATCTCTTTTTCAAAACAAAGAGAAAACTTATCTGAATATGGAAACCGATTCTGGTGATTATGACATGAATTTTGAATCAAACAACCAGATCTACCCACACCAATTATTACAACTTTTGTCCGCTTATTGAGCTTGAAATTAAGCCAATCTTGAACTTGTTCTTTCTTGATAACAACCTTTCTTCAATTAGTGGCACCTCAATGGGTTTTTCCCAACGAGCCTATCTCATTTTCATTCCCGTCTCAGCTCACAGTCGTCTTATGGTGTCCGAAAGGGTTTTCACCAATAAGAATCTCTTATTTTCATTTTCCATTATTTTTTTAATTTTTTTTTTAAATAAACACCCAAAATATGAAATATCATGCACTCATAACATGTTTAGCCTCGACATTCTCAAAGATTGATCCGAAGGTCTTTCTTTGGTTGTAACTTGACTTTCGGATAGGGTTAGAAAGAAAGATCGACATGAGGCTCAAAATTTACACAATATTGGGTAAAACATTCAACTTTTGGAATCGATTCTTTTAAGAAAATAAACTTTTGCCCCAGTTTTCTTTCATTCTGGGTAATTTGAATTTTCTTTTGGTTGGACCGAACCTCGGAGTAGGGATGCCTACGTATCTTGTCATACCAAGAATCAGGTCAAACGTAGTTCATGCAACACCATTCTTTTGCTTGATTTTGAATTTTTTATTGATTTCTTTTTTTTTTTTTCATTTTTCTGACTTTAATTTGATTCCAAAAGAGGGGTACAAAGAAAAATAAAATCTCAAAGGGGTAAGCAAATGTTGATATATTATTCGGATAATAGAACAAAATGCCTTCATCATTTCAATCTTTAAAAATGTAAGTACAAAACATACATAACATAATTGTACATGAATATCATACATAATATCTTTTAACTGCATTAGCATTGACCAACATTCCTTCAATTTTTCCATCTACATCAGTGAGATATAACGCGCCATTAGGTAATACTTTCTTCACCATGAATGGTCCATGCCAATTAGGAGAAAATTTGCCTTTGGCTTCAATCTGATGGGGTAGGATGCGTCGTAGTACTAACTGACCAACTTCAAAATGTCTGTGACGCACCTTTTTGTTATATGATCATGCTATTCTCTTCTGATACAGTTGTCCATGACATACTGATGTTAATCTTTTCTCATCAATCAAGCTTAATTGCTCCAAACGAGCCTTAACCCATTGGTCATCACCAATTTCAGCTTCCACAACTACTCGAAGAGATGGAATCTCAATCTCTGCAGGTATAACTGCTTCAGTTCCATATACAAACAAGTAAGGAGTTGCACCAATTGAAGTCCGAACTGTAGTATGATAACCCAACAAAGCAAAAGGTAACTTTTCATGCCATTTTCGGGAATCCTGCACCATCTTGCAAAGTATTCTCTTTAAGTTCTTATTAGCAGCTTCTACAGCTCCATTCGCCATTGGACGATAAGGAGTTGAATTTCGATGCATAATCTTAAATTGTTGGCACACTTCTTGCATCAGATGGCTATTGAGATTTGAAGCATTATCCGTGATAATTATCTTTGGAATGACGAACCGACAAATGATGTTGGAGTGAATAAAATCAACCACCGCTTTTTTGGTCACTGACTTGAAAGTCGTTGCTTCTACCCACTTCGTGAAATAATCAATAGCTACCAAGATGAACCTATGTCCATTCGAAGCTTTTGGTTCAATTGGTCCAATCACATCTATTCCCCAAGCCACAGAAGGCCATGGAGCAGTCATTGTATGTAACTCAGATGGAGGGGAATGTATCAAGTTTCCATGTACCTGGCATTCATGACATTTACGAATGAAATTGATAGAATCTCTCTCTATGGTGAGCCAATAATAACCTGCTCGAAGTATTTTCTTTGCCAAAACATACCCACTCATGTGTGGTCCACAAATCCATAAATATACTTCAGTCATGATTTTTGAAGCTTCTTTAGCATCTACACATCTCAGAAGTCCCAAATCAGGAGTCCTCTTATACAAGATTCCTCCACTTAAGAAAAATCCGCTAGACAAACGTCGAATGGTTCTCTTTTGATTACCATCAGCATGCACAGGATATTTTTCAGTTTGAATATATTCTTTGATATCATAGAACCACGGTTCCCCATCAAGTTCTTCTTCAAACACATTGCAATATGCATGTTGATCATGAATCTGTATATGCAAAGGGTTAATATAAGTTTTATCGGGATATTGAAGCATCGAAGATAAGGTCGCCGAAGCATCAACAATCTCATTATGAGCTCTGGGAATGTGTTTGAACTTCACTAATACAAATCGTTGACAAAGATCCTGCAAACAACTTCTATATGGTAGGAGTTTTGAATCACGAGTCTCCCAATCTCCTTGGATTTGGTGGACTAATAAATCTGAATCTTCTAATACCAACAATTATTGGACCCTCATGTCAATGACTAATCTCAATCCCAGGATGCAAGCTTCATATTCTGTCATATTATTGGTACAGTAGAATCAAAGTTGGGCTGTTATAGGATAATATTGTCCTTATTCAGAAATAAGAACCGTTCATATCCCCACTCTTTTTATATTAGCAGCTCCATCAAAGAACAACTTTCAGCCCGAATGACAATCGTCAGAAACAAACTCATCAACATACAATACCACTTCATATGGAAAATAAGTCTTCAATGGCTCATACTCCTCATTAATAGGATTTTCAGCCAAATGATCCGGCAAGGCTTGAGCTTTCATTGCATTTCGTGTCACATAAACAATATCAAACTCTGTGAGCAACATCTGCCATTTCGCGAGTCTGCCTGTGGGCATAGGCTTCTAAAAATGTACTTTAAAGGATCCATATGAGAGATGAGGTAAGTAGTATAAGATGATAAGTAATGTTTCAGCTTTTGGGCTACCCAAGTTAAGGCGCAGCACGTCTTCTCAAGAAGAGTGGACTTAGCCTCATAAGTGGTAAACTTTTTTCTGAGGTAGTAGATGGCTTGTTCTTTTCTACCCGTTACATCATGTTGACCCAATACACCGCCAAAAGAATTATCTAAAACAGACATGTACAATATCAAGGGTTTGCCTGACTCAGGAGGAACCAAAATATGTGGATTCGATAAGTGTCTCTTAATTCTGTCAAATGCCTCTTGACATTCTTCAGTCTATTCAACTTTAACATTCTTCTTCAACAACTTGAATATTGGCTCGCAGGTTGTCGTAAGCTGAGCAATGAATCTACTAATATAATTCAACCTTCCAAGTAAACTCATCACCTTCGTTTTATTTTTTGGTGGAGGTAAATCTTGGATAGCTTTTATTTTTGAAGGATCTAACTCAATACCACGTTGACTGACTATAAAACCCAAAAGTTTTCCTGACGAAACTCCAAATACACATTTTGCGAGGTTAAGTTTGAGATCATACCTTCGAAGTCTTTCAAAGAATTTTCTTATATCTTTGATATGGTCAGCCTGCTCTCTTAACTTAATGATAATGTCATCCACATAAACTTCAATCTCTTTCTGCATCATGTCATGAAACATTATGGTCATTGCCCTCATATAAGTTGCCTCAGCATTCTTTAGTCCGAAAGGCATGACTCGATAACAATATGTCCCCCATGGAGTAATAAATGATGTCTTTTCTGCATCTTCTGGATCCATAATGATCTGGTGATACCCCACATAACAATCCACAAAAGAAGCCAGATCATGTTTAGCATAATTATCCAACAAAATATGGATATTGGGAAGTGAAAAATTATTTTTCGGACTTGCTTTATTTAGATCATAATAATCAACACACATTCGAACTTTTCCGTCCTTCTTTGGAACAGGGACAATACTCGCCAACCAAGTAGGATACCGGGCCACTCGAATGACTTTAGCCTCAAGTTTTTTCGTGATTTCCTCTTTAATTTTTACACTCATGTCAGTTTTAAGCTTTCTTAGCTTCTGCATGACAAGAGGAAAAACAGGATCAATTGGCAACTTATGAACTACCAAATCAGTGCTCAAACCGGGCATATCATCATAAGACCACACAAAGATGTCTTTATACTCATGCAAAGCTTCAATTATAGCTTTCTTTTATTGTGGTTGAACATATACACTTATCTTAGTCTCCCTAATATTTTCATGATCTCCTAAATTGATCGCCTCAGTTTCTTCCAAATTGGGATTTGTCTTATTCTCAAACTGTTTGAAATCTTTGCTTATATCCTCAAATGTTTCCTCTTCATCGTATTCAACCTCCTTATTCATTATTTCAAAATTAGATTGGGTTTTTAAATCTGGTTGACAATTCTTCATTCATGTCATATCATTAGAATCGGCATAGAAAGAACTGTATGATAGAAAATAAATAAATAAAGATCAGACTAAAAATAAAACGAAGGGAAACTAAGCTTTATTAGAAACATAGATAGAAAGAGTTTTAACCTAAAATACCAGATTTAAGTTCTGAATTACAATCCTAGAATGATTTAAATTACAGGGGTAAAAACAAACAAACTACTAAGATTGTAAGAAAAACAAACAAACTACCAAGACTCCTTTATAATAGGTGAGGAGTGACCTCTCAATTGTTAAGCTGGACATCAGGACCGACAAACTGCACATCTACATTGCTGGTACCTTCCCCAATTTCAACCATATCAGCTTCAATGAACATATTCTGAAAAAGGTCAATTAATTCTGTATCATCATCATTCATTGATTCTGCAGCAGGTAACTTAGAGGATCCAACAACACTGAATTTGATGAAAGACTCGTGAAGTGGCGGTATCGGCTTGGTTAGTGACCACGACTCTTTATTACGCTTTTTAGCCTTCTTTATATCTTCAGCAGTAGGCTCGTATCCCAGACCAAAAGTACCAAAGTCCTCATAGAGGTTTACCGGATGAACAATGCCTTGCAAAAACATCTCTAGACCTTTTCCTGGTTCAAAACCATGCTTCAACATTTCATTCACTACCATAACAAATGCAGAGGACAATTGTGGTCTTGCGATGAGATTCCCCTCGAGGATGTGCTCAACAACCACTACCTCAGAAGCTTGATGAATTAACACATTGGCAGTATCTGCTTCGATGGAGGAAACATAGTAGTCTTTATACATGGATAAGTCTCCTTTACCATGAACAACTATCTCTTGCCTGTCACATTCGAATTTGACCATTTGATGCAACGTTGATGCGACTGCTTTAGCCCTATAAATCCACGGCCTTCCCAATAACATATTATATGAAGCATCAATGTTCAACACTTGGAAATCCATAGAAAAATCTACAGGCCCGATTGTCAATATGAGTTCTATTTCACCAAGGGCATCAGTTTTTGATCCGTCAAAACCCTTGACGCATACATTGTTAGGTCGAATTCTTTCTACATTAACATTCAACTTTTGCAAAGTTGACATAGGACAAATGTTAGCACCTGATCCTCCATCAATTAACACTCGACTGACGATGGAGTGCTCACATTTTACAGTAATGTAGAGACCCTTATTATGTCCAGTACCTTCCACAGGCAATTCATCGTCTGAGAAAGTAATCTTATTTGCTTCAAGGATCCTTTCAACAACTTTTTCCAGTTGATTCACTTTAATCTCACTGGGAACACATACTTCGTTAAGAATCTTCATTATAGCCTTGCCGTGTTCCTATGAATGTATCAATAAAGACAACAAAGAAATCTGTGCTGGTGTCTTCTTCAACTGTTCTATAACAGAATATTCTGAAAATTTTATTTTCTTTAAAAATTCTCCAGCTTCTTCATCAGTAACAGGTTTCTTGAACGTTATTCGTGCTTCACCGCCTTGTTTATTCTTTCTTAACTCTACTTGAGCATAACATCTTCCAAATTGAGTTAACCTCCCTACTTCATCTACATATTCAGTCACTTCTTTCCCCTTGTGTATCACCACAACGTAATCATAATTCCAAGGGACTGCCTTGTTTATTCTTTCTTAACTCTACTAGAGCATAACATCTTCCAGATCAAGTTAACCTCCCTACTTCATCTACATATTCAGTCACTTCTTTCCCCTTGTGCATCACCACAACGCAATCATAATTCCAAGGGACTGCCTTGGTATCAACCATAGGCAGCCGTGACACTGGTTTAATAATAATAGGAGCTACGGGAGATCCTTTTATGATGAAAAGAGGCTTATTGAATCTTTCGGGAATAATGAGTTTCGGCTTTATTTGACTTGACCCAATATTTTCTGAAAACTCTTTCCCCATCACCAAGGGATCATTCGATGATTCGAATTTTGCTATCACCACCTCCCCTTCTGCAGGCTTTTCTTTCGTCAAATTCACAGCATTTGCTGTTTTTTCCAAATCAGTTTTAATTTTAATGATCGGCTTAAAGGAAATCATAGCATCTTCACCACTGAGTATCACTTCGAGCATGTTTGTTTCATTATGATCTGGCAGCGGTATTTGATTGACGTTTGGAGCGCCTGGACTTTCTACCATAATCTGTTGGGTATTAATCAACTCTTGAATGGCTCTTTTCAGATACCAACATTTCTCTGTGTCGTGCCCTGGGGCATCAGAACAATATTCATATCTTCTAGAATAGTCCAAATTCTTCGGAGGAGGATTCAGGATCCTTCTCTCAATTGGGTTTAGAACATTCATTTTTCTTAGCCTATGAAATAAACTGGTGTAAGATATTCCAATAGGAGTGAAATTATCTTTTACCATGTTACCCCTTTTGAATTCTGCTCTAGGCCAAAAATTAGACCTCAGAGGGCCTCTTTGAACTTGCGGGGCCATTGGATGATTTTGGATTGCTGGTGAACGCCACATCGGATAAGAAGGAGCCCGAGCATATGGTTGTGTATTGTAAATAGGATATTAGGGGGATGGAATGAAATATAATGGATTCTGTGCGTATGGTTGACGCGCACCTCTCCAATTTGTCGTGGACCTGCCACGACAGTTGCTACACCCTCTTTTTTTTTCTTTCCCTGAAAACTTCCTGCACCACTTTGAATTGCCTGTGTTGTTGCTTTCAAAGCGGCCTGGCTGATGATCTTTCCTGACTTGATTCCATTTTCTACCATCTCTCCAATTTTGATAACTTCGGCAAATGTGCTTTCGATAGTAGAGAGCAAATGATGGAAATAATCAGGTTCTTGTGCTTGCAAAAAAATATCAATCATTTCAGATTCTTTTATCGATGGTCTGACTCTTGAAGCCTGCTCTCTCCATCAGACGGCATACTCTTGAAAACTTTTGATTATCTTTTTTCTTACGTTGGCAAGCGTAGTGCGATCTGGCACTATCTCAATGTTATACTGAAATTATTGAACGAAATCTCGAGCCATGTCGTCCCACATGTTCCAACGGGAAATGTCTTGGTCAATGAACCATTCAGAAGTTATCCCTGTAAGGCTTTCTCCAAAGTAAGCCATCAATAATTCTTCTTTTCCTCCTGCTCCCCTTAATTGATTACAAAACTTTTTCAAATGAGCTACAAGATCGTTGTGTCCTTCATATTTGTCAAATTTTGGCATTTTGTACCCTATCGGCAAACGGACATCAGGAAACATACATAAATCCTTGTATGAAGCACTTTTTGGTTCACCTACTCCTTGCATATTTTTCATACTCTGTTCCAGGCTTCTAACTTTTCTAGCCATCTCCTCATGTTCCTCATTCTTAGCAATCTTCTCAATCACGATAGGTGTATCGTGTTGATGAACATGATAAGGTGGATTTTGGGATTTGGAAGTCATTTCAGGAGGATATAACATATCATGATTTGTTTTTTCCATATTCTTCTGTACTGTCAGTTGAGTACCCGCAGTAGCTGGCACTACAGAAGTAAAAAGTGGGTTATTTGCGACAGATGGATTTGGTGGGCGCATGGTAGAAGTACCAGCAACTCCAGACATATTAGCAAATGGGCCAAATCCTGGTGGGTAAAATGGATCACCAGTTTGGGCTGGGTCCGAATTTGGATCATATGAAGTTGAAAGTCCAGGGATTGAAGAAGGTGGGGCTTGTCCATTCAACCAAGTTTGGTACATCTCCTCCATCTGTTGTTTTAATGACTTTATTTCTTCCATTGATGCTACTTCCTACGAAATCAACTGATTCTGCTCTTCTTCACTATCAGACCCTATACCTTCTCTGCGGGTCATTCATCTTTTATCCTTGTATCTGGTGTTATACGGTTGTGATGCCAGTTTAAACCACAAACCAACCACCAATAACTTTATCTTTCTGTGACCAAGTAGCAAACGGGTGAGTGCTATATATTTAACACATTATAATGTCACGTTATATATCATGCTTCTATATGCATTTTCCAACCTTTCATGGAAGGCTTTGTGTTTCATCTCGGCTTTTTAGAAGTATTTTTTTGAAAAATTATGATCGAACCCTTTGGAGGGTTGCCTTCGTATCATGCCAGGACATGAATCAGATCTTACGTAGTTCGGGAGGAATTTAACAAAATTGTTTTGTCTATTTTTTTTTTTGAAGAAAATAAATAAAGTAAGTGAGGTAAAACATATGTAATATATATAGAAATAAACAGTCAACTTCATTACATTCTATAATATAAATACGACAAAATAACTGACCCAACTCCTAAAATAAAACCTACTAACTAACATCTGAAAACCAAAAGACCTAATGCGACCATTATTTGGACTTAGTTGCAAAGAACAATTTTATCAAAAATCAAAGCGAGAGAAACACGATTGATAATATTTTTTAAGAAAAACACTTATTTAAATTGACTCTATCAAAAACTTTGTTATAACAGACTTTTAGACAATTTTATCTATATGTTTGAAGACAATATTCCCTAAGTACAAAAATAAAATAAAATGACTCAGAAATAAAGAAAAATAGAATGACCGTTTTATGTTTGAAGTAGTATAAAAATTTCAGTCTCATGACCCTAAAGGTTCAGGACTGTTAAAATTGATATATGTATATTTTTTGTAAACACTTAGCCTCATGATCCCTAAAGATTCCGAGTTGTTAAAATACATATTTTATTTTTATTTATTTTGTAAAAACTTAGCCTCATGATCCCTAAAGATTCCGGGCTATTGAAATATATATATTTTTTTATTATCATTATTATTATTTTTATTATTGTTATTTTTTTGTAAAACCTTAGCCTCATGATCCCTAAAGATTCAGGGCTGTTAAAATATATATAAAAATTGGACTTGAGAATTAGAAAAATAATTATGAAAGTAATCATATTTTTAAAATATTCCCCAATAAATCTATGAATAATTTTTCAAAAGATAGGGTCGTATCCTGGGAAGGACTTCCTACGTATCCCACTAAAATGTGAGAATCAGACCCTCGTAGTTCATAAAGATTGTAAAAATTGATATATTTTTTTTAAAAAAATCTTTATTTAAAAGTAAATTTTTTCTTTCAAAAATGATTGACTAAATTTGAGGATAAATTAATCTCTCGCATTTTAAAATTGCCTAAAGCCGGTCAACAAATAAATAGTCTTCCAAGCAAATGTCAAAGAGCAAGTAGAATGAACATGTTGGTCTTTATAAATTAGGTCACCTGTCCTAGAAAGACCCGACCCCTGTGCCGAGTCCCGCTAAGTCAAATGCATATGATGCAAATAAAGCGGTACCTAATAGGGATAACCAGATTCTGAGTTTTCAGTTCTTCTAAGTTTAATCCTAATAGGGATAAGTGTCTAGACTGGCTTACTCGAGCGGACACTCGAGCCGGGGAGGGACAACTTGGTCGGTAGCAGGGCAACACCGCCTTCGTTGTCGATCCGAACCCCACCTAACATGTGTGACTATATCCTTCACCAGGTGCCTTGACATTCCGGCTATCTCAAAAAGAAGGTGGGATGCATATGCTGCATTCCCTCTATCCTATTTCAGAGACTCAGAGGGTGTACGCGAGCGGTAAATAAGCGACAAGTAGCACATAAGGCCAATAAACACAATATCAACAATAATTGAAGCAAGTATAAGTCAATATTAAAAGCTCGAATTCTTATTATTCTCCAGCAGAGTCGCCAGAGATGTCACACCCCTTTTTCGCTCAACGGGATCGAGGTCGAAGAGTTTTTTCAATTAAAGTGACGGTATTGAATAGGGATTAATTTTTATCATTTTTAGAGTCGCCACTTGGAATTGAGTTATGGTGTTCCAAGTCACCTTATTGAATCACTAATCAAAAGGAAATGACTCTTTGTTGGTCTGCGAAAATAGAAAACTAGGTAAGGAATTCTGTTGACCGAGGGGAAGGGGTGAGACACCCCTCGAGTCCTGTGGTTCTAGCACGGTCTCTTTATTGACTTATACATAACTTAAACTATTTAGAAAAATCGTGTTAAGGCCTAAATTTGCTCATTTTTAATATACCTATAATATCTCTATATCTCTTATAGTAAATCGATGAAAAATTAATTTTAAAAAAATAAAATTATCAAAGTGCATTATTGCATCCTTGAATTACTTTAAAATATCTCAGAAAGATGCGTGCGCCGCATTCTTAATTGAGACAAATATTTATTAAACGTGTTAAAACTTATCTAGTGTTAAAAGTTTGATTTATCATTTGTAAAATCATAAAAAAAAAAAAACTATTTAAAATAATTAATTTAATAAGAAATTATTAATTTATTTTTTTTAAATAATGAGACAAAATAAAATAGAATAATAATTATAATTATAATAAAATTAATACGGTTAATTTTTGTGAATTTGTTTTATTTTACTTTTATTATATTATTATTATTATTATTTATTTATTATTATATTTTATTTTGTCTCATTATTTAAAAAAAAAAGTTTAATAATTTCTTATTAAATTAATTATTTTAAATAATTTTTTTTTATGATTTTTTACAAATGATAAATCAAACTTTTAACACTAGATAAGTTTTAACACGTTTAATAAATATTTGTCTCAATTAAGAATGCGGCACACACATCTTTCTGAGATATTTTAAAGTAATTCAAGGATGCAATAATGCACTTTGATAATTTTTTATTTTTTTTTAAAATTAATTTTTCACCGATTTAATATAAGAGATATAGAGATATTATAGGTATATTAAAAATGAGCAAATTTAGGCCTTAACACGATTTTTCTAAATAGTTTAAGTTAAGTATAAGTCAATAAAGCGACCGTGCTAGAACCACGGGACTCGAGGGGTGCCTCATACCTTCCCCTCGGTCAACAGAATTTCTTACCTAGTCTTCTATTTTCGCAGACCAACAAGAGTCATTTCCTTTTGATTAGGGATTCAATAAGGTGACTTGGAACACCATAACTCAATTTCAAGTGACGACTCTAAAAATGATAAAAATTAATCTCTATTCAATACCGTCACTTTAATTGGAAAAATCCTTCGACCTCGATCCCGTCGGGCGAAAAAGGGGTGTGACAGGAGGTTACATATCTTTTAACATAACTAAATTATTACAAACTTCCAATATTACAATATAATACTTATTTTATATATAAAATATCCTAAGATATTTATTTTTTAACATTTAAAAATAAAAAAGTAACTTATATTTATAAATTGACCTCACATAATTACTTTACGTGGAAAGTGTAAATAGAAATTATTTTTGAATTATTAGAATTAAAACATATGAATAATTCACCTTATTTACGGTGTTGACAACTTTAAAGACATTTAAGTCATTTTGACCAAAAAAAAGTGCTTAGCATCACTTGTTTACCACACATCAATAAATTTTTTTCGAGTTTCAGCACTTCTATCCAAATACTTATCTACTTAATTTAGAAACACTTATTTTAAGCTTTTAATCACTTAAGCTAAAAAACTATTTTTAATCATATCCAAACTGCCTCTTAGTCAAATAAATGTAGATTGAGTTTTGAGAAGTGAAATATGACAATTATTTTAAAAGCAAAAAAATATTAATATACAATAGATGAATTACCTAATATAAGAACAAATCTACTCATAAGGTTAACACCAAGCTGCAACCCGTATTTAATATATTTTTTAAAAATTTATTATAAGCAATAAAATAATAATCCAAATAAATATGTTAAAAGCTTTACAAATATTAAAAATATACTTGAAATATGATATAAAAGTTAATAATTAAAATATCAAGAGTACTAATACAATTTTTTTATTTTCTAGCTTTTATACTTAATAAATTTGATTTTTTCTATATGTCATTGTATGTGTTAATTGTTTTAAGAAGTCACATTGGACTATGCATTAAGTTTCTGATTATTATGCATCAAAACTTAGCTACATGAATGCTGAATTCGGTCAAATACTACAAAGTGTATAATGAGAGCAATAATTAGTACCACATGAGTTTATATTTGGAGATTACATGAATTTAGTAATTATAATTGCTATAAATTCATTTCAAAATCAATATGAGTAGATACATTCTACTCTTGCATAAATGTAACTAGCATTTCCAACCTTATTATTAGTTCACAAATTGTGCAAAGAATGAACGATGACTTAATTTAGAAGTGGAATAACAAACACTATATTAGAAGTGGAATAACAAACACGATTTAATATTCACTTAATATTCACTCTAATTACCATTTGGATTGATATTAATCAAAGGATCATCAAACACTGTGAACATTATTATTTGTCTCCTCCTCCCATACCTCATATCAAGAATAAGCTGATTGCTTTATAAAACTTTGACAAAATTTTTATGAAGATACCTATCAACTTATCTTGCATTTATTTGTGTCTTAGCTAAATTATAATTTTTTTCCTCATTGACATAAAAAAAATCTGTTAGTAAATTTTTCCTCGTTGTATTTTATTGAGGACATAAAACGTTTAGTATATGGATATTTGTATTTATAATAATACATAATAATATTTCTATTTATAAAAGAAAGGATTAATTGTAGTTAGTAAGACTTTAGCTAGCCATCAATTTGCAATACATTACCTTGATTGTTATTTTAAAAACTTTATTTATTATATGGATATTTGAATTGTTTATTCAAAATTCTAAATTAATTCAAGTAAAAAAAAATATTATTCTTTCTTTCTTTTAAATATAAATTTTTGTATTTTTTTTATAAGCTTTGTTTTTGTGGCACATCAAGTATAAATTCTAACTTTTGCTTATAAGTTAAAATTTGTGGTTGATTGAGCAAATTTACTATCTTAAAATATGATGAACTTCCATCTTATAAACAAAACTATTTTACATCCACAACTTATGCTTATGAGCAACAAAAGTTTTGTCCAACGAATCTTCTAAAGCTAGGGGTGGCCATACAGGTTTAAAAGAAAGACAGGCGTCGTCCCAAATTTGAAGGATCTGAACAATAAATTACAGTATTTTTTGAGTATCTCTGGAGTACTATGTTTGTCTCAAGAAAAATGTAAATAAATTGGACGTATTATTAAATTGAAAAAAAATTATTAGAAAAAATCGGTTAAAAAACTTATTAATAACTCTGCATTTCAAACATTTAGAGTAGTGGACCTTTTTTTTCTTTTCTTTAGGCCATCAATTTGCTGAGCGGCAGCTAAAGCGTCTTATATTGTTCTTAGTTAATTAGTACCAAACTTTAGGTCAGTTTCTCACGACCAGTGCAGTGAATCATTAAGGATTCCAAAAGTGATACCGTGGAAATCCACTTGTAAACACTATCTAAAATATCTTTTTCAGATCAAAAAGATATGTATGTTGTTAATCTCAACAGTTGCCAGATTATATATCCAAATAACTTGCACATTAGGAAATCTGACTAAATTATGAGTAACATGAGTATTAGTCGTACAGTCACGAACATGATCCTTAATTTCTTTCTCCCTAACAAATTAAATGAAAGGACCAAGTTTACAGTTCAAGTCTCCTGCGTAGGATTTTGAACTTGTTGGTTCCCGATAAAATAGTTTATATAATATAATAATAAAAAAGACAACCTTCGTTAGGAATTGATCCCATGTTCACAAGAAAACAGAAACAATTCAAGAGTCTCTTCTATGCCATCAAGCCAACCTTCAGTTAGTGGAAACGCTCTCACCTATAAGATTTTATTGACTTTTTCTAATTTTTAATATATTTACGGGAACTTCGGTAAAGGATGGGGTTCCGACACTGTAGATCCGTCCCTGACTGTTGTTATAAATCTAAAAGGCACGTACACACTAATAAATTCATAATTATGTTGGGGTTATGCCAATCTTTTGATACTTTGTGACATTTTCAGTACTGGCATAAGAATGATCAGATGATCCAAGCCTGGTAGCATTGACATAATCCTGAGGACAATGAGCAGGTGCACCTGGGAGTAGCAGGCCTATCACTCTCACAATAAAAAGAAGACCACCTTCCTTATACTTTCTTCCTCCAAAACATGGAAGAGGTAGAATAAAGCTTCTGATGATCTCCCAAGCAGCATTTAACATCTTTGGTATAAATAATAACAGAGCCCAGCCATTCTTGTTTGGTTCTTCATCTAAAATCTACATTCAAACAACATATATATCATCGTCACAATTTTTTCTATATGCAACTACCGGAGGATCCAACATTTACAGTTAATGGGTATAGATTAACGAGTGTGATATTATATTGTATGTATATATTTTGAATATTTTTTTGCTGTGCATAAGTAAACATGGATGTCGACCTGAAAGCAACTCAACCAATGTTTCGCCTTTGTGTGCACGTCGTTAAATAATAAGGATGTCAAGTTACGATTGAGTCATACTTAAATGAGTTAAAATAAGTTGAGTTAATAATTGCACCGGGCTATAAGCCTATAACCATATGTTTGCTTGGGTCACGAAGGACGAGTCAATTTGTTCTTTTCCTAATTATTTAATTTACCAAAACAAACTAATAAATTTTATTTCACAACTAGACTAATTACAAACTAGCTAGCCTAGACCTGAAAAACTTGTTTTTATTTTTTACTAGTAAGTTTCTTCTTGTGGGTTAATTTGTATACATATACCTCCTAAATGACTTAATCTTTTAGATTGGCAAATTTAGGTTATGCTTGGAATAACCCAATGAGCATAAATACTCACTCAATCTATCCAAATCTAGAGTTCGCCAAGTTAAATTTTCATGGATTAAATTAGACGACACACCTATATCGTGAATAGAAATTGAAAGAGTACTTACTTTTTCTTTGTAAAGGCTATTGTAATAGATGCAAGTTCCGAAGTGCTTGAACATGAAAGTAGAATTATCATATGGCAATCTTGGTACCATGTCATTGCAGTAGACAACCCTATAGTATGGAACCTCATGTTTTGCTAATTTTCCCTTCATATATTCAACGAAAAATTCATCTCCAACTCTTGGTTGACCAAATGTATAAACGCCCTCTAGTCTTTTCAGCAACCAAGATTCCTCATGGAATGCCAGTATTACTGGAAATAAAATTGCAAGTGCTCCACCTAAGCTGTGACCAGTAACCACAAACCTTGCCTTCTCATTTTTCTCCAAAAGTTGTTTGAGTAATTTTCTTAGGAAATAGTAGGCTGGAGATGGCTGATTATTATCAGTTCGTTCAATATCTTTAGGCCATCCGCGGCTCTTTTGTAACCCCAGAGCTTTCATAAATCCAGCATGGACTTTACCCATGCCGGAAATCTCGTACCAAGAGACATCAAAATCCGATATCCAATCGTCTGAACTGAAGAATTCTGTTCCTCTAAATGCCACAATAATCAGCTCGGGGTCCACATTTTTATCTTTAAGAACGAATGCTTGTGTTGTAGCTTTCTGTTGATAATCTATTAAAAGCCAGAAAGAAAGAAAAAAAATTAAAAAAGAAAAGGTAATACCCGCTCCAATTAAGTTTCGAGAGATCTAAAGCTTGTATGTTATGAAAAAAAATATGACAGTAAACTGAGTTATTTTTCTGGTAAATATCTTATTTTTGTTCATTCATATCATTACAAATGTGGCTGGCAAATCGCCATAATTTGATCCCTTATAAATTGAATGGCCATAACCATACAGTCCATTAGCACAAAGATATAATCGCAACGTTTGTAAAAGTGTATAGATATCTTACCATTCCAGAAATCATAGGAGTCCACGAGATTCATCTGCATGCATAAAATTAAACGACAAGATGTGAGCACATTCTATTCTTTACAAGAATTAGAAAATGGGTGTATGTTTGAAACCTTTCGTAATTTTTCATGTTTGATTCGTAAACAATTTAAATAAGTTACTTGAAATTGAGAAAAGTACTTTCCTAGTAGAAGTAGGGTCTTTCCATATTAGTTCTCTCTTCCCATCCTCAAAGGTCCAATTCCCACCTCTCAGAATTTTTGAGCACATTATATACAAATACTCTTAGAATATCAATTTTTCCTTTTATACTAAACACACAAAACGAAGTAAAAACTTCACTTATTTTTCAAGAAAATATTTTTAATTCATATCAGACACCTAATATGCTAGGTAGTTTACCTTCCAGTGATCCTTGACAGTAGTTTGAATAAATGCTTTGTTCTCATAAGCTGCTTTAGCAGTCATCATGGTTATTGCCTCATCGTATCTTCTACTTCCGGCTTCAACACTCTTAATATCCAGCTCAACTCTTTTATCCAAATTACCAACAAATGACAAAAAGACCGCTGATTTCTTATCCGGTACTACAACAACTTTACCTACAAATCATCACACCAATTTAAAAAATAGACTGCACGCCTAAAAACAAAAAATGTCACGTAAATTAGGACAAAAGGATATAGTACGTACCTCGTAAGAAGTTGAAAATAAGACGGAGTAATCCGCCGTTAACGTTTAGAAGGTTAAGCCAGTACTCAATCGCATTGCCCAACTTTGCCAAAGGTTTAGCAACTGCAAGGAAAATCTTCTGGACTAGAATGGAAATAAAAATAATCCATCTATGTGGAAAGAAAACCTTAGTCATTTGTCCATGAGGGCAGTCTAGGAATTTATTCTGTCCCATATTTTTACTGGAAAACAGTATTCTTGCCAAATCTAATGCACTACATTCTTCTGGCTTTAGCAGCATGTAGTTGCTGCAGAATGACTTGTTGCAACTATTGCTTTCCATAATTCATGCAGATGTATTAAATATATTATTACTTATTTATTTAATTGGAGTTGGGGCAAGGAAAGAAAATTAAAGAGACGTGGACTCCATTTAGAAATATATGGATCTATTTATACTATACTAGTGAGAGGAGTATTATCAGAATTTAGATTTTCAGACTTTTCATTATAACTTTCCTAATTACGTTTATTTGAGAGAGTAGAGAGCCATGTAGCTGAGTACGGAGCATAGGAGGTAAGTTCTTTTATTAAAAATTTTAAAAGGGTATATCAAAATGAAAAAAATATGTAAAATTTTAATTTTACCTTTATAAGGTAAATGAAGCTACTTACCTTATTCTTTGACTGAAAAAGTTAGTGAGGATTAGAAATTATAATGACATCGATGTACTCCCTCCGTCCATCTTAATTAGTTATTTTATTCACTTTTCTATTTTGAATGTTCAATAATACTTGTCCAATTTATGAAATCAATGATTAACTAATTCGTGTTTACCTATTTGACCCTTGGTAGTAAGTACAATACATCACTCATTGCATTTTTCAAAACAAAAAATTTGTTATATTCAAAGGGTGATATGGTAAATTCCCCATCTATTTATTGTTTCTTAAGGAATATGTCCAGTCAAAAGTGAATAAATATTTCTGAACGGAGGTATATTTAGTGCAGAATTTATTTCAATTGTACTGCAAGGTAGGAAGAGTGTTTTACCTTACAAGGTAAAATTTGTCCCTTATCTTATTAATTTTTTTTTATAAACCACTCATTCCATTCATTACTTATTTATATTATTTATTTGTCTACCCGTTTCACTCTCTTCATACACATTACTTGGGTGTTAGTACTTGTTCTTGTTCAAAATCTATTTCAACAAAAAATTTACACTTTAAGGTATATTTAATCACCTCTTTATATAATTATTTCAATACCTAACAAACAAGTATGTAGTATTAATATTATTAATCATTTTTTAGCTTACTAATTTGCCAAACGTTGTTGTTATTATACCAAATTGTTAAGTCTAAACTTAGGTTAAGTCATTATTGTCTATCTAATTTATTTATTTATTTTGAATTTATTATTTGCACAATAAAGATATATTTGGTTATGCATGTGTAAAACAACTTGTCCTCTACACTCCGAACTTTCATATCGAAATTATTCACAAGTTCGGATGAGTTTGATAATGTGTTTCAAACCAATCATCAAATTATTGTTCCATTGTCATTCTTGAAGAATCAATATTCAAATTCGAAGAATTTTGACTTACTTGAAGATCAAACTCACTATCCGTGGATTCTTCAACAGGGAAATGTTTCACACACGCATACATGTCAAGTGTTTGTAGATTAAGGCGATTACCAAAAAATTCAACTGTACGAAGAAATAAAGATTAAGAATCATCATTCCAAATAGGAGTTTCACCAAATATTGGTTGTCCGTTGGACGTAAAATAATTCGAATTTCGACCAGAAATAACCACATCATCTTCCGGATTAGTAATACCCATTTTATTCCTAAACAACCTTTTCAAACAATCATATTTGAGAGATAAAGAAAACGATTGAACTACTAGAAAGTCAACTATATCGCATTGAATCCCAATCATGCAAAACGTCACCACCCAAATATAAATTTACTTTTACATTATTATCATTCATCTTAAAGTAAGAAATGAATAATTGAGGTTCAACAAATATTTTGAGTTACGAACTTTGACAAAAAAAAATTGAATTGATGCAAATAAAAGAACCTACACATACACTTTTTATATAGTGCCGTGAATTTTGAAGCTATTAAAAGACAAAATATGGGATCCTACCTTGTAGAATATGAGATCCTATCTTACAAGGTGACGGTCCATAGTCGACTTAAAATTAGCCAACAAAAGAGAATTTATTCCCTTTCTTGTCAGCGGTAAGTCCCATGCATGTTGCAAATACTCTTTCCTGAAGAAAATTTATTCCCTACTTTTTCAGTCAAAGGACAAGGTATACCATGCATTTTTTAGTCAATATTCTATCAATAAATAAGGTAAGTGGCTTCTTTTACCTTATAAGGTAAAATCTCTATTTTACTTTGCACTTTACCATGTGACTGTAACACCCCGTAGTTTTCTCGACCTAATGTCACTTCGTGGTATGCTTGGAGGGTCGATCTCCTGAAAATTTTTCTAAGTGTCAAGAGGACTTAGTCACATTTTGAGCTCCTAACCTTTGATGATTTTATTTTCGACCTTTCCAACCCCGGAAAGCTGATCTTTAAGTTGTTTCATGATCGGGGAAGTTATTAGTACATCTCGGGTAAGTTTTGAAATTTTCGAGCATCGTTAGAGGGGTGTTTGGATATTGAAAACAGTGGCCCAACGCGAAGTCCGCGCGCCGTGTCGATGAAACAGTGGACTGACGCGATCTCGACGAGTCGCGTCGGGTAACGCGTCGGTGCCCAGTTCGCGAATTATTTTAAATAAGCGGCCTTAGGAAGGGCAAATCCGTCTTTTGTCCTCATCATAACTGTGCCAAAACACAAAATTAATGTGTCATTAGGAAAGAATATATCAGAAAACTACTTCTCGATCTCTCTTTAATCAAGACCCTAGGTTTTCCACAAAGATCAAGAAACTCATCTTTAGAAGTCAAGAGTATCAAGAACTTGATCAAGATTCGGGCCCCGCTCTTTCTCCTGAGTAATCTGATGTACGTGAGGTTGTCCTAAACTACATGGGCTTGTTGAAAACACATTGAATAAGATTTAAGGTTATAGAAATCAGAAAATTTTAAAGGGGTTTTGGAATTATGTTTTCAATCTTGCATTATGAATGCTTTAATGATACTACTGTTTTGGTCTTGAGGATTTTTCCCCAAATTTGATTTGAAATCTTATATATGTATGTATGAAATTGAGATTTAAAGAATGAATTGAGAGCATAAGCCGTCCCTCTCTTGTTGTTAAGCTGCTTGTTTCTATGTGTGTTATGAAATACTCGATTGCATTTTGAGAAAGCATGATATGAATGGCTTGATTTTTGGTTTATGACTTGATTATGATTTTGAACTTAAGAGGGGACGGTTTATTTAATGTTAAATGTTAAGAGAATCGCAAAAAGAATTTTATGATTTGCCACAAATTTCATGACCACTACATGTTATTGAAAAGCGAGAGTTCCATGCATGTGTTCACATTATTGATTGATATGGTGGTCCCA
Organism: Capsicum pubescens; assembly: GCA_030864215.1. Taxonomy (NCBI): domain Eukaryota; kingdom Viridiplantae; phylum Streptophyta; class Magnoliopsida; order Solanales; family Solanaceae; genus Capsicum; species Capsicum pubescens. The sequence continues at coordinate 195,257,920 of CM061539.1, read as the reverse complement.
AACTTCATGTTTTAAAAGAAGAGATTATAATATGCTATGAATGGCCCAGAGATACGACTTGCAAGTCAATGGTATGACGATACCATATAAAAATGTATGTCATAACAGAGTTAAAGTTTTAAGATTTTGATTTCAGAGAATACATGTTTTAAAGAGCTAAAAATGGGCTTAAAGAGGGTTAGGTGGTTGGCCGAAGAAGGCTTGAGTTCAAGAACTCCTAGCCCAAAATCGTATTTTACCGATACGGGTTCATTTCATCCCCTAGAGGGATTATACGCTGGCCTAGTGCCCTGTGGCGTATCAGAGACAGAGAATCCAACCCTTGCGGCAAACTCGGGTTAGGGGCTTGGCTGCCGAGTTAAGGGCAGATTCCATATAGCCCATGAAATTTCAGAGTTGTAGGGTATACCCCCTAGCACAACAGTAAAAACAAAGAGTGTGTCATGGAGTCAGATAATTGTTCAGTCTTTTAAATATGCCCATGTGTTTTCTTTGCATATGTATATTTATGAACTGTTTTCTAAACTGCTCTCACCTATGTTGAATAAAAATTGTTGTTTTGGAATCTCTCTGCATACCAGTACATTTGTATTGACCCCCTATATTTCAGGGTCTGAGGCACAACCTAGAGGTCCTGCTAAGCCGTAGAGTTTTCAGACAGAAGTAAAGAGTGCAGTTGGTGGGCCTTCTCTATTCCGAAAGGTCTTATGCTTTTCAGCTAATTGTTATTTATTTTGGTTTGGGTCTACTGGGGGCCTTGTCCCAGATTCAGATAGTTTATTGATGTCTTATGTAGTAGAGATTTCGCAGACTGAAAGAGACGATGTTCAGATGTTGAAAACTTATTTCCGTTCTATCAAACAGATTTCAGAATATGACCATTCATGATTCCGTTTATTTCATTTCCGCATTTCTTTCTTTATTATTCGAGTATTGTGCATGATTACCAGACGTAGAAGAGTGTCCGAATCATTATGGTTCAGGATGCTCGTCACGGCTAGGGTCCCGGCTCGGATCGTGACAGTGACTAACACCGTAAACTTTTTAATGGATAAGGGAAACATTTGTATTTTCCTTATCCGTTTTGTTATTTCATTTTGATATGCCCCTTTGAAATTTTTAATTAAAAAATTTGCTCTTTAAACTCCTGGCTCGCATTTGGCTAGGGGTGGGCAATACAATATAGTGTGGTACGATATTTAGAAATTTCAGTTTTCTATTTTGAAAATACTTCTATGCTCGATTGTTTGGCACAATAATCTAATGCCACTTTTATCACATAGCTAAATTTGACATCTACTAGCATTTGAAAGCAGTGAATTAGAAACATGATATTAGTATTACTCTCAACTTAACCTTCTTTAACGAAAATAATAATGATTTACGTGTTCTATAGACGTCTCTCGTTTGGCAATACATGTGAAAGAAATAACATTTTGATTCCTAATGTCCTATCATGACATTTTAAATTGTTCAGAACGAATATCACGTTGATTAGCTTTAAGTTAGACCAAGGGTGTGTTTGCCTGGTACAAATGAAGATGTTTGATTGATTAAAACTTTTCGAAGACATTTTCTCTATGAAAATAAGTTCTTTAAAAATGAGGAAATGACTTTCTTAATAAAAATTAGAATAAAAAAATTGCACTGGACATTTCAATTAGTTCATCGTCTTCTCCCTAGGCACTCAATGGCAATAACCCCCACTCCCATAGTGTGTTTCTAGATCGATTACCTCTTGACATAATTTTCTTTATTTTTTAACCTGAACCCTCATAGTGTAAATTTTTGCTGAGGGGATGAACCCTCTCAAGACCCCATAGGTATACCAACATCTAATCGGCTACATTTGAATATCAGAAACGTGTAACAAATTAAATACTAGCTTGCTATAGTTCTATATTCTCAAGGCCGGTGAAAATTAATTTTGAGTGATGTCAACTCTCATTATTCGTTACTAGTCCTATTTTGCGACAGATCATCGAAAAATTTCTCTTAGCTACGAGCTCTTTAGCCATAGATATGTGATGCAATCATAGCTAATTCATCTTCTTCTTTTTTTTTTGGTAGCGAGGCTCTAACTTATCTAGGAAGTCCCACATAGCTTGTAAAATTAATGACCTGTTGCTGAGCAACCTTGTTAGCTTTTCTAATTTCTGATGCAATGTCACAGTAGTAAGACTAGTTTTTCACTGACCATCTCTTTAGTTGTTTGCTCATACACATAGGATTGAAGGTAGAAGTTCAGAATCTGTTTGGGCAAATATCTTGGTCAATCCTTTTGAAGACAATATTGTTGAGAGTCCAAAGAAAACCTTGCATTCACTGTCAGGCCCAATAGACATAGGATATGCAAGGATGGACGCCATGACCATTGTTTCCAAATAGAAAAAAACAACATAAATATACCCTTTGACTTTCATACTTACACAAATCTCCGCTCTTATAAAGTTGTTATAAAAAAAACTTAACCAATTATGTATCGTGTTGTATGTATCGAAGAGCTAAATATGCATTTCGATGGGTCGTTGGATAATCGAGGAGCTACTTATGTATTTTCGCAGACCCACAATTGTAAATAATGTATCGGGAGCTAATTATATATGTATCTCGACAGATCTAAAATCGGAAAAAATGTATCGGTACCTAATTATATATCTTTATAAAGGAAAAAATATATATTTCATTGGATGTATCAAGAGCTAATTATGTATTTCGTCAAATTCAAAATAGAGATTTTTAGTAATTATGCAAAATGTCGAAATGTTATATAATTAAGTTTTAAACTGTCGGGATTTCTGTTGTTTTTCCTTCCAAATAATCAGTGGCAACACCTTAGTCATGAAAAAAGAAACCACGTCATGGTTTTGTGATTTCACCACTTATTCAACATTTGACCCAGTTTCGGGCTTCCAATTGGAATGCCAAAAGGCCAGCAAATTTTAACCACACTGCCTGGGCAAAGCTGGCTAAGTAGAATTGAAATTCAAAGATCTTCAATTAAATAAATTTATTCTTAAAAAATTGGAAAAAAAATAGTTTTAAGTAAAATAACAGCCAAATACAACTGATGTTATAGACGTATTACTAGTTGTCGAGGCTAAAAAGTGCAAAAAGAGAAAATCGGACACATGAGGCTAAAAGTGCAAAAAGACAAATTCGGACGAATGAGGCTAAAAGTGCAAAAAGAGAAATTCGGACGACTGAGGCTAAAAGTGCCAAAAAAGCATTACACGCCCAGTGGGACTCGAACCCACAATCGCTTGATTAGAAGTCAAGCGCCTTATCCATTAGGCCATGGGCGCTGGTTGCAACGTAATGCTTCGTTATTATTTATAAGATAATGTAAAAGCACAAACAGTTTTTATATGTTAAGAGATTTGAGAGCTCCACAAATATAATTTGCAATTGGAAAATTTTTAAAACCATATTCGTTAATACTAAATCAACACTTCACCTAGAGGAGAAGTGCTACCTTTGTACTCCTCACTAACTTAAAAAAACTCTGACTTGGAGCTTAACACATACTCCTATACATATACATTTATTATTACATAATCCATTAACCATCATGAAGTTAACCGTAATGAAGGTTTCTAAAACAAATTAATACTGAAATTAGATCCTGTGACTCAAATCAAAGCTTTATGTAGTGAATAGGAATTTGTAAAAATGCCTTTTTTTTTCTTCAAAATTTTGTAAAGGTGAGTAGTCCATTGTCGGTTTAGAGGGATCATGACGCTACGCATACTCCTTCCTGCTTTACAATAAATATCATCAATCATGAGACACTGGCATCCAACATATATCAAATTTCATATTTTATATAGTATAGTCGTAGCACCCTTCGATCCTTCTAGATTAATATAATCACATACATGCATGTATATGATCATATCCGTTTAATATTATTTAATTCTTGATATATATAGAGAGAGAGAAGAGCTAGCGACACAAATAGTGATAATTAGAGTATATCATATAATCGATCTCAATTTACTTTGTATCGAGGCGTAATTGTTGGCTGTGGGTTCTTCATTTCATCAAGATTCTTTTAAAAACCCTGTAATTAGTTCACATTTAATGAGATGGCTACATATTATGAAGTTTGCTTTTGGGAGGGGAAAAATAAACGAAAAAAATAAGTTATCTTTGGGACAACTTGCAGAACAATACTTTACTTTTGTTACTATTGTATATATTATCTAATATTGCTGATGAAATATATTTAAATCTTTAGAGAGATGCGTCCTACCCAGTACAATTATTGGAATATGTAGACATTTTCCTATGACATAATATTAGATTGGTAGGGTATTGGACTCATTGGCTAATTTGATTGGAGTACTGTACAAAAGAAATACTACCATAACCAAGAAGAATATGGGGTTGGGGACTTTTATCAATTCCAACTAAAGCTTATAAGGAAAACTGGGTTGCTTTTTATGTAATGTTGATGAAATAATTGACTGCTACTGATCTCTGCCATATTAAAGGAATTAGGATTTTATGATATAGTTGCAGAGGTCATCCTGATAGAATAATTTACCCTAAAATATAAGCTATTGCTGAATCCAAAACTAAAGTGCGCAGGCCCCATTCTCATTTCTCATTTCCTTCACTGCATTCATTCCTCTGAGCATTTCTTTTTGGTGAGATCTCAATATTTACAGGTCATCTTCTTTAATTTTACAAACACATGCTTTAGAATGATATTTGCTTGTTTTGTATATGTATATATAGCGTCATTAATCAGTAAAATGGTTCAAATTGGAAGTTTAATGACAAGGGGTCACACGTATGAACATTTAACACTCACTTGTTATTGTACTAAAGGCATTAGATTATTATTTGTAACAAAAAAAAGTCATTCAACTTACCTACTTATAAAGTTTTTAAACTAATTTGTAACAAAAAAGTCGGTTAACTTTGCTCAAGTAGCCTCTAGTGACCAGTGACATTAGTTGATACTCCCTTCGTTTAAAAAAGAAATGATTTACTTTTCTTTTTAGTCCGTTTTAAAAAGAATGATCTTTTTTTTTTTTTGGGCAATACTTTAATTTCAACTTTTCACATGGTGTGTTTAGGGCCACAAGATTAAAGAACATTTTGATACATTTGACACAACTTTAATTTAAAGCCACAAGATTTAAAAGTTTCTTTATTTTCTTAACCTTTGTGTCAAGTCAAAGTAGGTCATTCTTTTTTAAACGGAGGAAGTACTTAGATAAAGGTGAGTTGCTTTTTATTATGAAAAATAGTTTAGGGACTTTCTAAGATTATTAGATGATTTTGTACAAAAATATAGTGGAGTGATTTTGGTTCAAGAAAATGAAAGTTTCCCCCCAGTACTATGTGACATGCTTCCTGTGGTGTTCTGATCCAGCAAGCAAATCAGAATATTTCAGAGAGCCGTAACTTGTAAGCTGAGTTTGGGCCAGCATTTTAATGATGTACGTAACTTAAAATAGTCAGACCATCTGATAGTTACCAGGCAGTTAAATTTTCCATGTTTGCTTCAAAACAAGTCATTTTTTCTGAACTTTAGAGGAGCAGAGGGTTGGTCCAACTAAGTAAACTTCTCAAGAACTTCCCAAATCGAGATCGAGATGCGTGCCATGGAAGTATCATTATACTGCACTAACATAGCTAGTTGTATAACAGGATGCATGCTATCCTTCTGTTCCTTCCGCTAGACGCATAGTCAAAATTTGAAGTTCGAAAATTTTAACTTGTCATGTTTTCATACTTCTTCTTAATTATTATATCGGCAATTAAATATTTAAAGAAGGAAAAAAGGGTCAAAGTTATCATTCTACTTTGATCAATTGGTTAAGTTTACCTCTGATTAAATATATCCCTGCCATTAACAAAATTATCAAAAATATCTATCTTTTTAACACTTCTCCACCATAGCAAGGTGAGAGCAACGTGGCGTGACAGTTGGATGAGGTAGGTGTCACGTGGCATTCCACCTCAGCATCAAAATTTTTTTCCCTTTTTCTTTTAATTTTTTTGCTTCAAATTTTATGTTAAATTAAAAATATTATATAATATAATAATAAAAAAAAAGTAAAATAAAGAGGATGAATGATGCATCTTCAAATTAGAAGAAACAGTATTCATTCCTCCAAATGTAGAGTTTAGAGCGTGATTTAGAGGATAATTGACGTTGATTTTCTTTATTTTTTTCTTCAAATATAAAATTTAGAGAGCAAAATAAAGTGTGATTGGAGATGCCCTTACGAAACCATCTGGACGTCCACCATGCCTCTAGATCAATGCCTCAATGTAGAAATTAGGATGAAAAAAAAAAAAATGGCCTACTTTACAGTTAAGGTCATCTTTCTTGACTACCCCACGTCGGAAACCAGAGTTGTTATCCTTCTGACAGATGTCATGTGTTGTGGGGTTACCCTTTGAGTTTTTTCAAGTTAATTTTTCTAAAGGCAAATCTAGCTAGTTTTTCATCCCCAGGACCATACCTCTGTTTTAACTCTTAGTGATGGCTTCACTTTCTGGTTCATGCACCTTTACTCAAACGCATTCCCCTTTTATATTTACATAAAGAATTTTGTGTACTAGTATTAATCTTGACAATATGTATGGACTTACTCTTCCTGATTTCATATTGACACTGTGGCTCAAGCTTTTGTAACTGTGAAATTATCATAAAATGCTAGTACTTATGTACTTAAACGCTTATGCTATAAAGAAAATTTTAAAAATAGCAGAGTGGTCTGTATCATTGCGTATTCTTTGGAATATAGTAAGGATTTAGGTAATATAAAAACATAGGAGTAGGTCACAACTTGTCATATATATGCACATAGCACTGACAATTACATGCTGTGCTCAAAGGAACATTTCTCATAGTTGTATCCTCTGAATCCTTTTAGCCCATTTTCATTCCCATATTTCTATATATCACTTCTTCTTTTTCTACGTTACAAGTTACAAGCAAATCATGGATTTACGTCAATCACTAGAACTTGGATTCTCCAGCAGCAATATTGAAATGATACCCTTGCAACCACCAGTCCATAACTCCAATTACCTAATTACTTCTCCTCCCTCTAATTTCTCATTCATGGGCAACCCGATTGAAGAGCCCGCGGTGCCAATTCTTTCATCGATCGATGAAATTATTGCGTCGGCTCATGGTAGCGGAAATGAATATTCATGTTTACAAAAGAGAAACTCTATGGAGGCTATGAGGGAGATGATTTTCCGTATGGCGATGATGCAGCCGATTCACATTGACCCTGAATCAGTGAAGCCACCCAAAAGAAAGAATGTCAAGATATCGAAGGATCCACAGAGCGTAGCAGCGCGGCATAGGAGGGAACGAATAAGCGAAAGGATAAGGATTTTGCAAAGATTAGTCCCTGGAGGAACCAAAATGGACACTGCTTCTATGTTAGATGAGGCTGTCCATTATGTTAAGTTTCTAAAGAAGCAACTTCAATCTTTAGAGCAAGCTGCGGTTAATAATAGGCCAATGGGTTCTGGATTTTCAACAGCAATGTCATCACCAGGGCCAATGAATTATAATTCAAGTTCTATCAGATCATGCCAGACTCATCCATCCATGAACTCTAGTGCACAAATGCTTAGTTAAAATAATAATAATAATAGTATAAAATAACATATCTATGCGGCGTCATGATCATGCTAATGAGTACTTTTTGTAAAGATTTGGCTAAATGGTGTGTGTTACTTCAATTTCCCACTCATCCCTCAACCCCAACAAGGCTAGTTTTAAGATTCTCTGGACCATTTCTCGATTTGTGTGATGTAATCTTTGCGCAAGGACTAAGCTAATTTTCTCTGTATCCTTCCAATTTTAATCGGATGTTCGTCTTGTGTTTGTAATTCCAGTCTTGAGCTAGAAGCATGACAAATGTGAGAAGAGTTGGACATTCTGGATTTAATAGGTTTGGGTTCTTGTACTGTTGAGTAGATTTATTGAGATTTCCTCAACGTGTTAATAGACTTTGTGTGAAGAGACTTTCTTGGCTTTCCTTTTCCTAACAGTCATAAATGTGTCTGTTTTAATTACGACTTCACCTTTTTATCTATTTAAATTACTAATCGTGTTTTGCCTATGAGGTGAATAGATCGCTACTATAATGTTCTACGTTCTTACTTTCTGGATATGTTTGCACCTGCAGGTGCTAAAAATCACCAAATGATTTGTTTAGGATAATTAATTATTAGCTACTTATTTTACCAACACTTTCAGAATCATGTGATGGTCTGTCTGCTCTATTGATTTTAACAGTAGATTTGTTACACTATATCAGTTTCTTATATAAAATCTTGTGCGGCCATTTAACAGATATCCCTTTTAACAAAAAGAGCATAGGATGAGGATGGTATAACAAAAAAAAGTTTATGCAATCAAGACTTCTCTATAATAACATTTCATTATAACGATCAAGTTTAACTTTTAGAATTGACTTTCATATTATATTGGGTGTATTATATTTTCACTACAACAACATCTTGCTATGACAACCAAATAGTATATAAACAAGCGACGTTATTATAGAAAAATCTGACCCCAGAATAATAAAATTCTTTATACATAAAAACTCACCTTTGATTGACAAGAATAAGAAATAAACTAAACATGGATCAAGATTTTGGTGACAGAAATGCCATTAATTTGCCTTGGCATCTAAATATTTTGTGTTTTAACAAATATTTCTCAGACGAGTGACCCACAATAATTAGCTACGATACTAAATTACAATTGCTTAGCAACTTGCACGTGAAATCACACATACAAATGTCTGCCCCCTACCCAAAATGAGTAAACCAACAAAGAGCTAAGGAAGAACAACTAATGAAATCTTTAGACCAACGAGGCATTTCACTTTTCAGACCCACCTGTTTGCGACAATTTGGGGTGCTGTCTGAGATATCTCCAACGACACCTCCTCCTTTTTTTCTCCGTTTAATCATGCATATATATATATATATATATATATATATATATATCAGGAAAGTCCTAAAGTAACTGGTAAAGTTATTATCATGTGGTCAAGAGACCAAAGATTTAAGTTTTGAAAATAATCGGGGGCGAAGCTACCATTGGGCTAGGGACCTCCTTTGGCAGAAACTATACTACTCCCTTCATTTTAGTATTAGTTGACCTCTATGGACCTGACACATCAATTAAATAATCAACAAATAGAGATGCATTTTACATATTTATCCATATATGTCTTTCAAAGTGCAATAATCAATACAATGATTAAACATTGAAACTTGATACATATTACTCCATTCAATGCATTACGTCTGAAACATTGAGTATTTATAATTAAACTTGTAATAATTATTTAATTTTAATTTTGAGATTATCTATGCACCATTTAATAATTTTGAAAGTTGTGGATGTATTTAGTATTTCTATCAAGGGTAAGGGAAAATATATGTATAAAATACTCCTGATTTTAGAACTTGGATAACTAAATTGAAACAAATATTTTAAAAAGAATGTCAACTAATATGAAATGGAGGGAATATTTACACATGGTTAAAATTATTTTTGTGTATATATAGTAGATGTTATACCCCTCCCGTTAGTTCTTATGTTTACTTATGAATTTCTAGTGAAAATTCTGACTCCGCCAATAAAATAACCTTACATGTAAAGTGAGACTGCTTACAATCTACCCTCATGGTCGCTTTTTTTTGCATCTAGCATATAGCGAAAATTTTAATCCAGCAAACTGTCCTCTAATTATTCACGTATATAATAAGGCTTTTTTCTTCATGAGATCCTAATTTTTTTTATAAACCCTGGAGTTTTTCTTTTTATTTTTTTGGAAAAATAAATATTATTACCACAAAATATTAGAACTGCTATTTGTTTATATGGTGTTTTAAAATTGTTTTTTAGATTAAGACGCAGGCAGAGCATGGAAAATAATCACTGGCAATTGAGTCATGAAGATGGTAGTGGACGGTGGAAGTAAGTGGTGAATAATTAATGCCGGAGTCAAAACTTTTAGGGGTCTTTGGTGTGAGATACTACTATAAATAGTTTTGAGATAAAAAATTTGGTACTTTATTTGGTTGTCTAATTCGGAATAATTTATTTCGATACTAATAAATAGTACCGGAATAAGTTATCCCATACATTTGGTGGTATAATAATCACACCTTAATTTATCCTTGAAATAAATTCGTAAAAAGACATAATTACCCTCAAAATTCTTGATTATCACTTTTATATATATATATATATATATATATATATATAACAATCTCACCTTAATTTATCCTTGGAATAAATCCGTAAAAAGACATAATTACCCTCAAAATTCTTGATTATCACTTTTCATATATATATATATATATATATATATATAATATATACTAGTGGTGATAGGCCGTGCTAAGCACGAACCCAACATGCTAAGCTTCAAATTTTAAAATTATTATAAAAGCAGTGAAATAAATTGTTATTATTAAAAAATTTTAAATAATTAAAGTTTTTAATTATTTTAATTTATAATATTTTTTCTTTTATTTTATTTTAAGTGACACCGATATAATTTTGAGAGTTAAGCAAATATCACGATTGAAGTAGCGAAGCAGATATGTCTTAAGTGACTTATAATAACTAATTAAAAGTGATATAACAAAATTGCTATAAAAAATATTTATAAAAATAATTTAAGTAAGCCTCATAAAAGATGTCAAGTTAATTTAAAACATAATGAGTTAATTAATTATTTTATGTTTTACTTTTTTTATCCAATTTATTAACTTTTTAATACTTAGATGATTTATAATTAGAGGTGATGTAGTAAATTATGGTTGAAGTAGCTGAAGCGGACATGTTATAAATGTCTATTTTACTTATTTATTTTATTAATTATTATTAATTTTCTAATACATAAATGACATGTAATAATTAAGGGTGATATAGTAAAATTAGGGAGAAAATAGTGGTCAACAAGCATGTCGATCACCGAAACGAAAAGTTTGTTAAAAAAATTAAAATTTAATTTTCTTGTTTATGTATTTTATGCTTCATTTAATTGTACCTAATAAAAATTGATATTTTAATCACTCAAATCTACATCGTAACTATGTATTTAATTTTTTGTTTGAATCTAATTATTTAGATCTCAATAGATGTACTACTTTTATTTCTTTTTTGACACAGATATTTGTAACACCCCGTAAATTTTTTCGTACACTTATCGCGATTATATGGAGTCCTAAAGGCTTGCGTATGGGTTAAATTAAGTTTATGGTGTTCGGAAGTATCCCGTCAATAGTTGTATGTGTAGGTATTGGAATAAGCTTTCCAACGATATAAAGTTTGCCCAAAACAGAGGAGTATTTCATATAAGCGAGCACATTCGAAATTTCAAAACGGTGGCCGGGAAGCCTGTGAACAGTAAATCTGCAGGAAAATTACTGCAGCTAGGCAATTTTCTTTGGATCAACTTTAGACGATCATAACTCCTTGTACAAAAAGAACTGTGTGAGCTGCTATATATCGACGAAAAGCTCCGAGAGTCTTCTTTCCGATGAAATTGGTTTCATCCAAATCCAATGTCTGAGTAAGGAGCTATACCCGTTTTACTACAGCCTATAAAAAAAAAACAGAATTTTGGGTCAACTTTAAACGACCATAACTCCTTGTACAGGAAGAACTGGGTGGTATACTTTATATGAAAATGAAAGCCCTTTGAATTATATTTCCAATGCAATTGGTTTCACCCAAATCTGATACTGGAGCAAAGAGTTATGATCGATTTACTTCAGCCTGTCAAAACTGTCCACTGGGGACAGATTCGGATTTATTTAAATCTTTAGGGCAAAATGGTCATTTTCTATTACCTCTTGGACGAAAATTGGTCTTTATAAACATACACTTAGCCTCATATATATCATATATCATCCAATTATTAAGAGAAGGTGAAACCCTAGCCTAATTTCAACTTCAAATATTTTGTGATTCAACCGTAGAAAATTCGAATTGGTTCCGTAGTTGTGTTCACCATCTCGAAAGCTTCGAGAAGCACCCCATGGTTATGTAAGGAGGATTCTAAATACAAGAGTTCATTGTTAAGGTATGAATATTGTTTATTCTTGATTCTTAACCATGAATAAGTTTTGATAAAGGATTATGAGTATTGTCTTGATGTTGGAAGATAACTAGAAACATAGTTATGAATTGTTTTGTATAAATTGTTGTAGTAAATTATGGAAGTTGTTGTATTGGATTATGGAGGATGAATTGTGGTGATATATCATTATATTAGTGGTTATGTATGCCTAGTGATCATGTTGGTATTGGATGGTGATTAAGAGGGGAAATAAAGGCTAAGAGTGATGTTGAGGGATATTGCATGAAAATGCATGATATGTGAATGTAATAAGAGTATAAGAGGATGTATGTAGCACTCTTATTGATGAGTTAAAGGATTACTTCCTAGACATTATTTGGTGAAGTTAATACCTAAATGGTAAGGTTTGGTTGCTAATACTAGTTTGCCATAAATGACTTATTGTAGATAAGTGTTCGAAGAGTACGGGAAGTCAAGTTGGACTTGTATTGAAGTGGTTATATCAAGGTATGTAAGACATACTCTATCTAATCTTTGGCATGAATAATGACCCATGACACTCTCAAGTAAGCTTCCAACATTGTCCTACGACACATGACACATAATAACATCATTTGATCTTCGACACCACCAATTGAACTTGTTTTCACTTTTAAGATGTCCGGCTAGTCAAAAAAATGTCCATATACTATTGTTGACTCCGAAATGGTTTAATGAGGTATCCATGATTCTCTACTTCATTTTCATGATATTGATTACCTATTTACATATTTTTCCTATTGAGGTATCATGGTTTCAAGTTCCATAAGGTGTGACCACAAAGTAACCAATCTCAAAGATTAATTGAATTAAGAAATGGAATGTCTTTATTTTAAATTGATGATATGATGTATTGTATTAGTACCACTGATCAGTTGGCCATTGTATTATAAAGATTATGTATATATGTTATTCCAGGGGTGGTCCCTGATGTATTGTATTAGTACCACTGATCAGTTGACCATTGTATGACATATGTTATGTATTGATAAGGAATACGGGAAGTAATGATATGAAAGTAATGTGCAGGTATCCCATCAGCTCTTTTAAGTGTGGTCTACTCATACTGTTTATTCACTGGTATCTGGGTTCTGTTGATCTTTTGTATCTCATCTTGATACTCACTGCCTTACATACTCAGTACATATTTCCGTACTGACGTCCCTCACGGGGGACCTGTATTCATGCCTGCAGGAACGGGTACTTCAGGTCGTACACCTCCGCAGTAAGAGCCAGGACATTCTGTTGATAGTGGTGAGCTCCAGTTGTTTCGGGGCATCCCAAGTCGTTTCTATATGTACTTTTGGTATTTGTATAAAAGTCTTTTGTGGGCGGGAGTTTTTCCCGACCCTAACTCAGTTGTGTATCTATGTAGAGGCTTTTGTAGACATATTGTACAGCCATAGGAGTGTTTGGTTGATAGACGTGATGGCTCTGACGGCCAATTATTGTTTATATATATATATATGCGTGTCTGCTGGGCTGATACAGGTACTGTTTTCTTCTATTTACAACGAAGTGCTGCCCAAATTTTTAATTTTCATAAGTAATGTAAGTGTGAAAGTATAGGTTATGAACGGGTTCTCCCGGGCCTCCTCGGCTACGGGTGCCAGTCCGCTCCAATGGGATTTGGGGCGTGACAATATTACTATTGCAAAGTACTTTATCCGATCATTTTTTATTTTTATTTTTTATCTATTTTATCCTTGTTATTAAATATTATTTATAATCTAATACTTAAATGACTTATAATGACTATTTCGAATTGATATAATACTATAAAAGTTACTTTTGAATTTTTTTTTAACTAAACCCCATATAAATTATCAAATTAATTTAAAACATCAATGGTTAACTAATTAGAAGTGATATAATAAAATTACTATAAAAAGTATTTGTTGGAAAAAATTTAAGTGGATTTAAAATATCAAGTGTTAACTTATAATTTTGTGTCTATTTTATCTTTTTAATGAAATATTATTAATTTTCTAATGCTTAGATGATCTATGATAAAATTAGGTGTAATATAGTAAAATCACGATTGAAGTAGCTGAAGCAGGCATTGATACAAGATCAATGGGCTTCACTCCTTTAGGATCGATGCTTCAAGGATCACATCTATGGATCCAAGATTTAGTTGTTTTAGGGGAACAAATACGTGTGTGGATGATAGCTTGGAGCGCAGGAGAAACTACATTTGATGATGTCATCCACGGGAGCATTGAGCCACGACGTGTTTGAAAGATAACATGGTCTTCGAGAAAGCATGGACGCCCGTGACATTATTTTGGGCTTTGGGTCACTTTTGGGCTCATTGTGTAATAAAGACTCATGGCCTATAAATAGTTAGTTTGCCTTCATTTTAATGAGAGATTTTAGATGACATATTTGTAGCCTCTTTCAAGGTCGAATTCTTCTGTTGATGATTTGCTTAGAAACGGAGATTGCTTGGGGGTTCCAGTTCCCTTGAGGTCACGTAAGAGATAGATGTAGGTTGCATGTGATATTAAAGGTCCAAAAGTGGAATAAGATTTTGGATTGTTAATATTACATCTCTCTCTCTCTCTCTCTCTCTGTCTGTCTGTCTGTCTATCACTCTATATATCTATCTATCTATCTATCTATCTATCTATCTATCTATCTATCTATCTATCTATCTATCTATCTATCTATCTATCTATCTATCTCTCTATATATCTATCTATCTCTCTATATATCTATCTATCTATCTCTTTATATATCTATCTATCTATCTATCTATCTATCTCTCTATATATCTATCTATCTATCTATCTCTCTATATATCTATCTATCTATCTATCTATCTATCTATCTCTCTATATATCTATCTATCTATATATCTATCTATCTATCTATCTATCTCTCTTTCTTAAACTTTGTGTCAAGTCAAAGTAGGTCATTTTTTTTTAAAATGGAGAGAGTAACTATTTAGAAGTGATATAATAAAATTAATATAAAAGTTACTTGTTATTTTTTTTTAAAAGTGAACCCCGTATAAGTCGTCAAGTTAATTTAAAATATCAACGACTAACTAATTAGAAGCGATATAATAAAATTACTATAAAATGTACTTGTGAAAACTTTTTTAAGTGGACTATATATAAGTCATCAAATTAATTTAAAACATCAAGAGTTAACTTAGAATTTTGTATCTATTTTACTTTTTTTTTTATGAAATATTATCAATTTTTTAATGCATAGATGATCTATAATAATTAATTAAAGGTGTTATAATAAAATCACGATTGAAGCAGATATGTCATGAATGTTTATTATAGTTTTTAATTAAATATTATTATTTTTTTCTAATACGTAAATAACTTATACTCCCCCCGTTTAAAATAGAATGACTTACTTTCATTTTTAATCCGTTTTAAAAAGAATGACCCCTTTCGTTTTTTGACAATACTTTAATTTCAACTTTTCACATGATATGTTTATGACCACAAGATTAAAGAGCATTTTAATACATTTGACACAACTTTAATTTAAGGCTTCAAGATTCAAAAGTCTTCTTTATTTTCTTAAACTTTGTGCAAGTCAAAGTAAGTCATTCTTTTTTAAACGGAGGGAGTAATAATTAATTAAGAATGATATACTCCCTCCGTCCCATTTTACTTGTCCCAAATTGGCTAAGTTGATGTCTCATTTTACTTGTCTCATTTTACTTATTAAGATAAGACAAACTTTTCTTTCCATGTTTTACCCTTTGCATTAATTATCTTTTCTTTAAATTAAAATGTAAACATCATTTAATAGGGTTACTTTGGTAAACTAGCCATGTTATTTATTATTTTTCTTAATTGTTATGCCATCCCAATCTGGGACAAGTAAAATGGGACGGAAGGAGTAGTAAAATCACGGTTGAAGCAGCTGAAGCATTGTTGTCAAAAATGCCTATTTTATTTTTTTAAAATTTTTTTAATAAATAAATAACTTTTAATAATTAATTAAAAATAATATAGTAAAATCACGATTAAAGTTGTCTTATCAGACATATCGTCCATAAGCTGCCTAAGCAGACAGCTTATTGTCACTTATATATTAGTAGTAGATATATAAATAAAAAACACTAAAGCTTAACCGAGCTAAATAGTGCAATTCTACAGTGACGAGTTTCAATTGACAACCCCTTGATATAACGTGACTCGGCAAGGCAGTTGGTAATAAGGCAGATAGCAATTGTGGTGATGATTGACAAGCTAAGGGTGAATATATGGTGGGATCAGTGTCGGTAGTTGTAGGCTTGTACTCCCTCCGTTTCAAAAAAATGACCTAATTTGACTTAGTACGAAATTTAAGAAAATAAATAAATTTTTGAATCTTGTGGTGTTTAATTAAAGATGTGTCAAATGTATCAAAATACTCTTCAATCTTGTGGTCTTAAACATGTCATGTGAAAAGTTAAAATTAAAAAGTTGTTAAAAAGTGAAAGAGATCATTTTTTTTAAACTGAATAAAAAGAAAAGTAGGTCATTCATTTTTAAACGGAGAAAGTAGCTTGTATTGTGCCAGACTACCGTGACAATATTATAGTCATGATAAAATGTTGTATCCACGTGAATATATAAACAATGATTTCAAAATCCTTTGCAAGATATCGGAATAAAACATGCTTAATTATATAGAGCAAAGAGTACGTATTTGTAATAGAGAACAGATATAATGCTTAAAAATTGTAATTTTCAAATTCAAACATTCATAGGGTGAAAATGGAGCCTTAAGAAGGAGTAATGTCCAAACTGTCACGCTTATGATCAATTGGCCAACTTATTAAACTAATAATAATACATTTGAAATTTTGAATTTTACAATTGAAGTAGAATATTAGTAATATAATTCAAGATGGTCCAAGAAGTTTTACGGATCACTGTACAAAGGAAGATATTCAGCTGAATTCAAAGACAAAAAAAATAAAATACTACTTCTTTGAAGATGCATGTTACGGAAAATTTTTATTTTGCATTTCACATGTCAATATGTCATTTCAAATAGTCACCTAAATCATCAAGACCTGCTAGAAAAAAAAGGAAAAATAACTTTTTTGAACATTGCAATCAGTAAATTGCAGAATTAGGTACCAAAGTATTTTTAGGCCTGGCATGAAAATTAGATGGTCTAATTCTAAGTACAAACATTAGTAGCTATAGGAAGCTTTAGAAGCAGTAAATAATACTACATGTGAGCCCCCAACATTAATCACAGACGAAGAAAGTCGATGACCTAACCGCAAATGCAGCAGCAAGTATTTATGAAAAAGAGTGTAACAGTAGGTGGTGCACTCTTACCAAGACACTACAGCCTTAATTAATGGACCCTCACAGACACGTACTACTGGCTAGCTGTATTCCAATTACCACAACATATTCATTCCATTTTTATTTTTTCTCAAATTAACCAACCTCTCTTCATGGATTCTCCAATACTCTTCTTCCTTATCATCTTCTTATTCACTGTAACAACCAACAATTCAACTATCATCCAAGCTCAAGTTGATGAATATGGATTAGAAGAACTAGCAAGTGATGATTTTGAGTCACCAATGGAAATGAATGGGAGATCTCTATTGTGGCACAGAATGTTCAAGTACTACATTTCGTATGGAGCATTATCAGCCAACAGAATCCCCTGCCCACCACGGTCTGGCAGATCATATTACACGCACCATTGCTTTAGTGCCACAGGGCCAGTTCATCCTTATACTAGAGGTTGCTCTGCTATAACTCGTTGCCGTAGATGAACAATTTTTCAATTAATTGACATATTGTTTCTATATATTGTTGATGATCTATGTTGTCCAATAATGTCCATTGTACATCATCTGTGTGATGGCTTGGGATTTGGGAGCTAAGCTAGCTTCTTTCTGCTAGATCTGATGCTTATCGACTGATGTTTGGTGTCCTCAGACGGCATTATTTCTTTCTTTGTTAAGCCAAAGTTTCAATGTAATGGCATTGTGTGTTTACAGAGCACATATATCTTCATTATAATTTTCCCTTCCCATTCATATGTTTAGCGTTGTTTATCAATTGTTTAACTTTTACACAGTGATATTATAATTCTACTCACTCCTTTTTCAATTTGTTTGTCTGATTTAGACTTGGTATGAAGTTAAATAAATCAAACAATCTTATGATATTAAATGAAAGATAAGATGTATCAAATCTACTGTTAATCTTGTGATCTTAAATATGTAACTGAAAAGTTGAAATTAGAAAATTGTAAAAAAACAAACATTCTTTTTCCAGAACAGCTAAAAAAAGATTAAACAAACAATCTGAAACCGAGAGTACATAAATACTCATATTTTAACTTCTTGTAACCAATATAGCTCAAAGGGAAAACTTTTGACAGATGCCTCCCTCACCTGGGAGTTATCTTGGCAAGAGCTCAAAGGGAAAACTTTTGACAGATGCCTCCCTCACCTGGGAGTTATCTTGGCAAGAGCTCAAAGGGAAAACTTTTGACAGATGCCTCACCTGGGACATCCTCTTCCCCCATTGCCTCTGGACCATCTGGCTCAATAGGAACAACAACAACTTCAACAACAAAGCTGATCACATATCAGCCCAGCTAGCAGTTTTCCTAGCCAATGAATTCACCCACTCATCAGCAGCCATCTAAGCCACGCCCCTACTTACACCAACATCTCCATCGGATGGCATCCTCCCCCTGAAGGCTCCTTAATACTTAACATTGATGGCTCTGCGTTGGCCAATCCAGGGAAAGGAGGAATTGGGGGAGTCTACAGGGATCATAGAGGCCAGTGGGTACTCGGATTCCACATGCATTTACCTTTCCCTACCCCCTTGATGGCCGAGCTGCTTGCTGTAAAACATGGACTAGCCATAGCAAAAGGCAACAGTTTCAAACCCATCATTTTGGAAACTAACTCTACTCCTATCATTGATATGCTTGCCAATGATCACCCCACCTATCATAACATAATTGTTGAGTGCAGATCACTGATAAAGGACATGCAGGCGGCAACACCAACACAAATCTTTAGGGAGTAGAACTCAGTAGCGGACATTTTGGCGAAGGAAGGAGGTAAATGCACCATCATGGAATCCCCCAAGTTATTTTGGCAAATGCCCCCTTTTGTAACTTCCCTTGTACAAGCAGACATTGATGGACACTCAGTCCATCGCAAAATTAGCAATGCATCAAATTTCCTACAGGGCCGGGATATGGCCCCGAACAATTTTTTTTTGGCTCCCACACCATTACGGAGCACAACTCTCTATCCTCCCTAAAATTCTAATGAATGAATCTTTTTAACCAAAAAAAAAACTTGTAACCAATATTAACAGTTCTCTCCCAGGATTCGTCTGCATAATTTTAGTGATCCTACTACTTCCAACGGATCTATGTATATATTCATGAATGCCTTTGATATTAACTAATTTATGCCTTTAAATAGATCAGCTTTGCACATTGCATATAGTTGAAGAAAATGAGCTTTATCCTATCTCTCTGGAGTTATAATTTTGCCAATAGCCTCACCTGGGAGTTATCTATGGTTCTTGTAGATTTTTGTAAATTGCTGCAAAAGTTAGGTATTTCTATGTGAAGTTTATGTTAACCATAACTTGAAGACTGCTGCAATAACACAGCAAGAGGAATAATATTAGTGGAAGTGAAAGAGAATAGCGAAGCAAACGACGGGTGGTGGGCTGGCCCAAGAATAGCTGAAATGGATTGGGTACAGCCTTTCTCCTTTTCAAATCTAAGCTCAAATTATCAATCTGGACCAAGAATAAAAACAACTAAAAGTTAGAGCCCAATCAAACCTTTGTTGGTAATGTGTAGCCTGGTCAATATTGACCCCCTTTTGGGTTCGGCTCTCATGTTTGATCTATAAGATTGGTATCAGACCCGGCCCATTCATGAATGGGGCCTCAACTCCCAGTGTTGGCTTGTGTGAAAAGAGTAGTGGCCTTGATCCAAGAGGGATGGATGCCTGGAAGATAAAAACATCAGTTAAAGAAAACTTAGTAGAGTTACAGGGAGTATGCACAGTAGTGCATACTTTCGTTTGGTGTGAGGTATAAGTAATTCAAGGAATAAGTAATCTCGGGATAAAATATAAAGATCAATTTATCCCATGTTTGGTAGGAGGGATTAATCAATGGTGGATAACTTATCCCACCATTTACACCATAGTGATGGGATAACTTATCCCATATACATGGTGGGATAAGTTATTCCGAAATAACTAGTCCTGAGATAACAATTTCCAAACCAACGACCCTGCATAAAGTGGCCTGTTGCCCTTGCCTAAAGTAGTCAACCTCTCTAGATGTCAAACTATTTTACTTTGAAATCTAGTTGTTTATTTTCTAAAAGAAATTTTTTAATATATGTTCAGCAATGACGACCACAAACTATCTGGAGGTTTTGAGAATGCACTCATCAAAATTCCATTGGTCTATTTGACAATCAGAAAGTTAATAATAATAATAAAAAAAGATAGAGATAAAATTGTCAAATTGCTCACGCTATCGCTCTCTAAATCTTTAAGTGAAGAAATGCCTGTTGAAATTGCTAAAGAGGTATACATGCATAAATGCCTTTTTAGTTGACGTTGACCCTTCCAGATTTCGTCTTTTAAACTACAATAAATGCTTATCATATTGAAAAGGGCTATTAGCAAGTCAGTGCAATGAACAATTGGGATGAAAGTGCCCTCATACTAATCTTTTACTACTATTATATTCGTACCTTATTGACCGGCGGGGGGCTTACAGTGAATCTAATCTAGCACACAATCCAGATAAAATCAACTTTTCTTAAAAGTTATCATTTAAAAATATTTATGAAGGGTTTGGTTTTCTTAAGGAAAGCACAGTCAAATATAGCTCCTACTCCATGTGCCTTCAACATGGGGACGGCTAAGCACATTTTTTACATTCGGTGAATTGACCCTTCTTGGTGTATGTACATACATTCTAGGAAATATTTTCTTCGCACTCAAAATATATAGTAATAAAACATCAAATCAAATCACTAGTGATTGCTCTTTTGATGGATATCATGCTCATGCTATGATCATGCTAAAGCCTAAAAGCATCATAAATTTCCGATCACTTTTTAGATCTGCAGATAACGGAAATTTTAGCACATTGATTCTTTTTTATTTGGGTAAGCAACACGTGCATAAGCGAATTCATAATTTTAATTATATTATGCCTTTTGAATTATAACTCTTTTTCTTTTTATTGAGACATATTAGGTAGATTTATATTGCAAACATAAAATTCGAATGAAAGTTGCTCAATTTTGTTATGTGATGATTGTTTAGTTTGGAGAGATTCTCGATTGAAGAACTAAAATGTTTTCTGTCTTAAAAAAAATTGAGGATGATGGTGAACGCATCTTTTTTTTTTTTTTTTTGGGTTCCACAAACCATATTTCTAAAAACGCATCTTCTACTTAGAAACATTTTGGCACGTAGGAAATATATGAGCAACTTTCATAGCAGGACGGAAGCAATATAAATTTAACGGGTTCAATTGAATGCAATATAGGTTTCATAGTATATAAAAATATCAAAAAATTCTGATAAATATTAAGTTTTGATCCAATAATTGGTAACGTGTTAATAGCTTCAGCAGGTAGAAAATACATAAGAGTTGAGCTTGCCAGATTTAAATTCTAAATGTCTCCTTTAACGGTACGATAAAGCCCCTTTTTTAGGGTATATAATAAGGCTTTCCAAAATGGAGTATAGTTTGAAAATTGTCCTAAATAATTTTAAATGCATGCATGTGTCCAACTCCATCACAGTTCACTTGTGATTTTTTAATATCATAATATATGTTTCCTCCCCCACACCCACCCCAAAAGATGTTGTACATTTAACATGTGATATGTGAGCTAAGGAAGAAAGGTATTTAGTCATTATTCAATCAAATACAATAGTAGTACATACATGCATGAACTCTACTTCTTTCGCTCAAATTTGGTTGCACGAAGCATCCTCAAAATTCAAAGGTTTAACGGCCAATGTGTTTCTCTCACGTTTATTGCCATTAGATTAATTTTGACTATGTACGCAATGTTTTAATTTGCCTTTAATTCTTAATATTTCTCTGCTGATCCATTTAACATTAAAATTGACGTCACATCACCCATGTCGTAATTTTTCATCATAATATATATATATATATATCGGTTGAATAGCAAATTAATAATGTATAATGTGGATGCTTGAAGTAGGAATATGTAGTTTTTGGTTTGGCCCATAATAGTGAAAGCAGCTGTAGGTGATAAAGTAAGTTCATCTTCCTTTAACTATGACATAAAACACTCCCATGTTACCAACTAGTACTTGTTATATTTTAAGATTTGCATCAAATAGCTGGAATTTTGAGTGAATTACTTATACGGTCACACTCAACTATAGCTAATTATTTACAAAAATCACTTATATTTGTTTTGTATTAACAAAGTCCCTTAAGTTATTAAAAGTTTTTCTACAAGCTCTGATTGTAGCCCCCCCCCAAAAAAGTTAAAAGGACAATTATACAACTCCCCGCCCCTCCCCCCAAGTTTGGCTTAGTAATACTTATTTCCTTTGTAATTTATGATACTATGATTACCTCCTCCTTATCTCTCTTCTTTTTTTTTATCTTAATTGTTTTTGTGGCAATCTTTTACCTAGTTAGTATTAATATAAAAGTTTAATTCAAAGAAGAAAAAAATACCCCAAAGACTATAAAAAAAAAATTCCAATTTCTTAAACAAATCAAAATGACCCTGTACCTCTGGTCGTCTAAAAATAAACTAATATGTAAGTAGCAGTCAAATATCAATTCGATGGGCAAACCAAAAGGCTAACAAATGTGGTTTTATCCCCCAACAGAGTATATAACTGGTTTCCTTAATATTGGCAAGGCATCCAAATGATGCTACTATTTTATTTTCTTATGCCTTCAACACCATTTACAACAGACAATGACAGGCAAGACGAGAAGCTTTACGCAAAATCAGGTGTTTTTGCCGGTGCACCGCAAAGATCATATTTCTTTCTTACGTCTTTTTCTTTTATTTAAGTTATATACAGCCATACAACTACGGAGTCAAGATTTTAGCTAAGCAAACTTAAATATAAGAAAATGAATGTATACAAATCTAATAAATAAATAAATAAATAAATAAACATCTAATATATATATATATATATATATACTATACTCCCTCCATCCCAAATTACCCGTCCCAAATTTTCTAATTTGATTTCTCATTTTACTTGTCTTTTTCATTAATCAAGAAGAAACAATTTTTTTTTCATGTTTTACCCTTTTCATTAATTATTTTTTCTTCAAATTAAAATATAAACATCATTTAATAGGGGTACTATGATAAACTAGGCATGTTATTAATTATTTTTCTTAATCAATGTGTCATCTTAATTTGGGACGAGTAATTTGAGACGGAGGGAGTATTATTTTTATATACACAATGTAATTTTTTTGATGAAAGAGGTTCAAATGAAACCCTTTGTACCCTTATTCCACCCCTAATTATATAGAACATTCGTATATTTATTTTATTTTATTTTATTTTATAGTAGTAGCAGTAGAATTTAACTTATTACTAACAAACTAATTATATTTAATCGTGTATTCGATGAATGTGATAAATTTTACACATTAGTTACAAAATAGCTCGTTCCTAACCTTGGATTCGCATGTGGACTGTGGAGAGTTTGGTGGTACTAAGTCATGAAACATGGCTGAGATATCGTGTGTCCATACAAAAACTTATTAAAAATCTCAGTTACAAACCCCACAAAATTGGTATATCCTTTGGGTATTTTGGCACAGAATTGGTTCTTTGCTTTTCTTTTCATCGAGGGCAGCAGGTCCCCAGTTTTCTTTTGTTTGATCGGACAATATGCATCTTCTTCCTGCCTAATTAAATTGTCCTTAATTTTTTAACGTTTAACGTATTCTTAGTTACCACATAATTTAATTGGACTAGACAACTCCCTTTTTTATTTCTTCTTTCTTGTTTGTGAGGTTTTCTTATGTCTTGATCCTTGACGATCTTATATTAACTAGCATGTTCTCCGTCAAAAAGTGAAAATTAACTATTTCATCCAAGACATTATCATTTTACAACCGCAATTGTAAAACATCAATTATGTCTTAGACCATATATTAAATTATTTGTACGTGTGAACCTTGAATTTAACTAAGTCACAAAATTATATTGAAGATGAGCATATATATACTATTTTTCACTCACAAGTTGTGCTACTGTATCATTCACTTTGAAATCATGTGACGAACCCTTTGACCGACGTGATCCATCATATGTCTATTATAATTAATTATATCGATATTGAATAAGCTTCAAGTGTGAACAAAATCTTGAACCTATGTCAGTAGACTCAGCACTCATCTACCAGTTTTACGTAGTTACTAATTATTAATTAGCGATGATTAGGGACTCCGATCCGTCCATGTTTACCTTTTTCAAAAAATGATATCTTTTGAACTTGCAACTATTTTTCTAAAGAATTATTTAGGTATATTTTTGAACCTTGAGGTTGTTAAAGCCATGAAACTTTTATCTCTCTCTCTTTCTTTTCAATTTAAAAGCGATGTTTGGGTCAAATAAATCATTGTCGAACATAAACCAGAGATTAGAAGATGGTTATGCAATGAAAATAAAGCTGTCGGTAACCTCATGCTACCAAAAGGATATGAACTGTCGGTTGGGAATGTGTGTGTCTTGTGGGGTGGGTGGTGGGTGGTGGGTGGAGGGCAATATGTTGGATATTGACTAGACATTTCATCCATCTCCTAGGCCCAACCATTCCCAAACCAAAAAATTTATACGTTTTTCTTCAACGTTTGAAGTGATTTGTAGTATATACTTTATATACATGCTTGCATTGTCAAATTTTATAACACAATCGACGTAACTTAAATTGTTAGTACAAAAGACCATCTGTCTTGAGAGCTAGGTTAATAATTTCACTTATTTATTTGCAATTACATGTTGCCACCTTTTAAATAACCTAATAATGCAAAAAAAGTTTAAAGATTAGTATGAGCTAATCTTCTTTAAGGTTAAATCTAACAACCTTAATCTCTCCTAATGATGCGAATTCGGGGGGTGGTGGGGGGTAAGTCTAATGAAACTTGCAGGGTATTTTGGAAGTAATAGTGAAAAGAGTACCGAGAACTCACTCAAATCAATACAATGCAATGCTTACAATTTGTTTTGAAATGTACGTGTAAATAATTGATTGTAAAACTGTCACCAAAATCACACACATGTATTGCGAGTTCAAACTAGTGGTGGCAAAATAAGTAAGTAGGAAGAATAAAAGATACTGTGACTTTTGACTCACCTACTAGCTGCAATATATGCCCGTGCTAAAATTTATATTGAATTGATCATTCAATTCACAAGTTAACGATTTTATTCATTTGATTGAGACCTCTTTGGTTGTGTTTCGTTTTGTTGATTGGGATGCTTAAAATGTGATGATGAACGTTCATAATATGGGCATGATTGCTGCTGAATCAATTAACTAGAAGTAGACTAGTCATTTGAAAGATTTCTCAAAAGAAGTTGCTTTTTTATGTATTATGGTATAAAAATAAAATACACAAAAGGTTCCATTCACCACAACAATCACGTTTTTGAAAGATGTTAGTAATTACTAACACTATGCAATTTATTTACGTAAAATATCTCGGCTTGATTGAGTGGACGGTCGTAAATTATGTAGAAATATCCTTTTGCACAATCACGTGCTCAATTTATATGAATTTAATATTTTTCTTTTGCACAAACTTGACTATTACAAAACTCAAATACGCACATGTCTTTGTCACTACTTGTGTGTGTGAACATTATTAATTCATTTAATACAGCCATCAAATATGAATTCTGGGAATTAAAAGAAAATTAAAATCCCCACGCTCTATATATACAAGTCAAGCTGTGCAAAACAAAGTTCGTTGTGACTTGTGAGTTCTCTTCTTCTTCTTCTCTCTAACAAAAGAAACCTTCAATTACCAAACTCACACAAAATGGATTGGGTTCGAGGTGAAACAGTAGGTCATGGGAGCTTTGGCAAAGTGAGTTTTGCAATACCCAGAAGCCAGAGTACTCTGTTTTCTCCATTAATGGTGGTTAAGTCTTCTTCCGCTTCCTGCTCAGCTACTCTGATGAACGAGAAGATAGTCTTGGAGGAACTTAAGGGTTGTCCACAAATTATCAACTGCATAGGTGACAGCTACACCTTTGAAAATGGTGAAAAGTTGTACAATGTCTTATTGGAGTATGCTTCAGGTGGCGCTTTGTCGGATAAGTTAAAGAATTCCGGTGATCGTATGTTACCTGAATTTGAAGTCAGGAAGTACACCAAGGCGTTATTGAAAGGGCTACACTACATCCACAAGTGTGGCTATGTCCACTGCGATATTAAACCACAGAACATTCTTCTAGGCGAAAATGGGCAAGTCAAAATTGCTGATTTTGGATTGGCGAAGAGAGCGGAATCCAATAAAGACAATAAATTGCGATGTGAATTGAGGGGTACTCCACTGTACATGTCGCCTGAAATGGTAACCGGAGGTGAACAGGGTACCCCAGCTGATATCTGGGCACTTGGATGCGTGGTGGCGGAAATGGCAACTGGTAATCCAGTGTGGAGATGTTTAGATATAGCTAAATTGTTGATGGTAATTGGAGTGGGTGAACAATTGCCTGAAATTCCAGAAGAGTTATCGGAAGAAGGAAAAGATTTTCTAGGGAAGTGCTTCGGGAAGGATCCGAGAAAGAGATGGACCGCGGAGATGCTACTGAAACATCCCTTTGTTGCTGATCAAGATGACACTATTACATTGAATAACGTTACATGCGAGTGTGGAACACCCACAATATCTCCTAGGTGCCCATTTGATTTCCCAGATTGGGTATCTAATGACTCTGCTGAAGCCTCGGTAACATGTTCAATTACATCATTGCCCTCGCCGGCGTTTCAAGAATTGATGAACTTGAGCAATGGTTCATGGTCTATAGCGCCAGCAGAGAGGATGCGGGGATTAGTGGGTGAATGTAGACCTGATTCTGAATGGTCTACTGCTGATGACTGGGTCAGCGTTAGATGATGTCAATCTTGTAGTAATAGAAAAGTCTTAGATTTAGATATCTGAAGATTTTTGCTAGCCAATTCTGTGATTAGGCTAGGCCAATTTGTTTCATTTTTTTTGTACATACAGAACAGATAAATTTTATGATGACGAAGGATTGGGTCATTGGGACTTACCCAAATGTACAGTTAAAAGAATAGTTTTTAATAAATCAATGTTTTTACTTCGTTGAGTTAAACTGCTACTTGGTTGATTACCTTTTTTCGCACAAAATTCTAATTTCATTCAATTGGCCCTTAAAAATAGTGAAAATATCTGCAGGAGATAGTGCAGGTTCAAGCTCCTATAACTAAAAGGCAGCCACTGCATTATATGTAGGATCCAGAAAATGATTGGATCTTTACGACTTGAATTCATGACCTCCCTATTCAAGTACCTTCAAGCTCCAATAACCATGGGAGAAAATACTCTCCTGTTCCTAATACTCTCCTGTTCCTAATACTGCGTCCAATTGTGTCCACTGATTTTGTCGCCCGTTTTTGGTGCTACAGTATTTTTATTGTCTGCTATTTGGGAAGTTAGTGGCTGTGCCCAATTTTGAAGTTTCCGTGGCTGTCTTTCCATGCAACTTCCAATCAGTTTGGTTTTTGTCGTATTCAGACCCTTGCAACAAGTGTTCCAATTTTATAACATGTGATGTGTGAGGGATGCATGTAGTTTAGTCAAAAAATTGAATCAAATACAAGGAATCAAAATATATGTGCATGAATCCTAATTTTGTACACTGTTTAGCTGTTCTCACCTTATGGATTTGGCAATTGACCAACTTTTTGGGTTTATCATGAGAGTTGATTAAGATAACCACTCATAAGAGTATGCTTATCCATTGAAGTTGAACGCCAATTGTCGACGTACGTAGTTCGGGAGTAAATATCCATCCGCAATTAACAAAAAGTATACCACAGTCTACGCAATTATTTTGGACAATTCAAGACAAAATTCCTTAATTAAAATATTAAAATATGTTTTCAGAAACTTATTTTCTAAATAATAACAGCGCCACGTGAAATAGATAAATTGAACATACATATTTCAGTCAATTATACACTTTAGTTGTTAGTCTATTTCAAAAGAATATAAGGATATATTTTTAAATTTGAAATTTATATAACGATGTTTGAAACTTCAGCATATATTTTTAATAATGTGTTTCAACATATATTCATAATATTATTTTCTATATGCACCATAATTTTATTTATTTTTCTTTTTTTGACAAACGAGGTTGGAGTGACTGCCCAGGGTCAACGTAGCTACGCCCTTGCTGACGTTTTTGGCTAATACCGGGTTTTGGTAGCATGTGTTTTTTATTTGAATTTGAACGCGGTCACATCATTGGCTACTTGGAAAGTTCAAGGCCGTGTGCACATTTTTGTTTGTTGTTTGTTGGCAGGGGAAAAAGAACCAAAGTTCCAACACTTTCTAAGCAATTTCCATTCAGTTTACTCGTGTAATCATATTTGGTCTTTAATCTTATCAACTACCCCCTCTCACCAATCCCATACGTGCATATTTTAACACATGTTAGTGTGTGAACGAGGAATGAAATTTAGTCAATTATTGAATGAAATACAAGTGTATGTGCATGCACACTACTATTTGACTATTATAATTCAGCAGCTAAATTTTTCAACTTTCTAAGACTCGGGTTGGGGGGTTGTCCAATGGTTGGACAATTGGTTTTCTTTTTGATAGTCAATAGAGTACTTCGATTTTAAAACTGATCTTCAGTATATGAGCACGTAATATTTGATAACTGAAGATGAAGTCAAAGATTTGTTTCAATTTGAAGTAGTAGTACTATTTAGCCTGGTCAACAGCAGCCGTGATCATCACTTGATTTTTATTCGGACATTATATTGATGGTTGATTATAGATATTTTATTTCTCTTAAGTAGGGTTATTTTATAATTGATATTCCATATGCATATCAAATTATCTCCTGTGCGTTTGCACAGCTGAGAGATTAGATGCTGCTTCCTCAGTCTCGATTAAATGTGGCATTTTTTTGCTTCTTCTGGAAGTCAATTTTGATTAACTTTTAAAGATAAATTAGATTAGATCAAGATATTGCATTTATTTTTCGAGGCGGAGCCAGCCCTCTTTAGGGGTTCGTCCGAACCCCATTCGACGAAAAATTATACTATTTACACCTGATTAAAATTAGTTTTTATGTGATTATAGTAGGTCCTTCGACTTAATTTTCTTTGAATATTGAACCCTCTTACTTGAAATCCTGGCTCTGCCTCTGTGCACATATTCCTCCTTTTCAAGAATTATACGAAAAATATTACTTATAAGTCATCCTCATGCCAATATGATAAAAAGTAAATTTATAAATGTTTGATAAAAATTTATGTAGAATCTCGAAAAGCAGAAAGTTCCGTATAAATCGAGAGGGAGGAAGTATGTATCTTGAATTTCAAGTGATGTTTTGTTCCTTTCTATTACAAGAAGAAATTTTTATTGCATTTCTTTTCTCCCCCACGTTTTCCTCTTTTGAAACATTATTTCCGCTATCATTGAAGGAATAGAAAGAATGGGGCCTACTCTATTTTTATTCCAGATTTAAAAATAATTAATGTGGATATCCAGTGCTTTAATTTTGGAGCAAACACACTCGGCTAAAAATTCCAGGTATGCAATATCCCAATTTCCACATACCTAAATTCTATAACCCATAAAATAATTAATTAACTAGATTAAAACACCATGTAATTCTATGTCACCGTTTGATTGCATGTTTTTGCACAGATTGCCCCCATTTTGGGTGGTCTATAATTTTTATCCTCAAATATAACGAACGGTATTTTTGCTCTTGTTGCTCATTTAATGAATTTTTATCTCTCCTAACCCAATACGTTCCGCATATGTACAACGAATTTTTGTGTTGTTTGTCACACCCCTTTTTTGTCCGAAGGTTCGGGTCGAAGGATTTTTCCAATTAAAGTGACGGTTTTGAATAGGGATTAATTTAATTTACAGAGTCGCCACTTGGAATTGAGTTATGGTGTTCCAAGTCACCTTTTTGAATCCCTAATCAAAAGGAAATGACTCTTTTTATTGGTCTGCGAAAACAGAAGACCAGGTAAGGAATTCTGTTGACCGAGGGGAAGGTCTGAGGCACCCCTCAAATCACGTGGTTCAAGCACGGTCGCTTTATTGACTTATCTTGACTTAAACTATTTTGGATAAATTGTGTTAAGGCCTAAATTCGCTCATTTTAATATATTAAAACTATTTTAAAACTCTTGTATTAAATTTGTGAAAAACTAAGTTTAGAAAAAATATTTGTCAAGGTACATTACTGTATCTTAAATTTTAAACGTCTTGAAAATGATGCATATGCCGCATTCTTAAATGAGACAAAAAGATTAACGTATCTAAAAATTATCCAGCGTTAAAGACTTTAATTTAATTTTTTGTAAACTCATACAATTTATCTTTTTGAAATACTATTTAACCTTGACAATAAATTAAAGCAATATTCAATTAAAGCAAATAATTAATTTAATAAGTAATTATTAAATTTTATTAATAAAATGATAAAATAAATATATAAAAAAAAATGTAAAGCTTTATCATTTAAACCTTTAAACAGCAAAATAGAATATGGGTTAAGTTAAACATAAACTTCATTTAAATAATCAAAATTATATATACAATAGTACATTAAATAATCTTAACAACTTATTTTTTTTAATGTGCAACCAAACTAGCCGTATCTACTATTGGGGTTAAGATTTTTCAGCGTGTGGGCGACGAGAGTTCGCCAGAGTTTCGACGCGGCAGTGATAAGAAGGTTCGCCGGCGAGGAAAAGGGAGAGGGAGATTAGGCAAATAAGAGGGAGAATTTAAAATTTAAAATAACTATTTTTATTTAGTTTAATAAAAGATAATAATAATAATAAATAAATAAAATAATAAATATAAATAAAATAATCATTAATTAATTTTATATTTAACAAAAACATACTAACAATTTATAAATAGACAAATATAAATATAATAAAATAGTATTTAAACTACTAATTTATTTATTAAAAATTTATGAAAATATTTTTTAAATTTTTATATTTTTAAATTAGAATAATAAAAAAAATGAAATATCTTGAAGCTAACTTTATTTAATTATTTATTTTTTAAACTAAAAAATTTATTAAAAATAAGAATAAGAATCAAAATAATATATGATTAAATATAAATATAAATATTTAATATCGATAAACGAGTTAAAATTAAGGAGGATAAAAAATCATATGTCTACATCGTTCATCATAAGTATATAGAAATTAAGTTATGCAGCATATAATTTATGTCGTATTTTTCAGAATTTGTAGTACTATTTCAAAATCGGGGTATACGTGTGGGCATGTATGCTGTGTTTATATATATATATATATATATATATTATACCCTCTCGACATACAACATAACTTACTATGCCATTTACGGCATAACTTGTTGGATATTGCCCTCTCAATATATACAACGTAACTCGTTAGGCCTTTATGACATAACACGTGAAATATTATGATATGAACATACAAACTTATGCCACGAAAAAAGTTATTTGTTATTTTGATGTCAAGGGCCAAACTTTTTATGACTTGGTCGTTTGGTTGGGAAATTGTTATCTCGGAATAACTAATACCGGGATTAGTTGTTCCGGGATTACCCTAATAAACTGGTGAGATAAATTATCCCACCATGATTTAGTCTCTCCAACCAAACAAGGGATTTAAGTGATGTTTTATTTAATCCCGGGATAACTTATCCCTTGGATTACTTATACTTGTGGGATATCATAATATGAAAATATGAACTTGTGCCTGGAATAAATTGTTTTTGTTTTGGTGTCAAGAGCTATTTTCGGCTACTTATTTGTTACTACTTAAAATGTTGAAGATAAATATAAAAGACCACAAATTTACGGAGCAAAACTTAAAATATCATCCCTAAAATGTGGCGTTTGTGTCAATGACCTATTTGGTTGTGTGTAATTTAAGTAAGAAAAATCTTTTTGAAACTTATAATCAACTAGTCTAACATATTATGTAGCTACGACTCATTTAATGAAACAAAAATTTCAAAATAAATTATTTTTAGATATATAATGATAGTATTTTTATTTGATATCTTTGCTTTACTTAAGTCAGAATTCATCATAAAATAATCTCTTTAACTTAATAAGATTACATACATTCAACTTTATCCAAACTCACAAACAAAAAAATTACATATACCGGCCTATATATGTAAAGTTACACCGAATACGTAAACTCACAAATAGAAAGGTTGCATAAACCAACCTACGTAAAGTTACACCGAGTATGTTGTTACTAAGGGTGTCAAGTGGGTCGGGCTGACCCGGCCCTACCCAGCCAGAACCAGCCCACCTAAAGAAACTGGTCTGGTTTGACCCGGCCCGGTAAGCCCAAGGGCTTTAGGGTACCGGGTCTCGGACCGTTTTTTTTTATTTGGGCCTGGTTAATCCGTCCCGGACCAAGCCCGTTCCAGGCCCGACGGTTAACTGGCCCGGCCCTACTTTTTTTTTTTTGAAAATTTGGATTTTGGGTCAAACTAGCCGTTGGCCCAACGGCTAAATAGCCGTTTTTGGGTCCAAAAGTCTAGTTGGGGCCCATTAATTAAAAAAAATATTTTTTACTTTTAAAATAATTTTTTAATCCCAAAATAAATTCTATAAATATCTTACACCTTCAAATCATTTTTCACACAATTTTTCACTCTCTCAAATCTCATTCTCTCTCAAATCTCAATTCTCAAATATTCAATATATTTAATTTCCCAAAGTGCTCACTTTAATTTTTGAATTTTGCGTTTACAAAGTACGAGTGGAAGTTTCTAAATTCGCAACCTTCGGATACTTTTAAAATTTGGTATTGTCGTTCCATCTCTTACGTTTAATTTTTATTTATTGTATTAATTGTTGAATATTTAATTTTATTGTATTTGTGTATTTTCAATTTTTTTAGTTTAATTTAATTTATACTATGGATAAATTAAGAAACCTCGCTACTAAAGGTACTAAAAAAATTTATCCCGAAAGCGGTAGTGGTAGTAAAAAACGAATTACTAGTGGTAGAGGTACTTCAAGTAGTAGATATACCCGTGTGCCTTCGCCTCCGGTACCGCTTGGTACACCTTTTGAGGAAGAAATAGGTGTAGGTGCTCATGATATGGATTATGTAGAAGCTCAAAAAAATTATGGTATAAAAGAAAAAAATTAAGTAGAATAGATTAATTTAGACGAAGATGATGAAAATATTGATGAGACACCCGCAGTAGGAAATGCTAACGTTAGATCTGAATCGGTTAATCTCCCTTTCCGTCCTCCCCGTG
Organism: Capsicum pubescens; assembly: GCA_030864215.1. NCBI lineage: Eukaryota > Viridiplantae > Streptophyta > Magnoliopsida > Solanales > Solanaceae > Capsicum > Capsicum pubescens. The sequence goes on along the minus strand of CM061539.1, from coordinate 195,224,214 downwards.
CCCCAAGACCTCGTAAAACAACTATTATTGCATGACAATTTTTTGAACGTATATCAGATATTGAGGTGCAATGCAATATTTGTCAACAAATATATAAGCATAAAAGCGGAGGCAAGCAAGGGGGTACAGGTACGTAAATGAGACATATAGGTGATGCTCGCAAAAGAGAGTTAGAAATTGCATGAGGTGGTGGGGATGTTGATGGGCCAACGCAAACTAGAATGGACCCAACAACCGGTCAGGTAATAAAGAAGTATAATAAATTGAGGGATCGGGAAGAAATAGCTAAAATGGTAGCTGTGGGTTGTTTGCCTTTTATTTTTCCTTCTTCTGATGCCTTTATTCATTATATTCAAGCTATTTATAATCTTATGTTTAATGGTGTTCCTAGAAGTACTTGTCGGTCTGATATTTTTAGACTTCATTCACAATATTATTTTTATTTATAAACATTGTTAAAAAATATTCAATGTAGATTGTTCCTAACTTCTGATCTTGATCGTACTGTAAATAAAAATGATTATTTAACCGTTACTTGTCACTGGATGAATAGTAATTTTGTGATCCAAAAACGTGTTGTTGCTTTTTTATATGATTAAGACCGTAAACATACAGGAAATTTTATTGCTGATTCTATTGTTAAAGTTGCCGGATTTTATGGTATCAAAAATAAAATCTTATGTATTGTTTTTGATAATGCTTCTAACAACAAGACTGCTATAAAAAAAATAAAATCTAAGCTATCTCCATCGTTGCCTGAAATTTTTCATATTAAATGTGCATGTCATATATATAATTTAATTGTAAAAGATGGCCTTGAGTTTTTTGAGCTTTATATTGAAAAAATCCGTCTTGCTGTTGGTTATATTCAAGGAAATAATCGAAGAAAAAGAATTAGAGAATTTAAAATTAAATGTCAAGAAAATGGACTTGCACCGATATTGATGCCTGAGGAAATTGATATTAGATAGAATTCTACATATGATTTTTTAAAAACTTGTTAGAAATATAGAGTTCTTATTACATTAGCTTTTAACCAATATTGCGGTTTATTTACTGATTCTGTTGATTGATTGCTACATGATTCTGATTGGGTTGTAATTAATGATCTTGTTAAGTTTTTTTAAAAAAATTTATGTAGCTACGGTTGAATTTCCCGGTGCGTATTATCCTACTGTTTGTAATATTTTGGGATATATAGCCGATATTTCTGATTTGCTTAAAGAATATAAAAATAAAGATGATTATAAAGAAGCTGTTGGTGTCATGTTTACTAAATTTTAAAAATATTTTTTCCCGATTCCCCCTATTTACTTGGTTAGTGCTATTTTAAATTCGTGTATGAAATATAATACTATGTGCCACTTTAGTATTATTATTTATGCTAACTTAGAAATAAATACTAACAATGATTCTGAATCTGAACAAGTACAACCTGATTTGTGGACGGCTATGAGTGATGCGAATGAATACATAGAAAAATTATATAATCACTATGTTGATTTATTTGACTTAGCCGTACCTACAAATATCACTCCAACTGTCGCTCCTCATCCTCCCGAGGAGCCATCATCTTCTAAAAGGCGGGCACATAGTGATTTTCCTGATTCCTTTTATGATTTACCTTGTTGAAACAGTGTTGATGAGAGAACTTACACCTCAAGTTATCGGGAAGAGCTGAATTATTATCTTCGATTGCCACCAGAGGATCGCAGACGACGGATCAACACGTTGGACTGGTGGAGTAGTAATGAAACACAATATCTTGTGCTTTGAAGATTAGCAAAAGAGATCTTGAATGTTCCAATATCAACCGTTGCATCAGAGAGCGCCTTTAGTCAGGGATGACAGCAGCTTGGAGACAACCGACACTCATTGGGAAGCAATGCAATGACTGTTCTAGTTTGCCTCAGAGATTGGATCAGAGCGGAAAGAAGAAACCAAGGAATGGAACCGGAGCCGAGCGCCGAGCTAAAACTTGAAGAGATTATGTCTTCACGGGAGAACTCAGCAGAATCAAGTCTAATGCATGATTTTTTCCCCGTTGACTTTGACTATCCTATGCAAGTTCCCGTTAATATTAACATGAATGAGTTGAAAAAAATAATGCATAATTTGTGGATTTTTCATTCATGTAAATTATAAATTTTGGATCATTTCGCAATTCCCAATCAATAAAATTCAACATTCATTCACTCTTTAGTCCTTACTTTATAATTTTTTTCATTTAATGATTTAAATTGAATGCCTAGTTTAAATTTAAAACTTACTTCTAATATATTATTAATTTACTACCAAGTATTATTAATAATTTATTATATTAAGTAACATATGTTTTGTATATTTGTGTATATATCTTCTATTGATATGTATATTTAATGTATACATGTGTATATATATTGTAGTGTATAATATATATATATACATATTGTAGTATATGTTTTACTTAAAGTAGTACATATATATTGAGTGGTGCGTATATTTTTGTATATATCTTCTATAAATGTGTATATTTAATGTATACATGTGTATATGTTTTATAAATTAGTATATAACTATATATATATTGTAGTATTTGTTTTACTTAAAGTAGTACATATATATTGAGTGGTGTGTATATTTGTGTATATATCTTCTATAGACGTGCATATTTAATGTATACATGCGTATATGTTTTATAAATTAGTATATAACTATATATATATTGTAGTATATACATATATTGTAGTATATGTTTTTTACTTAAAGTAGTACATATATATTGAGTAGTGCGTATATTTGTGTATATATCTTCTATAGACGAGTATATTTAATGTATACATATGTATATGTTTTATAAATTAGTATATAACTCTATAATATCTATATATACTTATATGTATTGTAGTATATATATGTTGTAGTATATGTTTTATTTAAAGTAGTACATATAGTCATATATATTGAATGGTGCGTATATATTTGTAATTGTGTATATATTTTTAAATTCTTATGTAGTATATACTATATATATATATAGTATATGTATATTATTTAACGTATTTAAAATATATATAGGTGGATATATATTGTGTATATTGAATTTTATTTTATTTTTAATTTTGACCGGATTTGACCGAATTTTTAACCGAATTTAGATGGGTTTGACCGAGTTGGGTTAAGTGGGCCGGGTTAGAGTGATTTTTGAATTTTTTACTGTTGAGTCCGGCCCGGCCCACTTTACCCCAACCCGGCCCAACCCACAACCCGGTTAATTTTAACGGGTCAGTTCCGAGTTGGCCCGACCCAGCCCACTTGACACCCCTAGTTGTTACTCTTGCTGATAATAATACTATTTTTTTTAAAAAAAAAAAGATGTACAACCCAAGTTGTGAGGGAGAAAATATATAGTATTTGAAAGCATTCAAATTGAGAAAATCAAAGAAGAAGGTATCCTATTTGATTTAACAGAATAGAAAAGGAATGGACAATGGAGGCATTTTAAGTTAGAAGAGGTAAGATATTATTGGACCAGAATAGGGAAAGCAGCTGTATGTACATTGAATTGAAGTTTCATGCTCCTTTAACTATTGCACAAAACACTCCCCAGTTCCCAATACTCTTACTAGTAGGTGTATATTTTTAAAAGATATGCATCAAATATCTGGATTTTGGAAGTGGATCGTCCGAGCCAAATCCTCATATATAGTAGTAATTGTGTTGAAGGAGTGTGGTGTATATCTGGAAAGGATGGATGAAGAAACTAAAAACAACCGATTTTTCTGTGGGCGGCTTTGGTATGACATATGTATGTATATAGTTATAAGTGTAGAGTATCCTTTCTTTTTCTTTTCATTTTTATTTTGCTGTCTAATATAATATTTAAATTGGAGCCACAATTAATTTGGAATGCACATGACATGGCTAATTTTGAAGGTGCCGTGCGCAACAAGATTTTCTTTGAGGAGTCGAACATAAAACTCTAGTTAAGATTGAAACAATTCCACGAATGCACTATAACTTATGCATTTGTAGAGTCTACTTTATGACAGTTGGAAATAGTTTTGTTCTGTCAAGGGTTTGAATACCCCCAAATAAGGTTAGTTGCAACTTGCAACTAGCACATGAGAACCAAGCTTTGCCACTCACTTTTTTAAAAAATATAATAAAATTAAACATGTATTGAATTTGAATTCTCCCCAATGAATAAATAAAACTAAGAGAATATAAACAAATACATTTAGAATTAACTTCCACTACTCCAATAAGTTTGAAAATTAGGTACTTAATAAACTTTGATTAGTAACCTATCAAAAACAATAAGTTAAGCAAAGCTGATTACATTACAAAATTTAAACTGTCCCTCACCAGTCACCAGAATCCCTCACTTAAAACATCTGACATACGTATATAATTTCTACCAAATATAGATATTATCATGGATCCCATATTATTTTACTCATAAAATGCAAATTGCAAATGTAAAGAGTAAAGACCCTTAGATGACGCAAGTTGGAAAATCACCAAAACTGCTCGACGAAAACTGCGAGCGATGCGTTTCATTAAGAAGCCAATAGCAAAGTTGATTGACATCATCAAATATTATATGTTGGCAAAATTTGAGGAGCAACAAATGCCAACTTGGGTTTGTTGTTACAGTTCACTGCACTGACTAATTCTAATTTATTGCTCTCATCTTTTTCTCACACTCGCTCATTTGAGCACTGACCCTGTCCCCCTTTAAACAAATCAAACGAATATATTCATTGCGTTTGATAAAACTAAATCAAACGAAAATTATATAGAAACCTTTTAGAAAAATATTAAAAATAACCTTATTCTTTAAAATGGGGGACGACAGTGTTTAGTTACAGCCACCATCTATGTCAAGTTCAATTTTATAAGTGTGAATATGCTTTGAATCAAGGAAGCGACCATATTCATAGAAATTGGTGTTGCACAAAGATATTTTACATGATGTGATATTGGCTACTTTGGACCAAACTTGTATGATTTTTCTCAAAAGGCTCATATCAAAAGATCTTATATCTGATGTGTAGCTTTCCAATCTCTTAATATTAATGTGGAACTTTTGTTTGCGCACTCAATAATTTTTCACTCGAACTAAGTTTCACGGTCCAAGAGCACAATCCACGGGTTATTGATATTTACTACGTGTTAGATAACACTCGTTTGGATATTTTATGACAATTGACGCCCACAACAAGCTTCTTCGTGTGTGTGCATCTCAAGCTCGTAAGAATAAGCAAACTGAGCTCACTTTGCCACATCCCCGTTCTCATCTCACCGAACATGGATTCTAAAATCAGTTGTTGAGGTCAAGTCAATCCAAAGATATTCTTACATAATGTGATATTGCCTATAGTCCAAGCCCCCACGATTTTTCTCGATGCCTCGTACCATTAAGAGATCCACAATTTATATGTAGCTAGCTTCTTAATATTTTCAGCTACAGATGTGATCGACTTTTATTCACACCCAGCACACGTACATGTTACTTTTAAGTTTTTTTAAAATGAAATAGTGATCACACACTTAAAAGAAAAAAGAAGACCCAAAAACATTTTTCAGTGCATTCAAATTCCTTAATCCAAAAGAAATGGACGTGATGTATAGTGGGTTCAACAATATGGAGAAAACGAATAGTATGATTTAAATGGGTAAAACCCGAAAGCAAGGAAATCTGGTCCATACGCAAGAGAATCAAGCAGTATTCAGTTGTAGTTGGTTTCAAGACATTGCATTTTGTGCCTTTTACGTCCTTCCAATCCGCAGTCACCGGCTTTGCGCAAAATCAGCTATTCTTGCCGGCGCGCCGCAAAGCAGATTCCTTCTCATATTTTCTTTTTTTGAGTTCATATATCATTGTACAAGCAAGTTAATTAAATAATCTGAAGAAGTACATAGTAGTAATTAATTGATCTTTTATTTTTTATTACAAATTTCCTTTCATTTCATATCATTAGTATTAGCTAGTAATCAGCTGGCATTTTATCCTTAATAGTATGATTTAACAAGATATATAGCTAGTTTGGATTGGATTCCCATGTGGGAGCGTGGTTGTACTAATAATTTTCACATGAACCACCACTCTGATATCGTGTGTTCATACTTCAATTTTTTGAAGGAAGAAAAATAAAATAAAAATCAAAAGCATACTATACCAAATTAAATGTCCTCTCTACCCGTTTGCCAATAGTATATCCAAATTTCATCAGTTTCGTACAGATGCATTCTCTTCCTTTCCTATTGTTCTTTTTCCCCACCTAAAGTTATTAATTATCTTTTCGGCATATTTATAACTAAATTCAACAGTTACCTCAATGTCAGACATCCACTAGTAAAAATTAAACGAAGTCAAAAGATTAAGCAACTAATATAAAGTATTATAATACCATCATTGCCTAATTCTTCATATAATAATATATATAAATATAAATTTCAGTTGGGAAAGGAGAGGTGGGAGTTGATTAATTAAGTTGTTGACTAGATACTTTAACCATCCATAATTACATAACCCCCCACCCCACCCCACCCCACCACCAACACCACCAACACCCATCCAAAGAACTTCAAGTCCTATTTCAACGTATAAAATTTTGGTGTATGATGAAAATTCTTAGCAACTAGTATATAGCTTCCGCCGTCAAATAAATGGTCAGGATCCGTGGCGGAGCTAGGATTGACACTAAGGGAGATCACAAGAGAACATACGAACTAAATGAAGGAGGTTCGACATCTACTATATATACATAAAAAATAATTTTAACCATATATATAAATAGTACAATTTTCCATCAAACCCCCCCTACCTTATATGTAGCTCCGCCCCTGATTAGGACCGCTACCTTTTTAGGAGTTAATCTTTAGTTTACGATTAGTCAAAACGCAATTTGCAATGCAAAAGGTATTGTGGAATTAACAGTAATTAAAAGAATACTAAAGTCCACTAAAGTTATAGTGCAACGCCTGCAAGTTGCAAAATTGAAATGGACATGTAAATATTAGTACTGTACTAATTAAAAAGAGTACTAACAAGATGGTCCTAGCACGAGTGGTGGCTGGTCATTCTGTGACTTTTGAACACATCTACTAGCCAGCCTTCATTTATGTACATTGTTTTTGAAGATTCAATTGCTAATACCAACTTCTTCTATATATATGTTGTATCAACTGATCGAGACCTCTTTCGTTTTGGTTTGCATTTTGTTGATTGGGATGTTCAAAATTTGACCGTGAATAGAGCGTGAGATGTCAATTTTTTCATAGAAAGCAAAGTTATTAGTGGCAGGCAGATTTGCTAACCTTCAGCATCCCATTCTCGTGGGATTAATTATTTTCAATTTTAGTATGCAAATAGAAAAGATCTTTGCTGCTTCTCTTCTAATTTATTACTGATAAGAATATCTAGCACATCTTAACGAACACGTTTCTTAACCTCTTTTTTGCAATATTAAGACAATAATAACGGATAACTACTCACACTAATAAGAATAAATTATCCTAAATAAAGATCAACACAAAATTTCCAAAATATTTACATTATTTATTTCAGTAGTCAATGGTTTACTCGCTCATCGTAAAAATTAAAAACAAACTATATTACCGTTATACATAAAGTTTATAACTTACCAAGTTTGTCAGTTTTAAATTTTGAAGAATTAATCTAAAAAGTTGCTCATTTAACCGAATAACTATGTATATCGGCTAGAAAAAAAAAGAAGAAAACAGTGAATCCAATCGTCTATTTGTACAAAAATCCATTAATATTTGTGGAAGATTGCTTTCATTCTTTTTGAGAGTTTTTAACAACAAATTCCCTCTCGATTAACTCTTATTACAAAAAACTATGTATCCTCCTCTATCGTTGTACTTCCAAGTTATATTACATTACTTGCAATGTTGATCCACATGATAACCGTAACCCAAATTATTTCCTTGAATTGAAATATCATTTTATCAACAAACAACTTGGAATCTTAGATACACTCACATATCGATAAGATTTAAGCCTAAAATATCATGATTTTTAACTCCCTTTATATTGACTTGCTGACATAGACCAAGATTCATTGGACCGGGATTCTAAAACTGATGTAAACTGTTTGGCCAAATTAGGAAGAAAGATCTTCCTCCTATCACGTGTTCCTTTTTTATTTTATTGTTATGTTATTATTGCCACGGCCACCCTCTCGGTTAACTCTATACGCGTATATATTCATTTAATACCTGTGGGGAACATTAATACATCAAAAATACAATTTGAAAGAAAAAAGTAAACTAAATAAATTCCCCCCACGCTATATAGTTGTTCCGTGTGAAACAGAGTTCAACGTATCTTCTATCCTTCTTCTTCTGTAATAGAAAAGCCTAAATTACAAGAATTTCAGCTCAATAAACTTCCATTTTCAACGAAAATAATAACGATAAAAGACATGGATTGGGTAAGAGGTGAAGCAATAGGCCATGGAAGCTTTGGCAAAGTGAGTTTTGCAGTACCCAGAAAACAGAGCACTCTGTTTTCATCATCGATGGTGGTCAAGTCTTCTTCAGCTTCTCGCTCAGCTACGCTGATGAACGAGAAGCTAATTTTGGATGAGATTAACGGTTGCCCACAAATTATTAATTGTCTTGGTGACAGCTACACCTACGAAAATGGCGAAAAGTTGTACAATGTCTTATTGGAGTATGCCCCTGGAGGTGCTCTGTCCGAAAAGGTTAAGAATTCTATTGAACGTAAATTGCCGGAGATTGAAATCAGGAAATACACCAAGTCGTTGTTGAAAGGGCTACACTATATCCACAAGCGTGGCTATGTCCACTGCGACATTAAACCACAGAACATTCTTCTTGGTGCTAATGGTCAAGTCAAAATTGCTGATTTTGGATTGGCAAAGAGATCCAATTCAATTAAAGGTGACAATTCGCGAGGTGAATTGAGGGGTACTCCACTGTACATGTCGCCGGAAATGGTTACCGCCGGTGAACAGGACACTCCTGCTGATATCTGGGCACTTGGATGCGTAGTTGCTGAGATGGCAGCCGGAGTTCCAGTCTGGGGATACTCAGACATAGCTAAATTGTTGATGACAATTGGAGTGGGTGATCAATTGCCCGAAATTCCTGAAGAATTATCGCAAGAAGGAAAAGACTTTCTAGAGAAATGCTTCGTGAAGGATCCGAGAAAGAGATGGAGCGCAGAGATGCTACTAAAACATGAATTTGTTGCTGATCAAATGGATGACACTGTTACATTGAATGACGAAAGGTACAACAGTGCCACCCCTTCCACATCTCCAAGGTGCCCATTTGATTTCCCAGATTGGGCATCTGATGACTCTGCTGAATCAACAGTAACATGTCCAATTACATCTTTGCCCTCGCCGGCGTTTCAAGAATTGATCCATTTTAACGGCGGGTCATGGTCCACATCGCCAACTGAAAGGCTGCAAGTACTATTAGTGGGTGATGAAAACAGACCAGAATCTGACTGGTCAGCTGCTGATGACTGGGTCAGTGTTAGATGATGTCAAATGATTTATCACTTCCAGAGTTGTGCAGATTTTTTCCCCTTGCAGCTCTGTTCTTCTTTCTTTTTTTCTTTTTCCCACTTAAAAAAGGTAGATATTCCTTTAACGCTAGCCAAGGACAGATTTTTACAATATCTCTTTTGTACATAAATGACAGTTTAGTTGTATATAAAACCGAATGCAATTATGCTAGAAATTCTTCATGAAACAAGAGTGATTGGAGCTCACTGATGTTCACACTTCTTTGTACTTTGTTTCTTAATTAGTACTGTCTTTTTGTGGCTAAAGCATGGCAATGAAACAAATCCGAAAACAAATTTTGAGTTTTAATAGTATTTCTTTTGTTTGGTTTGTTACTTACTCCCTCTGTTCACATTTTGACTTGTCACACTCATTAATAAAGCAAATAATAACATAACTATTTTATTATAATATTTCTATTAAATAATGTTTACAATATATTTTAAAATTAATTTACAAAAGAAAATAATTAATGCTAAGAGTAAAATGAGAAAAAAAAATGACAAGTAAAAGTATAAATTTAATTAGGAAATTAATGATAACTAAAAGCAGTTGGAGGGCGTATTATGAAGTTTATTTTTGATATAAAAAATTGACCTTGTTCTTGGAACTCTTAATCCTCTTTTGAAACATGGGAGTAGCTAGGGTTAAAGTAGTCAATTCAAATTGTGAAAGTCAAGGAATAAGGTCTGCGTTTTATGATTTGCAGGTTAACAAAAGCGACGAATAGAATAGTTAGGAATGGAACCCTTTAATAGCTAGACTTTTTGGTGTACTTTTTTTATTCAATTCTTAGTGAAAATGTTTAGTTCCACCACTTGTTGGACCCCTTAATTCCAATACTTCATGCGTTCAAACCTGGACAATATTTATTCTGATTTAAGAACTAGTATATAGCTTAATTTCTTGAAAGTTGATGGCCAAATGAATGAATTGTCTCAATACGCGCTACTTTATGTATTGCTTGGGAAGAGTGGAAGAAACCAAAACATGAAAGATGAAAAGAAAAAAAAAATTAGTGTAGTTTCTGTGAGGCCTAATAATGGGAAGATACTATTTCTTTTTTTCAACAGTTTGTTTAGATCAGAAGGTAAGCATCACGTGAAAGGCAGGCAAATCTTTGGTACATGAGATTTTATTCAACTAGGTATTCTTGAAAACGTCATTTTCTTAAGTTTGATTATTTATGAGAATCCTCAGAATTGCAAATTGCAAAATAGAAAGGTCCCGAGGCTATATAGGCAAGTTGGGAAATCCCATGCCTTTTAGCCGCAAATCTTTACATTAAAAAACACCAAAACCAATAGGAGGATGAATTAATTACTATATGTTGCCTTCATGCAATATTTGGGGAAGAACATGCCAACATGTGATTGCTACAACACACTGCACAAATCCCATGATGTGATCTTTAATCACAGCTAGCCACTAGCTACTAGTATTTCACTCACTCTTGCATGAGCACTGATCATGGCCTTTGTGCTGTGGACCCCTTCACCCCACAATCATTTTCATCCCTTTGTTTTCTACATAGACATTTCATCTGTATGGTGCAAACTGGACCAGAAAAGTATTAAACGTCAGAATCGAAATCTTTGGTGCCGAACACAATGTTGAGTTGCAGCATGGGAGCATGTTGTTCACAAGAACATGAGCTCTAACACCAATAGTATACTTCAATAAAATCTGTGTAATTTTTTCACAGTTTTTTTAGAATCATGAGTCTTGACTAAGTTGTTCGATCAAGCTTCAAGAGATCGTATCGTATGCGAATTATTGTCATGAAATTATAATTCTAGATTAAATAATCTAAAAGTCCGATTGAATCAGGTGGGTTATCTTTGGTTGATGATATAAATTTATTTCAAATACAATATAGTATATAAATTTTATTTCAAATATAGTTCTACGATATCCTATCAAATAGTGCCTACCAAATAAATGACTAGTAACATCTTGAGACTTATCACGATCGAGAGGGTGAAAGTATTGTTTTAGAAAATAGAAAAAAGATTAATTATTTATTTAGAATCTACCCAATATATGCCAATATATAAATGGAATATATAGAGGTGATACTAATCTTTTCAACTTCAAATTCACCTTATGCAATGGGGTTCCTCTTATGATTCTATTGAGAAAAAATGAGCTGGAGGTGCTACTAAACTTGTCAAGTTTACCAAGTGCAATCAAATTTCTTAGACCAGACGAAATGAACCTTATGAGTGTTTCAAGTAAACAAAGGGCAATGGAATTATGAGAGGGTAAACCAAAAGGCTAGTAAAACTAGCTTTATAAGCAAAAGAAAACGGTTTCTCTAGTTATTTTGGTCAGGTATCAACGAGGTTGCTTTTCCTTAAAATATTTCTTGGGTGTGAAAGTTGTTTTCATAACAATTGACTGATAAAAAAATTTCAGTTTATCAGTAACAAGGTTACAATTTGAAATTCAATGCTAAAAATTTCAATTAGACCAAGCTCTGAGCTGACTTACTGCAAAGTGTATCGTACCTAGAGTTTATAAAATTAACATATGAAAATATAACATTTTTAACTTAGATTAAATTGGGTTGATATGTCACCCAATTTGATACTTGAGAAATTTTTGTCTGAATATTTTCAAAACAATATTTTTCTATTTAATGTGTTTTATATAATAAGGAAAAGGTTAAGACATTCATATAGTCTATTTTTATAGGGTTAATCATTCTATTTAAAGTTGCATCATAATTTTGTTGAGGTTAGACACTGAAATAACATTGAAATAGTATTTAAAAATATTTGAAAATTCTTATACATTCATGTTGTAATGTTAAAGAGAAATTTGTTTATTCCTGATGATCATTTAAAATTGTTGTCTCATGTTTTTGCTATTTTATCATTATTATTATCAATAAGGATATCTTCAAATTCCTCAAATTGCCCTCATCGGCCGTCGTTCCTCGCCGTTAAATCTCGTCGGCGATGCAGTAGAATCTTCTCCAGTATACGCACAGCTTACAGATTCTGATTCTTCTACCCCCATTTTTCTCAATCAAGATTCAAGTAAGAGACCTTTTTGGCTTTTCTTGGTTGTGCTTGTGGAATTGTTGGTTGAGCTGAATATTTGAGTTAATGAACAACAACAACAAGAAGATAGGCATCATCATCATCATCATCTCAAAGAAGAAGAACGCAAAGCGCGTGAAAATTCGGTGACAGGAACACTATTTCGGCGACACTATTCCGGCGACCAATTTCTACCGCAAATTGCCGGAGTCCAGCGACTCAACCAAGTATAAGGACACAACCCAGCTTCGATCAGATGCACTCGATCCATCTTTTCTAGTTGTGTATAGCTTTCTTGATTTTTAGGGGCTGTTACTGGTTGTGTTTTGCACTATTCTTGTTGTGATTCCTGTTTCGTAACGTCTTGGCTGATTATCTGATTGTGGGTGTCAAATTTCTTGTTGATTGGTTACTTTGTAATAGTGTTGTACGTGTGAATCTCTTTATTGTTCTTAGTAGTTTTGGAATGTGTTACCTTGTCTGATTACTGTTACTTGATTTACTAACATATCCATTAAGTGTGGTAGTATTAGTTCCCGCTATTAACTATTGTGTACCAGAATTTGTGTATCCCCCTTTGTTAGCTTTCTTCTTTTTTTCCTTTCTTCCTTTTGTTGCATAGTGGTTGTGATTGACAAGGGTAGACTAGGGGCATGTCATAGGTCGGGGTCGGGGTCAGGAATTGCTGGGTCTGGGCTGGGGTTTGGGGAGGTTGGGTTTGGGTCGGGTCTAGGATCGAGTTTGGGGTTAGGGGCTAGGGGTAGTAAGGTTAGGCGGGATAAGAGAGCTTCTAGGTTGCGAGTTGGGTTTTGGAACATTGGTACTTTGCAGGGTAAGTCTATAGAGCTAGTGAAGATTCTTAGAAAGAGGAGGGTTAGTGTAGCGTGTGTCCAGGAAACTAAATGGATAGGCACTAAAGCAAGAGATGTGGATGGATATAAGTTGTGGTACTCGGGTAGCGTGAGACATAGAAATGGGGTAGGTATCTTAGTAGATGAAAATCTTAGGGAGCAGGTGGTAGAGGTAAAGAGAGTTAGTGATAGACTGATGTCTATTAAGTTAGTCATGGGAGGGTCTACGGTGAACGTTATTAGTGCCTATGCCCCGCAAGTAGGTTTTGATGAAGAGGAGAAGAAGGAATTCTGGGAGGTTTTAGATGAGGTGGTGAGGAGCATCCCGAGCATTGAGAAGCTTTTCGTGGGAGGGGATTTCAATGGGAATTTTGGGTCTTTGTCGAGAGGGTATGATGATGTGCATGACAGTTTAAGTTTTGGTGAGCGGAATGAAAGAGGAACTTCTCTGATGGATTTTTCTAGGGCTTTTGGGTTGTGGATAGAAAATTCGAGCTTTTCGGAGAAGGAGGATCACCTTATTATGTTTCGTAGTTCAGTCGTCAAGACTTAGATAGACTTTTTGCTTCTTAGAAAAAGGGATAGAGCGCTATGTAAAGACTATAAAGTCATACCTAGCGAGAATCTCTCGACTCAACATAGGTTGTTGTGATGGACTTGGTTATCAAAAAGGGCAAAAAAAAAAGAAGTAGGGAGGTGCGACCCAGGATTAAGTGGGGGAGCCTGACTTTGGCTAGTGCTTTGGAGATGAAAGATAAGTTGAAGAGTAGGGGGCTTGGGAGAGTAGAGAGGGGTGGATAATATATGAGAGACGAGTTCCAGTTGTATTAGGGAGACCGCTAGAGAGGTGTTGGGTGTCTCGAGAGGTCGATCTGGCAAACATCAAGGAGACTGGTGGTGGAACGAAGAGGTCAAGATAAAGGTGGAGTCTAAGAAGGTGGTTTATGCTAAGTTGGTTGGGAGCAAGGATGATGAGGAAAGAGAGAAGAATAAGAATGAGTATAAGGTTGCTAGAAGAGAGGCTAAGTTAGCGGTTACGGCAGCTAAAACAACAGCTTTTGAGAGTTTGTATGCGATTTTAGAGGAGAAAGACGGAGATAAGAAGTTGTATAGGTTGGCCAAGGCCGGAGAGTGGAAGGCTCGTAACCTTGACCAAGTGAAGTGCATCAAAGGAGATGATGGTATAGTGTTGGTTGAGGATGCCCTCATTAGGGAGAGGTGACAGTCCTATTTTCATAAATTTTTGAACGACGAGGGGGACAAAGGTTCTGTGTTGGGAGACTTGGAGATATCTGAGGAGGGTCGAGATTATAGTTATTGTAAGCGTATCGCGGTTGAGGAGGTCAAGGGAGTTATTCGCAGGATGCGGAGGGGTAGGGCGACGGGGCCAGATGAGATTCCAGTAGACTTTTGGAAGAGCACTAGCGAGGTAGGTCTGGAGTGGTTGACAAGGCTGTTTAATATTAATGTTAGAGCAGCTAAGATGCCTGAAGCATGGAGGTGGAACACGATGATTCCAGTGTATAAGAACAAGGGAGACATTCAGAGTTATAACAATTATAGAGGTATTAAGTTGTTGAGTCATACTATGAAGGTTTGGGAAAGGGTGGTAGAGTTGAGGATGAAGAGGATCGTGACGATCTCTGAGAATCAGTTCGGTTTCATGCCTGGTCGCTCGACCACTGAGGCCATTCACCTTGTGAGGAGATTAATGGAGCAGTTTTGAGAGAGGAAGAAGGACTTGCACATGGTGTTTATTGATCTAGAGAAGGCATATGATAGAGTTCTCAGAGAGATTCTGTGGAGGTGCTTGGAGGCTAGAGGGGTGCCCGTGGCGTACATTAGGTCGATTTAGGATATGTATGATGGTGCGAAGACTCGTGTGAGGACGATAGTTGGAGATTCAGAGCACTTCACAGTGTTGATAGGGTTGCACCAGGGATCGACTCTTAGCCCGTTTCAAGGGGAGGTGCCTTGGTGTATGATATTTGCAGATGATGTGGTTCTGATTGACGAGACTCAGGGTGGAGTTAGTGATAAGTTGGAGGTTTGGAGACAGACGCTTGAATCTAAAGGTTTTTGGTTAAGTAGAATAAAGACGGAGTATTTGGAGTGTAAGTTCAGTAATATGTCGCAAGAAGAAGGAGTAGTTGTGAAGCTAGACTCTCAGGCCATCCAGAAGAGGGAGAGTTTCAAGTATCCGTGGTCTATAATTTAGGGTAATGGTGAGATTGACGAGGATGTCACGCATCGTATTGGGGCAGGGTGGTTGAAGTGGAAGCTCGCTTCGGGTGTCCTTTGTGATAGGAAGGTGCCCCCGAAGCTTAAAGGTAAGTTCTACAGAGTGGTAGTCCGGACGACTATGCTGTATGGAGCAGAGTGTTGGCCAGTTAAGAACTCCCACATCCAAAAGGTGAAGGTGGCGGAGATGCGAATGTTGCGATGGATGTGTGGACATACTAGGAAAGATAGGGTGAAGAATGAGATTATTCGGGAGAAGGTGAGAGTTGCCTCGGTGGAGGATAAGTTGCGAGAAGGGAGGCTACGTTGGTTCGGGCATATAATGAGGAGGGTCCCTGACGCTCCAGTGCGGAGGTGAGAGACTCTGGCTATGGATGGTTTTAGGCGGGCTAGAGGTAGACCGAAGAAATATTGGAGGGAGGTGAGCAATTACAGCTTATAGAGGACATGACCCTTGATAGGAAGGTGTGGAGGACGCGGATTAGGGTAGAGGGTTAGGGGGTGGGAGCGCAGCGGTAGTAATAGGGGAGTGCTCCTTTGGGTCTGGAGTTTCTGGTTCGTAGTGTTGGGCCTGTAGTTTTTAGGGTTAGTGGTGTTAGCTTTTTTGCATCCCGTACTAGTTTATTATGCACTTATCTTTTGTGTTTGTTATACTGTTAGTTTGTTTTGTGTACCATACTAGTTTGTATCCGCTTACTTTTTGTATTTGTTACACTGTTATTGGTCCTAAGCTGGGGGTCTATTGGAAACAACCTCTCTTCTTCTCTTGAGGTAGTGGTATGGTCTGCGTACACTCTACCCTCCCCAAACCCCACTAGTTGGGAATACACTGGGTATGTTGTTGTTGTTGTATATAATAAGGAAAATAAACAACATTTTAGGCAGTAAAAAATTAAATTAAAAAAAAAACAAAGAAAGAAATTAAAATTTAATGAGAGTTGGTAGGGTTCGGTTATTTCGAATTTAGCCCATTCCAACTCAAGTTACTTACTCATTGATCAATTAATAACCTACTTATTTATTATGTATAAATAACGTAAATCCAATCCTTTTAGAATTAATTACACTCTTTCCCACTTTTTAAATTACTACTTTACTCTCTCTCCCTAACATTCTGTGTATATGTTGGGATTTTTGTAATATGTTTAGGGAGTTGAGATTTTTTGTAATATTGAAAACATAAGTTGTGTATTTGTGTAATTTTTAGTTACATAAGTTGTGTATTTGTAATATTGGAAACATAAGTTTTGTATTTTTGTATTTGTGTCATTCAGCCTATTTTAACCCGTCCAAGATCAACCAATTACCCATTTGATACTCCTAATCATACTTACCTATTTGAAAAGTTCAAGTGCGACAAGATATATAAAATCTGTACCTGTACCAACGTACAATTAATTATCAATTACAGTTCTACAATAATTTAAACTATTTAATTTCCAGCATGTATTTTAAATCAAGATCGTGAAACGTACTCTTCTTTTCAAATGACACGTTTTAGGAATTTGTTAGCACGTTTTGGAGGTGTGAAACCATGACATCCTTTTCTTCTAAAAAATAACCACTAAAATACAAAAAATCCGGATATCATATCCATCTTAAACAAGAGATTATCATTTTTTTATGCAACAAATTGAATACAAAATTAATGATTAGGCAACCAATAGATATAACTGTCGGTAGATACTTCCTGATAGATGTATCTCATAATTTAGACGTTACAAATAATGAAGAATCTGTTTTGGTATGAATAATTCCATATAATGCTCACCACTCCCCTTTCAGACCCCTACCTACCCCATGATTTCAACTTGGAAAGTTTTCTACCCTTTTTTTTTTTTTTTAACTTATGGAATCAGTCAAATGCAATTTATTCTCTTATCCTCTATTTTTAACTTTTGGGATCAGTCAAATGCAATTTGCATTGAAATGGTTTTTTTTTTATTTTTTTTATATTAAAGTGTGCAAGAGCATATTAGAACCATGAAGAGTGCCACTAATTTTGCAGTTTGCATCAATATGGATCTGTAATAAAATACCAGTCCTACAAAACAGTAGCAGTACTAATAAAGAGGAAGAATGCTAAAGATTGTAATTAGTGGGGAGCTAATTTGTCGTGGGAAACAAATAGGAGTCAAAGATGCTGTGACTTTTGGACTCACCTATTATTAGCCGCAA
Source organism: Capsicum pubescens (assembly GCA_030864215.1). Classification (NCBI taxonomy): domain Eukaryota; kingdom Viridiplantae; phylum Streptophyta; class Magnoliopsida; order Solanales; family Solanaceae; genus Capsicum; species Capsicum pubescens. Next base: position 195,206,346 of record CM061539.1, on the reverse strand, counting down.
GCAATGCATGAAAGAACAATTTAACCCTGCTAGAAACTTTTCACCAATGTGTGGTCTGATTTGGGACCGCTTTTGTTCTTGTTTTGCATTTTGTTGATTGGGATGTTTAAAATGTGATAGTGAGTAATAATTGAATGGAATATGGGACATGGGACATGGGACATGCTTATTTTTATGAAATAAATATAAAATAAAGAGTGATAGAGGATCCATTTAGGAGATTTCCTAACCATCACCATCCCAGCCTTGTGGGGTCAATTTTTAATTTTGTATGTTAACAAAAATGATCCTTTTGTTGTCTTTATATATATACAAATAAAGATATCTACTCCCTACATTTTCAAGGTTACCCATTCTCAATCACGTATCAGAAAGAAAATTTATCGGCCAGCTAGGCGTTAGCTAGAGGATATTTATTAAATTTTCACAACGTTAACTAGTTTTTAGAGATTCCATCTTTTTGAAAGGGAGAAATTGTAAAAATATTGAGTTAGGAAATCTTCAAAAGAAAATTGTGCAAACTCAATATTTGAAAGTTTCAAACAAACACCAGAATTTTTGTGTTCTTGTAATCCGAACTGGCCATCATCTTTTGGGAAAAAAAATTATAAGTACTGTATTGAAGTATTCAAATTTGAGAAAGGCGAAGGAAGATCAAAGATGAGATTCTCACCTTATCTAATTGCTTGGAAAGAGTGGAAAGCAACCGGAAACGGAAAGAAGAAAAAGTCCAGTTTCTGTGGGCTGTTGCTGTTTGAGTCAAATAAGTTGTGAAAAGAGAAAATTATAATTAAAAATTACACAAATACACAACTTATGTTTCCAATATTACAAAAAATCTCAACCCTCTAAACATATTACAAAAATCTCAACATATACACAGAATGTTATGTATATGTCAGTTATATTATGTATATTAATAAGGAGAGAGAGTAAAGTAATTAAAGAAGTGAAGAAAATGTAATTACTTTTAAAAGAGTTAATATTTATGTTATTTATACAATATATAAATGTGCGTCCAATACATGCACTCCAATTCAAACAGTTGGTCAGGCTTTCATGACTAGAAATAACTGAATAAGGTAAGTTGGCACGTGAGAGGCCCAATCTTTGTTAAATGAGATTGTTCGGGAAGGAGACACTTTTTAAAGTTTGTTACTCTCTCTGATCCGATATATGTGAATTGTTAGTATCTAATATTAAGAGATGACTCAAGGATAACACGATTAAAGCTTTTGCTTCAAACTTCTAAAATTTTGATACCTCAAAAATTTTAATAGTAAATTTGGAAATTTCAATTTCATTTAAAATAATAATAAAGATTGTGAAATACATTTGAAAAAATTATTTTAAAAAGGGAGTAAAGAAAGAAAACACTCTCTAATTTTTACTAGAACTATTTTAGAACCTTTAATTAAACAACTCAAACTTCATATTAATAATAAAGTTTTAACAACAACATCCAAGTTAATGTATTGAAAATAAATGACAAGCATCTTATTGACTAGAATAATTTCTTACTTTAATTAATAATTATATTAATATGTGAAGTCAAAGGTTAAGAGTCTTTTAAAAATACTATGCCACAACAATTAATATTAAAAAAAAAAAAAACTCTAAATTATTACAATATTATTTTACATGTATGTATATATATTTAAGACCTCTTATTAAAATATGACTTTAAACCATTAATTTTATTAAGACGCTCCCGCTAATCCACATCTATATTGTCCTTTTTATTCTCCCAAACATCGTAGTAAGTTTATCTCTTAAAAAATGTAAAGTCATTAAAAAAAGTGTACATCTGGGAAAACAATTTAATATTCTTAAATATTAAACAATTAACTCATTTTAAGTATTATATTTGATAAAATAAGTTATTTATAAAACACAACAACAAAACTTAAATTAAGAGAATTTATGTATCATAAGAAATACAAATTGTAAAGGAGAGGGTCCGAAGCCATAGACAAGTTGTTTTAGCCGCAAATGCGAGGTTTGCAATTGATAAAATAACGTATAGCAAGGCAAAATCAATTATCAGTTGCGTCAATCGTCATACAATAGTATTTATTTGGGGAAGAACATGCCAACATGTGTCGTTACAGTTCACTGCACTTATTCCAATGATGTGAGTAGTATATTTTTGGCTATTTTTATTAGGTACTTCTATAAATAGCTATAGTTTCACTTGCATGTACACTGACACTGTCCAGTGTGCACTATGTTGCGTTCTAAATATTAATTTAAGATTTCAAGGTTACGAACATGTCAAGATTATTTAGCACTTACATCGTGAGTTTTGATCTTAATAGCCTTTATACATTTTCCTTCCTCAATTTTTGTCTCTTTGTTTTTAACGAAGGAATGTAACTATCTTTAACTTAGTTAAGACTTAAAACTCAACTTTAAAAAGAGTTAAAATTTCTGGGTTAACAAGAAGGAATAGTGGGGCCAAGATTTGTGTTTGTTCGGCAGGTGAATATTGTGTACCAATGAGGATCTGATGGCTGATAATGTTTCAGTTTTATACGATTTCAAGTTAATAAAGATGTTCTAATAATTTAGTTTATCGTCAAATGTTTATATATATGTATGTTTAAATCATCTTTTAACTTATTCTAGTAAGATATTTATATATTTTCGGTAACATAGTCAATAATGCAATCAAATGTCTAGAACCAAATGAATGAACATTATGTGTGTGTCACGAAAACGAAGGGCTATAAGCATTATTATGAAGGGTAAAGTAGAAGCTAGGAGATCTTATTCATGTGTTGAAGCTAGCTGTATATTATTCTCACCTTATTTACAAGCAATCAAAATGTGGGCTTTTAGCATGCATTCTGTGCCTATAACACCTTTTGTAACCGCTATCACCGGCAAGTAAATACTTTACGAAAATCTGGTCTTGATGCCTCTGCGCCGCAAAGCGGCGGATATGCTCTGACCGTTTTTCTCTTTTCTTTATTTAACCTTTCAACTACTTACTTAAGCTAGCAAAATTTTTTAAATTTTTTTTACTTAATTGTTTCATTTTGGACAGCTTAATGGAGGTTATGTTAAAGAGTCTCACTTCAAAAAAAAATAAAGATGCGTAATTGGTCTCCGTATATGAATTTGAGCCAATTCTCGCCCTACAAGCTAGCTTTTGACGTCTGTTAGGTCCAGGGTCTTTTTTTTTTTTTACATGATATATACCAGAGCCAACGAATCTCAATTTTTTGTTCATCTATGTTGAACGTTCATATTATATTACTCATGCTTCAGTTAACAAGGTCCAGGCAAGTAGCAAAGTGTTACAAATCCCACATCAAAAAAGGGATAGACAATTGATACCTCATACGATTTTGATTACTATTATCTAGATATATCTTCCTAACTTGATAATCAGGTGAAGAATAAAAAAAGAACCTTAATATATAGTGGAAAGCGTGGTACAATTAAGTTTTCCATATGAAACATGGCTGGAATATCGTGTGTATGTCCACCATACTCCATACATAACTTATTCCTAATTTCAATAACCAACTCCACCAAAACCAATTGATCTACTTTCTATTGTTGATTTTTTATTTTTCTTTCCCTCGAGAACAACCGATCGACAAAAAATACCATTTTCCTCTTCTTTTCTTGCTTCTTGCCTGAAATTCTCCTCTACTTATACCTTTTCATAAAATTTGACTATATTTCAATATCTTGTTCTTAATTAACCTCATGCCCTCCAATGTCATGTGAATTGATTTAAAGAAGTAATAATATATATATTAATTAATTATGGCTAAAAGAAAAGAACTTGAATAATTTTCATATTATATATCTATTGATTTGGTGTGAATACTAATAACATAGTCTCGCTAATATGGACATACCGGTTGATCGTATTAAAAATCAAAGAGGGTGTTTCATCTAGACATGAGCAAATTTTCGTTCAAATTTGTGCAGAAAAAATTATCATTTTTAAGTATGATACATATATACATACCATTTGAACAACATAATTCAAAACAACTAATAACTAATTTTTAAAGTGTTATGGTATATGAATAGTCAAATTCATGAGATTACATCAAATATATATTTGTTGTGGATGTATGAATAGTCAAAGTCGTGGAATCACACTAAATATATAATCGTTGTTGATGCATGAATTTGACTTGTGAATCGTATTAAATGGGGTAAAGGAGCCCACAAAAGCCATGAATAGTGCAACTCCACGCCCCACGGTTTGCAATTTGCATGCATTAAAATGACCCCATTTGAGCCATGAAGAGTGCCAAAGATTTTTCGTGGTGGTTGCTAATTATTGCGAACAAATACGACGAACACAAAATGCTGTGACTTTTGGAGTTGCCTATTAGCCATCATGTTTGTACAAACATTTTTGTACGATTCAAATTCAATTCACAATTTAACCGTGACACAAACCGTCCATTTTATTCTCTAAATGAAAACTGACCTTTTGTTCTTTATCTATACTCTATTTTGTTTGTACAGAACTAGCTATGTTTAAAATGTGATCGTAAATTTCATTAATGTTGGACCTTTTTCTTATAAAATATTATATAACTAACGGTAGAGTGATCATTTGGGAAATATCATAACCATCACCATCCGATCCGCGTGGGGTCCGATTTTCTCAACTATTGATACGTTAATAGAAAGGATCTTTTTGCTTCCTCTTTTTTCCCCTTACAACTATGATTTTTTTTATAAATATATTCTGAATAACTAGTGATTTTAAAATAATATTTTCTACACATTTAAATATTTGTAGACTCGAGAAGTTGGATTGAACTCACCATAAACAGTTCACACTATTATGAAAAATTTAAATTTCTTGATACCAATATTTTAGGAAAACTCAAAATTCAAATCCAATAATTCAATGAAACAAGTCACTAAAAGTGACGTCCGTTATTTTAGCGAATTTAGGAAGAAATTCATTTGAGGGAGAAATAAAAAAGAAGAAATATCTTACCCCAATCACGTGCCTTTTATTCTATTGTTATTGTCTCTCCCGCGACTTCTTTTTTTCTGGCTCTCCCTCAACTTGAACTAATAACTAATAATAAAACAATGCTCTCTCAAAATAGTTGATATATTTAAAAGATCAAGAAATAATTAACATGTATATAGATATTTTTTCAATCTCATTTTATGTATCATCATTTTCTTTTTAGTTCATTCCAAAAATACTTAATATTAATAATATATTTTTTAATAAAGGATAATTTAATTAACATCACTAATTTTTTTCTTACTTTTTAAACTTCGCATCCCGTCAATATATATCACATAAAATGAGACGAAAAGTGTAAAAATTACAAAAATTATTAAAGAATATATTAATCGAATCATACTTGTAATTATTTTTTCCTCTTAAAAAATTATGCAAAATCGATACGTATCAACTTTTTTGAAACAAAAGTAATTGTTAAAAAAAAAAAAAAAAAAAAAAAGACGATCTACGATGTGACGTATGTATTCGTCACTACTGACTCGTTATGTGAACATGGTTTATTAAATTCATTGTATAAAGAAAACGCAATAGAAATTTATTTAATTAAAGACAAAAAAAAAGGAAAATAAATAAATTCCACCCGCACTATATATAGAAGTCTCCTGTGTGAAGCAAAGTTCGCGGTTAATTGCGCGTTCTTCTGTTTTCTTCTTTCCTTCCTTAACTAGAAGCCTGAAAAATACCAAAATTTCAACTCCAAAAATCTTCTTCCATGGACTGGATTCGAGGTGAAACAGTAGGCCATGGTAGCTTCGGCAAAGTCAATTTTGCTATACCCAGAAAACAGAGCACTCTGTTTTCTCCATCTATGGTTGTCAAGTCATCTGCAGCTTCTTGTTCAGCTACACTGATGAACGAGAAGCTGATCTTGGAGGAGCTTAACTGCTGCCCTCAGATCATTCGCTGTTTTGGTGACAGCTATACGTACGAAAAAGGCGAAAAATTGTACAATGTCTTGTTGGAGTATGCGTCAGGGGGTGCCTTGTCGGATAAGATCAAGAATTCAAGGGATCTGAGATTGCCTGAATTTGAAATCAGTAAATATACAAAGGCTTTACTGAAAGGGCTACACTATGTTCACAAGAGCGGCTATGTTCACTGCGACGTTAAACTACAGAACATACTTCTTGGCGAAGATGGGCAAGTTAAAATTGCTGATTTTGGATTGGCAAAGAGAGCTGAATCCATGAAAGATGGAAATTTACGATGTGAACTGAGGGGTACTCCATTGTACATGTCGCCAGAAATGGTTACCGCCGGTGAACAGGACACTCCAGCTGATATCTGGGCACTTGGATGTGTGGTGGCGGAAATGGCAACAGGTAATCCAGTGTGGAGATGTTCAGATGTAACTAAATTGTTAATGGCAATTGGAGTGGGCGATCAATTGCCTGAAGTTCCTGAAAAATTATCAGAAAAAGCAAAAGATTTTCTAGGAAAATGCTTCGTAAAGGACCCAAGAAAAAGATGGACGGCGGGGATGCTACTAGATCACCCCTTTGTAGTAGCTGATCAAGATGAAACTGTTCCATTAAATAACGAAACATGCTACAGTAACACCCCTTCAATATCTCCTAGATGCCCATTTGATTTCCCAGATTGGACATCTGATGACTCTGCGGAATCAACAGCAACATGTCAAATTACATCTCTACCCTCACCGGCGATTCAAGAATTGATCAATTTTAGCGGCGGGTCATTATCCACATCGCCGGCTGAGAGGCTTAGGGGATTAATGAATGAACTCATACAACAATCTGAATGGGATGATGCTGATGATGATTGGGTCAGCATTCGGTGATGTCTATCTATATTAAATTATTTTTATAATTTAGTGATAGAAAAGGCATAGCAGATTAGTACTAGTATTTAGATTTTTCAGAGTACAGAAGATTTTTTATATCAGCTCTGAATTTATTTTTTTCCCTTTTAGTAATTTCTTCACCTTCTTGGTTAGGCAGGTCAGTTTTTTCTACTTTGTCTGTAATTACAAAACAAGTTCATCGTACATATATAGGTTGCAATTAGGATATTATCACTTTCAATATGAAGACAAGTGATTGGGACTCAGCAAATTAAAGTGTACAGTTTTTTTTTTTTTTTTTTTGGTATGTATCTTTTAATAGCCGTATTTAGTGAATGAAGCTATGAAACAACTTGGTTACTTGGAAAAATGGGAATTGTTGTATGGCAGTGGATGAGAGTTACAGTTATAATTTTTTGGGCCAACAATGATCAACTGATTATCATACGCAATCATTCAGTTTATATCTTGCAAGTTGCAGTTTTCTCCCATTAAATCATTGGCTAATACGTAGCCCAAAATCAATATAAAGTGCTTCATCAACTGATAGACGGATAAAAACCTTTCGGCATAAGTTGTAGTCCTTTAGAATATGACAATAAATTCGTGACTAGATCCCCTTACTATCCAGCCTTTTTTTTCTTTGTCCCTCTTATCTCTTGCTACAATATACAGTTAGTTATTTAGGAGAAAAAGTGGATAAGAGATGATGGAATTCTTTTCCTAAATGCTTAACAGGTCATGTACTCATAATTGCATGAATAGCAAAGTAAAATACATGTGAAGGGATCAAGTAGAAATTGAATTGGGACCTTTGCTTCTCGTTGTTGAAATAGTGATCGATGTTGAGTCAACTTTTGCGCGCATTAACTATTTTATAAAGTACCTATTCTTGTTCACTAACGAAGAACCCGAATAACCGATCGAGGCTAATTGGCGAGCGCCAACTGAGCTCAATGATAGAGAATTGTTGTGTATCATTCTGAGATTAAAGATACAATATACCCAAAAAATTAAATATAAAAATGTTTAGGCCATTTGATAAGGTGAGCTAAAAAAATGCAACTGGTTAATACTGTATATTTTCTTAACTTTTCTTGACTTCTTCGTTTTTTTTTACTTTTTTTATCTTGTAAAATTCTCTAAGTGAAAATACTAGTACTGACATTGCTTATGATCATCAATTATAAGAGCCATGCAATTATTATTCGAAAAGGCAAGAAATGTGACGTGAGAAAGGATAATGGATATTCTTCTTTTTCTTTTTTCATGAATAAAGAAAGGTCTACTTTCACAATCAATTTTGAAGAAAGGAATACATATTGTTGGGTGGAAAAATGATCTTAGAATGAATTCTTTCCTAATCCATCTACAGTTGCAAGTGGCTGTATGTCTTTGCAACTTCCCAAGCATTTGCAAATTGCTTGATGTCAGGATTGAATTTTAATTATTTCAGTTGTTTATAGCATACTCTAGAATTTTATCTGTTGAAAGGAAGTTATTTTTGATATTTAATGATGTGACAATTGGACTAGGAATCTATGCAAGTTGAAACCCCTCAACTGGGCATCTTCACATGTTGCTAATTTTAAAATTGTTACTCAGATTTTCAAAGCCTAACTAGCCCATCCTACAAGAATAAGATAACTTTCCTTCATTATTCTGACTAAAATACCCAATTCTAGTCTTTAAGAACATGGGACCAAAGAATATTCCTCAAGCACCATTCTTATTCTTGTTTGCAATGGGTCGATTTACTTGGGGTTATTTGCATCTAGCTAACATTTGCCTGCGTTTAAGAATTTGTGTAAAAGTAACCTCAAAGAATTATAATCATATAGTACAAGTTATGCTGATCGGATCATGATTTTAAGTTTGACAAACTTGTATTGCTCACAAGCTATGTTGGGCGCAAGAATGAATTTGAGTACAATTAGTGTTATACCAATCTTTAACTGTTCACAAGTCGTACCAGATTGACAACTTTGCTTTATTTGCAAGCCATGTCGAGTTGATCAACGACTTTAAACGCAATCTTCATTGTACATATCTTTCAGAAGCTACACATTGGCTAGTCTTGAGTCAATCTGTTCACCAATTATGTCTAGGCTGGCATAATTTAGTACTGTCTTCATTCTACCTATCTTGTTAAATTGTTCACTAAGTCCTCATGTATAAGTATTAGTTTTAACAAATATACATGCATGTCCATACTGCAATACTAATGTTTCCATCCGTTTTGGACCACTTGATTAAAGAATGAAGGTAAAATTGATAAAATTCTAGTACACCCTTGTCTTATTCCTTTTCCTCCCATCAACAATATTACTTTTCGCATCACTCTGATAAGAGCCTAAAGCTCGTAATTAATTTGTATATGTTTTCAAAATAGTGTAAGTTTCAAATAATGATGGTAATTTCATAGGAAAAACATCAAACTCGAGCTAAATACACCAGGAAGGAAAACATAACTTGGAGATGAAACCATTGAATTTTTTTATATAAATTTTTAAAAATGTAGACAAAGTTAAACACCAGGCCCTAATATGTCCACTCAGGTGGAATGTTCTGGTTTATTACTTGCAATATGTGTTCCTAAAATAATAGGCCCTTGGCCCATTGTCTCCTACTACTACTATGACTTTCAATAGTGGCCCAATGTTTTGGATTGTCAATTATGGGCCAAACCTGATGCCCATTGCCCAATGCACAAATTCCAACTTCTGAGTAGGAAGTCTGGATTTAGAGCTGGGCCTGGGGTCGTGGGGCCATAGCATTACAAATCGTAATGAGTTTATTAGGATAAGAGTAAACAACAGAAAATTCACTGCGAGCTAATTATTCTCTCAAACTCTAGTTTTCAATATTACATTTTTTTACCACTAATAAAGCGTTCAAATACATAGTTAAGGCGTCAGAGTACATGGTTACGGCGCAGTAGATTCATATATCTTAGATACATGAGCATGTATCTGATCGGTTGTCTCCATGTATCTCATATATATGCACATGTATCCGGGAAATACGGTTAAGTCGCAGTAGATTCGGATATTTCATATACATATGCATGCATCCGGTTGGGGGTGGGAGGCTGGGGGGTACCGGCTCGTTGTTAATGGCATGTGTCCCGAATTATGAAGAAGTGGAATATTATTTAATTAATTTAAAATAGAGAGAAAATTAGTAGTTATTATATGGATATTTGGTTATTTAGGTAGATGAGATGTGGTCAAGATTGCAATTGCCTATCACACTAATGGAAATCTTTCAACATTATATGCAAATGGTTCTGCTGTCGCACTCAGTTGTATGAAAACTGATTGAGAGATTGTGGAGAAATATTTGAGGGAAGAAGACTTTTTGAACTGGGGAGAAATTCGGCCGTAACTTCGGCCATAAATTCGGAAACAACAACACTCCAAAAATAAATCGGTCGTAATTAGGTTGCACACCTTTTTTACATGTTTTGAAAAAAAAAAAAATCCAACTACTTTTGGTAAAAGCAAAAATATTGCAACATTTGATCAATATGAATCTAATTTTATGCATATAGAAAATTTTTCCCATTACCAACAATAGTGGTGGCGCAGCGGAAAGGGGTTGTTCCAATCTACCCAGAGGTCGAAGGTTCGACCCTGGGTATGGACAAACACTCTATTGGGAACTCTCCCCCCAAATGAGGTCCGACACGGGGAGAGTCCGGATATAGTCGGACTCCTAAAAAGCGGGTAGCGAATACCGGGTGGTTTAAACCAAAAAAAAAAAAGAAAAATTTTCCCATTAAAATTTCTAAAATTACACAAATCCACAACTTAAGTTTCACTTATTACAAAAAATCTCATCTCTCAAAACATATTATAAAAATCCCATTTTTCTATAAAAATACATATACATAGCTTTCGATGTATATGTCGGTCATGTTATGTATATGAATTGACTTTGTTATGTATATATCGGTCTTGTCATACTTGTTATGTATATGAGTCGGTCTTATTATGTATATATCGGTCTTATCATATACAAAGGTTTCTATGTATATGTCGGTCTTGTTATGTATATGAATTGGGGGAGAGAGTAAAGTAATTAAGGAAGTAAGAGAGTGTAAATAATTTTAATAAAGTTGAACTTAAATTTTTTTAAAAATAAGCCCCATGTGAATGTGGGTAAGATTTGTTTCTCTAATCCAGCGAGGCACCTTTGCAAAATAACTTTTTCACGCTCTTGCATTAGGTAAGATTTGTTTCTCTAACCCAATCAGACGTCTTTGCAAAATGACTTTTTCACATTTCTTGTGTAACATAAAATGGTGTTTATATCAAAATGAGCAATTTAACCTTTGAGATTAAAAAGTATATAGTGTGAAAAAAACTCATTCCTGCATGCACTCCTCGATTTAACGTGAAGACTTGACAATAAGAGTTTCCCAATTAACTTGACGAGAAATATTAAGAATACCTTACAACCCATACATATAAACGACTTATTGACTAGACACATGTACCAGGATATTTTGATCTCAAAAGTTTCTTGCACAATCTCATCTGAATGAACCAAAACACGTAAAAATAAAAAATAGTATATATATAAATACATCAGTTTCTAGGTTCATCATTTTCCTCAACAGGCATTTATAATTCACACAATACCACAAGCCATCAGCGACAAACCTGGCAGCCACACCTCATTTTCCTCTATAAATAATTTCCAAACATTTGAAAAATAACAAAACTTGGACCTTCAACGAAGCTGCGTTTTGCACACTTGCCTATTTTTTCAAAATTTGCTTGTCTCTTTGTTACATCTTCGTGTCTTGTGGGTCTATTTCTTTATTAATAATTAATGCAGTAATACGTAATTTATATGTAGGTGCAGGATTTCTTCAACGATATGGGAACGTTCATTTTCTTAGGGTCCATTACAACTGAACATTGAACCTTCTTGTAGAATTTGGGCTTGACCACTCTTCCCAAAACGTAAGCCCTGGCTCGAACCATGAAATCTAAGTTCAATGATACTGGTGCAATTGGTTTACCCTCTTTGCTGCCCAAGTCGACTCCTCCTCCATACAGTGGAATTTTACTTCCTATTAAAGTCACTGCTACTGTTCTCTGACTTTTTCTTCGTTGGTAAAACTTGTTTATCTGCTCTAGGCACAACATACACATTGTTAACGTACGTGTGAATTCTTATTGAGTCTAAATTCTATAAATTTGCAAGATAATTACTCGTAATTGTCTATATTAAGTGGAACTAGTGATAATTTGAAAGAGAGTACAAGTAATATATACTATCAGTGTAAGAAATTGGTAATTTTTACACCATCCATCATATATTTACCTGTTTTAATTAGCAGGTAACTAACACATCTTATTTCAAGATTTAAACCATACATTTTAAGGAAGCTTGCCTATAAATATTCGGTGGTGAAATAAGTTATTTATGGATAACTACACTCTTGATAAAAATTTTATGCTATCAGCCATCAGGTCACTCATGTCGATATGGTAAACTTCTTAAAATATGAGTCATGAGACTTGTAGTTTTAAAATAAGACAAATTATTTTTTTATTTTTTTTTGGTAAACAGACAAATTATTTGTTATAACGAGAAAAGATTGGTTTAATGGTAAAAATTATTTTTACTAGGCCGTCAAGTTGGTGATTGTATAGATTCTCTACACATGATACGGTGTATATAAATCAAAATCCATTTCCAAGTACATTAATTGTATATATCGACTAGGGAAAAGTAATTAATAAGAGGTAATTGAATACTTACAGTTCCAGTGGCAAAAGTGAGTTGTGAAAAGGAAAGAACAAGAGGCGTAGACGTTACATGCACCCCAAAGAATGTTCCTGTATTACGAAATGTCAACTTCACTGTTGAGTTCATTGATATCATCTCTGTTGCAACTCCTGAGAAGTCCATTCCCGCTTGAACCCCAAATTCATTATATGATATACTCTGCACATTATAAACCACTCAATTCTACCATCCCCCTAGCTAAAGATATTATGTTACACATACTGTAGTTAGCATATATGATCACAACATTTGTTTCTTTTTATTCATTGGAAGATAGATGAAAGACAAATTTGGGCTCATTTTTAAGTACACAAGTACTTGAATGAGACAACCAGATCTAGGTACGGATTTAAGTTACATACAACAGTTGTTACGTACACAGTGAATGTAGTTTATCATGTGATATAGCATATTAATTGTGTCGGTTTACCAACTGATGTTTCTCTGATCCAGAAATTTAATTACTTGTAATTATGTTACAAGTGATCTAATTATATAAATATTTTTACGCCATTAAAATTAAACATAAAAGGAACTTACCTTCATGGTAACGACAGGTTTCTGATTTCTGCTGGCACCCCACAAGATTAAGGAAAAGAAAGTGAAGAGCAAAAAGAAGCCAACAAAAAAAGCCAAGAAGTAACAGCGACGAGGTACACCCTTACTATAGCCATCATCATCAAGAAGTCCTTCTTCTTCTATAGCATCAAATTCTTTCCATTGCTGCTTATCACCCTTTCGATGGCGATGACGATGATGATGGTGTCTGCCACTGTTGCTTCTAGACCCATTGCTCGACTTCTGCGAACCGGGCTTGAGTGAGCCCGAATACCTGGTGGAAGATGAGTCCCTGGATTGTCGACCCGGTGAACCCATTGGGCTAAGAATGGGCGTAGAGTGAATAGAGTTAGTAGTCTTCTCTCCATCATGTGAGTCCCTCGACGGGCTCTGGACGTAGTAAACAGGCCGATTCGGAGATGACGGGGCTAAACTCGTCACCTCCGAATCCGTCTTAGCATGATGGGTCGACGACATTGTTGATCACTTATTAGCTGATGATCTAATAATTATTCTGAGGAGGAGATGGTGGTGGAGAAATAATAGAGGTGAGTAGATCTGGCTAGGATGATCACTAACTCTGAGGAAAATGAATGAAGTAGTAGTAGTAGTATAGTAGTAATAGAAAAGTCCAACACCCACGTTGGTCCTAGTTTGTTTATTTGTTTTGTATGACAAATGTTGCGTGCGAGCGCAGTTAATTGGGGGACTGGAGGGCATGGAGATAGGAGACCAAGAGTATCTCTCACAGGGAAAAAATAAATGTAATTTCTTTTTTTTTTATTTAGTATCTTGTGCCAGTTGGAGTTTTGATTGTATTTATATGGTGTTGAGCTAATTTAGTATATTCTCAACTCGATTCATGTTTACTTGTTCATGAGTGACTTAAGATACCTCTTAGAAACTATAAATAAAATGATAAATTTTATTATATCACCTTTAAGTCTTATAAAAGCCAATCTAGTCATTGGGAAATGAATTGGAAATAATTAATATAAAGTCATAAAGGAAAATGTGTATAAAACGGTAATTATTTTTAATATTTCAAATTTAATAAGTAGAAGTGAATATTTAATTTTTAATATAGTTGACTAAGTAAAAATGAAGTTATAGAGTACGTAACTTATTGATGTTGGCTTCATTATTTGTATATTTCCAGCTAAACCACACCCAGAAAAGGTCAATTGTACTATCTAAAAATATAGATTTGATTTTGGATTTATTCAGAGAGGCAATGGACTGGTAGCTTCCTTTTTTCTTAAATCTTTTCCTTTTTGTTTTTTTTTTATAAATAGAACTTGCAGCCACTGACCATCAATGGATATGTAATCTGGTTGTCAGTGGGTGCAGAATTATAAGATTTCATGTTTAAATTGCAGAAGTGAAGGTAAAAAAAAAATCAGATGATTGCTTTTCTATTTAATTAGTACGGGTAGACAGAGTTACTTAATACATGCGTTGATATGAGGATTTATATACCCATATAATCAGTCGAGCGGCAAACTAACATGCACATCACAGTTGTTAAATTTAAAGACATAATTGCAACCACTAAACAACAAGTTTTACTTTAAGCAATTGTTAATTATGTGATTTTGTCTTTGAGCCAAGAGATTAGCAAGTCAGGAAGGTTGTGAATTATTCTTGTTGGGCTGTTATTGAATTGATGGTTCATTTAAATCACCAATTAAGTTCTATATTTTCTTATCAATTTCAGCTTGTCGTTTTTCAGAAATTTAATGTCCTATGTACGCCTTGACAGATTTATGATTGCTATATATAACACATGTAAAATTGCTTTTTACATGTTCTAAATTAGTTTAAACATGACAAGCTTTTTGAACATTGTCTTTAAATTAGTCCATATCAAGAACTCAAGAGTACATCAAGGGTGTGCTTGGTATGAGGGAAAATGTTTTCTGAAAAATGTTTGGTTGTACTAAAACATTGAGAAAATGTTTTCCAAAATGACTTATTTTCCACTATTTGAGGGAAAATGACTTGCATCATGGACCAAGGAAAGTCATTTTTCAGAAAATGACAGATGTGACTTTTATGCCCCTATCCCACTCCATGGGCCAAGGGAAAATATTTTCCATCATACCAAACACACCTAGTAATTATGTTTCCTTTCACCAACAGCTTTTGAAGAGTTTGTATATTTCTCAAAGAAATATATGCACTTGCATTTGTGTTTGTTTTGCAAAATAATTCTCTAAGTTGCTGAGTTGTGTATAAGTCAGCAACCAGTGCTTTTAAATATTTTGTCTTTTCCTAAAGATGCTAAAAAAATTTTACTTTTTCCCTATGGCCTAAAGTAGGCAGTACCTTGCTGGTTTAAACTTTGATTTCACTATGTAAAAACAAATCCAAGAACTAGTTATCCAAATTCAGTATAAACTATTATGCTACTTTGATCAGAAGAAACCAAAGTGCGTAAGAGTTGGACTTCTTCAAATTAATCTCACTGGGAATATTAAATGATGGGACAATCATCGAACTAAGCAAGCAAATTGTAAAATATATCAATTGGGAAGACACGTTATAACAATTCAAACATTTGGTTATTCTACAACAAAATAAACCAAGAATTTGAACTCCTAGTTCTTTATGCAAGCAAACTACGTAGGGAGATTACATACTTAAAAGTGTGATACCCTAAATTTCCACTGCCCTTGTACTGGATCATAAGAAACAAATTCTGCATCCTGCTCTGCTGCTTTCTTAATAAGCATATCTCTATACTTGTTGACCACTGGTCCATCTTTGTACTCCCTCCCAGTTGATTTGTGGATGCATCTGACATTAAGGAGAGTTATCTCAGCTGGCTTGTTGAGGCCTTGTCCAACTGGAGGTTTCTTGCTCTCATCCATATAAATGATCACCTCGCGACTGTTGAAATGGACAGCAGAATCAAGATCCAGCTTCCGGACATCTGTTTCTCCCAAGAACTTGATGCTTCCGTAGCCATGTCTTCCTACCACAAAGTCCTTCACGTGGCAACAAAAATCAGCTTCTTCCTTCTCCTTTGATATCAAATCCTCAATAGGAGGAACTGTGTAGTAATCAGCACGTTGGAGCTTCGGCATTATGGCATCCACATCCTTGTCATCGCCACAATTATCATAATGCATCTCCTTAGGATCTAACTTGGGTTTATCATCAACTTTGCCTCCGTGCGTACCTGCAATTTTATCACATCTTTATCAAGTTAATAGAAAAGGGAATGATGAGCTAGCTAAATAGAAAGCATGTTTAGTTTGGTTCTTAATTCTTGGAAATTGTAAAATAGCAAGTGAACCTTTCTCATTAGATATACTCAAATAGATAACAAATGATAATGTTTCTAGTGTCCAAAGTCTTTTGAAGAATCACCAATCCGTGAAGTTTCTTGATTTAATTTGAACAATTAGAGATTCCAGGCTTCGAGCTTAAGGAAATGGCATCTTAATTGAGCAAACATAAAATGGTAGATATTAAGTAATCCACTAAACATTACATGTGATGTTCCCATTCACTATCTATGATAGCTGACTTTTGCGTCCATTAGAATCCAGCTGAACCAATAGATGAAAGGAAGGCATGCATGCATAAGTTCATTAAGAAAGATAAAGCTTACTGTCTATAGAAATATGTTTCAGTTGAGACAATATACGTGAGTCATCTCCCAGTGGAAATTCTTTAGCGGTAGGCCGAACCCAGTCCCTTAGATTTTCCCTTGGACTGATGATGACTTCTGTCCTTAGTAAGCCAGAAGCGTTTTCTTTATCCATGAAAAAGGGAACCTGCATAAACAAATATTAGAGTCCTGTAAAATTTCCAGTGTTTTGCTTGGATTAGATGAAAGTATGGACTTTTTCCTGTATTTTATTTTTTCACATGAAATGATACCAGTACTTGCAATCTTTACATATGATCTGTGTTTCTCTCATTTAACTTAAATTTTCGGTCCATTACCCAAAGCATGCCACGAGCTACTAAACAATTATCGCATAAAATCATACTTCTCACCTTTGGTTTATCACTTGCAGGATTGTATTTCTGAGGTGGCAACCTATGCCGACCTAGAGATGAATGTCGAATTATCAACGATGATTTTCGTCTGACCGGAGCAGGGTTATTAGAAACCTGCAACCAACAATAGAAGAGAATTGTTCATAATAGCGTACAACTTTTATTTTCACCTTAAACATAAATAATATGAATTTAAAAATCATAGTGAAGCTACAAAAACATAATTATGTATGCTACGTTGAAGAGTTTGTTTGGAACTTGGACAACTATATTGATGTTTATATCTTATTGGAGATATACTGGAATTTATTTATATAAACCTATGTGATGCAGTAAAATCCAACAAATATAAAGTCAAAAGGCAAAGCAGCAACTAGACGTGACGTGAATCATGCTTTAGCAAGTTACATCTACCTTGACAGGAAAGCATATAAGTGCATAATATTTTTACCAATAGGAATGGGCGATAAGTATGATACTTGGTCTGAGACCAATGAGCACATCCAGGAGCAACATTACATATAATTAGTTGTTCAGAAATGTGAAACTTACAGGTAAACTAGAAATTCCATATTGGATGGATGTTGTCAAATTCGGGTGCTCAACCGTGATTTGGACTGAAGGTTGTGTTTCAGCAGGAGGCATAATTGGTGATGATGTTCTTGAGTTTTCCAATCCAATAGATAGAGAGCTTGAAACATTACAAAGTCCTGGGGGAGTAGGCTGTAACTGCTTTAAGCAATTCAAGCATAATGAGGATTGTGGAGCGCTTCCTGTAGCTAAAACAGGAATGGGAGAAAAAGAGCTCTTTTGATCAGAATCATGGCCTGATGGTTTTAAAGGTGCAAACGGCCATGGATTGGGTAATGGAGAAAAGGTGGAGGTAGTGGAAGGTGTGACTAAATCTGCACATAGTGGAGATTGGGTAAGTGATGTAGTGGAAGGACTGGAAGCTGGATTTAAAGGTGGAAACGGCCATGGATTGGTTAATGGAGAAAAGGTGGATGTAGTGGAAGGTGCGACCAAACCTGCACGCAGTGGAGATTGGGTAAGTGATGTAGTGGAAGAACTGGAAGCTGGATTTAAAGGTGGAAACGGCCATGGATTGGTTAATGGAGAAAAGGTGGAGGTAGTGGAAGGTGCGGCCGTAAGTGATGTAGTGGAAGATGTAGATAAAGCCCATGGATTCCTTAATGCAGAAGAGGTGGAGGAAGTGGAAGAACTGGAAGCTGGATTTAAAGGTGGAAACGGCAAATGGATCCATGGAGAAAATGAAACATCTGAGAAACTAGATTCCACTCTACTTTCAGTGTCACAAGTGTTTAACAATGATGTTTTAGGGGGGAATATATGGGAAATGGACTGCTGCGGCTTCAGAAAAGGGGTAGAAGCAGGTGCTGTAGAATTTTTATTTGAAAATGAGAAATGGGAGTAAAAAGGTTGATCAACAGGTGATTGGTTAAATACTGGTGATGTGAGAGGTCCCGTGTTGTCGATGACACCAAATCCCTGTGTGCTGGAAATACCAACTGAAAAACCCCATTTCTGACCTGCAAATTCACCCATGAAGTATAAAAGAGTTAAGGAAATAGAAAGTAGATTTCTTTGCTATCTACAGATAAGAAAAAAAGCTAAAGGATACCTTTATCACCTAACTGGTAGTCCTCAAACCTCAACTCCTCATGGCTTTTATCTTTATAAGTCTGCATTGCACAAATGGATAGAATTTTTT
Organism: Capsicum pubescens; assembly: GCA_030864215.1. Lineage (NCBI taxonomy): Eukaryota > Viridiplantae > Streptophyta > Magnoliopsida > Solanales > Solanaceae > Capsicum > Capsicum pubescens. The sequence goes on along the minus strand of CM061539.1, from coordinate 195,187,407 downwards.
CGCCACCAGGTCTTGCGCTATCTTTCTCTGGAGTTGCAATGTATGATGCTGTTCTACTTCCTTTCTGATTAATACCAAATGCTGGCTTTCCAAAACCAGAGCTCTGGAACAACGGTATTGTACTTTCTTTTCCTGGTTTACAAATTTGATCAAAACTGAATACTTAAGATATCTAAAAATATAAAGTAGGAATAAATAGTAATTTGTAGTACTTAATAAAGCCCAACATGGATTTCAGAACAATATAGAGCATATTACTGCACATCGAACTATATATAATCTTATATCAATCAGATCATCTAGATTACGGAAAAAAGTTCTCCCTCAAAATGTTGATTAATCTGCTCCAAGACATGAGAGAATGGACAATAAAGCAAACCTTTGCTCCCTGACATGGATACAGCTGGTTGGCCAAATGAGTAGGAATCAGATCTTGGGGCATGAGAGAATGGACAATAAAGCAAACCTTTGCTCCCTGACATGGATACAGCTGGTTGGCCAAACGAGTAGGAATCAGATCTTGGGGTGCCAAAGTGTGAGTTGCTTGAAACACCAAATACAGGAGCTTTTAGACCTCCAAATACGGAGGAGTCTGAGACATTGGCATCCCTGGACCAAACCAGAGGTTCATTGGCCGCACTATTAACGTCATTTTTCTTTCCAAATGTCGGTAAAGTGAATGAACCCGGGGATATGTTTTCTGTTTGACCAGATGTAGCACTCGTTGCTGCATTAAAGGCTAATGTTCCTGCAGTTAGGAAAGCAGATTGAATTGATTTGCCAATCACTAATTAAAGACAACTATACAAGCATCAAAAGCTGGAACAAGATTGGTTCCAGAAATAGTAAATAGCATTACCCACCATAAGAAATCCCACATTGTAGTTATTACTAACATTTTTGGAGAATAGTACAGCTCAGTGTGCGTAGCTACTTTTACAAGCAGAAGATTTAGCTTTTCGATCAATTCCAAAGCCAGCTCACTGCTCTAGAAAAGTAAATATGATATCTCTCCTTTCATGAAATTGGCAGTATTGAGTGTAGCATTTATATATGCCAATCCTCACCTGGACCACAGGCGAGAAAGAAAGCTATACTTAATCCATTTGGCAGGGAAATCATTGGGAAAAACATATTCAAAGAGTGATTGTAGGTCATTCCAGTGCAATAGCTTAAGTGGTCTTTCTTCTGAGTATATTTGGACAGAGATCAAAGAATCTGTTTAATCAACTTAACTACAGGAAGATATGCACATATTAAGGTAGCAACCACATATATGAAGAAGCAGAATTTTAATCCACATAAGATGAACAAATACCATGACAATAGGTTGTCAATTTTTTAATTAAGTCACTAAGACTTCGAAAGACTGCACCAAGCTTTAAAACTTTTATTGTTAGCAGTCAAAGGACACCTTTTTTTAATGACAGTTTAATAAAGAATACCACTAGTATTCCAGAAGAATGCCCAGATTCAGTTATCAAGAATGCATGAAAGTGGAGAAATTAAAAAGTGTGTAGTTAATATATGAGAACAAGTTAAGGATACCTTTATCACCTAACTGGTAGTCCTCAAACATCAACTCCTCCTGGCTTTTATCTTTATAAGTCGGCATTCCGTAAATTGATTGAATTTTTGCACCACTGGGTCCTGTGTCAGCACCAATCTCTGGAGTTGCAATATATGATGCAATTCTACTTCCTTTCTGATTAATGCCAAATGCTGACATTCCAAAACCAGAGCTCTTGAGGAAAGGTGTTGTACTTTCATTTCCTGGTTTGCAAATTTGATCAACATTGAACACTTAAGATATCTAAATATTTAAAGTATGAATAAATAGTAGTTAGTAACATCTAATGAAAGCTCAATATGGATTACTGATCAATATAGAGCATAGAGTAATGCACATTGAACTGTATATAATCTTATATCAATCAGATCATCTAAATAGTACATGAGAAAATGGGCAATAAAGCAAACCTTTGCTCCCTGACATGGATACTGCTGGTTGGCCAAAGGAATAGGAATCTGAACTTTGGGTGTCAAAGTGTGAGTTGCTTGAAAAAACAAATGCAGGAGCTTTTAGAGTTCCAAATACAGAGGAGTCTGAGACATTGGCATTATTTGCTGCATTAAATGATAATGGTCCTGCAGTAAGGAAAACAAATTGAATTGATTTTCTAATCACTAATTAAATATAACTAATATATTTGCTGACACGAGATCAGTTCCTGAAATAGTAAGCAACCACACTACCCAGCATAAGAAATCCCACCGAGATATTGCAGTTTATCTAACATTTTGGGGAAGAATACAGCTAATGTGCATAGCTACTCTCACAAGGAGCAGAGTTAGCTTTTGGACCAATTCCAAAGCCGCCTTACTGCTCTAGAAAAGTAGATAAGATATCTCTCCTTACATGAAATTGGCAGTATTCAAGTGTAGCATCTATCTATATAAGCCAAACCGCACCTGAATCACAGGCGAGAAATTTCATTTGGAGAGAAATCATTGGAAAAAACATATTCAAAGAGTGTCTATAGGTCATTAGTTTAAGTGGTCTTTCTTCTGAAGCATTCTATGTTAAATTCAGTTGATAAGACATAATAATGCACCAAAATCAAGCTAGAAACAGATGCAGTTTTAACTGCAGCAAGTTGCGAAAAGAAAAACGTCTTTATAGTGATTTAATGCGCACAGATTTTTTACTTTTTATTTTTTTGAGAAAATTGCACACCCTATTCTTTTTGGTTTGGATGTGATCATGGAAGCTGAAAAACGTCATAACAGAATTAAGTCTTTACCGCCAAAAGGTGTTAAACTTCCAAAAGGACGAGCAGGTTGTGATGCTGATGAGGTCATTGTTCCAAACAACTGTGGCACACCGGAGTTGCTAGTCTGTTGAACTCCGGATGTAGAACCAAATAGGATGACACTGCTAAATGGGGTTGAAGCTGTCAAAAGATTATGAGGAAAAAGTCAATCACCATATTAACAATGTAACCAAAGAATTATTTTAATCAACTTAATTCCAGGAAGAAGACAGCAATGGAAAATCATATTGTGCACATATTGCGGTAGCAACTACATATTTGATGAAGCAGAATATTCAGTACATAAGATGAATAAACCAGACAATAGGTTGTCAAATTTTTAATCAGGTCGCTAGGACTTCAAAAGATTGCACCAATTAGCTTTAAAACTTTATTGTTAGTAGCCTAAGGACAGTTTCTTTTTCGTTTTTTTTAAGGACAGTTCAATCAAGAATACTACTAATATTACAGAGTAATCCGAGTGCACCCAATATAATCTATCCACCGGGTAATTAATGGTAGTAATCAATACCAATTCTGCTGGATGTCCATGAATGGTTCAGAATATTACAGCGTAGGAGATGCAATTACTTTGATGGTTTCGCTAATTACTACTATTTCAGATACGTATTGATACGAGATTATTTGGACTACAAGATCAAACCAAATTATAGCTAGCGTAAGATTTTCTAAGTAATTAATAATCAACAAATTGTAATTCATTTATCAACAGATTTCTTTTTCTTCCATTTGAACTTATTTCAATAGGTGCAATTGTTGTAGCTCGTCAAGAAAAAAAATTGTCAGTATAAAACACAGTGGCGGAGCCACCTTGGATTCAGGGGTTCATCCGAACCCCGACGGAAAATTATACTCCCTCCGTTTAAAAAAGAATGACTTACTTTCCTTTTTAGTCCGTTTCAAAAAGATTGACCCCTTTCCTTTTTTGGCAATACTTTAATTTCAACTTTTCATATGACATGTTTCAAAAGTTTCTTTATTTTCTTAAACTGTGTCAAGTCAAAGTAGGTGTACTATTTTTACATGGTCGAAAATATTTTTATGTATATATAGTAGATGTAGAACCACCGACTAGTGCGTATATTTACTTGTGAACCCTCGATGAAAATTCTGGTTCCGTCACTGATAAAACATATATCATGGACATGGAGAGCGAGAAATTAAACCGCATAAACTATAGATCACAACTAACTAGAACCAATATGAAAGACCACAAAGAAGCATAAACACAGAACTAAGAAAAAAAGAAAAAAAAAAAAGAACAACGTGCCCAGACTCAGTAAAAATGTGTTGGCTAAGTACTCCATGAGAACAAATTCATGTTCTAAAGAATCATGTGAAGTGGCGGAACTAGAATTTTCCCCAAAAATATTCAAAAGATAAAAAGTAAAAACGCGAATAGACCAAAAGGGTTGTAACAAAATAATTTTAACAACGTATAAACAATGTAATTTTCTGTCAACCCCTCTCACGTGCCCTTGTTAGCTCCCGCTTCATGGATATGGACACATACATAAACTATAAAGTAAGTAGAACCAACATGCAAAACCCTAGAGGAAACCACATTGATGAGTTATCAAGCAAATTTACTTACATTACATGGAGAAAAAAAAACCACCCATAAACACACCCAGAAAGAGGAAGGAAGGAGGACACATTGATCACCAAAATTAAAGGGAATTGTTAACTTACATGGAGCAGAAAGCAAGGACTTTTTGTTTTATAGGACTTGTAAATAATGGCAATATTCGAATCGGTGGTTTATATAGAGAAGAAGGTTGCAGATTCTCTACGCACACATTTAACTCCAACCGTGTAGCTTACTGTTTAAGCTGATGAATCGGTTCACCCTTTTATTTAATCCCTAATAAATTAATAGTAATAAATCCTAATTTAAGTCCTTCTCAACTCTATTATACGACCATACACGTTTTCCTCCACGATTTTGGAGTCAAAAATGTCTTTAAATTATACGAAATTGAATAAAAAAAATATCTTTTATTAATAATTTAATCCAAAAATATCTTTATTGGGTCAAAAATACTTTTTCTAATAAATATATTAGTTTTGTTCTTTTTACGCATTTTCCCTAATAAAAATATTATTTATAAATAGTAACTCTTTTCTTATTTATAAATAAAAAAATTGAAGTGATCTTTATTTTGTTTTTAATCTCATTTTAACAATTAAAAAGAATTACCTCATAACCCTTTTAACTGATAATGTAGCTCATACACATAGGTGAAAATAAGTCTCCATAACTACAGTTGTAAAAATTGCAATTCGTAGCCTGTGTGTCAATCGTATTTACATGAACTATATTTTTATCAACATATACAAAAATACAAAAAAAATTGGCACTTTATTTAATTATATACAAAGTCAACATACAAATACTATGATTAAACTATATATAGTATAGAACTGTATAAATAAAAATTCAAGAAAATCTAATTATATGAAGTTGGTCATAAGAATCAAATACAGTGATACATGGCGAGATCTGGAAAGATGGAAGGGGAATGGTGAGAGTGAGGGGCCAGTATAGTAATGTTAGACTATGAATCATAATTAGTTAAAATCTAGGGGTGAGTAGGTTAATTAATTAGGTGTTTATATTTTTTCATAACAGTAATCTCATCATTAATTTTCATTATAACTGTCAATATGAATCGGTTCAGTCATTCGAACTAGTTCACACAAACTTTTAAATTTAACGGGCCAGACAGAAAATAGCAAACCCGATGCATCGTTCTATGAGTTATGAGTTGTGACGAGCCAATCCACTTTTTTACAAAAAATATTATTTTTAAAATATTTTAAATTTAAAAATGACCAACGTGAAGGTCTGAAGGAGATGAGAAAGTAACGACCATCGAGAGCGAAAGGGAGTAGATACTAAATAGTGATTTTTAAAAAATAAGTTTTTTGTACTATGATTAGTTACAATATTTGAATATTTGGGCTTTGTGATACTAATATATGATGGTATAAGTAGATTTTGAGTTAGGAGTTCTCTTGTAATCTTGTTACTTTTAGTAATTTACTTTATTTTTTATTTGGAAAAAGTTTAAAAATATACCTGAACTATCTAAATAGCTCAAAAATGCCCCTTGTTAGATTTTTGGCTCAAAAATACTTCTCCGTTAAATATTTAGTTCAAAAATACCCCTTCCTCTAACGGAATTCGAAAAAGAATAAAAAATACCCCTGAACTACCTGAAATGGCTAAAAAATACCTCTTTGTTAAATATTTGGCTCAAAAATACCCCTCTCTTTAACGAAATTCCACCAAACATGTCACTTAGATAAAAAAAAAAAAACACGGGACTATGCCACATTACCATCCACATGTAAAATGTTAGTATTTTTTAATTATATGACATTCCTTTCTTCTTTATTTTTATTTTTATTTTTATTTTTTTGCAAAGCAGTGAAACGGAAAAAACAAAAAACCAATCTTTTGCTAATTACTTCATTAGTGTTTTAAAAGTTCTAGATTTCACCTTTTCATTAGTGTTTTAAAAGTCCTAAATTTGATCTTGTTATTGTCGTTTGGGATGAGGGACAGCTTGATCTTAATCTGATGTTGACTCGGATGAGGAGTTAAAATTTTAACTTTTAAGCTAGCAAATGTTGATGTACTAATAATTGAGTTGAATTTACTACATGCAAATTCTTTTTCAAAATAAATGAATTCCTTTTAACATTTGTTTAATCATTCGAAATGATTTCATTTTTCTAAATTCAATTTTGATGAATAATCTTATTAATTTTAGAACAAGTTTGAAAAGAAGTAAAATGATACTTAATATTGATAAATTATTATTTAATTATGTCATTCATTAACTTTTTGAAGATTTGTGGCACATTCAAAGATTTATATTAGAGGAGGTATTTATTAAATCATTTTAACATAAGCATTTTGAGTAAAAGCTAGCAAAGCCAAACACATCTTTTGAGTAACTAATTTGAAGTTTAGTTTGAAATTTGTTACTTTACGAGTAAACCTTAATTTTAACTTTTATATTGGCCTAATAATTAATGGGTTTATCAGTTTAATAAGACTCTTTTGTTGGGTTTCACACTTTTAAACCTATTAACACGAAAAACTTATTTTTTAGATGAGCAAAGGAATTTGATAATAGCGATGTTACATTTAATAATTTTTTTCCAAAAAAATATTATGTAACCACCGTTTGTCTACTTTGATTAAAAATGAAAAAAACGTGTAAATTTTGTCTGTTTCACTGATGTTTTTAAATAATAAAAACAAAAATAAAGAAGAAAGGAATGTCATATAATTAAAAAATACTAACATTTTACATATGGATGGTAATGTGGCATAGTCACATTTTTTATTTTATCTAGGTGGCATGCTTGGTGGAATTTCATTAAGGGAAGGTGCAATTTTGAGCCATTTCAGATAGTTCAGGGGTATTTTTGATCCTTTTTCGAATTCCGTTAGAGGAAGGGGTATTTTTGAGTCAAATATTTAACGGAGGGGTATTTTTGAGCCAAAAATCTAACGAGGGGCATTTTTGAGTTATTTCAGATAGTTCAGGGGTATTTTTGAGCCTTTTTCATTTTTTATTTAAATTTAATTATTTTTTGTTTGGTCCACAAGTCCGCCAGATCCATATTACTCAAACCGACGAAACTTATATGGACAGAGTATAAAAGCTTTGTTCTTAAATACGCTTAAAAAATCTTAGCTTTGAGTTGAACCCAGAGGCGGAGCCGGCCCTCTTTAGGAGGTTCGTCCGAACCCCCTTCGACGGAAAAATATACTATTTATACATGATTAAAATTATTTTTCTTTGAATATTGAATCCACTTACTTGAAATTCTGGCTCCGCCTCTGGTTGAACTGTTTCAATGAACCTGGCTCATATTGGCGACTCTAATTAATATCTAGATAACAATTTTTCCTAACAAATCTGAAATGTTTTTATTTCTTAGTTTTTTTTTTGTTTTTTTTTAAAATTTAATTGGATAGTGGCGAATGAGATTTCACTTATTTCTTAGTCCTCTTTCATTTTAACTATCACTTTAATTCAAAAAAATTATTTCAAAATAATTATTATTACAGAAATTCAACATTAGAATTAGAGCTGTCAATACGGGTTAGCCCAGTTTATTCGGGCTAACTCACACGAGCTTTGAGTTTGACGGGTTAGGCCGGGCTGGCCCATCAAATTGATGGGCCAAAAAATTCCAAGCCTACACCATTACTCTGTGGGCTGCGGGCCTCACGGGTCAACCCACTTTTTAAAATATAATATTTTATAATTTAATTTTAGGATGCTAATAAATATAAATATTACCAGATAATATTACATAGTGTTAATGCTTGTTAATCAAGTCTCTAACACCCCTCCCCCGAAAATACTCCTAATAGCGAAATTAAATAACTTTTGACATGATATCCTTCGAATTAAATAAAAATACTAATAAGTAATTTAAATAGTTGCAGGTATTTGACTTACAAGCTGACCCACGGGCTAGCCCAATCCACATTACTCAAGCCCCACAGACTTATCCGAGCCGGGCTAAAAAACCATGTTCTTAAATTGATTGTAAAAACTGAAGTCCAACTCCATCAAATTACAGGTTGAGTCGAACCGACCCAATGAGCCTGACTCATATTGCCGACTCTAATAAGAATTAACAGTTACTTATTTCTAATTATAACGTTAATATTAAGGAAATAATACTTCTTAACCTGCTCAATTTTCAAAAAGTATATGATAAATTATATCTTTTATTCATTTTTTTACTTTGTAAATACTCAATATTTTTACTTAATATATTATATTTATTTGCTCTTGTATTATGTTTTCTTAAGACTATTTTTACCTTGAGTTTGATTCTATCGAAAATAATTTTCTCTACCTCACATATGAAGTAGTGATATAGACAGTTTCACTATATCATTTTCATATTCACTTTGTGGAAATGCATTTAATATGTTGTTATTGTATTGTTGATATAAAATCATTTTGTGAAAATGCATTTAATATGTTATTATTGATATAAAATGTGAAAAGAGCTAAAATAATTGTTCAAATAGTACACAAAAAAAACACAACTCAAATACTTATTTTTGTTGATAAAAACATTTAGATAATATATAGAACTTAAGTAGCAGTTACAAAAACATATAGATAATAAATAGAACTTAAGTAACAGTTACAAAGGTTTGGGGTTACCCATTGGTATTTTTGGCTACATGATGCCAACTGAATTAATATCACAAGTCAAGCAGTTAAATAGAATGTGTGCTGTCACATGCATTTTTTAAATAAAATTAGTGCTTAAAGCGAAGTTTTAATAAGAGGTTGTAGACATATATATAAAAATACTATTATTATAATTTAGAGTTGTCTTATTTATTCTTACATAAAAGTTATTTTGGTGTACTATTTTTAAAAGACATATAATCTTTAATTTCACAGATTAATATAATTATTAATGGAAGTAAGGATTAATTTTATTTAATAAGATATTAGTAATTTGTTTGCAATGCATTAACTTGGATGTTGTTGTTAAAATTTTATTTATTAGTATAAAGTTTGAGTTATTTAGTTCAAAGTTCTAAAATATTTCTTGTAAAAATGAGACAGTTTTTTCTCGTTTTTTTAAGATAATTTTTTAAATTGTATTTTATAACCTTCATTATTATTTCAAGTGAAGTTGAAATCATATAGTTTACTATTAAAGTTTTTGAAGCCTAAAGCATAGGCTTTACTCGCCTTAATTACCCTTGAACATCGGAGGAACTTCTAAAGTTGCTGCTTGTTATCAAAAATAAGGACATTGCCCTCTCCTTCGCTAAACAATCAGCCACCCTATTCTACTCCTTACATCCATGATTGGTGGAGCTCCCGACATTTGCATCAAAGACCTGCATTCTATAATAAGGTTATTATGAGGCATGTGATTAGCTCCCAGCATTTGCATCAAAGACCTGCATTCAAAGATAAGATTATTATAAGTTGATCATTTCTCAACATATAAATGATCTCCATTGAGTCAGTAGTAATTTCTAGGGGGTGTAATTGTGGACTAAAGTCAGCTTTAGGCCTTCAAAGATAGCAAATTGTTCAGCCTTGTTGGAAAGAGTCAATAATTGAAATGATCACTTAAGTTATGACTTTTCTCTCAGAATGTCATTCAACTTAATTATGGATATTTTATTTATAAAATCACTCAACCTATTTAATTAATTAATTAATTTTTTTAACTAAAATTTACCAATACGAAATTTTATTTTAAACCAAATTCCAAAAAAACTAAAAAGATCATTTAAACCATATTATTACATATTCTCATGTTTACTTTCTAACCCATTTGATATTTTAAAATATCATAAGTAGTTTATATAAATTCACTTATAATGTTAATATTGATTTTTGAGATTTTCAGAATCATATTCATTTAGCTGATTAGATTTAATTAACTTTCAACGTGATACTTATTTATGGAATTGATTTTTCAATCATAATGCAATTTTTTATATTACCACTTGTATAATATATAAATACATCAAATAAATATAATGAATTTTATTCATAATAAGTTAATAAAAGGGAACGTTATAGAATTAAAATTAAAGTGCTAAGATATAATACATTAGCAAATGTTACTAAACATTAGTAACATTATAATATATACTCTGTAACAAGGTAAAATTAGCATAAAAAATGTACAATCAAATGATTGTGATTTTATCTTACAACATTCCATCAGAAACTCAACATCACATCTCTATCACAAGCCAGGAAGCCAGGTTTTATCAATTCATTCGCTAATACTTTCTAACTCTAAAAGAAATTTCTTGATTTTTTTTGCAGGTCGCATTAAAGGGATATCCCCATTAAGACTCGGCCATCACGTACTAATAGATGTTCACAATACTCTAACATAACACAGGGCAGTTCACCCCGAACAACAGGACAGGGCAGTCCGCCCCGAATAATAGGACAGGGTAGTCTGCCCCGAACAATAGGACAGGGCGGTCCGCCCCAAACAATAGGATAGGGCCCGCCTGCCCCCCAACAATAGGGCATATAATGTAACTTTCACTTCCTCAACAAGCATTTCAGTCGACGGAGGCTATTTACATTTCAGTCGGCGGAGGCTATTTACATTTCAATCGACGGAGGCTATTTACATTTTAGCAATTGCTTAGCCGACGGAGTCTATTTAAATTTCGGCCGACGGAGGCTATTTATATTTCATCGACTGCTCAGCCGACGGGGGCTATTTACATTTCAATTACTACTCATCCGACGAAGGCTATTTACATTTCAGTTATCACCCCGCTAGGTGGATTGCCTTCAAAAACAGAGACAATACTAAAACATGCAGTACAACGTGGAACTATCCTCTTAGCAGCAAACTAGGGCAAGCTAGCAAAATGTCAGGAATTCCTAGTTACGTCAGGAATTTTGGCAAAGAAACTCAACCCAACTCGACCCAAAACTCTCATTTTTATAATCCTTATTATCATTGCTCAATGTCGTCTTAATCCGATACTGGGGCAATCTTTGAAAATTCGCAATCTCCTTTTCCCTCAAAGTCCCCAGCAAATAGTGCTATCCAACATCTACTCATTTCCAGCTACCCAAGCAGTCAATTTTGGAACAAGCACCCGTATTCATTCCATTCGTGTTAAAATCTTTGATGTCATCCTTGAAGGAACCCAGTGTCATCATAACTCTACACTGAGGTAAATTTTGGTATTGCTATGATTCGAATTACAGTGACCTGATTCTCGTAACACTCGAGATATTTAGGAAGCTCTGTGCAGAGTTCAATTGTCACAACCGCAATCATTCTTTATCCCCAGAAAGTACACAATCTTGCGTCTCCAGCATCTCACAGGGTCAATTTTGAAAGGGGCATCGAAAATAGATGAACACTTTTGTTTCCAATTAGTCTTTCTCCCAATAATCATTTCACATGATCTCTCACCCTCAACAACAGGGCGATTTGCTTAAATTTTTTGAACTACATTGACCTGATCCTCATACAACTCGAGGTATGTAGGTAACTTTAAATTGGAGTTCGATCGAATTTTCTTCAAATCATTTTTGTCGAGCAAAATTGGCTACACGTCAACGTTTTCATTTGAAGACTTCTACTTCGTCCTCAAATGAAAAGGGGCAACTGTTGACACCCAATTTTTGCTCTCCGTGCCTAAAATTAACGTCTTCAGGCTTTTTGTTCGTTAAAGGGCACAAAGCATAATTTTCACATCTTTTTTACAATTGTTTGATAAATTATTGATAATTATCTTTTCTTTAGGATTTTAATCAATTTTTTGTCATAATTTGATTTCTTATAATTTATTAATAATTTTTTTTAATTTTAGAATTTTTATCAATTCATTATCGTTCTTAACATTTTACAATCACCCGCACACGTGCACGACATGACGTTATATATATATATATATATATATATATATATTTTACAGTATTTTAAAATTAATTATATTTTAATAATTTTAATATTCTTTACATTTTTCATTCAACATCTATATTTTACAGTCCGCAAACGCTGAGTCGGATCAATTATTTTTGTGCAGTATAATAATTTGATGTGTTATCACATCCGACAACGACTACATAATAATGTCTTGTCACGTCCGACAATTACCACTCAGTGTTGTCTTGTCATATCTGACAATGACCACTCAATGACACTACCCTTTGAATAATTACTTTGTCCGTTGGTCAAAAGGATGAAAATCATTTGGTCAATAACTTAAGGATCTAAGGGTGTTCTATTATAAAAAGAGAGGACACCCCTTTATCCATTGGATAAAAGGGGTGCTCAATTTTTTGTATAAATAGGTGGTGGGAGGACACATTTTTGACACACATTTTTGTTCATTTTTTCCTCTCTTTCAAAATACACATATATTTATTTTTTACAACTCATAAACATTTTTTCTTTGCAAACCCACACACTTATTCATAAATATACAAACATATTTTATTTATTTCATTTTTCTCTTCAAAAACACACACAAAAATATATATAAAAACAAATATACATACTAACATACACACACACAAACTCACGCACTAACACACACAAACATAAGCACACTCTCTCTCTAAAAAACAAACAAACAGCCACACAACCACAGCTCCACTACCGTCGGCGACCACCATCACCACACGCATCTCTCTCCTCTCCTTACTACTGCCGACAAAACATGCCGCCAGATCTGCTCCAGCCGCTGCCGCCCCTATTCTCCTTCTCTCCAGCAGCCGAAACCTGCTGCTCCGGCAAACCACCATAGCCATACGCCGCCCTTTTCTCCCCACTTCTTCCTCCTTTTCTTGCTGCTCACTCTCTCATCTCTCCTTTATTTGTTGTTGTAACGCCGAGAAAGGGTCAAGTTTGACCAGATTTGGTGTGATTTTGGCGTTGCTCCGACAAAAGCCGTTGAAGCAACGCCGTTTCGGTCACTGATTTATTTTGTGATATATATTAAATGTGGTTGGTTGATTGTTAGCTTCGCAGATCTGGTCGGAGTTGTACACTCTCCGACGAACTCTATTTTTTTGGTGGGGTTTCGCTATTTTTAGACTGCATTTTATTGATATATTTGTATATTGTGGCTTATTCTTGTTGTTGCTGCTATATTTGCTCCGTTTTTTATTATTTTTTTCACTGGTTGGCTGTTGTGTTGAATCAGGCATTGATTTTGGACTGTTGTATCATTTACACATTTTTACTTGACTGATAAAGAATAAGATACTACACGATACATGGTCAATGAAAAAATTATTATTAATTTTGAGGCCTCCGTAAACAAAAGACAGATTTTACGTTTTCAAATATGTAATAAAAATATTTTTTGGGCGATGATGAAACTTTATAACAACACAAGATTTTACAATTCATATCTTGGCAAGACGATTTAGGACGGTCAATTAATTGAGCAACCACTTCGTTGCAAGACGATTTAGGACGGCCAATTAATTGAGCAACCATTTCGCAGTCATGACATTATCTGAGCCCACTTTTTAACAAAAAAAAAAATATTTTTAAATATTTATATACACACATACTTGTTCAATTTATTTTGATTATTATTTATTCGTTACTAACATTTTTACAAGTGTTTATACAAGTTATTTGGATTACTCGTCGAGAGTTGCATTCAAAGAGGCCCTTTTAATTTTGTATTGTATTTTTATATTTGTACAAATATTATTATAGTGAAAACTTTATTTTTGGGGTGTTGGGCGGAATTTTCTTTATACAACTTCACCTCACGTTTATGCAAACTTAGGTCGTTAACGTTTACACTAATAAATTAAATTAATCAAGTTAGTTTACATACTTTGACATCATAAACATTGTGATCTTTTTTGTTAAAGTAAACCTTTACTTTTTCATAAACTTTAATCAAACAAAGAACATTATTTTTCTCTTTCTCTTCATGACATATCAAGATATACTTTCTTTCACACAACATAAAATATTTTTATTTTCACATGTATTTTTTTACATTTTTTATAATAACATGTTTTATTTATATATTTAATATACATACATCTTTACATAATTTTAAACATTTATATTATTTTATATTTAATACATACACTTTTACATTATTTTTTATACTTCCTCCCTCTTTGAAAAAATTAATCTAGCCGGGTACCACACTTGTGGATTCTGAAGGATGTCTAACCCCTTCCCTTCGGAATAACTTGAACCCTTACCTAGAATCTCAATTGATTTTTCGCAGACTAAAAACATTAATCACATGTTAATACTTCAATAGGTTTCCTTATTTTCCTTAAAAATTAGGTGGCGACTCTGTGCAAATTTTCATTCTTTTAGAATCCATAACGTCGTGCCTATTTTAACCTCAGGTAAAAATAGGGTATGACAGTGGTGATCGGAATTGGGGGATTTGGTAATAGTGATGGAGTTAAGGTTGGATCCATGGCGAAAGTCGATGCCAAGGGGTAAGGAGATGGTTAGAGAGAGGGGAGTCTTTATCTCTCTATGACAACACGTTGGAAAAGTACTTATTTTTCCTTTTCAATGGATGTTACTCCTTTGACTCGATTTTTGTGATATTATTTTGACTTGGCATAATATATTTTTTTAAAAAAATAGTAATTAAAAACATGTCATCTAAAAAATCTTAATTATTACATAGTAATAAATTATTTTATTAAGAATAAAAAAAGAATTTATAAAATAGAATTATATTAACTTTTAAAAGTAATAAATATGTTAAAATATTTTGACTACAACAAATACTTAAAATTGGACGAAGGGGGTATTGTATTTTCAAATGGTTTAGTTTTATTCAAAAAGGATTAATGAGTAATTTTGATAATACTCGAATATTAAAAAATTCTCTAATCCTATTCAAAAAGAACATACTACTTAAACGATCTTTTTTATTATTTATTACTATAAATATTTAACGTGCAAAAAGTAATTTGAATCGATATTTAAGCAATTTATTTGCACCCATTAAAACAGTTCTCCTTACTCTCCATTTCTATTTAGTTATCGTTCTTATCAAAAATAGATTTCTTTGACTTTAATAGTTGTCATTTCACAAAATTTAAAGATAATTAATTGTTTATTATCCTTAGTCCTGGTATAAATATTTAGAGATATGAATATAGTGTAAAAAGTAAAAATATTAAATGAAAAAGATTAATAAATAAAAATAATTTAATTAAATTACTTTTTAATTAATGTTTTTTAAATAAGTGATTAGTAAATATGAAGACGGGTTTTAGGAGAGATGGAAAAAAAAAAACTAAAAAGGATTATAAAAAATAAACAAAAAAATACTGTTAATATTTCGCAAAGCAAAATTGACTTCCGGCACCCGGACATATATTAAGAAAAAACAGAGATTTCCTCATCCTAGTAAAAGTAAAACCAACTTCTTTTTTAATTTCTAAAAAGGTACAATTAGACAAAAACGTCGTTTATAAAAACAGATTTAGGGGATTGTTTGGGAGAGAGAGAAGGAAAAAGTCAGAATTTAGAGCCTACATGATGCAGGCATACAATTTCTTAATCTCAATTCATTGCTTCCCATTACTGTTAATTATCTCAAATTCTCATTGTGAAAAAATCTTTTTTATTTTTTTCCTTTTTTGCAGGAGATCATCCGGCTATCTATGAATTTTCTTCTTCTCTGTGTTGCAGTTTCTTTCTTATTCCAATACTGTTCTTGCCTTAAGGTATGACATTAATTATTTTAATTTAATTCCAGTTAAGATTGCATTAATGAATTTCTGTTTGATTTATTACAGATTGGAGAAACTTGTACCAGCAGTAATTGTGATGAAGGTCTAGTTTGCAACACATGTCCTGCTAATGGCAATACACGGCCCAGATGTAGTCGAATTCAACCCACTATTCCAACAACCAAGGTGAATTCATATATCAATAGTTCAAATTCAATTATTCACTTTTTTTTTTCTTTTTTCTTTTTTTAATAATCGTGGTGTTTGGGCCATGCAACTTGACTAAATTCACGGATACCTGCCTGCCAATTTCCACCTGCAATAGTTTTCATTTTTCATCAATGGTATATTTATTTTTGTGGTTGAAAGGTAAAAGGTTTGCCATTCAACAAGTATTCGTGGTTGACAACCCACAACTCGTTTGCAATTTCCGGGTCAAAGTCTGCAACCGGGTCGGATATTCTTGCTCCGACCAACCAGGAAGATACAGTTACTAATCAGCTCCAGGTGATTTCCTCTATTTTATGTAATAATCAGCTGAATATTTACCTCAAATACCACTCGCTCCGTCTCATATTAGTTGTCCACTTGTTCTTTTACAATGCTCCTTTAGATATAGTTTTACTAATTTATCTCTTAACAAACCTTTCTGAAACCTTACAATTAACTCATTTTCTTCCATCTTAATTTAGAAAGTGACAAGTATGGTACATGTACTTATAACAAGGCGGACGCTTAGGGCTCGTTTATTATGGGGTATAAGAGATAAATAATTATTTACACCATAGTGATGAGATAAAGTTATTTCATATACACGATGGGATAACTGATTCCGAAATTAATTATCTTGGGATAACTCTTTCCCAACCAAACAACCCCTTAATATAAAATATAAAGGGAGGAGTACGTTCTTCGTCAACTGTCTTTGTCCTAAATGAATAAACAAACACAAGGGCTATATGGTCAATTACAAAATACTTCTGTACACAGTATTTCTTTTTCTTTTTCTTTTTCTTTTTTTCTTTCAATAGGCAAAATTTTAAAAATTGAAAGAAGCCCATTGAGATGTAAAAGTTCAAAACTTTGCTGGAGAAAAAGTTCAGTTTAATGCAAAAAGATGGAATATCTTAGTCTAAAAGATGAACTTTTTTAGGTAGGAGAGAGAAAAAAGTCAGATTAGAATTTGGCAATATATAATGGCAAAAACTCATATTTTACTTTGCTTAGGACATAAGCATGTGCTTTTTCACCAAACCATCTCATCAAAATTGTCCCCATGCTGAGATGTCCTAATGGGTCTACTTTACCCTTATTATGAGATAAAATTGCTATCTTTATTCCTCACTTTTAGACTTAAAAGAATTTGTTTTGGGAAGATCCAAACCTGTGTGATTCAACTAATCTGAGAACTAGTCCAGTAAAAAAATATACTAATATGCTATCGGTAAATATGTAAAGACAAACAGTAGATGGATTTTCTACATGGACGTTTACTATGATAACTTAATCAGTGCAAAAATCATTAGCTTCTTTGAGTCCTAAACTTATTGAAGTGAAAACTCTGCTAAAGAAATGGATTTTAATGTCTGTAGAATGGCATTCGAGGACTTATGCTTGATATGTATGATTTCAACAATGATATTTGGCTGTGTCACTCATTTGGTGGAAAGTGTTACAATGTTACAGCATTTGTAAGTGTCCTAACACATACTAGTTATACTTGATTACCTGATTCACTCATATAGCATTCTTGTCGTTGCTGATTGGTGCAACTTACTTTCTGGATCATTTCAGCAACCTGCAATCAATACACTGAGAGAAATTCAAGGATTTCTCGAAAGAAACCCATCAGAGATTGTCACAATCTTCATTGAAGACTATGTCTCATCTCCAAGGGGCTTGAGCAAGGTTTTTAATGCTTCTGGTCTTAATAAGTACTGGTTTCCAGTTTCTCGTATGCCTAAAAGGGGAGGAGATTGGCCTACAGTGGATGACATGGTCAAGCAGAATCAACGTCTTGTAGTCTTCACCTCTAAATCATCAAAGGAGGCTTCTGAGGGCATTGCTTACGAGTGGAGATACGTTGTAGAAAACCAATGTGAGTTAACAGTCTTTGTCTAACTTGATACTTATGTTGCGTTCTGCTTTCCTTGTATGACATACTTTGTGAATCTAGATATTCTTACGCTCAGGATTTAATTGGCAGCTCTTGAAATCTTGTTATGTTGAACCGCATTTAGCTTTCAAGCGTTAGAAGAGGCAATGATTCAGAATTAAACTAGGGGCCTTATGCCAATTACCATCGGTTTTGGAATGACATAAGTTGATCCTTGTGTAAATGTTCTTGTATTTGCAACTTCGCTGCTCGTCTTTCCTACATTTGGTATCATTTAGGCATGGTTGCTCAAACTATTGACGACTTGATAACTGTATGTTTTGCAGATGGAAACGGCGGGATGAATGTTGGTTCCTGTGGAAGTCGTTCTGAATCATCTGTTATGAGTACATCTTCAGTATCTTTGGTTCTGCAGAATTATTTTCCTGACAATCCCAACAAAACAGAATCTTGTATGGATAATTCTGCTCCACTGGTTGCAATGACGAAGACTTGCTTTCAAGCAGCTGGCAATCGGTGGCCAAATTTTATTGCTGTTGATTTTTATCAGGTATAGTCTCTTCAAATATGCTCTTTTGCTTAAATTATCTGTTGTTAAACAACATTATGATTTTTGTTTACTGATGCAGAAAAGTGATGGTGGTGGAGCTCCAGAAGCTGTAGATGGAGTAAACGGCCAACTAACTTGTAACTGTAGCAGTATTGCCTATTGCAAGGTTTGTTAACTAGCTTTGACGTGAACTGCTAGATGAACATAACACCCCATTTGACACTCTTAGAAAATCGTTCTAGCAGGATTTATTATTTATTTTCCTGCTTTTCTTTAGTTCTCTTGATACTTTACTCCCTTTCCACCTAAATAAATGGATCACGTCAATTCAGCTAAGGTGCAAGTTCTAACAAGAACACTTTTGCAATAATAACGTGAAAAGTTCTTGCATTTCTAGAGAAGGCGAATACTTTTGAACATTTAGGCCAGGAGTACCTTTGAATTCGATAATAAGTAGGCATGAAATTTGTTAAGTACTTTATATTTGGCAGCCTGCAAATAATCTAAGGTGAAAAGTAGGGATTACGTATGTACTTGATTGTCTTATTGCTGTTACCAGAACTAGTAATGTGGGTATTTCCTTTTTGCTGTCTTGTTTATGTGTATGAGTCTTGTTTTATTTTTTCAAGATATGTTTGTTCTACTTGACACTCTCAGAATTGGATTCTCTTTATCATTGTTTACTAAATTGCGTTACTCTCGTCTATTTTTCCCCTGAAACGATATTGATTTTCTTTAATAAGCAGGCAAGTGGTACATCAAACAAATGCGAGGTACCAGTGTTGGCGCCTCCACCACCAGCAACAGCTACAGTAACATCACAAGATGGCAACAATGGCAACAAGAAGTCTCATTCAAACAGAAGCAAACCACTTGATTGGTTGATTGGCACAACTTTCGCAGCAATTCTTCTTATCCACGTATAATTGCTGCATTCTCCAAAAGTCTATACTCAAATTTTTCAGATCATAAAGGAGCAGAATGACGATGCTCCTCCCCTTCCCCGTCTTTTATTTTTTAATTTATCCTGTATTTACTGGTTGAGTTTCTTCACTTTTCGAAAATTGATTTGTTTATAATTAAAAGGATTGTGTATAGACAAATAATGGAGCAGTGAACTGCAGCGGGAAATTGAATTCTTCTGTCTTTTTGTTTCTTCAATCAGGCATTGCAGTTGGTGTTAGACTTTTCTCTATAAAACTCAAGCAAAATGGACACACATCTTTGACCCAACCTCCAACACTGTGCGCACGATAAAATGAATATGAAATTAAATATCGCCAAGTGCCAACATTCACACTACTTTAATTATATATATACATACTTATTGGCTATTGCACCTCTTAAGCGTTAATCTCTGTTCACAAAGATGAAGACTGTTCAAGTGTTAAAGCACTCTCCATTTTCAAGCCTAGGGTTAAGGGGTTGTTCAAGTGATAAGCACCTTTTGGCTTTCACCTATGAGTGGACGCGTTTAAATCTCGAGAAGCGAAAGTAATTAAATCTCGAGCAGCGAAAGTAATTCGCATGTGCTTGAGTAAATATTGGTGTATGGTAGTCAGAAATTCGAGTATCTCATATATTGTGAAACATTAAAAAGAAATGGTTTGAAGTGTTTTTGTATTTTCATGATAAAATAAAGTCAAAAAGGTTCATGCCCAAGCACAACTTCCACTTGAAATGTGTTTTTAACATCATACCCTTTTTCTTTCACCTTCAACCAAATATTGTTCAAATGCCAACTAAAATTAGGGAAATTAGGGAATCAGAGGTGAATCTCGAATTTTTAGAACATGAGTGCACTACTAAAAGAGAAGAAAAAATTACATTAAGTGAAAATTTTCCCTAGTTTGTAAATAAATTAACACTCAACCAAGTGCACTGTTTATGATATTGTATCAATTTTAAAAAACATAAACATAAAATTTCAAATTTTACGATGAGACCAGAGTTCACGTGCCTATATTTTAGTATAAATTCACCATGTAGGAAATCATGCAAATTTCATGCGAGAAATTGCCGTTCTCTTAAATTAAAGGATAACTAACTATGGTCATCACCTTTTGCATGCATGCCCACTTATATGAGGAAACACAAAACTTATATATAAGATAGCATGCATCAATCATCAATATTGGCACAGAACCTTAAAGCTGGTTCACAAAAAGAATCTGTGAGAAGCATATATTATAAAGTATATGATGAATATTTACACAAGTGTGGAACATTTATTATTCTGTGCACTGGTTGAGCAACTTTTGGGGATGGCTGATTGGATGAGCATAATAATAAACATAATTTTGTTGCCTTTCAAGTTATGTGCAAAGGCTTGGAGGTCCCTGAAGATCCTGGTGCTGAATTCGGAGCTTCAAGGAATCGACCCGCTCTTTGTTTTGTCTGCTGATCATCATCATGACTGAACCAGATTACAATCCATTTACTATGGATTATTCAATCTAATAAGTTTTTACTTAGTTAACATTACGTATATATACCAGGGTCATATATACATCGTGAGGTTGTAATTCATGAAAATTACAGTGTAGACAGGACGATCCTGAAGTGTTTAATTTGTTGAGTTGCATCTTGGAGATTATACAAGATGTTCTAGCTTTGGTTTGGGATTTTCTAGTTTTAGCAGCTAATAAAGTGGAAATAAAGAACCTTACTAGTGTAGCACTAGAATGACAAATAAATTTTAAAAGGCAAGTTATTTCCGAGGGTTGAACCGTGACATAACAACTTTATCGGTTACTCCAAATAAATTAGGAGTAGATTTTTTTTTAAAAAAAAACAAATTATATATGGGATATTTGCAAAAGTAGTTATGAATCAAGTAATGAGTAATCACATATCCTTAACGAATTGAGACTTTCCGATACGAATTTAAATTTTATCGGATTCAAATACAAACATGAAAAAACAAAAAATACGAATTGGGGAAAAAAAGATCACCATTAAGTTCTAATAACTTGTTCCCCCAAGTCATTGAATATAATTTCAAGATTTAATACATACACGCAATACACTGATGATAAAAATGATCTCTAACACACCAGAAAGAAATCAATATATATATATAAAGGAGAATTGTAGTCCATCCTATGTGGCATATCTAAGAAGCCTCAAATGTCATTTATCTTTTTTCTCCCTTTTTTGAGCTTTTTTCTATTTTTTTTATTTTTTACTCTATTTTTTTAATGTTATAATAATAAATGACTTTATAATTAATACTCCACATACTAATTAAATAATTTTATTGTTTCAATCACTTAAATTCCTTATTTATAAAGGAAAAAGAATTGGAAAAGTCTTTAGCAATTTCTATTTATCTTTTTCTCTTTTTTTAAAAAAAATGTCTAAATATTTTGGTTAATTCTTTATTCTTCTTCAATAATTAGTGTGATTAATTTGTATTAACTTTATTAACAAAATTTATAAACTTTTTGTCTCCCCATATCAAATATGATCACTAACTTATTTTTTAACTTTTCATCTTCTCTTTTAATTATTTATATTTTTTACGACATTCAACTTTTTTCTATCAATTGTAGAGGAGAAGCCATTGCTTCCCTTCATAATCCCAGAATTTTTTTAGCTATTTAAGTTATGGAATTATTATTTTTCATAATTATCTTTCTTTCTTCTTAATCTTTTATACTTATAAGTTATGGGATAATAATTATTGTTGTGCAAGTCAGCTTTTCCACAATATGCATACGAATTGTATTATTTAAAAATTTTGATTTTATCAATTTTCTTCGTATTGCGATTATGGGTTGTCATGTTTTAAATTTGATCTTCTTTGTTTTTCTTTCAGGTATATGTAAATTCAAGGAAAGTAGTGAAGCTAACAAACAAGTGGAAGATTATTTTTTTTGTTTTTCTTCCTATTTTGAATTTGTTTCTTCATTTTCCAGTAAGTATGAATTTCATGCATTTCATAGTTCTACTCTTTATGTACCTACGTCCTCTGTTTCTTTCTTTTTAAGTTTTCACTAATATATGTCTTACTAAATCTTTAATATTTTTAATAATTTATGTGCCTCTTAATTCTAGAATAGTTAATATTTAAAGTTAAAGTTGGAAAATAATTATTCATATTCTCTCTTGATTTTTTAAACTGATAAATATTTAGAGGCAACTGTTTTCAGTATATATGACAACAAAGTAACGAAGGGGGTATATAGTCAGGAGTACATAGTCGGTTCTTTTATATGTATAGACACACTTTACTTTTACTATAAATATTGTAATTAACATCTACTACACCATATATTTTTCTTATTTATTTTAAAATTTAATAAGATGATATATGTTCTTATATATGTGTGTATATGTTATAATTGTGGTATCTAGCATGATTCATTCATTTTTACTATTCTCACAACTTTTTCTTTGATTCAATTCACTCCAACTTGACGTAGGTGACATATCAAGAAAGTCCAAAAAAAATTATATTTCTTTATTCAGTCTCTTGTGTCTATACCTTTTATTTTGTTTATCATAATTTTTTTTTGTATTTTTTTCAATAAAGTTAATTTTTTTGTATTTGTAAGAATTTTTTTTCAGTCTATGGAGAACAAGTACACTAATTACTTTATAATTATGTATATTCATTGCTCATTTAAAAAGAAAAAATGCATTTAAGAATTATTAATTTAAAAATCCTTTCTCATCTAACTAATTTAATCCGATTAAACTTAATTCTAAAGATGCAAAAAGAAAAATGATAAAAAAAATTGATTTATTTTATTGAAAACATGCAAAATCTCAAATTTAATATTGTACTATAAAAATTAAATTCGTAAAAATTCAAAGGGCACACGCAACAAAAGAAACGTCTTGATATTAATTAATATTATTAATAATTAACAATTAATGGTAAATAAATAAGAAGAATGACACTTGGCAACTGCATATATATAATGGGTCTTGGGTGTTCATGTTTTTATTTGTGTATTCAAGTTTCTTTGTATGTGTATATTTATTATAAATTATATATTGGAGTCTCAATCCTCCTATTAGGTTGTATTTCCTCCAATTCTAAATAAATGGTATGCTTAATTTTTTTGGCCTGAATATTTTATTTGTTGAACTTTTTATAATTGTTTTCAAATTTTTCTTTGTTTATTATTGTTTTTTTAGTTTCAATTAACATAGTTTTATCTGCAGATTTTTCTATTTCGTCTTCTCTCTCTTTGTTTCTACATTAGTGTGTGGCGTTGCTTTCTCTATTTTATTTATAATTATTTATTTATTTTAGGTTTGTTGTTTTTTTGCAAATTAAATTTTACATGTTTGTTAACTAAACATTATCATTTAGAGATAGCAAGAAAGAAACCTATCTTTGTGATTTTTTTTTTGATATCCTATTTAGTGATCAACATTCATATTGGAGACCAACTAATCTTGATTCGCGCTGAAATGTTTCATTATGGAGATAAAATACTCCCTACCAAAAGCGATCTCATACTCAAGACTCAGACCTCAAATCTCTGGTTAAGAATAGGGGAACTTACGACTTCACCAGAACCTTTGATTGTGAAGTTGACCAACCTGACGAAGTTGCTTTTTCTCACTTCATGCATGCCAAGCAACCGTTAAAATGAACATTTACTATTTTTTGATGATGTTTCTCTGTATTTAAAGCTTCTATAATACTCCCTTATGTTTTACGTTTGGGTACTTGAATTAAGAAAATTTATTTTTAAAAGGCAAAATGACCTTTTGGACCCTTGTACTATGTCGGTTTTGTAAGTTGGATACTTCTACTTACATGTTTGTCATCTGGACTACTGAACCCACTAAAAAACAATATTTTAAACCCTTTTTTGGTGAGCGTAACACACTCTCCCCATGTCAGCTGTCACTTCTGCCACGTTATTTTTTTTATTAAAAAAAAAGAATAAAAAAAAGTATTACATTAAATTTCAAGTCATTTTTAAAATACTAAATAACAAATTAAATATTAAAATTAATTTAATTAAATAAGCAAAATTTATAATTGTAGAAAAATTTGAATAATAATGTTTTTATTTTTGCTCACAAATTAAACATCAAATTCATTCCAAACAATTAAAATTCTTCTCCAACTAATTTAAATATTTAACTATAAATTCATATATACAAATATAATGAATTTTCGATTTTTAAATTAGAATATCTTTAAAAACTTCACAAAAAATTTAGTTTTTTTTTCAAGCGAAATTCACTATTTTTTTTTTCAATATTCATTATCACTCAGTTTAAATTCAAATTTAAATTTTATCCCCCCCCCCCCCCCAAAAAAAAAAAAATAAAAAAAAATTCAATTTTAATTTAAATTTTTATTCAAAAAAAATGGAAAGAATTGAATTGAGGGAAAATTAATATAAAAAATAAAAAGTGAAGTTGGGATGGGAGGGGGGCTGGAAGAGTGTTGGGGTGGGGGTGGGATGGGGCTGGGTGGGGTGTGGGGGTGGGGACGGGCTGGGGGGGGGATTTTTTTAAAATATTTTTAAATTTTTTAAAATATTTTAAAATTATTTTATTTTTAAATTAAAAATATGGAGGAAAAAAAAGGACCCTTTTTATTTTATTTTTAAAATTTAATATTATTTTTAAAATTATTTTAATGTAAAATTAGTCAAAAATTGACCCAACTCGTACCCGCAGGCGAGTGGTTACACTCTCTTTGTCCTAGTCGCCATTTCAATGCCACATAGTCAAGGTCAACGATCAAAGGGTGCAAAATGTTGTTTTTTAATGGATTCAAGGGTCCAGATGACAAACATGTAAGTAAAAGTGTCCAACTTACAAAACGGACATAGTAAGGGGCCAGAAGGTCTTTTGCCTTTTAAAAATTAAGAACTTTTGTCTAAAATATCCTTGATTAAATATTGTGTGCATCATAAGACTTGCAAGTTGAATTAGAAATGTTTCTGGAGCAAATTGATGAAAAAGAATTAAATATCTTGTATTTATTTTAGTTCATTATTTAGAAGCTAATTCATTTTTTATAGCAATCAAAAGTGAAAACAACAATGAAAATTAAGATCAACAATGAATTTCATTAGGTCGAATACATAAGAGGCTTCTTAAACTGGTCTGAATTTTTTATTTAGATCCCCAAATTAAAAGTTGTACTATCTGTTAGATATATATTTGAACTGAAATCAAATAATGTCTATTGAGCTCACATTATTTTCTTTCAACAAACTAAAAAAATAAAATTCAGTCAACTCATAGAATCAAAATCATGAAGGGTGTTAATTTATTTTAAAATCGTGCGAAACGCGACAAATTTTACTAGTTTAATAATTAAAGTCAATACACCATCACGCTCTTATAAGACTCGAGAACAAATCTCTTAATCAGGATACTTAATTAATTAATTAATGTAAACGTTACAATAATCCAACCCTCTAATTACCCCCCATCTAACTTTTTTTTTAAATTACTAAAAATCCATGACGCAGTCCACACAGATACATTATATTTTTACGAATATATCACTTAATTTAACATGGCTATATCATATTTATGTGTTCTGATTTTTTTAGTAAAATCAGGAATTTATATAGTTATTTAAAAGGTTTCGAATTTTAAGTAGTTATAATAAGTTAAGTTATGATATGATGTAATTTTTTTCAATTTTAATTTGTTCACCAATAACCATAAAGTCAAAAATTAGTGAACTACCATGTCTTAAAATCAAGAGCAGCAGACTAAAATACGTCGAAGAGGTTAAAAATGGGAAAATTGCAAACCAGGAAATTCTTCATTGACAAATTGGGCTAGCACTTTATAATCCAGTCCAATATTTTGAAGCTGCAAGGCCCAATAGGGCTTCTATATTTCGGCGCCAAAATAAGACGTTCCCGCCATTTTTTTCATCATCATTTGCATTTTCAATCCTTATCTTTTTTCCATCACTTACCTTTTTCAGATCTCCTTGAGAAAATTTTTAGTTTACAGGGACAACAAAATGTCGGAGGAGCAGCCAACAGTAGAAGGAAGACGATCAAGCCGGAAAACAAGCGGCGGTAAAAGGGCGGAGGCGCTCGAGCGGATCAAAGCTCTCCGGTCCGGCGGTCGACGGTCAACTGAGAACGGCGGTTTTCAGGTGAAGATAGATGAACCAATTTACGATATAGTTGAAGATGATGAGTACAATGACATAGTTGCAAAGCGCCGTGAAGCAGCTAAGGGATTTATTGTTGATGATGATGGTTTAGGGTATGGAGATGAAGGTCAGGAAGAGGATTGGTCAGTTGCAGGTGTGGTATCGTCTGAAGAATCAGAGTGTGAGGATGAGAAGCCAAAGAATAAGAGGAAGGCATCGGAGAAGAAGCAGCAAATTACGAAAAAGCCATCAGGTGCACTTACTGCTGCTGCGGCACTGATGGGTAAGCAAAGGATATCTAGTATGTTTACGTCTTCAGTGTTTAAGAGAGACGATAAGACTAGGAATGTGTCGTGCGATAGTATTGTGGATGATGTTATAGCTGAATTTGCTCCTGATGAGGCTGATAGAGAGCGAAGACGAAGGGGAAATTCAAACTCATTTCTGGCTTCGAGGAGTTCAATTGCTAATTCCAACTTGTTTAGTGTTAAAGCTGAGAAGCCTGTAGCTGATAATGGTGATTTCATGATTAGACAGGAAGTAAAGAGTGCTATTGTTCATAATGGCGAGTCTATTTCAAACGGCTTACCTAAAATTAGTATGGATGAAGGAACCGATTCCGGTAAAGATATTCCAAATAGTGAGGTTTTAGATGCTGTAATGGAAGGGGAGAACGCAGTAGAATCAGAAGATTTGTCTACATTGGGAACGAGGGATAATGACACGGTAGTAAATTGTGCTGAATTGAAGTCCGAGCCCTTGGTGGAAAATAAAGTGTTTGCACTAAATGCTAAAATTAAAGAGAAAAAAGATTCAGGGTTGAGTGCTACTGCTGAATGGCAGGCCTTAAGGAATGCAGGTAGTGAGGTTTTGAACTGCACTGAATCGGGAGCAAAACTTGTAAACAGTGAAGAGAAAACAGATTTTGAGGTGGATTCTGATGGATCATTCCCTTTCTTCATACTGGATGCCCATGAAGAGCTGTATGGTACAAATGCTGGAAATATTTATCTTTTCGGGAAGGTACTTTCGAAAGCTTTGTTTATGTACTCTTTCTCTATACTGGTTTAAATGAGTTCAAGATCACCTGAAAATCCCGCGTCTCTATTTTAGTAAACTTCGATGATAAACAATTGTGCTGCATCACTTATGTTTGGAAGCCATTTCGCTTTTCTTTAGCCATGCACCTTATGTTTGGAAGCCATTTTGCTTATCTTTAGTCATGCCCCTTATCATTTGGATCTTTAGCTGCTATGACCAAGTAAAATAAACGTACACGTACACATTTCAATATGGAGGATTATACCACCATATGGCCTACTGTTAACTTAGAAGACTTTATTCAGTTTAAAGAATTGGAAAGTTTATATGATCAATTTGAAAGTGACAATTGAACAACATATAATCATATGTTATATCCATAGCTGACAGATGAATTCTGTCATTTGAGGGCAGGTGAAATCTGAAGGTACATACCATAGTTGCTGTGTTGTTGTGAAGAACATGCCAAGATGTGTTTATGCCATCCCAAATGGTTCTGTGTTTTGTACTGACACGATCTCAAAGCTCTCCAGAGATGTGGAAGCATCTCAAATCTCTCCCTCTGCCTTCCTCAGTCAGTTGCACGTAATCTCTTGAAATGCCTTCTCCTTTCATGTAATTGTATTTTTTTCTATATAGTCCTCATTATTCACCCTCCTCACTCACAAATTTGTTTCCAGGAGATGGCATCAGGATTGAAGGCTGAGTGTAGAAATAAGCTACTGGAACATAACATCTCAAGTTTTAGCATGGCACCAGTGAAGGTTTGAAGCAAAATTTACTTGCAAATTGTATCCTGTAAATTTTACTAATTGAAATTTGCAATACTATTTGTTTCTTTTCTTTCTCTTTCCTTGTTGATATTCATTGCGTTTCTCTGCTAAATTTGTAGAGAAATTATGCCTTTGAACGATCTGATGTACCTCGAGGGGAGAATTTTGTCCTTAAGATTAACTATCCTTTCAAGGTACATTTGTTATTTCTTTATGTATATTTGGGACATTATGTACAAGTTATGCTAGCCAAATATTATGGATTCTGTAATAATAAGTTCAAGCTATCATCCAGATTTTCTCTGTTGTCACATTTTGGTGTCATGTCTTTGACTTACCAGTTTTGAACTTTCTCATTCCAGGATCCACCACTTCCATCAGATATCAGGGGAGAAAACTTTAGTGCCTTGCTTGGTACTCATTCCAGGTATGTTTCCAATAACTTTTCTAGTTTACATGCTTTACATTCACGTGGTACTCATTCCAAGTATATTTTGGAGGACTTTTCTAGTTTACAAGCTTCTTAACATGTATGGTCTCTCATTATGAAGAGCTTCAATTGAAAAGATGATTACTTTTCGTATCAATTCAGCTGGGTGCTGCATTCTTCAGTAGAAAGTATTAACCGAAAAAGCTCAAGACCAATAGTATATTTTGAAATTTGCATTAATTTCTCTGTGGAGTGTGTGGCGCCAGCTGTGAATCCATCAGTTATTCATAAAGACCTCATCCCCCCTTCTCTGGAAACATTCATTATTATCAATATTTGGATATTTATTTGTTTAGTACTTCTACTTGATTTGAATCTCTTTGGTCTCCGTGATGTTACCCAGCCAGTGTTTATTATTTGCAGTGCAATGGAGCTATTCCTGATCAAGAGAAAAATAAAAGGACCCTCATGGCTATCAATTTCAAAGTTCTCTAGTTGTCCTGTTCCTCAACGTGTAAGGCCATCAAAGCAACCTTTCATCCCTTAATTTGTCTTCAGGTGGTTCACCTGCTCTATATTTCTGAACTTCTCCTTGTTCTGCACAGGTGAGCTGGTGTAAATTTGAGGTCATTGTAGATAGTCCAAAAGACATCAAAATCTCCACTTCTTCTAAGAGTGTTGAGATTCCTCCAGTGGTTGTTACAGCAATAAATCTGAAAACTATCATCAACCAAAAGCAAAATATAAATGAAATTGTCTCTGCATCTGTCATTTGCTGTCAGAGTGCGAAGGTAAAGTACATGAGGCTAATTACTTTTACCAATAATGGTCTGATCATAGACATTTGCTTTTAAGATATCAAAAGTAAATGTTTCTTCTTCTTCTTCTTCTTCTTCTTCTTCTTTTTAAAAAAATAGTAAAAGGAATTATTGGATCTTCTGATGGTTACTTAACTCATTCAGTGCATCTAAAGATGTAAATGAAGCTCATCAGCTCAACCATGTTTATTACCCGAGTTGCCATCTGTAATGTGTTTCATGTATCAGTTCTAGGAATTAATTCTATACCTGATTATGATATTTGAAGTAAATATTATGGTAAGTCAGGTCAAGGGAAACTGCTTGACAAGAATTTCCTTGAAGTTTCACTAAAAAGAGCATATGTTGATTTTGCAGATTGATGCGCCCATGTTACCATCTGAATGGACAAAGCCAGGGATGCTTTCTCATTTTACTGTCGTGCGTAAGCTTGAGGGAGGCATATTTCCTATGGGATTTACGAAGGAAGCAGCAGAAAGGAATGCAAAAGCTGGATCAAATGTTATTAGTTCTGAGAGCAGGCAAGTTCATTGGGTAATTAGCCTATAAGTTAATCTGTTTCTCATTTGAGTTACCTAAATGTCGCTTCCTCTCTTTGAAATCAGTGAAAGGGCATTATTGAACCGGTTGATGATCGAATTGCACAAGTTGGACAGTGACGTGCTTATTGGCCATAATATATCTGGCTTTGACTTGGATGTTCTTCTTCATAGAGTTCAGGTTTGTGTATAATACGTTCCACCGTTCATAGTAGTGGTCTCTAAAATATTTTTGAAGACATGATCCTCAGAATCTTCCTTTTCTGTTTTGAATGTTAATATATTATTAGCCGTGTTCTTGTCATAGGTAGTCTGTTTTCCTATTTATACAGAACGACATTGAGAATTTTCCAATAAATACTACAAATTTTTAGTTATCTCAGAAATAAGAGGTTTTGTGTATCTCTTGATTCTAAGAATCAAAATATGCGTATGATACACCTTTGTGGTGGGACCCTTCCCCGGACACCGCGCATAGCGGTAGCTTTAGTGCACCGGGTTGCCCTTTTTAAGAATCAAAATCTGCAATAGAGAGCTGCCTGCTTATTGTTCTTGGGGAGCTATCAATTTCTGCAGGCCTGCAAAGTCCCAAGCAGTATGTGGTCAAAAATAGGCCGCCTTAAACGTTCTGTCATGCCAAAGCTTACCAAGGGCAGTACACTTTTTGGCTCTGGAGCAAGTCTCGGAATCATGTCTTGTATTGCTGGACGTCTCCTGTGTGATACCTATTTATCTTCTCGTGACTTGTTAAAAGAGGTAAATTCCTATTACTTAAGCTAGATTGAAGATAGCTGCATAAATATATTTTGACATTGTGTAATTTTTGGTTCAACTTTATTCACTTTCAGGTTAGTTATTCATTGACACAACTTGCGAAGAATCAACTGAACAAAGATAGGAAGGAGATTTCTCCCCAGGATGTGCCTCGAATGTTTCAGGCTGCTGACTCACTTGTGGAACTTGTAGGTTCTGATTCCGATTTAGCAACTTTTCTATTGAATTGCTCTCAATTTTTATTAGCATAGAGAGAGTTATCTGTTGTTTAGGTCTAGCATGGAATTTGCTGTCAACAATAAAAGAAAGTGTTAACCCATTGCATAACAGACGGGCCAGCTGTATTGTGCCATTTATTGTCTTGCTGAATGTTTAGAGTACATTGTACCACTCCATAACCATCGAAAATTACTGCTGATGGGCTTTTCAACAGCTAGGAACAAAACAGTAATGGAGTTCATACAACATAAGTACACCTTTATGCAGTTAAGAGTTCACACTGCAAGAATAAACTAGAAGCATGTTTATTTAACTAACAGATTGTCATGGAGCAGTTTGCTTTGCAGCTCTGGATATACTAGTTTCATTTCTATTTAATATGTTAAGTTGGTGGAGAGTAAGGGTGAAGAGGAGAGGCAGGTTAGCAGGGAGGGGTATAAGTTAGCTAAAAAAGAGGCTAAGTTAGCAGTTACAGCTGCTAAGACAATAGCTTTTGAGAGTTTGTATAAGGGGTTAGAGGAGAAAGGCGGGGAAAAGAGGTTGTTTAGGCTTGCCAAGGCTAGGGAGCGGAAGGGTCGGGATCTGGATCAAGTGAAGTGCATTAAGGGGAGGATGGTAGAGTATTCGTGGAGGACGCCCTCATTAAGAAAAGACGACAGTCGTATTTTCATAGGCTTTTGAATGATGAGGGGGACAGAGGTGTTGTGTTAGGGGAGTTGGAGCACACCGGGGAGTGTCGCGATTTCGGCTATTGTCGGCGTTTTAAGGTAGAGGAGGTCAGGGAGGCTATTCGCAAGATGCGAAGGGGCAGGGCGACTGTAAGACCCCGCAAATTTTTCTAGTTGTTAAAGCTCTTTAAAGCATGTCAAGGGAAGCTTCACACTTAGAAAATTTTGGCCAAGTGTTAAGACTTAGTTCATTTTACCCTTTGAAAGTTGACATTCTTATTTCATGACCTTTACGTCCATAAATTATTGATAATTAAGTTAATTCATGCTCAAGAATGTCAATAGAGGTTCCCGGACGAGTTTCGGATTTTTCGGACCTCGTTTAGACCACGTTTGGGGTCTCAAAATAGTAGACCAACGCGATCTTGGTGCGCCGCGTCGCCTATCGCATTGGTTAACATTGTTGCAGGCTGCCAGAGTCAAAAGTACTGAGGCTCGACGCGTCGGGTATCACATCGATGCCATCGACGCGCCGCGTCGACCAACGCATCGGCACCCAGTTATCAGTCATTAAAACAGCTGCGACCCCAGGGTTATTTCAGTCTTTTTCCCACTCTTATATAACCCTATAACACGAGATTCAACCATTGTTTACCCACAAATACTAGTTTTCTCTCAATTTTCCTCAAGAACAATCATTAGGGTTCATAGTTCAAGGCTCAAAACACGAGAATTCCACCGAAAATCTTCGTAGAATCAAGAACTAAGGTATGTTAGATGTTGATTCTCGGGTCGCTTCCACCCAAGAAGTTTAAGAACCCTTTTTCAGCCTTACCTCATCTAGTGTACCAGTACATTCTCACGTACTGACGCATACTTTTCTCTTGCGCTATGGTGTCTTATACCATAGGTTCAGAAGCACGGGATCCAGAGCACCCTTAGCAGCTCAGACTCAGCCAGCAGCAGTAGACTTAGCAGTGAGTCTTCATTCGAGGATGTTCCTATTTTGTTATTGCATTAGTTTCAGTACTTTAGTAGACGGAGTTAGGTGGGGAATTGTCCCATCAACTCCACAGTTCAGACAGTTTTAGAGGCTTTCAGACTACAGTGTTGTTCAGACTAGAGTATTTCAGACAGTTTATGGTTTTACTGTTATTAACTCAGATGTTATGTTTTATCAGTATTTTAGATGTTTTGAACCTTATGGCAAGTTTTTTGCCAGTTTTTTGCATTTTTACAGTGTATTATTTAGTGCTCAGTTACAGATATCAGTTAAGAGTTAGCTTGTGGTCCTTCGGGATTATGAGAGTTAGCTTGTGGTCCTTCGGGATTATGAGCATCGTGTAACGTCCGGGGTACCAGATTCGGGGTGTTACAACGACGGGGTCCGACGAGATTTCGGTGGATTTTTGAAAGTTTTCCAGCGGGGCAGGGTTGAGGTGGTTGACCAACTTGTTTAACAACATTTTCAAGTCCACAAAGATGCCTGAGGCGTGGAGATGGAGCACGATGATTCCTTTATATAAGAACAAGGGTGAAATTCAGAGTTGCAACAACTACCAGGGTATTAAGTTGTTGAGTCACACGATGAAGATTTGGAAGAGGGTGGTGGAGCGGAGGTTGAGGAAGATTGTGTCTATTTCGGAGAATCAATTTGGATTTATGCCTGGTCGCTCGACGACGGAAGCAATTCACCTAGTGTGGAGACTGGTAGAGCAGTATAGAGAAAGGAAGAGGGATCTCCACTTGGTGTTTATTGACTTGGAAAAGGCGTATGAAAAGGTCCCTAAGGAGGTTCTTTGGAGATGCGTGGAGGCGAGGGGCGTCCCTGTGGCGTACATCAGAGCGATTAAGGATATGTATGAGGGGGCGAAGACTCGGGTGAGGACTGTGGAAGGAGATTCTGAGCATTTCCCGATCTTGACAGGGTTGCACTAGGGATCAACGCTTAGTCCGTTTTTATTTGCCGTGGTGATGGATGTGTTGACGCGGAGTATACAAGGTGAGGTGCCTTGGTGTATGTTTTTTGCGGATGATGTAGTTTTGATTGATGAGTCGCGGCAATGTGTTAATGATAAGCTAGAGGTTTGGAGACAAACCTTGGAGTCTAAAAGTTTCAGATTGAGTAGGACCAAGACGGAGTATTTGGAGTGCAAGTTTAGTGAGTCGAGGCAAGAGGATGAGGTGGTAGTGAAGTTGGACTCTCGGGCGGTTGAGGGATAGTTTTAAGTATCTTGGGTTTACGATTCAGGGGATTGGAGAGATAGATGAGGATGTCTCTCACCGTATTGGGGCAGGTTGGATGAAATGGAGGCTCGCTTCGGGAATTTTATGCGATAAGAAGGTGCCTCCCAAGCTTAAAGGCAAATTCTATAGAGTTGTTGTCCGTCTGGCTATGTTGTATGGAACGGAGTGTTGGCCGTTTAAGAATTTTCATATTCAAAAGTTGAAGGTGGTGGGAATGAGGATGTTGCATTGGATGTGTGGATTTACAAGGGCTGACGGGGTTAGGAATGAGATTATACGGGAGAAGGTGAGAGTGGTGTCGGTGGAGGATAAAATGCGGGAAGTGAAGTTGAGATGGTTTGGTCATGTGATGAGGAGGGACATGGATGCCCCAGTTCGTAGGTGTGAGAGGTTGGCCTCGGATGGTTTCAAGTGAGGTAGGGTAGACCAAAGAAATACTGGAGAGAAGTGATTAAACGTGACATGGAGCAGTTACAGCTCACTGAGGACATGACCCTGGATAGGAAGGTTTGGAGGTAAAATACTAGGATAGAGGGGTAAGGTGGGTGGATGAATCGTAGTCAGTAGTTAGGAGGGTTTTGGTGTCCTTTATTTGGTAATGTATAATATTTTTGTGGATGTTGTACCTATGTTAGTTTTATCATGTTTCATGCTTTTGATGTTTTTGTATATTGTCCTTTGTCTTGAGCCGGGGGTCTATCGGAAACAACCTCTCTACTTTTTTAGAGGTAGTGGTATGGACTGCTTACATTCTACCCTCCCCAGACCCCACTAGGTGGGAATATACTGGGTTTGTTGTATTTCTATTTAATATGTAAGGCTGGGCTTTGTCTCGTCCTTGTAGAATGAAGTTGCTGATGTAATAATTTTCTCCGGTACACACAACTGATATTTCCCTCTAATTAGTACCCTATTGGGCATTTGTGATCTATGCAGATTGAATGCGGAGAAACTGATGCATGGTTATCAATGGAACTCATGTTTCATTTAAGTGTTCTTCCTCTGACTCGTCAGCTGACCAATATCAGCGGTAACCTTTGGGGAAAAACCCTCCAGGTAAACTGTTATAAAACCTGCTTTATGTTCATGAGACCAACTTTTTGGATGTTATAGTGTCAACATTAATTTATTTTTATTTCAGGGTGCTAGGGCCCAAAGAGTAGAATACCTCTTGTTGCATGCATTCCATGCTAAGAAGTTCATAGTGCCAGATAAATTTTCCTCTCATGCAAAAGAAGCTAAAATTACAAAAAGAAAGTTGAACCACGGTGATGAGGGAAAAGAAACTGATCCTGTTGATGCTGATGATCCAAATATTGAAGGTGGGATTCCAGAGACCAACCATGGAAAAGCAAAAAAGGGGCCTTCCTACTCTGGTGGATTAGTTTTGGAACCAAAAAGAGGTTTATATGATAAGTACATTCTGCTACTAGACTTCAACAGTCTATACCCTTCGATTATTCAGGTTAGTTATTCTTAGCACCTCTCTCTCTCTCTCCTTCCCTTGATCATAATTTACCCCACATTCCTTCTCCTCCATGCCGTTTCTTTTGGAAGGGGGAGCATTACCTGGAATTTTGCTACAATATGATTAGCTGCTAGCTATTTGAAAGGTTCCATAATCTTAATATTTATCGCCAAGTGATGTCAATTTCTAGATATTTGCCTCTTATATTGCAACTTTCATACTTTAATTTCCTCTTTTATTCTTTTCCTCTTTAGGAATACAATATTTGTTTCACAACAGTTGAAAGGTCTCTGGATGGCTCAGTTCCTCCTTTACAATCTAGTAAAAGAACGGGACTTTTACCAGAGGTAGGTACATCGTACTCGATTGCATATTTTGGCAACTCCCTGAGCAAATTTTCCAAATTGGCTTCCCAGCAATGTAACTAAACCAAACACTTTTGCATCTCCCGATCTTATATAAGCATTAAGTGCATGCCCAGGAGAGTTCACCCCAACACTTTTAAGGACTATTTGATTCTGGAAGTTTTGCTCTGACGCACAATTTGACATACACATACTACGCGTATGAAAATTTTTGTTGGTTTTGTTCAATATACTATATCGGTTTGTTGATCCCATCTGACTTTGAGTTTGGTCGTCTTTGGTTAAATCAAGACTTCTTTTAAGTTTATGGTTACTCACAGATACAAGTAATCAAGCAGTTCTAGGCAATTCTTGAAGGTGATATATACTCGTGACTTTTTGTGGTGAATCTTGCAGTTGCTTAAGAATTTGGTTGAGAGGAGAAGAATGGTCAAGTCATGGTTGAAAACAGCATCTGGCCTCAAGGCCCAACAGTTTGACATACAGCAACAAGCTCTGAAGCTTACAGCAAACAGGTCTCACTGTTTTTGTTATATAAACACGCTCACATTGTATATACTCGTGCTACTTGATGCATCATCATCATTGACATATTTTTGGAAATATTTTTCCCGAGATGACAAAATTTTACTGCAGTATGTATGGGTGCCTAGGATTCTCCAATTCAAGATTCTATGCAAAATCGCTGGCGGAGCTTATAACCTCACAAGTAGGAAGCTCGGTTTTCCTTTACTGTTGTATATTTTATTTAAGCAGATTATGACTGCATGTCTGACATCTATATTTTGTTTTGTAGGGAAGGGAAATTTTACAGAGTACTGTTAACCTAGTTCAGAATTCACTAAACCTGGAGGTTTTCTTCTCATGGAATTTGCTGTTTACTTATCCTGCTTAGATGCCAAATTTGGTCCTTGAACCCATTGTTCTCTTATGAATCAGGTTATCTATGGTGACACAGATTCAATTATGATTTACAGTGGACTTGATGATATTGGAAAATCCAAAGCAATAGCTGCCAAAGTCATTCTAGAGGTTGGTATTGGGCCGTTGGGCCCCCCCGAAAACTCATGTATTGTGGAAGCCTCCTGTGAACTAATCTCGCTGTCCTATGATGGCATTTGCACTTTTTAACTTTTCTTTACTTGCAAAACATTCTTCGTTGTCCTTGTATAAGATCTTTACCTAAGAAGTTAAGATTGGACATACTGGTAAAACCTGAAGGAGTTTTTCTCTGGGTTGTCTCACTTTTACTGATGCACAATTTTTTTTGCATTGAACAAGATATTGAGGAATTGGCCATACGTAAAATCAGAATTATTGATATGGGCCTTTTCCACATTAATGGAATCTCATCATCCATACATAATGAATTGATGTGGTATATTTATACTATAATATATGAACGATAAAAACCTAGCTTTCCTATTGGGGATGGTTTATGCTGTGCTCCGGGTATAGATCCTCCTGATTTTGGATCTGTTCATATAGGACAAATGCTCCCATTATCATTTCTCTTTTCAATTAATTTTATACAAGTATTTAATAGAGTTGCGATAACTCTGCTTGAAAATTAGGGTCTCTTTACAATGAAAATATATGAGTAGCAATCATAGGTCTCTTCTAATCAACTAGGATTCATCACGTGAAAGTGCCTCCTCTTTTCTAGGTTAACAAGAAATACAAGTGTTTAGAGATTGATCTTGATGGTGTATACAAGAGAATGCTGCTTCTCAAGAAAAAGAAATATGCGGCTGTAAAAGTGCAGTTTAAGGATGGAAAGCCCTATGAGGTAGCTATTGCATGCTACTTAAAGTTCAAATGCCTTTGAACTTCTGTGAGATAGTTCTCTAACTACATGTTACTGACTCTTTTGTTTAGGTTATTGAGAAAAAAGGTCTTGATATGGTGCGTCGTGACTGGAGCTTGCTGTCAAAGGAATTGGGAGATTTCTGCCTGAGCCAAATACTGTCCGGCGGGTATATTTTGTTGTGAACTTGTTTCTTTATTCTTTTCATAGCCTCATACAACATGTGATTGCTCAGAGTATTGAATGATTTACCTGCCTTTAATGGTTGCAGGTCCTGTGAAGATGTTGTCGAATCAATACATAATGCACTTATGAAGGTAACATTCTCAGTGATATTTTAAATCATAAAGCAGGAGTTGAAATGGCTCCTGCAGCTTTCACACTGAACGCGCTTTAGTTTATATTGTAGGCTATACTCTTGATCAAAAAAAGTGTCATAGGCTATATTCTTTAGGATTGAGAATATTTCCAGGAACAACTCTAAGATTATGGATTCTCTTCTGGGAGTTCCACCTTTACACAGTAGCCCCCTTTCCCCTTGCCATCGTCTCTCCTTACCTCAATCATTGAGCGTCTATTGCCAAACATCCTCTGTGCATCTCCGCTATTGTATTGCTAGTGCATTGTTCCAAAATTTGATGTGCATCCTGGAATCTTTATCTACAGCAAGTCATCTTCATTCTGGTGGGAGGAAAATCCAGCAGCTACACTAGCACCTGGAGAGGCAATCATCTCATTTTAGTTTTAGGCCCCATATGTCCATGTAAATCATAATTTTTCGGAGTTGAAGTTGAAGTGGGAGTTATGTTTGTCCATGAATATAAATTGGAGCTTTTGAAATTTCGTGAGAGAAGTAGGAGTGGAAGAAGTGAAAACAAGAATTCCAAATTGTATTTGGAATTCTTATGGCCAAACACTATTATTTTCACTGAAGTGAAATAATTTTTCGAAAAAAGTGAAATTCTCATGGCCAAACGGCTATTTAATTTTGTGAACTAGCCCTAATAATAACTTACTGTGATTATCCTTGAATTTCTCTGTTCTATTGCAGGTACAGGAGGAAATGAGGAATGGGCAAATTGAGCTGGAAAAATACGTGATCACCAAATCATTGACTAAACCACCCGAAGCCTATCCCGATGCTAAAAGTCAACCTCATGTTGAAGTAAGTATGAAACTTCTTTGCTCAATTCATGTCTCAGAAAAAGGAAATGTATCATTAATCATCTCTGCTTTTGTCTTTCTATGTTGTCACCATTTAGCTTACTTTCTAACTAAGATTTGACATTGTCATCCTCTACATCTGTAGGTAGCACTTAGGTTGAAGAAAAGTGGCTACGTTACTGGTTGTTCTGCTGGTGATACAGTACCATATGTCATCTGTTGTGAACAGGTTTATTTCCTATTATTAATGAACAATGCGATGAAATCCAGCTTTTCTTTTGGTTTTTGTTGTCTTAAAATGCATTTGTTACGCATATTTGTAGGGGGATGGTTCGAATAACTCTGCCGGGATTGCTCAGCGGGCAAGACATCCAGATGAACTGAAAAGAGACAATGGCAACTGGATAGTAGACATTGATTATTACCTTGCGCAACAGGTCTTTGCAGTTTACTTATTTTGATCTTCACGTTTCTATTATTACG
The DNA here is from genome assembly GCA_030864215.1 of Capsicum pubescens. Taxonomy (NCBI): domain Eukaryota; kingdom Viridiplantae; phylum Streptophyta; class Magnoliopsida; order Solanales; family Solanaceae; genus Capsicum; species Capsicum pubescens. Next base: position 195,147,751 of record CM061539.1, on the reverse strand, counting down.
CATACATATTTTGTGACTCCACCTAACTATGAATCATTTTCAATGTCGCAGATACATCCTGTAATATCACGTCTGTGTGCATCAATTCAGGGTACTAGCCCGGCACGTCTGGCTGATTGCTTAGGACTAGATTCATCCAAGGTAAATAGCAGCTTTTCAAAACTGAAGTTAATTCAACATGGCATAATTTTGACAAATATCTTAGTGGTTCGACTTTTTCTTCAGTTCCAAAATAAATCAAGTGAAGCTGTCAATGATGATCGCTCAAACTTGCCTTCGTTTGCAGCAGACGAGGAAGAAAGGTATCAATTACTTTCAGAGAAGTTCTCTCTGATTTCTTTGAACTCCTATTTTGTTTTAACTATCTTTATGGTTTCAGTTTCCTTTCACTCTTTTTCTGCTTCACCTCTCTTCCCTAAACTCACATTTTTTGGTTTACTTAATATGCTATCTTCTCCGCTATATGAACATATTTTTCTTCCTACAATGCTAAATGCAGATTTCGGGATTGTGAGCCTTTGACTTTGACATGCCCCAGCTGCTCCGGCTCATTTGAGTGTGCGCCTATATTTAGTTCTGTATGTTCATCAATTAGTCAAAAGCCAGCAGACTTGCAAGGAGGAACTGCCAGCAAAGTCTGGGAAAGATTTACTTGTCCCAAATGTCCAGAGGAGAGTGTGGGGAATATATCTTCAGCATTGATAGCAAACCAGGTAGTGTTTAGACTTTCAACTGTTCCTTGGACAATCACGTCAAATATTTTTTGTCGTCTGCTTTCTGTCATCGAAAATGTTTAAACTTGTAATCATAGCAAACTGCCTTCGTGCTGTCTATTTTTTTCCCAACTGATGATTTCGTTCTGTATGAGTATTGATGGCAATGAAGTGTTTTCAGCCTCCAGGTTGCCATGTGGTTACACCACGTTACCTACAAGACAATTGTGTCTCTAAATTCTCTCATTTGAAACACCCCCCCCCCCCCCCCCCCCCCTGAATTAGTGAATTTCTTGGCACCAGGTTCATTTTTGCTGCATTCTCAACCTTTCATTTCCATGTTTTCCACTTCTCTTTTGGCAATCATCGTCTTTGTTATATCACCGTGTGTTGAATACACTTCTTCAAGGATATTTCTTGCTGCATGTTACTTTCTCATTCGTTGATTGAAAAAGAAAGGAAACTCTTATATATATGTGTGTGTGTGTGTAACTAGTGACGGGCTGATTGATGTATGCATGCTGTAGACCCATGTTGTAATGCCATCCTTGACACAGGTTAAAAGGCAAGTAGAAGGCTTTATTTCAACATACTATAAAGGAGTGATGATGGTATGTGCTTAAATATCATACAGCTATTGCTTTGACGAGCTTGCTTTCCAGCACGGGTCTAACTAAAGCCATTTTGTTCTTCTCAGTGCGATGATGAAACTTGCAACTACATAACTCGTGGCCTGAACCTGCGAGTAATTGGGGACTCAGAAAGAGGAACTGTTTGTCCAAATTATCCCCGTTGTAACGGGCAGTTACTAAGACAGGTTTGAACTTTTTTATATTTATCTTGATTCGCCTGTTTGGTTAAGATGTAGTGTTTGTTTTAGCTAGTTACTGATAGAACTTAAACGCAATTCACCCTGGCAGTACACTGAAGCGGATCTTTACAGACAGCTTTCTTACTTCTGCTACGTCTTAGACACTGTACGCTGCATTGATAAGGTCATCCCTAGCCCACTGTGTTAATTCGTCTAAATGAGATTTGCTTATGCCTTTCCAGTGAGATATGCTGATCCTGGTCTCTTTTTCAGTGGCAGGGAGAGAGTAACATGAGAATACAAGTCGAGAAGGAGCTTGTTAGGATACATCCCTTGGTTGAAGCAGCAGCATCAACTGTACAGAAGTTCCGGGATAGATGTGCCTACGGGCGGGTTCAGCTTAAAGATGTGACTGTCTCAATATAGCAAGGCCAACACTGTACTACGTTGTAATATCATGTAAATTGGTACCGGTACAAGCAAACAGACTAGCAGAGCAATTTAAGAAAAGAATTCCATAATTATTCAACTGAAACTTTTTGTAGACACCATCCAGTTTTATTCCCGTGCCCTTGTAAGAAATCTATTTATAGAAAAAAGAAAGAATCCAGATAAGGAAAGAGATGCCTACTTTTATTGACCTTTACAAACTTCCAAGGAAGCTTATGCCATTGAAGACAAACAGCATCAGAGAAAAAGAAAAGAAGAAAAAGTATAGTCTCTTTTGGTTGTTCCTTTACGTAAAATATTAGTCCACATGAGGACGAAGATGCACAATGCTGCAAACCTAAAACTCTTTGAAAGTTTCTCCTGTTGAAGTCGGTCAAAGTTTTCATTCATGGTTCACTGCAACTCCCCAACAGGTGCTTCATTGAGCCAGAGGAAATGGATGAAATCATACAACTTTGCACTTACACTGACCTGCTCCACAACAATTCAATCAGAACCAGCATTAATATAACAAAAGAAGCTTCAGCGAAAGATATGAGAAGTACCAACTATTCTCATTGGTACTTACCTTATATGGTGTTGGGTTCAGCCTTCTCATGTGATCTGGTCTCATTTGGTCTAGCTGTTCAATACATCTCTCCCTGATCTCCTTCAATGGAGGAAGATCTTCTCTTATTTTATCTTCAGAAAAGGACAAACCATTATCAGTCATTCGAGAAGTTGGTAGTGCCAACATAGGCGAAGTACCATATTAAGCAGGGTCACACTTCTGCAGAAAATAAATGATTCAAACGAAGAAAATACAATTGAGAGAGAACAATTCTTTACCTGAATTTCCAGGCCAAAAGCACTTTAAAAGCTCCTCAACACGCTGGGGTACCACATATGCCCTTTTAGATTCACTAAATGGGTGGCGGCATAATATTCGTTCACCAACCTGTAAAATTGCAGGAGATAAAATTGTCCATGATTTCATTTTGGTACCCACAAAATTAGATAAATTTCTAAATTAAAATTAACAGTAGGAAGAAATATCAGGAAGAACTACTAGGAGCTCAACAAGACAAGCCTCATAAATCACCTTAGGCGATGGCTCATTTTCACCAGTCATTATGTCTACAAGGGGGTATCCTTCCTTCCCATACAATCTGTAACACCGCTTTTTGCATGGAATAGAGACCTAGAAACAAGAAATAATGAACTTCCGCACTGAATCTAAATACCAAATGAATATCCATAGCTTCCGCAGACCTTTGATACATCTTCAGAAAGTTTGATTCTAGGCTGATTGTTTATTTCAACTAACTTGAAAACAACACCCAAAGCAGCTTGAGCAAAACAGGTAACTAAATGAGTTCCAATACCAAACGCATCAACCTCGTGACCCTGTTCAAAAAAACAAGTTAGTTGATGTAGCTTACTGAAGGAGAAAAATATAAGTCAACAGGCATAAGAACGAACATTCAAGCTATAAACTCGAATTAATTTGAGGGTTCTAAAAAAAGAAGACGTCAAGTTAGGAGGAATATTCATGCCTCCACTTCATATTCCAGCGTAGGCAAATATTTGGTCTTTCTACCTTTCCATTAACAATGAGTGAACACGGATGTGATTTTGTCCACTAGTAGGAGTAATTAAATAATTCAAGCTAGAGATGATTTCCTGTTCATACTTCATTCTTAATAGCACAAAAAGACAGAGAGGTGTCAACTAGATTAAAAATCACTCACAAAAGTAGAACATAAAAAACTAAGAATGAGGAGTGCAAGATAGTAGCAGTATGAGGGAGGATCCCCGTGATCATACTTGTTTATTTAGCGCATCCAAAGTTTCTTCATTAAGGTCATTGCTAGCTGTGATACTAGTCTTTCCAAAACCAAGCAATCCAAATTCTTTCTCAATAGCACAAAAGAATTTCCTAGCTTCACATGATTGATAAGCAAGATCACCAGAGTCTAGTCTAATGCCTACTGCCTTATACCTGCATAATAGAATGTAAATGCTAAATATCCTGAAAAACAATATATAAGGTATGGGAGCAAATACACTAGAAAGTCCACATATATAAACACCCCACCCCCCGCACCCCCCCCAAGCCCCCAAAGTAAAAAAAGAAGAAGAAAAAACTTGAACTCCAACCTCATGGTTGAAGGTGGAGAGTTCTTTCCACTAGGTTATCCCTCCTTGTAAGGTCCACACATTTAATTAAAAAGGGCAGCCCGGTGCACTAAAGCTACCGCTATGCGCGGTGTCCGGGGAAGGGCACTAGGAGGAAGGGCACTAGGAGGAAGGGCACATGTTTCTCAACCTAAGATGAAATGCTCATGGATAAAAGGCCTAGAACCTTTGATGACCTGGACAACTTCGCCAATTCATCATTTAATCTAGGCTAGATACTCTTTTATGTTCATGAAGTAAAGAAAAAACACAAGCTTAAAACTATCATATTAACAAAATTGAAAAGTGAGAAATTTCAGTTGGCATATCGTTTTTAATCCCTGAGAAAATTATGATACTATCTTCCAAATAATAAAGCATCACATGAGGAGTCGAGACATGCAGAAGGATAGGCAATTTTACCCCAAATCATTAAGTGCAAGAGCAACTGCACAAAAATTTGGAAGACCACTTCTCATGACCTGTTAAAGTACATTCAAACGTTATCGAAGATCAATACTCACCAAAAAATTTGATCAGCGCAGAAACACATGTAAACGAAGAGCAAATGGGATGCAGCATTAAGTACAACTCAATGGAAACAATATTATTAGCTGAATTACTCCGTATTCAAATACAAAAAGATTATATGCCTAGCCTCATACATAAATATCATGACACTGATACTTTTCTCTTACAAAGTATGACTAAGTTTTGGTTCTACCAACTACATGTGCATAGGTTATATGGACAGGTCAAACATATCAGAATACCGAGGAAAAACATATGTCTACAAGTTGTACTTACATCATAAGTGTCTACAAGGGCCAAAAAGCTTCCAGGAAATGCAAGTGCATAAGAGGCGAAAGCAGCTAACTCACTTTGGTTTGTCTCGCTGAAAATTCCACCTAATAAGTGTGACCACTAAAAAGATCAAAGAGTCAACACATCAATGATATTCATGCTCAAAATGGAAGAGAAGCGAAATAATCTAATGATGCTACAAGAATTTTCAAAATTTGCATAGAAATAAGGGAAGGCCCACATGAGATTCATGATACATTTTCCAGCCACTGTTAAGAGTACTAAGAGAAGACACTCAATTACTGAAATTATTTCTTCGTAATCAATCATAGTAAACATGTAGATTCTGTTCTGTAATGGTATGCAACCCATGAATAGCATTATTTAATCCTTTTGGGGGTAGAAGGGAGGGGCATGACTTAGCATCATTAGCTACCTCTGAGCATACAAATCACCTGAGAGGACACAGTTTGTCTCGGTAGAATCATAACCTGGGGACCACAGATTAGGCACATATCCTGGCTACAAGTGAGCTATACCTAGGGGTTAAGCAGAATGGGTAAAAGAATATATACATCATAATCTCTTTTGTCAATTAAATAATTACTAGGGACATAGAGTCCATCAGGTTTTCTATATTATGCCTATTTTATCAAACACGGACAAGCATTGACACTGACAATCAATTGAACTGGATCAAACCCCATCTGCTCTTGAAATGGTGATTTTTGAGCAAGTTTGGTAAGGATGATTAAGAGCTTAGACAGTATATTGAAATGAAAAGGTGAAAACTGAAGTCAAAGCTAAATGATATTTGAAATCGCAATATAGAGAACCAATATGATTTATCAGAATGCATAAATAGAGACGGTCAGATTCCAAGAATACACCAAATGGAAGACTTAAACAAAATTTTGATGATCCAACTGGTACGTCAAAAAATGAGATAAGCAGCAAAATTTGAGTGAGATAATACCTTTAATTTATTAAGCCATGTTTGTACCAGACTAACGAAATCCTCACAAACACTAGAACCATCATGATGTTGAAGTGATTTATCTATGATCTCATCTGGGCTCTACATTATAAAGATTAAGTTAGATAACAGATGACTTCAAGCAAGTAGAACGTTGAATTGCACAATCCAGAGCTAAACAAGTAATAGGCATCTAGAGATCAACATTTGAATAGTCAGTTTAGTTGTCTTTATATCATAAAGAAGCAAGACAAAATGCACATGAGAAAACAATAGATCATAACATAGCTTGAAAGTTGTATTAACAAAGAAAACATATGATCTTATAAGTTCACAAATTACAACTCACTCATCTACTAAGGGTTCTGGCTAAAGTCTGCAAAAAAAAAATGATGATATTTTTGTTTTTTTTGGACACATCAAGATGTAAAATCATCTAATTTATACATTACCAATAATTAGCTCTATGCTTGCTATTCCAATGCACATAATTGAATAGGAGCTCGTAATCAAGCTATGTGCAATTATGCATTGACTAAAATATTCAACTGATGCCACTCGATGACATTGACGAAGAAATTACAGTTGTCGCTTAATCAATTGAGTATATTCAAGCATTTATGTACTCTATCAATACATATGGAGGCATAAGAGAAAAGCTTGTATTCCACTTAAAACAGTGAATGGCTCTATAAGAGAGTTTAAGTAATTTGTTTAACAACCTAAATTGTCATTTCAGTATCAGATTCACAATATTGTCATCAGATATGTGTTATAGATGTAATGATTATGGCTGCATCGAAATTGGCCAGAAAGCAAATGGATGTGGCAACTATATCTTTAAAATGACTGTAATAATGAAAATGGTATTGATAATAATAATTATAGACAAACTAAAATTTGTGGAGAGGACTAAAATGGGAATCTGAACGGAGCATTTTACTAGTCTAAGACATGTTCCTTATTATGCTCTGACTAAGAAGTACTCCCTCAGTCCATCTTTACTTGTCCACTTTTCTATTTTGGGATGTCCAACAATACTTGTCCAGTTTATAAAACCAATAGATAATTTATCTATTTTTACCCATTTTACCCTTGGTATTAAATACAATACATCACTCATTGCATTTTTCAAAGCAAATAATTTATTATATTCAAAGGGTGATATAGTAAAATCACCCCTCTATTTACTGTTTCTTCAGATATGTGCCAATTCAAAAGTGGACAACTTATGGACGGAGGGAGTAGGTCTTTAAGAAATTACCATCCTGAATACAGAGGGCCAGACAAATTGTCAGAGCACTTTGAGATTACAAATCTCACTTATTTCAAGGTTAGGCAAATTTGTCTGAAGGTTGCACCTACCAGAAATGAGCTAACAAAGGCATGGGAATGTGTTCCACGGAGTGGGATTCCAAACAGTTTTCCAGCTGCCACGTTGCTGTCAAATCACACAAAACACAACATCCACCAGGTTTGGTTATGATTAGAAGAAACATAACACCAAAAGGAAATAAAGAAGCATCTCAGCATTCTATATAACTTATAAAATGACAAACATATCCAGAAAAAAAGAGAAAATATTAGGTTGCAGTAATGCAGCATTCAAACATAAAAATGCACCACCGTTATTTATCAAGTGAACTCATCCATCTCATGGATCAAATTTCCTTGAACGATTGATTTTCTAGTCAACAGTTATTTGATGTGTGCAGCTACATGCAGATATGCATTTTAATGATCTTTGTTGATGTTAAAACAATCATATCAAAGATCCTACTCTTTTTCCACCATTGTGATTTTGCTCCTTGAATAAGAATCAAAGCTGTGACTCACAGTTGTCATGGTCCTTTTTAATGTCCTGCTTCATTTGGAAAAGCTTATAGTATGTCCTTTTACATATTGAAAGAAAGTTGTATCTAAAGGAACTTGCTTTTCAAAAAAGAAGAGTCTTTGATGGACTGCACACTCAAGCAGGGGTGACTCAAGGGTAAGGCTAGTGAAGCGCTTGCTTTAGGCTCCCAAAATTTTGAGGCCCCAAAAAATTTAACATGAATTTTATGATTTTAATTTTATTTAAAATAATATTAAAGATTGTAAAATAAAAGATACAAAACTTAAATTAAAAAATAAAAAAGAGCTATCTATTTTTATTAAAAATATTTTAGAACTTTTTATCAAATCTTCACATTAATAAAAAAAGTTTTCACAATAATATTAAAGTTAATGCATTGCAAACAAATGACTAACATCTTATTAATTAGTCCTTACTTTTATAAATAATAATATTATCATGTAAAGTTAAATGCTTAATGTCTTCTAAGTATACTATACTAAAAAAAAGCAGTGCGCAAGAATAAAAAAAATAACTCTAAATTATTGATAATATTTTAATTACGTGCATATATTTAATTTTATTGAGATGGTCTTGCACTCAAGAGTTCAAAATTTAAATTAAATCAAACATGATAGTAGAATTTGTTGTTACTAGATCTTGAGTCTCTAAATCATAAGAAAACTTATAAATCCACGTCAATCTCAATTAATAAGATAAGTAGATGTTGCATTTCATGAAAGCAGATGAAATAAATATAAACCTTGTCGCGTCAAATCCACCCATGTAGCAATACTTCGATGCTGATATACCACCATCAGGACCCTAATCACGAAGGTAAGTATGTTCACAATTTGTAATTCATAATTGAAAGATACAAAAAAGGAAAGTTAAAAAAACCTGTGCTCGACGAAGCCCAAATTCAAGCAACATTTTGGACCTTCCAGCCACGAAACGGTGTCTTGCAGCATTAGTAGTAACTAGTGATGCGTAGTTTGTGAGATTTACGAATGGAGTTTCCAGGAGTTGAACCACCTTTGAGACACAAGCAATCATCAAGCACATTAAAGATGACATTAAACTGACATCACTGTTGAGAATGCTTCAAAAACAAGCACTAATAAAGGATGGTGTTAGTGGGACTCACAGCAATGGGTCCTTCAATCCTCATCAGCGGTACCTTGGGAAAGACTACTGATCCTTCAGAAACAGAATATATTTCAATATCTGAGCAGTCAAGTCCTCGAAGGTACTCGTAGAAGCCATCCTACATAATCCATTTAAATATGCCTATGGTCAAGCTCTCACAATTCTCAGTATTCTAAGAATTTCTTTAAGCATACAAAAATATATCCTTCAAGAAGCATTCTATTATCCCAAAATGCTTATTCTAATTTCACTTTATAGGTTTCAAAATTCACTTTTAATAAGTCGAAAGTTCTAATACATTTTAAAGCAATATTTTCACGAGTCTCGACATCGTCACGCAATGAAGAGAGCCAGGGGCACCACAAATTTTTTACCAAAAACTTAATTTTACACTTTCCAATTGAACGGTTGCCTTTAAATCTATTCGTCTTCAAAACAAAAGCCAAATTACGGGCCCACGTATTCCAAAACAAATATTGAACAACCCGTACTATTAGTCTATTCAAAGATTGTGCCAAATCAAAAGCGAATAAACTAAATGGAACCAATGAAGTAGTATAAAAGCATGAGCAGATGGAACATCGGATGTTGCAGCTTGATTATCTCAAACATACTGGAATGACATGTTCATGACATAGGGCAGGACTTCCCAAAGAAGAAGATGTACAATCGCATTTATTGGAACATTAATCAAAAAAACAAATCCCATATCAAAACATTGAAAAGTACAGCAATAGATAGGGAAATAACAGGAAATGATACTTAGTATTAAAAAACAATTCATTGTCAAAAATTAAACCACATTTGTTCAGGCTTGCTCATAATAGCTATGTTCAGTTCATTTCTATGACACAGAAAGATAAGGCCTTCACCTTTCAAGTTATCATCTGCAACAAAAATTCTACTTTGCATGATCAACAAAAAATAATATGAAGAATCCTTTTCCCATTTTCTCGAGTTATACATTTATATGTTGCATGTAGAACATCTAAAACTAAGGAAACAATTCAGAATGAGCCTTCGGCACTACCATTTCCTCTAATGTATGTGTTATTTATATAGCAGGTTTTGGTTAACGGAATATAAGCGCCTTAAGAAAGCATCTGTTCCCAAATTTTACGCACAAGAATACAATGGTAACCTTACAAAAATCCAAAAACAGCTTATAACAGAAAACGGCAAGAGGATAAACAGAGCAGAATCAATAAATCAGCATAGAGTTAACTTAATCACATATAATAGCTTGTTAATAACAACTTTACCTCACATGACGGGGGCAACGATGACCTGATAAAAGCAATCTCATCCTCAGTCAATTTGAAATTAGCAATAAACTTTATACACTCTTCTAAACCAGCAAATATTGTGTATTCGCCACCAAACGGATTCCTCCTAAAATACAAGTCGAACCTGAAAAATATAACACCAAACACTTGAACAATCACCTTAATTCACTAGCTCAACAAACAAAATGCTTCGGCAAACAGCTAAATGATCGAAACTAGAGCGAAATTGAATACTTACACGGCACGTTCATTGTGTTTACCAGCTTTCCAGTAAGCATAAGCCATAGTAAACTGATAAAGATCTGTTAAAATTGGCGTAACCATTGGATTAGTCGGTCCATCAATAATATTGGCACTTTCAGGGCTGCCATTAGGTATATTTTCAGCCATAATTCTCCTCTGCAAAAAAAAATAAAAAATTCTTAGGGTTAAGGCACTTGTAATTCTGTTTGTTGATACCGTTACAAATAAAGTTGGGAAAGGGGGGAATATATATATATAGATAGATGAGGAGCGCCAAGGATTAGATCAGAGTTATTAGAGATATTATTACTACTTTGTTTCTGTATTTGCTTTTGCCTGCCTGGCTTTTTTTTTTTTTTTTTTTAATTAACTTTAGAGAATACTGAAAAGGCGCACGCATTCCACTTAACGCCTGGCGGCTTGGAGTGGTCTTTGGGTTGGGGTTACTTGGACTAGCAAGTCTTTTTTTTGTTGTTTCTTTTGTCAAAGAGTTGGACTAGCAAGTCCACACATCTAGTCTAGTTGGCCCTATACGTTTTGGGGTGAGGGAATTTTTTGTATAAATAGCATAAATATCAATCTTTTTGAAAGTAATTATATTTTTTTTACTTCTTTAATTACTTTACTCTTTTTTTCTGTTAATATACATAACATAACCGATATATATATATAACATTCTGTATATATGTTAGAATTTTTGTAATATATTTAAGGAGTTGAATTTTTTTGTAATATTGAAAACATAAGTTGTGTATTTGTGTAATTTTTAGAAAACTTTTTAATAGGAGTTTTGTGTGATTATTAATTATGAAAATTTATCTATAAAACATTTTTTAAAGTTAATTTTAAAAAAAAAATGTATGTTCAAACACAATTTTAAATTACAAAAATTGTTATTTTGAAAATTTAAATTTTCAAATTCAACCTTTAAAGTGTATGATCAAATAGAAAAAGAAGTCGAAAATTCAATTCGTATTATTACCAGTTTGATGTCGGGATGAGCAGAAGTGGTTAATAATTTGCAAGGGAAAGTAAAGAGGGGAAAAAGAGGAAAGAAATTGATATTTTTAATCCTTTAAAATCCTAAGAGATTTGACAAATATATGATATAATTAATGAAAAAAAGATCTATATAAGCTATATCTATTAGGTAAAATTATAATGATTTTTATAAGATAAGTTTAATGGAGAGATAAGATTGATAAAAATTCATATAACTTCAACTTATTTGGGATTAGAACGTAATTATTATTATTCTTGTTATAGAGGTTACAATTTAGTGAACACACATTGAATTATTATTGTTTCTTTTCTTGACCCCTAATATAGTAGAGAGTTTTTTTTTTCGACGAAAAGGAAACTTTTTTTTTTTTGGCATAACGTAGATCAAGAAATGTCCATTTTTTTTCATTCATCACAAAAAAGGAATGTGGAACCGATGGTTATTATTTTTCCAATTACAAAGTTGCAGACTGCGGTAGATCAACACCACTACTTTCGTTTTTTTTTTCTTCGAAAAAGAACAAAAATAACAACTAAAACTAAAATAATTCCACAAAACTAGCACCTAAATTTAAAAATTCAGAAAATAGCACTCGATCATGGTGACTGTTTACCCCAAAATCTCCACTATCACGACTATATACTTAGACGGCTACACTTACTTTACTAGTGCATGGATCTATCAACCAGCACTCAAAAAGAATTGTAATAAGTTTGGTAGGACTCCTTTTTTTTTTTTTTTAAAGATTCTACTATTTTTTATTCTTTTTAAACAATTGAGTAATTTTTTTTTTTAAGATTATTTTGCATTCACCAACATTATTAAAATAACATATTATTTGTTTTGTTTAGTTTTACTTATTTATACAATAAAATACAATATCATATACTTTTAATATAATACAATTGTTAAAGATATATATTTATATATAATAATGATACAATTTCTATATATATACATATTCTATATAATAATTATAGCATTTTTATACATATTCTATACAATTTTTAACTACAATTATTATTTAGATACATATTTTATACGACTCTATATAGTTTTTACATGCATTCTAAAAATGTATCAATTGAGTATATGAGCACTGCAAGTGTACTAATGTAGTATAAAAGTGTATCAATGTGATATAAAAGTGTAGCAATTGAGTATAGAGACTGCATATGCCAAATTAGGCCAAATGACTAAAAAGGATAATTAATTTAGCCGACTGGCAACCTTTTCACATGTTTTTTTTTTTTTTTTTAAATGGTCATGCCACGTCCTTTTCCCTTTTTTCTTTTTTCTTTTGTCTGTTCCTTGACTAGTGTCACATTGTGCCAACGAGGATTTTCTATCCATCCAAAAGTAATACGAAATGAAATTAGACAAATTTAATATATATTCTTAATCGATGAGAGCGAAGTAAGATGATTAATGTATTTCCTGCTTTTATTTTTCCTTCTCAGTTTGTGTTGGTTCATGTATACCTTTTCTAAAAAAAGTTTGCTTATAAAAAAATTGGTGCAGTTATATTAAGAAAATTTAAAATTAGATTGTTTCAATAAACGAGGACCCATCTCTTGGAAAATAGTACATAGCGGAAGCATTCAGAATCCCAAATTCACCTCTTGAAGCGTGAGCAGATATCTTGAAGCAAGTCTGCGGTCTTTCAGTGATCCCAAATTCAGAATCGAACTCTCTCAATGTTTGAATTGGACAAGTACTGAATAGAAAACTGAATTCTTGGACTAAAAAACTATTTATAGATATACTCTTTCCGTCTAGGAGGAAAGAAAAACATACCTCTGTTTTTTTTACTTGAACAAGGAAAAGACACTTCTCGTTCTCCCATAGAAAACGGGATTTCGAGTTCTAGCTTAATATGAGCACTATAACAACCACTATAATAATTTCAATATACTAATTTATTTTCTTTAGAATAATGCTTAATTTATTTCATATGTCGAATTCATAAATTCACCGGTCGAGTTTACACATCAAAACTTGTAAGCTTTTTATAAAAGCCATATCTTCAATCTCTATACCAAGACATGGATTTCATCAACTAACTTATTATTCTTATTATTATTATTATCCAATTTATCAAGAATATTGACCCATCTCAGAATCTCACTTTTTTATAAATTAAAACGATAAATAATATATTACAAATCATAATAGTTAGGCATAATGCTCTTCTAGACCTATGTACTATGTCGGTTTTGTAAGTTGGACACTTCTACTTACATGTTTGTCATATGAACCCTTGAAACAATTAAAAAAGAATATTTTGCACTCTTTGACCGTTGACCTTGCCTATGTGATATTGAAATGATGACTAGAACAAAGAGAGTGTAGTCACTCGCCTGGGGGTGCGAGTGAGGGTCAATTTTTGGCAATTTTCTATTAAAATAATAAAAATAATATTAAAATAAAAAAATAATTAAAAAAGGGTCATTTTTTCCCTCCATCTTTTTAAATTTAAAAATATTTTTAAAATTTTAAAAATAAATATTTTTAAAAATTTAAAAAAATAAAAATAAAAATTTCCCTCCCCCAGCTCGTCCCCACCCCCACACCCCACCCAGCCCCAGCCCCCCAGCCCCCCACCCCAGTCCAACACCCGTCCAGCCCGTCCCCACCCCAGCCCAACACCCGTCCAGCCCTTTCCCACCCCCACCCCAGCCCGTCCCCGCCCCCCACCCCATACAACCCCATCCCACCCCCAGCCCCTCCACCCCAGCCCAGCCCTGTCCCCACACCCCACCAGCCCCTTCCCATTCCACCCTCAGCCCCGTCCCCACACCTCACCGCAACACTCTTACACCCCCCCACACACCTTCACTTTTTATTTTTTATTTTAATTTTTTCTCAATTCAATTCTTTTTATTTTTTCTTTGAATTAAAATTTAAATTTGAAAACTTTTTTATTTTTGGGGGATTAAAATTTAAATTTGAATTGAAAGTGAGTGATAGTGAATATTGAAAAAAATTAGTGAATTTCGCTTGAAAAAAATTAAACTTTTGGTGAATTTGTTAAAGATATTCAAATTTAAAAATCGAAAATTTATTATGTTTGTATATATGAATTAATAGTTAAAAATTTAAATTAGTTGGAGAAGAATTTTAATTATTTGGAATGGATTTGATGTTTAATTTGTGAGCAAAAATAAAAATATGATTATTCAATTTTTTCTACAATTATAATTTTTTTTATTTAATTAAATTAATTTTAATATTTAATTTATTATTTAGCATTTTAAAAATGACTTGGAATTTAATGTAATACTTTTTTTTAAATGACGTGGCAGATATGGCAGACGTGGCAACTGACGTGGGGAGAGTGTGTTACACTCACCAAAAAAGGGTTTAAAATATTATTTTTTAGTGGGTTCAGGTGTCCAGATGACAAACATATAAATAGAAGTGTCCAACTTACAAAACCGACATAGTACAAGGATCCAGAAGAGCATTTTGCCTAATAGTTATATCAAGATTGAGAATATAAGTACATTTAATAGTTTAAAGAATATATTTTTATCATTCAGTCTAAAACAACTATCTCTACTCGATCTTATTCAATACATACAAAATGCACTAGCACGAGAAGTTATAACTATATCATTTTCGTATTCAAGACAAATTACATGTAATCTCGCGCTACAATCATTCTGATGGTTTGTCCAAATGTTCATCTACGATTGTGAACTATAACTTTAACTTATAAGAATCGATAATTTAATCTTTTATATATAAGTTAAACTCTATACACCAAATTATTTATTATGTAAATTGATGGCACATATATGACAGTAATTTATTTAATATAATAATTTATTAAATTAAATAAATAAATAATTATTCAACAAATAGTACTATATCAAAACAGATGATTTATATCCTAACACTCTCTCCTTCCCAGTTGACACGTTCAAAGTACATTCCCTGTTCTTTGCATAACAGGACTGCACAAAATAAAAACTTAGAAGGATTATTCTAAGTTGGAAGAGAATATTTGAACCAAGCAACTTGGTAAAACTTTTAGTCATATCTTATTGGTAGACTCCTTGACCCTAGTTATATTACTCCTTAGCCTCAAAATACTTATCGTGTTTTTCAATTAATATGCCCTTTTAAAAAATATTACTATTAAAAAGAATGTTTGATTATTTTACTCTTATTTACGTCTTAAGATATAATCTATCTTTATTGACTATTTATTCTATTTATGTACCATAATTAAGTTGTTTGTAATCTTCATTAGCAATTACTATTAAGGATAAATTGGAAAAAAGATAATTTTATTTTGAATTTTTGAAATAATAACTATTTTGAAACAAATATTTATGGAGTAGATATTATGGCAAAGTTCGTCTTATATGTTCCAGTGTTCATGATTTACACGCCTAATAAGAAGACAAAGGAGGAGGAACGGTGAATACAACAGCATATTCATTGAATGAAGAACTTTCAAACTACTGAACAAGGTAGCCTGAGAAATAGTTCTATCAAATAAAACATTTTTCATACGACAAGCATTCCACAATGTCCTCTTTTCTGCCTCCAATTTAAATGATGTTCTTCAAGATGTAATAGTGTGTTGAGTGTAAACGCAATGAACCAATATTGTTGATTGAAAGAAAATGTGACCTATTCTTTTTGAGTAAAGGCAGGCAACTGTTTAAATAAAATAATCATAGAAATCTTCCATTTTTTTATTTTTTTTTTCCAACAAGAAGTTATTGTTTCTGGTGACTAGCCTCTTTGAATTCATCCAAGACCAAGATAAAGAACATGAACAATGAAAGGAAGAATCTAGAGTATCGGTTACAAGTTTAAACGAAGCCAATTAATTTTTACAGTTTTTTTATATACAGATTAAGAAATTAAATATCTATGTAGATTTGATAGTGCATCCGGTTGTTATTGTAGTATTAATTTGATGAGATCTCTTTAGGAAGCCATAAACTTCAAATCCAGAATCCATTACTAAAGCAACCATTTACTATTCTTAGTTGACAAGATAGAGAATAGTCCAATCTTTACATTTACATTCCAACTTCTCTGCATAACGATCTTACAGGAAATGCAGAAAGTGATTCATTCAATACAATGGCTTTTAAGCCCATTACTTAGCCACATAAACATATCATAAGCAGTAAGACGCATGTCATTACTTCGACAAAATCCAGCAGAATGATGCAGGCCAGAATCTCAGAAGTTGCTGCATTCGCTTTTGATAATGTCAACAGTTGTACTTCTTCCGATATGACTGATAACAGAACTAGGAAATTTAGGAACATAATATAAATCATTGTTATGGAAGAGAACTATTAATGTAAGTTCACTTACCTATACAATTGTGGGGCAATAAGTTGGTTGTGATCCATACTGGTTTCATTCACACTACCAATCTGATATTGAAGCAAGCAGGCTTCTAGAGTGTTTCTCTTCTGGTTAGATGCATCGGTATCAAAGGGAACTGAAGATGAAACATATGCTCCTATTACACAATGAACAGGAAGCGGTAAAGACACGAGGATGCAATGCAAAAATTGTGAAATAGGCAAGGATGTTAAGCAGATAATCTACCAGCTGATGCAGTTTTCGACGTTCGCTCATTCATTCCATATGGAGGTAAGCAATCCCCCCTCCAAATTTCCTTTGCAAACATAATGTGAATGTCAAACGGTTATATAGATTGATTCCTTAATCTGCATTCAAGTAGACATATTCAACTTACCTTGCTGGTAGATCTTGAGAGCTGAAAGGGATCAAGGTGAACATTCATCGATGACTCTGGCTCAAAAGCATTGTCTGAATGGTCTACATATGACATAGTTGCCACTGGAGTTAGCTTAGTTTGTGTACAGTTTTCAGCTGGACCAAAAATGGCATTTAATGAGGTCTCTTGGTTTACGTGGAGAATCCCAGCCACTTTAGCATTTGTGAATCCATTCCCCTCGCACAAACCCATTTTTTGCTGGCAGAGTTGATTTTGTTCGAGCACTCGAGCTAGGCCCAGAGGATACATATTTAACCCATTTCTCATTGTCAACATCTGAAGATTGAAGCAAATTGTTATGCTACAAACATATAACTTAATCAAATTAACTAAATTAAACGAACAGATGACCAGATCTAGAACCAATCTAGGAAATATCCTGAATTCATAGATTAGCCAACAGAATTTTCGAAGACAAAGGTGATGGGTCCAAAGCAGTATGCAACCCAATAACTGCAGAATGTGGCTGAATCTAATAGTGTAGAGTTTCACTTTCTCTATGCTTTCCATTATCAGTTACCGTTATCATAGAACAGGAAATTGGTCATTAAAATCAAAATTACCAACAAACATTACAAGCCAATGCGTCACTTATGATGCCAATGTCATTCCATTCACACCAGTTGCTACAACTGATCATCCAATTAAGGATAAAGAAAGTCTTCTGCCTAGTGAACGATTACAAATAACATTTAGCATTAGTTTCTATCCAACATTGATGACGAAAGCCAACATTATTGAGATGATCGTGGAAGGAGAATATATAGGTATTTGATGACGTCCTGATTGAGCTGGAACGGTCCTTTTTTTAAACACACTGCCTAGGTGCAGGAAGTTGTATCCCAAACTAAAACAGTAAAATCAAGATGTTCAATACTCCAGAGCCAGTGGATGGATTCATACTAAAACACACTTGCCTAGGCCTTGTTCACAGTTCAAGAGCCAAAAGCCACTCCTTCTAAGTGAAAGAATAAAGTTTACTTGGTGCGACGGAGGTCATTTTCCACAAAAATGTTTCCAGGAAAGAAGTCAATCTGGTGTTATGAGTCATTTTTCTTTGCAACTACCTTAGTTTTGAATTTCACAACAGTTAGGCCTATCAACATTTTTGGACATTATTGTCTATCACTGATAGTCAGGAATATGCGAATTACTATTTGTTATATTTTAATATACTACAATTTTTCTCCGTAAATAAATTACATGCAGCAAATTTCAAACAAAAGCAGCAGACCTGTACTTGGAGCTGAAGCTGCTTGAGGTACTCAATGGCTTCATCAAGCATTGAAGCCTTGTCGGTCTGTCGAAAATCCATAGAAAATAATTAACTGACCATCAATCTTTAACTGCTTTCATTCAAAATTATGAAACATGCAACTCCTCACCTTGTTTGAATTTGGAATAAGTTTTTGCAATGCTTTCATCTTCTCATTAATCCTGCTTCTTCTCCTCTGCAAACCACATACCAATAACATTAGTGTTAAGCAGAGGTAGGGCCAGATTCAAAATTTAAGTTTTGCGCGTTTTCAAGACCCTTAGGCACAGAATTCAATGAATGTCTGAAATCATGAGTTCAGAAAAAACTTACTCCCTTCATTTTAGTGTGTTTGTCTTAGATTTATCTTTTAGTCCGTTTCAAAGAATAAAACATTATTTTTGATAACTTTTAATTTTAACTTTCCACCGAGAATATATTTTAGACCACAGTATTAAAATAGGGACCGCTCAAATATTTCGGTGGCCTAAGACGAAAATTGAACGAAGACCTTAAATTTTTAAGAAAAAATAAATATATATTTTCTTATAAAATTTATATTTTAGATATTTTGAGATGAAAAGTTGTTAATATTTTTTATAGTTGATTTCTTCTAATAATTTTTTTTAACTAATGCATTTAATTTTTCTTGATACATAGTACTTTAAAGTTAAAATACATCAAACTTCTAATAATTCTTTATTTTTATATAATGAGTTTATTTTTTCTATGAATAGTAATTAGTAATTATTTTTATAAAAAATCTATAATCTATTATTGTGAAAAAATAAGGCCCTCCAATTTGGGGGCCTAAAGCAATTGCCTATTTTTTCACTATGTAGAACCGGTCCTGTATTAAAAGATATTTTGATACATTCGTAGTATCTTTAATTTGAAAATACTAAATTCAAAACTCTTACTTATTTTCTTAAATTGCGTAAGTGGTTATAAAACCACATTAATTAACAAACTAAAAGAAGCAACCTTTTCAGACATATTGTGCACTTCAGCTGCTCTGCTTCTCTTGGAAGTGCTACGAGATGGTGGCGGTTGGGCTAAAACTTCCCCCTCCAAGTCCTCTGTGCCATCCTGCATATAAATTACTATTATCACACAAGAGTAGTTATATATAGCAGGGCAATATTAAAATAAACATCAAGTTCGAAACTTAAAATTTACATAATAAAGCTCCCGCCGTGCACAAAATGCCTATTGTACGCAGCCTTACCCAGCATTTCTGCCAGAGGCTTTCAAGTAGAAAGTGTAGAAATACCTCACTTTCACATTCATACTCATCTGGATCGTTATCCATGGTCCCAGCAGATGAAGAAGAAACATTAGTTGCACTGGCAGGCATACTATAACCCCTATAAGACGACGAGAAAATTCCAGCAGTCGATGAATTCAGCATGGAAGACAAATCCCCATTTGATACTCCCAGGCCATGTTGATCATTTTTAGGCATGAGTTGAGGCAACGACGAGGAATATTGCATTTCATTACCCTTGATGGCCATAAAATTGGATGAAGAGGAAGATGATGGAAGGAGAATATGACGAAGAAAAACAGAAATATCATCCGGTTCAGGGTCAGGATCAGTCCAAGAAAAGACATCGTCGTTGGCCATTATAGTATATAGATGCAGATATTTTTCTCACAACATTACAAGAGCCGGAAGTATGAAGTTAAGGATTGAACAGAAGAGGTTATAAATAGAGCCAACTCAGTGCAACTTTAATTGGGCAGAAGACTTGTCATAAGTAAATTTCTTTAATCTGCAAAAGCCATTTGCACACTCTTATTTGCGTCTAGGAGGAAGTGACATTTTGGGGTACATGTCTGAATGAGCGGACGGGCGTGTATTTATTAGCCAACCATGCTAAGGTAACTTAACAGTAGAGACAGACATAGGACAGAGTAGGCAGATTCGTATTAAACCAATTGAATTAACGTCTTAATTGGAGTATATACTTGTCATATACACCTACTTTAAAAATAGTGGTAGTAAGTATAAGTAGTAATAATAACTATAGAAATTGAAACAGGGTAGGGGTAAACTAGCAAGTTGTTTAGACTTTGACTGGTCTTCTTTTGATTCTGAGAACTGAAGCACTGGGGAGCCGGTAAGCTGCAAAAACCAAAACAAGGAACTCGACAGAGTTGATAGGAAAATTGGTTTGGGGTGGGGGTGGGAGTGGGGGTAGGGGGTGGAAAGGGGGGTGTTTAAATTTCATAAATGGCCATTTAACTAAGAGGTCAAAGTTATTTAACACTATTTTTAACACAAAAATCATAAATTTGGCTCTTATACTTGCACAAAAATCATATATGCCTGAAAATCAGATCTCTAAGGGGCAATTTTTTTACGATTTCTTTCATCTAGTAATACAAATTTAATTTAATAAGACTGATCCAACCATCTACGTTGTGATTTTTATGCTCAGTTACTTGAAAAAAAAAATAGTTACGTAACTATACGTATGAAATTTACCCCGAAAAAATTAGTTTCGTTGTCTTTAAGAGTGTCAGGTGAAGTCAACTTTGTGGCACACGTGAGGCACAATTATAGACATGCTCTTCAACTAGCTCACTTCCAGAGACAGTATATATGCTCCACTATTATCGAACTCTGCTCCATTTCAGTAGGGTAAAAATGTGTATATATCAACACAATATATACATGTCATTTATTTAAATTTAAAATTTATATTATTTAATAATAATTAATTAATACATTTTTTTTTAATTATTTGATTATGATAAATTATATTAATTTTAATGTATATAACAAGTGCGAATTTTTTTTTATTATTTTGATACCGCTACTTGTGCTCTCCTTTTGACTTCTCTCTACTTTCTCAACTATTCCCTTCGTTTTGGAATAAGTGAATTGTTGGAGTATTTATTGGTGTGTCAAAATAAATGAATCATTGAATTTTTTTTTCAAATTTACCCTTATGATTTGACAACCAATTAACTTTTGAAAAAGTATTACAAGGTTAGTTAGTTTTTTTTGGGGTAAAAATAGAAAGTTGTGTTAAATTTATGTCTTTAATATTTCTTTTTTAATCTGTGCGTTAAAATCCAACAATTCATTTATTATAAAATTGAGGCAGTATATTACTGACCAAAAAAAAATCTATTTTACTCCACGCTTGCTGCTTACCACTCCCGGTTCCAAAATAAATACTCACTACTTCCAATTTATGCCTAATTTTTGCTTTTTGAGATTCTGTAAATTTTACTTAACATATTTTTTAATCATATGGCATAAGAAGTATTGCCGTTGAAGCTATTCTTATATAATTTTGAGATAATATCCACGAAAATATCTGAAGTTTAACTAAATTTTTAATGGAGCATATTGAACTTTGCAGGGGTCCTATTACCCCCTATACTTTTTAAATTGGAATTAATTTTCCCCCGAACTTTTTTAAAGTGGAATTAATCCCCCCTCAAAACGTATACCCAATTTTTCGGTGGGAAGTGCAGTGCACGCACCGTTTCTTCTCCATTTTATCACTTTTTAATATTTTTTCATAATTACAACCATATTAAATATTTCAAATGATTCCATTGAGTTTATGAAGAAAGTTTTTTCAAATAATTGAATGGAATCTTCCATTAATTTTCCATTGAAACTTGGAAGATTCAATTAGCGAGTTCCATTAATGGAAGATTCAATGAAACTCGCTAATTGAATGGAACTCGCTAATTAATGGAACTCAAAAGATTCGAAAAATTTAATTTCATGATTCAATTTTCATTAATGAAACTCGAAAGATTTGAAAAATTCATTAATGGAACTCGGAAGATTCGAAAAATTTAATTTCATGTATGAAGCTATTCAATCTTCCGTTAATGGAACTCGGAAGATTCAAAAAATTCATTAATGGAACTCGGAAGATTCGGAAAATTTAATTCCATGTATGAAGCTATTCAATCTTCCGTTAATGGAACTCGAAAGATTCAATTTTCATTAATGGAACTCAGAATTAAATTAGCGAGTTTCCGAGTTTGAATCTTTCGAATCATCCATTGAGTTTCAATTAGCGAGTTTCATTAAATTATAATCATTGAGTTCCATTAAATTTCAATTCAACAATGAAGCAACCATTGTTGAAGAAAAAAAAGAAAGAAAGAAAGAAAGAAAGAAAGAAAGAAAGAAAGAAAGAAAGAAAGAAAGAAAGAAAGAAAGAAAGAAAGAAATAAGAATGAAAAAATAAATAAAAATATAATGAAATAAATAAATAAAAATATAAAATTTTAAATAATTATAAAATTAAGGGGTTGTTTGGCAAAAAAAAAAGAGTTTAAAACGTTTTTAACATTGTTCACACGCTCAGTGCGCGTGAATCACATGCAGTGTGCCAAGTGACAGATATATGTCATTAAAATACGAAAAGAAAAATCTTGGGGGGTAATAGGACCCCTGCAAAGTTCAGTATGCTCAACTGATAATCCGATCAAACTTCAAGTATTTTCGTGGGTATTATCCCTATAATTTTTGAATATTTCTGTTTAAAATATTTAAGTTGATTTAATCCAACTTACTTTAGAAGATTATTCAAATTCATTCTCAATAAGTGAAAAGTGTTACATTGGGATGGGGAGTATGTTTAAGGTTTTAGCATATATTAAAAAAAATATTTAAAAGCATTAGTTATAGGTATTATTTTGGTAAATTAGTCTTTATCTTTCCTTAATTTACCATTTATTTTTTAAAAATTTTAAATCATTTATTAAAGCTACTATTATACATTTAAAAAATAATTCATTCCTTTTTTATTTCATAAACAAGAATTATTATGGTCCATATCGATATGGCAACAAGGAGAGATTATTAGTATGCACCATGGATACAAAAAATGTATGTATTTCATGTGTTTTTATTTGTTTGTCTTGACCGGAAGTACGAGGGTCAAATTAATTAATGTTTGATGTGAGTATCAGATATAGAATCTTGAATTTTTTTTATTTTATTTTAAAATAAAATTACATACTTAGAAACTATAAGTATGAGTATATATAGGGTTGAACCCTTTTCCAAATTTCGGGGATAGCGAAAGTTTTAATAGACTGTTTTTTTTAAGTATAAATTACTATAATTAACAATTCAAAAAGATTATAAAGTAATCGAAAAAATTATTTGACTGTTCAAAAAGTAATTACGACAATCTTTTGAAATGGAATAAGTAATAGTTGAAGAAAAACAACTAGTATTTAAAGTTAGTAATAGATAAGTGTGTGTGAAAATTAAATCATATTTGAATATGAATTTAACTTAAAATAAAGTCAAAATTTGTGAGCGAAAAAAGATTTTCACTTGAAAATACGGTCAATATATAACCAAACATCATTCAAAAAAGAGGAAAAAAAAAAAAGAGGCATGTCGAAAGGAAGAAGCAAGAGAAAAACAACACTATCAACATAGATTGTGGTGCATCGGGGACGGCTTCTTTCTTAATTAAACATTTCAGATTTGAGTGTGGAGTAAATTTTATTGAGAGTATCACCTCGAAAATAAACTTTACAATACATGATTCGAATTAATTAAAGCTCCGAGATGAAACACACGTGAGTGAAATAGAAAAAGAAGAGCAGTAAAGAGAAAGGCAACAGTAATAAGCATAGTTTTCAGCACACCCAACCAACTTCAATTTCCTTCTTTTCAATTGATTGATGACAGGCATATAGTCGCAGGCTATGTATGTAGGGGAGTTAAATTGATGAAGAAAACACGTTGGTCTTGCTTGCTTTTTTCTTACTTTCCAATTCAATGAATTGAGAAAAATGGCAGAGCACTAAATCATTCGATTCCTCAATTACATTGACTAGTCGCTTTCCAATTTAGAGACGAGTTCGCTAATCAAATATCTAGACGGGTAGTATTCGAGAAAAGAACTCGTTCCAAGAGTTAATTCCTCGTATTGTCATTCAACTATTGACATTATCTTACAAAAGTTATTTTTATATTTTTTATGACAAAAATATCGTTGAACTATTACTTTGTCTCTCATATTGTCATTCTAACATATTAAAATACCAAACTCACTTAATTTTCTTAAATGATATTTTAAATTCAATTTCATTGACACATTCATTAAAATATACAACTCAATACATAACAAAAAATGATTTTAGTATAAAGACAATAAAATCTATCCAATTTTATTATAAAAACAATAAAATTCACCAAAATAAAATAGATTTCAAATAAAGACAAATTATACATGGTGAAAATAAATTTAAAAATTAAAAAGAATATATGAGATTTTATAGGACCTTTTTTTTTTTTTTTTTTAAGGAGTTACTCTTTCCGTTTCATATTATTTATCCACTTTTCTCTATGTGTCCCATAAAATATTATAAATAAGAAGGATAGCTTACTAATTTACCTTGTAATTTTTTTAATACATTCTATTAGTGTCTTCATAAATACTAATATTAACAATATAAGAATTTTTTTGGGAACTTTATTATATTTATAATTTCAAATGAATTAATATAAGGATAATAATAATTTAATTTTAGTCCTATAAATTGATAAGTAACTTAGAATATATGGAACAAAAAGATTAGTTAATACTCTCCTTGTTCTTAAATAAGTGAGTAAAAGCAAAATATAAATTAAGATAATTTAATATATATGTTTTAAAATTTTTATATCTGTTTTAAAAATTTATTAAATATATACATATTAATAAAAATTTCAGAATTCATAAACTTTAAATTCTGATTTGATAAGTGAAACATGTAAAGAGAAAAATCTATAAATAATATGAAATGGAGAGAGTATACTTTTCTTTTAAATGGCCCTATAAGATTTCAAGTATTTTTTTTTTCAAATTTCAACATCTCAATATGTCTAATTTTTGTTTATTTAAAACGTATATTTCATTTTGGTGGATTTTATTGCTTTTTATATTAGATCCATTTTTTGTTATGTACTTGGGGTGGTATAATCTACTGAATTGTCATTAAATTTAATCTTAATTAAGTGAGTTAAGTTGCTTAAAATGTTAGAATGACAATTTGAGAGATAAAATGTAGTTCAATGACATTTTTGTCATAAAAAAAAACAAAAGTGACTTTTGTGGGATATTGTCAATAGTTCAATGACAATATAAGGAATTAACTCGTCGTTCCAAGAGTAAACATGAGTAATTTTCAACTCTAAGGGCTTATTTGTTTGCACTTAATGGAGGTCTGAATCTGAATGGTTCAGGCTTCAGACCATTAAGTGTATTTGTTTTTATTAAGATTTTAGCTCTTAATAGGTCTGAATAACTCTTAATCATTCAGATCTAGAATCAAGTCTTAATATGTCTGAAGAGGTATTCTGGTGTTGGATAATATTCACCGTCACTTTATTCATAATCATCAGTCACCACCTCTGCCACCGCTATCATTGTCAACCACCACCAACCACCTCCACCATCGACAACAAATATCGCTACCAACCACTATTGTCAACCACTACCACACCTACTACATCTATTATTCTAATTATATTTAACGTCACCATCGCCATTAACAGCACCACCATCATCAACTACTACCGGTCAATCCCTACTATCGACCAACTCATCTATCACAACTAGCACCACCGCTAACTATCACTAATACATCACAACCTCCACACATTCTTTGTCGGCCACCACCATTGTCACTAGTAACGCCAGCTCTACCATCACTTCAATCACTATAATCGCTACAATTTATCTCTACTAACAACCATCTCCACCATCACACCTAACAATATCTCCAATTAGTACCAACACATCGTCAACCATCATTCATTCATTTTTCAGCCATCATAATCAACACCTCCAACTACTAACATCAAGCAACGTCACATCACAACCACCACCACCACTATCAATCGACACCATCATAACAGTCACTACAATACCAACCATCACAAATATCACCACTAACATTACTAATCACTAACATCAATCATTGTCATCGCAACCACCATTATAAACCATCTCCACTATCACTAAAAAAACATAAATATTTTTTTTCAATCAAAAAAATAATTTTATTGTATTAAATTACATACTTTTCTGAAATATAATTAATTTTTAATTTAAATTATATTTTTTATTTTATTATATATACAAATAATTTTTTTTGTACATTCAAATGTTGAAAAACAAACAGCCTTAATCATTCAGTTTTCACATCTAGAGACAACATCTTAATCATTCAGACATGCATTCAGATTCAGACGTCTGAATCTTAAAAAAAATAAATGCACCCTAAGTCTGTATTTAATGAAAATTTAGATTTCTTAAAGTTGGAGTTGAAGTTTAAATTTTATTTGGCTATTTGCCTATGAGAATAAATTAAAGTTTTTTTTTTTTTGACTTTTTATAAGAGAAGTTAAAGTGAAAATGTTATAAATATATTTACATTATAGTGAATGTCTGTCAAGATCTATCAAGATCTAGTTGATAGCTATCAGGATTTGACGTATCTGTCTTTTAGTCAGAAACTAGAGTATTTTTCCTTTAAATTTTGTTCATTGTATTCTCAATTTTACAATCTCTCATCCCTCAGTAAAGAAGTATCTTCTATCTCTATTTATTCTTGTTGTTCTTACTTTATATTTCATAACACACGTTATCAACATGAGATTCTGCCAAATAAGGTGAAATTATAAATCTAAAGGTAAGGTTAGTAATTCCTCATATTATTTGTATTTTGCTACTAATGATATAATTATTGTTGGATTTGAGGAAAAATAATTGGTTTGAAACCATTTATGTTTTAAATTTATTTCTCAAGAATAATATTATCAAAAGGGATAATAATATGTTGGGTCTAAGTCCATCGATTTATGCCTAAGACGCCTTTATATGAGTAAGACGTTGAGTTTGAATCTCAATGCACCATATTGATGATATTATGATGGCTAGGACAAACTAATGTGTTTTTAATGAAAAATCATGAAATATGTCCCATTGAATATGCTTCATTCCATGAATTGAATGTGGTAGCAATATGTGATAAGTCTGAAATATGACAACTTACTTCATTCTTGAAGTGTATGTGATATCACTGCATAATATGTCTGAATGAAGACAAGTGATTGAATGCACGAATATACGCGTTGAGGAACAATATGGTAATGATCATCAAAAGTGATATTCAAATTACATTGAACAAACTAGAACGCCTTCAATTGCTTTCTGCATTCGCTAGATATTTTCACACGCATATTATGATCATAAGATATGTTAGAGAAAAAATCTCTAGATAATATGAATGCCTCGATTTGCTCCTGAAGTAGCAATATCATAAAAAAGGTTATAAGCTATCAATTTGATAGGCTTAAGACACAATTATATTTCATTCATGGAAATGAGAATTTTAATTGTTATAAGCATAGATCCATTCCCTGGGTGAATGTGATGATATTTAGTAAAGTTTATCAATACAAACGTGTACTTGATTGTGATGACATCACAACTCACCTCTGAAAGATGCAGAATAACTGAGAAGAGTTATTTTGAAATCTACTTTTAAAGTAGTAAATCTGAAATTTATTCATGTAATAGTAAATCTGAAATTTACTAAAGTGAAAAATATATGTCATGATAAACTTGGAGTTTACTAGTATAACAGTTTATAAATTGACATGAATGATTTCTACATCCTAAAGATGTGCATATTAATTATTAAATACACATTGAAGAATTCAAAAATTCTTCATGAGCTTTTTATGTTGCTTGGTCTCATGATAATTTGGTTGGACCAACTAATGTTGAGATTTGATCCCTTAAAATCTGAAAAGTATAAAAGGTGAATAAAGGCTCGTTCACCTATCATGTGATATGTTGAAATAATGCATCAATAAGATGATCACATGTAGATTTATTGTCAAACCGTAGTTTGACATTCATAAAGTTGCTTGCTCAATAAAATTGAGTTAAGAACATAACTTTCAGATTGTATAATCAAGGCAATTCATCTTGATGATGATGGTTTGGCATTAAATGCCTTCTATAAATAGCTAAATCATTGCTAATGAAAATAAATTTTCATGTGTTGGTCTGAAATATGACATGTTGCATACAATAACACTTGTATGCATTAGACCAATAAATTATGATTATTTCTTCCCTCTCAATTGGTTCCAGGTCATGAACCAAATATTCCATCTAAAACTTTTTGATGTGCAGTATACGATTAATGAATATATCTTGATGCACAAAGATGGATTCCTCAAAGAAGTAGAGGTGTATGTTAGTTTTTCTAACATAAGGGGGGAGATTATAAACAACTATGAAATATGTTAGGAATTATCAGCAGATCCTCATTCAAAAGATAATTCAAGTCAAATACCGAAAGTATTTCATATTTAAGCTGCAAATGCTCCTATTTTGTGTTCATGAAGGACAAAGTCTATGCATGCGTGAAGCGTGGTAGACCAATTGGTTCAAAATAAATTAATCCTTGAAAAGGATAAAGAGCAAACAATCATAATAAGAAGACAATGTGCTCTTGAAGAGCCTACGACATAACACTTCATGAAACCTTATGAGAGGTTCGGGTACCTGAAAATAATGACGTGATGAGATCTCAAAATATTATGTTGCATTATGAATCGATACAAAATGATATACATTAACGATATCTTTGATACAATATTAGTGCAATATTGTGAAAGATTACGAGGATCTGAATTCTACGTTTATTTAAGCGTGCTGACGTAGAAACATTTATCAAGTGACATGAAAGTATGTATCTTGGTAAGCATAAAACTTATTTGATTTGCAATCCAAACACTTGAAGATGTTACTAATGAAATGTTGAATATTGTCACTTGACAAAATTTACATGAAAACTTTTAAGGATTCAAAATGTTTGAAACATATAAAAGTTTCTGGAAAACTTATTTATAATCCTTATATTGTATAAGCTTATAGCTTGAAAATTATTGAAACTCTTGGAGAGTTTTAAAAAGCAATAGATTATTTGCTGAAATAAGAAATATACCGAATTGGATTGGTTATGAAGTACCATATCTTAGTGCAAGTGGTGCACTAATGTATCTTGCAAATACTACAACGCGTGATATAGCCTTTTCAGTCAATTTGTTAAGCAAGCTATATTTCTGCTCCTATGAGGAGACATCAAAATGGAATAAAATACATGAGTTTATTTTATTCTAAAGATTGCAGTCCCGATCTTATTGGTCATGCTGATGTTGGGTACTTATTTGACTCGCATAAATCTCGATCTCAAATATGCAATGTGTTCACATATGGGGACACTGTCATATCTTGGAGATATACAAAACAGCGTATCTAGCCACTCATTGAACCATGATGAGATAATAACTATTCATGAAGCTAGCCGAGAATATGTATGATTGAGGTCCATGATACATCTCATTCGAGAAAAATATGGTTTGAAATGGGACAATGTACCCATAATTTTATACAGAGATAATACAACATGCATAACACATCTTAATGGAGGATTCATAAAAGGAGATAGAACGAAGCACACTCTATCAAAGCTTTTCTACATACATGAGCTACAAAAGAATGGTGATATTAACTTGCAACAGATTCATTCAAGTGACAATTTATTCACCAAGTCTCCTCTAATTACAACTTTCAAGAAGATGGTGCACAAGATCGGGATACAAAAGTTTAAGGATGTTCTCATTAGGGGGAGCAAATACGCGCTGTACTCTTTTTCCCTTTCAAGGTTTTGTCCCACTGGATTTTCCTTGTAAGTTTTTTAATGAGGCAACCTATATGCGTATTGTTAGAGATGCGTACTATTTTTTCTTCACTAGATTTTTTTTTCCACTAGATTTTTTCTAGTAAGTTTTTAACGAGGCACATTATCTATCTAGACATTCAAGGGGGAGTGTTATAAATGTATTTACATTATAGTGAATGTTCAAGACATATCAAGTTCTAGTTGATATCTATCAGGATTTGATGTATCTGTCTTTTAGTTAGAAACTAGGAGTATTTTTTTCACTAGGAGAAAAAAAGAGAGAAAACTTTATTGATATAATAACTCCATTTATTTTAATTGATTATCGTCATTGTTAAAAATAAATATAATATTTCTTAATATTTGTCATTTCACAAAATCAATGCATAATAGTTGTTTCTCTTTTACTCTCAATAATAAATATGAAAAGATACAAATATAGTGCAAAAAAGAAAAGCAATAAATAAAGATGAATAATAAATAAAAATAATTTAGTCAAATTACCTTCTAATTAATTCTTTTATCAAGAGATGTGTAATTTAAAAATGTGACCAAGAAATAAAAACGAAGGGAGTATATGTTACTTATGAACTACGGTGAGCAAATAGTTATAATCATTATCGTGTATTTGCACATTTGTTGCGACTTTATGGGAGTTAATAACTTAAATGGTCATTCAATTTTGGACTTTTATTCCCGAAATTCATTTAACTCTGAACTTTACTCAGAAGGTTACTCAACTTTAGATATTTTACTCAGAAAGTCACTCAACTCATTTTATTATTGTTTAAACTAACTTTTGTTTATGTTAAATTTTTTTACTAACATATTTTTTTACTAACAAAATTCTAAAAAATATAAAGTATCTATTTGATGACCCTTTTACCCTTTTCATTCCCCTAAATTATTTCTCATATTTTGCTTCTCCTTCTTGCTTGCTGAACTTTTTCGACCATCTGATAGGATTTATTAGAGAGATGGTACCTTAATCCCATATGCTATATGATTCTAGTCTTCTCACTAATGAAGTAAAAATGTCCATGTTGATTAGTAAATTGGCAGAAACGCATCAACCAAAACCACTAGTATTCTGGCAGCCAATGCTATTTTATTAAAGTGATTTACAGAATCTTTTTCCATGAATTTAATACCTACATTTAGATACTTTTTAGATACTTAAAATTCAAAGATCAAATTTTAAGATATTGATTTCAGAATATTGCAACAGCTAGCCAACAAAGAACGGTGCCAATGACATAGTTGATTTGCGAGATTCTATTAACTATGAGACTAATATATTAATTTACTTGGCCTACATATTTGCTACCTTTCCTTCGAAAGCAGAGGCTTATCTTAGCTTTGATCTTGTTTGATGCACCTAGCTTTCTTTGTACGTAGAGGCCCAATCAGTCAAGGCAGCATGAATTTTTGTTATGTTCATGAAATCTTAGAAGCTAGCTAACCAGACAACACGTACTTTTCTTTCATTGTGCTCATCAGATTGGTTTGCAACAAATAATAGTCAAGACAGAACTTCCAAAGTTCATCAAAGAGATGATTTATAGTTGTCTTTCTTCCAAGGACCAGTTCATCTTGTAGTAAGTAAGATCATACAATGACAATGTCTACGAGTTCACACTTTGATAGTAAGTAGGTGAATTTCAATTGTCTTGATAAAAAAATAGTCTATAAGTTACCATTCAAATGTCACTGAATAAGCAACATCCTTTCACAAAAAATACTGCTTATAAGATAACATATGCAACCAATAAGTAAAGGTCATACGAACACGAGAGGAAAAGAGGAAAGACGAAGAGTAGGAAGGAGAAGCGAGAGAATAAAAGAGTAAAAGGGTCATTAGTTGAATATTTTGTATTTTTAAAATTTTGTTATTAAAAGAAATTCCACAATAAGCAAAAATTAGCTTAAAAAAATATAAAATAGATTGAATGACTTTCTGAGTAAAACATCTAAAGTTAAGTAACTTTCTGAGTAAAGTTCAAATTTAAGTGACTTTTTGAAATAAAAGTCCACAGTTGGGTGACCTTTTAAGTTATTAACCCGACTTTATGGTGGACTCTTCAAGTTTGGAGGCCTAAATCTAATGGTTGGAAACTGCTTGAGTTGTGTTATCAATTGTATGTGAAGCATTAGAATCTCAATTTTGTGATCTATTGACCACTATATTCACATGTATTGCCGGAAATTACCATATATGTATACGTGGCCACATACAACAAAGAGACATTTGACATCAGAATGAGGATGGCGAATTAATAATGATAATATATATAAACTGGGTATGTTGTTGTTTGTTGTTGTAACGAAGATGGAGAATGATTTGGCAAAAAAGCAAAAAATTCAATGTCTTAGTTTTCGTCCTCTTTTTTTTTCTTTCTTTCTTAATAATCATATTTGCAGTCAAACCCTATTTTAGCCTTTTTCCATTTTCCATTTTCTCATGCTTCTTATTCCTCTTTGGTACTCTAGTTTTATCCGTTAGTTTATTTTATTTTAAAAATTATTGATCACATATTTGATAAGGCCTGTTTGTAGATATAAGATATCTATTGAGTGACCAAATGTTGTAAATTTGCTTACACTCATTGTGCATATAATTTACGCTCAAAAGAGACTATACCAATTGTTTTAATATTTGTTGAGAAACAATGAAAGAACATATTTCTGATTTATGTTAAATCATTTATCATCCATCTTTGGTTGTAAAGTAGCTGTCTCTTCACATCCATCTTTTAAGTAGGTTGTCTTGCAATATATAGAAAACGTGGCTATTTGCAATTGGATTAGAAGATCACGTATCTAAAAGTAGATGTCTAGTCTACATGCAGGACCACTGCAAGAGTGTGAAAAGAAGGCATCATCAACCCTCACTATTTCTCCAATTTCCTCACACGCCAATCAAATAGCCTTTCTGGTGATTTCCCTAGGCTTTTTTGATAGAGGACGTGTCGAATAGTTGAGTAAATGGTGAAAAAACAATCTCCTTTGAAATTTACTTATGAAACTATACTAAATGTAAATTATTGTTGTTGTTATTATTGACGTGTTGAATGGTTAACGCTTATGATGAGGGTAAATAGAGATGCGTGCCAAAGGGGACCACGCTATCAGAACCTGTACATTTACTTACAATTACAGTAGGATTCACAAAGTCAATAATGATCTCAGCTCTTGCACATTGACTCTATCTATCTTCTAGTCCCAAATTGAGATAAGTATCCAAAAATATATGGACACGTTTGATAATAAAAATTACTTATCCTTTTTTTTTTTCTTCAAATTTGATAATAAAAACTTCAAATTTAACTAGAAGTTGTAATTAGGCTGCTTTCTGATTTATTTTTCATCTCTGAAATTATTTCAAATAAAGTGAAAAATAGTTGACATTTATAGCCATATGCCTATTAAGTTTATTTCATTCAATTTAATTTTAAAAAGTACTTTCTCCATTTAAGAAAGAATGACTTACTTTCCTTTTTAGTTTATTTAAAAAAAAATGATTCTTTTCTTTTTTAGCAATATTTTAATTTCAACTTTCCACGTGACATGTTTAAGATCACAAAATTAAATAACATTTTGGTACATTTGGCACAAATTTAATTTAAGACCATAAAATTCAACAGTTTCTTTATTTTCTTAAATTCCGTGTCAAATCAAATAGATTTTTTTTTTTTTTTAAACAGAGGGAGTAGAGTTTAACTTTTAAAAGGCAAAAATTGGCCCATAAATTAAAACGTGAAATAATGAACTTTTGTGATTTTGACACTTCCTAACTCTCCATCGTTGCATCGATGGATGGCTATGTTTAAGGTAGAGTCTAACGGATATTAAAGCTGAAGAAGGATTCATCAATAAACATCTTAACGAAGAGTCCAGCAAAAATATGGAGCACAAAAGGATACTACCGTAAAGATAAGCTTACCATTATGATTGAATAATTGAGTTGAGGTGATTGAAAACAGTATAAAAGTTTGAAATTCATTATGATATAATCACCCGATTTAATATACAACCCCATTACTGATGTGATTGTATAAGTGGCATTGGAAGATGATAGAGTTTATGCAGACTTTAACTATATCTTGTATGGTAGAGAGATTGTTTCCATTCTACCCTTTGTTAATAGAGCATAACAACAACATACCGGGTGTATTCCCACCAAAGTAGGATTTGAAGAGTAGAATGTACGCAATCTGTACATCTACCTCAAAGGTGAAGTAGAGGGGTTGTTTCACATAGACCCCCGACTCAAGACAACAACCTAGCCAGTGTATTCACGCTCGGTGCCAATAAAGCAAAAGAAAAAACAAAGAACTGAAAATAAACCTGCAACTCAAGTGAGATTGTTTTCATTCTACCCTTTGTTAATAAAGCATAACAACAACCATATATCCGGTGCATTCCCACCAAAGTGAGATTTGGGAAGAGTAGAATATATGTAGTCCGTACATCCACCTCAACGCTGAAGTAGAGGGGTTATTTCTGACTCACCCCCAGCTCAAGACAACAACACAGCCAGTGTATTCCCGCTCGCTGCCAATAAAGCAAAAGAAAAAACTAAGAATTGAAAATAAACCTGCACCTCAAGGGGCCAACAAAGGAACAGTTGAGCAGGTGAAAGCACTAAGGCTTCCAAGGCATAAGTTGAAATGAGCACCCAGTATACAATTCTCTGTTGTAACAACAACATGCCTTATCAAGATAAGGCTGCACTAGATTAGATGACTTAGGTTTATCAGGTAATCAACCTACAACAGACAAACAAGTCCAGTAAGGAGTTCATGCTCCCTTTACACACTACTCAACTAGTTCCATTTTAGGAAAAGTACTTTCTTAACATAGCATGCGAAGTCATTAAGATATTTACAGATTTTATAGTAATAAATTCTAGTTTGGATTCCCCTTAAATTGCCAATGCAATCCTTCTGCACAGGGGGCAGGAGTTCTTCTGCATTAGCCACTGGCTGATGCAGTCGAAGTGAAAGGAGTGTTGGCAGTCGGTGCTTCCAATGTTCTGTCCATCAGAGAAGTCATCCTGCAAAATCGGAGAAGTATTTTCAAGCAAGGCAATTTAACTTATGTTACTAGACTCTAAGTAGTAGGAAACAATCAAATGAAGATAGGCACGTACCAAACAAATAGAACATGTATCTTTGTCACTTGTAGATCCTTCAGTCAACTGATACTTCAAGCACCTCATACGTGCAAGAATGGCTTCCCTGCTCAATCCTGTATCAACATTTTCAACCCGGCCTTGAATGGCCAGCATACCCTAAATTCAAGATCAGAATTTGTGAGGAAAAGTATTCCACAAAGATTAATAAAGTTTGCATACTATTTTTCCCATATTTGTCCATTATTATGTCATAACTCACGGTTTGCACGTCAACATGAAAAGTATAGCATTTTGTAACTGAAATGTCACATACAACTCCAAGCAAGCAAAAGCTACAGATCAGATGAGCATAGTTTGCTTGTCAAAGAACAATCAACTAGCCATGACTACTTGCTAAACTACAGCAATCATTATCATTTAGAGATCTCACGTCAAGTGATATATTCTTGCATTAGTTTTCTTTTTTTTTAAATGTTTGAAAAGTCAGCTTCAAGGATTGTCGCAGAAACAAAAACTTACCCTGGGCTTTCAAAGAAGTTGCAAATCCATTAGGCTATCAACAAAGTAAAATGACTTACTTTTTGTTCTACTATCTGGTAAAAAACTTAACCAAGATAAAGGTAGCATACTTTTTCTCCCCATAATAGCTTATTGTAGTTTCTCAAGTAGTCAATCCATTTGGAAGAATAGCCTTACGAATGCATGTATAACATCATCATGAATAATATTGAAACTAATCAATATTATCAGTTACCAATTTTTCTACCCAACTTTTCACCCAAAAAAGGATCAAAAGAAAACTGCAGACAATTATAGCTCTAACGTTTGCACTATCGTTGAGCATAAATGCGTATGTAAATCCATATGCATGTTTCCATTGATAAATTATGGAAAGCTAATTAGGTGAAGAGTGCAATAAATTTATAATTGAAAAGGAAAAGAAAGCTTGAAAATGAGAAGGCTAACCCTGTGAAAATTGGAAGGAGGCAGTGGCATCCAACGGGGTCCAAGGTTCCCTCTCGCAAATCTTAGGGGGTGATTTATCACAGGAGAAGTCCAGTTCCATGAAAAAGGCAATGAAGGTACAGAGAAACTGGAAAGATGAGCCACAGGAGCCAATCTATTTGTTAGCGTTCCTGCTGGAATCCAGTAAGAAAACAAATTTCTTGGGATAATAGAAACATGGTAAACTCTAAATCCATTAGCCAACAGTGTTGTTGCACTCCCATTCAGGAAATAATTTCCCAAAACATTTGGTACCACAACGATGAGACGGGATTCTTGTCTTATGTAGATAATTCCAGAGCTATGTGCAGCGTAAGTCATAGCTCTTACAGGACCATTTGTTGCACTAGTACGATGCTCCATTGAAGGTGATTTTCTTTACTGAAAGAAGTTTCGTGATTTAATGAAGCCCAATAAATTATCACAATGCTCCCTAGACCTGAAATCACAATGATACAATGATGTCAATCTATTATTACTGAATAGCTATGCACTTGGTTTACATGCAACACATCAGTATAATGAACAATTCCGTCCAAGTAATCAACTATCCTTTTTCTGCTTCTTTCATACTGACTTGAAGGAAAAACATAAATAAATAAAGTACCAATCACCAAAAACAACCAGACAACTATTCTTTTTAAAAGAAGTTCAATATAAATATAGGATATAACTTTCAAGTGCTCCAACGGCCTAAATCACATACAATGACATCAATCTATACATAGCTCAATTAGGTATATATGTAATTTACATGCAACAGCAACATACCAGTAAAATGAAAAAAAGGTCCCAAGTAATCAATCAGCCAGTGACTCTTTCCTTTCCCTTCACACACACTTGAAGGAAAGACCTAAAAATTTGAAGTATGCAAAACCAATAAGAGGACATACAGTAACATATTTTTAGAAATAATATCAGAAATTACTTTAACTAAAATCCGTCCAACTCCATAAATGATACCCCCATTCCCTGGGAATTATGGGAAGCGCAAAAGGAAATCTATCCATGTAAGAGAACTTCAGCTTATGAAGTTCAAACTGGAAGATTTAAGAGCCATAGTTTATAAACCATTAAACATGATTTTAAGCATCAGTTTCACTAGACGGAAATATTATCAAGAGATTAGTGCTAATTAGAACATTGAACTGAACCGAAAAAATCACAACCCCAACATACCCCCCACGGCGCTCCACCGGAGCTTATGAGTTATGATATATACTTAAGAAAAGATTTCATTTGAACTGCGAAATAGTGACTTACATCCTACACGTAATTTTCAAAATAACACTAATCATAAAATTGAGAAGCAAAAACATACCCAGTATTGTACTTATGAGGGGGGGATGAAGATTGAAAGCCATCCTAAATTTCAAATGAAGTAATCTTTGGAATGGAAATGAATTTCCTTCTCAATAGGTTAAGATTCGCTTTTGAGAAATCTTATGTGATAAACCAAGAGTAGATATAGGTAACATAACAGAAGTGACATTAACATTATATCCAATAAGGTTTACTGTACTTCATTTATAGAAGTCACGGTATCACAAGATCACTTCAGTAATTCTTAAATCTACAGAAGACAGGCAAGTAAAAAATCAAGTCTACTTTCTATAAGATATACAAATATCCTGAACTTTTTAATGTTACCCATTTCAAAAAGGAACATTCTAAACTTTATAAAGATGGTTTTCAAAGGAGAAAGGGTATATGTAATTTTTTTTTTTTTTTTTTGAACGCACCTTGACTCATTTAACGAGTCATTTCACGGGATGCCTGCCACCTCCCACCAGCAACAGGTATAGGTAGCTCTGTCCACCAAGGCTAGAACAGATGGGAAGAAATCACCTAATGTTTGTCTCTGTTGGCAACTGAACCTGAGACCTCATGGTGTTGTCTCTGGAAATTGAACCCAAGGCCTCATGGTGCTCAACCCAATTTCATTGAACCACTAAGCCACACCCTTAGGTAGGGTAAAGTTCAACAAGCGAGTTGAACATTTTGCTTTAGATCGCTAAGTATCTCTTGCAGTGATATTTGAGCTTTAACCTACTAATAAAATAATGATCATAATATCAGATGGGGGACGCAGGTTTCAACTGGATCTTTAAGGGTTTTCAGTGTTAAAATCTACTCCAACTCGTTTTCCAAATAGTATATCATATTTTTGTATGATGCCGTTGTTCAATTATTTGGCAATATTACTTGTAGACTTCTATATGCACCGGTGTTGATACAACGCTATAATGATGGAAGGTGATTAAAAGGAATAACTAAAGCCAAAACTACATGATAGAAAGTTTGTCTTTGAAGACTTCAAACTTCTGCAATCAATGGTTGATTTAGCAAAAGACCCACATAATTAATACCGACTGGTTAGATTTAAAACTTGCTAGTTGTTGTGGTTACATTCACTTTAGGTCGGAATTTATTAAGATTTTTTTCTATCCTGTTAGAGATTTGGCCTTCATTTAGAGATAAGATTGAGATTTGGAAAAAGTTAAATTTCAAAGGATAGTTAACTTACCTTAAGAATCACTTTGTCTAGAAGTGGAACTAACTGAGCCCTAAATAGAACAAACAGATATAGAGTACCCATATGGTCCATCAAACTGGTTTCAAATTCAGATATAGCTAACTGATTGATCGATTGTTATTAAATGGCTTAAGCAATTTCAACAGGATAATTCAATCAAAAAAGCTCATCAAATGGAAGTTCATGAAATTTTTACATAAAATAATTTAAAATAGAATTGAACTTTGTCTCTTAATTAAAATCAAAACTAATGTAGAATATCACCAACAATAACAAATCTCATGGGATTAATGGAGTCAAATTCAAGTAATTAGAACAATGAACTGAACAACGAACAAACCACAACTCCTACTTCACATACACAACTATATCTCACCCCACCCCCACCCCCACAACCTCCAAACCCAAAACCACCACCTCCACCACCACTGGAGCTCATTAATTATGATATATACTTTTTTAAGGTTTCATTTGAGCTGCAAAACAGTGACTGATCCTACACGTAAGAGTGACGTCACAAGTTTCTGGAAAACCTGTAAAGTGTAAGCAACATTACTCATAAAATTGAGAAACAAAAACATACCTAGGATTTTGCTTAATAAAAAAGAAAGATTGAAAGCCACCCTGAATCTTCAAAAAGAAGGAATCTTTTTGATGAAATGCATTTCCTTTGGAATAGGTTAAGATTCAATTTTCGAGAAATCTTATGTGATAACCAATAGTACATAGAGGTAGCATAACAAAATGACATTTGGAATACTTCTAATACTAAATCTATTTTGTAAATGTACCTGGAACAGAGAAAAAATGTATCCAATCTATTTTCCGCTAGCCACTTTCCCCAGTCGAGTCCGAAGTTCAGCAGCTTTCTTTGACGATGAAAACCTGGACTAATAACAAAAAGAGAAAACTTGAGAATGGGCGGGGGGTTAAAAAAATTGAGATGAGAGGGGTGATATAATTGAGAAGGGGGGATTGTAGGGATCTATACATCGAGATGAGGGGGGTCATTACAATTGAGAAAGGGGGGATTACAAGGATCTATAAAATTGAGGAGGGGGAGGGTTGCAAATATCGATGCAGTTGAGGTGATACATTTTTTAAATCTTGGAAACAATTATAATTGGGGTAATAGAAAAAATTGACCAACAAGGATAAGGATGTGATTAATTACCTTCCACTAGGAGGACAAAAGTGTGAAACCTTTAGATTACACTTAGATTACCACAATCCAAGCCTTCTCTCCACTCTCCACTCCCCGTGCCCCCCCCCCCCCCGCCAAACCCCCAAAACACACGCACACAAATCCAGGATGAGTATTGATATATTTTTTCTTCATCATGTTTGTCTTCTTCCATATCTGAGATTTTGTGAGCGTGATCCACATGACTGCTTCCACATGAAAAATGTTAGTTTGTTGCATTGTTTTCCCCACCCTGAGCAACTCCAAAATTTAATTAGTTCCCCTAAAATTTATTATCTTTTTGGATACGGATAAGCAGTAAAGTTTAATTGTTTAAATGCTTACCAAAATGGTTTATAACTCTTCTAATTATTCATGAATTACATTGTTATTGTTAGTAAATTAGCATGCTACAAAGACTTCCTCCCCTTCTTTCCACTAACAACAAATGGAGCAAGAGACCACAAAAGAAAACATTCAAAGAACAAGCAATAGAACTGAACAAATATCTAAGTATTCCTTAAACAGCTAATCAATAGGTTATATAATTAAAACCTATACTTTTACACCATAATTAATGCCAAAAAAGGTAATACAGTTAAGACAAAAGAAGATCATTATCATACAACTTTTAGTTTACCATCCCTCCCTTGCCACAAACAAACAAAAATAATACTCCCTCCTAACAATACAAGGGACTTCCAAATACTGCCCACAGTATACCAGATATAAAACAAACCAAAAATAAATAAATTATTTCTAATTGGAATTATCCAAATAAAATTTCATCCCAACATAATTATGATTTATTTGCACCCAAGGGTGTTGCCTAGTCAAGAAGTGGGTTTGAGCATCATGAGGTCTCAAGTTCAAGTTCAATTCCTAACAGAGACAAATACTAGGTGATTTCAGGTATCCCGTGAAGTTAGTCGAGGTGCGTGCAAGCTGGCCCAGACACCATGGTTATCGGACAAAAAATATGATTTATTACCGAAATTAAGAGATACAAAGATCATTGTGATACAATTAATAGTATAACATCCCTCCCTTTCCACAAACATACAAAAACAATACAAGGAACTTTCAAATACTGCCCACAGTACACCAGATACAAAATAAACCAAAAAAATCAAATTTATTTCCAATTGACCGCTAATTATCCAAATAAAAGTTCACTCCAGCATAATTATGATTTATGAAATTACATATTGTAATTCCAGAAATTAAGATACACAGAGATGATTATCATACAATTAATAGTCTAATATCCCTCCCTTTTCACAAACAAAACAACAATAATACCTCCTAAACATACAAGGAGCTCCTAAATACTGCCAGCGGTATACCAGATACAAAATAAAAGTTCATATCAACATAATTATGATTTAGAACTAAAAACATGTTGTAATTTCCAAATACTCACAGTTGCACAAATTTGTCAATATCCGAATCCGGCAACGCCTCAATAGGCGCTGCCAAACACACGCGGTGCCAATCTTCATCTTCATCTTCATCTTCATCACATGCTCCATCAACACATCTTCCATAAATTGCTCGCCTCGATAATCGAGAATTTGTAAGTACATAGAGAAGAAGCAATGAGAGTAACACCTTGTTTGGATGGTTGTTAGCTGTGTGCTATTTATGCGTGAGACCCCCCCCCCTCCCCCAACATTTAACTTATTCAAGTATATAACATTATGAATTACTCCCTCCGTCCTATGTGTATTTTCTTTTTTCATCTGTACAAAAAGAATATTTTTCCTTATTTACTAACTATTTAAAGATATAATTTTACTTTAATTCTTATTAATTTTATTTAATTAAATTGATAAAAGATAATTTGATAATCATTATCAAATATTTTTTTATTTTTTAAACTTCATGTTTAGTTAAATAGCAACATATAAAATGAGACGGAGCGAATATTATGTTTTAAAATATAAGAGACATATAAAAAAAAGGTGTATAAGTTTAAAAATTATGTTATCCATTTAAAATAATAATAATCTATTTTAACTTGACACAAAATTTAAGAAAATAAAGAAAACTTTTGAATTTTGTGACCTTAAATTAAAATTGTGTCAAATATGATTAAATATTTTTTAATCTTATGATCCTAAACATGTTATGTGAAAAGTTGAAATCAAAGTATTATCAAAAAATAAAATGAGTCACTCTTTTTGAAACAGATTAAAAAGTAAAGTAAGTTATTATTTTTAAAGCGAAGCGAATACTATATAAGTATTGTGGAATTGATATTAGACTAGTTACTCTAAGCGCGTGCATTCCACTTTACTTTGATTCAACTAATATATAATTTTATAAAATAGTAAAAATATTATTAGATTGAATTTTGATTAAGTAATTATACATCAAAAGTAGTATAATTTTTTATGATTATTTAATAATTTTTCAGCTTATTTAAATTACTGAAAGTATTGAACTCATATAAAATGTGATTTACAAAAATTGATTGTCTTCATATTTTAAAGGTATTTATTTATTCAAAGATATAGCATTCTCAGTGATAAAAAGAAAAAATTAAACTTAAAATTACATGATTAAAATTTATCTTAAAAGACTTGCAACTTCTTCAATAAATGTTGATTTAGTGATGACCTACATAAGTAATAACCACTAGTTAAAAGCAAAACTTACTAGTTGTGGTAACTACACTCGTACTAGATCAGAAATTACCAAGATTTTTTATTGTCCTGCTAGAGATTTGATAATATTACACACAAACCTCTATATGCATCGATATATAAATGTAACAATGTAATGATTGAAAGTGATAAAAAAGGAAGAAATAAACCCAAAACTACATGATTAAAAGTTCGTGTGAGAAGACTTGCAATTAATGTTGATTTAGCCAATGACCTACATAAGTAATATCCACTAATTAAAATTAAAATTTACTGGTTGTTGTAGCTACACTCACACTAGGTCAGGAGTTATCGAAATTCTTCGTTGTCGTAATTGAGATTTGATGAGAAGGGCGGTCCAAATTTTCTAGAGTCTTAAGTTGATTCCGATATTAATTCTTAGTGAATTTATGAATCGAAACAGAGAAAAATTGTATCCAATCTATTTTTTGCTTGCCTACTTTCTCTGATCGAGTTCGAAGTTTAACAACATTCTTCGTTGATGAACACCCAAACTAATTATTCAGTATTTAATTATGAATTATGTTTTAAAAATATAAAAAAAAGTATATAAATTTAAAAATAATTAACTATTTTTAAATTGACATTAAACTAATTTGTCAGCACATGCACTGCACCTTTACGTTGATTCAAGTTATATATGATTTTACAAAATAATAAAAATATTATTAAATAAAATTTTGAGTAAGTAATTATACATGAAAAAATAGTATAAAATCTTTATGACTGATTAATAATTTCTAAGCTTATTTAAATTGATGAAAGTATTGAACTCATATAAATCTTAATCTAAAAAATTATATATCTTTATATTTTAAAGGTATTTGTCTGTTCAAAGGTTTACCATTCTCATCAATGATTGTTAAACTACACAAAGTGGTTGGAAGGTGGAAAGGGTGTCTAATTTGCTAAAAGGAACTATTGAATTTAAGGGTATCAATTCTGAAAATGATGCGATTGAAAGGGGGGATTCAAG
The DNA here is from genome assembly GCA_030864215.1 of Capsicum pubescens. Taxonomy (NCBI): domain Eukaryota; kingdom Viridiplantae; phylum Streptophyta; class Magnoliopsida; order Solanales; family Solanaceae; genus Capsicum; species Capsicum pubescens. The sequence continues at coordinate 195,104,037 of CM061539.1, read as the reverse complement.
TTTTTCAAAGTCTTAAATTGATTCTGACCTTATTTCGTAGTATATGGATCAAAGTACTTCTAACACAAAATTTTATTTTGTAAATTCAACTCCACTTGTGCTTGAAATGGACAAAAATGATATGCAATTGAAATTCATTTTTTTTTTTCTATTTTTCACTAACCTTCTTTCTCTAATTAAGTCTGAAGTTCAGTAGTTCTCATCGTTGATGAACACCTGCATTGATAAAGAGAAATAATTAAGAATGAGTGGAGAGGATTGACATTGAAGAAGAATTATTATCGAGGAAAGGAATTACATGGATCTATACAATTAAGATGAAAGAGTCGATATATATAATTGAGAAAATAGGGAATCGAAACAATTGAGAAGGTGAAACTACAAAGATCTATACAATTGAGGGGGGAGGGCGGTTTCAAATATTAATACAATTGAGGCGGGGTTTTAAATGCAAAAATCAATATAATTGAGGTGATAGACTTTTTAAAAATTTGGTAAACAATTTCGATTGTGGTAATAAAAAAGATTACGTTATAATTTAGCTATGTAGTATGTCAAATTATGTTTTTAAAATATAAATTATAAAATAAAACGTATGAGCTTAAAATAATTATGAATTGTTGGATCGATATTAAATATTTTTCAGCGCGTGAATTGCATGTGTATGTTGTTCAGGTGATACGTGATTTTATAAAATAGTAAAAATATTATTAAATAATTTTTTGAGTAAATAATTATATATGAAAAATAGTATAAATTTCTATGAAAGATCAATAATTTCTAAACTTATTTAAATCAGTAACACTAACGAATTTATATAGAGTATAATCTAAGAAAGTTGATTGCCTCTATATTTCAAAGGTATTTGTTTGTTCAAAAGATTTAGAATTTCTATCAATAGTTGTTAAGTCAGCACAAGGTGATTGAAGGGTGGAAAGAGTGACATCTACTAAAAGGAATTCATGAATTGAAGGGGATGAATTCTAATCTTACCATTATGATTGGAGAATTGAGTTGAGGCGATTGAAAATATTCTAAAAGTTTGAAATTCTTCATGAGATAAGTCACAATATACAACAACAATACCGGTGTGATTGTATAAGTGATGCTGGAAGAGTATAAAATGTACGCAGACTTTACCTATATCTTATAAGGTAGATCGGTTGTTTTCATTCTTCCCGTTGTTAATAATGCATAACAACATACCCGATGTATTTCCACCAAAGTGGGATTTGAAAAGGATAGAGCGTACACAGTCTGTACATCTGCTTCAAAGATAAAGTAGAGAGGTTGTTTCCGATAGACCCTGGCTCAAGACAACAACATAGCCAGTGTCTTCCCGATCTCTGCCAATAAAGCAAAAAAAAAAAGAAAGAACTGAAAATAAACTAGCACCTCAAGTGGCCCAACAAAGGAACTGTTGAACATGTGAAATATGAAAAGCACTAAGGTTTCCAAGGCATGAGTTGAAATGAGCAACCAGTATACAACTCTCTGTCGTAACAATATGCCTTAATCAAGATAAGGCTGCACTAGACAGTAAGGAGTTCATGCTCCTTTACACACTTCTCAACTAGTTCCATTTTAGGAAAAGTACGTACTTGACATAGCATGCAAAGTCAATAAGATATATACAGATTATAGTAATAGATTCTAGTTTGGATTCCCCTTAAATTGCCAATGCAATCCTTCTGCACAGGGGGCAGGAGTTCTTCTGCATTAGGCACTGGCTGATGCAGTCGAAGTGAAAGGAGTGTTGGCAGTCGGTACTTCCAATGTTCTGTCCATCAGAGAAGTCATCCTGCAAAATCGGACAAGTATTTTCAAGTAAGGCAATTTAACTTATGTTACTAGATTTTAAGTAGTAGGAGACAAGCAAATGAAGATAGGCACGTACCAGACAAATAGAACATGTATCTTTGTCACTTGCAGATCCTTCAGTCAACTGATACTTGAAGCACCTCATACGTGCAAGAATGGCTTCCCTGCTCAATCCTGTATCAACATTTTCAACCCGGCCTTGAATGGCTAGCATACCCTAAATTCAAGATCAGAATTTGTGAGGAAAAGTATTCCACAAAGATTAATAAAGTTTTCATACTATTTTTCCCATAGTTGTCCATTATTATGTCATAATTCACGGTTTGCACATCAACATGAAAAGTATAGCATTTTGTAACTGAAATATCACATACAACTCCAAGCAAGCAAAGGCTACAGATCAGATTTGCATAGTTTGCTTGTCAAAGAACAATCAACTAGTCATGACTACTTGATAAACTACAGCAATCATTATCATTTAAAGATCTCGCATCAAGTGATAAATTCTTGCATTAGTTTTTCTTTTTTGAAATGTTTGAAAAGTCAGCTTCAAGGATTGCCGCAGAAACAAAAAACTTACCCTGGGCTTTCAAAGAAGTTGCAAATCCATTAGTCTATCAACAAAGTAAAGCAAATCCATTAGGCTATCAACAAAGTAAAATGACTTGCTTTTTGTTCTACTATTTGGTTAAAAACTTAACCAAGACATACTTTTTCTTCCCATAACAACTTGCAGTTTCTCAAGTGGTCAATTGATTTGGAAGAATAACCTTACGAATGCATGTATTACATCATCATGAATAATAATATTGCAACTAATCATTCTTATCAGTTATCAATTTTTCTACCCAACTTTTCACCCAAAAAAGGATCAAAATAAAACTGCAGACAATAATAGCTCTAACGTTTGGAATATCGTTGAGCATAAATGCGTATGTAAATCCATATGCATGTTTCCATTGATAAATTATGGAAAGCTAATTAGGTGAAGATTGCAATAAATTTATAATCGGAAAGGCAAAGAAAGCTTGAAAATGAGAAGGCTAACCCTGTGAAAATTGGAAGGAGGCAGTGGCATCCAACGGGGTCCAAGGTTCCCTCCCGCAAATCTTAGGGGGTGATTTATCAGAGGAGAAAAGTCCAGTTCCATGAAAAAGGCAATGACGGTACAGAGAAACTGGAAAGATGCGCCACAGGAGCCCATCTATTTGTTAGCATTCCTGCTGGAATCCAGTAAGAAAACGAATTTCTTGGGATAATAGAGAGGCTGTTTCCGATAGACCCCCGGCTTAGGACCGATAACAGTATAGCAAATTACAACACATAAATGCGTATAGATTAGTACAATATGCAAAATAAACTAACGCCGGTATCCACATGGTAATACAACAACCACCAGCTACTACTAAAATATAGACATCACTCAACACCCACGCACAAGAAACGCTCCCACCCCCTAACCCTCTACCCTAATACGCATCCTCCACACCTTCCTATCAAGGGTCATGTCCTCTGTCAGCTGTAACTGCTCCATATCATGCCTAATCACCTCTTTCTAATATTTCTTCGGCCTACCTCTACCCCGCCTAAAACCATCCATAGCCAATGACTCACACCTCCGCACTAGAGCATCAGAGCCCCTCCTCGTCACGTGCCCGAACCAACGTAACCGCACTTCTCGCATTTTGTCCTCCATCGAAGCCACCCCCACCTTCTCCTGAATAATCTCATTCCTCACCCTATCTTTCTTGGTATGGCCACACATCCATCGCAACATCCTCATCTCCGCCACCTTCAACTTCTAGATGTGGGAGTTCTTAACTGGCCAACACTCCGCTCTATACAGCATAGCCGGTCGAACTGCCACTCTGTAGAACTTACCTTTAAGCTTCGCGGGCCCCTTCTTATCACATAAAACTCCCGAAGCGAACCTTCATTTCAACCACCGTGCCCCAATACGATGCGTGACATCCCCGTCAATCTCGCCATTGCCCTGAATCATAGAACCCCCCAGATACTTGAAACTTCCCCTCTTCTGTATGGCCTGAGAGTCCAGCTTCACAACCACGTCAGCCTCCTGCGACATATCACTAAACTTATACTCTAAGTACTCCGTCTTGGTCCTACTCAATCGAAATTCTTTTGACTCAAGGGTCTGTCTCCAAATCTCCAACTTATCATTAACTCTCCTGAGTCTCGTCGATCAATACCATATCATCAGCAAATAACATACACCAAGGCACCTCCCCTTGAATATGCCGCTCAACACATCCATCACCAAGGCAAATAAAAAAGGGCCAAGGGTCGATCACTGGTGCAAACCTATCAAAATCAAAAAGTGCTCGGAATCATCTCCTACCATCCTCACATGAGTCTTTGTGCCATCATACATATCTTGAATCGCCCTGGTGTACACCACAGGCACCCCTCAAACCTCCAAGCACCTCCACAAAATCTCCCTGGGAACTTTGTCATAAGACTTCTCAAGATCAATAAACACCATGTGCAAGTCTTTCTTCCTCTCCCAAATTTGCTCCACTAATCTCCTCACAAGGTGAATGGCCTCCGTAGTCGAGCGACCTGGCATGAAACCGAACTGATTCTCAGAGATAGTCACGATCCTTCTCAGCCTCAACTCTAACACCCTTTCCCAAGCTTTCATATAGTATGACTCAACAACTTGATACCTCTATAATTGTTGCGACTCTGGATGTCTCCCTTGTTCTTATACAATGGAATCATCGTACTCCACCTCTACGCTTCAGGCATCTTCGCCGCCCTAAAAATGATGTTAAACAACCTTGTCAACCTCTCCAAACCTGTCCCACCAGTGCTTATCCAAAAATCCACTAGAATCTCATCTGGCCCCGTCGCTCTACCCCGACGCATCCTGTAAATAGCCCCCTTGACCTCCTCCACCTTGATACGCCTACAATAACCATAATCACGACACTCCTCAGAATTCTCCAAGTCCCCCAACACAAAACCGTTATCCCCCTCGTTGTTCAAAAGTTTATGAAAATATGACTATCACCTCTTCCTAATGAGGGCATCCTCAACCAACACTGTACCATCTTCTCCCTTGATACACTTCACTTGGTCAAGGTTACGGGCCCTCCTCTCCCTGGCCTTGGCCAGCCTATACAACTTCTTATCCCCGCCTTTCTCCTCTAAAGCCGCATACAAGCTCTCAAAAGCTGTTGTCTTAGCTGCCGTAACCGCTAACTTAGTCTCACTCCTCCTTATTCGTCTGTCTCTCCTCATCATCCTTGCTTTCAAGCAACTTAGCATAGGCCACCTTCTTAGTTTCTATCTTCATCTTAACCTCTTCGTTCCACCACCAGTCCCCTCGATGCTTGCCAGATCGACCTCTCGACACACCCAACACCTCTCCAGCGGTCTCCCTAATGCAACTGGCAGTCGTCTCCCGCATACTATCCACATCCCCTCTACTCTCCCAAGCCCCTTACTCTTAAACTTCTTCCCCATTTCCAAGGACTAGCCAAAGTCAAGCCACCCCACTTAATCCTGGGCCGAGCCTCCACGCTCCTCTTCTTTCGACCCTTGTTTACAATTGACTGCTAATTATCCAAATAAAAGTTTATTCCAGCACAATTATGATTTATGAAATTACATATTGTAGTTCCAGAAATTAAGAGACACAAAGATGATTATCATACAATAGTCTAACATCCCTCCCTTTTCACAAACAAAAAATAATAATACCTCCTAACCATACAAGGAGCTTCCAAATACTGCTTACAGTATACCAGATGCAATAAAAGTTCATCCCACCATAATTATGATTTATGAACTTAAAACATATTGTAATTTTAAGAAACTAGAAATGAAAAAGTATCTCTTACAGTTGCATAAATTTGTCAATATCCGAATCCGGCAATGCCTCAATAGGCATTGCCAAACACACGCAGTGCCAATCTTCATCCTCATCACATGTTCTATCAACACATCTTCCATAAATTGCTCGCCTCGATTTTGTAAGTACATGGAGAAGAAGCAATAAGAGTAACACCTTGTTTGGATAGTTGTTAGCTGTGTGTTATTTATGTGCAAGACCCCTAAATTTAACTTATTTAGTGTGAAATCGATATTAGAGTAGTTTCTCTCGACACCTGCATTGCACGTTTATGTTGATTCAAGTAATAAATATGATTTTACAAGATAGTAAAAATATTATTAAATAGAATTTTGAGTAAGTAAATATATCAAAACAACTGAGGCGGGAACTAGACTGCAAAGATTGATGCAGTCGAGGTGATAGATTTTTTTAAATCTTGAAAACAATTTCAATTGAGGTAATAGAAAATTTTACCAACCAGGATAATGATGTATTTAATTACCTTCCACTAGAAGAACAAAAGTGCGAAACTTATAGATTACACTTAGATTACCACAATCCAAGCCTCCTTTCCACTCCCCGTGCTATTGATCAACCCCCACCACCAAAATCCTGGATGGGTATTGACATCTTTTTTCTTCATCATGTTTGTCTTCTTCCATATCTGCGATTTTGTGAGCGTGATCCATAAGACTTCTTCCACATGAAATATGTTAGTTGGTTGCATTGTTTTCCCCACCCCGAGCAACTCCATAACTTAATTAGTTCCACTAAAAATTTATTATTTTTTCGGATACGGATAAGTAGTAAAGTTTAATTATTTTAACGCTTACCAAAATGGTCTATAACTGCTTTTATTATTCATGAATTATATTGTTATTGTTAGTAAATTAACATTCTACAAAGACTTCCTCCCCTTCTTTCCACTAACAACAAACAGAGCAAGAGACCACAAAAGAGAAAATTCAAGAACAAGCAATAGAACTAAACATATATCTAAGTATTCCTTAGATAGCTAATCAGTAGGTTTTATAATTACAATTTATATTTTTAAAAAAGGTAATACTAAGACAAAAGAAGATTGTTATCATACAACTTTTAGTCTAATATCCCTACCTTTCCACAAAAAAAAGGACAGCCCGGTGCACTAAAGCTACCGCTATGCGCGGTGTCCGAGGAAGGGCCCCACCACAAGGGTGTATCGTACGCAGCCTTACCTTGCATTTCTGCTAGAGGCTGTTTCCAAGGCTTGAACCCATGACCTCCTGGTCATATGGCAACAACTTTACTAGTTACTCCAAGGGACTTCCAAACAAACAAAAATAATACTCCCTCTTAACAATACAAGGGACTTCCAAATACTGCCCACAGTATACCAGAAATTAGTCGAGGTGCCTGGACACCGCAGTTATCGAAAAAAAATATATGATTTATTACAGAAACTAAGAGACACAAAGATCATTGTCATACAATTTTTTTGACATAGGTAACTGATTTTGTGTATAAATCATCAGCACATAATGCTGGGGTCCAAAATTTACATCAATGATCCAATCGTCAAAAGAGCAAAAACAAAAACTTCCTCTAGATCCTATCTCTTCTTACAAGGACCCTAACATGTCTACAATAGAAATTGTCACACAATTAATAGTCTAACATCTCTTCCTTTACACAAACATAGTACCTTCTAACAATACAAGGACAGGGGAGGATATACGGTAGCGGGTGGGGTTTAATATTAACAGGTGGGAACCCATAACAAAGTAATTGGATGACACAGTGGTAGGAGGGTCACACTTGAGACGCGTTTCATGTTGTTGCTGATCATGAGTTCGAACCCCTGTGGAGGCTCATTTTTTTAAAAATTATTTTTTTCCAGCTTTTATTTTATTGGGAACCCACAAGTTTGAAATACTGGATCCGTCTATGTACGAGGAACTTTCAAATACTGCCTGCCCACAGTATAGCAGATATTAAATAAACCAAAAAAATCAAATTTATTTCCAATTGACTGCTAATTATTCAAATAAAAGTTCATTCCAGCATAATTATGATCTATGAAATTACATATTGTAATTCCAGAAATTAAGATACACAAAGATGATTATCATACAATTAATAGTCTAACATCCCACCCTTTTCACAAACAAACAACAATAATACCTCCTAACCATACAAGGATCTTCCAAATACTGCCTACAGTAAACCAGATACAAAATAAAATTTCATCCCAACATAATTATGATTTATGAACTAAAAACATGTTGTAATTTTCAGAAACTAAAAAAAACAAAAAAGTAGGTCTCACAGTTGTATAAATTTGCCAATATCCAAATCCGGCAACGCCTCAACAGGCGGCGCCAAACACACGCGATCTTCTTCTTCATCACATTTTCCATCAACACATCTTCCATAAATTGCTTGCTTGGATAATGGAGATTTTGTAAGTACATGGAGAGGAAGCAGTGAGAGCAACACCTTGTTTGGATTGTTGTTTGTTGTGTGCTATTTATGTGCGATACTCCTAAATTTTACTTATTCCACTATACAACAACAACATACCTGTATTCACTATGTCATTATGAATTAGTATGTTTTTTAAAATATAAAATCAAGTGTATAAGTTTAAAATTATTAAGCATCGTGGAATTAATATTAGACTAATTTCTCAGAGCGTGCACATGTTTACATTGATTCAAATAATATATGATTTTATAAAATAATAAAAATATCATTAAATAGAATATTGAGTAAGTAATTATATATAAAAAATAATATAAATATTAAAAAAATGCAATGACATACAGAAAAATTAATAAAATGTGTGACAAGAGTCAATCTATTTGTTAGTATTCCTGTTGGAATTCAGTGAAAAAAAATGAATTTTTGGAATAATGAAAAGATGGTAAACTCTAGTTTTATTAACCAACAATGTTGTTGCACTCCCATTCGAAAAATAATTTATCAAAATATTTGATACCACACCGAAGAAATGGGATTCTGATCTTATGAAGATGATTCCAGAGTTATGTGCAGCATAGGTCATAGTTCTTACTGGATTAGTTGTTGCACTAGTACCACGCTCTATTGTAGGTGAGTTTATTTGATTATAGAAGTTTCAAGATTTAATGAAGCCCAAATAATTATTACAATGCTCTCTTTACCTGAAATCACAATTATACGATGATGTCAATTTATTTTTTGCTTGCTAACTTTCTCTAGTCTAGTCCAAAGTTCAACAGCGTTCTTTGTTGTAAACTTATTATTCAGTATGTAATTCTAAACTATATTTTAGAAATATAAAATAAAGTACATAAATTTAAAAATAATTAACTATTTTTCAATCGATATTAGACAAGTTTCTTAGCACGTGCATTGCATGTTTAAGTTGATTTAAGTAATAAATGATTTTACAAAATATTAAAAATATTATTAAATAGAATATTGAGTAAATAATTATATATATAAAAATAATTTAAATATTGAAAAATGCAATGACGGTACAAAAACTGATAAGATGCGTGACAGGAGTTAATCTATTTGTTAGCATTCCTGCTGGAATTCGGTGAAAAAATAAATTTATTGAAATAATGAAAACATGGTAAACTTTAGTTTCATTAGCCGACAATGTTCTTGCACTCCCATTCGAAAATAATTTACCAAAATATTTGGTACCACAAAAATGAAGTAGGATTCTAGTCTTATGTAGATGATTTCAGAGCTATGTACGACATAGGTCCTAGTTCTTACAAGACCAGTTGTTGCACTGGCACCACGCTCCATTGTAGGTGAGTTTCTTTCCTTATAGAAGTTTCATGATTTAATGAAACTCAAAAGATTATCACAATGCTCTTGTACCTGAAATCACAATGATAAAATGAGGCCAATCTATTTTTTGCTTGCTCACTTTCTTCAGTCGAGTCCGAAGTTCAACAGTTTTCTTCGTTGAAGAACACCTGAACTTATTATTCAGTATGCAATTAGGAATTATGTTTTAGAAATATAAAATATAAAATAAAGTATATAAATTCAAAAATAATTAACTATTTTTAATCGATATTAGACTAGTTTCTCAGCAAGTGCACTGCATGTTCATATTGAATCAAGTAAAATATGATTTTACTAAATAATAAAAATATTATTAAAAGGAATATTGGGTAAATAATTATATATATAAAAATAATATAAATATAAAAAAATGCAATGATGGTACAGAGAAATTGGTAAGATGCGTGAAAGGAGTAAATTTATTTGTTAGAATTGTTGTTGGATTACAGTGGGAAAATAATTTTTTTGGAACAGTGGAAACATGGTAAACTCTAGTTTCATTAGCCAACAATGTTGTTGCACTCCCATTAGAGAAATAATTTATCAAAATATTTAGTACCACATTGATGAAATGGTGTTCTGATCTTGTGTAGATGATTCCAGAGTTATGTGCGGCATAGATCATAGTTCTTACAGGACCAGTTGTTGCACTAGTACCATGCTCTATTGTAGGTGAGTTTCTTTCCTTATAAAAGTTTCATGATTTAATGAAACTCAAAAAATTATCACAATGCTCCCTGTACCTAAACTTACAATGATACAATGATGTCAATCTATTTTATGTTTGCTCACTTTCTTCAGTCGGGTTCGAAGTTCAACAGTTTTATTCGTTGAAGAACACCTGAAATTATTATGCAGTATGTAATTGTGAATTATGTTTTAGAAATATAAGATATAAAATCAAGTCTATAAGTTTAAGAATAATTAACTATTTTTTAATCAATACTAGATTAATATCTCAGCACGTGCACTGCACGTTTGTGTTGATTCAAGTAATATATGATTTAACAAAATAAAAAAATATTATTATAAGAATAAAATAAATATTAAAAATGCAATGACGGTTCATAGAAACTGATAAGATGCGCGACAGGAGTCAATCTATTTGTTAGCATTCTTGTTGGAATTTAGTGGGAAAATGAATTTCTTGGAATAATGAAAACATGGTAAAGTCTAGTTCCATTAGCCAACAATGTTGTTGCACTACCATTCGAGAAATAATTTACGAAAATATTTGGTACCACAACGATGAAACAGAATTCTGGTCCTATGTAGATGATTCCACAGCTATGTACGGCATAGGTCCTAGTTCTTATAGGACCAGTTGTTGCACTAGTACCACGCTCCATTGTAGATGAGATTCTTTCCTTATAGAAGTTTCATGATTTAATGAAACTCAAAAAATTATCACAATGCTCCTGTACCTGAAATCACAATGACACAATAATGTCAATCTATTTTTTGCTTGCTCACTTTCTTCAGTCGAGTTCGAAGTTCAATAACTTTCTTCGTTGAAGAACACGTGAACTTATTATTCAGTATGTAATTAAGAATTATGTTTTAGAAATATAAAATAAAAAATATAAAAGAAAGTATATAAGTTTAAAAATAATTAACTATTTTTTAATAGATATTAGACTAGTTTCTTAGCACGTGCACTACACGGTTACATTGATTCAAGTAATAAATAATTTTATAAAATATTATAAATCTTATTAAATAGAATATTGAGTAAATAATTATATATATATAAATAATATAAATATTGAAAGATGCAATGACGGTACAAAGAAACTGGTAAGATGCGTAAAAGGAGTCAAACTATTTGTTAGCATTCCTGCTTGAATTCAGTGGAAAAACGAATTTCTTGGAATAATGAAAACATGGTAAACTCTAGTTCCAATAGCCAACAATATTCTTGCACTCCCATTATCGAAATAATTTACCAAAACATTTGGTACCACAACAATGAAGTGGGATTCTGATCTTATGTAGATGATTCCAGAGCTATGTGAGGCATAGGTCATAGTTCTTATAGGACCAGTTGTTGCACTAGTACCACACTTCATTGTAGGTGAGTTTCTTTCCTTATAGAATTTTCATGATTTAATGAAACTCAAAAAATTATCACAATGCTCCCTGTACCATAAATCACAATGATACAATGATGTCAATCTAATTTTGTTTGTTCACTTTCTTCAGCCGAGTTTCAAGTTAACAGCTTTCTTCGTTGAAGAACACCTGAACTTATTATTCAGTATGTAATTATAAATTATGTTTTATAACTATAAGATATAAAATAAAGTATATAAGTTTAAAAATAATTAACTATTTTTTAATCAATACTAGACTAGTTTCTCAGCACGTGCACTGCACGTTTGCATTGATTCAAGTTATATATGTTTTTACAAAATAGTAAAAATATTATTAAATAGAATTTTGAGTAAGTATTTATATATAAAAGAATAATATAAATATTAAAAAATACAATGGCGGTACAGAGAAACTGGTAAGATGCACGACAGGAGTCAATCTATTTGTTAGCATTCCTGCTGGAATTTCCTGAATTTCTTGAAATAATGAAAACATAGTAAAGTCTAGTTCCATTAGATAACAATGTTGTTGCACTCCCATTCGAGAAATAATTTACAAAAATATTTGGTTCCATAACGATGAAACAGGATTCTGGTCTTTATGTAGATGATTCCAGAGCTATGTGCGGCATAGTTCATAGTTCTTACACGACCAATTGTTTCTCTAGTACCACGCTCCATTGTAGGTGAGTTTCTTTCCTTATAGAAGTTTCATGATTTTTTGAAGCTCGAAAAATTATCACAATGCTCCCTGTACCTGAAATCAATATGATACAATGATGTCAATCTATTCTTTGCGTGTTAACTTTCTCCTGTCGAGTTTGAAGTTCAACAACTTTCTTCGTTGATGAACACCAAAACTTATTATTCAGTATGTAATTATGAATTATGTTTTAGAAATATAAAATATAAAATAAATTAATAAGTTTTAAAATAATTAACTATTTTTAGTCGATATTAAGCTAGTTTCTCCACACATGCACTGCATGTTTACATTGATTCAAGTAATGTATGATTTTACAAAATTGTGAAAATATTATTAAATATAATATCGAGTAATTACTTATATTTATAGAAATAATATAAATATTGAAAAATGCAATACCAGTATTGAGAAACTGGTAAGATGCGCGACATGAGTCAATGTATATATTAGCATTTCTGTTGGAATCCAGTGGAAAAATGAATTTCTTGGAATAATGGAAATATGGTAAACTCTAATTTCATTAACCAAAAATGTGTTGTTGCACTTCCATTCGAGAAATAATTTACCAAAACATTTGGTACCACAACGATGAAACATAATTATGATCTTATCTAGATGATTTCAGAGCTATGTGCAACATAATTCATAGTTCTTACATGACCAGTTGTTGCACTAGTACTACGCTCTATTGTAGGTGAGTTTCTTTCCTTGTAGAAGTTTCATGATTTGATGAATCTCAAAAAATTATCATAGTGCTCCCTGTACCTGAAATAATAATGATACAGTGATGTCAATCTGTTTTTCGCTTGCTCACTTTCTCCAGTCGAGTTCGAAGTTCAAAAACTTTCTCTATTGTTGAGCACCAAAACTTGTTATTCAGTGTATAATTATGAATTATGTTTTAGATATATAAAATACAAAAGAAAGTATATAAGTTTAAAAAATAATTAACTATTTTTTAATTGATATTAGACTAGTTTCTTAGCACGTGCACTGCACGTTTACATTGATTCATGTAATAAATAATTTTAAAAATATTATAAATATTAATAAATAGAATATTGAGTAAATAATTATATATAGAAAAATAATATAAATATTGAAAAATGCAATGACGGTACAGAGAAACTGGTATGATGCGTAAAAAGAGTCAAACTATTTGTTAGCATTCCTGCTTGAATTAAGTGGAAAAACGAATTTCTCGAAATAATGAAAACATGGTAAACTCTAGTTCCAATAGCCAACAATGTTCTTGCACTCCCATTATCGAAATAATTTACCAAAATATTTGGTACCACAACAATGAAGTGGGATTCTGATCTTATGTAGATGATTCCAGAGTTATGTGAGGCATAGGTCGTAGTTCTTACAGGACCAATTGTTTTACTAGTACCACACTTCATTGTTGGTGAGTTTCTTTCCTTATAGAATTTTGATGATTTAATGAAACTCAAAAAATTATCACAATGCTCCCTGTACCATAAATCACAATGATACAATGATGTCAATCTAATTTTTGCTTGTTCACTTTCTTCAGTCGAGTTCCAAGTTAAACAGCTTTCTTCGTTGAAGAACACCTGAACTTATTATTCAGTATGTAATTATAAATTATGTTTTAGAAATATAAGATATAAAATAAAGTATATAAGTTTAAAAATAATTAACTATTTTTTAATCGATACTAGACTGGTTTCTCAGCACATGCACTGCACGTTTGCGTTGATTCAAGTTATATATGTTTTTACAAAATAGTAAAAATATTATTAAATAGAATTTTGAGTAAGTATTTATATATAAAGGAATAATATAAATATTAAAAAATACAATGACAGTACAGAGAAACTGGTAAGATGCGCGACAGGAGTCAATCTATTTGTTAGCATTCCTGCTTGAATTTAGTGGGAAAACGAATTTCTTGAAATAATGAAAATATGGTAAAGTCTAGTTCCATTAGCCAACAATGTTGTTGCACTCCCATTCAAGAAATAATTTATGAAAATATTTGGTTCCATAAAGATGAAACAGGATTCCGTTCTTTATGTAGATGATTCCAGAACTATGTGCGACATTGTTCGTAGTTCTTACACGACTAATTGATTCAATAGTACCACGCTTCATTGTAGGTGAGTTTCTTTCCATATAGAAGTTTCATGATTAATTGAAGCTCGAAAAATTATCACAATGCTCCCTATACCTGAAATCAATATGATACAATGATGTCAATCTATTCTTTGCGTGTTAACTTTCTCCTGTCGAGTTTGAAGTTCAACAACTTTCTTCGTTGATGAACACCAAAACTTATTATTCAGTATGTAATTATGAATTATGTTTTAGAAATATAAAATATAAAATAAATTAATAAGTTTTAAAATAATTAACTATTTTTAGTCGATATTAGGCTAGTTTCTCCATACATGCACTGCACGTTTACGTTGATTCAAGTAATGTATGATTTTACAAAATTGTGAAAATATTTTTAAATATAATATCGAGTAATTTCTTATATTTATAGAAATAATATGAATATTAAAAAATGCAATACCGGTACTGAGAAACTGGTAAGATGCGCGACAGGAGTCAATCTATATATTAGCATTTCTGGTGGAATCCAGCGGAAAAATGAATTTCTTGGAATAATGGAAACATGGTAAACTCTAGTTTCATTAACCAAAAATGTGTTGTTGCACTTTCATTTGAGAAATAATTTACCAAAACATTTGGTACCTCAACGATGAAATATGATTATGATCTTATATAGATGATTTCAGAGCTATGTGCATCATAATTCATAGTTCTTACATGACCAGTTGTTGCACTAGTACTACTCTCTATTGTTGGTGAGTTTCTTTCCTTATAGAAGTTTCATGATTTAATGAAGCTCAAAAAATTATCATAGTGCTCCCTGTACCTGAAATAATAATGATACAGTGATGTCAATTTGCTTTTCGCATGCTCACTTTCTCCAGTTGAGTCCGAAGATCAACAACTTTCTCCGTTGATGAACACCAAAACTTGTAATTCAAAATATAATTATGAATTATGTTTTAGATATATAAAATATAAAAGAAAGTTTATAAGTTTAAAAATAATTATATATTTTTTAATTGATATTAGACTGGTTTCTCAGCACGTACACTGCACATTTACATTGATTCAAGTAATAAATAATTTTATAAAATATTGTAAATATTATTAAACTGAATAATGAGTAAATAATTATATATATATAAATAATATAAATATTAAAAAATCAATGACGGTACAGAGAAACTGGTAAGATGCGTGAAAGGAGTCAAACTATTTGTTAGCATTCCAACTTGAATTCAGTGGAAAAACTAATTTCTTGGAATAATGAAACCATGGTAAACTCTAGTTCCAAAAGCCAACAATGTTCTTCCACTCCAATTCGAGGAATAATTTACCAAAACATTTGGTACCTCAACAATGAAGTAGGATTCTGGTCTTATGTAGATGATTCCAGAGCTATGTGCGGCATAGCTCATAGTTCTTACAAGACCAGTTGTTGCACTAGTACCACACTCCATTATAGGTGAGTTTCTTTCCTTATAGAAGTTTCATGATTTAATGAAACTCAAAAAATTATCACAATGCTCCCTGTACCTGAAATCACAATGATACAATGATGTCAATCTATTTTTTGCTTGTTCACTTTCTTCAGTCGAGTTTCAAGTTAAACAAATTTATTCGTTGAAGAACACCTGAACTTATTATTCAGTATGTAATTATGAATTATGTTTTAGAAATATAAGATATAAAATAAAGTATATAAATTTAAAAATAATTAACTATTTTTAATCGATACTAGACTAGTTTCGATGCACGTGCACTGCACGTTTGCATTGATTCAAGTTATATATGATTTTACAAAATAGTAAAAATATTATTAAATAGAATATTGAGTAAGTATTTATATATAAAATAATAATATAAATATTAAAAAAATTCAATGACGGTACAGAGAAACTGGTAAGATGCGCGACATGAGTCAATCTATTTGTTAGCATTTCTGCTAGAATTTAGTGGGAAAACGAATTTATTGGAATAATGAAAACATGGTAAAGTCTAGTTTCATTAGCCAACAATGTTGTTTCACTCCCATTCGAGAAATAATTTACGAAAACATTTGGTACCATAACGATGAAACGGGATTTTGGTCTTATGTAGATTATTCCAGAGCTATGTGCGGCATAGTTCATAGTTCTTACATGACCAATTGTTTCACTAGTACCACACTCCATTGTTGGTGAGTTTCTTTCTTATAGAAGTTTCATGATTTTATGAAGCTCGAAAAATTATCATAATGCTCCCTGTACCTGAAATCCGTACGATACAATGATGTCAATCTATTCTTTGCGTGTTAACTTTCTCTTGTCTAGTTTGAAGTTCAACAACTTTCTTCGTTTATTAACACCAAAATTTATTATTCATTATGCAATTATGAATTATGTATTAGAAATATAAAATAAATTAATAAGTTTTAAAATATTTAACTATTTTTTAATCGATATTAGACTAGTTTCTCCACACATGCACTGCATGTTTACATTAGTTCAAGTAATGTATGATTTTACAAAATTGTAAAAATAATATTAAATATAATATCGAGGAACTACTTATATTTATAGAAATAATATAACTATTGAAAAATGCAATATCGGTACTGAGAAACTGGTAAGATGCGTGACAGGAGTCAATCTATATGTTAGCATTCCTGCAGGAATCCAGTGGAAAAATGAATTTCTTGAAATAATGGAAACATGGTAAACTCTAGTTTCATTAACAAAAAATGTGTTGTTGCACTTCTATTCGAGAAATAATTTACCAAAACATTTGGTACCACAATGATGAAACATGATTATGACCTTATATAGATGATTTCAAAACTATGTGCTGCATAATTCATAGTTCTTACATGAACAGTTGTTGCACTAGTACCACGCTCTATTGTAGGTGAGTTTCTTTCCTTATAGAAGTTTCATGATTTAATGAAGCTCAAAAAATTATCACAATGCTCCTGTACCAGAAATAACAATGATACAGTGATGTCAATCTGCTTTTTGCTAGCTCACTTTCTCCAGTCGAGTCCGAAGTTCAATAACTTTCTCCATTGATGAACACCAAAATTTATTATTCAACATATAATTATGATTTATTTTTTAGATATATAAAATATAAAAGAAAGTATATAAGTTTAAAAATAATTAACTATTTTTTAATTAATATTAGACTAGTTTATCAGCACGTACACTACACGTTTACATTGATTCAAGTAAAATATGATTTTACTTAATAATAAAAATATTATTAAAAGGAATATTGGGTGAATAATTATATATATAAAAATAATATAAATATTAAAAAATGCAATGACGGTACAGAGAAACTGCCAAGATGCGTGAAATGAGTCAATCTATTTGTTAGAATTCCTGTTGGAATTCAGTGGAAAAACGAATTTCTTTGAATAATGAAAACATGGTAAACTCTAGTTCCAATAGCCAACAATGTTCTTCCACTCCAATTTGAGAAATAATTTACCAAAACATTTGGTACCACAACAATGAAGTAGGATTCTGGTCATATGTAGATGATTCCAGATCTATGAGCGGCATAGGTCGTAGTTCTTACAGGACCAGTTGTTGCACTAGTACCAAGCTCCATTATAGGTGAGTTTCTTTCCTTATAGAAATTTCATGATTTAATGAAACTCAAAAAATTATCACAATGCTCCCTGTACCTGAAATCACAATGATACAATGATGTCAATCTATTTTTTGCTTGTTCACTTTCTTTAGCCGAGTTCCAACTTCAACAGCTTACTTCGTTGAAGAACGCATGAACTTATTATTCAGTGTGTAATTATAAATTATGTTTTAGAAATATGAGATATAAAATAAAGTATATAAGTTTAAAAATAATTAACTATTTTTTAATCGATACTAGTCTAGTTTCTAAGCACGTGCATTGCACATTTGCGTTGATTCAAGTTATATATGATTTTACAAAATAGTAAAAATATTATTAAATAGAATTTTGAGTAAGTATTTATATATAAAAGAATAATATAAATATCAAAAGATGCAATGACGGTACGGAGAAACTGGTAAGATGCGCGACAGGAGTCAATCTATTTGTTAGCATTCCTGTTGGAATTTAGTGGGAAAACGAACTTCTTGGAATAATGAAAACTTGATAAAGTCTAGTTCCATTAGCCAACAATGTTGTTGCACTCCCATTCGAGAAATAATTTATGAAAACATTTAGTACCACAATGATGAAACGGGATTCTAGTGTTTTGTAGATGATTCCAGAGCTATGTGCGGCATAGGTCATAGTTCTTACACGACCAATTGTTGCACTAGTACCACACTCCATAGTAGGTGAGTTTCTTTCGTTATAGAAGTTTCATGATTTTTTGAAGCTCGAAAAGTTATCACAATGCTCCCTGTACCCGAAATCAATATGATACAATAATGACAATCTATTCTTTGCGTGTTAACTTTCTCCTATCAAGTTCAAAGTTCAATAACTTTTTTCGTTGATGAACACCAAAACTTATTATTCTGTATGTAATTATGAATTAAGTTTTAGAAATATAAAATATAGAATAAATTAATAAGTTTTAAAATAATTAACTATTTTGTAATCGATATTAATCTAGTTTCTCAGCACGTGCATTGCACGTTTACGTTGATTCAAGTAATATATGATTTGACAAAATTGTAAAATTATTATTAAATATAATATCGAGTAAGTGATTTGTACCACCCCGCCAAATCGTCCATGCGTTAGTCTCATTTATTTTTACTTTCTAAGTGAGTAAAGTTTAAACCATATAGAATTTTCTTAATTTTGAGTCTCTATCAAGTGGAAAATTTAATGATCTTTCCGTCGATATAAGATTTACCCAAATCCGATATCCGGGCAAGAAGTTATGGCTAAATTTAAGTCCTATTCGTAAAACACCATTATTTTGGTGCTTGGTGCTTGGTGCGTCGCGGAGGGGGTCTCTTTAACAATTGTCAAATTCCAGTAGCCTAGCGTGATTGTGGCGCGTCGCGCTGAAGTTTCAGTTCCCAAACAGTGGGACAACGCGATGGCCCCGCGTCGCGGTGACCCCAGGAATCCCATTCGTCAATTTCCAGTAAGCCACCACGATAGTGGCGCGTCTCGGTGGCCCATAAAATCGGGCTTCCAGTTATATTTTATTCCATCTCATTAAGGGTATATTAGGTATTTTCCACCCCTTATCATCTCAAACATGAGATAATACTCCCAAGTGACCACATTATTCATATTTTCTTCAAAAATTCACAAGAACACTCTCTAGGGTTTTATACTAAAAACCCAATTACTTCAAGATTCAACCGTGGATTTTTGAAATTGATTGAAGATTTGGAATCCCCAAACCGTAGGCTTCAAGAATCATCCATCAAATTTCTAAATTGAGGTACGTGGGGTTTATCCTAAAACTACATGGGCTTGTTGAAAACACCCAATTATGATTTTAAAAATCATCAAGCATGAATTTGTTAAAGGGGTTTTGTAATACCCCGAAAAATCCAAACCAATATTAGAGCCATGTACCAAGCTCATGCATAGTACATCATGGTTATTTTATAGTTTTATGATTAGGTTAGATGTATATTAAGGCTTCAAATAACTTCCAGCTATCAGACGAATCAAAACATTCCTTACCGATTGAATTCTTGAGAATGATATTGGTATAGTCAACTTCAAACAAGCATATATCTAATTATACTTGGAATTTTTGATCTCATAACCTATCAACAGATATATAATTGAATTATCTTTCCAACGATACCAATTTTGCCTAAATCCGATATCGGAGAAAAGATTTATTCCTATTTTACTCCAGCATGTCAGGCTGAAAACTGTGTGGCGACATTCGTGGTAGCTTACCATATTTGTAACGCCCTACCATGAAGGTCGTCAGCCTTAGGCAGAATCCAGCTCCTGTGTGATGACATTCATGGTAGCTTACCATATTTGTGACGCCCTACCACGAAGGTCGTCAGCCTTAGGCAGAATCCAGCTCCTGTGTGACGACATTCGTGGTAGCTTACCACATTTGTGATGCCCTACCACGAAGGTCGTCACCCTTAGGCAGAATCCAGCTCCTGTGTGATGACATTCGTGGTAGCTTACCACATTTGTGACGCCCTACCACGAAGGTCGTCAGCCTTAGGCAGAAACCAGCTCCTAAGTGACGACATTCGTGGTAGCTTACCACATTTGTGATGCCCTACCACGAAGGTCGTCAGACTTAGGAAGAAACCATCAATTCCAGCTCCTGTGTGACGACATTTTTGATGGCTTGTCACATTTTTTACGCCTTGTCACAAATGTCGTCAGCTATTATTTTCAACAACTGGGAATTTATTTCATAAGGGTATTTTGGTCTTTTCCCTTCACTTTCCACGACTTATAACCCTAAAGAGGCATAATTTTTCCCATTTTTCTTCATTTAAGCATCTCAAAAACCCTCTCTTACGCTTTCAACCACAAGATTAGGGTTTCCTCTCAAGATCATCTCTTCAGGAACAAAAACATTCTTTCCCAAAGAGGTTAAACCCTAGTCAAGAAAAATCAAGGGCAAGCCTAAGGATTTCTTCAGGAACCTTCAGAAACATTAGATCTCTTTCAAGATCAAGCTTTAAGGTATGCGTAGTGTTCATCCATGGGTCCCTTTCATCCATGGAGCTCAAGAATCATGTTTTAAATTATAAATTGTGATTTCCTTGTTGTTTTATGACTATATTCATGTTAATGATTGTTGTTTGGATTCAAGGTTGTGTCTTGATGTGTTTTTCATGAATCATGTGAATAGGTTAGTTGGAAACCCATGAATTTGGGTGGTTCAAGATTTCTACATTTGTTAAGTACACCTATGCTCAATATTATGCATGCAAGGTGTTTGATAAAATGCTTAGGATGCTAGAAATTCATGTTTACATGGTTCCATGATATCTAAATGACAAGTCCATGTTAGCTATATACTTCAATATAAATTCCATGCTATTGATGTGTTGCTATTGTTGTGGTATGAAGCATGTATGCTGATGGAGATATACTATATGTACATGAAATATATCCATGCACTCCCTACCATGCTTAAGATGTTGAAGAAATACATGAAGTATAATATCCCCTACTTATGACAATGTAAATTATGGACTCCAATCTTATGATCAAGTTAATCATGTCGTGTCATTTTCCTTCCATCGAGTCCTGGGGGTATTCGTACCCGAAAATATAGCTGTGTGCCTAGAGCCATGTCATGTTATCATGATACGCTCAGTCAAGCCATGATATATAGAATTTAGTCAGTCATGTGACTCAAGAAAATCCAGTAACCCCAGTATTCTCAGTAGTTCAGTAATCTCAGTGATCTCAGTACTCAGTAATATCTGTAACCTCAGTATTCAAAGTCAATCTCAATAGTTTTAGTACTCTCAACTACTCCTCAGAACTCAGTACATTCCGTCAGTCATCAGAATCCAGTAAACTTAGTTTAGCTCCGCTAAACAATACCACTAGTATCAGTCTAGTTAATCAGTATTAGTTTAGTTATTTAGTTCAACCCAGTTATTTAGTTCAGTGTCTTTCAGATGGGAGTAGGATTCAGCACCAAGTGAGCCTAGGGATGGGGAATCACCCATTAGATTAGGACTGAGATCCTTAGAAGCAATCCCTAAGTTCCAGAACTATGTAGCCAGCGTAGGTACGAGATGTCACCCGTTAGATAGGACTGGCATACTCAGGGGTCACCCGTCAACACATTTATATATATAGGACTGATCCCAGGAGTCACCCGCTAGATTAGGACTGACTCCACAGTAGATGTCTTTACTGATGGCGCGGTACTGACACCCTTCTAGTCAGGGCAGAGATTGGACCTCAGTCAGCTTAGCTTGGGGCATGTCGGTTAGATGAACACATCCCACAGTTTCAGTTACAGATTCAGGACTGTCAGACACAGTCAACTCAGCTTAGTAGTACAAATTCAGTACTGTTAGATACAGTCAATGCTTATCATTGTAAATAGACTTCAAGATCACCCATTATCTAGGACTGATCTCAACTATGATTAATCAGTATCAGAATCATTAGATTTAAAGATCACCCGCTAGATAGGACTGATCTTAGACTAAGTTAAATCATCCTTATTATCAGTATGCTCATGATCACCCGCTAGATAGGACTGATCTCAGATTTAGTTACTCCAAGTAGAATAGAACTCAGATAGTTCCATCAGAACTTAGACTGTCAAATACAGTCGCTCAGTATCAGTTACATCATTTAGGTCGATCATCACAGTTATATCAGTTATATCAGTTTTTCGAACTCATGTATCAGTCATATCAGTTATCAGAATTCATGATGTCAGTATTCAGCTTCAGGACTGTCAGACACAGTCAACCAAACCAATTCTTCATAATTCAAACTGTCATAAATAGTCATTCATCTATTTAGTATCTCAGTATCAGTACACTTATGTTGTCAGTATTCAGACTCAGTAGTCAGTATCTCCACGAGTTAAGTTATAGTTATGTATGTATGTATATATTCTCACGTTTATATTAGTCAGCATTGTTCATGCATATAACCCTTTGTATTTAGCCTACCTCACTCGTATACTCAGTACTTTCAGACGTACTAACGCATTTGCGCTATGGTGCTTTCTCTTATGTTACACCATAGGTTCAGAGGCACAAACTCCAGATCAACAGTAGCATTCCAATGAATGTTCAGAGTTTGCACTGATTCCTTTTCATTCGAGGACGATGTGATTATTGTTTTATTTGCTGTTTTAGTTTAGTTGCTAGATGGAGTTAGTTGGGGACATGTCCTATCAACTCCTTATTCAGACAATTTAGAGGCTTTCCAGACTATAGTATGTCAGACAATTATTTCAGATTTGTTTTGGTATTGTTATACCATTTTCAGACATTGTCTTATCAGATGTTTATTCAGATTTAAACCTTATGGCCATTCAGTACATGTTTTCGCATTTTCATGTTATATTATACAGTGTACAGGTATAGATATCAGTCATGGGTTAATTGTGGTCCTTTGGGGTCATGAGCACCGTGTAGCATTCCGGTTCAGAAAATCAGAGTGTTACAGGTTTTGAGATCCATGATTTTATTATGCTTTATACATGTTTAATGATATTATTGTTTTGGCCTTTAGGCCTTATCCCCTTAAATTGATTTACACATATAAGTATATGTATGAAACTTGAAATTTAAGATTTATTTGAGAGCACAAATAATGAAAATCCCTCTCTTGTGATAACCTTATGTTTATGATCTTATGGTGATTGATTGAAATGCATGATTCATGGCTTGAAAATAGTTTACTCATACCATAGTATTTTGAGCATGATTTAGAGATTTATGAGAGGGAGTTTTTTGATGTAAATATATTTTATTAAAAGAGAAAGATTTGCATGAGGTCAAGAGCTTTGACATGGTCACCTTGCATCATTGAAAGTTTGACAAAGAGAGTTGCATATATGTGTTTACATGAGTTTTAAAGAAAGAGTTCTTTGAAATAATTTATTGATATGGTGGTCTTGAATTTATGTTTTGGAAACAGAGAGTGTAATATGCCAATAATGGCTCAGAGATGTGACTTGCAAGTCAATGGTATGGTGATACCATAAGTATGTATGCCATAACAGAGTATATTTTTCAGAGTTTGATTTCAGAGAATGCATGTTTTAAAGAGTTAAAACTGGGCTTAAAGAGGGTTAGGTGGTTAGCTGAACAAGGTTTGAGTTTAAGTAACTCTTAACCTAAAATCGTGCTTTGCCGATCCGGGTTTATTATTTTGCGCTGGCGACGGCCGTGTGGTGTAGCAGAGTCAGAGACTCCAACCCTTGTGGCACACTTGGGTTGGGGGCTTCCCCACCGAGTCAATGACGGATTCCATATAGACCGTGGAATTTCAGAGTTGTAGGGTATACCACCTAGCGCAGAAGTAAAACAAAGAGTATCACAGAGTTCAGATGATTTTACAGATTCTTTCAGAAATGCCCATGTGATTTCTTACCCTATGATATGTTTATGAACTGTTCTAAATTGCTCTCATATATGTTGAATATAAATTATTATTTTAGATTTGCTCTACATACCAGTACAATTGTATTGACCCCCTACCTCCCAGGTTTGGAGGCTCAGTCTAGGGGTTCAGCTAATCAGTAGAGTATACCATAGAGAAGCGATCCGTGCAGTGGTGAGCCTTTTTTGTTCCAGAAGGCTTGTCATCTCAGATTATGTTATTCCTTTGTTTTGGTATACTGGGGTCCTTGTCCCAACTTTTCAGATGGTTATCTTTAGATAATGTAGTAGAGATTTCGCAGACTGTTCCAGAAGCTTTTTAGTTGATTTCGGATTTCATTCCGTATGGTTAAACTGAATCCAGAGTATGACCATGTTTCCGTATTAGATTATAATTCCACATTTTCTTTTATTATATGAATGTTGTGCATGATTACTAGATCAGATAGAGTAGTACATCTTGGCCTTCATGGTTCGGGGTGTTCGTTACAGCCAGGCCCTAGTTCGGGTCGTGACAAACTTGGTATCAAAACACGGTTCATGGTCCCAGGGTGTCTGCGAAATCGTATCGGGTAGAATTTTTTTTATGGGTGTGTAGAGTGCCACACTTATAAGTAGGAGGATACTAGGCGTTTAGGAATGTTTCCCTTCTTTGTGGTTTAGTTCATGGTTCAGAGTCTGAATTGTCCCCTAATTAATGGTCTCTTGTGTTTCAGAAAAACAATCATGCCTCCCCGTCGTACTATCGATCAGAATGCACAGAAAAATGAGGTCTGTCCCACTCATGGGATGAGGACCCGAAATAAAGCTCAGACTCCAAAGATTGATGCTACTCCGGGAGTCCCACCTACTCAGACCAGCCCACCTAGGGCACCCAGAGCTCTCCGGATAGGGACTAACCACACTCAGCCTCGCGAGAGAGAGGTATCTAATGTAGAATTCAGGAAGTCCATTCACATAATTCCATAGTTGGTAGCCACACAGACTCAACGGTCGAAAGATATTGGATCTGTATCTGTTACGTCTGAGGCTACAAGAGTGGGCCAATTCATGAGAATGAACCCGCCCAAGTTTATTGGTACCAAGGTAGAAGAGGATCCACTTGAGTTTGTGGATGAGATGGAGAAGATCTTTAAGGTGATGCATGTAGATGAGGTAGATGAGGTTGAGTTGGAAGCTTACCAGCTTAAGGTGTATCGAACCAATGGTATAATGAGTGGGAAGATTCAAAGAGTCAGCATACTGAACCCACAGTTTGGGCCGAGTTCGTGGAAGCCTTCCTCGATCGGTTCTTTCCTCTTAAGATGAGAGAGGACAAAGCTGAAGAGTTTATGAATCTAAAATAGGGAAAGATGAGTGTCCAGGAGTACACTCTGAGGTTCAACCAACTAGCCCGTTATGCTCCAGAGATGACTAGTAATGTGAGAGCCCGAATGAGGAAATTTGCATCCGGCCTTTCGGATGACTTAGTGCTTGAATGTCAGGGAGAAATGTTGAACCGGGACATGGATTTCGCCAAACTTTCAGTCTACATACATCAAGTTGAGGAAAAGAAAAAGAAAATCGCTGAATCTAGGGAGAAGGTGTAACACCCCGCATTTTGGGCTAGAACGAAAATCGTCATTTCTATGCATAGATGATCCAAAAGCCATAAATCCTATGAAAATTTGGCATGTTAATCAATTATGTAGTGAGTGAACCTATTTAAGCATGAATTGAGATCATAGAGGTCCCCTAACTCAAGGACGAGTTGAAAGCTTTCCTATCGTTCGAGTTTGAGTGAGCGTCGAAACTTGGGTAAACTTCAATTGACCATAACTCTTTGTATATAATGAATCAAAGGGCCTACTATATATCAAATGAAATCTCTTCAAATTAGCTTTCCAATGATACCAATTTTGCCTAAATCTGATACCCAAGCGAAAATTTATGGCCATTTTAGTTACTAAGACAGCAGCATCATGCGATAAGCGTGCGACGCACGCCCTATCGCACGCACCAAAATTTTAGGTTCTATTTCCGCATTTTTAAGGGAAAAATAGGTATCTTCCATCTCTTATCCAGCAATAACACGAGATTAAACTCCCAAAACACCAAAATATGATTCTTTTTCTCTCAAATTCATCAAGAACTCACCCTAGGGTTTCAAATTAAAACCCAAATATCTCAAGATTTAACGTGGGTTTTTCTTGATTCTTCAAG
Organism: Capsicum pubescens; assembly: GCA_030864215.1. Classification (NCBI taxonomy): domain Eukaryota; kingdom Viridiplantae; phylum Streptophyta; class Magnoliopsida; order Solanales; family Solanaceae; genus Capsicum; species Capsicum pubescens. The sequence continues at coordinate 195,077,421 of CM061539.1, read as the reverse complement.
ATTCAGAATCCCCATTGCAAGGGCTATAAGAGGCACCCATAAATCGTACGTATAGCATCCCAGAAGCTAGAGTTCATTCAAAAGCTTCTAATTTAAGGTACGCGGGGTTTTCCTAAAATCTCATGGGCATAGAAATCATGATTTTAAGAAAGGGGTTTCGGATTTATGAATATATTCATGTTTTAGAAGCGTTGATGATATTGTTTTTTTCTTTAGGCCTTCCCCCAAATTGATTTGAAATTATATATATATGTAAGCATGTGTTTTAAGGTTGATGATTGAATTGAGAGCATGATTCATGAAAAATCCCTCTCTTGTGATGATTTTCATTTACTTATGATGTACTATGAAATCGTTTGAATGCATTTTGAAAAGCATGTTATGAAATATCTTGAATAATGTTATATTTGGATTATGATTTTGATTTCAAAAGAGAGAGGGTTGTTTATGTTGATGAATGTTGAACATAATCATATAATGCGTAGAGTTGCATGGTTTGTTAAAGATGACATGACCACCACTTTTTTATTGAAAGTATGGGAATTTTGCATAGTTTTGACTTATGTTTTCGGAACATGAATTCTCTTTGTTAAATTGCATGTTTGGGTGGTCTGAACTATGTTTTTATGAAAGATCATGCTTAATGTATTATGGCTCAGAACTACGACTTGCAAGTCTTGGTGTGATGATACCAAATCAGAATATTCCATAACAGACTCAGACTAATACAAAAATCAGACTTTATCAGATTTTCATAATTTAGACTTCAGAATGACTCATATTCAGAACAGGCTAAAATTGGGCATAAAGAGATGTTAGGTGGTTCCTCTAAGAAGGCGTGAGTTTAGACAACTCATTGCCCAAAACCGTGATTTGCCGATCCGGGTATATTAATATACGTTGGCCTAGTGACCTATGGCATATCAGACTCAGATACTCCAACCCTTGCGGCATACTTGGGTTGGGGGCTTCCCCGCCGAGTCAATGACGGTTTCCATATATCCCGTGGAATATCGAACTTGTAGGGGAGTGCCACCTAACTCAGATGTAATACAAAGATCAGAAACTGTTTGATAAGTATGATTTTCAGAAAAGTGCCCATGTGTTTTGAAATGATTTATGCATGATGTTTTGGTAAAATGCTCTCACCTACTTTATACTTATAAACACATTATTTTGGATTTCTTCGCGTACCAGTACACTGTATTGACCCCCCTCCCTTCCAAGTTCTGAGGCACAATATAGGTGGCCTGATAAATAGTAGATTCAGACAGACAGAAGTGCAGAGTCCAGTTGGTGAGCCTTCTATACTTCAGAAGGCCTATTTTTTTTACATTTATCATAGTTATGGTTTTGGTCTACTGGGGGCCTTGTCCCAGTTTTCAAACAGTTGATATTTGATCATGTAGTAGAGATTTCGCAGACGGTTATCAGATGTTGTTAGATGGTTTTGGATTTTGACTTTCATTTTAAATTTATGTCAGATTTATGAACATGATTCTGTTGTTACATATATTCCCGAATTTCCTTATTGTACATAAATGGTGTATGTGATTACAAGTTAGAAGGGCTCTCAGGCCTTCATGGTTCGGGATGTCCGTCACGGCCAGGGCCTCGATTCGGGTCGTGATAGAAGAAAAGGCAGGCAAAGAGAGCTAAGACAGCAGACCAGATCCACAGTCAGCAGCAGAGTAGGAACTGGGGTAACAAATGTCAGGAGAAGAAGTTTTGGGGTAATGCACAGTCTGCAGCCAGTGCTCCGGTGTCCAGACCCCCAACCAGACAGCGCCCCCAGGATTTTCAGTCCAGGCAGGGGCCAAGAATACAGGGTTCGAAGTCTCAAGGAAGTGTAGCTCAGGCCTCTCGAACATACCCGTGCTGTGAGAGATGTGGGAGAAATCATCCAGGGAGATGTCAGTTTGGCGCTATGGTGTGTTGTTCGTGCGTCCAGCCAGCCCATATCCAGAGAGACTGTCCGGTAGCAAAGGGTAATGTTGGTGGATCCAAGTCACAAGCTAATTCTTCTGCACCACCATTACCTCAGAAGGGTGCCACTTCAGTCGCCGAAAATGGACGCAACTGGTTGTACGCCTTGACCAACCTCCTAGAGGCAGAGGCCTCACTGAATGTAGTTACTGGTACGTTGCAAATTTTTTCCCGTGATGTTTATGTGTTACTTGATCCCGGGTCTAGCCTGTCACATGTGACCCCTTATGTGGTTGTTGGTTTTGGGTTTGAACCCGTTGTGATTGCTGAGCCTTTTTCTGTTTCCACTCCGGTAGGAGATTCTATTGTGGCTAGGAGGGTGTATAGAAATTATGTGGTGACTGTTTGTGGGCAGGATACTATGGCAGATCTCATAGGACTTAAAATGATTGACTTTGATGCTATCTTAGGAATGGACTGGCTCCATTCGTGCAAGCCACACTAAATTGTAGAACCCGAAAAGTCATTTTTTGTTTCTCGAATAAACCAGTAGTAGAGTGGGAGGGACATTCCTTAGCATCTAGAGGGCACTTTATATCTTACCTCAGAGCCCGTAAACTCATTTTTAAGGGTTTCTTGTATCATCTTATTCGGGTTAAAGATTCGAATATCGAAATCCTTTCTCTTCAGTTTGTCCCTGTGGTGAATGAGTTCCCAAAAGTTTTTCCTAATGATCCTCCAGGCATACCACCTGATAGGGAGATAGATTTTGGTATTGATTTGTTGCCTGATACCGGTCCCATCTCTATTCCGCCATATAGAATGGCTCCTGTAGAACTGAAAGAATTAAAAGAACAGCTAGAAGATCTTCTAGACAAAGGTTTTATTCACCCTAGTGTTTCTCCCTGGGGTGCACCTGTATTCTTCGTGCGAAAAAAAGATGGTTCCCTGCGTATGTGCATAGATTACCACCAGTTGAATAAAGTCACTGTTAAAAATAAATATCCTTTTCCTAGAATTGATAATCTTTTTTACCAGCTTCAGGGTGCTAGATATTTTTCAAAGATATACCTTCATTCGGGATACCATCAGTTGAAAGTTAGAGAGTCTGACATTCCTAAAACAGCTTTTTGAACCAGATACGGTCATTATGAGTTCTTAGTTATGCCCTTTGGATTGACTAACACCCCTGTAGCCTTCATGGACCTTATGAATAGGGTGTTCCATCAGTTTCTAGACCTGTTTGTCATAGTTTTCATTGATGACATCTTGATGTATTCTAAGAGTGAGGATGACCATTCCAATCACCTTCGAATTATTTTTTAGAATCTCAAAGATCATAAGTTGTATACAAAATTTTCCAAGTGTGAATTCTGGCTTGGTGCTATTGCTTTCTTAGGGCATGTTGTGTCTAGTGAGGGAATTAAGGTTGATCCCCAAAAGGTTGAGGCAGTGAGGAAATGGCCCAGACCCACGACTCCAACCGATATTCAGAGCTTCTTGGGTTTGGAGGGGTATTGCAGGAGTTTTGTAGAAAGCTTTTCTTCCATAGCTGCTCCACTTACCAAGCTGACTCAGAAGAAGGCAAAGTTTTTGTGGTCTGACTCCTATGAGAATAGTTTTGAGAGGTTGAAAGACAAGTTGACCACTGCTCCTGTTTTGACTCTTCCGGAAGGTACAAAGGTTTTTGTTGTGTACTGTAATGCATCTCGAGTGGGACTCGGATGTGTGCTTATGCAACATGGTAGAGTGGTAGCTTATGCATCTAGGCAGTTAAAGGTGCACGAGTGAAATTACCCCACCCATGACTTGGAGTTAGCGGTTGTGGTGTTTGCACTTAAAATCTGGAGGCATTATCTTTACGGAGTTCACATTGATATATTTATTGACCATAAAAGTTTGCAGTATGTTTTCTCGCAGAAAAAACTTAATCTCAGGCAGAGACGGTGGTTAGAATTGCTAAAGGATTATGACATGATACTGCACTATCATCCAGGCAAGGCGAATATGGTAGCCGATGCCCTCAACAGGTTGTCTATGGGCAGCTTTTCTCATATTGAAGAAGGGAAAAGAGAGATGGTAAAGGATATTCACCGACTTGCAAATCTTGGAGTGCGACTCTTAGATTCCAAAGATGGAGGGGTGGTGATAACGCTCAATCTACAGCTCTCGTTTGAGTGTAAAACGGTCGTTAGCAAATATAGAACCCAACCTGGGTTGGGTGTCGATCCCACAGGGAATAGCTTGGCCAACAAATAAGTAAAATTACTAAACTTTTGGTGCAAGTCTCGTAAGAAGGGGGGATTCTTGTTTTGCAAGTAATGTAAACAAAAGCTGAAAATAATAAAGTAAAAAGAGAGATATTGTTACGTTGGTTGTAAACAATGAGAATTGAAGCGTTGGGGTTATGTCCACCTTCTGAGGTATACGTCTCTATTGGCTATGAGTGTGTAGAATTCTGACATGCAATTGCTTATAGAGGATTGTAGTCGATGGTAAATCCAAGCGTCTCTCGACCTAAACAAGGACTATTTCACTTTAACTCTCTCGAGCTTAAAACGTATCTAACGGTACGAATTCTCCAAGAGGTTAGTTCAGTTACGGCACCAGCTTTTTAATCGAAAAGGGTGTCCTACTACCTTGACATTATCTCTTTTCCAGACAAATAACTTTTCTCTCAAACAAGTTAAATGTTAGACTGGCGTATTCTTGCGTTTGCAACCGCAAAGAATGTAGATTAAGATGAAGAGAATAATGATATAAGCAATATACGTGCCTCGAACTCACAAACTCACAGCAATAGATAGTATCTCATACGGCTTCCATAACCCCAACAGAGAAGTTTAGTTACCCATGAATGCGAAGGAGATCACGATTGACATTGTTGTTATACCACAAGATTGAGTAATTTCGTGTAGCTTAGGTGGTAGGCGTGAGGCGTGAATTCCTAGGCAAAGTAACGATTCTCTTGTTGTGGAATTTAAGAATGGAAGAGTAGAAGAAGAAAAATAGAATTAATGGAAAGATTAGAAGAGTTGTAAAGTAATAGTATTGAATTGTAAGATGAGAAGTAATAAAATCTCTAGCATGATAGGGTATTTATAATACCCATATCCTAATCCTACTAGATAAATAAAATATCTAACCAAATCCTACTAGGCTAATGTAATACTTAACCCAATTGTACTAGGTTAATGTAACATTATCATAATCCAAATAAACTAATGAAATACATAACCCAATTGTACTAGGTTAATGTATCATTGTCCAAATCCAACTAAGTTACTGCAGATCCCCAAAGTCTTCAGAAATGCTGTTTTAGCCCGGGACAGATTTTCCATGCAGCAGTTTTGGTCCTTAGGCGTGTAAACTCCCTTCCCTTCCTTCGTGAGCTTTCTTTTGCATCAAGTAAGCCATAAAATGCTGAATTCTGCATCATTTATACCTGAAACTTTACTAATCATGTTCGTTAGCTCATTTACAGGAAAAAGGACTAAAAGTGCATGAAATATATAATTTGTTCTCAAAACTAGGCTAAAATATGGGCAAAATATATTGATATAGGCGTGTAAATTCGCCTATCATCAACACCCCACACTTGAAGATTTGTTCGTCCTCGAACGAAATACCATGTCCTTCTAAACATCAACTTAGGGTTTCACAGCAACAACACAAAACATTTGTCCAGACAGGCACAACAATTATCAACAAAGAGTAGCTTTTCGATTATAGGTAGAAACAATTTAACCTCTAACATAGACTCGTGATGGTGATCAACTCGCATGCAAACGTTAAGGTACAAGGAATCATATATAACAACCCAAAACTCATCAACCATGTGTGTCTCACACTATAGTACCCATAATCACTCACAAGTATAGCATATTTTTCAAACATGGGTATCAAAATATCCTTGCTCTCGCTCTCACAAAGAATTCATATGAAGCAACTGATGACCATAGGCTTGCCCTTAATGTAATACTCTACTAAATGTCAGAATGCTAAGCTTAGGATCAAGTAGGTCTTTTGATGGTTGTAATGTAGGCTAAGGGACGGGTAGGACTATTTTGGCCAGGAATAGTGACTAAGTTCCTAAGCGCTTTAATACATCACTTTGTATCATTAACACTTTTCTTTCAAACAACCTTTCTACTTTCTTTTATTCTACCACTCTTTTTCTCCTCTTTTGTTTTTTCAATTTCAAACATAACTAACTTTTCAGTTTTCCTTTCCTTTTTCTTTTGATAACATACCTCTTATGATAGCACTTTCTTTTTCATAACTCATTCAAGCACCAATGCATTCTAAAGCATCATACTCACCCAATTTCCTCTTATTTTGTCACATGACTTTTTCACTTTAAAACACTTAGGAATTTGGATCAAATTATGGTCTTGAAAAAAATGGATTAGGCTTACATACAAGGTTGTCAAAGAAATAGGCTAAAGGCTCAATAGGGTTTAACTAGGATGATGTCCATGGGTAGGTAAAACTGAAGGTAAACAAATATGGGTTGCCAAAGAAATGCCTAAATCATATCCTAAACTTACACTCCTTATTTTCGCTTTGCATACATACCAGGCAAGTTCTAGCATCAGCCACAATCATAGAATATACGATTATCTCACACACACAAGGCACATGGTCGACTTGCTTGGAAGTAATATAGACTCTCGACCCAACAAGTGAAGGAATTGAACCACACAATATCACATAATGAGTCACAACTAGAGCCTAAACGTCTCAATAGTCACAATTGTAGCACATACTCTTGTTATAATCTTATGCTGCCTATCAAAATAATTTCATGCGAATCTAGAAAAAAAAAACAACAAAAACAAAAAACTAAAACACGAAAAAAAACAACAAAAAAAACAACAAACATAGATGCGATAGAGAAGTATAGCATACGATACCGCCACCCCACACTTAAACGGGACACTGCCCTCAGTGGAAAATAAATACGAGGAACCTGGTTAGTCGGACTCTTCCTCATTGTCGGGGGTCATACCCCCTTCGTCGGAATCATCATAAGAGTCGTCGTCAGAGTTCTCCTCCTCGTCAGAGTCTAGCAAGCGTCGATCGTCATCAGTCGGCACATCATCATCTAGAGGTTCCTCAAAGTATACGCCCACTCCACACATCTCCCGTGCATGCATGTTCATGGGATAGTCGTGGTCCAGCTGTTGGAGCTCTGCAGCAGTTGGAACATGTCCACCACTCATCATAGTAAATCGTGTCATGCCATAAAGATGACGAAAGAAACTCTCATCACGAGCATGTCTTTCCGCAGTAGTAAGGTTGACACCATGAGTTGTTTCAGCATCTTTGACCTTAGTAAGGTCAACCTTCTTTGGGTTATGTGGGAGTTTGTGGTCAGCTGGTTCCTCTTCGATATCCTCCTTCCGCAAGATTGCTGTCAACAGATTTCCAAACGTGAAGTGGGACCTTTTGTGGAGTCTGTCCTTCCTCATGGTAGAGCGAATGATTGCCCCAAAGTTGATAGGGACATTCGTCATCAAAGCATAGACCAAACACACTCTATCTCTTGATATCTTGGTGTATTGAGTCCCAGGAATAAGGCATGAGTTGACAATACGCATCCAGATTCTTGCTTCCCTATTCAGTGAAGCATAGGGGAAGGTGTTGTGTCATCCTGTGTCTTTATGTCTGCCCCACCTTGCCATCGATCTACTTCCACAAAGTGTGTGTCTAATTGCTCTATAAGGAGGCCTGCTGTACAACTCTTTGAATGGTGCTGGGTCGACCGAAGGTAAGCCAAGAAAAGAGTTGATCCAGTCCGCGTTGAGCTGTAACACTTGGCCCCGAATTTTGACTTCGTTGCCTGTTGTTTTCGGCGACCAGTTGGCGTAAAACTCTCTTGTCAAATCAAGATTACATTCTCCCATATCGCGGAAGATGAAATCCAGCTTCAATGCCATGATTTTTGCCAACATACGTGGCTCCTTCTTCGCTAAGGTGTCCTTGTTGATCAGGTCGACGTGAACATCTCTTCTTTCTTTGTTGTTCCTGTACCATTCTTTGGCTTCCTCCTCAAGAACCCATTTTATTCCAAACATTCTGCGGGGTAGTTGTGCTGAGGATGATTCTCCTTGGTCTTTTCGACTTCTCTTCTTGCCCTTTTGGGAAGTGGTCGCCTTCTCCTTGCCTTGCCTCGCTTTAGGTGCCATTGTACCTGAGACTAGAAATAGTGTTAGTTGCAGCACAGTATCACTTGATACAATCTATAACAAGTATTAGGGGTACCACCCCACACTTAGTTTTGTTAACACAAATCAGTGAGGTGAAAGTAGTCGATTTACTCAGATTTCGTCGAGATATGTTTTAGGATTGTATTCCGACAAGAAAATCAGCAATGCATCACTTACTTGCAGCCATTGGACTACTTTCATGGTAGATATAGAAACACTCCTACATAGGGGTTACCACATGGAATCGTTATTCTTACAACAATCACAACCTCCTAAGTCGGTAGGCACTATACGTCTTATCCCGATGGCCGGGATAGTCTAACATGTAAGTATCCAAACAACAATCTTAAGCAATATTCATAGCCATAGCAATTCCGCAGATATCATAACAATGCTATTGAAACCAAATTCAAGTCGGAAACAAGTCAAGATTTTCCTACGTATATGTTCACTCACATGATTTTGCAACAACAATCCAAACACATGAACATCACCAACAATCTTATATAATTTAGCAATTCATAATAGCCATAGCAACGTTAGTACTTACGAGAAATAAATGAAGAATAAGAGAGTACTTACTTGCTTGAAACTTGTGGAGATGGTTTCGTGAATTGGAAGAGCAAAAGAAGAAAATTTTGAGAAGATTTGGAAGAGTATGCGACGCCTTTAGGGTATTTTCTATTGTGGTTGTGTTATAAAACTAAGTCCCCTTTATATAGGAAGAGTATGGGTCGGGTTATGACCCATTTACAATCAGTTTTGGAGACAAAAATCCTACATATGCGGCGCATAATACTCGGGATATCAATGACATATGCGGCGCATTGTCTATGGCATAATGGGACATATGCGCCGCATAGTCTATGGCATTTGTAGACATATGCACCGCATAGTCTATGGCATATGAGATACTGATACCAAATGCCATAGCATAGACGGCGCATAGTCAAAAGCATACCTAGGAATAGGCGGCGCATAGTGTATAGCACACTAGATTCCGAGACCTTAGGCTATAGGATAGGTTGTGCATCGTTCGTGGCCTAGTTTTACCAAGGCCTAGCCTTCCTCGAAGCCTATTTTGGCGTGAGAAAGGCTCAATCCATAGCCTTATGCATCACCCTTCCTAACTTACCAACTTTACCATACAATGCGTCCAAATCGTCAATTGAAATCAATCTCCTCGTTGACTACTTCTTGCACCTATATTCGCTCAAACAAATGAAAATGATTAGTACGATGGGTTGCCTCCCACCAAGCGCCTTAGTTTTGGTCGTGGCACGACTCTTATTTTTGGATTTTTCATTTATCAAAATCAAAACAAGTACTAGAAGAAACGATAAAACGATAAAACGATGGGTTGCCTCCCATCTAGCGCCTTATTTATTGTCATGGCTCGACGTAGTAATCTCGAGTACTTAGACTTCGTCGAGATAAGTGATGGCCATGTCATTCATCGAGTCAAGAGGACCGATATAAGGCTTAACACGTTGTCCATTCACTTTGAAGACAACACCCTTATTGCCTTCCAATTCGACTACTCCAGACGAGTAGACTTGGATAACTTTAAATGGACCAGACCACTTAGATTTTAACTTACCTGGGAAGAGCTTAAATCTGGAGTTGAAGAGTAGTACCATATCACCCTTTTGGAAGTTTCGTCGAACAATCCGCTGATCATGATACTTCTTCATCCGCTCCTTGTATAAATCCGATCTTTCATATGCATGGAGATGGAACTCATCCAATTTGTTCAGCTGCTCCAACCTCAGATTCTTCACATCATCCCAATTCAGATTCAAGTGCTTCAATGCCCACAATGCCTTGTATTCAAGCTCGATGGGTAGATGACAAGCCTTCCCATAAACTAGTTGATAAGGAGACATGCCAATGGGTGTCTTGAATGCAGTCCTATATGCCCATAGTGCATCATCTAGCTTTCGAGACCAATCCTTCCTATTTGCATTAACCGTCTTTGCAAGGATTTGCTTAATCTCGCGATTGCAAACCTCTACTTGTCCACTAGTTTGGGGATGATAAGGCGTAGCTACCTTGTGTTGCTTGACACCATACTTGGCCAATACAGATTTGAATAGCTTGTTGCAAAAGTGAGATCCTCCATCACTTATGATAGTACGAGGTACTCCAAAGCGAGAGAAGATATTCTTCTTTAAGAACGCTACAACACGCTTTCCTTCGTTGTCGGCCAATGCTACAACTTCAACCCATTTCGAAACATAATCCACAGCAACCAAGATGTACTTCATTCCAAACAAATTCACGAATGGACCCATGAAATCAATACCCCACACATCAAAGAGTTCTGCCTCCAGAATTTTGGACATGGGCATTTCATGGTGTTTTGAAATAGCACCTTGACGTTGGCATTGGTCACACCTTCTCACATAGTCGTATGCATCTCTGAATATCGAAGGCCAATAATAACCACTTTGCAATACTTTTCTTGCCGTTCGATTGCCTGCATGATATCCTCCAACTTGCGAAGTGTGGCATGCTTCCAATATAGTAGGCACTTTTTCATGGGATATACATCGTCGAATGATACCATCCGCGCATCTTCGAAAAAAATAAGGTTCATCCCAATAGTAGTGCTGAACGTCATGCATAAACTTCCTCCTTTGGTGGTAAGATAAATTGGCAGGTAGCACATTACTCACTACGAAATTTGCAAAGTCGGCATACCATGGTAATTTCTCCATTTTTGTCGCTAATATCTCCTCGTCAGGGAATGCATCATCAATCTGAATTTCAGGTTGCGCCACATATTTATTCTCAAGTCTAGATAGGTGATCAGCCACTTGGTTCTCGCAACCTCTTCTATCTTTGACTTCGAAATCAAACTCTTGCAGCAATAATGCCCATCGAATCAACCTTGGTTTTGCATCCTTCTTCGTCATTAGATACCTAAGAGTTGCATGGTCTGTATGGACGATCACTTTAGTACCCAATAGATAGGCACGAAACTTCTCAAACGCATACACAACCGCTAGGAGCTCTTGTTCAGTAATAGTGTAGTTCCTTTGGGCTTCATTTAGGACCTTACTCGCATAGTAGATAGGATGAAATAATTTCTCCTTTCTTTGTCCAAGAACAGAACCAACGGCTACACCACTAGCATCGCACATGACCTCAAACGGGAGCATCCAATCTGGTGCTACCATGATAGGGGCTTCAATGAGTTTTCCTTTAAGGCATTCGAATGCCTTTAAGCTATCGTCATTAAAGTCAAACTTCGCATCTTTCTCCAATAGTTTGCACAATGGACTAGAAATTTTGGAAAAGTCTTTGATGAATCTACGATAGAAACCAGCATGGCCAAGAAAACTACGAACTCCCTTCACCGAAATTGGAGGCGGTAGCTTCTCAATTACCTCTATTTTTTCTCGATCAACCTCTATTTTTGCTCGATCAACCTCTATTCCTCTTTCAGAGATCTTGTGCCCAAGAACGATTCCTTCTTTTACCATGAAGTGGCACTTCTCCCAATTCAGCACAAGGTTGAACTCTACACATCTTTGCAATGCCATGCTCAAGTTTGCCAAACATGCTTCAAAAGACTCACCGACAACTGAAAAGTCGTCCATAAATACCTCCAAAGTGTCTTCAACCATATCAGAGAAAATAGACATCATACAACGTTGAAAGGTGGCTGGTGCATTACACAACCCGAATGGCATGCGTTTGAAGGCAAACATACCATATGGGCATGTAAACGTTGTCTTCTCTTGGTCTTCGAGAGCAATACAAATCTGATTATAACCTGAATAACCATCCAAGAAGCAAAACCATCCTTTCCCCGCTAATCGATCTAGCATTTGTTCCATAAATGGCATGGGAAAGTGATCCTTGAGTGTCCAAGAATTCAGCTTGCGGTAGTCCATGCATACTCTCCATCCAGTAATGGGCCTGAGTGGAATAAGCTCATTCTTTGCATTCGCGACCACCGTCATTCCTCCTTTCTTGGGAACACATTGTATAGGACTTACCCATGTACTATCAGAGATAGGATATACAACTCCTGCGTCTAACCACTTGATAATCTCCTTCTTCACCACTTCTTGCATAGGTGGGTTTAAACGCCTTTGATGTTCAATGGTGGGTGTGCACTTTTCTTGAAGCTGAATTTTATGTGTGCAAATCCCAGGTGGAATACCAATAATATCCGCAATGGTCCATCCAATGGCTCTAATATACTTGTGTAAGATCGCAATAAGAGCTGCAACTTGTTGCTCACCCAAATCGGCTGCCACTATGACTGGAAGTGTGTTTCCGCTTCCTAAGAATACGTACTTCAAATGACTTGGCAGCTCCTTCAATTCTAGTGTGGGTGGTTCTTCAATAGATGGATTGGCTGGTGGTGTGGGTCAATTCTTGAGATCAAGATTCAGCTTCTTGGGAGTATAGCGATATGTCCCTAATCCCGATAGAGCACAAATAGCTTCTTCAGAAATTTCAGCATCCTCATTCTCTCCTTTCATGAGCAAAACCTCCAAAGGATCATCAAGAATTTGCTCTTCTTCAAGTCGTTCTTTCTCATCATCAAAGACAACATCAGCCACAGAAAATACACTCAGATCTTTGGGTTGCTTCATTGATTTGCAAACATCAAATCGAACCACTTCGTCATTTATTCGGAATGAAAGTTCATTAGCTCTCAAATCAATGAGCACACTTCCTGTAGCAAGGAAAGGGCGTCCCAAGATTATGGGAACCTCTGAATCTGCTTCACAATCCAAGATGACAAAGTCTGCTGGAAAGATAAATGAAGAAACCTTTACCAAGACATCGCATAGAATACCAACCGGTCGTTTTACCGACCTATCCGCCATAACAAGCCTCATATTAGTTGGTGTAGGATCTCCTAACCCCAACTTCTTGTAGATCGATAATGGCATCAAGTTGATGCTGGCTCCTAGGTCACATAATGCTTTGGCAAAGTTCAAAGATCCGACGGTGCAAGGAATAGTGAAAACTCCGGGGTCGGCCTTCTTCTGAACTATCGATCGGGTAGCAATTGCACTACAATGATGCACATCATCCTTCAGCTCATAACTTGCTTCCCTCTTCTTAGTCAAAATATCTTTCATAAACTTCGCATACCCAGGCATTTGTTCAAGTGCCTCTACCAATGGAACATTAATGGTCAGCTGCTTCAACATAGTCATAAATTTGCTGAACTTAGTGTCATCCGCCACCTTCTTCAATCTTTGGGGAAAAGGTGGTGGTGGGTATGGAAGTGTTCTCTCCATGGCTTTCTTCTCCTCTTGCTTCCGTTTTTCCATTTTTTCAGGCTGCACATCACTGGGCGTGACATCCTTGACGTCAGGACTGGTTGTTGCGGCATCTTCTCCTTTTATGTTATCATCCATGTCCGCAACTTCGTCAACCACTTGCTTGCCTTTTTCTGAAGGTTCCAGCACCTTACCGCTTCTGGTAGTGATGGCCATGCATGACCCATCATTCCTTGGGTTTTGCACAGTATCTCTAGGTAAAGTGCTAGCCTTTCTTTGATTGAGTGTTGCTGAAAGTTGGCTCAGTTGCTGCTCTATTTGCTTGATTGAAGTGGAATGAGAATCAACTAGTTGTTTCATGGAGGACAAATCATTAATTACCTCAGTAACTCCCGCGCTCGTTGCTTCCACTCCTTTTAATAATTTAGCCATCATGTCTTCCATACTTCCAGAATTAGATGTGGTGGTATCACGTCTACCAGGGGGAACGTACAAACCACTCTTTTCATTGTTTTTATTCCAACTACCTTGGTCTTTGCTTCCAGATTTATCATAATAGTTCCGACCTTGGTTTCCTTGGGTATTCCCACGGAAACCCCCCTGATTGTTCAAGTAGTTGGCCTCCTCTTCCGAATCAGATTCGTCTCTTCCTTTTAGCGCCACAACTTTCACTTTTCGGTCTTCCCTGATAATAAATGCTTTGTCAGAAGATCCACTTGCGTTTTCATGTGCGCTAAATCTTGATCACGTTCTTCTTGTCTTCTTCTTTGGTCTGCAGTCATGCCTATAGATAAAGTGGGGCTTGCTACCTCATAATCCCTGGTATGCCAAGCTCTACTTTGTTTCGTCATGCGATCTAGCATATTGCTTGCTTGACCAAAGGTGAGGTCCATAAAAGATCCTCCAGCTGCGTTATCCACCACTGGCTTAGTTATTGAATTCAAGGCTCTATACAATATCTCCATGAGGTGAACATTAGTCATGTGATGGTTTGGCATCTCGCTAGCTTCGTCTTGAACCTCTCCCATGTTTCATGAAGAGCTTCAGTGGGAAGCTGACGAAAGTTGCTGATTTCATCTCTCAATTGTGCCCTTTTGGAAGGCGAAAAGAATCTTTCTAGGAAAACGTCTCTCAATTGCCTCCAATTTGTAATTGAATCAGGAGTCAGCCCATTCAACCATAGTGTTGCCTCCCCAGATAGAGACAATGGAAATAGACGTAATCAAATTGCATTCTGACCAACACCAGGATTGTCAAAAGACTTGCATATAGAAATAAAGTTGATGAGATGCATATTCGGATCATCGCCTGCTAGTCCACCAAACAATCCCTTGAGTTGCAATAACTGAATCATGGTGCTTGTGATGTTGAACTTGGCTCCGGGCGCTAATGGTGGTGGAATTATAGCTCCAGTGGCTCCGACACCATCAAGATCATCATCATCATCGTCGAAGGCTGGCTGCATAGGTTGGTGATCATGTCTATACCGAGCTTGTCGACCTCTTCTGTTGGCAGGTGTTACGATTTCAGCATCACGCCTAGGGTTTAGTAACTCGTCATCACCTAAATCCTCATCGTCAGGATTTGGTGCTCGTGCAGGGTTATCAATGTTCTGCTGTTGAACCTGGGCTGCGGCAAGGGCAGCCAATCTTGCTTGTTCCTGTTGATCAGCCATCCTTGCGATTTCATCTTGTGCTTCCATTCTACCAATGCGTTGTGGTTCAGGATTGATTGGTAATAACGGTTGACCAGAACTTCGAGTATGGGGCATGCACTAAAATAAAAACCTGCAGTAGACAAAAACAAAAACTAAAAGTACGAGAATCTTTGACCAAAGGGTCTAGTAATTTTCACGAACTTAATTGACACTTGTATTCCCCGGCAGCGGCGCCAATTTTTGATAACGCTCAATCTACAACTCTCGTTTGAGTGTAAAGCGGTCGTTAGCAAATATAGAACCCAACCTGGGTTGGGTGTCGATCCCACAGGGAATAGCTTGGCCAACAAGTAAGTAAAATTACTAAACTTTTGGTGCAAGTCTCGTAAGAAGGGGGGATTCTTGTTTTGCAAGTAATGTAAACAAAAGCTGAAAATAATAAAGTAAAAAGAGAGATATTGTTACGTTGGTTGTAAACAATAAGAATTGAAGCGTTGGGGTTATGTCCACCTTCTGAGGTATACGTCTCTATTGGCTATGAGTGTGTAGAATTCTGACATGCAATTGCTTATAGAGGATTGTAGTCGATGGTAAATCCAAGCGTCTCTCGACCTAAACAAGGACTATTTCACTTTAACTCTCTCGAGCTTAAAGCATATCTAACGGTACGAATTCTCCAAGAGGTTAGTCCAGTTACGGCACCAGCTTTTTAATAGGAAAAGGTGTCCTACTACCTTGACATTATCTATTTTCCAGACAAATAACTTTTCTCTCGAACAAGTTAAATGTTAGACTGGCGTATTCTTGCGTTTGCAACCGCAAAGAATATAGATTAAGATGAAGAGAATAATGATATAAGCAATATACGTGCCTCGAACTCACAAACTCACAGCAATAGATAGTATCTCATACGGCTTCCATAACCCCAACAGAGAAGTTTAGTTACCCATGAATGCGAAGGAGATCACGATTGACATTGTTGTTATACCACAAGATTGAGTAATTTCGTGTAGCTTAGGTGGTAGGCATGAGGCATGAATTCCTAGGCAAAGTAACGATTCTCTTGTTGTGGAATTTAAGAATGGAAGAGTAGAAGAAGAAAAATAGAATTAATGGAAAGATTAGAAGAGTTGTAGAGTAATAGAATTGAATTGTAAGATGAGAAGTAATAAAATCTCTAGCATGATAGGGTATTTATAATACCCATATCCTAATCCTACTAGATAAATAAAATATCTAACTAAATCCTACTAGGCTAATGTAATACTTAACCCAATTGTACTAGATTAATGTAACATTATCATAATCCAAATAAACTAATGACATACATAACCCAATTGTACTAGGTTAATGTATCATTGTCCAAATCCAACTAAGTTACTGCAGATCCCCAAAGTCTTCAGAAATGCTGTTTTAGCCCGGGACAGATTTTCCATGCAGCAGTTTTGGTCCTTAGGCGTGTAAACTCCCTTCCCTTCCTTCGTGAGCTTTCTTTTGCATCAAGTAAGCCATAAAATGCTGAATTCTGCATCATTTATACCTGAAACTTTACTAATCATGTTCGTTAGCTCATTTACAGGAAAAAGGACTAAAAGTGCATGGAATATATAATTTGTTCTCAAAACTAGGCTAAAATATGGGCAAAATATATTGATATAGGCGTGTAAATTCGCCTATCATCAGGTGGTTGTTCATTAGATAGCTAAATCATCCCTTTGTGTAGAGGTTAAGGAAAAACAGGTTGAAGATCCCATCTTGATGCAGATCAAGAAAGATGTGGGTTAACAGAAGATGATTTCCTTTGAAATTGGCGGTGATGGTATTTTGAGATATCAGGGTAGATTGTGTGTGCCAGATGTAGAAGGTCCGAGGGAGAGAATCCTTGACGAAACTCACATATCGAGGTATGTTGTCCACCCAGGCTCTACTAAGATGTATCATGACTTTAAAGCTATATATTGGTGGAATAATATGAAGCGTGATGTGGCTAACTATGTTGCTAAGTGTTTGAATTGTCAACAAGTGAAAGTAGAGCATATGAGGCCAGGTGGTACTTCCCAAGAGATAGCTTTGACCTTATGGAAATAGGAGATGATCAATATGGACTTCATCACGGGACTTTCGAGGTCCCGAAACCAGTATGACTCTATTTGGGTAATTGTTGACAGGCTGACCAAGTCAGCTCACTTCCTGCCTGTAGCCTGTGAGGACTAATTATTCGGGAGATGTCTATGCCAAGATTTACATTGAAGAGATAGTCCGTCTGCATGGAGCACCTGTGTTCATCATATCTGACCGAGGTACATAATTCTCTTCAGAATTTTGGAGATCTTTTCAGAGGGGTTTAGGTACTCAAGTGAACCTAAGTACGACTTTCCACCCCCAGATCGATGGGCGAACTGAGCGTACTATTCAAACCCTTAAGGATATGCTGCGGGCATGTGTGATTGACTTCAAAGGTATTTGGGTAGATCGCTTGCCCTTAATAGAGTTTGCGTATAATAATAGCTACCATGCCAGTATTAAGATGGCTCCTTTTGAGGCATTGTATGGGAGGAGATGTAGGTCGCCAATAGGGTGGTATGAAGTAAATGAGACACAGGTGTTTGGGTCTAAACTTGTTCACCAGGCAATGGAGGACGTGAAGATCATTAGAGAATGACTTAAGACAACCCAGAGTAGACAAAAATCCTATGTTGATGTTAGAAGAAGGGAGCTAGCATTTGTGGTTGGTGATTGGGTGTTTCTCAAAGTTTCTCCTATGAAGGGAGTCATGCATTTTGTAAAGAAAAGGAAGATGAGTCCTCGCTATATAGGACCATACCAGATTGTGAGAAAAATAGGTGAAGTTGTGTATGAGTTAGAGTTGCCTATAAATTTGGGTTCTGTTCACCCGGTGTTTCATGTATCCATGTTGAAGAAACGTATTGGGGACCACTCTCTAGTGTTACCCATAGAAGAGATTAGAGTGTCAGACTCCCTATCTTATAAAGAAGAGCCTATTTCAATCTTGGATCGTCAAGTCCAAAAGTTGAGGAGTAAAGAGATAGTTTCGGTTAAGGTGTTGTGGAGAAATCAGAAAGTTGAAGAAGCAACTTGGGAATCAGAAGATGACATGAGAGCAAGGTACCCAAATCTATTTGATCTGGTAAATGATGAGACGGAAGGTACGATCCTTGTCTTACTCTTTCCATGTCCTTAATATGCTTGTAATCGTATTTGTCTGTATCCCGCGCCATCATTCAGGGATGAATGATCCCAAGGGGGGATAATGTAACACCCCGCCAAATCGTCCATGTGTTAGTCTCATTTATTTTTACTTCCTAAGTGAGTAAAGTTTAAACCATATTGAATTTCCTTAATTTTGACTCTTTATTAAGTGGAAAATTGAATGAGCTTTCCATCGATATAATATTTTCCCAAATCCAATACCCGGGAAAGAAGTTATGGATAAATTTAAGTCCTAGTCGTAAAACACTGTCATTTTGGTGTTTGGCGCATTGCGGAGGGGGTCTATTTAACAATTTTCAAATTCCAGTAGCCTAGCGTGATTGTGGCGCGTCGCACTAAAGTTTCAAGTCCCAACCAGTGGGACAACGCGATGGACCCGCATCGCGGTGACCCCAAGAATCCCATTCGTCAATTTCCCGTAAGCCACCGTGATAGTGGCGCGTCGCGGTGGCCCATAAAATTAGGCTTCCAGTTATTTTTATTCCATCTTATTAAGGGTATATTAGGTATTTTCCACCCCCTTATCATCTTAAACACGTGATTATACTTCCAAGTGACCACATTATTCATATTTTCTTCAAAAATTCCCAAGAACACTCTCTAGGGTTTTAAACTAAAAACCCAATTAACTCAAGATTCAACCGTGGATTTTTGAAACTGATTGAAGATTTGAAATTCCTAAACCATAGGTTTCAAGAATCATCCATCAAATTTCTAAATTGAGGTACGTGGGGTTTATCCTAAAACTACATGGTCTTGTTGAAAACACCCAATTATGATTTTAAAAATCATCAAGCATGAATTTGTTAAAGGTTTTTTGAGATCCATGATTTTATTATGCTTTATACATGTTTAATGATATTGTTGTTTTGGCTTTTAGGCCTTATCCCCTTAAATTGATTTACACATATAAGTATATGTATGAAACTTGAAATTTAAGATTTGTTTGAGAGCACAAATAATGAAAATCCCTCTCTTGTGATAACCTTATGTTTATGATCTTATGGTGATTGATTGAAATGCATGATTCACGGCTTGAAAATAGTTTACTCAAATACCATAGTATTTTGAGCATGATTTAGAGATTTATGAGAGGGAGTTTCTTGATGTAAATATATTTTATTAAAAGAGAAAGATTTGCATGAGATCAAGAGCTTTGACATGACCACTTTGCATCATTGAAAGTTTGACAAAGAGAGTTGCATATATGTGTTTAGATGAGTTTTAAAAAAAGAGTTCTTTGAAATAATTTATTGATATCGTGGTCTTGAATTTATGTTTTGGAAACAGAGAGTGTAATATGCCAATAATGGCTCAGAGATGTGACTTGCAAGTCAATGGTATGGTGATACCATAAGTATGTATGCCATAACAGAGTATCTTTTTCAGAGTTTGATTTCAGAGAATGCATGTTTTAAAGAGTTAAAACTGGGCTTAAAGAGGGTTAGGTGGTTAGCCGAACAAGGTTTGAGTTTAAGTAACTCTTAACCTAAAATCATGATTTGACGATCCGGGTATATTATTTTACGCTGGCGACGACCGTGTGGAGTAGCAGAGTTAGAGACACCAACCCTTGTGGCACACTTGGGTTGGGGGTTTCCCCACCGAGTCAATAGCGGATTCCATATAGCTCGTGGAATTTCAAAGTTGTAGGGTATACCACCTATCGCAGAAGTAAAACAAAAAGTGTCACAGAGTTCAGATAATTTTACAGAGTCTTTCAGAAATGCCCATGTGATTTCTTACCATATGATATGTTTATGAACTGTTCTTAATTGCTCTCATATATGTTGAATATAAATTATTGTTTTAGATTTGCTCTGCATACCAGTACAATTGTATTGACCCCCTACTCCCAGGTTTGGAGGCTCAGTCTAGGGGTCCAGCTAATCAATAGAGTATACCATAGAGAAGCGATCCATGCAGTGGTGAGACTTTTTTGTTCCAGAAGGCCTGTCATCTCAGATTATGTTATTCCTTTGTTTTGGTATACTGGGGGCCTTGTTCCAGCTTTTCAGACAGTTATCTTTAGATCATATAGTAGAGATTTCGCAGACTGTTCCAGAAGTTGTTTAGGTGATTTTGGATTTCATTCCGTATGGTTAAACTGAATCCAGAGTATGACCATGTTTCCGTATTAGATTATAATTCTGCATTTTCTTTTATTATATGAATGTTGTACATGATTACAAGATCAGATAGAGTAGGACGTACGGGCCTTAATGGTTCGGGATGTCCGTCACGGCCAGGCCCTAGTTCAGGTCGTGACATGATTATACATATATAAAAATAATTTAAATATTGAAAAATGCAATACCAATACTGAGAAACTATGAAGATGCACGATAGGAGCCAATCTATTTGTTAGCATTCCTGCTGGAATCCAATGGGAAAATGAATTTCTTGGAATAATGGAAACATGATAAACTCTAGTTTAATTGATCAAAAATGTGTTGTTGCACTTCCATTTGAGAAATAATTTAACAAAACATTTTGTACCACAACGATGAAACATGATTCTAATCTTATATAGATGATTTCAGAGCTGTGTAGCATAGGTCATAGTTCTTACATGGCCAGTTGTTGCAATCGTACCATGCTCTATTGTAGGTGAGTTTCTTTCCTTATAGAAGTTTCATGATTTAATGAAGCTCAAAAAATTATTGCAGTGCTACCTACCTGAAATAACAACGATACAGTGATGTCAATCTGTTTTTCGCTTGCTCACTTTCTCCAGTCGAGTCTGAAGTTCAAAAACTTTCTCCATTGTTGTACACCAAAACTTGTTATTCAGTATATAATTATGAATTATGTTTTAGATATATAAAATATAAAAGAAATTATATAAGTTTAAAATCAATTAACTAGTTTTTAATTGATATTAGACTAGTTTCTCAGCACGCGCACTGCACATTTATATTGATTCAAGTAATAAATAATTTTATAAATTATTAAAAATATTATTAAATAGAATATTGAGTAAATAATTATATATATAAAAATAATATAAATATTAAAAAATACAATAACGGTACAGAGAAACTGGTAAGATGCGTAAAAGGAGTCAAACTATTTGTTAGCATTCCTGCTGGAATTCAGTGGAAAAACGAATTTCTTGGAATAATGAAAACATGGTAAACTCTAGTTCCAATAGCCAACAATGTTCTTGCACTACCATTTGAAAAATAATTTACCAAAACAATTGGTACCACAACAATGAAGTAGGATTCTGGTCTTATGTAGATGATTCCAGAGCTATGTATGACATTGGTCATAGTTCTTATAGGACCAGTTGTTGCAATAGTACCACACTCCATTGTATATGAGTTTCTTTCCTTATAGAAGTTTCATGATTTAATAAACTCAAAAAATTATCACAATGCTCCTGTACCTGAAATCTTTATGATACAATGATGTCAATCTATTTTTTGCTTGTTCTCTTGCTTCAGTCGAGTTTCAAGTTAAACAGATTTCTTCGTTGAAGAACACCTGAACTTATTATTCAGTATGTAATTATGAATTATGTTTGAGAAATATAAGATATAGAATAAAGTATATAAGTTTAAAAATAATTAACTATTTTTTAATCGATACTAGACTAGTTTCTTAGAACGTGCACTACACGTTTGTGTTGAATCAAGTTATATATGATTTTAAAAAACAGTAAAACTATTATTAAATAGAATTTGGTGTAAGTATTTATATATAAAAGAATAATATAAATATTAAAAAATGCAATGACGGTACAAAGAAGCTGGTAAGATGCACGACATGATTCAATCTATTTGTTAGCATTCTGCTGGAATTTAGTGGGAAAACGAATTTATTGGAATAATAAAAACATGGTAAAGTCTAGTTCCATTATCAAACAATGTTGTTGCACTACCATTCGATAAATAATTTATGAAAACATTTGGTACCTCATGTTGAGAAGCAAACACAATCCCATATCGAAAAAATAGAGGGAACATGTCCAATATTTAAAGTGTCACCCAACTCCACTAGTATGAGGTCTTTTGGGAGATTCCCAAAAACAAATCCGTGAGGGCTTAGCCCAAAACAGACAATATCATACTAGTGCGGAGTTACACGCGATTCCAACAAGTGGTATCAAAGCCCAGGTTCGGGTGAGTCTGAGTGGTGACTGCGGTTGGTGAGAAGTTCCCGGTGTAACGATAAGACTGGAGATCTGCAGGTGGTGCCTTGTGCCGAAAGTCTTCCTGGTGAGTGGTGGTCAGGCGACGTGTCCCGTTGGGTGATAACGCAGTACAAGATGTTTGGAAGATCATGTGAAATGACCTAGTAGTTGTGATCTACGGTTGAAGCCTCGTGTCAAAAGTCTTCTTGACAAATGATGGTCAAGCGGTGTGTCCCATTGGTTGGTAGTGGCGGTACGGGGAGGTCACAAGTGATGTGGTCTTGGTTTGATGGGGGGATTGTTGAGAAGCAAACAAAATCCCACATCGTAAAAATAGAGGGAACATATCCAATATTTAAAGTGTCACCCAACTCCACTAGTATGAGGCCTTTTGGGAGATGCCCAAAAAAAAATCCATGAGGGGTAAGCCCAAAGCGAACAATATCATACTAGTACGGAGTTACACGCGGTCCCAAAACCATAATGATTAAATGGAATTCTGGTCTTATGTAGATGATTCCAGAGCTATGTGCGGCATAGGGCATAGATCTTACACGACCAATTGTTGCACTAGTACCACGCTCCATTGTAGGTGAGTTTATTTCCTTATAGAAGTTTCATGATTTTATGAATCTCAAAAAAATTATCACAATGCTCCCTGTACCTGAAATCAATATGATACAATGATGTTAATCTATTCTTTTCTTGTTAACTTTCTCGTGTCGAGTTTGAAGTTCAACAACTTTCTTCATTGATGAACACCAAAACTTATTATTCGGTATGTAATTATGAATTATGTTATAGAAATATAAAATATAAAGTAAATTAATAAGTTTTAAAATAATTAAATATTTTTTAATCGATATTAGACTAGTTTCTCAGCACGTGCACTGCACGTTTACGTTGATTCAAGTAATATATGATTTCACGAAATTGTAAAAATATTATTAAATATAATATCGAGTAAATACTGATATTAAAAAATATATAAATATTGTAAAATGCAATACCGGTACAGAGGAATTGGTAAGATATGCGACAGGAGCCAATCTATTTGTTAGCATTCCTGCTGGAATCCAGTAGGAAAACGAATTTATTGGGATAATGGAAACATGGTAAACTGTAGTTTCATTAACCAAAAATGTGTTTTTGCACTTTCATTTGAGAAATAATTTACCAAAACATTTGGTACCACAACTATGAAACATGATTCTTATCTTATATAGATGATTTTAGAGCTATGTGTAGCATAATTCATAGTTCTTACATGACCAGTTGTTGCACTAGTACCACCCTCCATTATAGGTGAGTTTCTTTCCTTATAGAAGTTTCATGATTTAATGAAGCTCAAAAATTATCACAGTGCTCCCTGTACCTTAAATAACAATGATACAGTGATGTCAATCTATTTTTCGCTTGCTCACTTTGTCCAGTCTAGTCCGAAGTTCAACAACTTTATCTCTGGATGGACATCAAAATTTGTTATTCATTTTATAATTATGAATTATGTTTTAGATATATAAGATATAAAAGAAAGTAGTTAAGTTTAAAAATAATTAACTATTTTTTAAATAATATTAGACCAGTTTCTTAGCACGTTCACAACACGTTTACATTGATTCAAGTAATAAATAATTTAATAAAATATTTAAAATATTATTAAATAGAATATTGAGTTAATAATTATATATATAAAAATAATATAAATATTGTAAAATGCAATAACGGTACAGAGAAACTGGTAAGATGCGTGAAAGAAGTCAATCTATTTGTTAGCATTCCTGCTGGAATTCAGTGGAAAAATGAATTTCTTTGAATAATGAAAACATGGTAAACTCTAGTTCCAATAGCCAACAATGTTCTTGCACTCCAATTCAAAAAATAATTTACCAAAACAATTGGTACCACAACAATGAAGTAGGATTCTGGTCTTATGTAGATGATTCCAAAGTTATGTGCGACATAGGTCATAGTTCTTACAGGACCAGTTGTTGCACTAGTACCACACTCCATTGTTGGTGAGTTTCTTTCCTTATAGAAGTTTCATGATCTAATGAAACTCAAAAAATTATCACAATGCTCTCTGTACCTGAAATCACAATGATATAATGATGTCAATCTATTTTTTGCTTGTTCACTTTCTTCAGTCGAGTTCCAACTTCAACAGCTTTCTTCATTGAAGAACACCTGAACTAATTATTCAGTGTGTAATTATAAATTATGTTTTAGAAATATGAGATATAAAATAAAAGTATATAAGTTTAAAAATAATTAACTATTTTTTAATCGATACTAGACTAGTTTCTCAGCACGTGCACTGCACGTTTGCGTTGATTCAAGTTATATATGATTTTACAAAATAATAAAAATATTATTAAATAGAATTTTGAATAAGTATTTATTTATAAAAGAACAATATAAATATTAAAATATGCAATGACGGTACAGAGAAACTGGTAAGATGCGCGACAGGAGTCAATCTATTTGTTAGCATTCCTACTGGTATTTAGTGGGAAAACGAATTTCTTGGAATAATGAAAACATGGTAAAGTATAGTTCCATTATCCAACAATGTTGTTGCACTCCCATTCGAGAAATAATTTACCAAAACATTTGGTACCACAACTATGAAATGGGATTCTAGTCTTATGTAGATGATTCCAGAGCTATGTGCGGCATAAGTCATAGTTCTTACACGACCAATTGTTGCACTAGTACCACACTCTAATTTAGGTGAGTTTCTTTCCTTATAGAAGTTTCATGAAATTATAAAGCTCAAAAAATCATCACAATGCTCCCTGTACCTGAAATCAATATGATACAACATAATGATGTCAATCTATTCTTTGGTTGCTAACTTTCTCCTGTCGAGTTCGAAGTTCAACAATTTTTTTCGTTGATTAGCACCAAAACTTATTTTTCAGTATGTAAATATGAATTATGTTTTAGAAATATAAAATATAAAATATAAAATAAATTAAAAAGTTTTAAAATAATTAACTATTTTGTAATAGATATTAAATTAGTTTCTCAACACGTGCATTGCACGTTTACATTGATTCAAGTAATATATGATTTTACAAAATTGTAAAAATATAATTAAATATAATATTGAGTAAGTAATTATATATATAAAAATAATATAAATATTGAAAAATGCAATACCGGTACAGAGAAACTATGAAGATGCACGATAGGAGCCAATCTATTTGTTAGCATTCCTGCTGGAATCCAATGGGAAAATGAATTTCTTGGAATAATGGAAACATGATAAACTCTAGTTTAATTAATCAAAAATGTGTTGTTGCACTTCCATTCGAGAAATAATTTACGAAAACATTTGGTACCACAACGATGAAAAATGATTCTGATCTTGTATAGATAATTTCAGAGCTATGTGCAACATAGATCATAGTTGTTACATGAACAATTGTTGCACTAGTACTACGCTCTATTGTAGGTGAGTTTCTTTCCTTATAGAAGTTTCATGATTTAATGAAGCTCAAAAAATTATCGCAGTGTCACCTATGTGAAATAACAATGATACAGTGATGTCAATCTGTTTTTCGCTTGCTCACTTTCTCCAGTCAAGTCCAAAGTTCAACAACTTTCTCCATTGACGAACACCAAAACTTGTTATTCAGTATATAATTATGAATTATGTTTTAGATATATAAAATATAAAAGAAAGTATATAAGTTTAAAAATAATTAACTATTTTTTTAATTGATATTAGACTAGTTTCTCAGCACGTGCACTGCACGTTTATATTGATTCAAGTAATAAATAATTTTATAAAGTATTAAAAATATTATTAAATAGAATATTGAGTAAATAATTCTATATATAAAAATAATATAAATGTTGAAAAATGCAATGACGGTACAGAGAAACTGGTAAGATGCGTAAAAGGAGTCAAACTATTTGTTAGCATTCCTGCTGGAATTCAGCGGAAAAACGAATTTCTTGGAATAATGAAAACATGGTAAACTCTAGTTCCAATAGCCAACAATGTTCTTGCACTCCCATTTGAGAAATAATTTACCAAAACATTTGGTACCACAACAATGAAGTAGGATTCTGGTCTTATGTAGATGATTCCAGAGCTATGTGCCGCGTAGGTCATAGTTCTTACACGACCAATTGTTGCACTAGTACCACGCTCCATTGTAGGTGAGTTTCTTTCCTTATATAAGTTTCATGAATTTATAAAGCTCAAAAAATTATCACAATACTCCCTGTACCTTAAATCAATATGATACAATTAGGGTTGTTCATGGTTTGGTTAAATACAAATTGAACCGCGAACCAAACCAAAACGATTAAAAAAACTGACATTTGGTTAGGTTTGATTTAAAATTTTAAAATCGATACTTATATGGTTTGATTTTAGTTTACTTTAAAATAACCAAATCGAACCGATAAAAATTATATATATATATACACAAACACATATGCATATATAAATTACATATATATTTTTCATAAATAAAATATAAATATTTTTTAAACATTTTAAATTTTAATCATGAATTTAACTTTAGCCGTAGAACTTTTAGTCATATGTCTCATCTAGTTGATGGTATGTTATGAGATTCTATATGATTTTCGCACTTTGAATGACAAATGATACTAATTGTGAAAATTATCTTGTTGTCTATGTGATTTTATAGGTGATTTTCATTAGACTATATATAATCACTAGTTTTGAACTTTCTTTTTGGTCCCTATTGAGCAAAAAATTTATGTGTTTACCTTTTGTGTGGTTTATCATATCATTCTCTTATATGTGGTTTCTAAATACTTTTGTAGAAGCGTTCATATGGTGTTGTTCGTGGCTTTGCCTAAGTATAACACTAAATTAACATCTTAGTTTCAAGGTTGAGGAACAACACTCGATTGATATCTCATATGTTAGATTGGATTTTTTTAAGAAAAAAATTCAACTTTTATAATTAACTAAAGTTATAAATCGAAAAAAACCGAACAGAACTAAACCGACGGTTATTTTTTTGTGTTGGTTTGGTTTGATTTTAGAAATTTAAAAATCAACTAAGTCGGTTTGGTTATGGTTTTGATCAATAACCGACACATGAACACCTCTAGATACAATGATGTCAATCTATTCTTTGCTTGCTAACTTTCTCCTGTCGAGTTTGAAGTTCAACAACTTTTTTTGTTGATGAACACCAAAACTTGTTATTCATTATGTAATTATGAATTATATTTTTGAAATATAAAATATAAAATATAAAATAAATTAATAAGTTTTAAAATAATTAACTATTTTGTAATAGATATTAAACTAGTTTCTCAGCATGTGCACTGCACGTTTACGTTGATTCAATTAATATATGATTTTAAAAAATTGTAAAAATATTATTAAATATAATATCGAGTAAGTGATTATACATATATAAAAATAATAAAAATATTAAAAAATGCAATACCGGTACTGAGAAACTGGTAAGATGCGCCACATGATTCAATCTATTTGTTAGCATTCCTGCTGGAATTTAGTGAGAAAATGAATTTCTTGAAATAATGAAAACATGGTAAAGTCTAATACCATTAGCCAACAATGTTGTTGCACTCCCATTCGAGAAATAATTTACGAAAACATTTGGTACAACAATGATGAAACGGGATTCTGGTCTTATGTAGATGATTCCAGAGCTATGTGCGGCATATGTCATAGTTCTTACACGATCAATTGTTGCACTAGTACCACGCTCCATTGTAGGTGAGTTTCTTTCCTTATAGAAGCTTCATGATTTTATGAAGCTCAAAAAATTATCACAATGCTCCCTGTACCTAAATCAATATGATACAAAGATGTCAATCTATTCTTTGCTTGCAAACTTTCTCCTGTCGAGTTCGAAGCTCAACAGCTTTCCTCGTTGATGAACATCAAAACTTATTATTCAGTATGTAATTATGAATTATGTTTTAGAAATATAAAATATAAATAAAGTAATAAGTTTTAAAATAATTAACTATTTTTAATCGATATTAGACTAGTTTCTTAGCACGTGCACTGCACGTTTACATTGATTCAAGTAATATATGATATTACAAAATTATAAAAATAATATTAAATATAATATTGAGTAAGTAATTATATGTATAAAAATATTATAAATATTGAAAAATGCAATACCGGTAGAGAGAAACTGGTAAGATGCGCGATAGGAGCCAATCTATTTGTTAGCATTCCTGCTGGAATTCAGTGGGAAAACAAATTTCTTGAAATAATGGAAACATGGTACACTTTAGTTCCATTAGCCAAAAATGTTGTTGCACTCCCATTCGAGAAATAATCTACCAAAACATTTGGTACAACACGATGAAATAAGATTCTGATATTACGTAGATGATTCCAGAGGTATGTGCAGCATATGTCATAGTTCTTACACGATCAGTTGTTGCACTAGTATCACGCTCCATTGTAGATGAGTTTCTTTCTTTATAGAAGTTTCATGATTTAATGAAGCTCAAAAAATTATCACAATGCTCCCTGTACCTGAAATCACAATGAGTCAATCATGTCAATCTATTTTTTTCTTGCTCACTTTCGCCAGTCGAGTCCGAAGATCAACAACTATTTTTGCTGAAGAACACCTGAACTTATTATTCACTATGTAATTATGAATTATGTTTTAGAAATATAAAATGTAAAATAAAGTAATAAGTTTAAAAATAATTAACTATTATTTAATCGATATTAGACCAGTTTTTCAGCAAGTGCACATGCATTGCGCGTTTGCATTGATTCAAGTAATATATGATTTTAAAAAATAGTAAAAATGTTAGTAAATAGAATATGAAGTAATTAAATATATATAAAAATAATATAAATATTAAAAAATGCAATGCCGGTACAGAGAAACTAGTATGATGCATGACAAGAGTCAATCTATTTGTTAGCATTCCTGCTGGAATCTAGTGGGAAAATGAATTTCTTGGAATAATGAAAACATGATAAACTCTAGTTTCATTAGACAACAATTTTGTTGCACTCCCATTAGAGAAATAATTTATCAAAACATTTGGTACCACAATGATGAAACATGATTCTGATCTTATGTAGATGATTCCAGAGTTATGTGTAGCAGAGGTCATAGTTCTTACATGACTAGTTGTTACACTAGTACCACGCTAAGTTTAGGTGAGTTTCTTTCCTTATAGAAGTTTCATAATTTAATGAAACTCAAAAAATAATTACAGTGCTCCCTGTACCTGAAATAACAATAATATAATGATGTCAATCTATTTTTCGCTTGCTCACTTTCTCCAGTTGAGTCCGAAATTCAACAAATTTCTTCATTGATGAACACCAAAACTTATTCTTCAGTATGTAATTATGAATTATGTTTTAGCTATATAAAATAGAGTATATAAGTTTAAAAATAATTAACTATTTTTTCAATTGATATTAGACTAGTTTGTCAACACGTGCACTGCACGTTTACATTGATTCAAGTAATATAGGATTTTACAAAATAATAAAAATGTTATTAAATAGAATATTGAGTAAGTAATAAAATATATAAAAATAATATAAATATTAAAAAATGCAATGACGGTACAGAGAAACTGGTAAGATGCGCGACAGAAGTCAATATATTTGTTAGCATTTCAACTGGAATCTAGTGGGAAAATGAATTTCTTGGAATAATGGAAACATGGTAAACTCTAGTTTCATTAGCCAACAATGTTATTGCACTCCCGTTCGAAAAATAATTTACCAAAACATTTGGTACCACAACAATAAAACAGGATTCTGGTCTTATGTGCGGCATAGGTCCTAGTTCTTACAGGACCAGTTGTTGCACTAGTACCACGTTCCATTGTAGGTGAGTTTCTTTCCTTATAGAAGTTTCATGATTTAATGAAACTCAAAAAGTTATCACAATGCTCCTTGTACCTGAAATCACAATGATACAATGATGTCAATCTATTTTTTGCTTGCTCACTTTCTCCGGTCGAGTCCGAAGTTCAATAGCTTTCTTCGTTGAACAACACTTGAACTTATTATTCAGTATGTAATTAGGAATTATGTTTTAGAAATATAAAATATAAAATCAAGTATATAAGTTTAAAAATAATTAACTATTTTTTAGTTGATATTACACTAGTTTCTCAGCAGTGACATTGATTCAAGTAATATATGCTTTTACAGAATAGTAAAAATATTATTATATAGAATTTTAAGTAAGCAGTTATATATAAAAAAAAAAATATAAATACTGAAAAATTCAATGACGATACGGAGAAACTAGTAAGATGCGCGACAAGAGCCAATCTATTTGTTAGCATTCCTGCTGAAATTCGATGGAAAAATGAATTTCTTGGAATAATGAAAACATGGTAAACTCTAGTTCCATTAACCAACAATGTTGTTGTACTCCCATTCGAGAAATAATTTACCAAAACATTTGATACCACAACGATGAAATGTGATTCTGGTCTTATGTGAATGAATCTAGAGCTATGTGCGGCATAGGTCATCATTCTTACAGAGAATCAGTTGTTGCACTAGTACCACGCTCCATTGTAGGTGAGTTTCTTTCCTTGTAGAAGTCTCATGATTTAATGAAGCCCAAAAAATTATCACAATGCTCCCTGTACCTGAAATTACAATGATATAATGATGTCAATCTATTTTTCGCTTGTTCACTTTCTCTAGTCATATCAGAAGTTCAATAGCTTTCTTCGTTGATGAACACGAAAACTTATTATTCAGGATGTAATTATGAATTATGTTTTAGAAATATAAAATACAAAATAAAATATATAAGTTTAAAAATAATTAACTATTTTTTAATCGATATTTGACTAGTTTCTCAGCACGTGCACTGCACGTTTACATTGATTCAAGTAATAAATAATTTTATAAAGTATTAAAAATATTATTAAATAGAATATTGAGTAAATAATTATATATATAAAAATAATATAAATATTAAAAAATGCAATGACGGTACAAAGAAACTGGTAAGATGCGTAAAAGGAGTCAAACAATTTGTTAGCATTCCTATTGGAATTCAGTGGAAAAATGAATTTCTTGGAATAATGAAAACATGGTAAACTCTAGTTCCAATAGCCAACATTGTTCTTGCACTCCCATTTGAGAAATAATTTACCAAAACATTTGGTACCACAACGACGAAACAGGATTCTGATCTTATGTAGATGATTCAAAGCTATGTGCGACATAGGTCATAGTTCTTACAGGATCAGTTGTTGCGCTAGTACCACGATCAATTGTAGGTGAGTTTCTTTCCTTATAGAAGTTTCATGATTTAATGAAGCTCAAAAAATTATCACAATGCTGCGTGTATATGAAATCACAATGATACGATGATGTCAATCTATTTTTTGCTTGCTCTCTTTCTCCAGTCGAGTCCGAAGTTCAACTTCTTTCTTCGTTGAAGAACACCTGAACTTATTATTTCGTATGTAATTATGAATTATGTTTTAGAAATATAAAATATAAAATAAAGTATATAAAATTTAAAATAATTACTATTTTTTAATTGACATTAGACTGATTTATCAGCACGTGCACTGCACATTTACGTTGATTCAAGTAATATATGATTTTACAAAATAATAAAAATATTATTAAATAGAATTTTGAGTAAGTAATTAGACATGAAAAAATAGTATAAATTTTTATGATTGATTAATAATTTTTCAGCTTATTTAAATTGATGAAAGTATTGAACTCATATTAGTAGTAGTTGTAATAGTAATAGTAGGCAACCGGCTATAATATAAATACAATGAGAGTAATTACATGACTAGCCTTTTTTTCTTTTTTCTATTTTGGTTTTATTTTTTCTTTCTCTTTTTATTTTTTTCCTCTCTTCTATCTCTAACTTCTATTTCTCTTTCTTCGTTTTTTTTATTTTCTACCTTTTTTTCGTTCTTTCGGTATTTTTTACTCATTTTTATCTTTTTTTGATTTCTTTTCTTTTTGTATATATTTTTTCCCTTCTCCTTTTTTATTTTTGCTTCATTTTATATATATATTGTTTTTTTTTTTAAATATGGCTACGTCGGGCATAAATTATGGATGATACTGAAAACATCACAATCGTTTATTGTATTTATATTCGCACTACTATATATATTTTTGTATTTGTTAATACAATTGTATTTGTATTACTATTTTATAATTCACAATTATATTTGTATTTTATAATTTACAACATCATTTATATTTTTATATTTGTTGATACATTTATATTTGTATGAAAATGGTGGCTAATCTGCTAGAAGGAATTATTGAATTCAAGGGGGTCAATTCTAAACATGATGTGAATTGGAGGGCAGACTCAAGTTTTTAAAAGCCTTCAATTGATTTTGCATAGATCCAAATATGAATGGCTTTAGATATTTAACCCCAAATAAGAATGTTTTTGAAGAATAACCTTCCTTACTTTTTAATATACTAAAAGTACCATTTTGCCCCTATACATCTCAACTATATTTTTAAACTTTCATACTCATTTATCTCTCAAATTTTATTTTTTATTATTTTCACTTTTTTATTTTTTCCTTTAATTTTTTATTATTTTCACTTTTTTTTCCTTTAATTTTATTTTCATGTTTTAATTCATTTGTCTCATCCTTTATTTTTCTATTTTTTTTTCTCAAACATTATCTATTTTTTTTTCTTTTTTTAATTCACTTGTCTTTAACCTTTATTTTTCTTTGATTTTTTATTTTTATCATTTATTTTTTCTTCATTTTTTTTCCTCTCATTTTTTATTTTCTCAATTTTTTTAATTCTTTGCTTTTTTCTTAATCTTTATTTTTTCATTGCCTCTTTTTCTCACTCTTTTTTTTTCTATTTTGTTTGATCGCTTTTTTCTTTTTTCATATCTCTTTTTGTCCCTCATTTTTCTCAAACTTTATTTTTATTTTTTCTCTCTTTTTTTTCTCTCTAAATTTTTGTAATTCTTCACTTTTTTCTTGATCTTTCTTTTTTTCTTTTCTTTTCTTTTTCTCTCAATCTTTCTTTTTTTTTTTCTCTATTTTGTTTGATCATTTTTTTTTTCAACTTCTATTATATTTTGCTAATAAATAAAAAAATAGATAATCTGCAAAGGTATCTTCTTTTTTAACATCAAAGCAAATTTAAGGGCATTAATTGTTGTTACGAAGTCCTTTGAAAATTCTTGAGAAAAGCCGTGTCTCTAAGGCGAGAGTTGTAGAATATCTCATAAATAAAGGAATAATATGATAGTGTCAACTCTTGCTCCTGGGGCATAGTTTATTATTTAAAAGTCCTTGAGCTAAGTCTTGCCTCTAAGGTAAGAGTTGTAGAATATTCCATAAATGAAAACATAACGTGGTAGTGTCAACTCTAGCCCGTGGGGCATACTTTGTAGTTTGAAAGTCTTTGAGCTAAGTTTTGCCTCTAAGGCAAGAGTTGTAGAATATCTCATAAATGAAGACATAACGTGCCAGTGTCAACTCTTGTCCGTAGGGCATAATTTGTAGTTTGAAAATCCTTGAGCGAAGTCTTGTCTCTAAGGCAATAGTTGTAGAATATCTCATAAATGAAAACATAACGTGGTAGAGTCAACGCTTGCCCATGGGGCATAATTTGTAGTTTGAAAATCCTTGAGCTAATTAAGTCTTGCCTCTAAGACAAGAGTTGTAGAACATCTCATAAATGAAAACATAACGTGGTAGTGTCAACTCTTGCCCGTGGGGCATAATTTGTAGTTTGAGAGTACTTGAGCTAAGTTTTGCCTCTAAGGCAATAGTTGTAGAACATCTCATAAATGAAAATACAACGTGGTAGAGTCAACTCTTGCCCATAGGGCATAATTTGTAGTTTGAAAGTCCTTGAGTTAATTAAGTCTTGCCTCTAAGGAAATTGTGATAGAACATCTCATAAATGAAATCATAACGTGGTAAAGTCAAATCTTGCCCGTGGGGCATAATTTATAGTTTGAAAGTCCTTGAGCCAAGTCTTGCCTCTAAGGCAATAGTTGTAGAACATCTCATAAATGAAAATATAATGCGATAAAGTTAACTCTTGCCCATGGGACATAATTTGTAGTTTGAAAGTTCTTGAGTCAAGTCTTGCCTCTAAGGCAAGAGTTGTACAACATCTCATAAATGAAAACATAATGTGGTAGAGTCAACTTTTGCCCGCGGGGCACAATTGTTTGTTTGAAAGTCCTTGAGCTAAGTCTTGCCTCTAAGGCAATAGTTGTAGATCATCTCATAAATAAAAACATAACGTGGTAGAATCAACTCTTGCCCGTGGGGTATAATTTATTGTTTGAAAGTCCCTGACCTAAGTCTTTTCTCTAAGGTAAGAGTTATAAAATATCTCATAAATCAAAATACAATGTGGTAGTGTCAACTCTTGCCCATGAAACATAACTTGTTGTTTGAAAGTCATAAGTCTTGCCTCTACAATGTAGTAGTGTCAACTCTTGCTCATGAAACGTAGCTAATTGTTCGAAAGTCGTAAGTCTTGCCTTTATAATGTGATAGTATCAACTCTTTCTCATGAGATGTAACTTGAATGGAAGAAATAGAAGAAAAGAACAAAAATAATAAAAATTGCGGAAAAAGAAGAAGTAAAATATTTAAAAAACAAAAATCAAAGAAAATGTAGAAGTTGAGAGAGAATAGGAAAAAAATAAAGGTTGATAAAAAAAATAAATTAAAAAAATAAAGGTCTACAAAAATTTAAAAAGAAAAAAATCAAAGAAAAATATATATATATTTTAAAATAAAAGTAGACGTTGAAAGGTGTAAAGAAAAAAAGTAAGGATTGACAAAAACTAAAAAGAATAAAAAAAAAGAGGAAATAAAAAATAAAAAATAGAAATAATATAAAATAAAAAAAAGAAGTTCAGAGGAAAAAAAGAAAAAAAGTAAGGGTTGAAAAAATTAAAAATAAAAAGAGAAAATAAAAAATAAAAATCAAAGTAAAATTAAAAAGAGAAAAAAAATAAAAGTTGAAAGATATAAATATGGAGTTGTTATCCTTTATGAGGATCATTTATGTATACTCCATTGATCAGGGGCAATTTTGTCCAAAAGAATATTAGTTAATAGGTAAAAGTTATTTAAGAAAGCTTTTTTATTTGGGGCTAAAATTTGAAAGCCACCCCAATTTGGATCTATTTTTGAAATTCACCCCTACTTAGTTAAGGTATACCAAAAGACTGGTCTGCATCTTCGATCTCTGTGATGATGCCTTCGTTAGCACAATAGTTAAAGTCTTTTTAAATATATTTTTACGGTATCAAAATTTACTATGAATAAGCAGTCATCATATTCATATATATATATATATATATATATATATATATATATATTTAAAATTTAAAATTATTTATTTAAAGCAGTCATCACTTTTCATGAATTATTTATTTAAAATTAATTATTCGAGAAAAAATTTATATATGATAGGAAAATACAATCTTGTAACGTGATTCATCTGTCAATTGTTATCATTAATAATAATAAAATAATTCATATATTCTTTAGTCATCATCATCAATGATATTTTCAAATTTATTTAAAGAAAATGAGTGAAAATAAAATAATAATATATAAATCATAAAGAATTATGACGTAAATATAAAATATAAATTTTTAAAAATCAAACATTAATCAAACTTGTAAGATATGTTAATTAACTAATAAGGTATATATATATATATATATAATGTTTGTGTGTGTGATAGGGATATTTTTGTCGTAAAAAAATAATTTTCTGCTTCTGTTTTTGCTTATTTTGAGAAGCAGAAATTTTCTGCTTCTTCCCAGAAGCAGAAAAACTGCTTTTGCTTATTTTTAAAAGCACTTTTGCAAGTTTACCAAACATCCTTCTTTTTTAAAAAAGTATTTTTTCTCAAAATAAGTGTTTATTTTGGGAAATAAGCAATCCCAAACAGGCTATAAATTCTATTTTGTAAATTCAACTTGACTTGTGCTTGAAATGGAGAAAATGATAATGCAGTTGAAATCCAAACATTTTTTTTTTCTATTTTTTACTAACCCTCTTTTCAATTGAATTTGCATTTCAGCAGTTCTCATCGTTGATGAACACATGTAGTAATAAGACAAAGAGAAATAATTAACAATGAATGGAGAGGATTGATATTGAAGAACAATTATAGAGAAAAGGAATTACAACTATCTATACAATTGAGATGAGAGAGTTGATAGTTACAATTGAGAAATTAAGGGATTGAAATAACTGAGAATGAAAAATTACAAAGATCTATAAAGGGAGATGGGGGTTGCAAATATTAATACAAATGAGGCGGGATCTAAATTGCAAGATCAATATAGTTGAGATAATAGATTTTTTTTTTTAATCTGATAGACAATTTCAATTGCGGTAATAAAAAAATTGAATTTATTATTTAGTTATGTAGTATGTTATGAATTATATTTTTAAAATATACAATTTAAAATAAAATGTATGAGTTTAAAAATAATTAAGAATTGTGGGATCGATATTAGATAGTTTCTCGGTACGTGAATTGTACGTGTATGTTTGTTCAAGTGATATGTGATTTTGTAAAATAGTAAAATATTATTAAATAAAATTTTAAGTAAATAATTATAGAATTAGTATAAATTTCTATGAATGGACAACAGTTTCTAAACTTATTTTAACCGGTGACACTAACGAATTTATATAGGATATAATTTAACAAAGTTGGTAGCCTTTATATTTTAAAGGTATTTGTTTGTTCAAAAAATGTAACATTCCCAGTAATAGTTGTTAAGACTGCACAAGCTGATTGGAGGGTGGAAAGAGTGACATACCTACTAAAAGGAATTAATGAATTGAAGGGGATGAATTCTAAACATGATACAATTGAGAGGGGTTTCAAGTTTTTCAAAGTCTCAAATTAGTTTCGACCTTATTCCGCAGTGAATTTATGAATCTAAATATTTCTAACATTAAATTTTATTTTGTAAATTCAACTTGACTTGAACCTATATTAGAAAAGTGATACACAATTGAAATTCAAGTACTTTTTTTTTCTTTTCTACTAACCTCTTTCTCCAGGTGGATATAAAATTTAACAGCTTTCATCGTAGATGAACACTTAAACTAACAGAAATAGAAAAATAATTAAGAATGTGGAAAGGATTAATACAATTAAAATGAGGGAAGAAAGGACAATACAATAGATAAAGAAAGCGTGAAGTGATTGTTGGGTTCAAAATCGAGAGGGCGTCATGCGAAAACTTAAAGTTTGCAAATCATAGAAGATGATAATTCAGATGACAAGAAAAATATAATACTAAAAGGCATATTATTAATTACATTGTGGTATGAGAAGGGATCTTCTATTTATAGATGTACAAAGACTACATTGTGATGCTATTGTGTTGTGGTATGAGAAGGGGTCTTTCTATTTATATATGTACAAAACTTTTCCTCTAAGAAAGAGGTTAACCAAATATGAAAAAGAATTATATTTTCCTTTTAGGAAAAAATAAAAGTAATTATAGTTACTATTATTTCCTTCTAAGAAAAAGTAAAACTTAATTTTGGTAAGAAAATCAGGGCAAAAATCCTAACAGTGATGCCATCGAGACGGGAGGATTTCAAGTATCTATACAAATTGAGATGATGGAGATCGATACAACCGAGAAAAAAAGAAAACCGATACAATGAAGAAGATGAATTTACAAGGATATATACAACTGGGGAGGGGGAGAATCACAAATATCATTATAATCAAGGGGGGTCATCGTTGCAAAAGTCCATAAAATTGAGGTGATAGACCTTTTTTTTAATTTGATAAACAACTTCAGTTGAGGCAATAAAAAAATAAATTAATTATTTAGCTATGTAGTATATTACGAATTATGTTTTATATATATAAATCTTAAAATAAAATGTATAAGTTTAAAAAGTATTAAAAATTGTGAAATCGATATTTGACTAGTTCTCAGCACATATATTGTATGTATATGTGGAATCGTATATATGTTGGTTCAATACTTAGAATAGGTGAGGATTGATACAATTGAGATAAGGAGGACGCTATGATTGAGGAAGCAAACAGGGCAATGCCATTGAGCGGGGGAGGGGGGGGGGGGTACCAAAAATCTGTACAATTAAGATAAAGATAATTGATATAATTGAAGAATGATTTGTGGGGGAAGGAGGGGGGAGGGGGATACAATTGTGAAAGGAGAATCACAAAGATCTATACAATCGAAAAGAGGAGAATTGCAAATATCAATACAACTGAGGTGGGAGCGAGGTGGCAAAGATCAGTACAATTGAGGCGATAGATTTTTTTTTTTTTAATTAGGTAAATAGTTTCAATTGAGATAGTAGAAAATTGAATTCATTATTTAACTATGTAGTATGTTCTGAATTATGTTTAAAAAATATAAAATTTAAAATTTAAAATAAAATGCATAAATTTAAGCACCCAAGGGTGTGGCCTAGTGGTTCAATGAAGTTGGGATGAGCACCATGAGGTATCAGGTTCAATTCCCAGCAGAGACAAACACTGTGTGTTTTCTTCCAATTTGTTCTAGCCGTGGTGGGTATCTCGTGGATTTAGTCAAGGTGCGCGCAAGCTGACCCAGACACCACGTTTATCAAAACTTTAAAAGTTATTAAGAATTGTGGAATCGGTGTTAGACTTATTTCTCAATAATAATTCAAACAATATATAATTTTATAAAGTAGTTAAAATATTATTAAATAAATTTTTGTGTAAATAATTATAAAAATAATAACATAAATTTCTATGAATTATTATTAATGATTAATAATTTCTCGATCTATTTAAATCAGTGAAAGTGTTGAACTCACATAATCTAAGAATGGTGACTGCCTTTATATTTCAGAGGTATTTGTTTGTTCATTTTTTTGATCATTCTAATCATATTGTGGCCAAACAAAAGAAGTTTATATATTTATACCAAACAAAATAAGTTGTCAAGAGAGTGGTATAGAAACAGATTAAGTGCTCATTTTATTTTTGCAAAATACATTTCACAAATCACTGTTAAATTGAAAACATGTTGCTAAAATGTGATAACTTGATCAATAAAGCTTGATCCTCTCCATTGTATCTTCAGATTCATTTCACAAGTGAGTTGTTGTGTATTATCAAATTCCTAATGTACAATTCACCTACTTTTTTTCTTATATATGATGTTTGCAATTCGACTAATCTATATCTCTTTAAATTGTTCTTTCTTCTTTAAAAGAAAAAAAAATTGTTTTTGCTTTCTTTTTCAATTCCTTGAATCTAACTGTATCCATGCTATGAATTTATGATTGTCCTCCAAATCCGACATCATAAGTATTAGAATTAAATTACTGCACCAAAGACTAAATTACGATGATTTATACAAATAAGATAAAGGAGGTCGATAGAATTGCGAAAAAAGAAATCGATACAATTTAGAAGATAGGATTACAAGGATTTATACAATTGAAGGAGAGGATTGCAAACATCGATACAACAGAGGCGGAAGCAACATTGCAAAAATTAAAAAAATTGAGGTGATAGTTTTTTTTTTTTTAATTTGATAAAAAATTTCAATTGAGGTAATATAAAATTAAATTTATTATTTAGATATGTAATATGTTATGAATTATGTTTTAAAAATATAAAATTTTAAATAAAATGTATAATTTAAAAAATATTATGAATTGTAAAGTTAATATCAGACTAGTCTCTCAGCACGGACGTTGCTCGTACACCACACAATTACTTACATTTCACAAGAATGATAACTAAAATTTCCTCTTGTCTTTATCCTCTTGTTCTGAGCCTGCAATATATGAAGTTAATCAGAGCCTTTCACCTTAGGTATAATACTTCACTCTTAACCTATAATATCTGAGAAAAGCATAGAAATAATTTTTTTCATTATAATAGGGAGCGTTTCGCCTTGGAATACTATCAATGTTTAAAAGACTTGATAAATTATCATAGAAGATATTTTTTTCTACTCCCACTTACCTGCATCACACAATCACTTACATTTCTCCCCTCTTGTCTTTATCCTCTTGTTCTGAACCTGCAACATATGGAGCTAATTAGAGTCTTTCGCCTTAAGTACAATACTTCACTCTTAGCTCACAATATCAGAGAAAAGCATAAAAATATTTTTTATCCTGATAGAGAGAGTTTTGCCTTAGATTACTATCAACGTTCAAAAGATTTGATAAATTATCATAAAAAATAAATATTTTTTCACTTCCTTTTAATATGCATCACACACAAGACTTAGATTTCACAAGAGTGATTTTATAAGACTATCAACATTTTAAAGATTTGATAAATTAGCACAAATTTTTTTCTTTTTTACTCGCACATAGCATGCACCACACAAGCACGTGTATTTCACAAGAGTGATTTTATAACACTACTATCAATGTTGAAAAAGTTTGATAAATTATCACCAAAAAAATTAACATATTTTCTACTCCCAATTAAAATGCACCACACAAACACTTATATTTCACAAGAGTACATGTTTGATAAATTATCATAAAAAACAAAAACAAAGTGTTTAAATTGAAATTAAGATAGACATATAATAAGATTCTAATTTGAAGTCCTTAATTGCCACTACAGTCCTTCAATGAAGACAAAAATTCTTCAGCATAAACCACTGATTGAAGCAGTTGAAATGAAAGGTTTGAGCATTTAAAGTTTGGGAGTTTCTTGGATAATCTAAAAAAAATAAGAAAATTTAAAAAATTTAGAAGGCTTAAAACACAAATAAATCTTCAAAATTAGAGAAAATAAGTAACGATTCAATTAAGATCCTAAAAGATGTTTTAACGCACTTAGAAACACCCGTTAAAATGATTAATTATAAAAATAATTTGATTAACCTAAAAAGTGGCTAATTTTACGAAATATGTCTAGCTTAAAAATATACTAAAACTTATTTAGACAAAGTGATTTAATGAAAAGATTTCTTTATTTATTTATTTGAAAAAAAATGGTATAATTCTCTTTAAGGCAAAAAAATTCACTTTTGGCTAAAAGTAAATTTACTTGAAAGGAAAAATTGAACAAAACCCTCTTTCACGAATAAATACAATTAAGAGGAAAACATGTTCTTTGCTAAAGAAAGAATAATTTAAACGAAAAGGAATTTTGTTAAATAAAATTGATAAAAAACTTAAATTTTGAGAAAATCACCGTATCAAAAATTAAGAAACAATTCAAGAAAAATTAAAGTTTAGAAAAGTGAAATTTAAAGAAAAGATAATTCTCTTTTAGTCTAAAGAAGACTAAATAACCACAGATAAGAAAAAGAATCATTTTTCCTACAAGAGAATCATTACTTAAAGAAATTACATTAAGTTCATTTGTACTCCTTTTTAAACAAAATAAATTAGGTGAGCAAAATCCGAATATGCAAAGAAAAATAAACGAAGATAAAACTTCAAGGGCAATACCTTAAGAAATTTATTTAGATTGATAAATTGAAGTTAATACAAATATAAACAACAAAGACCAAATTACAATGAGGTACATAGGAAGAGTTTAGGAAAGATTGGACCTTTTTAGCCCATTTCAGATCTGGTCTGTCTAATTTTGGGCTTCGCTTTCATGGACTTTGCTCCATTTTTCCATTAGAAGATGTAAAAGCAACATAAATTCTAGAAATTCTTTGTAATATTACTTTTTGTTCTTCCACATAGATACATCATATTCTTCTCAATGCATCACTTAATTTTATACTAATATATCATATTTTTTTATGATGTATTCGAGCTTGTAAGTAAGATTAAAAAATTATATAATTATTTAAAAAGATCAAAATTTTAAGTAATTATGATAAATAAGTAATGGAGTTATGTAATTTTTTCGAAAAAGATTAGAGGGGGAATAATTTTTGGGTAATCTTTTAGGAAACATAAAAGAAGATTTTACTTTTCAATTAGACATGTAAGAAGGAAAGACTAACATAGAGAAAGAATAAAAAATTCAAACTTCATGTTGAAATTTGAACCTTTTTAAAGAAAAAAAATAAAAAGACCCTATTGTCATTTAAACTTAGAAGCCGCATAAGAAATTATCATCATGCTCCTAATTCTACATTTCGATTTCGAATGAGGTTCTTTTGAACAAATGACTGCACTTATATTTATAAAGGTTTTCAATTGTCAAGTTTTACTATCATCGATCATCTTAAAAAAAATGTGTACAACCCATGAAAAGTTAAGAACTAATCCTCATATGACAAACATATTTAAGTGGATGAACAAATTCAAAATTACTAATTTGAGATGAACATATATAATTAATATCAAGAATTGTATATCAATTACTATTGTGGTGTATCCATAAATAGTCATAGACTATAGCCAATAAATAGTTCTTACCAAACTAGAGATTCATAAAATACGAAGAATAAATCACAAGACTAGTTTTATATTTAATAACACAACCAAATACCAAAAACATACCACACAAGAGAAAATTAATGAAAACAACGGCCTTTTGGATGTAGCTAATTATTATTAACACTATAGCTATTATGATTCAAGAAACATTAAAGAATCCCCTAACAAAAAAGCGAAAAAAAGAAGAAGATGGACATTATCATAATCATAATCAGAAAAACATTTATCGTCATTAATAATTAAATGAGAACGACTTAAAGTTATCTGCAAATAAAATAAAATAAAATTTTGAGTTCAAATAACATAGAAGTCATACAAATTAAGGATCTATATTTCATAGTAAATTTCAACATGTGATTAGTTCATAAGTTAATTATCGTTTTTAGCGAACTAACATCGTATATTTATCAGCATGAACAAATAGTTTTTAGCACTATTTCATCACACAAGCATTTCCATTGCAAATTTCTTCTAGTGCACATTATTGATTTTCTAAATTTTATATCACAGTTTTATAGATTTAGCATTCTCATCATACTGTAACTAAACAAAAGGAATTAGTTATTTATACCAGACAAAATAAGCTATTAGGGGAGCACCGTAAAATATAGAGATACATTAAATACTTATTTATTTCAGCAAAATACATTTCTACTGGACAACCTGCGATAGAGATGATCATCATTCTAGTCATTCAACATCAAATCTTTTTTTTGTTACTCCCATTGAGTGTGCACAAAACAAGCACTTGCATTTCACATTAGTTTGTAAAATCACTATCAAGGGTCAAAAGGTTTGATAGTTATACCATAGAAAATAAACAAAGTGCTTCAATTGAAATTAAGATATATACATGTTCTAGTAATAAAATTCTAGTTTGGTTTCCCCTTAAATTGCCAATGCCGTCCTTCTGCAGAGGGGGCATGAGTTCTTTGCATGAGCCACTGGCCGATGCAATCGAAATGAAAGGTGTGCCGACAATCGGTGCTTCCAATAATCTGTTCCTCAGAAAAGTATTCCTTCAAAATCGAAAAAGTATATGTTGCGAGCGCTGCCACCTTAATGGGCCCTGCAACACGCGATCCGAATTAGTTGGGGCTCCAATGAGGGCACCAGACATCGGATGGGAAACAAAAAAAGAAAAAAGTTGCATCTAGACGAGCAAGCATACAACCAAATAAAAATAAGCAGCACTTACCAAACAAATACAACACATATCGTTGTCACTTGTAGATCTTTCAGTTGATTCATACTTGATGCACTTCATACGGGCCAAAATGACTTCTCTACTTAATCCTGTATTGACAAATTCAACCCGGTCTTGGATGGCCAACAAACCCAAAATTCAGAATCAGAGTATGTGAGGAAAAATATGATTTATTATAGAAATTAAGAGACACAAAGATCATTGTCATACAACTAAATAATAGTCTAACATCTCTCCCTTTCCACAAACATACAAAAATAATGCCTCCTAAACAATACAAGGAACTTTCAAATATTGCCCACAGTATAACAGATACAAAATAAATCAAACAATCAAATTTATTTTCAATTGACGGCTAATTATCCCCCTACCCCCCCCCCCCCCCCCCCAAAAAAAAAAAAAAAAGGAAAAAGTTTATTCCAATATAATTATGATTATGAAATT
This sequence comes from Capsicum pubescens, assembly GCA_030864215.1. Classification (NCBI taxonomy): domain Eukaryota; kingdom Viridiplantae; phylum Streptophyta; class Magnoliopsida; order Solanales; family Solanaceae; genus Capsicum; species Capsicum pubescens. Next base: position 195,032,944 of record CM061539.1, on the reverse strand, counting down.
ACATATTGTATAATTCCAGAAATTAAGATACACAAAGATGATTATCATACAACTAAGAGTCTAACATCCCTTCCTTTTCATAAACAACCAACAATAATACCTCCTAACAATACAAGGAACTTTCAAATACTGCCCACAGTATAACAGATACAAAATAAACCAAAAAATCAAATATATTTCCAATTGAATGCTAATTATCCAAATAAAAGTTCATTCCAACATAATTATGGTTTATGAAATTATATAGTGTAATTCTAGAAATTAAGAGGACACAAACGATTATCATACAATAAATAGTCTAACAACTCTCTCTTTTTCACAAACAAACAACAATAATACCTCCTAACAATACAAGGAGCTTCCAAATACTGTCTAGAATATACTAGATACAAAATAAAAGTTCATCCCAACATAATTATGATTTATGAACTAAAAATATATTGTAATTTTTAAAAATTAAAAACAAAAAAGTAGCTACTCACAGCTGCACAAGTTTGTTAATATCCCAAACCGGCAACGCCTAAAATAGGCGCTGCCAAACACACGCGGTGCCAATCTTCATCTTCATCACATGTTTCAGCAACACATCTTCCATAAATTGCTCGCTTCAATAATGGAGATTTTGTAAGCACATGGAGAAGAAGCAACAAGAGTAACACTTAGTTTGGATGTATGCTATTTATGTGCAAGCAGACCCCTAAATTTAACTTATTCAGTATATCATTATGAATTATATTTAAAATATTAAAGAAAATAAAACAAAGTGTAAAAGTTTTAAAAGTATTAAGTATTATGGAATCGATATTAGACTAGTTTTTTAGCACGTGCATTGCATATTTATGTTGATTCCAGTAATATATATGATTTTAAAAAAATAGTAAAAATATTATTAAATAAAATTTTGAGTAAGTAATTATGCATAAAAAATAATATAATTTTTTATGATTGATTAATAATTTCTCAACTTATTTAAATTTTAATTAATGAAAGTATTGAACTCATATAAAGTGTGATTTAAAAAAATTGATTGTTTTTATATTTCAAAGGTATTTGTCTATTCAAAGATTTAGCATTCTCATCAATGATTGAAGATGATAAAAAGGAAGAACTAAATCCAAAACTACATAATTAAAAGTTCGTCTTAGAAGACTTGCAACTTCTGCAATAAATATTGATTTAGCCAATGGCCTACATAAGTGATACCCATTAATTAGAATTAAAATTTACTAGTTGTTGTAGCTACATTGACACTAGGTCAGAAGTTACCAAGATTCTTGGTTGTCCTGCTAAAGATCTGGCAATGTTACACATAGACTTTATAAATGATTGAAGGTGATAAAAAAGAAGAACTAAACCCAGAACTTACATGATTTAAAGTTCGTCAATGGCCTGCATAAGTAATACCCACTAGTTGAAATTAAAACTTACTAGTTGTTGTAGCTGTACTCACACTATGTCAGGAGTTACCAAAATTCTTTATTGTCCTAGTTGGAGTTTGATGAGAAGGGGGATCCCAATATTTTAAAATCTCAAATTGATTTCGACCTTAATTCGTAGTGAATTTATGGATCGAAACAGAGAAAAATCGTATCCAATTTATTTTCATTTGTCCACTTTCTCCAGTTGAGCCCGAAGTTCAAAACCTTTCTTCGTTGATGAATACCTAGACTGATGAATTATGTTTTAGAAATATAAAATATAAATAAAGTATAAAAATTCAAAATTAATTAATTATTTTTTAATTGTTATTAGACTTGTTTCTCAGCACGTGCATTGCTCGTTTACGTTGGTTCAAGTGATATGTGATTTTAAAAAATAGTAATAATATTATTAGATAGAATTTTGAGTAAGTAATTATACATAAAAAAAATAGTATAAATTTTTATGATTGGTTATAATTTCTCAACTTATTTGAATTGATGAAAGTATTGAACTCATGGTTATAATTTCTCAACTTATTTGAATTGATGAAAGTATTGAACTCATATAAAGAGTAATCTAAAAAAATTATTTGCTTTTATATTTCAAAGGTATTTGTCTGTTCAAAGATTTAGCATTCTCGTCAATGATTATTAGACTACACAAGGAGATTGAAAGGTGGGAAGAGTGGCTAATCTGCTAAAAGAAATTACTAAATTCAAAGGGATCAATTCTAAGCATGATGCGATTGAAAGGGGAGATTCAAGTTTTCAAAGTCTTAAATTTATTCCGACCTAATTTGGAAGTATATAGATCAAAATACTTATAGCACTAAATTTTATTTTGTAAATTCAACTTGACTTGTGCTTGAAATGGAGAAAAATGGTGTGCAATTGAAATTAAACATTTTTTTTATTTTCACTGACCCTTTTTCTTCTGACCCTTTTTCTTCAATCGAGTCTGAAGTTCAGCAGTTCTCATTGTTGATGAACACCTGTACTTATAACAACAACAACAACAACAAATCCAGTATATTCCCACATAGTGGGGTCTGGGAAGGGTAAAATGTACGCAGTCCATACCACTACCCCCGAAGGAGTAGAAAGACTGTTTCCGATAGACCCCCGGCTCAAGACAAAAGACCGTAGACCAACAGTCGTGCAACATGATAAAGAACAAAGAACCAACATCCACAAAAATAAAGTATAATTAACCAAAAGGCAAGCAATATGCTAAAGTAACAAAAGAACCAACATTCACAAAAAAAAATAGTATAATTAACAACCCAAGGACCCCCTCCCCCATAACTAGAACTCCCAACCAAGCTATCCTTAAACCTCCTAACTACGGACTACGACTCGACCACCCACCTTAGCCTTCTATTTTAATACTCTTCCTCTAAACCTTCCTATCTAGGGTCATGTACTCAGTAAGCTGTAACTGTTCCATGTCACGTCTAATCACTCCTCGCTAGTACATTTTTGGTCTACCCCTACCCCGCTTGAAACCCTCTAAGGCCAACCTCTCACATCTACGGACTGGGGCATCCGTGACCCTTCTCATCACGTGGCCAAACCATCTCAACCTCACTTCTCGCAACTTATCCTCCACCAAAACCACTCCCACCTTCTCCCGAATAGTCTCATTTCTGACCCTGTCCGCCTTCGTAAATCCACACATCTAACGCAACATTCTCATTTCCGCAACCTTCAACTTTTGGACGTGAGAATTCTTAACATGCCAACACTCCGCCCTATATAACATGGCCGACCGGACCGCAACTCTATAGAATTTACCTTTAAGCTTAAGAGGCACTTTCTTATCGCATAAAATTCCCGAGGCAAGCCTCCATTTCATCCAACCTACCCCAATATGATGGGAGACATCCTCATCAATCTCTCCATTCCCCTGGATCATAGACCCAAGATACTTAAAACTATCCCTCCTACAAACCGCCTGCGACTCCAACTGCACCACCACATCGTCCTCTTGCCTCAAGTTGCTAAACTTGCACTCTAAGTACTCCGTCTTGGTCCTACTCAACCTGAATCCTTTAGATTCCAGGGTTTGTCTCCACACCTCCAACTTTTCATTAACACCTCGGCGCGACTCATCAATCAAAACTACGTTATCCGCAAAGAGCATACACTAAGGAACCTCCCCTTGTATATTTCGCGTCAACACATCCATCACCAAGGCGAATAGGAACGGGCTAAGAGTCGATCCTTGGTGCAGCCTTGTCAAGACCGAAAAGTGCCCAAAATCCCCTCCCACTGTCCTTACCCGAGTCTTCGCCCCCTCATACATGTCAATAATCGAACGGATGTACGCCACTGGTATCCCTCTCGCCTCCAAGCATCTCCACAGAAACTCCCTAGGAACCTTGTCATACCCCTTTTCCAAGTTAATAAACACCAAGTACAGATCCCTCTTCCTCTCTCTATATCGTTCTACCAGCCTCCGCACAAGGTGAATTGCCTCAGTCGTTGATCGATCAGGCATAAATCCAAATTGATTCTCCAAAATAAGCACTATCTTCCTCAACCTCCGCTCCACCACCCTCTCCCAAATCTTCATCGTGTGACTCAATAACTTAATACCACGGTAGTTGTTGCAACTTTGAATGTCTCCCTTGTTCTTGTATAAAGGAATCATCGTACTCCATCTCCACGCCTCGGGCATCTTAGCGTTCTTGAAAATATTGTTAAACAAATGGGTTAGCCACCTCAATCCCGCTCCGCTAGCATACTTCCAATAGTCCATCGGAATCTCATCGGGCCTCGTGGCCCTGCCCCTTCGCATCTTGCGAATAGCCTCATATATTTTCTCAACCTTAAAACGCCGACAGTAGCCGAAATCGCAAGGCTGCTTAGTGTGCTCCAACTCCCCTAACACAATACCTCTGTCCCCCTCATCGTTCAAGAGCTTATGGAAATACGACTGCCATCTTTTCTTAATTAGAACGTCCTTCACCAAAACTTTTCCATCCTCTCCTTTAATGCACTTCACTTGGTCCAGATCTCGACCCTTACGCTCCCTAGTTTTGGCAAACCTGTACAACTTTTTTTCCCCGCCTCTCTCCTCTAAACCCGAATAAAGTCTCTTAAATGCTACTGTCTTAGCAGTCGTAACTGCTAACTTAGCCTCTTTCTTAGCAAGTTTGTACTCCTCCCTGCACACCCGCTTCTCCTCTTCTTCCTTACTCTCAACCAACTTAATGTAAGCCATCTTCTTCGTCTCCACCTTCTTCTTAACTTCTTTATTCCACCACCAGTTCCCCCGATGCCGGCCAGACCATCCCCTAGAGACACCCAAAACCTCTTTAGCAATCTCCTTAATGCAACCCGCCGCCCTATCCCACATACTATCCACGTTCCCCCGACACTCCCACGCCCCCATCCCTTCCAACATTGCCTCTATCTCTAAAGCACTGACCGAAGTCAGGCCACCCCACTTAACTCTAGGTCGACCCTCCCCACCCCTTCTCTTCTTACCCATGTTAATAACCAAATCCATCACCAGAAGTCTATGTTGGGTAGCAAGATTCTCATTCGGAAAAACCTTACAGTCCTTAAACAAAGCTCTATCCCCCTTCCTAAGCAGCAAAAAGTCAATCTGGGTCTTGGCTATCCTATTACAGAAAGTAACCAGATGCTCCTCTTTCTTCGGAAAGCTGGAATTCACTACCACCAACCCAAAGGCCCTAGCAAAATCCAACAGAGAAGTACCCTCATCATTCTTATCCCCAAAACCAAAGCCACCATGCACATCGTCGTATCCTATCGGCAAATGCCCGATATGCCCATTAAAGTCCCCTCATAAGAAAATCTTTTCCGAATTAGGCACGCCTCGAATCACCTCATCCAAGACCTCTCAAAAACTCCTCTTCTCCTCCTCACCCAGGTCCACCTGTGACGCGTAAGCACTACAGACATGCACCGTAAAACCCCCAATGACCAACTTAATAGTCATCACCCTATCGTTAACCCTATTAACCTCCACTACCTGCCCCCTAAGATTTTCATACACTAAGATACCTACACTATTCCTACGCCTCTCACTACCTGAATACCACAACTTGTACCCATCCACATCCCTAGCCTTAGAACCTACCCATTTAGTCTCCTGGATACACCCAATACTGATCCTTCTCTTCCTAAGAATCTTAACTAGCTCTATTGATTTACCCTGAAGGGTCCCTATGTTCCACTACCCTACCCTCAACTTATCATCTCTCGACTTTCCTCCCCTAAAACCCTGTCCTCCGCGTCTCAACTTTGACCCACCACCTGGCCCCGACCGCACCCGCAGCCCCCAAGCCCTCCAGGACATGACCCTAGTCCACCATTTACTACCCAAGCCACTACTCAAAAAATGCAACAGAAGAGGTTAAAACAACAAGAAAATAACGACAGCTCAAAGCACACAGTTTAACCCAATTTTAAGAACAATAGCAACTCGAACCCAATTAACCGACACAAATCCCACAAAAACTAAAGGCAACAAAAATACCAAAAAACTGCGCGATAAAATAAATTACAAGGATATAAAATAAAGTAAAAATAAAATAAAGGGTTAGAAATCATGCTATAGCTGGTTACTACAGTTTTGGTGTCGAGATTTGTTGCCTGACTAGGGTCGCCGGCAAATAAGCCGTCGGAATTTCACCGGAATGATGCCGGAATTTCATTGGAATGTCGCCGGGGCGTCTCCTTGCTTTTTCCGTACGCTGGTCGCCGATTGTAGACGAACCGACTATTTTATCCGGTTCCGATCGGTGCTGCCTCAGTGACACTGTGAGAATGGGACTCGAGAGAGAGAGAGTGCCGGGGGGAGGGAGACCTGGGGACTGGGGAGGGAGAGATCGAAGGAGAGAGAGAGGGCCTTACCTATGCCGGTGCATCAACACTGTCGCTGATAATGCCCAAACTACAGCTCTCGTAAGAGTGTAAGCGGTCGCTGTCAAATATAGAACCCAACTGGGTTGGGTGTCGAATCCCACAGGGAATACTTGGTCACTAAGTGTTGCAATTATTAGTAGACTGTTGATCAAAAATTCCACGGAAAAGGGGGGATTGGATTGTGGCGTCAATTAATGCTATCAAAGTAACAACAGAATGCTTTGATTAGTAAGATTTAATCACAGAGAAAAATAAGTTAGGGTTATGTCCACCTTATGAGTTCTACGTATCTAATAACTATGAGTAATGCGGAATTCAGACATGCATGCACTTATAGAGATTCGTATTCTAATGGTAAATCCTAGTGTTTCTCAACCATCAAGGATTATTTCACTTTAACTCTCTCGAGCTTAAAGCGTATAACTAATGGTACGAACTCTCCAAGAGATTAATTCGGTTAAGGCATTAATGTGTAAATAGGGGTTGGTAGCCCTATTTCCTTGTCACACTCTCTTTTACAAACATGTAACTTTTCTCTCGAACAAGTTAATGCTATAATGGCGTATTCTATATGTTTGCAACCATAAGAATTTAATTAAAACGAAGAGAGTAATGATATAAGTAGCATACGAATCAAGAATTCACAAACTCATAGTAATAGATAGTATATCAAAAGGCTTCCATAACCCTAACAGAGAAGTTTAGCTACTCATGATTGTAAAGGAAAACAACGAAGTCATCATCATCATCATACCAAAACTAGAACAATCTTCGCGAGAGGATGCTTTTAACGTCAAAGAGGGATGGCGTTTTTCCTCTTAGCCGTCTTCCCCAAATATGTAGCGTGTTTCTCCGTGTTCAAGTTACAGAAATTGTAACGTGAATAATGAAAAGCAATCGTGAATGAATGAATCACTGCATGAATGCTGAAAAATTCAGCAAATAGGGTTTTTATAACATCCTTGTCCTAGTCCTACTAGGTTACTGCTGCACCCCTAAGTATTTAAAAATACTGCTTTTGCCCGGGACAATTTCTCCATGCGTCACATTCAGTCCATAAGCTTCCAAAAGCTGCCTTCCCTCTTCTGTGAAGTTTTCCTTTGCTGCCCAAAAGTCCACAAAGTGCTGAAATCTTCATCATTAATACCTGAAAACATGCTAATCACGTAGGTTAGCTCACTTACAGGAAAATGGACTAAAAGTGCAGGAATTATATATTTTATCCTCAAAACTTAGCTATAACATGGGTAAATTATGGTGTTTAGGCGTGTAAATACACCCAACATCAACACCCCACACTTAAATCTTTGTTCGTCCTCGAACAAAATATTACGTCCATGCAAACATCTAACTAGGATTTCACAGCAGTAACACAAAATATTCATCAAGACATGCACGACAATTATTAACAAAGAGTAGTTTTCTGGATCACTACTAGAAACCATTCAACCTCAACATAGACTCGTGATGATGGCTAATTCGTATCCACAAGTTAAGGCACCAAGAATCATACAAAACTACCCAACAATCATCAACCATGTGTGTCTCACACAAGATATCACCCATAATCACTCACAAGTTTTACATTTTTCGGAACATGGGTATAAGATTCTCCTTGCTCTCACTCTCACAAAGAATTCATATGTTGCAACTGATGACCATAGGCTTGCCCTTAGTGTAATGCTCTACTAATATCAGAATGCTAAGCTTAGGATCAAATAGGTCTTTACAGGTTGTAATGTAGGCTAAGGGACAGGTAGGACTATTTTGGCCAGAAATAGTGACTATTTTCCCTAAGCGCTTTAATACATCACATTATGCCATTAACACTCTCTTTTAAACAACCCTTCTACCTTTCTTTTCATCTAACACCCCTTTTCACCTATTTTGTTATTCAATTATAAACACAAAGATGAGAATATACAGCTTATTTTTTATTTTTCTATTTCTATTTTTTTTTTTTTTTTTTTTATAAAACACTTCTATGATAGCCACTCTTATTCACAACAATTTCAAGTACCACTACACTCTGAGGCATCACTCTCACCCACTTTCCTCTTATTTTATCACATGACTCTACAATTTAAAGCGCTTAGGAATTTGGATCAAATTATGGTCTTGAAAAAAAATGGATTAGGCTACATATGAGGCTGTCAAAGAAAATAGCTAAAGGCTCAAAGGGGGTTCACTAGGATAATGTACAAAGGTAGGTAAAAAGAAGGTAAACAATCACAGGCTGCCAAAGAAATGCCTAAATCATCTCCTAAACTCACACTCTTTATTTCACTTTACACACACACCAGGCAAGTTCTAGCATCAGTCACAACACAGAATATACTATAACCTCACACACATAAGGCACATGGTCAACTTTATTGGGAGCAGTATAGACTCTTGACCCAACAGATGAATGAATTAAACCACACACTTATCACACAGTGAGTCACACTTAGAGCCTAAACGTCTCAATAGTAATGATTTTGGCACAAACTCTTGTCATAATACCATGCCGCCTATCAGAACAATTTCATGCAAAATCTAAAAAATCTAAAATTAAACTAACTAATTACGACTAATTAAAACAAACAAGAACTAGAATAAATGTAGGCAAAGAAGTACAAGAAGCATACAAATACCAGCACCCCACACTTAGATGGGACACACTGCCCTCAGTGGAAAATAAATAAGGAAAACCTGATTAGTCGGACTCCTCTTCTATGTCTGGGGTCATACCCCCTGCGTCGGAATCATCATCAGAGTCGTCATCCTCAGAGTTTCCTCAAAATGTACCCCACTTGATCCCAAAAGTGCGTCGAGGTATTTGTAGAGAGGAGGACTCAGCTTGCTCCTTTCTTGACCTTTTCTGTCCTTTCTGTGAGGTGGACACTTTTTCTTTTCCTTGTCGTCCTTTTGGGGCCATTATACCTGAGATTAAAATAGAGTCATGTTAACTTCATCTCGGAAGATTCAATCGAAAAACAAACAGTAGTGGCGCCACCCCACACTTAATTTGTTGGCACAAACTAATTAAGTGAGTGATGTCGATTACTCAGACTTCATCGACATACATTTAGGCGATATGTTCCAACAACATGTTCAGCACAGTCATACATTCATGTCATCTTAACTATCCTTTCCAATTCTATTTCATGTAATCTTGTCTATACTTTCATGTTTGGATGAATGCACTTTTTGAACAAAACTACCACATAAGGATCGTACCACAAATAGAAACAAGTTATTGCATAGGCATAATCACACCATCTTATGCTTGTGGTCAATCATAATCGGTATCTCGATGAACGAGTCATTCAAACATTCAAGCTTTCAACTTACAAGATTATGTATTAACTTCACAATTTCGACTTCATAAAACTATGACAGTGTATAACAATCAAATACAAGTCGGAACAAAGTCAAGAACACCCACACGTATTCTTTCACTCAACTAGATGTATCATAACAAATCAACCACATTCTAATCACCAACACCACTTCAAAATCTAATGAATCATTATAAACGTAGCATTCCAATAACTACGGAATATAAAAGAATAACTTACTTGGTGATGGATTCGGAAGATAAGCTTGCAAGATTAGATGAGCAAAAAGAAAGATTTTGAAAGAATGGGGAAGCTTGGGCGGCGCCTATATGGAGCAAACAATTTGATTTTGTCTTAAGGTTGAAGTTCTATTTATAGACCAAGGCTTGGGTCGGGTTTGACCCATGAAAAATCGGGTTAGGAGACCAAAAAGCATAAGTAGGCGGCGCCTAATGCTTTGCCTATACTTAGCATAGGCGGCGCCTATGGTATTGCCTAGTTGGGCATAGGCGGCGCCTATGCTATGGCCTAGTTGAAACAGTGAGCATAGGCAATGGCATAGGCGGCGCCTTTAGCTTTGCCTAGTTGAACATAGGCGACGCCTATGCTATGGCCTAGTTGGGCATAGGCGGCGCCTATGCTATGGCATTGTAGATTTAGAGAGCAAAGGCAATGGCATAGACGGCGCCTTTAGATTTGCCTAGTTGAGCATAGGCGGCGCCTATGCTATAGCATTGTCGATTCAGAGAGCAAAGGCAATAGCATAGGCCTTGCCTTGTCCGTTGCCTAGATTTACATAGGCCTTGCCTTGTCTATTGCCTAGATTTGTATAGGCAATGCCTAACCGAAAGCCTTTTGCTCCTTCATTACTCACTTACCACCTTTAACATTGCTCACTTTCAAATCACAGTTTGAGACCAAGCTCCTCCTTTATACGTCTTGCACCTACACTTAATCAAAAACAACAAAAACGATTAGAAAGATGGGTTGCCTCCCACCAAGCGCCTTAGTTTTGGTCGTGGCTCGACTCTTTTTTTTGGATTTTTATTTAACAAAACAACTCCTAGGAAAACAAAACGACTAAAAACGATGGGTTGCCTCTCATTTAGCGCTTGATTTATTGTCGCGACACGACATAGCTATCTCGATTACTTAGACTTCATTGAGATAGATGGTGCATCATTTTCTGAATGGATTCAGACGACGCTGATGCTTACTTGTAGGCATGCAATCTTCTTCGAGATGACTCTTGTGCATACATATCCCAGGAGGGATACCAATTATATCATCAATAGTCCAACCCATAGCTCTCTTGTACCTCTTCAGAGCAGAGATGAGAGCCTCTACATGCTGTTCACCTAAATCAGCCGCAACACTCACCGGAAGTGTATTTCCACTTTCCAAGAACGCATACCTTAGGCGACTGGGGAGCTCTTTCGATTCTAGCACTGGTGGCTCTTCAATGGAAGTCTTCGCTGTTGGTGACGGTTGATTCTTAAGATCAAGGTCCAGCTTCTTAGGAGCATGAGAATAGGACCTTATTCCTGTTAGAGCACAAACGGTTTCTTCATATTCTTCAACCTCCTCACGCTCAAAATTCAACAACACAACAGACAATGGCTCAACAGTAAGCTGCTTCTCTACAGATAATTCTTTCTCATCCTCATAATAAACATCAGCTACAGAGAACACCATATCTCTAGGCTGCTTCATTGATTTGCATACATCAAAATGGACCACTTCGTCATTCAGCCGAAATAAAAGCTCATTAGCTCTTAAATCAATAAGCACACTTCAAGTTGTGAGGAAAGGGCGTCCCAAGATTATGGGAGTTTCAGAATCCACCTCGCAATCCAAAATAACAAAGTCTGCAGGAAAAATGAATGTAGAAACCTTCACCAATACATCATATAAGATACCAACAGGTCGTTTTACCGACCTATCTGCCATCACAAGTCGCATATTGGTTGGTGTAGGATCGCCCAACCCCAACTTTCTGTAAATGGATAACGACATCAAATTGATGCTAGCCCCCAAATCGCACAATGCCTTAGCAAAATCCAACGATCCAATCGTGCAAGGAATAGTGAAAGCACCAGGATCTGCCTTCTTCTGTGCTAGCGATCTTGTAGCGATTGCACTGCAATGATGAACATTATCTACCAGCTCATAACTTGCTGCCCGTTTCTTTATCAACAGGTCCTTCATGAATTTAGCATACCCAGTCATCTGTTCCAGCGCCTCCACCAACGGAACATTAATAGTCAGCTGCTTCAACATGGTCATGAATTTACTGAACCTGGTGTCATCAGCTTTCTTCTTCAGTCTCTGTGGAAAAGGTGGTGGTGGAAGGGGAATCGTTTTCTCCACCACTTCCTCTTTATCTTGCTTCCGATTATCAACCTTTTCAGGAGTGTCATCAGCCTTCTTCTTCAGTCTCTGAGGAAAAGGTGGTGGTGGAAGAGGAATCATTTTCTCCACCACTTTCTTTTTATCTTGCTTCCGATTATCACTCTTTTCAGGCTGGTGACGTCTAGGTGTAACATCATGAGCACTCACTTCAGCTTCTACGGCATCTTCAAACTCTGCTTCATCAATATTCTCTGCTATATCATCAACCACCTGCTTGCCTTTGGATGGATTTTCCAACACTTTACCACTCCGGGTAGTAATAGCCATACACAATCAGTCATTCCTTGGGTTTTGCATAGTGTTACTGGGTAGCGTTCCAACCTTTCTTTGGTTGAATGCCTCTGATAATTGACTCAATTTTTGCTCCAGCTATTTTATTGCGGTAGAATGCGAATCAACCAATTGATTTATTGATGACAAATCATTCTTTACCTCCGTTACGCCCATGTTGGTCGCCTCCACTCCTTTCAACATCTTAGCCATCATATCTTCCATGGACATCTTCCCAGAGCCAGATGCCACAGCCTCACGGTTTCTAGGAGGAACATACAAACCACTTCTATCAGTCTTATTCTTCCAACCACCTTGATCGCGGTCCTTGTATCCAGATTTATCATAATAGTTCCGACCTTGGTTTCCTTGGGCATTGCCTCAGAAACCCCCCTGATTATTCAAATAGTTAGCTTCTTTCTCAGAATCAGATTCATCTCTTCCATGTGATACAACGACCTTAAATTTTTCGGTCTTCCCTGATAATAAGTACTTGGTAAGAAGATCCATTTGCGTTTTCATGTGAGCCATATCTTTGTCACGTTCCTCCTGTCTTCGCCTCTGTTCTGCTGTCATGCCAATAGATACAGTAGATCTTGCTACCTCAGAATCCCTGGTATGCCAGGCTCTACTCTGCTTTGTCATACGGTCCAGTATATCACTTGCCTCAATAAAAGTAAGGTCCATGAATGACCCACCTGCAGCATTATCAACCACTGGCTTTGTCACTGAGTTCAAAGCCCTGTATAATATCTCCATCAAGTGAATGTTGGTCATCTGATGATTTGGGCACCGCATAAGCTTCTTCTTGAACCTCTCCCATGTTTTGTGGAGGGCTTCAGTTGGAAGCTGTCGGAAATTGCTGATCTCATCTCTTAACTGTGCTCTCTTGGATGGCGGAATTTTTTTTTCTAGGAAAGCGTCTTTCAGTTGCCTCCAATTAGGAATAGAATCAGGAGTTAGCCCATTCAACCATAGAGTTGCCTCCCCAGACAGAGACAATGGAAATAAGCGCAGCCGAATTGCATTCTGCCCAACTCCTGGATTTTCAAACGACTTGCATGTTGAAATAAAATTGACCAGATGCATATTTGGATCATCGCCTGCAAGTCCACCAAATAAACCTTTGAGCTGCAATAGCTGAATCATGGTGCTAGTGATATTGAACTTGGCTCCAGGTGCCAAGGGTGGAGGAATAATAGCCCCTGTGGCACCAGCTCCATCCAGATCGTCATCATCATCATCAAAAGGAGCCTACACAACTCGGCGGTCAGGTCTCATTCTAGCTTGACGTTCCCTCCTATGCATAGGTGCCGCCACCTCATCAGTACGTCTAGGATTCAATAACTCATCATCACCCAGGTCCTCATCATCAGGATTTGTTGCTCGCCCTGGGTTATCAATATTCTGTTGATGTACTTGAGCAACTGCCAGTGCAGCTAATCTAGCCTGCTCCTATTGAGCCGCCCTTCTGTCAATGTCACGCTGTGCATCCATTCTGCCAATAAGTTGAGGTTCAGGATTTATGGGTAATAATGGCTGACCAGATCTACGAGTATTTGGCATGCACTCAACAGAACCTGAATAAAACAAAAACAACAACTAAAAGTAAAATTCGAGAATCTTTGACCAAAGGGTCTAGTAACTATCACAAACTTAGTTGACAACCGTATTCCCCGGCAGCAGCGCCAAAAATTTGATAACGCCCAAACTACAGCTCTCGTAAGAGTGTAAGCGGTCGCTGTCAAATATAGAACCCAACTGGGTTGGGTGTCGAATCCCACAGGGAATACTTGGTCACTAAGTGTTGCAATTATTAGTAGACTGTTGATCGAAAATTCCACGGAAAATGGGGGATTGGATTGTGGCGTCAATTAATGCTATCAAAGTAACAACAAAATGCTTTGATTAGTAAGATTTAATCACAGAGAAAAATAAGTTAGGGTTATGTCCACCTTATGAGTTCTAAGTATCTATTAACTATAAGTAATGCGGAATTCAGATATGCATGCACTTATAGAGATTCGTATTCTAATGGTAAATCGTAGTGTTTCTCAACCATCAAGGATTATTTCACTTTAACTCTCTCGAGCTTAAAGCGTATAACTAATGGTACGAACTCTCCAAGAGATTAATCCGGTTAAGGCATTAATGTGTAAATAGGGGTTGGTAGCCCTATTTCCTTGTCACACTCTCTTTTCCAAACATGTAACTTTTCTCTCGAACAAGTTAATGCTATAATGGCGTATTCTATATGTTTGCAACCACAAGAATTTAATTAAAACGAAGAGAGTAATGATATAAGTAGCATACGCATCAAGAATTCACAAACTCATAGTAATAGATAGTATATCAAAAGGCTTCCATAACCCTAACAGAGAAGTTTAGCTACTCATGATTGTAAAGGAAAACAACGAAGACATCATCATCATACCAAAACTAGAACAATCTTCACGAGAGGATGCTTTTAACGTCAAAGAGGGATGGCGTTTTTCCTCTTAGCCATCTTCCCCCAATATGTAGCGTGTTTCTCTGTGTTCAAGTTACAGAAATTGTAACGTGAATAATGAAAAGCAATCGTGAATGAATGAATCACTGCATGAATGCTGAAAAATTCAGCAAATAGGGTTTTTATAACATCCTTGTCCTAGTCCTACTAGGTTACTGCTGCACCCCTAAGTATTTAAAAATACTGCTTTTGCCCGGGACAATTTCTCCATGCGTCACATTCAGTCCATAAGCTTCCAAAAGTTGCCTTCCCTCTTCTGTGAAGTTTTCCTTTGCTGCCCAAAGGTCCACAAAGTGCTGAAATCTTCATCATTAATACCTGAAAACATGCTAATCACGTAGGTTAGCTCACTTACAGGGAAATGGACTAAAAGTGCAGGAATTGTATATTTTATCTTCAAAACTTAGCTATAACATGGGTAAATTATGGTGTTTAGGCGTGTAAATACACCCAACATCAGTCGCCGACGTCGAAGTCGCCGTTGCCGGCAGTCAAAAGTGACCGTTTGAGTGTAACGTTAGCTGATGAGGAGCGTTTAGAGAGAGAGAGTAAAAGATGAAAGAGAGAGTCTCAGCCTCAAAACACACTTATAAGATAAAAAAAATAATTAATTTTGAACATGATACGATTGAGAGGGGTGGGGGTGGGGGTAGGGGGTGCAAGTTTTCATTGTCTTAAATTGATTCTGACCTTATTTCGTAGTATATAGATCAGAATACTTCTAACACTAAATTCTATTTTGTAAATTCAACTTGTGCTTGGAATCGAGAAAAATGGTATGTAATTGAAATTCAGACATTTTTTTTCTATTTTTCACTAATCCTCTTTGTCCAATCTAGTCTGAAGTTCAACAGTTTTCACCGTTGATGAACACCTGCACTAAAGAGATAAAGAAAAATAATTAAAAATGAGTGGGGAGGATTGATATTGAAGAAAAACAATACATAGAGAAAAGAAATTTCAAGGATCTATACGATTAAGATGAGAGAACCGATATATATAATTGAGAAATTAGGGAATCGAAACAATTGAGAAGGGGGATTACAAAGACCTATACAATTGAGAGAGAAGCTGAAAATATTAATACAAATGAGGCTAGGTCGAAATTGCAAAGATCAATATAATCGAGGTAATAGAGTTTTTTTTTTTAATCTGGTAGATAATTTCAATTATGGTAAACAAAAAATTGAATTTATTATTTATGAATTAGGTTTTAAAATATAATATTTAAAATAAAATGCATGAGTTTAAAAATAATTAAGAATTGTGGGATTGATATTAAATAGTTTCTCAGCACGTGAATTGCACGTGTATGTTGATATGTGATTTTATAAAATAGTAAAATATTATCAAATGAAATTTTGAGTAAATAATTATACACAAAAAATAGTTTAAATTTGTATAAATAATCAAAAATTTCTAAACTTATTTAAATCAATGACATTAATGAATTTATATAAAGTATAATCTAACAAAGTTGGTTGCCTTTATATTTCAAGGGTATTTGTTTGTTCAAAAGTTTTTAACACTCCCATCAATAATTTGGAGGGTGAAAAGGGTGACATATCTACTAAAAGAAATTAATGAATTGAAGGTATGAATTCTAAACTTACCATTATGATTGAAGAATTTAGTTCAGGCGATTGAGAATAGTATAAAAGTTTGAAATTCTTTATGAGAAGAGAAGTCACACGATTTAATATACAATAGCATCATCGGTGTGATAATATAAGTGACATTGAAAGAGAATAGAGTGTACACAAATTTTATCTAAATCTTGTAAGGTAAAGTGATTGTTTTCATTATACCTTTGTTAATAAAACATAAAAACAACACACCCGGTGTATTCCCACCAAAGTGGGATTTGGAGAGGCTAGAGCGTACACAGTTCGTATATGTACCTCAAAGGTAGAGTAGAGAAGTTGTTTTCGACAGACCCCTGCTCGAGACAATAACATAATCAATCAGTGTATTCGGCATTCCACTCTCTGCCAATAAAGCAAACGAAAAAACAAAGAATTGAAAATAAACCTGCATCTCAAGGGGCTTCAACAAAGGAACAGTTGGACAGGTGAAAGCACGGAGGTTTCCAAGGCATAATTTGAAATGAGCACCCAGTATACAACTCTCTGTCGTAACAACATCATGCCTTAATCAAGATAAGGCCGCACTAGAATAGATGATTTAGGTTTATCAAGTAATCAACTGACAACAGACAAACAAGTACCGTAAGGAGTTCATGCTCCTTTACACACTTCTCAACTGGTTCCATTTTAGGAAAAGTACTTACTTAACATAGCATTCAAAGTCATTAAGATATATACAGATTATAGTAATAAATTCTAGTTTGGATTCCCCTTAAATTGCCAATGCAATCCTTTTGCACAGGGGGCAGGAGTTCTTCTGCATTAGCCACTGGCTGATGTAGTCGAAGTGAAAGGAGTGCTGGCAGTCGGCGCTTCCAATGTTCTGTCTATCAGAGAAGTCGTCCTGCCCACAGTATACAAGATACAAAACAAATAAAAAAATTAAATTTATATTTAAGTGAATGCTAATTATCCAAATAGAAGTTCATTCCAGCATAATTATGATTTATGAAATTTCATATTGTAATTCCAGAAATTAAGAGGACACAAAGATGATTGTGATATAAGTAATTAATAGTCTAACATGTTGGTGTAATATACCACAAATTACAATAATCATTACAGTTAAAAATAACATCCCTCCCTTTTCACAAACAAACAACAATAATACCTTCTAACTTTGCAAGGAGCTTCCAAATACTGCCTACAGTATACAATAGACAAAATAAAAGTTCATCCTAACATAATTATGATTTATGAATTAAAAACATATAGTAATTTTTAGAAACTAAATATAAAAAAGTAGCTACTCACAGTTGCACAATTTGTCAATATCCGAATACGGCATCATTTCAATAGCGGCACCAATCTTCATCTTATTCATATGTTCAATCAACACATCTTTCATAAATTCTCGCCTCGATAATGGAGAAGAAGCAATGAGAGTAACACCTTATTTGGATGGTTGTTAGCTGTGTGCTATTTATGTGCAGGACAAGACCCTAAATTTAAATTATTCAGTATATTATTATGACTTATGTTTTAGAAATATAAAATAAAGTGTATAAGTTTAAAAGCTATTAACTATTTTTAATTGATATTGCATTAGTTTCTCAGCATGTGTACTGTACGGTACGTTGATTCGAGTAATTTTTAATTTTATAAAATATTAAAAATATTATTAAATAGAATTTTGAATAGGTAATTATACATAAAAAAATAATATAAATTTCTACGAATGATCAATAATTTCTCAACTTATGTAAATTAATGACTTTAATGAATTTATATAAAGTATAATCTAATAAAATTAGTTGTCTTTATAATTCAAAGGTATTTGTTTGTTCAAAAAAAAAAATTAGCATTCTCATCAAATAGTTGTCAAGACAACACAACGTGATTGAAAGATGACAACAGTAACATATCTACTAAAAGGAATTAATGAATTGGAATGGTATGAATTTTAAACATGATACAATTGAGAGGGGGGATCCAAGATTTTCAAAGTCTCAAATTAATTTTGACCTTATTCCGTCGTGAATTTATGAATTGAAATACTTGTAACATTGAATTTTATTTTGTAAATTAAACTTGGCTTGAATCTGAAATAGAGAAAAGTGATATGCAATTGAAATTCAAGCATTTTTTTTTTCCAACTGATCCTCTTTCTCCAGTCGAGTATGAAGTTCAACAATTTTAATCACTGATCAATACTTAAACTAATAAATTCGAGAAAAATAATTGAGAATATGTGAAGTATTAATACAATTGAAATGAGAAAAAAAAAGAGCGATGTAATTGAAAAAGAAAGAGGGGACTGATGCCATCAAGAAGGAGGAATTAGAGGGGTCTATACAATTGAAATGATGGAGGTCGATATAATTGAAAAAAAAGAAAAGAAAATCAATATAATTAAGAAGATGAAATTACAAGGATATTACAATTGAGGAGGGTGAGGATTGCAGAAATCATTATAATCAATGCGGGAGCGATGTTGCAAAAATCAATAAAATTGAGGTGATAGACTTTTCTTTAATTGATAAACAAGTTCAATTGAAATAATAAAAAAATAAATTTATTATTTAGCAATGTAGTATGTTATGAATTATGTTTTAAAAATATAAATTTAAAATAAAATATATAAATTGAAGAGTATTAGAAATTGTGGAATCGATATTAGACTAATTTTCCAGCACGTATCTTGCACATATATGTATAATTGTATATGTTGAATTCATTATTTAACTATATAGTATTTTATGAATTATGTTTAAAAAAATATATAATTAATATTAAAATTTTTAAATTTAAGAATTGTAGAATCAATTTAGACTAATTTCTCAGTACATTCAAATAATATATGATTTTATAAAATAATAACAAGATTATTAATTTTTTTTTATAAATAATTATACATAAAATAAAATAATATAAATCTCTAGGAATAATTAATAATGATTAATAATTTCTTGACCTATTTAAATCATTGAAAATATTGAACTCATATAAAATATAATCTAAGAAAGATGGTTGCCTTTAAATTTCAGAAGTATTTGTTAGTTCATTTTTTTTTAATCATTTCAATCATACTGTAGCTAAACAAAATGAACTTGTATAATTATACCTGTAGACACCTAATTTTGTCCCTCTCAAAACCCAATTTATCCATTTTTTCACTTCTTGTTATCATATACTCTCACCCACGTGATTATATTTCACAAAAATAAATAAAAAAAACAACCCTTAACTACCGTTAATAAATTTTACCTTATTTTAATTCTATCCTAACAACCTCTCTAATTAAAAGCGAACACCTTACCACCCCACACCCCTATACCCATGCGTCACCACCCCCTCACGTTCTTGGGATTCCTTTTAACTAAATCACAACAAAATAGAGAGGGGACCCACTGAATTTGCTTTTTGACAATATATATATACACATACTGCCATTAGAAAAGTTTTTTTTTTCCTTTTTGCTTCTTCTTCATCATCTTTATCCGAGAACACCCAAAAAAATACACCAACACTCTGATTATCCATCTTGTCTTCCACACCATCGTCCTCATACCTTTTTCCACACACTATCACGTATACTCACCTGTACACACCGACCCACCAGGAACCTCACTTCAACACACTAATACACACTTCATTAGAATTAAAACACACATACACTCCTCGCCATCACATACGAATACACCACCACACATGGATTTTAGGCAGACCTACAGTTGAACAAAAACACCCACATACACAAAATTAAAAAGGGAGAGAGGTTGAACAGTAAGGAAGAGATAGATCCGAGATTTCAAAAGAGAGAATTTTCTTGAAAAAAACAGAGGAGGTGGGATTGAAAACAGGTTGAAAAAGGGATCGAGCGCGAGAGAGAGATAACCAAAGAGAGATCGATGGAGAGTTGAAAATTCCCATGGTTTGATCTTTCCGGTGACTGGTTTCCCATCGAAAAACTTAGTTTAACCAACCGAAGCTAGTAAAATTGATCTCCAATCGATTGAAATTGACTGCTTGCGATCTGATTCCGGTGACATTTGATGGAGATGGGTGAAATAGGGTCGGGTTTGGGATACCGAGTTGGAGCTTAGTTCATTGTCGAGGTGTTCTATTCGAAAATTCGAGCTTGGGCCTTCTTAAATATTATTATCAACGAAAATGAATCATCGAAAGGTCCAATTCTATCTCTTCTTATTTTATTTCATCATACGTGTTTGATTTGTGTGAGACATGATTGAATGTTGGGTGATATCGATTTGCTTTATTTAGTTTTGTAGAAGAAATGGTTGTGGATTGTTGAAATAGTAATTTTGAATTGTGAATTTTGGTGTTAAAAAGGAATGTGGGGTTTGATGGAAGGAATTGATAAAAAAAAAAAATATTGTTTAGTCTCGATTTATTGTCGTTGGATATTTTGGAGAAAAATGTGAATGTTAAACGTGATAGAATTGTGATGTGTTGAAACAAAATAGGCAAATACAGGTTTGGGTAGGCAAAATTTAGGATTAAGTGTTTTGTTGAATGTTTGAAATTCTGTTGAATATTTGAAGTTCTATTGAATAGTTTGGTTATCTCGCATTGAAGAAATGTATTTATTTATCCGGGGAATGCCCCGAGGTCTTATGTACTTATTCACCGGGGAATGCCCCGAGGTATCTTGTACTCGAAGGACGTCGTGATGAAGGCCCGAGGCATCGAATAAAGTATTAGTCTAGGATTAGTATAGAATAGGATTTATATTTTTGCATTTTATCTTTTGGGACTGTATAATTTGGACCGTACATTGTTTTGTATTTGTTTGTTTGATTGATCGTTTTATTTGTGTTTTGTGTGGTTTATACATTCATAGTGTTAAAATTAGCTGATACATTCCACCAAGCGACCGTGGTTGAATCATGGGATCGAGTGGTGCCTAACACCTTCCCCTCGGTCAACAGAATTCCTTAACCGGAATCTCTGTTCGCAAGCCAGTTTTAAAGAGTCAAATAACTTTGAAAAGAATTTTTAAAGGTGACTTGACACACCGAGTTTATGTCAAGTGGCGACTCTGAATAAAAAATGTAAATAATCCTTTTTCGAAATAAATTTTCAATCTTTTGTCACTTTAATAATAAAAACCCTTTCGAACCTTAAAATTTAATCTTTTCGGGTTGAAAAAGGGGTGTGACAACTCTGGCGACTCTGTTGGGGACTTTTCAAAATTCGAGATCTTTTTTCTTTCGAGGACATTGTTTGTGTTATTGTTTGTATTTATTTTATCATTATTGCGTGTTTATGTGCTCTTTGTTTATAATTTTTTTCTTATGTGTTACCGCTTTATATCTGACATCATGTGCATAACCCGAGTCAATTCTTTCTGCAACAAGTCCGTAGTACACGCTGTGTATACGACCTGTAGTTGAGTCACCCTTATCTTAGGAGGGGGAGCCGTCGGCTGGTATGGAGTGGGTGGAAAGCTAAAGCAGCCACTATCGACCATACACTCCCCCGAACTGCCTTGTTAGTGAACCCCAGCGTAGGTCAGCCTTTAGGTCATATTTATCTGCATCATATTGAGACCTAGTGGGACCCACTAGGTCCTTTGTAGGAGACTCACCTCTAAAGCATCCCTACGTGCTAAATGTTGCATCTTTGAGGGTAACAGGGTCATTTGACAGATTGATTTGGACAAAAGCATGTGCTAGAGAATTAAAAGAAGTGTGTAGGCAAGGAAAAGTTTTTTTTTTTAAAAAAAAAGAGGGAAAAAGAGAAAAGGGTGAATCGAAAAAGAGTTTCGTAGTTTTTTTAGAGTTTTTTTTATGTCTTTTGTTCTTCAATCCAAAAATTCAAAAAGATTTTTACCTTTTGCACTCATTTGTCAAAATCAAAAACATCAAAAAAAAATTTCTTTTGTTTCCTTTAGCAAGTATTCATAATTTGAAAACTTCAAAAAAGATTTTTCAATCATAGGGTTTTTTATAAAAGAAAAATGCAAAAATTGTAGGAGTTTTGTACATTTCATGAAAATACCAAAAAGATTTTTCTTTCATAGTGGTTGGTGTCAGTTTTATGTAGAGTGTCAAAGTGAAAACCCCCAAAAAGATTTTTATTGTTGTAGTTTCGTCTCTCATGTCAGGGTTCAGTCGGTTATTTAATCCTTAATTGTCCTATCTGGACGAACTACGTACCCCTGATTCTCCTCTCTCGGGAGTGAGATACGTAGGCAACCTATTGTGGGTTCGGGGATCTTATTTTAAAAAATTCAAAAAGATTTTCTTCACTCTTCATTTAGAGTAGGTGTTCCATATACATCTTAAAAGAAAACCACAAAAAAGATTTTCCTTTAATAGGTTCGAGTTTCATTTTCACATGAAATTTAAAACTGAAAATCCAAAAAGATTTTCTTTGGTAATCATAAATTTCACTTTGTATAGGGATGTTAAAGATAAAAAATAAAAAAAATAAAAAATATTTTCGTCAATTATTTTGACAAATTGTTATTTTCTTTTCTTCTTAAAGTTTTGAGAAAAAGAAAAAAAGAAAGAAAACAAAGAGTTTAATTGGCCATTTTCGCAAGACTCCACGAACTACACACACTTGATTCTCCTCTCTCGGGGGTGAGATACATAGGCGCCCTTTTTGGGTTTGGTGATCTTTTAAAAAAAAAGGAAAAAGAAAAAAAGTTTTGAGAAAGTGTTGAACTCTAACGCATTTGCTATCTCTTGTTCAGTTAGTTTAAGGTGCTTGGTTTATGGCATTTTGGTTGGTCCTCCATTTTGCTCCAAGTCACAAGAGAAAGTTATGGCCAACAAGGATACCGAGTTAGTTGTCACTAATCAGATAGGGAGTTCCGGAAATGAGAATGTAGGAGCTAATGAAGAGATTTGGAAATTAAGGCTGCAAATGATAGAAATGCATCGAGCTTGGGCTAATGGGTTGCCGCCTCCTCCATTTCCCGCTGATAATCTGGAATATCTTTCTAGTTTGCCTCCAGTGTCACATGCACAATTCCCTATTTTGGTCGACACGCCACAACATGCATCAGGACCTACTCCGGGGCAACAGTATCCAAACACTTTCAATACTCATTTCCTCACTCCTCAATACACAATTACCACATGCTCGGCTCCGCCTGCTATTTATGCTTTTGCAGCCCCACTCCCGTCTGAAGCTCCTATTTTTAATGTCAATCCAACGGTTGTGATTCCTCACTCTACAAGCGACCCTGTATTGAATATTTTTAGTGATCAACATTATTCTCCCGAGCCCACATTTAAGTCTACTGGTCCTTACGACTACACTCAACCGCCTGAATTTCCTCCTAACACTGAGAAACCTGTTATGACAGAAGAACAAGAGGGAATGGCCAGAAAATTGAGAAGTTTGCAACTGACTATGAAAAACTTGCAAGGAGTTGGGGGTACAAAAGTGTCTCATATAAAGATCTGTGCATGTTTCCAGGTGTACATCTTCCTCTTGGTTTTAAAATTCCAAAGTTTGAGAAGTATGATGGACATGGAGATCCTGTAGAACATTTGAGACGCTATTGCAACTAGCTAAGGGGCGCTGGAGGGAAGAAAGAATTACTCATGGCATATTTCGGTGAGAGTCTTTCAGGTCTAGCTTTAGAATGGTTTGTTGACCAAGATATCGACAAGTGGAACAAGTGGGATGACCTGGCTAATAAATTTGTGCAACAATTTCAATACAATATGGAGTTGATTCCTGACGAGAAATCCCTGACTAATATGAAGAAAAAGAGTACCGAAACTTTCAGAAAGTATGTGATTAGATGGCGTGAACAAGCTGCTAGGGTGAAACCGTCAATGAAAGAAAGTAAGATAGTGGAGGCATTTATTCAAGCGCAGTATGAAACATATTATCAACACTTGTTACCTGTATTAGGCAAACCATTTATTGAGGTCCTCAAAATAGAGGAGATGATAGAGGATGGAATTAAGACCGGTCGCATTGTGAGTTTTGCAACATTGAAAACAACTACTCAAGCAATTTAAAAAGGTTCGGGAAGTGTGGGAGGAAAGAAGAATAAGGAAGATGCATCTGCCAATGTAGTTGGACAACAGGCACGGGCGAGAGGACCACACCATCGTTACCCACGGGCTCAAACCTAAGTTTATGCCCAAGTTTCACTGAATCTTTCCCAAAATCTATTATATTCCATTCCTCCATCTCCATATCAAGTATATAATGCGCAACTATATGTTCAACCCCTATCTTACCCACACTGGCATGTGCCAACTCTGCCGAGTCATCCTCCAACTCCACATACATACCGAAGCCCTTCTAGGCCTGGTTTTCAATTTAAGCCAAACAATGAAATGAGACAGAAGTCGAGGGATAGTTTTACACCAATCAGAGATTCATATGCCAGTTTATTTCAGAAATTAGTACAACAGGGCATAATCACTCCTCTTCTTGGGTATACTTCTGACCCGCATTCAAGAAATTTTGATCCTAATGTACAATGTGCATATCATTCTAATGTTCAGGGTCACAATATTGAAGATTGTCGTGCCTTTAAAAGAGAAATAAAAAAGTTGATTCAAGATAAATCAATTATGGTGATGAACATTGACGACGAGGAAAGCTCTAGTCATGCTGATATGCGAACCAGTGGCTAAGATGTCAGGCTGAGCAATTAATAAGTCACCCCTCTCCCTACTAAGAAGAGGTTTGGTAGCTTGTTTTGTTTTATTTTCTGTTGTCCGAATTATTTCAGGGTTGTAGTTTGGGATCTATCTTGTTTAGTCCTTTTGTCATTTATGTTCAAACCCTTCTATCTTTTGTTTCAACTAAATGAAATGTCCCATTTTTCTTTGTGTTTTAAACATGTGTTGTTTGTTTGTTTGCTTTACATAGTACATTTTATGTTGACTCTAGTGATATGACATGCTAGTGAAATTTTCAGTCAGATCTTATAATCCAGTTTAAGCATGAACGTGGAATCAGAGAGCTAAGGTCGGAAGAAACATCTGAAAAATAGATAGAGTGCCGAGACATTTGGTGACAAGTTGAAGCCTTTTCTGAAAATTAAGACAAATATTTTAGGAATCACAAGAATAACTCGGCCATCAATTGAAACAGGTTAAAACCAAGATTAATGTGACATATGACATATGCTAATGGTTAAAACCAAGATTAATGTGATAGGGGCAAGAGAGATTGCCACGAAAGCCAAAGCCACAAACCAGCCACCATGTTTTTAAACTAACAAGTTTTCTTTGTATGAAACAGGAACATATGTTCTCTTCGAATCAAGGATTTTAAATCCCAAACATCAAAAGTTGCAATGCCTCACTTCCACAAATGCAGGAGACAATATTGTTTCACAGGTTTGGTAATCAAAATCATGGTAAAACTCATCATCCACAATCTCTAGGAGACATATTTCCTTGTTTGGATAATTCAAGAGACATTTGTAAAGAGATGCACTTCCTTGTTTGGACAATTTAAGCGGTATTTGTAAGGAGACACACTTTATTATTTGGTAATTTAAGCACAAAACAAGCACTTGCATTTCACATTAGTTTATAAAATCACTATCAAGGTTCAAAAGGTTTGATAGTTATACCATAGAAAATAAACAAAGTACTTAAATTGAAATTAAGATATATATATGTTCTAGTAATAAAATTCTAGTTTGGTTTCCCCTTAAATTGCCAATATCGTCCTTCTACAGAGGGTGCTTGAGTTCTTTGCATGAGCCACTGGCCGATGCAATCGAAATGAAAGGTGTGCTGACCATAGGTGCTTTCAATAATCTGTTCCTCAGAAAAGTATTCCTTCAAAATTGAAAAAGTATATGTTGGGAGCGCTGCCACATTAATGGGCCCTGCAACGCGCGATCCGAATTAGTTGGGGCTCGAATGAGGGCACCAGACACCGGATGGAAAACAAACAAACAAAAAAAACTTGCATCTAGACGAGCAAGAATACATCCAAATAAAAATAAGCAACACTTACCAAACAAATACAACACATATCGTTGTCACTTGTAGATCCTTCAGTTGATTCATACTTGATGCACTTCATACGTGCCAAAATGACTTCTCTACTTAATCTTGTATTAACAAATTCAACCCGATTTTGGACGGCCAACAAATCCAAAATTCAGAATCAGAGTATGTGAGAAAAAAAATGATTTATTATAGAAATTAAGAGACACAAAGATCATTGTCATACAACTAAATAATAGTCTAACATCTCTCCCTTTCCACAACTACCAAAATAATGCCTCCTAAACAATACAAGGAACTTTCAAATATTGCCCACAGTATAACAGATACAAAATAAATCAAACAATCAAATTTATTTCCAATTGACGGTTAATTATCCCCCCCCCCCAAAAAAAAAAAGCGAAAAAAGGTTTATTCCAGTATAATTATGACTATGAAATTACATATTGTATAGTTCCAGAAATTAAGATACATAAAGATGATTATCATACAATTAAGAGTCTAACATCCCTCCCTTTTCATAAACAAACAACAATAAAACCTCCTAACAATACAAGGAACTTTCAAATACTGTCCACAGTATAACAGATACAAAATAAACCAAAAAATCAAATATATTTCAAATTGAATGCTAATTATCCAAATAAAAGTTCATTCCAACATAATTATGGTTTATGAAATTATATAGTGTAATTCTGGAAATTAAGAGGACACAAAGACGATTATCATACAATAAATAGTCTAACAACCCTCTCTTTTTCACAAACAAACAACAATAATACTTCCTAACAATACAAGGAGCTTCCAAATACTGCCTAGAATATACTAGATACAAAATAAAAGTTCATCCCAACATAATTATGATTTATGAACTAAAAATATATTGTAATTTTTAAAAATTAAAAACAAAAAAGTAGCTACTCACAGATGCACAAATTTGTTAATATCCCAAACCGGCAACGCCTAAAATAGGCGCTGCCAAACACATGCAGTGCCAATCTTCATCTTCATCACATGTTTCAGCAATACATCTTCCATAAATTCCTCGCTTCGATAATGGAGATTTTGTAAGCACATGGAGAAGAAGCAACGAGAGTAACACTTAGTTTGGATGTATGCTATTTATGTGCAAGCAGACCCCTAAATTTAACTTATTCAGTATATCATTATGAATTATATTTAAAATATTAAAAGAAAATAAAACAAAGTGTAAAAATTTAAAAAGTATTAAGTATTATGGAATCGATATTAGACTAGTTTTTTAGCACGTGCATTGCATATTTATGTTGATTCAAGTAATATATATGATTTAAAAAAATAGTAAAAATATTATTAAATAAAATTTTGAGTTAGTAATTATGCATAAAAAATAATATTAACTTTTATGATTGATTAATAATTTCTCAACTTATTTAAATTTTAATTAATGAAAGTATTGAACTCATATAAAGTGTGATTTAAAAAAATTGATTGTCTTTATATTTCCAAGGTATTTGTCTATTCAAAGATTTAGCATTCTCATCAATGATTGAAGGTGATAAAAAGGAAGAACCAAATCCAAAACTACATGATTAAAAGTTCATCTTAGAAGACTTGCAACTTCTACAATAAAAATTGATTTAGCCAATGGCCTACATAAGTGATACCCATTAATTGAAATTAAAATTTACTAGTTGTTGTAGCTACATTGACACTAGGTCAGAAGTTACCAAGATTCTTGGTTGTCCTGCTAAAGATCTGGCAATGTTACACAGAGACTTTATAAATGATTGAAGGTGATAAAAAGGATGAACTAAACCCAGAACTTACATGATTACAAGTTCGTCTCAGAAGACTTGTAACTTTTGCAATCAATGTTGATTTAGTCAATGTCCTGCATAAGTAATACCCACTAGTTAAAATTAAAACTTACTAGTTGTTGTAGCTGTACTAACACTATGTTAGGAGTTACCAAAATTCTTTGTTGTCCTAGTTGGGGTTTGATGAGTAGGGGGATCCAAATATTTTAAAATCTTAAATTGATTTCGACCTTAATTCGTAGTGAATTTGTGGGTCGAAACAGAGAAAAATCATATCCAATTTATTTTTGTTTGTCCACTTTCTCCGGTTGAGCCCGAAGTTCAAAAACTTTCTTCGTTGATGAATACCTAGACTGATGAATTATGTTTTAGAAATATAAAATATAAATAAAGTATATAAATTCAAAAATAATTAATTATTTTTTAATCGTCATTAGACTTGTTTCTCAGCACGTGCATTGCTCGTTTACGTTGGTTCAAGTGATATGTGATTTAAAAAAATAGTAATAATATTATTAGATAGAATTTTGAGTAAGTAATTATACATAAAAAAAATAGTATAAATTTTTATGATTGGTTATAATTTCTCAACTTATTTGAATTGATGAAAGTATTGAACTCATATAAAGAGTAATCTTAAAAAATTATTTGCTTTTATATTTCAAAGGTATTTGCCTGTTCAAAGATTTAGCATTCTCGTCAATGATTATTAGACTACACAAGGTGATTGAATGGTGGAAAGAGTGGTTAATCTGCTAAAAGAAATTACTAAATTCAAAGGGATCAATTCTAAGCATGATGCGATTGAAAGGGGAGATTCAAGTTTTCAAAGTCTTAAATATATTCCGACCTAATTTGAAAGTATATGGATCAAAATACTTATAGCACTAAATTTTATTTTGTAAATTCAACTTGACTTGTGCTTGAAATGGAGAAAAATGGTGTGCAATTGAAATTAAACATTTTTTTTATTTTCACTGAACCATTTTCTTCAATCGAGTCTGAAGTTCAGTAGTTCTCATCGTTGATGAACACCTACACTTATAAGATAAAGAAAAATAATTAATTCTGAACATGATACGATTGAGAGGGGTGGGGGTGCAATTTTTCATAGTTTTAAATTGATTCTGACTTTATTTCATAGTATATGGATCAGAATACTTCTAACACTAAATTCTATTTTGTAAATTCAACTTGATTTGTGCTTGGAATCGAGAAAAATGGTATGTAATTGAAATTCAGACATTTTTTTTTTCTATTTTCCACTAACCCTCTTTGTCCAATCAAGTTTGAAGTTCAACAGTTTTCACCGTTGATGAACATCTGCACTAAAAGGATAAAGAAAAATAATTAAAAATGAGTGGGGAAGATTGATACTGAAGAAAAACTATACATAGAGAAAAGAAATTTCAAGGATCTATACGATTAAGATGAGAGAGCCGATATTATAATTGAGAAATTAGGGAATCGAAACAATTGAGAAGGGGGATTACAAAGACCTATACAATTGAGAGAGAAGCTGAAAATATTAATACAAATGAGGCGGGGTCGAAATTGGAAAGATCAATATAATCGAGGTAATAGATTTTTTTTTTCAATCTGGTAGATAATTTCGATTATGCTAAAAAAAATTTGAATTTATTATTTCTGAATTAGGTTTTAAAATATAATATTTAAAATAAAATGCATGAGTTTAAAAATAATTAAGAATTGTGGGATCGATATTAAATAGTTTCTCAGCACGTGAAATTTTGAGTAAATAATTATACACAAAAAATAGTATAAATTTCTATAAATAATCAATAATTTCTAAACTTATTTAAATCAATGACATTAATGAATTTATATAAAGTATAATCTAACAACGTTGGTTGCCTTTATATTTCAAGGGTATTTGTTTGTTCAAAAGTTTTAACACTCCCATCAATAATTTGGAGGGTGAAAAGGGTGACATATCTACTAAAAGAAATTAATGAATTGAAGGGATGTATTCTAAACTTACCATTATGATTGAAGAATTTAGTTGAGGCGATTGAGAATAGTATAAAAGTTTGAAATTCTTTATGAGAAGAGAAGTCACATGATTTAATATACAATAGCATCATCGGTGTGATAATATAAGTGACATTGAAAGAGAATGGTGTGATAATATAAGTGACATTGAAAGAGAATAGAGTGTACACAAATTTTATCTAAATCTTGTAAGGTAAAGTGATTGTTTTCATTATACCCTTTGTTAATAAAATATAAAAACAACATACCCGGTGTATTCTCACCAAAGTGAGATTTGGAGAGGTTAGAGCGTACGCAGTTCGTACATGTACCTCAAAGGTAGAGTAGAGAAGTTGTTTTCGACAGACCCTCGGCGCGAGAAAATAACATAATCAATCAGTGTATTCGTCATTCCACTCTCAGCCAATAAAACAAAAGAAAAAACAAAGAATTGAAAATAAACCTGCACCTCAAGGGGCTTCAACAAAGGAACAGTTGAACAGGTGAAAGCACTAAGGTTTCCAAG
Organism: Capsicum pubescens; assembly: GCA_030864215.1. Lineage (NCBI taxonomy): Eukaryota > Viridiplantae > Streptophyta > Magnoliopsida > Solanales > Solanaceae > Capsicum > Capsicum pubescens. The sequence goes on along the minus strand of CM061539.1, from coordinate 195,002,236 downwards.
GCATAAGATGAAATGAGCACCCATTATACAAATCTCTGTCGTAACAACATCATGCCTTAATCAAGATAAGGCCGCACTAGATTAGATGATTTAGGTTTATCAGGTAATCATCCTACAACAGACAAACAAGTACAATAAGGAGTTCATGCTTCTTTACGCACTTCTTAACTGGTTCCATTTTAGGAAAAGTACTTACTTAACATAGCATGCAAAGTCATTAAGATATATACAGATTATAGTAATAAATTCTAGTTTGGATTCCCCTTAAATTGCCAATGCAATCCTTTTGCACAGGGGGCAGGAGTTCTTCTGCATTAGCCACTGGCTGATGCGGTCGAAGTGAAAGGAGTGCTGGCAGTCGGCGCTTCCAATGTTCTGTCTATCAGAGAAGTCGTCCTGCCCAAAGTATAAAAGATACAAAACAAATAAAAAAATCAAATCTATTTTTAATTGAATGATAATTATCCAAATAAAAGTTCATTCCAGCATAATTATGATTTATGAAATTACATATTGTAATTCCAGAAATTAAGAGGACACAAAGATGATTGTCATATAAGTAATTAATAGTCTAACATGTTGGTGTAATATACCACAAATTACAATAATCATTACAGTTAAAAATAACATCCCTCCCTTTTCACAAACAAACAACAATAATACCTCCTAACTATGCAAGGAGCTTCCAAATACTGCCTACAGTATACAAGATACAAAATAAAAGTTCATCCTAACATAATTATGATTTCAATACAATATGGAGTAGATTCCTGACGAGAAATCCCTGACTAATATGAAGAAAAAGAGTACCGAAACTTTCAGAGAGTATGTGATTAGATGGCGTGAACAAGATGCTAGGGTGAAACCGTCAATGAAAGAAAGTAAGATAGTGGAGGTGTTTATTCAAGCGCAAGATCAAAAATATTATCAACACTTGTTACCTTCATTAGGCAAGCCATTTATTAAGGTCCTCAAAATAGGGGAGATAATAGAGGATGGAATTAAGACCGGTCGCATTGTGAGTTTTACAAAATTGAAAACGACTACTCAAGCAATTTAAAAAGGTTCGGGAAGTGTGGGAGGAAAGAAGAATGAGGAAGATGCATCTTCCATTGTAGTTGGACAACAGGCACGGGTGAGAGTACCACACCATCACTCCTCTTCTTGGGTATACTCCTGACCCGCATTCAAGAAATTTTGATCCTAATGTACAATGTGCATATCATTCTAATGTTCAGAGTCACAGTATTGAAGATTGCCGTGCCTTGAAAAGAGAAATAGAAAAGTTGATTCAAGATAAATCAATTATGGTGCAGAACATTGACAACGAGGAAAGCTCTAGTCATGCTGATATGCGAACCAGTGGCTAAGATGTCAGGCTGAGCAATTGAGAAGTCACCCCTCTCCCTACTAGGAAGAGGTCTGGTAGCTTGTTTTGTTTTATTTTCTATTGTCCGAATTATTTCAGGGTTGTAGTTCAGGATCTATCTTGTTTAGTCCTTTTGTCATTTATGTTCAAACCCTTCTATCTTTTGTTTCAACTAAATAAAATGTCCCATTTTTCTTTGTGTTTTAAACATGTGTTATTTGTTTGTTTTCTTTACATAGTACATTTTAGGTTGACTCTAGTGATATGAAATGCTAGTGAAATTTTCAGTCATATCTTATAATCAAGTTTAAGCATGAACGTGGAATTAGAGGGCTAAGGTTGGAAGAAACATCTAAGAAAATAGATAGAGTGCCGAGACATTTGGTGACAAGTTGAAGCCTTTTCTGAAAATTAAGACAAATATTTTAGGAATCACAAGAATAACTCGGCCATCAATTGAAAGACATGTCTCAATTAGGTCAAACAGTGGCTGCGGAATCCTATATCAAGAGGAACAAAAAGAAATCAGCTCCACAAAAACATGAATCATTCGATGTGAGGGATGCATAACAAAGGTGGTATTCTATGCTGGACAAATATAGAAGAAGAAGAAGTGGCACACATGTTCAGTTTAAGTTAGTGTTGTTAAAGTGTCACACATGATCTTTATCTCCCATTTTCCAATTGCATGTTATGTACTTGCATTCTCAAAGATTGATAGACGAAGGCATTTCATTCTGCTATCCAAACATTGTGTCAACCTTTGTTTACCCCATTTGAGCTGTAATTTTATCTTCTTTCATACACCTCTTTTGGAGTCAAGATAGAGTCAGCAAAGCTCAAAAGAAAAGTGTCGAGAAAAAAAAAATAGTGTCAGAAAAGTTTCGAAAAAAAAGGAGCGAAAAAAATGTGTCCAAAAAGAAAGAAAAGAGAAGAATGTCAAGAAAAATAGACTCAGAAAAAATCACAAAGAGAAAAAGAGTCAATAAAAGAGAAAAACAAAGAAATCAAAATCAATCAAAAGAACAAGCTGCCAGAACTACGCATGACCCGATTCTCCTCTCTCGGAGGTGAGATACATAGGCTGCCCTACTAAGGGCTCGGTCCAACCAAATAAAAAATTTAGAATTGCCTGTCAAAAGAAACAGGGGCATGAGTTAATCCTCATTGTTTGTGTCAATTCCAAAAGTTGTAAGTCCTATCCCACTTCAAGTGTCGTTTGAGTCTTATGCTATCCGTTCTTTCTAATCCTATCCAAAAGCTAAGTTACAACCAAAGAAAGACCTTCAGATCAATCTTTGAGAATGTTAAGGCTAAGAATGCAATGGATATGATAATGCATTTTGGGAACTACTTGTCTTCCTCAGCTTAAGGAATCAGGAGAGAAATAAAAAAGAGAGAGTCTTATTGGTGAAAACCCTCACGGGCACCATAAGGCAATTGTAAGTTGAGAGAAATAAAAATGAGAGAGTCTTATTGGTGAAGACTCTCACGGGCACCATAAGGCGATAGTGAGCTAGAAAAATGAGAGAGTCTTGTTGGCAAAAACCCTTCAAGGTGTCAATAGCCGAATGAGGTCTTAAATGCAATTGACATAAGGAAACAACTCAGTTTCAAGGCCATTAACTCAATAACAATTGGTAGAAAGTTTGGATGGAAATAAAAGGCAGCCTAATCCAAAATGCATGGCATAATCATTAGATTTGACTGTCATTTTTAGGTAAATTTTTATTTCTTTGTTTCAAATGGAGACATTCATTGTCTTTTCTTTCTTCTCATTATTTTTGTTTTGCCTTTCTTGAGTCAGTTATTCAAATAAAAATCATTGTCATTTTTCTCTTGTCGTTGAGTCAAATCTATGTCGAAACAAGTGAGAAAAAATTTCAAAACTGACAACCAGCTTCTTCAATTGTACAAAGCAAGGCCAGCACATGAAAGAGACATGATTGTGAACTGAAATAAGGCATGCAAAATTTTTTGTCAACAGTCAATTCGGGGAACTTATGGAAATATCAAGGTTCAAAGGGTTTATCTGAGAAGCATGGAAAAACAGAAATATTGTTTTTGTTTCAGAGTCACTCTTAATAATCTGAGTTCGGATCAATGATGCAGCGAGTCAATGACATATACTAATGGTTGAAAGCAAGATTAATGTGACAGGGGAAAGAGAGATTGCCATGAAAGCCAAAGCCACAAACCAGCCCCCATGTTTTTAAACTAACAAGTTTTCTTTGTATGAAACAGAAACATATGTTACCTTCGAATCAAGGATTTCAAAGCCCAAACATCAAAAGTTTCAATGCCTCACTTCCACAAATGCAGGAGATAATATTGTTGAACAGTTTTGGTAATCAAAACCATGGTAAAACTCATCATCCAATATCTCTAGGAGACACACTTCCTTGTTTGGATAATTCAAGAGACATTTGTAAGGAGATGCACTTCCTTGTTTGGACAATTCAAGCGGTATTTGTAAGGAGATGCACTTTCTTATTTGGTAATTCAAGCGACATTTGTAACGAGACACACTTCCTTTTTTTGTAATTCCAGCGGTATTTGTAAGGAGACGTACTTCCTTGTTTGGTAATTTAAGCAACATTTGTAAGGAGACACACTTCCTTGTTTGGTAATTCCAGCGGTATTTGTAAGGAGACACACTTCCTTATTTGGTAATTCAAGCGACATTTGTAACGAGACGCACTTCCTTGTTTGGACAATTCAAGCAACATTTGTAAGGAGACACACTTCCTTATTTTGGTAATTCAAGCGAAATTTGTAAGGAGATGCACTTCCTTGTTTAGGTAATTCAAGTGACATTTGTAAGGAGATGCACTTCCCTGTTTGGGCAATTCAAGCAGCATTTGTGAGGAGGCGCACTTCCTTATTTGGGCAATTCAAGTGACACTTGTGAGCAGACGCACTTTCTTGTTTAGGTAATTCAAGCGACATTGGTGAGGAGACACACTTCCTTGTTTGGGTAATTCAAGCGGCATTTATGAGGAGACACACTTCTTTGTTTGTTTAAGCTTCCAATGTTCTGTCTATCAGAGAAGTCGTCCTGTGCCCATAGTATACAAGATACAAAACAAATCAAAAAATCAAATTTATTTTTAATTGAATGCTAATTATCCAAATAAAAGTTCATTCCAACATAATTATGATTTATGAAATTACATATTGTAATTCTAGAAATTAAGAGGACACAAAGATGATTGTCATATAAGTAATTAATAGTCTAACATGTTGGTGTAATATACCACAAATTACAATAATCATTACAGTTAAAAATAACATCCCTCCCTTTTCACAAACAAACAACAATAATACCTCCTAACTATGCAAGGAGCTTCCAAATACTGCCTACAGTATACAAGATACAAAATAAAAGTTCATCCTAACATAATTATGATTTATGAATTAAAAACATATAGTAATTTTTAGAAACTAAAAATAAAAAAGTAGCTACTCACAGTTGCACAATTTGTCAATATCCGAATACGACATCATTTCAATAGCGGCACCAATCTTCATCTTCTTCATATGTTCAATCAACACATCTTTCATAAATTGCTCGCCTCAATAACGGAGAAGAAGAAACGAGAGTAACACCTTATTTGGATGGTTGTTAGCTGTGTGCTATTTATGTACAGGACAAGACCCTAAATTTAAATTATTCAGTATATTATTATGACTTATGTTTTAGAAATATAAAATAAAGTGTATAAGATTAAAATCTATTAACTATTTTTAATTGATATTGCATTAGTTTCTCAGCATGTGTACTGTACGATACGTTGATTCGAGTAATTTATAATTTTATAAAATAGTAAAAATGTTATTAAATAGAATTTTGAATAGGTAATTATACATAAAAAATAATATAAATTTCTATGAATGATCAATAATTTCTCAACTTATGTAAATTAATGACTGTAATGAATTTATATAAAGTATAATCTAATAAAATTAGTTGTCTTTTTAATATAAAGGTATTTGTTTATTCAAAAAAAAAAATAGCATTCTCATCAAATAGTTGTCAAGACAACACAACGTGATTGAAAGATGACAACAGTGACATATCTACTAAAAGGAATTAATGAATTGGAATGGTATGAATTTTAAACATGATACAATTGAGAGGGGGGATCCAAGATTTTCAAAGTATCAAATTAATTTTGACCTTATTCCGTCGTGAATTTATGAATTGAAATACTTGTAACATTGAATTTTATTTTGTAAATTAAACTTGGCTTGAATCTGAAATAGAGAAAAGTGATATGCAATTGAAATTCAAGCATTTTTTTCTTTCCAACTGATCCTCTTTCTCCAGTTGTAGACACCTAATTTTATCCTTCCCGAAGTCTAATTTTATTCATATTATTTATTTCACCTTACCATGTGTCTCACCCATTTTAATTATTCCCCACAAAAAATACAAAAAAATAATAATAATAATAACAAACCCCTAACAAACCCTAACCAATTTTGCCTTATCTTCTAATATTCTAACAACCCACCCAATAAAAAATGGACACCTAACCCTTATCCCTCCAATTAAAAAACAACACCTAACTACCCTACTCTAACAAACTCTACCCCTACCCCTACCCCCTACCTCACTACCCTACCCCACTACCCCATCCTAATATATACACACATCATAGAGCACGACGAAGACACCTCTCCAATCCCATCTTCACATCACATACAACAAGAATACAATATACACAACACACGCATTCACAACCTCCTCCAAGGAAAAACACACACAAAAATCCATATACACACTCACAGTAGACATGGACTGGAAAAATGGGTAGTGAAAAAATAGAGAAATTGAGGGCAAAACAGGTAAAAATCAGCAAAAATCGCAAAAGAAGAGAGAACCCGCCACAGTTGTTGTTACGGCGACCAACTCCTTGGCCGAAAACTGCCGAAAATCTATCGAAAAACTCCCTCGATCACTGTCACGGTGTGATCCATCAGAGATTGGCCGGAGTTTTTATCGTATCTGGCAGTGACGGTAAGCACACATTCATTCGGTTTTGGCATCATTTTCGGTGAGGTTTCGTCGAAATATCGTAATTACCGTCGACGGGTCCTGTTCCAGTCAGTTCTAGTAATTTAAAATCCATCCAATTTTATTTACTATTCAATCAGTTGTTCATGTTCGATTAGTCGGCTTCGGGATTCGAGTTGGTGGATTCGTTTGCTGAGGTTCTACTTGAGATTTTCGGACACGGATCCTATCAGATTTAATCGAAATAATACATCAATTTTGAAAGCGACATTGAGGTCCAATTCTACTTTTTCCCTCTTTTTATTTCATTGTTTATTTTTGGTGTGTTGGATTGAATATTGCGTGTTGTTTGATCCTTATTGGTGATGAATGCGTGTTTGTTTTGATTCGGAGCTGGTTGTCTTGATTATAGTTTGGTGAAATGGTATCTCATTTGAGAATTGAAATTGGTCGTTTTGGACGGAATTCAGAAATTGATAAAAGAGTGAATTTGGATTGATTAACACTTTGGTTTAATTTGGTTTAAGTAGGAATATTGTTGAACATGATAGTAGCATGATTAGGCCGTTAAATCGATAGGCAAATTCTAGGTTTTGAGGTAGGCAACTCATAGGATTCTAATTATCGAATGATAAAAATGTTTGTGTTGAGTGATTTTTCCCATTTTTATCGCATTAAAAATGTACTCATTTATCCGGGGAATGCTTTGAGGGATTTGTATTGATTTATCCGGGGAATGCCCCGAGGTATCATGTACCCGAAGGACGTTCGTGATGAAGGTCCAAGCCGTCGGGTAGAGCATTAGCATAGAATAGAGTAGGTTTATATTTTCACACTTTTCTATTTCGGGATTGTAATAATCGGACTGGACATTATAATTTTGGATTTGTTTTGTTTGTTTGTTTGATTGATTGTTTTGTGTGATTTATATATTCATAATGTCAAATTAGACGATACGCTCCACCAAGCAACCGTGGTCGAACCACGGGATCGAGGGGTGCCTAACACCTTCCCCTCGGTCGACAGAATTCCTTAGCCGGAATCTCTGTTCGCGGATCAGTTTTTAGAGTCAAACCGTTTCGAAAAGGATTTTTCCAAAGGTGACTTGGCACACCAGATTATGCCAAGTGGCGACTCTGAATAAAAAAAATAATAATATAAATAATCCTTTTTTTCCGAAATGAATTTTTCATTTTTGTCACCTTAATAATAAAACCCTTTCGAACTTAAAGTACATATATCTTTTTTGGAGTCGAAAAAGGGGTGTGACAGCTCTGGCGACTCCACTGGGGAAGATTTCAGAATCCGAGCTTTTTTTTTGGAGTCGTATCGGCTTTGTTTGGCATTACGAGTGTATAAGCATTGTTTTTGATTTTGGTTTATGTTTTCACTTTTGTGCATTTTCGTGCTCTTTGTTTACAGTATTTATCCTATGTGTTACCGCTTTATATCTGGCATCATTTGCGTAATCCGAGTCAATTCTTTCCGTAACAAGTCTCGGAGCGCACGTCATGCGCACGAACTCTAGTTGAGTCACCTTTATTTTAGGGGGGAGCCGTTGGATGTATGAAGTAGGTGGAAAGCAAAGCAGCCACTATCGACCATATGCTCCCCCGAATGCCCTTGTTAGTAAACCACAACGTAGGTCAGCCTTTAGTTCATTCTTATGTGCATCATATTGAGACCTAGTGGGGCCCATACGGTCCTTTGTAGGAGACTCACCTTTAAAGCATCCCTACGTGCTAAATGTTGCATCTTTGAGAGTAACGTGGTCATTTGACGGACCGATTTGGGGAAAACATGTGTTAGAAGTAAAGTGTGAAAAAAAAAAGAAAAAAAAAGTGAGTCGAAAAGAATGAATCAAAAGGAGTGTCGTAGTTTATTTTAGAGTTCTTTATGGCTTTTGTTCTTCACGATCCAAAACTCAAAAAGATTTTTTTTTTACGTTTTGCATTTATCTTCTCAAAGTACCGTAAGTTCAACAAAAAAAAAATGAAAAAAAGAGGGTTTTGTTTGCCTTTTCTACTTATTTGTCAAAAACAAAATACCAATTTTTTTTTATTATAATTGGTGGTGTCAGTCTTAGTTGAAATGTCTAGTCGAAAATCCAAAAAAAGTTTTCATTTGTTTGTTTTTGGTTGTCTCTTAAGTTAGGGTCAATTTATTAGTTAATCGTTAAGTGTCCAATCTGGACGAACTACGCATACCTGATTCCCATCCCTCGGGGTGGGATACGTAGGCAATCCTCGGTGGGTCCGGTAACCTTTATTTTGGCCTTCGTCTTAGTATTAGGCTAGGTCTTTTACCCTATAACCTAAAGTTGTTAGCCAAGTAGGCTGATTTTATTCAGCGTTACTGTTCGGCGATTGGGAGTCATGAAGCGGTCTGTCCCATCGACGTATGTCCGCATCAAATTCCCATTGGTTGTGAACCTTTTGCTCTTATCAAATTTTTGAGATAATTTCTTATCTGCTACTACAGGATGGATCTGTCCACAAAGTCTAGAGTCCTTATGGTTGTCAAGGTACCCAAAAAGTTGATCAAGTGGTGGGGCACGTTCAATTACTCTGAAAAGCACGAAGTGAGGAAAGTGTTAGGCAATCTTGTAACACTCATGGATCTCACGCCTCGTTCGGATCTAATAGAAGTTGCGTTGACTTTCTGGGATCCAAATAATTTGGTGTTTAGGTTCGGAAGTTGTGAATTGACTCCTACCCTGGCAGAAGTATCTCGTTTGTTTCGGTTGACTTACATGGGTCAGCAGATGATTTTAGCCCGCAATCATACTCGTAAGAAATTCCTTCGACTCTGTGGATTAAAAGATAACAAACATCTGGGATGTCTCAAACAATCTTGGATTTCCTTGGACTATTTGTTAGCTAGATTTGGGTCCTTAGAGGGTTTTGACTGCTTTTAGGATGAATTCTGTACTACCAAAAAAATCTGGGAACAACGTCGTCTTAAGGTTTTCTGTCTGGCTTTGTTGGGTATCTTAGTGTTCCCGTTAGATGAGAGGTGTATCAATACTCATCTACAATCAGTGGTGATAGCTTTATTCAAGAAAAAAGATGAGGTCACCATTGTACCAATGATCTTAACAGAAATATATAAGGTTTTAACTGATGTAAAAGGAGGGGTACAATTTTTTGAGGGGAGTAATCTGATATTGCAGTTGTGGATGATGGAGCACTTGCATACGCCTTCTTTGATTAGAGCAGATGTTATCGACCGTTGTCTGAATGATCGAGTGTAATCCATGCAAGAAAGAATGCGTTTTGACAAATTTTCTTTTCCTATTGGAGTCAATTCTTGGATTGAATTTCTCGAATCAAGAACTCCGAACAACATTCTTTGGTGCTATATGTGGTTTTGTCCTAAGAAAATCTTGATTGGATCTCAAATGCAACTCTTTCTAGTTTTGATAGGACTTAACTGCACTAGGCCTTATAGTCCAAGAAGGGTGATGTGTCAGTTGGGTAGGATGCAAGACGTCCCCCCAATAATGGACCCTCTAAAGGATGTAGAGTACTTTAAAGACCAAGCCGTGGGGGAAAGAAAATATAAGCAATTCTGGAATAACGCGATAAAGCTAGGTATCGATACTCTCGAGGAAAATCCAGGATGCACTCAAAACTATGAAATCTGGCTACAATCTCTGGCCCGTGGCATTAGTAGACCCTTACCAGCCCAACTTAGAGGGCGAATACGGGAAGCAATCATGGTAGAGGATGATGAGCAGGAAGATCCGGGTGCCAAGGTGGAGTTTTTGAGAGTTCAGTTGTCACGTTTGATCACAACTGTGGATGGGTGTCAGAGAAACCTTTGCGGGTGTACTCTCCAAGAGGCGGGGATACGGGCGAGAAATTTTTTCCCGGGTATCAAAACATCGTTGCAGGATATATTTCAAAGTCTGAGGGGGAAAGTGGGGACTTCACAGATGGGTTCATCTCAGTCGGGGACGTCACGCATAAAACCAGTTTGAAAGAACACGTCTTATAATTATGTAGTTTTGAGTCTTTTATGTTTCTGTCATTGTAGGGTGGTGTCTGTGTTAAGTCAGAGTCAAGTTATTTTTTTTATGTTCGGGTCTTTATTGCACGCATGTCGTTAGGGGTTTAGAATGGTGTTTTGTATTTATTGTTTAGTTTTAAAGTGGTCCCAGATTCGTTGTATGTTTTGCTGTCTTTCATCGAAATGTTAGGATGTTACGTCTTTCTTTTGTTTACTTGTTTTCGTTTCTCGTGAAAAAAAACCTTCAATTGTGTGATGTTTATGCATAAGCGGCCCGAACTACGCAAGATCTGATTCATGTACAACATGATACGTAGGCAACCTACTTTTGGGTTCGATCTAATCATTTTGTTTCGTTGTTTTTCATTATTTTTCCTCTTTTAAAGAAAAACAAAAGCCATAAAGAATAATAAAATAAAGGTAGATAACGAGAGAAGTGGAAATAATAGAGATGGATACAAAAAAAATAAATAAAAAAAAAAAAAAAAAAGAGTGTAGATAAAAATCGGGATGATGTTGAAATGACCTCGCTACCCTCAAAATCTGGTAGAAATGAACATGAATTTAGGACAATTTTACCAATGTGATTCCCATGCTTGTTGTGTGCCCTAATACTAACGGATGTCGTCTTTGATGAGCATGTTCTTTCAGATAACAGTGGTAGGTTTGCAGCACTCTGGCTAGTCACCCATACTTCACTAGATCCAAAGCAAAGCTCGCCATGGCTAGCAGGGAGATTGAAAATTTGCTCATTGACCCAGATCTGGATCACAGGGAAGAAAGTTCAGAACACAATGATGAGGTAGTAAGACTCAGACAACAATTGATAGATTTGCACCGGGCATGGGCCAGCGGAATGCCTCCTCCTCCGCTCCCTGAAGGTCTTGGGAATATCTCTAATTTCCCACCGCTCTCTCAGGCGCAATTCTATGCTCCTACTGAGTCACCTGAGCATGCGCCAGGATTCACTCCACGACATTATTATCCTGACAGTTCTGGTGTGCCCTTGGCAGCTCCCCAATCAAGACCCGCTGCTTAGCCGACGCCACCGATCACACTGGTATTCGTGGCTCCACCACCACTTGAAGCTCCCGCATATGCTGTGCGTCCGACAATGGGGCTTCCTCGGTCTGCCAGTGAGCCAGTATTAAAGGTTCCAGATAGTCAGTATTATGCCCCGGAGCCGACTTTGAGAATGAATGAACCGTATGGGTACACTCAGCCACATGCATTTCCATTTGATTCAGAGAAACCTGTCGCAACAGAGGAACAGGAAGTCATAGCGCGGAAGTTTAAAAGTTTAGAACAGGCCATGAGAAATTTACAGGGAATCGGAGGTTATAAGAGTGTTTCTTATAAAGATCTGTGCATGTTCCCAGACATCAACCTTCCCCTCGGTTTTAAAATGCTTAAGTTCGAGAAATATGCAGGAAATGGTGATCCCGTGGCCCACTTGAGACACTATTACAACCAGTTGAGGGTTGCAGGAGGAAGGGAAGAGCTGCTCATGGCTTTCTTTGGCGAGAGTCTTTCTGATCTGGCTTCAGAATGGTTTATCGATCAAGATATCGACAAGTGGAACAACTGGGATGACTTAGCTTCTGAGTTTGTGCAACATTTTCAGTATAACATCGACCTGATTCCGGAAGAAAAATCTTTGGTCAACATGAAGAAGAAAAACACTGAAGGTTTTAGTGAATACGCGATAAGGTGGCGTGAACAGGCCGCCAGGGTAAAGCCTTCGATGAAAGAAAGTAAGTTGGTAGAGGTTTTCATTCAGGCACAGGATGAGACTTATTTTCAACATTTACTCCCGGCAATGGGAAAGTCTTTTATTAAAGTCCTCAAAATGGGGGAGATGATAGAGGACAGAATCAAGACCGGATGAATAGTGAGTTTTGCCGCATTGAAAGCCACCACAGAAGCGATTCAAGGTGGATCTGGTGCATTCGGAGGTAAAAAGAAGAAAGAGGACGTGGCGACTGTCGTAGCTGGAACCCATTCCTATCCCAAAAGACCACCTCGCCCCTATCCCCAATCCCAAGCCCAAGTCTATGCCCAAGCTCCATATATTCCTCCCCACCATTACTACCCTCCACAAAACCCTTTATATTCCATTCCACCACCCCCGTACCCAGTATATAGCGCGCAACCATATGCCCAAACCCCTTCTTACCCGCAGTGGAGCGCGCAAGCTCCACAAAATCGCCCATTCGCTCCACCGAATTACCAAAACCCCTCCAGACCTGGTTTTCAACCTAGTCCCGAGTATAAGAAAGAGAAGGCGGTCAAAAATCAATTCACACCTCTTGGGGAGTCATATGCTAGCTTGTTTGACAGGTTGAGAAAGTTGAAGGTCTTAAGCCCAATTCAAGGAAGGCTTTCAAATCCACCGCCGAGGAATCTTGATTATTCTTTAAGGTGTGTGTACTTTTCTGACATGCCAGGCCATGATATCAAGAAATGCTGCCATTTGAAGAGAGCTGTCCAAGATTTGATTGACACAAATCAAATGCTGGTCCAGGCCCCGAAGGGTCCAAACATTAACCAGAATCTGCTGCCAACCCATGCTGAAGCCAATATGTTAGAATTAATATATGAGGGGAAAGAGTCTTCAAGGTGTTATAAGCTTATTGTCAAGATATAGACCCTTGAGGAGAAATCGATGAATAGCAGAGTCTTTGAAAGCAATGTTATTTAGCCAGGAAGGAATGAGAGAAGATAGAGCCCAAGAAAGCATAAAGAAACCCCTGATCACAGTACAAGGCGCCATAAGGTATGATGATTTAAGTCAGGATAAACCTAAGTTGACAGTGGTGGGAGCTCTGAGTCAGCCCATCTTGACGGTGAAAGGAGCACTGGCAGCGCCTATTGTCCTCAAACCGGTGACCCAACCTCCGATAGTTGATATGAAAAGGGTTCCCTGGAATTATGGGCGGACCGTGATGACCTATCACGGGAAAGAAATAGTGGAAGATATAGATGAGGTAGGGGGTTTGACTAGGTCAGGAAGATGCTTCGTGCCTGAAGGCTTAAGAAAGTCTAAGCCAATGGTGAGTGGACCGTCATCTATTAAAAAGCCTATCACTGAAGAAGAAGCTGAAGAATTTTTGAAAAAGATGAAATTGCCAGAGTATTCAATAATAGACCAGTTGAAGAAAACCCCTGCTCAAATTTCCCTCTTATCTTTGTTTTTGCACTCCAAGGAGCATCGTGATATTTTACTGAAGGTATTAAATGAGTCATATGTTCCTAGGGAGAGTACAGTAAATCAGCTTGAGAAATTGGTTGGAAAAATCTTTGAGGTGAATCGGATCAGCTTTTCTGATAATGAATTGCCTGTCGAAGGTACGGGGCATAACCGGGGCCTTTACATTACAGTGAAGTGTGAAGATTTCTATGTCACTCATGTTATGATTGATGGAGGTTCAGGTGCAAACATTTTCCCTATTTCTACTTTGTAAAAGCTGAATATTGGTACAGAGAGGATCAGGCCCAACAATGTATGTGTTAGGGCTTTCGATGGTGCAAAATAAAATTCCATTGGCGAAATAGAACTAATGTTGACCATAGGGCCTGTTGAATTCTCTATAGAGTTTCAAGTACTAAATATAGATTCCTCTTACAATCTGTTATTGGGAAGGCCATGGATCCATAAGGCCAAGGCGGTTGCATCTACACTGCACCAAATGATTAAGTTTAAGCATGACAGGCAAGAAGTGGTTATTCATGGTGAAGGAGATTTTTCCTCCTACGAAGATTCTCCCTTGTCTCTTATTGAAGCAAATAACGTAGAGGAGACATTCGTCTATCAAATTTTTGATACAGTGCCAGTGAATCGTATCCTTGAATGACAGGTTATATCGGGACTGCAATTGTCTTCTACTTCTATCATGATGGTGAGTGAACTTTGGAAATACGAATATGAGCCAGGAAAGGGTTTGGGAGCGTCTCTGTACGGTATAGTTCGTCCCATATGTCTGAGTGAGAACGTGGGCACGTTTGGTCTGGGATTTAAGCCTACGATTGAAGATCTGAAGAAAGCCAAGGGAAGGAAAAAGGAAACATGGTCACTCCCTCGCCCAATGCCACTACTCAGTGAATCATTTGTTAAGAGCGGTGTCACGAAGCATGTGGAATTTGAAGTTGAATTGGTTGATGACTTCCAGAACCTTTTTATTGAAGTTGATATGGTCGAAGCAGGAGAAGGTACCAGTATAGAAGACGTGCAACTCATAGGTCCAGCTGTTCGGCTCAATAATTGGGAAGTCACTCCTCTCCTCGTCAGGAGGGAGTTTTGGTAGTTTATTTTGTTTTTCTTTCTGTTTATCTGAGTTATTTTAGGGTTGTAATTCGGATTTTAGTTTGTTTATGTTATGTTGGCATCTATGTTTAAAACCTTCTATCTTTTTATTTAATGAAATGCAATGTCCCTTTTGTTTCGTGTCTAATATATTTTGTTTTTCTTTTCTTACACAGTTCTCTTTATGCTGATTCTAATGACATGACATACATGCGGAATTTTCAGCCTGACCTTAAAATCCAAACTAATCAAGATGTAATGAAGCAGGATGGGGAATATGATGAAGAAGAAGCACTAGAAGAAATAAGCAAAGAGTTGGAACAGTTTGAAGACAAACCAAATCCTAATTTGAATGAGACTGAGCCAATAAATCTAGGGGATCAAGAAGATGTTAGGGAAACTAAAATCAGTGTACATGCTTTGCCACAACTAAAAGATAGAATGATTCAAGCATTAATTGATTATAAGGATGTTTTTGCATGGTCTTATGATGATATGCCTGGTTTAAGCACTGAATTAGTGGCTCACAAATTGCCAACTGATCCCGCGTTCGCTCCTGTCAAACAGAAGTTGAGGAAGTTCAAAACTGATGTAAGTATTAAAATCAAAGAGGAAATCATGAAACAACTTGAAGCCAAAGTAATTCGAGTGACTCGTTATCCCATGTGGTTATCCAATATTGTTCCTGTACCAAAGAAAGATGGAAAAATTCGAGTGTGTGTTGATTACCGTGATTTGAACAGAGCAAGTCCGAAAGATGATTTTCCACTGCCCAACATCCATATTTTGTTAGACAACTGTGCTAAACACGAGGTTGCCTCTTTTGTGGATTACTATGCCGGATATCACCAGATCATTATGGATGATGAAGACGCGGAGAAGATATCTTTTATCACACCATGGGGGACCTATTGTTATCGAGTGATGCCGTTCGGTTTGAAGAATGCGGGAGCAACATACATGAGAGCCATGACCACTATGTTTCATGATATGATGCATAAGGAGATTGAGGTATACGTGGATGATGTGATTATTAAGTCAAAAAGTCTGGCCGACCATGTTAAAGATTTAAGAAAGTTCTTTGAAAGGCTTCGCAGGTATAATCTCAAACTCAATCCGGCAAAATATGTATTTGGAGTTTCGTCTGGAAAGCTGTTGGGGTTTGTAGTCAGCCGTCGGGGAATTGAATTGGATCCCTTAAAAATCAAAGCCATTCAAGATTTTCCCCCGCCCAAGAATAGGACGGAGGTGATGAGTTTGCTTGGCAGACTGAACTATATTAGTAGGTTTATTGCTCAACTCACAACCACTTGTGAGCCCATATTCAAGTTGCTAAAAAAGAGTGTTGCGGTAAAATGGACTGAAGAATGTCAGGAAATGTTCGATCGAATCAAAAGATATTTGTCAAATCCGCCCGTGCTGGTACCCCCGGAGCATGGTAGGCCTTTGATCTTATATTTATCAGTCATGGACAATTCTTTCGGTTGTGTCCTGGGTCAACATGACGTCACAGGCAAAAAGGAGCAGGCTATTTATTATCTTAGCAAGAAGTTCACCACATATGAAGCCAGGTATACTCTTCTTGAAAGGACGTGTTGTGCCCTAACTTGGGTAGCACAGAAGCTGAAGCATTATCTCTCATCCTATACTACTTATCTCATCTCCCGCATGGATCCTTTGAAGTATATCTTTCAGAAGCCTATGCCGACAGGTCGATTGGCAAAGTGGAAAATATTGCATACCGAGTTTGACATTGTATATGTGACTCAAACCGCCATGAAAGGCCAAGCCTTGGCAGATCATCTTGCTGAGAATCCCATCGATGAAGAGTACGAGCCATTGAAGATATATTTTCCTGACAAAGAAGTGTTATGTGTCGATGAAGTCGTTATATATACTGATCCAGGTTGGAAGTTGTTCTTCGATGGAGATGTTAATATGAAAGGAGTCGGAATAGGTGCGGTTCTTATCTCTGAATTGGGACAATATTTCCTGGTAACAACATAACTTCGATTCTACTGTACTAATAATATGGCAGAGTATGAAGCCTGCATTCTTGGTTTGAGGTTAGCAGTTGATATGGGAGTCCAAGAATTATTGGTGTTGGGAGATTCGGATTTGCTCGTCCATCAAATTCGAGGCGAATGGGAGACACGTGATTTGAAGCTCATCCCGTATCGACAATGTTTGCAGGAGCTAAGTCAATGATTTGTGTTAGTAAAATTTAGGCATATTCCAAGGATGCATAATGAAATTGCTGATGCTTTAGCCACTCTGTCTTCAATGCTCCAACATCCTGATAAAGCCTACATCGATCCAGTGTATTTACAAAGTCGTGATCAACATGCTTACTGTAGTGCAGTTGAAGAAGAGCTCGATGGAGAACCTTGGTTCTTGGATATCAAGCGATACATTCAGTCAGAAGAATACCCAACATATGCCACCAACGATCAAAGAGGACTATTAGGCGTTTGGCTAGTGGATTTTTCTTAAGTGGGGGAATCTTATATAAGAGAACCCCAGATCTGGGACTTTTGAGGTGTGTAGATGCAAGAGAAGCCTTGGCAATCATGGTTGAAATACACTCTAGAGTATGCGGGTCGCATATGAACGGTCATGTCTTGTCAAAGAAGATTCTTCGAGCAGGTTATTACTAGCTTACTATGGAGAGGAATTCTATTCAATTTTTTCGAAAGTATCATCAATGTCAAGTGCATGAGGATCTGATACGTTCTCCTCCTGTTGAGTTGCATGCAATGGCCGCTCCATGGTCGTTCGTGGCTTGGGGAATGGATGTGATTGGACCGATTGAGCCGAAGGCATCAAATGAACATAGATTCATTTTGGTAGCCATTGACTACTTCACAAAGTGGGTAGAAACAGTAACTTTCAAGTCAGTGACAAAGAAGGTTGTGGTGGATTTTGTTCATGCCAATATCATTTGTAGATTTGGAATTCCTAAGATGATCATTACAGACAATGCTGCCAATCTTAACAGTCATTTGATGCAAGAAGTATGTCAACAGTTTAAGATCGCACATCGAATTCTACTCCATATCGTCCAAAGGCCAATGGTGCTGTAGAAGCCACCAATAAGAATATAAAAAAGATACTGCGAAAAATGGTACAAGGGTCTAGACAGTGGCATGAAAAGTTGCCGTTTGCATTGCTAGGGTATCGTACCACTGTTCGCACTTCAACAGGGGCAACTCCATATTTATTGGTGTATGGGAAAGAAGCAGTCATCCCTGTGGAAGTTGAAATTCCCTCTCTTCGAGTCATTGTAGAAGCAGAGATTGATGATGACGAATGGGTCAAAACCCGTCTGGAATATTTGAGTTTGATTGAGGAAAAAAGGCTAACGTCTATGTGTCATGGCCAGTTGTATCAGAAGAGGATGGCTTGAGCGTATAACAAAAAGGTCCGTCCCAGGAATTTTGAAGTTGGTCAGTTGGTATTGAGATGTATCCTTCCTCACCAGGTTGAAGCGAAAGGCAAGTTCTCCCCTAACTGGCAAGGTCCCTTCGTTGTGAAGAAAGTGTTGCCCAATGGAGCTTTATATTTGACAGATATTGAGGGAAAAATGGCAGAAATGGCTATCAATGCTGATGCGGTCAAAAGATATTATGTATGATATTTGATCCTTTGTCGATTTTATTGCATGTTTAGTACTTGCATTTTGAAGATTGATATGATGAAGGCATTTTATTCTTCTATCCAAACATTGTGTCATCCTTTGTTTACCTGTTTGAGCTTCGTTTTATTTTTCTCTCATATCTCTCTTTTGGAATCAAAATAGAGTTAAAGATAAATGTCAAGAAAATAAGAATAAAAGAAAGAGTTCGGAAATAAAAGAAAAAAATCAAATCAAAACAAAGAACAAGCTGATGGAACTACGTCCGACCTGATTCTCCTCTCTCGGGAGTGAGATACGTAGGCTGCCCTATTTCGGGTTCGGTCCAACCAAATAAAGATTTAAGATTCACCCAGTCAACAAAATTGGGGCATGAGTTAACATGTCGTTTGAGTCGATTCCAAAAGTTGTAAGTCCCACCCCCATTTCAAGTGTCGTTTGAACCCCTTGCCATCCTTTTCTAACCTTATCCAAAAGCCAAGTTACAACCAAAGAAAGTCCTTCAGATCCATTTTTGATAATTTTAAGGCTAAGCATGCAATGGATATGATGATACATTGTGAGGTACCACTTGTCTCCCTCAGCATAAGAAATCAGGAAAGAAGTACAAAATGAGAGAGTCTTATTGGTGAAAACCCCCATGGGCATCATAAGGCGATGGTGAGTTGAGAGAAATGAAAATGAGAGAGTCTTATTGGTGAAAACCCTCGCAGGCACCATAAGGCGATGGTGAGTGGAGAGAAATAAAAATGAGAGAGTCTTAGTGGTGAAAACCCTCACGGGCACCGTAAGGCGATGGCGAGTTCAAGAGAAAAGTGAAAAGTGAAAAGAAAGAGATTTGTTGGCAAAAGTCTTTTAAGATGTCGTCAATCAAATGTGATGTATGAGTTCAATGGGTTTGAAGAAGCGGCTCAGCGGCAAAGGCACGAACTCAACAACAAATGGGGAGTTTGGATAGGAAGATCAGACAGCTTAATCCAAAATGCATGTCATACTCATTGGAGTTGGTTTGTCGTATTCAGATAAGTTTTCTTTTTGAATATGGGACATTGCCCTTTTCTTTCATTTACATATTCAAGCTTTTTGTCTTTTTATGTCATTTATCAAAATAAAAGTTACCATCGTTTCTTTACATTTTAAGTCAAGTCTATGTCAAAACAAGCGAGAAAGGATTTCAAAATTTACTACCAGTCTTTCCAATTATATGAGAAAAAGCCAAGGATCGGCACATGAAAGAAATATGATCGTAATTCAACACGAAACAAAGGAAGTCTATCAACCGACAGGCTGTTGGATTCGTGGAAGCATTCAGATTTAGGAAAAGGGTGCACCTTAGAGGCATGGTAAAATGGAAACCCATTGTTCGAGTCAGAACTCATTTCCCTCAATCTGGATCCGGGTCAATGATGAGGCAAGACAGGGAAAGTATCAGTGATTTGGAACGAAGATGAAAGGAACGAGTGCTGGGAAGATACCTGAGAAGCCAAGAGCTGCAAGCCACCACTAAGTTTTAACTGACAAATTTTCTTTGTTGAAATAGGGGCAAATTCTCTTCACTTAATTCAGCTACCATTGGAAATGCACATCCGTGAGACTTTACTTTAAATTCAGGACCCTCCTGAAAAATGGGACTTTACCTTCTGTTCAGGACCCTCCTGGAAAATGGGAATTTACTTTCTGTTCAGGACCCTCCTGAAAAATGGGATTTTACTTTCAGTTCAGGACCCTCCTAGAAAATGGGAATTTACTTTCAATTCAGGACCCTCCTGAAAAATGGGATTTTACTTTATGTTCAGGACCCTCCTGAAAAATGGGATTTTACTTTCTGTTCAGGACTCTCCTGAAAAATGGGATTTTACTTTCAGTTCAGGACCCTCCTGGAAAATGGGATTTTACTTTCAGTTCAGGACCCTCCTGAAAAATGGGATTTTACTTTCAGTTCAGGACCCTCCTGAAAAAATGGGATTTTACTTTCTGTTTAGGACCCTCCTGAAAAATGGGATTTTACTTTCTGTTCAGGACCCTCCTGAAAAATGGGATTTTACTTTCAGTCCAGGACCCTCCTGAAGAATGGGATTTTACTTTATGTTCAGGACCCTCCTGAAAAATAGGAGTTTACTTTATGTTCAGGACCCTCCTGAAAAATGGGATTTTACTTTTGTTCAGGACCCTCCTGAAAAATGGGACTTTACCTTCTGTTCAGGACTCTCCTAGAAAATGGGAATTTACTTTTTGTTCAGGACCCTCCTGAAAAATGGGATTTTACTTCATGTTCAGGACTCTCTTGGAAAATGGGAATTTACTTTCAATTCAGGATCCTCCTGAAAAATGGGATTTTACTTTATGTTCAGGACCCTCCTGAAAAATGGGATTTTACTTTCTGTTCAGGACCTTCCTGAAAAATGAGATTTTACTTTTTGTTCAGGACCCTCCTGAAAAATGGGATTTTACTTTCAATTCAGGACCCTATCGAAAAATGGGACTTTACTTTCTGTTCAGGACCCTCCTGGAAAATGGGACAACGCTTTCAAAAATGAAATACTACTTTATTATAATTTTTGTTTGGGATAATTTTCGTTCTAGTTTTAATTTTGGGTTTCAGGAGCCCGCCTGAAGAACAGGGTAATGAAATAGCAAGTCAGGAGCCCGCCTGAAGAACAGGGTGATGAAATAGCAAGTCAGGAGCCCGCCTGGAGAACAGGGTGAAGAAACGAAAAGTCAAGCAACAAAGCGAAACAATTGAAAGCCAAGCAACAAGTTGAAAGAAATTGCAAGTCAGGAGCCCGCCTGAAGAATAGGGTGATAAAAGTCGAGTCAAGAGCCAACAGGAGCTGTATAGATAGGATTTTATAATTTCATTTATGTTTAACTTGTAATTTTCATTTTTTTGATGTAATGACAGAGCCGCGGACCGGAACCTCGATGGAACCTCACTCGACTCTCCAACTCGGTATAGTCCACTTCTCTTTCAATCCTTCAAAATACCCGTGACTTGATTCTCTCATAATGAGAGCAGGTAAGATGTCTTAAGTCAAAGACCGGTTGTCCTTGTTTCTTCTGTTTCTTTCTTCGAATAATGGTTGGGTCAAAAAAATTGGTCTCGCTGTCTACTTCTTTGTCTGCTAACACTTCGTGTTTGCATTCAAAGGGGTCATGATGTAGACACCTAATTTTATCCTTCCCGAAGTCTAATTTTATTCATATTATTTATTTCACCTTACCATGTGTCTCACCCATTTTAATTATTCCCCACAAAAAATACAAAAAAAAAATAATAATAATAACAAACCCCTAACAAACCCTAACCAATTTTGCCTTATCTTCTAATATTCCAACAACCCACCCAATAAAAAATGGACACCCAACCCTTATCCCTCCAATTAAAAAACAACACCTACCTACCCTACTCTAACAAACTCTACCCCTACCCCTACCCCTACCTCACTACCCTACCCCACTACCCCATCCTAATATATACACACATCATAGAGCACGACGGAGACACCTCTCCAATCCCATCTTCACATCACATACAACAAGAATACAATATACACAACACACACATTCACAACCTCCTCCAAGGAAAAACACACACAAAAATCCATATACACACTCACAGTAGACATGGACGGGAAAATGGGTAGTGAAAAAATAGAGAAATTGAGGGCAAAACAGGTAAAAATCAGCAAAAATCGCAAAAGAAGAGAGAACCCGCCACAGTTGTTGTTACGGCGACCAACTCCTTGGCCGAAAACTGTCGAAAATCTATCGAAAAACACCCTCGATCACTGTCACGGTGTGATCCGTCGGAGATTGGCCGGAGTTATTACCATATTTGGCAGTGACGGTAAGCACACAGTCATTCGGTTTTGGCATCATTTTCGGTGAGGTTTCGTCGAAATATCGTAATTACCGTCGACGGGTCCTGTTCCAGTCAGTTCTAGTAATTTGAAATCCATCCGATTTTATTTACTATTCAATCAGTTGTTCAAGTTCGATTAGTCGGCTTCGGGATTCGAGTTGGTGGATTCGTTTGCTGAGGTTCTACTTGAGATTTTCGGACACGGATCCCATCAGATTTAATCGAAATAATACATCAATTTTGAAAGCGACATTGAGGTCCAATTCTACTCTTTCCCTCTTTTTATTTCATTGTTTATTTTTGGTGTGTTGGATTGAATATTGCGTGTTGTTTGATCCTTATTGGTGATGAATGCGTGTTTGTTTTGATTCGGAGCTGGTTGTCTTGATTATGGTTTGGTGAAATGGTATCTCGTTTGAGAATTGAAATTGGTCGTTTTGGACGGAATTCAGAAATTGATAAAAGGGTGAATTTGGATTGATTAACACTTTGGTTTAATTTGGTTTAAGTAGGAATATTGTTGAACATGATAGTAGCATGATTAGGCCGTTAAATTGATAGGCAAATTCTAGGTTTTGAGGTAGGCAACTCATAGGATTCTAATTATCGAATGTTAAAAATGTTTGTGTTGAGTGATTTTTCCTATTTTTATCGCATTAAAAATGTACTCATTTAGCCGGGGAATGCTTTGAGGGATTTGTATTGATTTATCCGGGGAATGCCCCGAGGTATCATGTACCCGAAGGACGTTCGTGATGAAGGTCCGAGGCATCGGGTAGAGCATTAGCATAGAATAGAGTAGGTTTATATTTTCACACTTTTCTATTTCGGGATTGTAATAATCGGACTGGACATTATAATTTTGGATTTGTTTTGTTTGTTTGTTTGATTGATTGTTTTGTGTGATTTTGTGTGGTTTATATATTCATAATGTCAAATTAGACGATACGCTCCACCAAGCAACCGTGGTCGAACCACGGGATTGAGGGGTGCCAAACACCTTCCCCTTGGTCGACAGAATTCCTTAGCCGGAATCTCTGTTCGCGGATCAGTTCTTAGAGTCAAACCGTTTCGAAAAGGATTTTTCCAAAGGTGACTTGGCACACCGGATTATGCCAAGTGGCGACTCTGAATAAGAAAAAAATAA
The DNA here is from genome assembly GCA_030864215.1 of Capsicum pubescens. Lineage (NCBI taxonomy): Eukaryota > Viridiplantae > Streptophyta > Magnoliopsida > Solanales > Solanaceae > Capsicum > Capsicum pubescens. The sequence goes on along the minus strand of CM061539.1, from coordinate 194,978,890 downwards.
TAATGTAAATAATCATTTTTTTCCGAAACGAATTTTTCATTTTTGTCACCTTAATAATAAAACCCTTTCGAACTTAAAGTACATATATCTTTTTTTGGAGTCGAAAAAGGGGTGTGACACCTGTCGAGTATGAAGTTCAACAATTTTAATCATTGATCAATACTTAAACTAATAAAATCGAGAAAAATAATTGAGAATATGTGAAGTATTAATACAATTGAAATGAGAGAAAAAAATAGCGATGCAATTGAAAAAGAAATAGGGGACTGATGCCATCCAGAAGGAGGAATTAGAGGGGTCTATACAATTGAAATGATGGAGGTCGATATAATTGAAAAAAAAAATCAATATAATTAAGAAGATGAAATTACAAGGATATTACAATTGAGGAGGGTGAGGATTGCAAAAATCATTATAATCAATGGGGGAGCGATGTTGCAAAAATCAATAAAATTGAGGTGATAGATTTTTTTTTAATCTGATAAACAATTTCAATTGAGGTAATAAAAAAATAAATTTATTATTTAGCAATGTAGTATGTTATGAATTATGTTTTAAAAATATAAATTTAAAATAAAATATATAAATTGAAGAGTATTAGAAATTGTGGAATCGATATTAGATTAATTTTTCAGCACGTATCTTGCACGTATATGTATAATTGTCTATGTTGAATTCATTATTTAACTATATAGTATTTTATGAATTATGTTTAAAAAAATATATAATTAAAATTAAAAATTTTAAATTTAAGAATTGTAGAATCAATTTAGACTAATTTCTCAGTACATTCAAATAATATATGATTTTATAAAATAATAACAAGATTATTAAATAATTTTTTTATAAATAATTATACATAAAAGAAAATAATATAAATCTCTAGGAATAATTAATAATGATTAATAATTTCTTGACCTATTTAAATCATTGAAAATATTGAACTCATATAAAATATAATCTTAGAAAGATGGTTGCCTTTAAATTTCAGAAGTATTTGTTAGTTCATTTTTTTTAATCATATCAATCATACTGTAGCTAAACAAAATGAACTGGTATAATTATACATGTAGACATCTAATTTTGTCCCTCCCAAAACTCAATTTATCCATTTTTTCACTTCTTGTTATCATACACTCTCACTCACGTGATTATATCCCATAAAAATACAAAAAATAACAATCCTTTACAACCGTTAATAAATTTTACCTTATTTTAATCCTATCCTAACAACCTCTCCAATTAAAAGCGGACACCTCACCACCCCACACCCCTATACCCATGCGTCACCACCCCCTCACGTTCTTGGGATTCCTTTTAACTAAATCACAACAAAATAGAGAGGGGACCCACTGAATTTGCTTTTTGACAATATATATATACACATACTGCCATTAGAAAAAGGGTTTTTTCCTTTTTGCTTCTTCTTCATCATCTTTACCCGAGAACACCCAAAAAAAATACACCAACACTCTGATTATCCATCTTCTCTTCAACACCATCGTCCACACACCTTCTTCCACACACTATCACATATACTCACCTGTACACACCGACCCACCTGGAACCTCACTTCAACACACTAATACACACTTCACTAGAATTAAAACACACACACACTCCTCATCATCACATACGAATACACCACCACACATGGATTTTAGGCAGACCCAAAGTTGAACAAAAATACCCACATACACAAAATTAAAAAGGGAGAGAGGTTGAACAGTAAGGAAGAGATAGATCCGAGATTTCAAAAGGGAGAAAGAATTTGCTTGAAAAAAACAGAAGAGGAGGGATCGAAAATAGGTTGAAAAAGGGATCGAGCGCGAGAGAGAGATAAGAAAAGAGAGATTGATGGATAGTTGAAAATTCCCATGGTTTGATCTTTTCGTTGACTAGTTTCCCATCGGAAAACTCAGTTCAACCAACCAGAACTAGTAAAATCTGTCTCCAATCGATTGAAATTGACTGCTTGCGATCTGATTCCGGTGACATTTGATGGAAACGGGTGAAATAGGGTCGGGTTTGGGATACCGAGTTGGAGCTTAGTTCATTGTCGAGGTGTTCTATTCGGAACTCCGAGTCCGGGCCTTCTTAAATATTATTATCAACGAAAATGAATCACCGAAAGGTCCAATTCTATCTCTTCTTATTTTATTTAGTCATACGTGTTTGAGTTGTGTGAGACATGATTGAATGTTGGGTGATATCGATTTGCTTTATTTAGTTTCATAGAAGAAATGATTGTGGATTGTTGAAATAGTAATCTTGAATTGTGAATTTTGGTGTTAAAAAGGAATGTGGGGTTTGATGGAAGGAATTGATAAAAAAAAATGAATATAGTTTAGTCCCAATTTATTGTCGTTGGATATTTTGGAGCAAAATGTGAATGTTAAACGTGATAGAATTGTGATGTGTTGAAACAGAGTAGGCAGATACAGGTTTGGGTAGGCAAAATTTAGGATTAAGTGTTTTGTTGAATGTTTGAAATTCTGTCTCAATTCTGAAAATTAAGACAAATATTTTAGGAATCACAAGAATAACTCGGCCATCAATTGAAAGACATGTCTCAATTAGGTCAAACAGTGTGTCACGACCCGAACCGGGGCCCTGGCCGTAACGAGTGTTCCGAACCATCAAGGCCCGAAACACCCCTTATCTATCTGGTAATCATGCACATGACTTATATGAAAAAGAAATGCAGAAGATACACTATATAACGGAAACATGGTAAAGAATCATATGAAAACAATAATGGGGAATAATTTCCCACAATCTCAATCAACATCTCTATAACGTCTGCGAAATCTCTACTACATGACTGAAACAAATATCTATCTAAAAACTTGGACAAGGCCCCCAGTAGGCCCAAAACTATTAAATGATAAATGAAACTGGTAGATATCAGGCCTTCCGAAATATAGAAGGCTCACCAAGTGACTCTGCGAATCTGAGGAAATCTACTGATTTTCTGGACCCCTAGACTGTGCCTCCGAACCTGGGAGGGAAGAAGGTCAATACAAAAGTACTGGTACGCAGAGATATCAAAACAAAACATAGTATTTTTACAAAATATAGTTGAGAGCCATTATAAAGCAGTTTCATATCGAATCATTTGAAAACACATGGGCATAATGTAATTGTTTTCAACAACAATGCAATGCAGTTGAGCTAGGTGGAATACCCCATGTAATTTACACCAACTGTCAAACCCCGGTTGCCGCCGAGATTAGAGTATACGTGAGGGGAAGACACACAAGATCACACAACAGGGTGTCTCGACCCAGTGGTAGTGCCCTAGATCACTTAGCCTGGGCTCCTACCTATAGTCCCAATTTGGGAATAACATAAAGTCAAGTACACAGGTTCACTTAGCTTGGTACCAAATTCCCGTGTCGGCAAACACGGTTTCCAGCGATGAGCCCTTACACTCAAACACCTTCTTCGAGCATCCACCTATCTCATGTAAAATCAATGCATTCAAATTTCATCTGATTCAATCATATGTCATATTCTGTAGGGTATCGTCATACCCGACTTGCAAGTCATCAATATCACATCCACATATGCATAATCATGTAAAAACCAAGGTGCTTCATCATTTACAAGTGGTGAACAATAATTATTTCAAATTCATGCTCTCTTTTGTTGGTCACAATATGATATGGGGTATCAAGACATTATCATGGGAATTTGAAAGCAATTTATCATTCATATTTATCAAACTTCCATGGAAAATCTCAAATCACATATGCATGGTTTCAACCATTGAAGTATATAGGCAAACAATTCCCATGACATAAAGAAAAATGACTTAGAAATCATATTGAAAGCAAGTTATTAGCATTTGATTGAAAACCCCCATTTAAAAGCATGCATGTTCATAAAAACTACACCCATGAGATTTTAGGATAACCCCACGTACCTCTATATGCGAATATGATAGGTGCTTCTTGAAACCTATGTTGCGGGGATTCCAAATCTTCAATTTGTTTTGAAAACTCATGGTTGAATCTTGAGTTATTGGGGTTTTTATTTTGAAACCCTAAGGGGTGTTCTTGAGAGAAAATTTGAGAAAAGGATTATATTTTGATGAATTGGGGGCTAACGAAATTAGGGTGAGGTGAAATGACTAAAATGCCCCTAAGAAAACAAAAAAATTCGAAACTGTCCCTCAGTTGACAAGCTGACAGGCTGAAGTAAAACGGGTATAACTCCTTACTTAGATGTTGGATTTGGATGAAACCAGTTGCATTGGAAAGAAGACTCAAAGATATTTCATTTGATAGGTAGATTATCTCCCAGTTCATTATACTCAGAGAGTTATGATCGTTTGAAGTTGACCCTGAAATGCTGAAAACTGGGCAATAGGCTATGCGTTTTGCTACTGTTTTGAAATCCAAACGCAGCCTTATGAGTTCCGAAGAATTCCAAAACTTATCCGAGATGTACTATGAGATTTCCCGATCATAACGAAACTTGAAAATCTAAAAATGGATGTCGGAAAGGTTGAAAAGTTGTATCCCGAAGATTACCAGCTAAAATGACTCTAAGTCCTCATTACACTTAGAAAAATATTTTAGTTGTTAGCCCCTCAAACATAACACTAAAAATGAAATCGACTCGAGAATTTTACGGGGCATTACGATAGGAGTGTTTACCACACGTATGTTAATAAAGAATAATTCAGTTCGGGTCTATATACGTAGGAACGATGGTCTAAACTCTAGCCCGAAAATACGGGGTGTTACATTATCTCCTCCTTGGGATCATTCGTCCTCGAATGATGGGTAGGAACATATTGAAGCTTAGAGATATGGAATAACGCGGACATGATATGTTTCTCTAAGAAAGAATACACTGATCTGAAACATGACTATAACGCTGGAACTACTGATGTTCTAAATTCTTATACCGGACGTGCATATCTGATGCATGCATGGAATACACGACTGAAGCTATTCATAAGAAGAATTCTCATAATGAACATGCATATCTGATGCATGGATCTGTGACTGAGTTGTTCTCATGAACGCAGGACTAAATACACTGATAAGCTGAACTTTTTCTATTGAACATGCATTTCTAATGCATGCATATCAGACTGAACTGACGTATGAATGCATGACTGAATACGCAATGATAGCTGGTGCGAGGCTTGTAATAAGAATCTATGCATGCCACTGAATGAGGTATCTCCCCCTTGAGATCCTATGTCCCTCTATGAATGCTCTATTCACTAAGATACTCGGGAAACTGAGGCGATGCACAGGGCACCTACGAATTGAATCATAACTGAACCTCTGGAATCTGAATCTAATGCATGACACATGAACTGATCTATAGTCGCAATTACTAGTATACTCTATATTGGAATAGTAGCATGTCTGAGATTTCGGGTAGCATGAATAAATGAAACTACGAGAAAACAAGCCATGCGAATCTGCTTGTTAAACTGACTTACTGACTATACAGACTGAATTATGCTGGACCTTCATACTTAACTGGAGTATTCTCTTCAACACTCTCTCTAAGGAAGTTCTAGCAGTAATAGGGAGCCACGAATCTTGGGTATGGATTACACAAGACACCCACTAAGGAATCATCACAATGACACCACTCTGTAGTCTGGAATATAGACATATAACTCCTAAATTAGGATAGAACTACCAGACCTTTGACAATACAACTTCTTACTTTCAATCTTAGCACACTTCTCGAATATCCCTTAACTATACTATTCCTATAAATATCATATTCATTCAATTCAGCTTAAAATTCTCATATGAGCATTGACAATATTTTTTTTTCTACTAATGTCTAAAATAGCTTAATCCTTACACAGCGATCAAGCCTAACTCTAAGTCACAAAAATACAACATGCTACACCACGCTATTATTCTAAACCATATGATGCCACCTTCCATACCTCTTTTAAAGATCACATCATAAGCATAACATGCCTTACCACTTCAATGACTACTCTGAACTCTTAATATGAAGTCGCTAATGCATATTGCGACCTTCCACTACAATCCCAAAACGTCATTCAAGCCTATTTTATAACCACATGTTGACTTCAAGGCAACCACCCATAAATACATACTTCACATAGTTTCTAAACTATTGTCAATATAACTCCCACGCACTACCCTAAGACATACACACACAAACTTTTCCACTAACCATCACGTGTATCAAAGACTTGGCCCCAACTCTTACTTCATACTTATGGCCTTATCTAAACAAGCATACTATGATCTTCCATCAACAAGAACATTTACATCATCACCACTATCATTTCATAGGGAGGGTCACTAAGAGGTTAAAACATAAGATCCTAAAGCATGAAAAGATTTTTATACGGGACTGAGCACACTATAAAGAGTGATTACATGCGTCATGAGTTGCATGACCTCAACTAGAGTTCATAACATAAGGAATGTGATTCTGACTACTTGAATGAACTAGAACTCATTATCTCGGAACTGGAAGAGTACGTGACTCTCTATCATATACAGGAATCATGAACTACGATCACGGAACTGGATCGTAAGGCATGAGTAAGCATCCGAATAACTAAAAAAAAATACTGAGGTAGGAATGGGTTGAGATTCACCCTCACTTTATGATGTTCTAAATCATACTGCATCACTACTAGAATCTGAGAGCCTTACTTGGTCATTCGTTCTATCATGTCCCCCTTAGCTTCAAGTCATCATCTAGAGTTTGGGAGATCCCTTACCAGATTCCAACTGAACTACACTTACTGCACTCTAGGGTTTGAAAGAAAAAAAAATGACAATACATGCATATCGTAGACTTAACCCGAATGACTACCTTCTGGGATACACTCTATCTTTCTATAGCCACCAATAGTCATAGTATAATGCTTGCACACTTATTTCTATCGGTTCAACCTTCAAAACTCAAACTTAGATTCTAACACTTAACATGGCTATTTAGATCACCATATACCATCTAACTAGTCTTTCTCCACTTAACCATTCAATGGTACCACTAGCCACACAAATTATGTAATAGTCTTAGAAAAATATGCCGCAACCTCAGATCACCTTGGTATACTTCTACACCATACCTACAACATTATACTTCATTATGAATCAATTTAAACTTAAGCCATTTCATACACCGTTCAAGCCTATTAGATCACTTTCATATAACTAACATCATTGATCAAGAAATCATCACATCCACCTTTATGAACTTCAACTGTTCAACTTAATGTCTAGTGCTAAACATGATTTTACAATCCAACCTTACGCATGATTCTCACTTGGAAACCATGAAATAAACATCAAGAAACACTAGTACACTAGAACTTCATAACAACAATAATCGACCTTGACCTTACGGTCTTCCTTATCATAACTCATTAGCACGTACTATTTCAACACATCAAGCCTACTAATATTTATTCCCACAAACATACATCATTAATCTCATGCCACCATTCTTATATCCACATCCTACATTAAATTCAAGACAATGGTCTAGCATCAATCATCTACCACCAATGACGAGTGCAACATAATATACTAATCCATCAAATTGGAACATTCTATCCCGAATACTTCAAAATCTGCCACATACCTTCTCATAAGTAGTACTAGTTTACAACTACCACCAAAAGAAGGTCAAGGGGTAAGGTCACATAATAGACATGATCAACCTTAATCTTATATTATAACCCCATACAATCTTTTCTACTTATATGGATTTCTCACCTCATACTTACTCACTCAATCATACATTTAGATTGCCTTCAAATTCCTCAAACAACCATGAGTCTATAATCATAACTTACTCGCTAATATAGCCATTTTCACATTCAAGCAACCAACAAATCACCCTGACTAACAACTCCTTCTCTACCTTATACTAAACTAACTCACAAGGACGAATTACCTCTTTACCAACTCAATCTCATGCAAACAGATTTAGCCATACATATATTAAACTAATGAAAGAACAACAAGTTGGACAATAAGTTGCTAGTGAATCAAAATAGGCCTCACACGACTTCACTAGACTTTGGTTTTGTATTTTGAACAAGAAAATGGGATGGATGACAAGGCAACTATGCTAGTGAATCGAAAGAGCCCCACACGGCTTCACTAGACTTTAAATTTAATTTTTTTTTTCAAAAACACCATGATAACAAGATTACATATTACAAGGGATAGAAAATTGACACATAATATACATATTATTCTGTATAAATAAAAATCTGAGTAAAACACTTCCTCCATGGACTACCATACCGTCCACACACGCTGCTAGCTACCACATTAGTTTATCACTATAAAGGGATAAATCATCCTCTAACATCGGTTATTCAACTGAAATATTCATTTACACAAAATCAACTTCACTCTGACTTCTAACTTAGTGACTTTACATTACCAACTTCTTGGTCCAATATCACTACCAATAGGTCATGAAAACAACACTTTAACTTATGCTACTATTCGGGTGAAAATACAGTTCCAATATTCTGCTATACATTGTCCACATCTGTAACAAGATTTTGAGAGTAACTAGATACACTTAATACCTTAAGCTGGAATGCACGATTCCATCAGGATCAATATTTACATCAGAATCAACACATATTGATGCACTAACAGACTCCTATCGAGTCTTTGCACAATTTTTAAAATCTTATAGGACTCAATCGGAAAGGACTATATCATGTATATTCTAAACTTTTTGCACTTGAATCAGCCCAATAATGGGACATGTTTGAGAACATCAGAGTAAGGAAAGAATTTGGAATGACTTTACTTTCATATGGGCGACACCATAGCACGAATTAGAGCATGAAAGGGGAACATTCCGACTCTATTGTACAGACTAGAACATGGAGAAAGAGAGACATTCCTAAACACCTAGTAGCCTCCTTCTTATAAGTGTGGTGCGCTACACACCCATAAACAAGACTTTATTCGACGCAATTTCGCAGACACCATGGGACCATGAACCGTGCTTTGATACCAAGTTTGTCACGACCCAAATAGGGGCCCTGGCCGCAACGAGTGTTCTGAACCATCAAGGCCCGAAACACCCCTTATCTATCTGGTAATCATGCACATGACTTATATGAAAAAGAAATGCGGAAGATACACTATATAACGAAAACATGGTAAAGAATCATATGAAAACAATAATGGGGAATAATGTCCCACAATCTCAATCAACATCTCTATAACGTCTGCGAAATCTCTACTACATGACTGAAATAAATATCAATCTAAAAACTGGGACAAGGCCCCCAGTAGGCCCAAAACTATTAAATGATAAATGAAACTGGAAGATATCAGGCCTTCCGAAATATAGAAGGCTCACCAAGTGACTCTGCGAATCTGAGGAAAACCAAGGTGCTTCATCATTTACAAGTGGTGAACAATAATTATTTCAAATTCATGCTCTCTTTTGTTGGTCACAATATGATATGGGGTATCAAGACATTATCATGGGAATTTGAAAGCAATTTATCATTCATATTTATCAAACTTACATGGAAAATCTCAAATCACATATGCATGGTTTCAACCATTGAAGTATATAGGCAAACAATTCCCATGACATAAAGAAAAATGACTTAGAAATCATATTGAAAGCAAGTTATTAGCATTTGATTGAAAACCCCCATTTAAAAGCATGCATGTTCATAAAAACTACACCCATGAGATTTTAGGATAACCCCACGTACCTCTATATGCGAATATGATAGGTGATTCTTGAAACCTACGTTGCGGGGATTCCAAATCTTCAATTTGTTTTGAAGACCCATGGTTGAATCTTGAGTTATTGGGGTTTTTATTTTGAAACCCGAAGGGGTGTTCTTGAGAGAAAATTTGAGAAAAAGGATTATATTTTGATGAATTGGGGGCTAAATCTGGTGTTATAGACGAAATTAGGGTGAGGTGAAATGACTAAAATGCCCCTAAGAAAAAAAATCTGAAACTGTCCCTCAGTTGACAAGCTGACAGGCTGAAGTAAAACGGGTATAACTCCTTACTCAGATGTTGGATTTGGATGAAACCAGTTGCATTGGAAAGAAAACTCAAATATATTTCATTTTATAGGTAGAAGATCTCCCAGTTCATTATATTCAGAGAGTTATGATTGTTTGAAGTTGACCCTGAAATGCTGAAAACTGGGCAATAGGCTATGCGTTTTGCTACTGTTTTGAAATCCAAACGCAGTCTTATGAGTTCCAAAAAATTCCAAAACTTATCCGATATGTACTATGAGATTTCCCGATCATAACGCAACTTGAAAATCTAAAAACGGATGTCGGGAAGGTTGAAAAATTGTATCCCAAAGATTGCTAGCTAAAATGACTCTAAGTCCTCATTACACTTAGAAAAATATTCTAGTTGTTAGCCCCTCAAACATAACACTAAAAATGAAATCGACTTGAGAATTTTACGGGGAATTACGATAGGAGTGTTTACCACACGTATGTTAATAAAGAATAATTCAGTTCGGGTCTATATACGTAAGAACGACGGTCTAAACTCTATCCCGAAAATATGGGGTGTTACACAGTGGCTACGGAATCCTATATCAAGAGGAACAAAAAGAAATCAGCTCCACAAAAACATGAATCATTCGATGTGAGGGACGCATAACAAAGGTGGTGTTCTATGCTGGACAAGTATAGAAGAAGAAGAAGTGGCACACATGTTCAGTTTAAGTTAGTGTTGTTAAAGTGTCACACATGATCTTTATCTCCCATTTTCCAATTGCATGTTATGTACTTGCATTCTCAAGGATTGCTATGACGAAGGCATTTCATTCTGCTATCCAAATATTGTGTCATCCTTTATTTACCCCATTTGAGCTGTAATTTTATCTTCTTTCATGTACCTCTTTTGGAATCAAGATAGAGTCAGCAAAGCTCAAAAGAAAAGTGTCGAGAAAAAAAAATAGTGTCAGAAAAGTTTAAAAAAAAAAAAAGAGAAAAAAATGTGTCCAAAAAGAAAGAAAAAAAGAAGAATGTCAAGAAAAATAAACTCAGAAAAAATCACAAAGAGAAAAAGAGTCAATAAAAGAGAAAAACAAAGAAATCAAAATCAATCAAAAGAACAAGCTGCCAGAACTACGCATGACCTGATTCTCCTCTCTCGGGGGTGAGATACGTAGGTTGTCCTACTAAGGGCTTGGTCCAACTAAATAAATAATTTAGAATTGTCAGTCAAAAGAAACTGGGGCATGAGTTAATCCTCATTGTTTGAGTCGATTCCAAAAGTTGTAAGTCCTATCCCACTTCAAGTGTCGTTTGAGCCTCATGCTATCCGTTCTTTCTAATCCTATCCAAAAGCCAAGTTACAACCAAAGAAAGACCTTCAGATCAATCTTTGAGAATGTTAAGGCTAAACATGCAATGGATATGATAATGCATTTTGGGAACTACTTGTCTTTCTCAGCTTAAGGAATCAGGAGAGAAATAAAAATGAGAGAGTCTTATTGGTGAAAACCCTCACGGGCACCATAAGGCGATGGTAAGTTGAGAGAAATAAAAATAAGAGAGTCTTATTGGTGAAGACCCTCACGGGCACCATAAGGCAATAGTGAGCTAGAAAAATGAGAGAGGTTTGTTGGCAAAAACCCTTCAAGGTGTCACTAGCCGAATGAGGTCTTAAATGCAATTGACCTAAGGAAACAACTCAGTTTCAAGGTCATTAACTCAACAACAATTGGTAGAAAGTTTGGATGGAAAGATCAGGCAGCCTGATCCAAAATGCATGGCGTAATCATTAGAGTTGACTGTCATTTTTAGATAAATTTTTGTTTCTTTGTTTCAAATGGGGACATTCATTGTCTTTTCTTTCTTCTCTTTATTTTCGTTTTGCCTTTCTTGAGTCAGTTATTCAAATAAAAATCATTGTCATTTTTCTCTTGTCGTTGAGTCAAATCTATGTCGAAATAAGTGAGAAAAGATTTCAAAACTGGCTACCAGCTTCTTCAATTGCACAAAGCAACACAAAAGGACAACATATGAAAGAGACATGATTGTGAGCCGAAATAAGGCATGCAAAAAGTTTTGTCAACAGACAAGTCTGGGAACTTATGGAAATATCTAGGTTCAAAGGGTTTATCTGAGAAGCATGGCAAAACAGAAATACTGTGTTTGTTACAGAGTCACTCTTAATAATCTGAGTTCGAATCAATGATGCAGCGAGTCAATGACATATGCTAATGGTTGAAAGCAAGATTAATGTGACAGGGGCAAGAGAGATTTCCACGAAAGTCAAAGCCACAAACCATCCACCATGTTTTTAAACTAACAAGTTTTCTTTGTATGAAACAGGAACATATGTTACCTTTGAATCAAGGATTTCAAAGCCCAAACATCAAAATTTGCAATGCCTCACTTCCACAAATGCAGTAGACAATATTGTTGCACAGGTTTGGTAATCAAAACCATGGTAAAGATCATCATCCAATATCTCTAGGAGACACACTTCCTAGTTTGGATAATTCAAGAGACATTTATATGGAGATGCACTTCCTTGTTTGGACAATTCAAGTGGTATTTGTAAGGAGACACTTCCTTATTTGGTAATTCAAGCACAAAACAAGCACTTGCATTTCACATTAGTTTATAAAATCACTATCAAGGTTCAAAAGGTTTGATAGTTATACCATAGAAAATAAACAAAGTGTTTAAATTGAAATTAAGATATATACATGTTCTAGTAATAAAATTCTAGTTTGGTTTCCCCTTAAATTGCAAATGTCGTCCTTCAGCAGAGGATGCTTGAGTTCTTTGCATGAGCCACTGGCCGATGCAATCGAAATCAAAGGTGTGCTGACAATCGGTGCTTCCAATAATCTGTTCCTAAGAAAAGTATTCCTTCAAAATTGAAAAAGTATCTGTTGGGAGCGCTGCCACATTAATGGGCCCTGCAACGCGCGATTCGAATTAGTAGGGGCTCCAATGAGGGCACCAGACACTGTATGGGAAACAAACAAACAAAAAAACCTTACATCTAGACGAGCAAGCATACAACCAAATGAAAATAAGCAGCACTTACCAAACAAATACAACACATATCATTGTCACTTGTAGATCTTTCAGTTGATTCATACTTGATGCACTTCATACGTGCCAAAATAACTTCTCTACTTAATCCTGTATTAACAAATTCAACCCGGTTTTGGATGGCCAACAAACCCAAAATTCAGAATCAGAGTATGTGAGGAAAAATATGATTTATTATAGAAATTAAGTGACACAAAGATCATTGTCATACAACTAAATAATAGTCTAACATCTCTCCCTTTCCACAAACTACAAAAATAATGCCTCCTAAACAATACAAGGAACTTTCAAATATTGCCCACCGTATAACAGATATAAAATAAACCAAACAATCAAATTTATTTCCAATTGATGGCTAATTATCCCCTCCACCCCCACCCCCCACCCCCCAAAAAAAAAGAGAAAAAAGGTTTATTCCAGTATAATTATGACTATGAAATTACATATTGTATAATTCCAGAAATTAAGATACACAAAGATGATTATCATACATTTAAGAGTCTAATATCCCTCCCTTTTCATAAACAAACAACAATAATACCTCCTAACAATACAAGGAACTTTCAAATACTGTCCACAGTATAACAGATACAAAATAAACGGAAAAATCAAATATATTTCCAATTGAATGCTAATTATCCAAATAAAAGTTCATTCCAACATAATTATGGTTTATGAAATTATATAGTGTAATTCTGGAAATTAAGAGGACACAAAGACGATTATCATACAATAAATAGTCTAACAAACCTCTCTTTTTCACAAACAAACAACAATAATACCTCCTATCAATACAAGGAGCTTCCAAATACTGCCTAGAATATACTAGATACAAAATAAAAGTTCATCCCAACATAATTATGATTTATGAACTAAAAATATATTGTAATTTTTAAAAATTAAAAACAAAAAAGTAGCTACTCACAGCTGCACAAATTTGTTAATATCTCAAACCAGCAACGCCTAAAATAGGCGCTGTCAAACACACGCAGTGCCAATCTTCATCTTCATCACATGTTTCAGCAATACGTCTTCCATAAATTGCTCGCTTCGATAAAGGAGATTTTGTAAGCACATGGAGAAGAAGCAACGAGAGTAACACTTAGTTTGGATGTATGCTATTTATGTGCAAGCAGACCCCTAAATTTAACTTATTCAGTATATCATTATGAATTATATTTAAAATATTAAAAGAAAATAAAATAAAGTGTAAAAGTAAAAAAAATTATTACGTATTGTGGAATCGATATTAGACTTGTTTTTTAGCACTTGCATTGCATATTTATGTTGATTCAAGTAATATATATGATTTAAAAAAATAGTAAAAATATTATTAAATAAAATTTTGAGTAAGTAATTATGCATAAAAAATAATATTAACTTTTATGATTGATTAATAATTTCTCAACTTATTTAAATTTTAATTAATGAAAGTATTGAACTCATATAAAGTGTGATTTAAAAAAATTGATTGTCTTTATATTTCAAAGGTATTTATCTATTCAAAGATTTAGCATTCTCATCAATGATTGAAGGTGATAAAAAGGAAGAACCAAATCCAAAACTACATGATTAAAAGTTCGTCTTAGAAAACTTGCAACTTCTGCAATAAATATTGATTTAGCCAATGGCCTACATAAGTGATACCCATTAATTGAAATTAAAATTTACTAGTTGTTGTAGCTACATTGACACTAGGTCAGAAGTTGTCTAGATTCTTGGTTGTTCTGCTAAAGATCTAGCAATGTTACACAGAGACTTTATAAATGATTGAAGGTGATAAAAAGGAAGAACTAAACCCAGAACTTACATGATTAAAAGTTCGTCTCAGAAGACTTGTAACTTCTGCAATCAATGTTGATTTAGTCAATGACCTGCATAAGTAATACCCACTAGTTAAAATTAAAACTTACTAGTTGTTGTAGCTGTACTAACACTATGTCAGGAGTTACCAAAATTCTTTATTGTCCTAGTTGGGGTTTGATGAGAAGGGGGATCCAATTATTTTAAAATCTCAAATTGATTTCGACCTTAATTCGTAGTGAATTTGTGGATCGAAACAAAGAAAAATCATATCCAATTTATTTTCGTTTGTCCACTTTCTCCGGTTGAGCCCGAAGTTCAAAAACTTTATTCGTTGATGAATACCTGGACTGATGAATTATGTTTTAGAAATATAAAATATAAAATATAAATAAAGAATATAAATTTAAAAATAATTAATTATTTTTTAATCGTTATTAGACTTGTTTCTCAGCACGTGCATTGCTCGTTGACGTTGGTTCAAGTGATATGTGATTTTAAAAAATAGTAATAATATTATTAGATAGAATTTTGAGTAAGTAATTATACATAAAAAAAATAGTATAAATTTTTATGATTGGTTATAATTACTCAACTTATTTGAATTGATGAAAGTATTGAACTCATATAAAGAGTAATCTAAAAAAATTATTTTCTTTTATATTTCAAAGGTATTTGTTTGTTCAAAGATTTAGCATTCTCATCAATGATTATTAGACTACACAAGGTGATTGAACGGTGGAAAGAGTGGTTAATCTGCTACAAGAAATTACAAAATTCAAAGGGATCAATTCTAAGCATGATGCGATTGAAAGGGGAGATTCAAGTTTTCAAAGTCTTAAATTTATTCTGACCTAATTTGAAAGTATATGGATCAAAATACTTATAGCACTAAATTTTATTTTGTAAATTCAACTTAACTTGTGCTTGAAATGGAGAAAAATGGTGTGCAATGGAAATTAATCATTTTTTTTATTTTCACTGACCCTTTTTCTTCAATCGAGTCTGAAGTTCAGTAGTTCTCATCGTTGATGAACACCTGCACTTATAAGATAAAGAAAAATAATTAATTCTGAACATGATACGATTGAGAGGAGTGGGGGTGGGAGGGTGCAAGTTTTCATAGTCTTAAATTGATTCTGACCTTATTTAGTAGTATATGGTTCAGAATACTTCTAACACTAAATTCTATTTTGTAAATTCAACTTGATTTGTGCTTGGAATCGAGAAAAATGGTATGTAATTGAAATTCAGACATTTTTTTTTCTATTTTCCACTAACCCTCTTTGTCCAATCGAGCCTGAAGTTCAACAATTTTCACCGTTGATGAACACCTGCACTAAAAAGATAAAGAAAAATAATTAAAAATGAGTGGGGAGGATTGATACTGAAGAAAAACTATACATAGAGAAAAGAAATTTCAAGGATCTATACGATTAAGATGTGAGAGACGATATGTATAATTGAGAAATTAGGGAATCGAAACAATTGAGAAGGGGGGATTACAAAGACCTATACAATTGAGAGAGAAGCTGAAAATATTAATACAAATGAGGCGGGGTCGAAATTGCAAAGATCAATATAATCGAGGTAATAGATTTTTTTTTTTAATCTGGTAGATAATTTCGATTATGGTAAAAAAAAATTGAATTTATTATTTATGAATTAGGTTTTAAAATATAATATTTAAAATAAAATGCATGAGTTTAAAAATAATTAAGAATGGTGGGATTGATATTAAATAGTTTCTCAGCACGTGAATTGCACGTGTATGTTGATATGTGATTTTATAAAATAGTAAAATATTATCAAATGAAATTTTGAGTAAATAATTATACACAAAAAATAGTATAAATTTCTTTAAATAAACAATAATTTCTAAACTTATTTAAATCAATGACATTAATGAATTTATATAAAGTATAATCTAACAAAGTTGGTTGCCTTTATATTTCAAGGGTATTTGTTTGTTCAAAAGTTTTGACACTCCCATCAATAATTTGGAGGGTGAAAAGGGTGACATATCTACTAAAAGAAATTAATGAATTGAAGGGATGAATTCTAAACTTACCATTATGATTGAAGAATTTAGTTGAGGCGATTGAGAATAGTATAAAAGTTTAAAATTCTTTATGAGAAGAGAAGTCACACGATTTAATATACAATAGCATCATCGGTGTGATAATATAAGTGACATTGAAAGAGAATGGTGTGATAATATAAGTGACATTGAAAGAGAATAGAGTGTACACAAATTTTATCTAAATCTTGTAAGGTAAAGTGATTGTTTTCATTATACCCTTTGTTAATAAAATATAAAAACAACATACCCGGTGTATTCTCATCAAAGTGAGATTTGGAGAGGCTAGAGCGTACGTAGTTCGTACATGTACCTCAAAGGTAGAGTAGAGAATTTATTTTTGACAGACCCCCGGCTCGAGACAACAACATAATCAATCAGTGTATTCGGCATTAAATTCTCAGCCAATAAAACAAAACAAAAAACAAAGAATTGAAAATAAACCTGCACCTCAAGGGGCTTTAACAAAGGAACAGTTGAACAGGTGAAAGCACTGAGGTTTCCAAGGCATAAGATGAAATGAGCACCCAGTATACAACTCTCTGTCGTAACAACATCATGCCTTAATCAAGATAAGGCCGCACTAGATTAGATGATTTAGGTTTATCAGGTAATCAACCTACAACAGACAAACAAGTACAGTAAGGAGTTCATGCTCCTTTACACACTTCTCAACTGGTTCCATTTTAGGAATAGTACTTACTTAACATAGCATGCAAAATCATTAAGATATATACAGATTATAGTAATAAATTCTAGTTTGGATTCCCCTTAAATTGCCAATGCAATCCTTTTGCACAGGGAGCAGGAGTTCTTCTGCATTAGCCACTGGCTGATGCAGTCGAAGTGAAAGAAGTGCTGGCAGTCGGCGCTTCCAATGTTCTGTCTATCAGAGAAGTCGTCCTGCCCACAGTATACAATATACAAAACAAATCAAAAAATCAAATTTATTTTTAATTGAATGCTAATTATCCAAATAAAAGTTCATTCCAGCATAATCATGATTTATGAAATTACATTTTGTAATTCCAGAAATTAAGAGGACACAAAGATGATTGTCATATAAGTAATTAATAGTCTAACATGTTGGTGTAAAATACCACAAATTACAATAATCATAACAGTTAAAAATAACATCCCTCCCTTTTCACAAACAAACAACAATAATACCTCTTAACTATGCAAGGAGCTTCCAAATACTGCCTACAGTATACAAGATACAAAATAAAAGTTCATCCTAACATAATTATGATTTATGAATTAAAAACATATAGTAATTTGTAATTTTATAAAATAGTAAAAATATTATTAAATAGAATTTTGAATAGGTAATTATACATACAAAAATAATATAAATTTCTATGAATGATCAATAATTTCTCAACTTATGTAAATTAATGACTGTAATGAATTTATATAAAGTATAATCTAATAAAATTAGTTTTCTTTATAATTTAAAGGTATTTGTTTGTTCAAAAAAAAAAATAGCATTCTCATCAAGTAGTTGTCAAGACAACACAACGTGATTGATAGATGACAAGAGTGACATATCTACTAAAAGGAATTAATGAATTGGAATGGTATGAATTTTAAACATGATACAATTGAGAGGGGGGATTCAAGATTCTCAAAGTCTCAAATTAATTTTAACCTTATTCCATCGTGAATTTATGAATTGAAATACTTGTAACATTGAATTTTATTTTGTAAATTAAACTTGGCTTGAATCAGAAATAGAGAAAAGTGATATGCAATTGAAATTCAAGCATTTTTTTCTTTCCAATTGATCCTCTTTCTCCAGTCGAATATGAAGTTCAACAATTTTAATCATTGATCAATACGTAAACTAATAAAATCGAGAAAAATAATTGAGAATATGTGAATTATTAATACAATTGAAACGAGAAAAAAAGAAGTGATCCAATTGAAAAAGAAAGAGGGGACTGATGCCATCAAGAAGGAAGAATTAGAGGGGTCTATACAATTGAAATGATGGAGGTCGATATAATTGGAAAAAAAAAATCAATATAATTAAGAAGATGAAATTACAAGGATATTACAATTGAGGAGGGTGAGGATTGCAAAAATCGTTATAATCAATGGGGGAGCGATGTTGCAAAAATCAATAAAATTGAGGTAATAGACTTTTTTTTAATCTGATAAACAATTTCAATTGAGGTAATAAAAAAATAAATTTATTATTTAGCAATGTAGTATGTTATAAATTATGTTTTAAAAATATAAATTTAAAATAAAATATATAAATTGAAGAGTATTAGAAATTGTGGAATCGATATTAGGCTAATTTTTCAGCACGTATCTTGCACGTATATGTATAATTGTATATGTTGAATTCATTATTTAACTATATAGTATTTTATGAATTATGTTTAAAAAAATATATAATTAAAATTAAAAAATTTAAATTTAAGAATTGTAGAATCAATTTAGACTAATTTCTCAGTACATTCAAATAATATATGATTTTATAAAATAATAACAAGATTATTAAATATTTTTTTTATAAATAATTATACATAAAAGAAAATAATATAAATCTCCAGGAATTATTAATAATGATTAATAATTTCTTGACCTATTTAAATCATTGAAAATATTGAACTCATATAAAATATAATCTAAGAAAGATGGTTGCCTTTAAATTTCAGAAGTATTTGTTAGTTCATTTTTTTAATCATTTCAATCATACTGTAGCTAAACAAAAATTATACTTGTAGACACCTAATTTTGTCCCTCCCAAAACCCAATTTATCCATTTTTTCACTTCTTGTTATCATACACTCTCACCCACGTGATTATATCCCATAAAAATACAAAAAATAACAACCGTTAATAAATTTTACCTTATTTTAATTCTATCCAAACAACCTCTCCAATTAAAAGCGGACACCTCACCACCCCATACCCCTATACCCATGCGTCACCACCCCCCTCACGTTCTTGGGATTCCTTTTAACTAAATCACAATAAAATAGAGAGGGGACCCACTGAATTTGCTTTTTGACAATATATATATACACATACTGCCATCAGAAAAGGGTTTTTTTCCTTTTTGCTTCTTCTTCATCATCTTTACCCGAGAACACCCAAAAAAAATATACCAACACTCTGATTATCCATCTTCTCTTCCACACCATCGTCCACACACCTTCTTCCATACACTATCACATATACTCACCTGTACACACCGACCCACCTGGAACCTCACTTCAACATACTAATACACACTTCCCTGGAATTAAAACACACATACACTCCTCACCATCACATACGAATACACCACCACACACGGATTTTAGGCAAACCCACAGTTGAACAAAAACACCCACATACACAAAATTAAAAAGGGAGAGAGGTTGAACAGTAAGGAAGAGATAGATCCGAGATTTCAAAAGGGAGAAAGAATTTGCTTGAAAAAAACAGAGGAGGAGGGATCAAAAACAGGTTGAAAAAGGGATCGAGCGCGAGAGAGATAAGAAAAAAGAGATCGATGGAGAGTTGAAAATTCCCATGGTTTGATCTTTCTGGTGACTGGTTTCCCATCGGAAAACTCAGTTCAACCAACCGGAAGTAGTAAAATCGGTCTCCAATCGATTGAAATTGACTGCTTGCGATCTGATTTCGGTGACATTTGGTGGAAACGAGTGAAATAGGGTCGGGTTTGCGATACGGAGTTGGAGCTTAGTTCATTGTCGTGGTGTTCTATTCGGAACTTCGAGTTCAGGCCTTCTTAAATATTATTATCAACGAAAATGAATCACCAAAAGGTCCAATTCTATCTCTTCTTATTTTATTTCATCATACGTGTTTGATTTGTGTGATACATGATTGAATGTTGGGTGATATCTATTTGCTTTATTTAGTTTCGTAGAAGAAATGGTTGTAGATTGTTGAAATAGTAATCTTGAATTGTGAATTTTGGTGTTAAAAAGGAATATGAGGTTTGATGGAAGGAATTGATAAAAAAAAAATGAATATTGTTTAGTCCCAATTTATTGTCGTTGGGTATTTTTGAGCAAAATGTGAATGTTAAACGTGATAGAATTGTGATGTGTTGAAACAGAATAGGCAAATACAGGTTTGGGTAGGCAAAATTTAGGATTAAGTGTTTTGTTGAATGTTTGAAATTCTGTTGAATATTTGAAGTTCTATGGTCTTATGTACTTATTCACCGGGGAATGCCCCGAGATATCTTGTACTCGGAGGATGTTCGTGATGAAGGTCCGAGGCGTCGAATAGAGCATTAGTCTAGGATTAGTATAGAATAGGATTTATATTTTTGCATTCTATCTTTTGGGACTGTATAATTTGGATCAGACAGTATTTTGTATTTGTTTGTTTGATTGATCGTTTTATTTGTGTTTGTGTGATTTATACATTCATAGTGTTAAAATTAGCCGATACATTTCATCAAGCGACCGTGGTCGAACCACGGGATCGAGGGGTGCCTAACACCTTCCCCTCGGTCAATAGAATTCCTTAACCGGAATCTCTGTTTGCAAGCCAGTTTTAAAGAGCCAAATAGTTTTGAAAAGGATTTTTAATGGTGACTTGGCACACCAAGTTTATGTCAAGTGGCGGCTCTGAATAAAAAATGTAAATAATTCTTTTTCGAAACAAATTTTTAATCTTTTGTCACTCTAATAATAAAAACTCTTTCGAACCTTAAAATTTAATCTTTTCGGATTGAAAAAGAGGTGTGACAGCTCTGGCGACTCTGCTGGGGACTTTTCAGAATTCAAGCTTTTTTTTTTTTGAGTTGTATCGGCTTAGTTTGACATTATGAGTGTATAGACATTGTTTGTGTTATTGTTTGTATTTATTTTATCATTATTGCGTGTTTACGTGCTCTTTGTTTACAGTTTTTTTCTTATGTGTTACCACTTTATATCTGGCATCATGTGCATAACCCGAGTCAATTCTTTCTGCAACAAGTTCATAGTACCCGATGTGTACACGACCTCTAGTTGAGTTACCCTTATCTTAGGAGGGGGAGCCGTCGGCTGGTATGGAGTGGATGGAAAGCTAAAGCAACCACTATCGATCATACGCTCCCCCAAACAGCCTTGTTAGTGAACCCCAGCGTAGGTCAGCCTTTAGGTCAGATTTATTTGCATCATATTGAGACCTAGTGGTATCCACTTGGTCCTTTGTAGGAGACTTACCTCTAAAACATCCCTACGTGCTAAATGTTGCATCTTTGAGGGTAACGGGGTCATTTGACAGATTGATTTGGGTAAAAGCATGTGCTAGAATTAAAGGAAGTGTGTAGGCAAGGAAAAGTTTTTTTAAAAGAAAAAAAAAGAGGGAAAAAGAGAAAAAGGCAAATCGAAAAAGAGTTTCATACTTTTTGTAGAGTTTTTTTTATGGCTTTTGTTCTTCAATCCAAAAATTCAAAAAGACTTTTACATTTTGCACTCATTTGTCAAAATCAAAAACATCAAAAAGATTTTTCTTTTGTTTCCTTTAGCAAGTATTCACAATTTGAAAACTTCAAAAAAGATTTTTCAATCATAGGATTTTTTATAAAAGAAAAATGCAAAAATTGTAGGAGTTTTCTACATTTCATGAAAATACCAAAAAAAAAATTCTTTCATAATGGTTGGTGTCAGTTTTATGTAGAGTGTCAAAGTGAAAACTCCAAAAAAGATTTTTATCGTTGTAGTTTCGTCTCTCAAGTCAAGGTTCAGTCGGTTATTTAATCCTTAATTGTCCTACCTGGACGAACTACGCACCCCTGATTCTCCTCTCTCGGGAGTGAGATACGTAGGCAACCTATTGTGGGTTCGGAGATCTTATTTTAAAGTAGGTGTTCCATATACATCTTAAAAGAAAACCACAAAAATGATTTTCCTTTAATAGGTTCAAGTTTCATTTTCGCATGAAATTTAAAACTGAAAACTCAAAAAGATTTTCTTTGGTAATCATAGATTTCACTTTGTATAGGGACGTTAAAGCTGAAAAATAAAAAAATATCTTCGTCAATTATTTTGACAAATTGTTATTTTCTTTTCTTCTTCAAGTTTCGAGAAAAAGAAAAAAAGAAAGAAAACAAAGAGTTCAATTGGCCATTTTCGCAAGACTCCACGAACTACACACACCTGATTCTCCTCTCTCGGGGGTGAGATATGTAGGCTCCCTTTTTGGGTTCGGTGATCTTTTCAAAAAAAAAAAGAAAAAGAAAAAAAGTTTTGAGAAAGTGTTGAACTCTAACGCATTTGCTATCTCTTGTCCAGTTAGTTTAAGGTGCTTGGTTTGTGGCATTTTGGCTGGTCCTCCATATTGCTCCAAGTCACAAGAGAAAGTTATGGCCAACAAGAATACCGAGTTAGTTTTCACTAATCAGATAGGGAGTTCGGGGAATGAGAATGTAGGAGCTAATGAAGAGATTTGAAAATTAAGGCAGCAAATGATAGAAATGCATTGAGCTTGGGCTAATGGGTTGCTGCCTCTTCCATTTCCCGCTGATAATTTGGAATATCTTTCTAGTTTGCTGATAACGCTCAAACTACAACTCTCGTAAGAGTGTAAGCGGTCGTCGTCAAATATAGAACCCAACTGGGTTGGGTATCGATCCCACAGAGAATAGCCGGTCACTAAGTAAGCAAAGATTATTAGACTTTTGGTGCAAGTCTCGAAAAAGGGGGGATTTTGTAGCGTGCAATAATGTAACAAAATAGTAGAGTAAAAACGGAAAATAGCAAAGTAAAAAGAAAAGAATGTTCAGTAAGATGTTTAACCAATGAGAATTGAGAGTTGGGGTTATGTCCACCGTATGAGTTATACGTCTCTATTGGCTATGAGTTATGCGGAATTCAGACATGCATGTGCTTATAGAGAATTGTATTCTATGGTAAATCCAGGCGTCTTTCGACCATCAAGGATTATTTCACTTTAACTCTTTCGAGCTTAAAGCGTGTCTAACGGTACAAATTCTCCAAGAGGTTAATCCAGTTATGGCACTAACTTTTTAACAGGGGTTGGTGCCCTATTACCTTGACATTATCTCTTTTCCAGACATATAACTTTTCTTTCGAACAAGTTAATGCTATACTGGCGTATTCTATGCGTTTGCAACCACAAGAATTTGCATTAAGATGAAGAGAATAATGATATAAGCATCATATGAGTCACGAACTCACAAACTCATAGCAATAGATAGTATCTCATAAGGCTTCCATAACCCCAACAGAGAAGTTTAGCTATTCATGAGTGCGACGGAAATCACAATAGACTTTATCATTATACCAAAATAAAGATCTCACGTGTAGTAGGGTTTGGTATGGCGTTAGGCGTGAATTCCCTTTTAGAATAGCGGTTCTCTTGTTGTGGAAATTAAGAATTGAATAGATGAAGAGAAAGTAATTAATTGAAAGAGAATTGTTTTCGGAACTCCAGAATTTATTGTATGAATGGAGAGAGATTCTCATAAAAACTTCAGCAACATAGGGTATTTATAACACCCATATCCTATTCCTACTAAGCTACTGCATTACTTATCCTAGTCCTACTAGGTTACTGCATCATTATCCTAATCCTAATAAGTTACTGTTGATCCCCAAAGTCTTTGGAAATGTTGTTTTTGCCCGGGACAGATATTTCATGCGTCACTTTTGGTCCTTGGCGTCCAAGCTTTCCCTTCCTTATTTCGTGAAGCTTCCTTAGGCGTCAAGTTATCCATAATATGCTGAAATCTGCATCATTTATACCTGAAAACTTGCTAATCACATTTGTTAGCTCACTTACAGGAAAAAGGACTAAAAGTGCATGAATTATATATTTTGTCCTCAAAACTTAGCTAAAATATGGGTAAATTATAGTACTTTAGGCGTGTAAATACGCCTATCATCAACACCCCACACTTAAAGCTTTGTTAGTCCTCGATCAATATATCATGTCCATATAAACATCTACTTAGGGTTTCACAGTAACAACACAAAATATTCATCAAGACAGGCACAACAATTATTAACAAAGAGTAGTTTTCTAATCACTTCTAGAAACAATTCAACCTCTAATATAGACTCGTGATGATGGTTAATTCGTATCCACAAGTTAAGCCAAAAAGAATCATACAAGACTACCCAAAACTCATCAACCATGTATGTCTCACATAAGATATTACCTATAATCACTCTCAAATATTGCATTTTTCAGAACATGGGTATAAGATTATCCTTGCTCTCACTCTCACAAAGAATTCATATGTTGCAACTGATGACCATAGGCTTGCCCTTAGTGTAATGCTCTACTAATATCAGAATGTTAAGCTTAGGATCAAATAGGTCTTTACAGGTTGTAATGTAGGCTAAGGGACGGGTAGGACTATTTTGGCCAGAAATAGTGACTATGTTCCTAAGCGCTTTAATACATCACATTATGCCATTAACACTCTCTTTTAATCAACCCTGCTACCTTTCTTTCATCTATCACCCCTTTTCACCTATTTTGCCATTCAAGCATAACTATCTTTTTATTTAATCATAAACACAATTTATCATTTTGTTTTTCTATTTCTTTTTTTTTCTTTTTTTTTTATAACACACCTCTATGATAGCCACTTTTTTTCATAACAAATTCAAGTACCAATACATTCTAAGGCATCACACTCATCCAATTTCCTCTTATTTTGTCACATGACTTTACAATTTAAAGCGCTTAGGAATTTGGATCAAATTATGGTCTTGAAAAAAATGGATTAGGCTTACATATGAGGCTGTCAAAGAAAATAGGCTTAAAGGCTCAAAAGGGTTGACTAGGATAATGTCCACGGGTAGGTAAAATGAAGTTAAACAATTACAGGTTGCCAAAGAAATGCCTAAATCATCTCCTAAACTCACACTCTTTATTTCGCTTCACACATACACCAGGCAAGTTCTAGCATCAGCCACAAACACAGAATATACTATATCCTCACACACACAAGGCACATGGTCGACTTTATTGGGAGTAGTATAGACTCTTGACCCAACAGATGAAGGAACTGAACCACACAATTATCACATAGTGAGTCACAATTAGAGCCTAAACATCTCAATAGTAATGATTTTAGCACAAACTCTTGTTATAATACCATGCTGCCCCTCAGAACAATTTCATGCAAAGTTAAAAAAATTTTAAAAAATTTAAATACTAACAAACAAAACAAACAAACATAGATAGATGCAAATGCAGATAAAGAAGTAAAGCATACAAATACCAGCACCCCACACTTAGACGGGACACACTGCCCTCAGTGGAAAATAAATAAGAAGAACTTGGTTAGTCGGACTCCTCCTCTATGTCTGGGGTCATACCCCCTGCGTCGGAATCATCATCAGAGTCGTCATCCTCAGAAGTTCCTCATAAGTACCCCACTTGATTCCAAGAGTGCGTCGAGGTATTTGCAGCACGGAGGATTCACCTTGCTCTTTTCGTCCCCTTTTCTGGCCTTTTTGTGAAGTGGTTGCTTTTTCTTTTTCTTGTCGTCCTTTTTGTGCCATTCTACCTGAGATTTCAATAAAGTCATGTTAGCTTTATCTCGGAAGATTCAATCGACAAACAGACAATAGTAGCACCACCTCACACTTAATTTGTTGACACAAACTAATTAAGTGAATGATGTCGATTACTCAGACTTCATCGACATACATTTAGGTGATATGTTCCAACAATATGTTCAGCACAGTCATACTTTCATGTCCTCTTAACGTTATGCAATCTTGACAATGCTTTCGTGTTTGGACTAATGCATCTTTTGAACAAAACTACTACATAGATATCGTATCAATTTATGGCATAGAAATAATCACAACATCGCATGTTTGTAGTCACCCATGATTTTCATCTCAATGAACAAGTCATTTCAACATGTAAGCTTTCAAGTTACAAGATTATGCAATTATCTTGACCATGTCGATTTCGCAAAAGTATGACAGTGTATCAAAATCAAATACAAGTTGGAAACAAGTCAAGAGCATCCATACATATTCTTTCACTCACTTAGTTGTATCAACCACATTCAAATCACCAACACTACTTCATGATTTAACAACTTATTATAGGCGTAGTATTGTAATACTTACGTAATATAAAAGAAGAGCAAAGAAGTACTTACTTGGTTGATGGCCTCGGAAGATGTTCTTGCAAAGTAAAAGAGCAAAAGGAAAATTTTTGAGAGATTTTGGAGAGGTAGGCGGCACTTAGGTTGAATTTGCAATGCATTTTTGTTCTAAGACTAAGGTTCTATTTATAGGACAAGCTTGGGTCGGGTTTTGACCCATATGGAATCGGATTTGGAGGCCAAAAATGACCATAGGCGGCGCCTAATGCTTTGCCTATGCTTGGCATAGGCGGCGCCTATGCTATGGCATTGTTAGGCATAGGCGGCGCCTATGCCATGGCATACTAGATTCAGAGACAAAATGCTTTTGCATAGGCGGCGCCTATGCTATGGCATTGTTGAGCATAGGCGGCGCCTATGCTATGGCACTCTAGAATCCGAGATCTTAGGCCATAGCATAGTCCATGCCTTGTTCGTGGCCTAGATTTACATAGGCCTTGCCTTGTTCTTTGCCTATATTTTCATAGGCAATGCCTAACCCATAGCCTTTTGCTTCTTCATTCCTAACTTACCACCTTCAACATGCAATACTTCCAAATCAAAATTTGAAACCAATCTCCTCCTTTATACCTCTTGCACCTACATTTACTCAAAAACAACAAAAATGATTAGAACGATGGGTTGCCTCCCATCAAGCACCTTAGTTTTGGTCGTGGCTCGACAAAATCTGAAGAAAACAAAACAATTAAAAACGATGGGTTGCCTCCCACCAAGCGCTTGATTTATTGTCACGGCACGACATAGCTATCTCGATTACTTAGACTTCATCGAGATAGATGGGGCATCATTTTCTGAATGGATTCAGACGATGTTGATGCTTACTTGTAGGCATGCAATCTTCTTCGATATGACTCTTGTGCATACATATCCCAGGAGGGATACCAATTATATCATCAATAGTCCAACCCATAGCTCTCTTGTATCTCTTCAGAGCAGAGATGAGAGCCTCTACGTGTTGTTCACTTAAATCATCCGCCACACTCACCAGAAGTGTATTTCCACTTCCCAAGAACGCATACCTTAGATAATTGGGGAGCTCTTTCGATTCTAGCACTGGGGGATCTTCAATGGAAGTATTCGCCGTTGGTGATGGTTGATTCTTAAGATCAAGGTCCGGCTGCTTAGGAGTATGAGAATAGGACCCTATTTCTGTTAGAGCACACATAGTTTCTTTATAATCTTCATCATCCTCATGCTCAACATTCAGCAGCGCAACAGACAATGGCTCAACAGTAAGCTGTTTCTCTACAGATAATGCTTTCTTATCCTCATAATGAACATCAGCTACGGAGAACACATTCATATCGTTGGGCTGCTTCATTGCTTTGCATATATCAAAGCGGACCACTTCGTCATTCAACCGAAATAAAAGCTCATTAGCTCTCATGTCAATAAGCACACTTCCTGTTGCAAGGAAAGGACGTCCCAAGATTATGGGAACTTCAGAATCCACCTAGCAATCCAAAATCACAAAGTCTGCAGGAAAAATGAAGGTAGACACCTTCACCAACACATTATTCAAGATACCCACAGGTCGTTTTACTGACCTATCTGCCATCACGAGCCGCATATTGGTTGGTGTAGGGTCGCCTAACCCCAACTTTCTGTAGACGGATAGTGGCATCAAATTGATGCTAGCTCCCAAATCGCACAATGCCTTAGCAAAATTCATAGATCCAACCGTCCAAGGAATAGTGAAAGCACCAGGGTCTGCCTTCTTCTGTACTAAGGACCTTGTGGCAATTGCACTGCAATGATGAATATTATTTGTCGGCTCATAGCTTACTGCCCGCTTCTTTGTTAAAAGTTCCTTCATGAATTTAGCGTATCCGGGCATCTGCTCTAGCGCTTCCACCAAAGGAACATTAATAGTCAGCTGCTTCAACATAGTCATGAATTTACTGAACCTGGTATTGTCAGCCTTCTTCTTCAGTCTCTGAGGAAAAGGTGGTGGTGGAAGGGGAATAGTTTTCTCCACCACTTTCTTTTTACCTTGCTTCCAACTATTAATCTTTTCAGGCTGCAGACGTCTAGGGGTGACGTCATGAACACTCTCTTCAGCTTCTTCGGCCTCTTCACATTCTGCATCAATAACATTATCCGCTATATCATCAACCACCTACTTGTCCTTGGATGGATTTTCCAACACTTTACCACTTCGGGTAGTAATAGCCATGCATGATCCATCGTTCCTTGGGTTTTGCACCGTATCGCTGGGTAGTGTTCCAGCCTTTCTTTGGTTGAATGCCGCTGAAAGTTGACTCAATTGCTGCTCTAGTTGTCTTATTGCAGTGGAATGTGAGTCAACCAACTAATTTATTGAAGACAAGTCGTTCTTCACCTCATTCACTCCCGTATTAGTTGCCTCAACTCATTTCAGCAGCTTAGCCATCATATCATCCATGGACATCTTTCCAGTGCCAGACGCCACAGCCTCACGGTTTCCAGGAGGAACATACAAACCACTCCTGTCAGTCTTATTCTTCCAACCACCTTGATCGCGGTCTTTGTATCCAGATTTATCATAATAGTTTCGACCTTGGTTTTCTTGGGCATTGCCTCGGAAACCCACCTGATTATTCAAGTAGTTTGCTTCTTCCTCATAGTCGGATTCATCTCTTCCCTGTGATACAACGGCCTTAACCTTTTCGGTCTTCCCTGATAATAAGTGGTTGGTAAGAAGATCCATCTGCGTTTTTATGTGGGCCATATCTTGGCCACGTTCCTCTTGTCTTCGCCTCTGCTCTGCAGTCATGCCAATAGATATAGTAGAGCTTGCTACCTCAGAATCCCTGGTATGCCAAGCTCTGCTCTGCTTTGTCGTACGATCTAGCATATCACTTGTCTCAATAAAATTAAGGTCCATGAATGATCCTCCAGCCGCATTATCAACCACTGGCTTAGTCACTGAGTTGAAAGATCTGTATAATATCTCCATCAAGTGTACATTAGTCATATGATGGTTTGGGCACCGCATAAGCTTCGTCTTGAACCTCTCCCATGTTTCGTGGAGAGCTTCAGTTCGAAGCTGTCGAAAATTGCTGATTTCATCTCTCAATTATGCTCTCTTGGATGGCGGAAAGAATCTTTCTAGGAAAGCGTCTTTCAACTGCCTCCAATTAGTAATAGAATCAGGAGTTAGCCCATTCAACCATAGAGTTGCCTCTCCAGACAGAGACAATGGAAATAAGCGCAACTGAATTGCATTCTGTCCAACGCCTGGATTGTCGAATGACTTGCATGTTGAGATAAAGTTGATCAGATGCATATTCGGATCATCGCCTGCTAGTCCACCAAATAATCCCTTAGTTGAATCATGGTGCTAGTGCTATTGAACTTTGCTCCAGGTGCCAAGGGTGGAGGAATAATAGCTCCTGTGGCACCAGCTCCGTCCAGATCGTCATCATCATCATCGAAAGGCATCTGCATAGCTCGGCGTTCAGGCCTAAATCTGGCTTGACGATCTCTTCTGTTCGCAGGTGTCTCCACCTCATCAGCATGCCTCGGGTTTAGTAACTCATCATCACCCAGGTCCTCATCATCAGGATTTATTGCCCGACCTGGGTTATCAATATTCTGTTGATGCACTTGAGCAGCTGCCAACGCAGCTAATCTAGCCTGCTCCTGTTGAGCAGCCTTCTTTCAATGTCACGTTGTGCATCCATTCTGCCAATAAGTTGAGATTCAGGATTTATGGGTAATAATGGTTGACCTGAACTTCGAGTGTTTGGCATGCACATCAAACAAACCTGAATAAAACAAAAACAACAACTAAAAGTAAAATTCAAGAATCTTTGACCAAAGGGTCTAGTAACTATCACAAACTTAGTTGACAACTGTATTCCCCGGCAACGGCGCCAATTTTTGATAACGCTCAAACTACAGCTCTCGTAAGAGTGTAAGCGGTCGTCGTCAAATATAGAACCCAACTGGTTTGGGTATCGATCCCACAGAGAATAGCCGGTCACTAAGTAAGCAAAGATTATTAGACTTTTGGTGCAAGTCTCGAAAAAGGGGGGATTTTGTAGCGTGCAATAATGTAACAAAATAGTAGAGTAAAAACGGAAAATAGCAAAGTAAAAAGGAAAGAATGTTCAGTAAGATGTTTAACCAATGAGAATTGAGAGTTGGGGTTATGTCCACCGTATGAGTTATACGTCTCTATTGGCTATGAGTTATGCGGAATTCAGACATGCATGTGCTTATAGAGAATTATATTCTATGGTAAATCCAGACGTCTTTCGACCATCAAGGATTATTTCACTTTAACTCTTTCGAGCTTAAAGCGTGTCTAACGGTACAAATTCTCCAAGAGGTTAATCCAGTTACGGCACTAACTTTTTAACAGGGGTTGGTGCCCTATTACCTTGAAATTATCTCTTTTCCAGACATATAACTTTTCTTTCGAACAAGTTAATGCTATGCTGGCGTATTCTATGCGTTTGCAACCATAAGAATTTGCATTAAGATGAAGAGAATAATGATATAAGCATCATACGAGTCACGAACTCACAAACTCATAGCAATAGATAGTATCTCATAAGGCTTCCATAACCCCAACAGAGAAGTTTAGCTATTCATGAGTGCGACGAAAATCACAATAGACTTTATCATTATACCAAAATAAAGATCTCACGTGTAGTAGGGTTTGGTATGGCGTTAGGCGTGAATTCCCTTTTAGAATAGCGGTTCTCTTGTTGTGGAAATTAAGAATTGAATAGATGAAGAGAAAGTAATTAATTGAAAGAGAATTATTTTCGGAACTCCAGAATTTATTGTATGAATGGAGAGAGATTCTCATAAAAACTTCAGCAACATAGGGTATTTATAACACCCATATCCTATTCCTACTAAGCTACTGCATTACTTATCCTAGTCCTACTAGGTTACTGCATCATTATCCTAATCCTAATAAGTTACTGTTGATCCCCAAAGTCTTTGGAAATGTTGTTTTTGCCCGAGACAGATATTCCATGCGTCACTTTTGGTGCTTGGTGTCCAAGCTTTCCCTTCCTTCTTTCGTGAAGCTTCCTTGGGCGTCAAGTTATCCATAATATGCTGAAATCTGCATCATTTATACCTGAAAACTTGCTAATCACATTTGTTAGCTCACTTACAGGAAAAAGGACTAAAAGTGCATGAATTATATATTTTGTCCTCAAAACTTAGCTAAAATATGGGTAAATTATAGTACTTTAGGCGTGTAAATACGCCTATCATCATTTGCCTCCAGTGTCACATGTACAATTCCCTATTTTGGTCGACACGCCATAACATGCATCAGGACCTACTCCGGAGTAACAGTATCCAATAACTTTCAATACTCATTTCCTCACTCCTCAATACAAAATTACCACATGCTCGGCTTCACCTGCTATTCATGTTTTTGCAGCCCCACTCCCTTCTGAAGCTCCTACTTTTAATGTCAATCCAACAATTGTGATTCCTCACTCTACAAGCGACCCTGTATTGAATATTTTTAATGATCAACATTATGCTCCCGAGCCCACATTTAAGTCTATTGGTCCTTACGACTACACTCAACCGCCTGAATTTCCTCCTAACCCTGAGAAGCCTGTTATGACAGAAGAACAAGAGGGAATGGCCAAAAAATTGAGAAGTTTGGAATTGACTATGAAAAACTTACAAGGACTTGGGGGGTACAAAAGTGTCTCATATAAAGATCTGTGCATGTTTCCAGGTGTACATCTTCCTCTTGGTTTTAAAATGCCAAAGTATGAGAAGTATGATGGACATGGCGATCCTGCAGCATATTTAAGATGTTTTTGTAACCAGTTAAGGGGTGCTGGAGGTAAGGAAGAATTACTCATGGCATATTTCGATGAGAGTCTTTCAGGTCTAGCTTCAGAATAGTTTGTTGACCAAGACATCGACAAGTGAAACAGCTGGGATGACCTGGTTAATGAATTTGTGCAACAATTTCAATACAATATGGAGTTGATTCCTGATGAGAAATCTCTGACTAATATGAAGAAAAAGAGTACCGAAACTTTCAGAGAGTATGCGATTAGATGGCGTGAACAAGCTGCTAGGGTGAAACCGCCAATGAAAGAAAGTAAGATAGTGGAGGCGATTATTCAAGCGCAGGATGAAACATATTATCAACACTTGTTACCTGCATTAGGCAAGCCATTTATTGAGGTCCTCAAAATGGGAGAGATAATAGAGGATGGAATTAAGACCGGTCGCATTATGAGTTTTGCAACATTGAAAATGACTACTCAAGCAATTTAAAAAGGTTCGGGAATTGTGGGAGAAAAGAAGAATGAGGAAGATGCATCTTCCATTGTAGTTGGACAACAGGCACGGGCGAGAGGACCACACCATCATTACCCACGGGCTCAAACCTAAGTTTATGCCCAAGATCCACAGAATCTTTCTCAAAATCCATTTTATTCCATTCCCCCATCTCCATATCAAGTGTATAATGCGCAACCATATGTTCAACCTCCATCTTACCCACACTAGCGCGTACCAACTCTGCCGAGTCATCCTCCAATTCCACATACATACCGAAGCCCTTTTAGGCCTAGTTTTTAATTTAAGCCAAACAGTGAAATGAGATAGAATTCGAGGGATAGTTTCACACCAATCGGAGATTCATATGCCAGTTTATTTCAGAGATTAGTATAGAGAGCATAATCACTCCTCTTCTTGGGTATACTCCTGACCCGCATTCAAGAAATTTTGATCCTAATGTACAATGTGCATATTATTCTAATGTTCAGGGTCACAGTATTGAAGATTGTCATGCCTTGAAAAGAGAAATAGAAAATTTTATTCAAGATAAATCAATTATGGTGCAGAACATTGACAGCGAAGAAAGCTCTAGTCATGCTGATATGCTAACCAGTGGCTAAGATGTCAGGCTGAGCAATTGAGAAGTCACCCCTCTCCCTACTAGGAAGAGGTATGGTAGCTTGTTTTGTTTTATTTTCTATTGTTTGAATTATTTCAGGGTTGTAGTTCGGGATCTATCTTGTTTAGTCCTTTTGTCATTTATGTTCAAACCCTTCAATCTTTTGTTTCAACTAAATGAAATGTCCCTTTTTTCTTTGTGTTTTAAACATGTGTTGTTTGTTTGTTTTCTTTACAAAGTACATTTTATGTTGACTCTAGTGATATGACATGCTAGTGAAATTTTCAGTCAGATCTTATAATCCAGTTTAAGCATGAACGTGGAATTAGAGGGCTAAGGTTGGAAGAAACATCTGAGAAAATAGATAGAGTGCCGAGACATTTGGTGAAAAGTTGAAGCCTTTTCTAAAAATTAAGACAAATATTTTAGGAATCACAAGAATAACTCGTCCATCAATTGAAAGACATGTCTCAATTAGGTCAAACGGTGACTGCGGGATCCTATATCAAGTGGAACAAAAAGAAATCAGCTCCACAAAAATATGAATCATTCGATGTGAGAGATGCATAACAAAGGTGGTGTTCTATGCTGGAAAAGTATAGAAGAAGAAGAAGTGGCACACATGTTCAGTTTAAGTTAGTGTTGTTAAAGTGTCACATATGATCTTTATCTCCCATTTTCCAATTGCATGTTATGTACTTGCATTCTCAAGGATTGATATGATAAAGGCATTTCATTCTTCTATCCAAACATTGTGTCATCCTTTGTTTACCCTATTTGAGCTGTAATTTTATCTTCTTTCATACACCTCTTTTGGAATCAAGATAGAGTCAGCAAAGCTCAAGAGAAAAGTGTCGAGAAAAAAAATAGTGTCAGAAAAGTTTCAAAAAAAAAAGAGAAAAAAATGTGTCCAAAAAGAAAGAAAAAAGAAGAATGTCAAGAAAAATAAACTCAGAAAAAATCACAAAGAGAAAAAGAGTCAATAAAAGAGAAAAACAAAGAAATCAAAATCAATCAAAAGAACAAGCTGCCAGAACTACGCATGACCTGATTCCCCTCTCTCGGGGGTGAGATACGTAGGTTGTCCTACTAAGGGCTTGGTCCAACTAAATAAATAATTTAGAATTGCCAGTCAAAAGAAACTGGGGCATGAGTTAATCCTCATTGTTTGAGTCAATTCCAAAAGTTGTAAGTCCTATCCCACTTCAAGTGTCGTTTGAGCCTCATGCTATCCGTTCTTTCTAATCCTATCCAAAAGCCAAGTTACAACCAAAGAAAGACCTTCAGATCAATCTTTGAGAATGTTAAGGCTAAGCATGCAATGGATATGATAATGTATTTTGGGAACTACTTGTCTTTCTCAGCTTAAGGAATCAGGAGAGAAATAAAAATGAGAGAGTCTTATTGGTGAAAACCCTCACGGGCACCATAAGGCGATGGTAAGTTGAGAGAAATAAAAATAAGAGAGTCTTATTGGTGAAGACCCTCACGGGCACCATAAGGCAATAGTGAGCTAGAAAAATGAGAGAGGCTTGTTGGAAAAAACCCTTCAAGGTGTCACTAGCCGAATAAGGTCTTAAATGCAATTGACCTAAGGAAACAACTCAGTTTCAAGGTCATTAACTCAACAAAAATTGGTAGAAAGTTTGGATGGAAAGATCAGGCAGCCTGATCCAAAATGTATGGCGTAATCATTAGAGTTGACTGTCATTTTTAGATAAATTTTTGTTTCTTTGTTTCAAATGGGGACATTTATTGTCTTTTCTTTCTTCTCTTTATTTTCGTTTTGCCTTTCTTGAGTCAGTTATTCAAATAAAAATCATTGTCATTTTTCTCTTGTCGTTGAGTCGAATCTATGTCGAAACAAGTGAGAAAAAATTTCAAAACTGGATACCAGCTTCTTCAATTGCACAAAGCAAGACAAAAGGCCAGCACATGAAAGAGACATGATTGTAAACCGAAATAAGGCATGCAAAAAGTTTTGTCAACAGTCAAGTCTGGGAACTTATGGAAATATCAAGGTTCAAAGGGTTTATCTGAGAAGCATGGAAAAACAGAAATATTGTATTTGTTTCAAAGTCACTCTTAATAATCTGAGTTCGGATCAATGATGCAGCGAGTCAATGACATATTCTAATGGTTGAAAGCAAGATTAATGTGATAGGGGCAAGAGAGATTGCCACAAAATCCAAAGCCACAAACCAGCCACCATGTTTTTAAACTAACAAGTTTTCTTTGTATGAAACAGGAACATATGTTACCTTCGAATCAAGGATTTCAAAGCCCAAACATCAAAAGTTTCAATGCCTCACTTCCACAAATGCAAGATATAATATTGTTGAACAGTTTTGGTAATCAAAACCATGGTAAAACTCATCATCCAATATCTCTAGGAGACACACTTCCTTGTTTGGATAATTCAAGAGAGATTTGTAAGGAGATGCACTTCCTTGTTTGGACAATTCAAGAGGTATTTTTAAGGAGACGCGCTTCCTTATTTGGTAATTCAAGCTACATTTGTAACGAGACGCACTTCACTGTTTGGTAATTCCAGCAGTATTTGTAAGGAGACGCACTTACTTGTTTGGTAATTCAAGCAACATTTGTATGGAGACACACTTCCTTGTTTGGTAATTCTAGCGGTATTTGTAAGGAGACGCACTTCCTTATTTGGTAATTCAAGCGACATTTTTAATGAGACTCACTTCCTTGTTTGGACAATTCAAGCAACATTTGTAAGGAGACACTTTCTTATTTTGGTAATTCAAGCGACATTTGTAAGGAGATGCACTTCTTTGTTTAGGTAATTCAAGTGACATTTGTAAGGAGACGCACTTCCCTGTTTGGGCAATTCAAGAAGCATTTGTGAGGAGACGCACTTTCTTATTTGGTCAATTCAAGTGACACTTGTGAGGAGACACTTTCTTGTTTGGGTAATTCAAGCGACATTGGTGAGGAGACACACTTCCTTGTTTGAGTAATTCAAGCGGCATTTATGAGGAGATGCACTTCCTTGTTTGTTTAATTCAAGCGGCATTGGTAAGGAGATGCATTTCCTTGTTTGGGTAATTCAAGCAACATTTGTAAGGAGACTCACTTCCTTGTTTAGGCAATTCAAGCAACATTTGTAAGGAGACGCACTTCCTTGTTTGGGTAATTCAAGCTACATTTGTGAGGAGATACACTTTCTTGTTTGGATAATTCAAGCAACATTTTTAAGGAGACACACTTCCTTGTTTGGTCAATTCATGCAACATTTGTAAGGAGACGCACTTTTTTGTTTGGACAATTCAAGCAACATTTTAAGGAGACGCACTTTCTTGTTTGGGTAATTGAAGCGGCATTGGTAAGAAGACGCACTTTCTTATTTCGGTAATTCAAGTGGCATTTGTAAGGAGATGCACTTCCTTGTTTGGGTAATTCAACCGGCATTTGTAAGAAGATACACTTTCTTGCCTGGATAATTCAAGAAATATTTATAAGGAAGACGTACTTTCTTGTTTTGATTATTCAAGCAATATTGGAGCCCCCCCCCCCCCCCGAAGCACAGGACGAATAAATGGAAAGTCAAACAACAAGGTGAAGAAATTAAAAGTCAGGCAACAAATTGAAGAAATTACAAGTCAGGAGCCCGCCAGAAGAATAGGGTGTTGAAACTCAAGTCAAAAGTCCAAAAGAAGCTGCATAGATAGGATTTTTGTAATTTTATTTATGTTTTAACTTGTAATTTTTATTTTTGATGTAATGACAGACCCGCGGACTGGAACCTCGATGGAACCTCACTCGACTCTCCAACTCGGTATAGTCCCTCTCCTACCAATCCTTTGAGAAACTTGTGACTTGGTTCCCTTATAACTTAGGTAGGTAGGATGTACTAAGTCAAGACCCGGTTGCCCTTCTTTCTTTTATTTCTTTCCTTGAATAATAGTCAGGTCAAAATTTGGTCTCGTTGTCTACTTTTTTGTCTGAAAACACTTTGTGTTTACACCCAAAAAGGGGCATGATGTAGACACCTAATTTTATCCCTCCCAAAACCCAATTTATCCATTTTTTTACTTCTTGTTATCATACACTCTCATCCACGTGATTATATCCCACAAAAATACAAAAAAATAACAACCCTTAACAACCGTTAATAAATTTTACCTTATTTTAATCCTATCCTAACAACCTCTCCAATTAAAAGCGGACACCTCACCACCCCACACCCCTATACCCATGTGTCACCACCCCCTCACGTTCTTGGGATTCCTTTTAACTAAATCACAAAAAAATAGAGAGGGGACCCACTGAATTTGCTTTTTGACAATATATATACACATACTACCATCAGAAAAGGGGTTTTTTCCTTTTTGCTTCTTCTTCATCATCTTTACCCGAGAACACCCAGAAAAATACACCAATACTCTGATTATCCATCTTCTCTTCCACACCATCGTCATCACACCTTCGTCCACATACTATCACATATACTCACCTGTACACACCGACCCACCTGGAACCTCACTTCAACACACTAATACACACTTCCCTGGAATTAAAACACACATACACTCCTCACCATCACATACGAATACACCACCATACACGAATTTTAGGCAGACCCACAGTTGAACAAAAATACCCACATACACAAAATTAAAAAGGAAGAGAGGTTGAACAGTAAGGAAGAGATAGATCCGAGATTTCAAAAGGGAGAAAGAATTTGCTTAAAAAAAATAGAGGAGGAGGGATCAAAAACAGGTTGAAAAAGGGATCGAGCGCGAGAGAGAGATAAGCAAAGAGAGATTGATGGAGAGTTGAAAATTCCCATGGTTTGATCTTTCCGGTGACTGGTGTCCCATCGGAAAACTCAGTTCAACCAACCGGAAGTAGTAAAATCAATCTCCAATCGATTGAAATTGACTGCTTGCGATCTGATTTCGGTGACATTTGGTGGAAACGAGTGAAATAGGGTCGGGCTTGCGATACCGAGTTGGAGCTTAGTTCATTGTCGAGGTGTTCTATTCGGAACTTCGAGTTCGGGCCTTCTTAAATATTATTATCAACGAAAATGAATCACCGAAAGGTCCAATTCTATCTCTTCTTATTTTATTTCGTAATACGTGTTTGATTTGTGTGAGACATGATGAATGTTGGGTGATATCGATTTGCTTTATTTAGTTTCGTAGAAGAAATGGTTGTGGATTGTTGAAATAGTAATCTTGAATTGTGAATTTTGGTGTTAAAAAGGAATGTGGGGTTTGATGGAAGGAATTGATATAAAAAAATGAATATTGTTTAGTCCCGATTTATTATCGTTGGATATTTTGGAGTAAAATGTGAATGTTAAACGCAGTAGAATTGTGATGTGTTGAAATAGAATAGGCAAATACAGGTTCGGGTAGGCCAAATTTAGGATTAAGTATTTAGTTGAATGTTTGAAATTTTGTTGAATATTTGAAGTTCTATTGAATAGTTTGGTTCTCTCGCATTGAAGAAATGTATTTATTTAGCCGGGGAATGCCATGAGGTCTTATGTACTTATTCACCGGGGAATGCCCCGAGATATCTTGTACTCGGAGGACGTTCGTGATGAAGGCCCGAGGCGTCGAATAGAGCATTAGTCTAGGATTAGTATAGAATAGGATTAGTATGAAGGCCCGAGGCGTCGAATAGAGCATTTGTTTGTTTGATTGATCGTTTTATTTGTGTTTTGTGTGGTTTATACATTCATAGTGTTAAAATTAGCTGATACATTCCACCAAGAGACCGTAGTCGAACCACGGGATCGAGGGGTGCCTAACACCTTCTCCTCGATCAACAGAATTCCTTAACCGAAATCTCTGTTCGCAAGCCAGTTTTAAAGAGTCAAAGAGAGTTTTGAAAAGGATTTTTAAAGGTGACTTGGCACACCGAGTTTATGTCAAGTGGCGACTCTGAATAAAAAATGTAAATAATCCTTTTTAGAAACAAATATTCAATCTTTTGTCACTTTAATAATAAAAACCCTTTCGAACCTTAAAATTTAATCTTTTCGGGTTGAAAAGGGGGTGTGACAATACCAAGCAAAATAAGATGTCAAGACACCGTCATATTATAT
Organism: Capsicum pubescens; assembly: GCA_030864215.1. Classification (NCBI taxonomy): domain Eukaryota; kingdom Viridiplantae; phylum Streptophyta; class Magnoliopsida; order Solanales; family Solanaceae; genus Capsicum; species Capsicum pubescens. Next base: position 194,938,841 of record CM061539.1, on the reverse strand, counting down.
CAAAATGGGTGAAAATCATTTTCACCCTCCAACTTTGATTAAAAAATCAAACTCTCCCCTCAACATTGAATAATAATCATAGTCCCCCCTTTATTTCATGCAATGTTCATTTTGTCCTTGTAATTTTAATCCTATATTTATGTAATATCTTTTTATATTATATGTAATGAATATTTTTTAACATGGATATTTGTAACATTTTATTTAAGTTTATTAACTTTATAAGCAAATTAATACTTTTTACAAATTTATCACAAAATTTAATGTTATTTTTTAAGATCGTTATTTTAGTATTATATGTATTAAAGAGTCGTTTGGTGTGAGGTATAATTATAATAATTCAGAGATAAAGTTCCTGATTATTTATCCTACGTTTAATTAGATGTATTAGGTAGTCTCAAAATTATTTATCGCACCATTTATACCACAGTGATGAGATAAGTTATCACACATACATGTTAGTACAACTTATTTTGTAATAACTAATCCCGGAATAACTTATTTCCAAACAACCCACCCCTAAGTGTATGTATATATACATATGTTTGTACATGCATGTGCGTATATTTTCGTGTTTTATCACTCTGTTACTAAATTCATTTCGTATTACTTAACTTTTGTTGATATAACACAATCCTTAAGAAAATTTTACTTAGAGATATGTTTTGCTAAATTAACCTTATTAATGATAATTTGAAACTTTAAATTTGTCTATACTGTTACTTTATATAGTTATTTAACACTAAAGGGTAGAAAAAAATATAATACAATTCTCTTGATTTCACAAATTGAGCAGATAAATTAAAACATCTATTTTTAGTATGAGGATCAAGTGATAAGAAATGATATTATCTATTGTCTATATCAGTAAATAAGTTGTGATTGTTATTAATAAAGTATTACATATTTTATAATTTATATAAATAAATATAATCTTTAAAATTTGACCTTATTTTTATTCGAGAAAAACATCTAGTACCCCCGAACTATGACCAAATTTGCTACGATACACATCAACTTCACGGGGGTCCTATTACCCCTTAAACTAAATTTTAGCGTATTTTTGTCAATCTTTTTAGCTAACGTGATACCTTTTGTTAATCATTTTAGATGGCGTGACACCTTTGATGTGGGCTCCATTTTATATAATAAAGGTGTCACATTAGCACAAAAAAATGATAAAAATACGCTAAATTTGAGTTCGGGGATAATAGGACTCCTGTGAAGTTGGAGTGTGTCGTAACAACTTTGACCATAGTTCGGGGTGGTACTAGAGGCTTATCTCTTTCATTTATTGCTTGTATTTTCTGCATTGAAATATGTTTATAAAATTAGTATTACTTATTATTTTCACTTGTAAAATAAATATTATAGTTTTGATTATTATTAATAAAAGTAATTTTTTTATTATGATAATTTACTTCATAAAGATCATCATTAGCTTATATACTTAATTAGTATTTCTTACATTTTTTTCCTAGAAGATAATGTTTATGTTTTTATGAAAATTTTGTTATATGAATTTTTTTTAAAATGAAAATATAATGATTTTAAAGAAGTTAAAAAAAAATTATTGATAAAGGGTAAAATAGGAATTTTAAAAAGTCAATTAGGATAAAGGTGGGAGTATGATTTTTGTTCAAAGTTGAGGGGGAAGTTTAATTTTTAAGACAAAGTTGGGGAGGAAAAATGATTTTGACCCGTTTTATATTTAATAACACAACCAAATACCAAAAACACACCACACAAGAGAAAATTAATGAAAACAACGCCCTTTTGGATGTAGCAAATTCTTTTTAACACTATAGCTATTATAATTCAAGAAACATTAAAGAATCACCAAACAAAAAAGAGAAAAAAAAGGATGGACATTGTCATAATCAGAAAAAAATTTATCGTCATTGATAATTAAATGAGAACGACTTAAAGTTATTCTGCAAATAAAATAAAATAAAATAAAATTTTAAGTTCAAATAACATAGAAGTCATACAAATTAAGAATCTATATTTCATAGTAAATTTCAACATGTGATTAGTTCATAAGTTAATTATCATTTTTAGCGAACTATCATCATATATTTATCAGCATGAACAAATAGTTTTTAGCACTATTTCATCACACAAGCATTTCCATTGCAAATTTCTTCTAGTGCACATTATTGATTTTCTAAATTTTATATCACAGTTCTATAAGTTTAGCATTCTCATCATACTGTAACTAAACAAAAGGAATTAGTTATTAATACCGGACAAAATAAGCTATTAGGGGAGCACCGTAAAATATAAAGAAACATTAAATACTTATTTTATTTCAGCAAAACACATTTCTACTGGACAACCTGCGATAGAGATGATCATCATTCTAGTCATTCAACATCAAATCTTTTTTTTGTTACTCCCACTGAGTGTGCACAAAACAAGCACTTGCATTTCACATTATTTTATAAAATCACTATCAAGGTTCAAAAGGTTTGATAGTTATACCATAGAAAATAAACAAACTGCTTAAATTGAAATTAAGATATATACATGTTCTAGTAATAAAATTCTAGTTTGGTTTTCCCTTAAATTGCCAATGCCGTCCTTCTGCAGAGGGGGCTTGAGTTCTTTGCATGAGCCACTGTCCGATGCAATCGAAATGAAAGGTGTGCTGACAATCGGTGCTTCCAATAATCTGTTCCTCAGAAAAGTATTCCTTCAAAATTGAAAAAGTATCTGTTGGGAGCGCTTCCACCTTAATGGGCCCTGCAACGCGCGATCCGAATTAGTCGGGGCTCCAATGAGAGCACCAGACACCGGATAGAAAACAAACAAAAAAAAAACTTGCATCTAGACGAGCAAGCATACAGCCAAATGAAAATAAGCGACACTTACCAAACAAATACAACACATATCGTTGTCACTTGTAGATCTTTCAGTTGATTCATACTTGATGCACTTCATACGTGCCAAAATGACTTCTCTACTTAATCCTGTATTGACAAATTCAACCCGGTCTTGGATGGACAACAGACCCAAAATTCAGATCAGAGTATGGAGGAAAAATATGATTTATTATAGAAATTAAGAGACACAAAGATCATTGTCGTACAACTAAATAATAGTCTAACATCTCTCCCTTTCCACAAACATACAAAAATAATGTCTCCTAAACAATACAAGGAACTTTCAAATATTTCCCACAGTATAACAGATACAAAAATAAACCAAACAATTAAATTTATTTCCAATTGACGGCTAATTATCCCCCCTCCCCCCCCCCCCCAAAAAAAGGAAAAAGTTTATTCCAGTATAATTATGATTATGAAATTACATATTGTATAATTCCAGAAATTAAGATACACAAAGATGATTATCATACAATTAAGAGTCTAGCATCCCTTCCTTTTCATAAACAAACAACAATAATACCTCCTAACAATACAAGGAACTTTCAAATATTGCCCACAGTATAACAGATACAAAATAAACCAAAAAGTCAAATATATTTCCAATTGAATGCTAATTATCCAAATAAAAGTTCATTCCTGTTATAAAACAAGAAAGAATAAAGAAGAAGAGTAGAGAGAATAGAGAGAGTGATTCTTATTTTTTCTCTTGAGGGATGAGAGATCATCAGATTGTAAATACAATGAACAAAACTCCCCTATTTATAGAGAAAATTTACTCCTAGTCTGAGTAAAAGACGGATGCTTCAAATCCTAATAGATATCAAAGTAGATCTTGATAGATCTTGATAGACATTCACTATAATGTAAATACATTTATAACACTCCCCCTTGAATGTCTAATTGGTAGATAATGTGCCTCGTTAAAACCTTACTAGAAAAAACCCAGTTGGAAAAAAAATCTAGTGAAGGAAAAAGAGTACACATCTCTAATAATACGCATTTTGGATGCCTCATTAAAAACCTTACAAGGGAAACCAGTGGGACAAAACCTCGTAAGGAAAAAAGAGTACAGCGCGTATTAACTCCCCCTAATGAGAACATCTTTGACCTTTGCATCTCGATCTTGTGCAGCATCTTTTTGAAAGTTGCAATTGGAGAAGATTTGGTGAATAAATCAGTCACATTGTCAGTTGAACGAATCTGTTGCACATTAATATCATCATTCTTTTGTAGCTCATGTATGTAGAAAAGCTTTGGCAAAATGTGCTTCGTTCTATCTCCATTTATGAATCCTCCCTTAAGATGTGTTATGTATGCTGAATTATCTCTGTATAAAATTGTGGGTAGATTGTCATATTTCACACCTCATTTTTCTCAAATGAGATGTATCATGGACCTCAACCATACACATTCTCGGCTTGCTTCATGAATAGCTATTATCTCAGCATGATTCGATGAAGTGGCTACGATAGACTGCTTTGTATATCTCCAAGCTATGGCAGTACCACCACATATGAACACATAGCCTATTTGAGACCGAGCTTTATGCGGGTCAGATAAGTACTCATCATCAGCATGACCAATAAGATCGGGACTGCAATCTTTAGAATAAAATAAGCTCATGTGTTTTATCCCATTTTGATGTCTCATAGTAGGAGCAGAAATATACCTTGCTAACAAATTGACTTAAAAGGCTATAGGCCTTATAGTATTTGCAAGGTACATGAGTGCATCAATTGCACTAAGATATGGTACTTCATAACCAATCCAATTCGATATATTTCGAATTTCAGCAAATAATCTATTGCTTTGAAAACTCTCCAAGAGTTTCAATGATGTTCAAGCAATAAGCTTATACAATATAAGGAATATAAATAAGTTTTCCAGAAACTTTTATATGCTTCAAGCAGTTTGAATCCTTAAAAGTTTTCACATAATTTTTGTCAAGTGACAATATTCAACATTTCATGAGTGACATCTTCAAGTGCCTGGACTGCAAATCAAATAAGTTTTATGCTTGTCAAAATGCATCCTTTCATGTCACTTGATAAATGTTTCTACGTCAGCATGCTTAAATAAACGTAGAATTCAGATCCTTGTAATCTTTCACAATATTGCACCAATATTGTATCAAATATATTGATGATATATCATTTTGTATCGGTTCATAATGCGATATAACGTTTTGATATCTCATTACTTCATTAATTTTTAGGCACATGAATCTTACATAAGGTTTCATGAAGTGTTATGTCGTAGGCTCTTCAAGAGTTCATTGCCTTCTTATTATGATTATTTGCTCCTTATTTTTCAAGGACTATTTCATTTGGAACCGATTAGTCTACCACGCTTCACGCATGCATAGACTCTATCCTTTAGGAACACAAAATAAGAGCACTTGCGCTTAATATGAGATGCTTTCGGCATTTGACTTGAATTATCTTTTGGATGAGGATCTGGTGATAATTCCTAACATATTTCATAGCGCTTATAATCTCCCCCTTATGTTAGAAAACCTAACATACATCCTCTACTTCTTTGAAGAATCCATCGTTGTGCATTATGGTATATTCATTAATCGTATACTGCACATCAAAATTATTAGATGGAATAATTGGTTCCCGACCTTGAACCAATTGAGAGGGAAGAAATAATCATAATTTATTGGTCTAATGCGTACAAATGCTATTGCAATATATCATATTTCAGACCAATACATTAAGTTTTATTCTTATTAACAATGATTTATATATTTATCAAAGACATTCAATGCTAAACCATCACCATCAAGATGAATTATCTTGATTACACAATCTGAAAATTATGCTCAATTTATATTGAACAAGTAACTTTATGAATGTCAAACGTAGGTTGACCAGGAATGTACATGTGATCATCTTATTGATGCATCTTTTCAACATATCACATGATAGGTGAACGGGCCCTTATTCACCTTTTATAATTTTCAAATTTGAAGGGATCCAATCCCAATATTAGTTGGTCCAACCAACTTGTCATGAGAACAAATGACATAAACAATTATTGAAGAATCTTCTAGTTCTTCAATACATGCACATCTTCAGGATGTCACAATCGTTCATATCAATTTATGAACTTTTATTCTAGTAAACTACTTTTTCTTTAGTAAATTTCAGATTTACTATTACATGAATAAATTTCAGATTTACTACTTCAGAAGTAGATTTCAAAATTATTCAACCTCTTTCGGAGGTGAGTTGTGATACAATCACAATCAAGTGCACGTTTGCATTAATAAGTTTCTCATTCCCCAGGAATGGAATATAATTTTGCCTTAAGTCTATCAAATTATGATAGCTTATAACCTCTTTCAAGATTTTGCTACTTCAGAAGCAAATCGAGGCATACATATGATGTAGAGAATTTTTCTCTAGCATATCTTATAATCATATAAGCGTGTGAAAATATCATCACTTTTGATGACCATTATTATATTCGTGCATTCAATCACTTGTCTTCTTTCAGACATATTATGCACTGCTACCACATACACCTCAAGAATGAAGTAAGTTGTCATATTCCAGACTTATCATATATTGCTACCACATTCACTTCATGGAATGGAGCATATTCAATGGGTCAAATTTCATGACTTTTCACCCAATACCCATTATTTTGCCTTAGCCATCACAATATCATCAATATGGTGTATTGAGATTCAAACTCAATATTTTATCCATATAAAGGCGTCTTAGGCATAAATCGATGGGACTTAAACCCAAATATTATCATCCCTTTTGATAATATTGTACTTGAGGAATGAATTTAAAACATAAATGGTTCCAAACCAATTATTTTTCCTCAAATCCAACAATAATTATATCATTAGTAACAAAAGACAGATAACATAAGGAATTACTAACCTTGAAATTACCTTTAGATTTATAATCTCATCGTGTTTGGCAGAGTCTCGTGCTGATAACGTGTTATAAAACAAGAAAGAATAAAGAAGAAGAGTAGAGAGAATAGAGAGAGTGGTTCTTATTTCTTCTCTTGAGGAATGAGAGATCATCAGATTGTAAATACAATAAAAAAAATTCCTCTACTTATAGGGAAAATTTACTCCTAGTCTGAGTAAAAGACGGATGCTTCAAATTCTAATAGATATCAAAGTAGATCTTGATAGACATTCACTATAATGTAAATACATTTATAACAATTCCAACATAATTATGGTTTATGAAATTATATAGTGTAATTCTGGAAATTAAGAGGACACAGACGATTATCATACAATAAATAGTCTAACAACTCTCTCTTTTTCACAAACAAACAACAATAATACCTCCTAACAATACAAGGAGCTTCCAAATACTGCCTAGAATATACTAGATACAAAATAAAAGTTCATCCCAACATAATTATGATTTATGAACTAAAAATATATTGTAATTTTTAAAAATTAAAAACAAAAAAATAGCTACTCACAGCTGCACAAATTTGTTAATATCCCAAACCAACAACGCCTAAAATAGGCGCTGCCAAACACACGCGGTGCCAATCTTCATCTTCATCACATGTTTCAGCAACACATCTTCCATAAATTGCTCGCTTCGATAATGGATATTTTGTAAGCACATGGAGAAGAAGCAACGAGAGTAACACTTAGTTTGGATGTATGTTATTTATGTGCAAGCAGGCCCCTAAATTTAACTTATTCAGTATATCATTATGAATTATATTTAAAATATTAAAAGAAAATAAAACAAAGTGTAAAATTTTAAAAAGTATTAAGTATTATGGAATCGATATTAGACTAGTTTTTTAGCACGTGCATTGCATATTTATGTTGATTCAAGTAATATATATGATTTTAAAAAAATAGTAAAAATATTATTAAATAAAATTTTGAGTAAGTAATTATGCATAAAAAATAATATAAATTTTTATGATTGATTAATAATTTCTCAACTTATTTAAATTTTAATTAATGAAAGTATTGAACTCATATAAAGTGTGATTTAAAAAAATTGATTGTCTTTATATTTCAAAGGTATTTGTCTATTCAAAGATTTAGCATTCTCATCAATGATTGAAGGTGATAAAAAGGAAGAACCAAATCCAAAACTACATAATTCAAAGTTCGTCTTAGAAGACTTGCAACTTCTGCAATAAATATTGATTTAGCCAACGGCCTACATAAGTGATACCCATTAATTGAAATTAAAATTTACTAGTTGTTGTAGCTACATTGACACTAGGTCAGAAGTTACCAAGATTCTTGGCTGTCCTGCTAAAGATCTGGCAATGTTACACAGAGACTTTATAAATGATTGAAGGTGATAAAAAGGAAGAACTAAACCCAGAACTTACATGATTAAAAGTTCGTCTTAGAAGATTTGTCACATTTGCAATCAATGTTGATTTAGTCAAAGGCCTGCATAAGTAATACTCACTAGTTAAAATTAAAACTTACTAGTTGTTGCAGCTGTACTAACACTATGTCAGGAGTTACCAAAATTCTTTATTGTCCTAGTTGGGGTTTGATGAGAAGGGGGATCCAAATATTTTAAAATCTCAAATTGATTTCGACCTTAATTCGTAGTGAATTTGTGGATCGAAACACAGAAAAATCGTATCCAATTTATTTTCGTTTGTCCACTATCTCCGGTTGAGCCCGAAGTTCAAAAACTTTCTTCGTTGATGAATACCTGAACTGATGAATTATGTTTTAGAAATATAAAATATAAATAAAGTATATAAATTCAAAAATAATTAATTATTTTTTAATCGTTATTAGATTTGTCTCTCAGCACGTGCATTGCTCATTTACGTTGGTTCAAGTGATATGTGATTTTCAAAAATAATAATATTATTATTAGATAGAATTTTGAGTAAGTAATTATACATAAAAAAAAATAGTATAAATTTTTATGATTGGTTATAATTTCTCAACTTATTTGAATTGATGAAAGTATTGAACTCATATAAAGAGTAATCTAAAAAAATTATTTGCTTTTATATTTCAAAGGTATTTGTCTGTTCAAAGATTTAGCATTCTCGTCAATGATTATTAGACTACACAAGGTGATTGAAAGGTGGAAAGAGTGGTTAATCTGCTAAAAGAAATTACTAAATTCAAAGGGATCAATTCTAAGCATGATGCGATTGAAAGGGGAGATTCAAGTTTTCAAAGTCTTAAATTTATTCCGACTTAATTTGAAAGTATATGGATCAAAATACTTATAGCACTAAATTTTATTTTGTAAATTCAACTTGACTTGTGCTTGAAATGGAGAAAAATGGTGTGCAATTGAAATTAAACATTTTTTTTATTTTCACTGACCCTTTTTCTTCAATCGAGTCTGAAGTTCAGTAGTTCTCATCGTTGATGAACACCTACACTTATAAGATAAAGAAAAATAATTAATTCTGAACATGATACGATTGAGAGGGGTGGGGGTGGGGGTGGGGGTGCAAGTTTTCATAGTCTTAAATTGATTCTGACCTTATTTCGTAGTATATGGATCAGAATACTTCTAACACTAAATTCTATTTTGTAAATTCAACTTGATTTGTGCTTGGAATCGAGAAAAATGGTATGTAATTGAAATTCAGACTTTTTTTTTTCTATTTTTCACAAACCCTCTTTGTCCAATCGAGTCTGAAGCTCAATAGTTTTCACCGTTGATGAATACCTGCACTAAAGAGATAAAGAAAAATAATTAAAAATGAGTGGGGAGGATTGATACTGAAGAAAAACTATACATAGAGAAAAGAAATTTCAAGGATCTATACAATTAAGATAAGAGAGCCGATATGTATAATTGAGAAATTAGGGGATCGAAACAATTGAGAAGGGGAGATTACAAAGACCTACACAATTGAGAGAGAAGCTGAAAATATTAATACAAATGAGGCGGGGTCGAAATTGCAAAGATCAATATAATCGAGGTAATAGATTTTTATTTTTTTTAATCTGGTAGATAATTTCGATTATGCTAAACAAAAAATTGAATTTATGATTTATGAATTAGGTTTTAAAATATAATATTTAAAATAAAATGCATGAGTTTAAAAATACTTAAGAATTGTGGGATCGATATTAAATAGTTTCTCAGCACGTGAATTGCACGTGTATGTTGATATGTGATTTTATAAAATAGTAAAATATTATCAAATGAAATTTTGAGTAAATAATTAGACACAAAAAATAGTATAAATTTCTATAAATAATCAATAATTTCTAAACTTATTTAAATCGATGACATTAATGAATTTATATAAAGTATAATCTAACAAAGTTGGTTGCCTTTATATTTCAAGGGTATTTGTTTGTTCAAAAGTTTTAACACTCCCATCAATAATTTGGAGAGTGAAAATGGTGACATATCTACTAAAAGAAATTAATGAATTGAAGGGATGAATTCTAAACTTACCATTATGATTGAAGAATTTAGTTGAGGCGGGTGAGAATAGTATAAAAGTTTGAAATTCTTTATGAGAAGAGAAGTCACACGATTTAATATACAATAGCATCATCGGTGTGATAATATAAGTAACATTGAAAGAGAATGGTGTGATAATATAAGTGACATTGAAAGAGAATAGAGTGTACACAAATTTTATCTAAATCTTGTAAGGTAAAGTGATTGTTTTCATTATACCCTTTGTTTATAAAATATAAAAACAACATACCCGGTGTATTCTCACCAAAGTGAGATTTGGAGAGGCTAGAGCGTACGCAGTTCGTACATGTACCTCAAAGGTAGAGTAGAGAAGTTGTTTTCGATAGACCCCCGGCTCGAGACAACAACATAATCAATCAGTGTATTCAGCATTCCACTCTCTGCCAATAAAGCAAACGAAAAAACAAAGAATTGAAAATAAACCTGCACCTCAAGGGGCTTCAACAAAGGAACAGTTGGACAGGTGAAAGAACTGAGGTTTCCAAGGCATAAGATGAAATGAGCACCCAGTATACAACTCTCTGTCGTAACAACATCATGCCTTAATCAAGATAAGGCCGCACTAGATTAGATGATTTAGGTTTATCAGGTAATCAACCTACAACAGACAAACAAGTACCGTAAGGAGTTCATGCTCCTTTACCCACTTCTCAACTGGTTCCATTTTAGGAAAAGTACCTACTTAACATAGCATGCAAAGTCATTAAGATATATACAGATTATAGTAATAAATTCTAGTTTGGATTCCCCTTAAATTGCCAATGCAATCCTTTTGCACAGGGGCAGGAGTTCTTCTGCATTATCTACTGGCTGATGCAGTCGAAGTGAAAGGAGTGCTGGCAGTCGGCGCTTCCAATGTTCTGTCTATCAGAGAAGTCGTCCTGCCCACAGTATACAAGATACAAATCAAATCAAAAAATCAAATTTATTTTTAATTGAATGCTAATTATCCAAATAAATGTTCATTCCAGCATAATTATGATTTATGAAATTACATATTGTAATTCCAGAAATTAAGAGGACACAAAGATGATTTTCATATAAGTAATTAATAGTCTAACATGTTGGTGTAATATACCACAAATTACAATAATTATTACAGTTAAAAATAACATCCCTCCCTTTTCACAAACAAACCACAATAATACCTCCTAACTATGCAAGGAGCTTCCAAATACTGCCTACAGTATACAAGATACAAAATAAAAGTTCATCCTAACATAATTATGATTTATGAATTAAAAACATATAGTAATTTTTAGAAACTAAAAATAAAAAAGTAGCTACTCACAGTTGCACAATTTGTCAATATCCGAATACGGCATCATTTCAATAGCGGCACCAATCTTCATCTTCTTCATATGTTCAATCAACACATCTTTCATAAATTTCTCACCTCGATAATGGAGAAGAAGCAACGAGAGTAACACCTTATTTGGATGGTTGTTAGCTGTGTGCTATTTATGTGCAGGACAAGACCCTAAATTTAAATTATTCAGTATATTATTATGACTTATGTTTTAGAAATATAAAATAAAGTGTTTAAGTTTAAAAGATATTAACTATTTTTAATTGATATTGCATTAGTTTCTCAGCATGTGTATTGTACGATACGTTGATTCAAGTAATTTATAATTTTATAAAATAGTAAAAATATTATTAAATAGTATTTTAAATAGGTAATTATACATAAAAAAAATAATATAAATTTCTATGAATGATCAATAATTTCTCAACTTATGTAAATTAATGACTGTAATGAATGTATATAAAGTAAATCTAATAAAATTAGTTGTCTTTATAATTTAAAGGTATTTGTTTGTTAAAAAAAAAAAATTGCATTCTCATCAAGTAGTTGTCAAGACAGTACAACGTGATGGAAAGATGACAAGAGTGTCATATCTACTAAAAGGAATTAATGAATTGGAATGGTATGAATTTTAAACATGATACAATTGAGAGAGGGGATCCAAGGTTTACAAAGTCTCAAATTATGAATTGAAATACTTCTAACATTGAATTTTATTTTGTAAATTAAACTTGGCTTGAATCTGAAATAGAGAAAAGTGATATGCAATTGAAATTCAAGCATTTTTTTCTTTCCAACTGATCCTCTTTCTCCAGTCGAGTATGAAGTTCAACAATTTTAATCATTGATCAATACTTAAACTAATAAAATCGAGAAAAATAATTGAGAATGTGTGAATTATTAATACAATTGAAACGAGAGAGAGAAAAGAGCGATGCAATTGAAAAAGAAAGAGGGGATTGATGTCATCAAGAAGGAGGAATTAGAGGGGTCTATACAATTATAATGATGGAGGTCGATATAATTGAGAAAAAAAAAAAGAAAATCAATATAATTAAGAAGATGAAATTACAAGGATATTACAATTGAGGAGGGTGAGCATTGCAAAAATCATTACAATCACTGGGGGAGCGATGTTGCAAAAATCAATAAAATTGAGGTGATAGACTTTTTTTTAATCTGATAAACAATTTCAATTGAGGTAATAAAAAAATAAATTTATTATTTAGCTATGTAGTATGTTATGAATTCTGTTTTAAAAATATAAATTTAAGATAAAATATATAAATTGAAGAGTATTAGAAATTGTGGAATCGATATTAGATTAATTTTTCAGCACGTATCTTGCACGTATATGTATAATTGTATATGTTGGTTCAATACTTAAAATAGGCGGAGAGGATTGATACATAAGAAGAGCACTATGATTTATGGAGTAAAGGGGACGTTGCCATCGAAGAGTGGGGGGATTATAAAAGTCTGTACAAGAATTTTCCTTTTTAGGGGGGGAGGGGGATAAGGCGGACAATACAATTGAAAAAGGAGAATTATAAATATCTATGCAATCAAAAAAGAGGAGGATTGCAAATATCAATAAAACTGATGTGGGAGTGAGGTGACAAAAATCAATACAATTGAGGTGATAGATTTTATTTTATTTTTAATTTGGATAAACAATTTCAATTGAAATAGTAGAAAAATTGAATTCATTATTTAACTATGTAGTGTTTTATGAATTATGTTTAAAAAAATATATAATTAAAATTAAAAAATTTAAATTTAAGACTTGTAGAATCAATTTAGACTAATTTCTCAATACATTCAAATAATATATGATTTTATAAAATAATAACAACATTATTAAATATTTTTTTTATAAATAATTATACATAAAAGAAAATAATATAAATCTCTATGAATAATTAATAATGATTAATAATTTCTTGACCTATTTAAATCATTGAAAATATTGAACTCATATAAAATATAATCTAAGAAAGATGGTTGCCTTTAAATTTCTGAAGTATATGTTAGTTCATTTTTTTTAAAACATTTCAATCTTACTGTAGCTAAACAAAATGAACTTGTATAATTATACCAAGCAAAATAAGATGTCAAGACTCCGTCATATAATATCAAAATTTTCACCCTTCAACTTTGATTAAAAAATCAAACTCTCCCCTCAACATTGAATAATAATCATAGTTCCCCTTTATTCCATACAATGTTCATTTTGTCCTTATAATTTTAATCTTATATTTATGTAATATCTTTTTATATTATATGTAATGAATATTCTTTTAACATGGATATTTGTAGCAGTTTATTTAAGTTTATTAACTTTATAATCAAATTAATACTTTTTATAAATTTATCACAAAATTTAATGTTATTTTTTAAGATCGTTATTTTAGTATTATATGTATTAAAGAGTCGTTTGGTGTGAGGTATAATTATAATAATTCAGAGATAAAGTTCATGATTATTTATCCTGTGTTTAATTAGATGTATTAGGTAGTCTCAAAATTATTTGTCGCACCATTTATACCACAGTGATGAGATAAGTTATCACACATACATGTTAGTACAGCTTATTTTGTAATAACTAATTCCGAAATAACCTGTTTCCAAACAACCCATCCCTAAGTGTGTGTGTATATACATATGTTTGTACATGCATGTGCGTATATTTTCGTATTTTATCACTCTCTTACTAAATTTGTTTTGTATTACTTAACTTTTTGTTGATATAACACAATCCTTAAGAAAATTTTACTTAGAGGTATATTTTGCTAAATTAACCTTATTAATGATAATTTGAAACTTTAAATTTGTCTATACTGTTACTTTATATAGTTATTTAACACTAAAGGGTAGAAAAAATATAATACAATTCTCTTGATTTCACAAATTGAGCAGATAAATTAAAACATCTATTTTTAGTATGAGGATCAAGTGATAAGAAACGATATTATCTATTGTCTATATCAGTAAATAAGCTGTGATTGTCATTAATAGAGTATTACATATTTTATAATTTATATAAATAAATATAATCTTTAAAATTTAACCTTATTTTTATTCGAGAAAAACATCTAATACCCCCGAACTATGACCAGATTTGCTACGACATACGTCAACTTCACGGGGGTCTTATTACCCCTTAAACTAAATTTTAGTGTATTTTTTTCAATCTTTTTAGCTAACGTGATACCTTTTGTTAATCATTTTAGATGGCGTGACACCTTTGCTGTGAGCTCCATTTTATATAATAAAGGTGTCATATTAGCACAAAAAATAATAAAAATACGCTAAATTTGAGTTTGGGGGATAATAGGACCCCTGTGAAGTTGGAGTGTGTCATAACAACTTTGACCATAGTTTGGGGTGGTACTAGAGGTTTATCTCTTTCATTTATTGTTTATATTTTCTGCATTGAAATATGTTTATAAAATTAGTATTACTTATTATTTTCACCTGTAAAATAAATATTATAGTTTTGATTATTATTAATAAAACTAATTTTTTTATTATGCTAATTAACTTCATAAAGATCATCATTAGCTTATATACTTAATTAGTATTTCTTACATTTTTTTCCTAGAAGATAATGTTTATGTTTTTATGAAAATTTTGTTATTTGAATTTTTTTAAAAAATAAAAATATGATGATTTTAAAGAAGTTAAAAAAAATTGTTGATAAGGGGTAAAATAGGAATTTTAAAAAGTCAATTAGGATAAAGGTGGGAGTATGATTATTGGTCAAATTTGAGGGAAAAAATTGATTTTTAAGACAAAGTTGAGAGGGAAAATGATTTTGACCCATATCAAAATAGATTAAGTCTCATTTTAGTTTTACAACATATATTTCATGGGCAACTGTTAAATTGAAAAAAACTTAACTAAAATCTTGTGTAAATCTTATTCATAAAGCTTGATCCTCTTCATTGTATCTTCACATCCATTTCATTTGGTACCACAGCGAGGAGACAGAATTTCGATCTTATGTAGATGATTTCAGAACTATATGCAGTACAAGTCATAGTTCTTACAGAATCAGTTGTTGTATTAGTACCACGATCCATTATAGATTATTTTCTTTTCTTATAGAAATTTAGTAATTTAATAAAGTCCAAAAAAATTATCATAATGCTTTCTACACTTGAAATTACAATGATACATTGATGCATATCTATGTCTTGGCGATTTTTTTTGTAAATTAAGGTAGTAAAAAAAAAAAAATTATTTAGTTATACAGTATATTGTAAATTATGTTTTTTAAAAAATAAAATGTATAAGTTAAAGTAACATACAATTTTATAAAATAGTAAAAGTATTATTAAATAAAATTTTATGTAAATAATCATACATGAAAAATAATATAATTTTTTATGAATGATAAATAATGATCAATAATTTCTTAGCCTATTTAAATTAGTGAAAATATTGAATTCATATAAAGTGTAATATAAGAAAATTGATTGCATTTATATTTCAGAGATATTTGTTTATTCAAAAAGTTTAGTATTTCCATCATACAATAACTAAACAAAAGTAGCTTATATATTTATACTAAACAAAATAAGTTGTCAAGGGAGCATCATATAATAAGTAAATGCTCATTCTATTTTAGCAAAATACATTTCATGAGTCATTATTAAACTAAAAAACATATAATTAAAACCTGATATAAATCAAGTCTAGTAACTAAACAAGCTTTGTTTAAAAGACTCAAAAATACCCCTGAACTATCCGAAATAGCTCAAAAATGCCCTTCGTTAGATTTTTGGCTCAAAAATACCCCTCCGTTAAATATTTGGCTCAAAAATACCCCTCCCTCTAACGCAATTCGGAAAAGGATCAAAAATACCCCTGAACTATCTGAAATGGGTCAAAAATATCCCTTTGTTAAATATTTGGCTCAAAAATACCTCTCCCTTGACGCAATTAAATTATTTTGATTATTTCGTTAATTTATATAAAGTTCATCATTTAATTTATATTTCTTTAATTTCTTTAAGTGAAAATTTATATTTCGTTAATTTCTTTAAAGATTAAAAAGATGTAAAGTGAAAATACCTTTTTAGAATAAATGTATGTTTATTTTCCAAATCAAATTCAACCAATTTATATTATAATTCAAATTCTTTTTTTCATTATCTTATTTTTTAAATTTAAAAAATTCTTTTAAGTAAAAAGATTAAAGTATTAGGGTTAAAAAGTTAAAGTTGGGGTTTAATTCAATCGAAATAATTTAATTTCGTTAAGGGGAGGGGTATTTTTTAGCCAAATATTTAACAGAGGGCTATTTAACGAAATTAAATTATTTAGATTATTTCGTTAATTTATATAAAGTTCATCATTTAATTTATATTTCGAAAATTTCTTTAAGTGAAAATTTATATTTCGCTAATTTCGTTAATTTCTTTAAAGATTAAAAAGATGTAAAGTGAAAATACCTTTTTATAATAAATTTATGTTTATTTTCCAAAGCAAATTCAACCAATTTATATTATAATTCAAATACTTTTTTTCATTAACTTATTTTAAAATTTAAAAAATACTTTTATGTAAAAAAATTAAAGTATTAGGATTAAAAAGTTAAAGTTAGGGTTTAATTCAATCGAAATAATTTAATTTCGTTAAGGGGGGGGGTATTTTTGAGCCAAATATTTAACAGAGGGGTATTTAACGAAATTAAATTATTTCGATTATTTCGTTAATTTATATAAAGTTCATCATTTAATTTTTATTTCGTTAATTTCTTTAAGTGAAAATTTATATTTCATTAATTTCGTTAATTTATATTTCGTTAATTTCTTTAAAGACCAAAAAGATGTAAAGTGAAAATACCTTTTTAGAATAAATGTTTGTTTATTTTTCAAAACAAATTCAACCAATTTATATTATAATTCAAATACTTTTTTTCATTATCTTATTTTTAAAATTAAAAAAATACTTTTATGTAAAGAAGTTAAAGTATTAGGGTTAAAAAGTTAAAGTTAGGGTTTAATTCAATCGAAATAATATAATTTTGTTAAGGGGAGAGGTATTTTTGAGCCAAATATTTAACAGAGGGGTATTTTTGACCCATTTCAGATAGTTCAGGGGTATTTTTTATCCTTTTCCGAATTCCGTTAGAGGGAGGGGTATTTTGAGCCAAACATTTAACGGAGGGGTATTTTTGAGCCAAAAATCTAACGAGGGGCATTTTTGAGCTATTTCAGATAGTTCAGGGGAATTTTTGAGCCTTTTTCGTATATTTTATTATATTTTTATTGAATAATTTGTTATAGAAATCACCATTATTTTGGACATTCAACATGTCTTTTTTTTTTTACTTCCACTTAGTGTGCACCAAGCAAGCACTTGCATTTCACTGAGAGTAATTTTACAAGACTACTATTAATATTCAAAAAATTTGATAAATTATCATTAAAAACAAATATTATGCTACTTTCACGTAGTGTGTATAACATAAGTACTTACATTTCACAAGAATGACTTTAGAAAATTCTATCAACATTCAAAAGGTATTAGCATTAAAAAGTAAATATGTTTACTTCCACTTACCGTGCACCACATAATCACTTGCATTTCACCTGAGTTATAACTAAACTCCCCTCTTGTCTTTATCCTCTAGAACTTGTCTTTATCCTCTTGTTCTAGCCTGCAACATATGAAGATAATCAGAGCCTGTCATTTTAAGTATGATAGCTTCACTCTTAACTCGCAATATCTGAGAAAAGCATAAAATAATTTTCTCACACTGGTAGGAAGTGTTTCGCCTTAGACTACTATCAACGTTCAAAAGATTTGATAAAGTATGATAAAAAATAAATACTTTTTTACTCCCTTTTAATATGTACCACCCAAGCACTTAGATTTCACAAGAGTGATTTTATAAAGCTGTCAACATTTAAAAGGTTTAATAAATTAGTATAGAAAATAAATATTTTTCTTACTCCACTTAATGTGCACCACCCAAGCACCTGTATTTCACAAGAGTGATTTTATAAGACTTCCATCAATGTTGAAAAGGTTTAATAAATTATCACAACAAAATAAATATATTTTTTACTCCCAATTAAAGTGCACCACACAAAAACTTAAATTTCACAAGAGTAAATGTTAGATAAATTATCATAAAAAATAAACAAAAATTTAAATTGAAATTAAGATATACACATAATAAAATTCTAATTTGAAGTCCTTAAATTGTCACTGCAGTCCTTCTGCAAAGGGGACAAAAATTCTTCTGCATAAACCACTGATTAATACAGTTGAAATGAAAGGTATGTTGACAATCGCCACTTCCAATGATATGTCCATTAAAGAAGTTACCCTACAAACTTCAAAACTATATTTTTTAGTAAAGAATGTTAAATACTGAGCAACATGCAACCAAATGAAACTAAGCAAAGTGCTAAACACATATAAAAAAATTAAGAAAATTTAAAAAATTTGAAAGACTTAAAAACATAAATAAATCTTCAAAATTAGAGAAATGAATAACGATTTAATGAATGTCCTAAAAAATATTTTAACACACTTAGAAATATCCGTTAAAATGATTGATTTAAAAAATAACTTGACTAACTTAAAAAGTGACTAATCTTACAAAATATGACTAACTTAATACATATTAAAACTTATTCAGACAAAGTAATTTAATGAAAAGATTTATTTATTTGAAAAATGGTATAATTCTCTTTAAGGTAAAAAAAAGAGAAGTATACATTACCCCCTAAACTTGTCACGTTTTATTTATGGTACACCTGAACTTCGACTTGTCCTAAGTACCCCCAAACTTGTTGTTTTAGTAAGTCGTGTGGCCCTTTTTGCTGGACTGTCCACTGTGTGTAATACATGCGAGGACACGTGAAAAAAGTGTTGACGTGGTGTCCACGTGGATAAATACCATCCACTTCCCTTATATTTATCATATATTAAAAAATAACTCACTTCTACCCTTAATTATCCGATTTCTCTCTAAAAAAAAAATATTTTTCAGTCTTCCTCAACTCCAAAATAGTGAAAGGTTAAATTTTTGTCGATCAAGTAAGCTATTATCTAAAAATTTATACTTTTTTTTTTGTTAAAAATATGAAATTATTTTTTTCGGTTAGTGTTTCATAGTAGTTTCCGATTAGTGTTTCGATTAGTATTTTGAGGAGACTCACATGCACAAATACGTTTCTTGAAATAATTAATGGAGTAAGAAATTGCAATTTAAGTTAGGGGTGTACAAAAATCGAATCGATAAAAATGTTATTGATTTATCGTTATTGGGTTAACGATTTTTTAATGATTTTGTAAAAAAATATCATTGGGTCATTGATTCGATTTTGATTTTTTTTATTGGGTTATTGAGTAAACTGATAACCCAATAAGTTTATGCTAAATTACTATTTTACACCCCATAAGTAGGATTTTCGTTGCGACTAAAATTCATTTTTTTCATGTTAGTTACTACTTTTTCTATTTTATGAGTATTTTCTTATCAATTTAATCGAAAATCAAATCGTTAAGAACTAAAAATAGATAACCAATATAACTACATTTATTATAAGTATGTGTCTTAGTTTCTTGGGGGTTTGGGCCACAGGTGGCAAAAGAGTTTTAAAATGAGGTGTAGGTGACACAAGTCTTAATAATTGAGTAGAGGTGACAATTACTTCATTATGGTTTAAGAAAGTTTGAAAATTTTCAAAATAACTCACAAGTTTTTAAATTTACACTTTGATTCAAATGTTAGTTAATATATAACGGGGAACGAAGGGAAAAAAGGCATCTTTTTCTCTCTCCTCATCCGTTGTTATTTTCTCTCTCTTCGGGATATTTGTTGTTCATTGTTGTTGTTGCTTTATTCATCATCTTCTGATTCATTATCATCATCTTATACTTCATTATCAACTTCATATTCTTCTTGTTGACCATTGTTGTTGTTGTTGTTGTTACCCCAAGTGCTGCTCTTTGACCAAATTTTTATGTCAAATTTTATTTCGTAAATCACTTTCAACTTTGGAATTTACTTGAGAGGAGACTTTGGTAAGTTAGATTATGCTTTTTAGTTGAATCTAGGTAACTGCTAGTGTGTTGTTTTTTCAACAATAGTTTGCACGCGAACATGAATGCAATACAAGAGCAATCTGTTTAAACAGATCCATTATCTGCGGCACCAAATAAATGTTTTGTTGTAACAGTAGACTCATGTTGGATTCATGTTTAAGGGTTCTAGGTGCCCGTAATATGATTATGAATCGAATAGATGGGTATTCTGTTGCACCAGATTAGTAATCTGTTTCAACAGATAAATAATGTGTTTCATCAAATTACTAATATGTTTCGAACAACAAAATACAGCTCCTGTCACACACAAAACCTAACAGATAACTCATATGTTCTTGCTATTGATACTGGAATCAAATTATTCCTTAATTGTAGACATGTCATTCGTTAAGAAATAGAAATAGACAGCACAAAAATTAAATAAGAAATAAAAAGTCAAGTGCATCAAACATAATTTTTTATAAAACAAACAAAAAAAAATACATAGATAACAGAAAAAAAAACTTAATTATTATTATCATCATTATTAACATCATTATTATTTGTATGGCCAGCCGGCCAATCTTCAAAGGGCAGTAGCAGCGCCCTCCGCAGCCTGCGGATCTCCCGCAACAGCCTTACTCTGACGGCGGCCAACTCCCAATGCAGGTCATGAACCTCCTTCTGCAATTCCCTCATGACGTCTCGTAAAATAGCGACATCCCACACAGGATCAGCCATATCTAAAAAATGCATAAGTTGACAAAACACACACGTAAACACAAAAGTAAAGAAAAGAAAGAATTCGAATGTAATGTAATATAATACAACGTATATTTACACAAAAATCAAGAAAAAAACTTACCAAAGACAGGAAAAAACTATCAAGTCCTTGAAGAGAATGCAGTTGAAGGTGTAACAAGAGCGAGGAATAAATAATGTGTAGTAGAACGAACGATTGAGTAAGGAGGGACCTATTTATAGAGGATTGAACTTGAATGAGTTAGGCAAAAAATCGCAACTGTTCACCTCCATTTATTAATGACATTCTTGATTACTATAAAAGTTATGACTTAATTAAATTAATCAATATTATGATAAGTCATGACTTTTTAGCTTTATTATTATTAATAATAATTAGTTCTTTCCAGGAACCGTTTTTTTTTACACTGTTTTGGACAACAGATAATATATCTGTTGCATCAGATAAATCATCTGTTACAACAGATATATCACGATTTGCAACAAATAGATAACATGTTGCATCAGATAATATATCTGTTGCAACATATAATATATATATATTTTTAAAAAAATATATTATCTTCATGACATCCAAATTTTCTGACTTTTTAATTATATAAATTAATAAAGCAGATTTAAAGGCACAACTGTTCACCTCCATTTATTAATGACATTCTTGATTACTGTAAAAACTTATGACTTAATTAAATTAATCAATATTATGTAGGTCATGACTTTTCAGTTTTATTATTATTAATAATTAGTTCTTTCCAGGAATCATTTTTTATACACTGACTTGGACAACAGATAATATATTTTTTGCATCAGATAAATCATCTGTTACAACAGATATATCATGATTTACAACAAATAGATAACCTGTTGCATCAGATAATATATTTATTGCAACATATAATATATATATTTTTTAAAAAAAATATATTATATTCATGACATCCAAATTTTCTGACTTTTTAATTATATAAATTAATAAAGCAGATTTAAAGGCACAACTGTTCACCTCCATTTATTAATGACATTCTTGATTACTGCAAAAAGTTATGACTTAATTAAATTAATCAATATTATGATAGGTCATGACTTTTCAGCTTTATTATTATTAATAATTAGTTCTTTCCAGTAACCATTTTTTTTTACACCAACTTGGACAATAGATAATATATCTGTTGCATCAGATAAATCATCTGTGACAACAGATATATCATGATTTGCAACAAATAGATAACCTGTTGCATCAGATAATATATCTGTTGCAACATATAATATATTTTTTTTAAAAAAAAATATATTATCTTCATGACATCCAAATTTTCTAATTTTTTAATTATATAAATTAATAAAGCAGATTTAAAGGCACAACTGTTCACCTCCATTTATTAATGACATTCTTGATTACTGTAAAAAGTTACGACTTAATTAAATTAATCAATATTATGATAGGTCATGACTTTTCAGCTTGAAGCTTAGCTTTATAATTATTAAAATAATTAGTTCTTTCCAGCAACCGTTTATTTTTTACACTGAGTTGCACAACAGATTATATATCTGTTGCATCAGATAAATCATCTATTACAAAAGATATATCATCCGTTGCAACAAATAGTTCAATTGTTGCATCAGATAATATATCTGTTGCAACATATAATATATATATATCTTTTTTAAAAAAAATTATCTTCATGACATCCAAATTTTTTGACTTTTTAATTATAAAAATTAATAAAGAAGATTTAAAAATAAGAATATTTCTGGTGAGTTTTTTACGGTTTAAATTATGTTTATCATTTATTTCCTTATTCTTTTCTGTGAAAAGAAATGACTTAATTAAATCAAGCTGGTGGTGACTTAATCTTTCCGTTTCTTTAATAACCATTTTTATTAATTGAGTTATGGCAATAGATTGTATATTTGTTGCATCAGATAACCCATCTGTTTCAACAGATATACCATCTGTTGCTATAAATCGACCATCTGTTTAAGGAGCTTTTTTGATTTCTTCTAACTGATTCATAAGTCGCAACAGATGAGGAATTTGATGCATCAGAAGCGTTTTTTGTTTTTGTTTGTTTGTTGAATGTGTTTAGACAAAAGTCACAGTCACGACTATTCATTAACTTTTTTCTTAAAAATCATATCATTATATATATATATATCTTAATTAAATTAATCCAATATTGTGACTTTCTTAAAATTAAATAATCTTTCTTTTACGATTATAATATCATTTAGTTCCTTATTATTTATTAACGAACCATTTTTAGGAGAATTTCTCATCATGACCGCATCCCTAACTCCAACTGCCGACATGTTTTGAATAGGAAATAAATAGAATGATAATTAAATATTGAATAAGAATTAAAAATTTAAAATCGACCAAACCAAACCAAACATATACATGGATTTTTTTGAATCCCTTATAGGTAGATGGATATAAAAAAGGGAAATACATACGCTAAAAGAAAGAAAAAATATAACCTAATTATTATTATTATTATTATTATTACTATTATTATTGTCAACCAGAAAATTTTCATCAGGCAGCAGCAGGGCCCTCCTCAGCCTTGCTCGGAAGTCGGCCAAATCCCTCTGGAGTTCATCAAACTGCCTTTGAAATTCCTGCAAGGACTCGATATGAACCTTCTTGTACGAATCTGGATCTGACATATTAGTATTGTAAGTATAGTAGAATGAACGAGAGTGAGTGAGAGTGAGTGAGGAGGCCGGAGGGACCTATTTATAAAATGATTGAGAATTAGAAGGGACTGGACTTAGTCAAACAAAAAGCCACGACTGTTCATATCCCTTAAAAGGAAAAATTACACAAATCCCATATTTAAGACACCATATTACACAATATCCCTTAATGTTTTAAAAAATTACATAAAATCCCAGATTCATATTTACTAGTGATACATATGCTATATGTATCACTGCTTAACATATGTATCACAATTCGAAATTCCAGAATAAAATGTAATTAGCAAACTATTCGGGATTTAATGCAATATTGCTGAAACTATCCGGGATTTATGTGTTGTGTGTGTTACTTAAATAATACTGGTGACTTATTAATAAGTAAATTAGAAAAAAAAAGGATCTAAATACAACATTTTATTTTTTTGTTGTATTTCCGAAAGATAAAGATTGGTAATCTGTTGCAAAATATATTCCACCTGTCAGATAATTTACAACATATGAACAATCTGTTGCAACAGATGGATATATCAGTTTGCTTTTCCTTTAGCTGTGGCGTCTATTGCAACTTGCTAGTCATCTATTTATTCAATTTCATCGAGAGCAATCGATTTTTCTAAATACTTCTTGGCCAAATTCAATTTTTGTTCTTGGATTGCTTCTCTTTTTTTCTTTGCATCCTTCAACCAAACTAAATTTTTGCTATTGGATTGAGGGAAAAAAATAAATTTGGAGGCCATCTTGAAGGATGCAAAGAAAAAAAGAGAAGCAGTCCAAGAGCAAAAATTGAGTTTGGCCAAGAAGTGTTTAGAAAAATCTATTGCTCTCGATGAAATTGAATAAACAGATGATTAGCAAGTTGCAATAGACGCCACAGCTGATGGAAAAGCAAACTGATATATACATCTGTTGCAACAGATTGTTCATATGTTGTAAGTTATCTGACAGATGGAATATATTTTGCAACAGATTACCAATCTGTTTCTTTCAGAAATACAACAAAAAGATAAAATATTGTATTTAGATCTATTTTTTTTAATTTACATATTAATAAAGTCACCAGTTTTATTTAAGTAACACCACACACAACACATAAATCCCGGATAGTTTGCGTCAGATATGGAGTCTGTTGCGTCAGATATGGAGTCTGATGCAACAGATATGGAGTCTGTTGGAATACATAGAAGCCTTGCTGGTGGTTTGATTTGTTTCATCAGTTGCTCCGTCTGTTGCAACATTAACAACAACATAAACTACAAACAATAAATAAAAAACATCAACAACAAAGAAAACAACAATATTTGTTCCAACAACATCATCAACTACAAAGAAGTATACATCCTATGTTCCAACACCATCAACAACAAGGGACGGACCCACACAGAGTCCTCCGGGTGCGCGAGCAGAGACTGAACTCGTATTTAACTTTATATATGTATGTGGAAATTAAAAAAAACGTATATAATCTAATCAGTGAGCACCCATAGTAAGAGTTGTTTGGTTAACCTAGTTGTTGTTTATGGGTGCTTAAGGCTATTTATTTCTTTTGATCTTGAGTTCAATTCCCACTCAGCACATATTTTTTAAATTTTGGTAACCAACTCTTCTCTTCTTATTCACTTTAAACTTTTTATTTTTTTCTCCCTTACTCCTTGTGTTGATTGTTCGGACTCCACTATTTTTAAGCTAAGAAGCACCCATCGTCTAAACCACACCACACCACAAGTTCCAATAATGCCAAACCCACCAAAAACACCACACCACAAGTTCCAACAATTCCAGCCCCACCAACAACATCAATAATAGCATAAACAATAAAGAAACAAACAAAATACATAAAAAAAATGATACTGCCAATAAGGCTTTTAAACTTCTCCCAACAGATGACTTTTTTTTTCATCTTATAATAAAAATTCTCGGTATATTTATTCAACAATTAAAAGTTCCTTCAAAATTTTTAAATAAATATGATATGGTAAAATGGTAATTAAATAAATAAAAAGATGTAAATAAAGTTGCAAGAAGAAGACGAGAATGAAAGAGCAATAGTGAATCATATCATACAATGTCAAAAGGGGGTCAAAACAGCAATTTCAGTCGAGGAATATAAGATATGGATATCGATCGGTTTAGATCCGAACAAAAATTTTTGAGAAAGAGGAGAGAAAAAAAAGGCTGTGATAACCCTAAAGAGGATAGAAAGAAAAAAGATAAGAGATTTAGGGCTGAAGAAGAGGAGGAGAGAGATGAGATAATTCTAATTTCTAGATGTACTACCCTTAATATTAAATGACTAAACAAAGTGTATTTATTCAAATTTATATTTACAAAGCATAATTAATAAGGTTAATTTGGTAGTAAAATAAACCCCTAATTAATATTTTCTTGATGGGAGTGTCAAGTCAATATGAAAAGTAAGAAGTACTAGGGGTTTCAATATTCATTAATTAATATTCACTAATAATTTGAGGGGCACGAGGAAGAAAATGGGTGATATTGAAAAGACAGGACAAGACTACTCAATGAGATTTTTGAGTTATCCAAGAAATATTTTTTACCGCCTTTAGTAGTACTACTACTTTATCTACTCGAACAGTAGCTTGCTTTAAAATTAAAAGAAAATAAAAAGATTTTCAAACAGATATGTCATCTGTTGCAATAGATTTAGATATCTGTTTGAGAAATCCCAACAGCTCAATCATCTGTGACAACAGATGGAAATGTCATTTGATAACTAAATCAGAAACGCCATCTGTTACAACAGATATCAATATCTGTTTGAAAATTTCCAATACCTCAGTCATCCGTCATAACAGATGCAAATGTTTATTTGATAATTAAATAAGAAATATCATCTGTTGCAACAGATATTGTTATCTGTTTAAAATTCTCCAACAGCTCAGTTGTTTGTTGCAATGGATTTCATTGCAATTGATTTAGGATGAACTAGGGATGAAAGAATGAGCTCCTCATTAACTTAATGTTAAGATTAATAATAGTACCTACATCGATATAGGTGGAACGAGGGATGAATGAATGATCTCAAAGGGTCAATTAAAAATCCAATTGAGTCATTGCATTTGCATGGTGTTAGTATTGCGTTCATCCCGACCCGAGTTGTCGATCGATCACTCTGAGTTGAAATGTGTTCTCATTAACTTAATGTTAAGATTAATAATAGTACCTACATTGATCTAGGTGGAATTAGGGATGGATGAATGAGCACAAAGGGTCAACTACTACTTCAATTGAGTTTTTTGGCAATTGCATGATGAGACGGTACTGCATTTCTCCCGACAAGAGTCATCGATAGATCACTCTGAGACGAACCGATTCTTACTACCTAGTATGTTCAACTAATACCTTAATTGAATAATATGGGACTAAGGGTGAGTTCTCATAGGGTCAACTACAACTTCAATTGAGTCTTTTGGCAAATGCATGATGAGACGGGACTGTGTTCCTCCCGACAAGAGTCGTCGATCGATCACTCTGAGCCGAATCGATTATTACTACCTCATATGCCTAACTAATACCTTAATTGATTAATCTAGGACTAGGGGTGAGTTCTCATAATGTCAACTACAATAGATGACAATGCCTATTTGATAATTTACAACAGATGGGTAATCTATTGCAACATATGACTCAATCCATTTGATAATTTACAACAGATGGGTAATCTGTTGCAACAGATGACTTAATCTATTTGATAGTTTACAACAAATGTGTAATATGTTGTAACAAATTACATAATCTGTTTGATTTGATCCAACAGAAAAGATATCTGTTGCAACAGGTTGAGCATTTGTTTATATATAATTCAATTGAGTTCATATGCTAGACTAATATCTTAATTGAATGTGAGTTCTCATAGGGTCAACTACAACTTCGATTGAGTCTTTTGGCAATTGCATGATGAAACGGTACAGCGTTCCTCCTAACCAGAGTCGGCGATCGATCACTCTGAGCCGAACTGATTCTTACTACCTCATATGTTAGACTAATACCTTAATTGATTAATCTAGGACTAGGGTACTAATACCTTGATTGAATAATCTGGGACTAGGGGTGAGTTTTCATAGGGTAAACTATCGATTAATCTAGTACTAGGGTTGAGTTCTCATAGGGGCAGCCACAACAGATGGCAGCGCCTAGTTGATAATTTATAATATATGGGTAATCTGTTGCGACATATGACAATTCATTTGATAATTTACAATAGATGGGTAATCTGTCGCAACAGATGACTTAATCTGTTTGATAATTTACATCAGATTCATAATTTGTTGTTACCTAATCTGATTGATAATTCACAACAGATGAGAAATCTGACGTAACATGTTGAACATTTATTTTTTACAATTTCAATTGAGTTCATATGTTAGACTCCTAAATTGATTAATTTAGGACCAGGGGTGAATTTTCACAGGGTCACCTCCTAGAGTACTCGGTCAACTACAATTTCAATTGTTTTTATATGATTTTAAAAATTACGCATATATTTTATGATTTAAAAATAATTAAGATCATTTCGGACAAAATTAACATTTTTAAAACTACTTGTCATTTTTTTCCAAAATACAAATCAACCCATACAAAATGTTTCATCATTTCAAATCTCAAGGTCTGGCTCTTTCTCTCTCATTCTTACTCAATAATACAGTACAGACAACAACTGCTCAATAAATTTGCTCAACCCTCCACAACAGATCATTTTTCTTCTCATTTTCGACCACATAGATGTTATTTTCGACATCATTCTTGCTTGTATCAGTCGTTTTCTTTGTCTTCGTAGGCTACATAGTTCGAGAAGAGCTCTATATTTGTTTTTTTTTTCTAAAAAATAAGGGATTTTAAGTTAATAATGAAAAATAAAACTTTTAGTTGTATTATCTTCGAGAATGGGTTTACAATTTTGAGTTTTGTTGGTAAAATCATAAGAAGAACTC
This sequence comes from Capsicum pubescens, assembly GCA_030864215.1. Classification (NCBI taxonomy): domain Eukaryota; kingdom Viridiplantae; phylum Streptophyta; class Magnoliopsida; order Solanales; family Solanaceae; genus Capsicum; species Capsicum pubescens. The sequence goes on along the minus strand of CM061539.1, from coordinate 194,909,731 downwards.
GAGAAATCCCTAGTTTCCATCGCAGTATTCCGTTGACTGTCGTGGTATAGTTGGATGGTGTTGGTGGTGGTGGTGGTGTTGGTGGTTGTCGTGGTGGCAACGGTGGTGGCATTGGTTGGTGGTGTTTGTGGTGGTGTCGGTATTCATGGTGTTTATTTGTTTGTTAGCATTGGTTGGTGGTGTTTGTGGTGGTGGCTGTTGGTGTGTCGGTATTCGTGGTGTTTGTAATGTATTTTTTAAAATCTATGCATACATCAACTGTAATGTAATTTTTGTTTTTCTTTGTCTGTAGGTAAAACATGTCTCCAAAAAGAAAAGAAAGTGAAAGTGGATCAACGTCTGACCACTCAAAAAAAAGGCTACAGTACAGAGGGATTCGGAGAATCTTCCTGAACAATCTCAGTCAGGGAAAAGTAAACCTGAGGAGAGATGTGAAAACAACGTCAAGGGAGGTGGACAAGGATCCGTAGATGGTGACGAAGAAAATGAAAGTGAGAAAGAGGAGGAATTGGAGAGTCATAAAGAGAAAGAGGACCACATTATACGGCTTTCCTTGGGCTTTCATGGTAAAATTAATCACTAATTTTACTCATCCATTAATTTATATTGAATATAGTTATTATGATTTTTTTTTGCTTGCTTCCTGTTTACACTTTTTAGGCTTGGGCATTTGAAGCCATTTCTCCCCTCCGAAAGTAGTTAATGGATTATCCGGATAAGGTTTCTCATCCAAGGATGTTTAGGTGGTTGTCTGCAAAGAGCAACACCAATATTAAGGAGGCCGATCTCTTTAACCCTCCGGATGATGCAGTACGTCTTCTTCAAGTAAAATAATTCTACTCAAAGTTAAGAAAGATATTGAACAGATGTTATATCTGGTGCATGAGATTTTATATCTCATGCACTAGATAGGACATCTATTGCGACGGGGTATATCTTGCATCAGATTACCCATCTGTGGCTTTGGTTCTCTGAACCCGACTCCTAAAATATTAACCATCTACTACAAATTATGGAACAGATATTTAATCTGATAACATATCGTTCATCTGTTGCGACGTACAGATCATCTGTTGCATAATAGATTACCCGTCTTGTGCAGCTGTTGCAACAGATGATTGATATTTTGCATCAGATTATCCATGTGTTGCTCTGTTTCTCTGAACCAGACTCAAATGGATTTTAACCATTTACTGCAAACTATGCAACAAATGGGTCTTTTTTTTAAAAATGTAGCCTTACTGTGAAAATTATTATATTATATGATTTAAATGCATCTGTCTTTTTTTCTTTTTTATAGGTTGTGCATCCATGGATCGTGCCTATTGAGGAGGAGTCGGTGATGACTTTTTATATTACTTTTGGTCATGTTGATACTATTGCAGACCCAACGGTGGATTTAATAAAGAAGGAATTGGCTGGAGCAATAACCATAAGAAGAGCAGTTAGGCAAGGTCAGCCTAATGTTGAGGCTCTTCACGACCAACCTTTTACTAAGGCAGATCCGGGTGCTTCTTCTGGTGAAGTTGTTGGTGTTGGTGGAAGGCATGCTGATGCTGCTACCAAAGAATAAATATGTTTGAAAACACCCCTTTTTGCCCTTACACAGGTCCCTCTCACCCTCTTTACCCTCGTGTTCTCGTTGCGAATGCGATGAGTGCAAGGAAAGACAGGATAAACTCTTTGAAAAAGTAGAGGCTATCTCTAAAACTATCAAGGAATTAAAATCCAAGAGGTGTGTCATACCATCCAAGAAGGTGAGGGAGCCACACACTCCTACAGCGTTGGTTAGGAGAAAGAAAAGAGCAATTAGAGACGTACTCTCCGCTCGAAAATCAAAAGAAATTATAATTCCTCCCTCTCCAAAAGCTGTTGAAGTTTAGGGACCAGTCAAGAAGGTGGAAATATACACGAAACTTGGCGCCGAAGAGAAGAGGGATCTGCGACAGGCCAAGAATGCCAAGCCAGGCGCACCGGATTACCCCAGGCCTCCCTTTCCCCCCCAAGACTTCCAGACTATGACTGATATGCGTATGCCGTACGAGGACAAGGAAAGTTTACTTTTCCTAACCTAGCCCTTATAATCTACCCCATGAAGAAGAAGCTACGTAACAGATTTCACATCTGTTGCAACAGCTGGGTATACTGGTGCAACTGGTTGTGGTTCTGTTGTAACTTATTGTCCATCTGTTGCATAAGTTGCGTTGGATTATTGATTCAGAGAACTCTATGCAACAGATGGACCATCCGTTGTATCTTTACAATTACTAACCTATTTAAAAATTAACTTCTTTAAAAATTGACTTCTTATCTCACAGCATGTTGACATAATTCTCTACCTCATGAGGAAAAGGCAATTAACGTACTGGGAAGCTTATGACGCTGCCGATAGGATAATGGACCTCGACTTCTGCAAGAAGCTCAAGGATAGGTACGATCAACTCAATGGAAAGGCGTCATCCCTTGGCGTGGGACTTGATTTCCTAGTTCCTACGTTGGTCTTGGATGAAGAATAAACGTTAAGATATGTTAGAGGGGACAGGCCAAATCCACACGGCAAGAGCTGGATCGAGACAAAAAGGATTCTTGCAGTCATTAGCGTGAATGGCATGCATTATCGGGATGTTGAGATACTACTCGAGGAGGGAAAGATCAATTTTTATGACTCCAATATACCTCTCATCGACGATTTCTATCTTTTTCTCCTCGTGGAGCCACTGATGATGTTGTTGCCCATCTTGTTGAGGGAGATTAAATTGATGAATCATTTTCCAAAGCAAGTGTTAATGAAGAAATCATGGGATTTTGAAGGTCAAAACAGGGGAATGATCCTTCCAAAAGATGATGCCGCTAAAGCGAGCGGCTCGCACGCTCTTGCATACATCGAATGTTTGCTGACCGGCACAGAAATGGCCGAGCCAATGACTTTTCTGTGCAACAACGCTGTGCAAAACCTGCAAGAGGTCTGGGCTTATGGGGTACTAACTGGACGCTTAAAGCCTGTGTATATAGAAGAGCCTGTGAAATAGAAATTTTTAATTTCAAGCCACCCTTCACTTTATTACATGTACATGTAGTGGCAATAATTTTTTCTGATGAAAGTTAAGTTTTTTATAATGCAATAGATAAGATTGTCAATTTGTTACAATAGTGGGAAGACCTGTTTGAATAATCTAATAATCTAATAATCTAAGTCTAATCTGTTGCAATAGTGGGAAGACCTGTTTGATAATTTCTATGAATAATCTAATAATCTAAGTCTAATCTGTTGCAACAGTGGGAAGACCTATTTGATAATTTCCACAGATGACCTAAATTTTACAACATATGCCTAAATCTTTTTGATATTTTCCAACAGTTACGCTTGAATGTCCATGTGCTCGTCGACAACAAACCAGTAGCAAATACACACACCACCATGAAAATTTCAGCAATTAGGCTTCAATATCCATATGCCCAACAACACCAAACCAGTAGCAATAACGGCAACAATGTAGTATCTTCTTGCTCGATTTTGTTTCCCTTCAGAAGCCTTGATTTTGTTCAACAAACCCCAGATTACACGATTTGCTTGTGAAGGGTGTCGTTCTTCATACCAATCAAAGTAATCGCATCCACCCAATTTCTATAAAAAAAGAACACAATTACAAAATAATTACAAGTCAATAATTAATTAATTAATTAAATAAAAAAATATTACCTTTGAAATCTTACAAGTAAAAAAACTACGATCCGGATTTTGTTGAGTCCAAGAAGTATTTAACAGAGCTTCATGACCACACTTACAATATCGAAAATCTTTATCACAAAAAATAGTGGAAGATGCGCTCGACATTGTAAAGGTCAGTTGGAAAAAAGTAAAGTAATAATTTGAAGAATTTGGATAGATAAAAGAAGATGAAGATGAAGAAGAAGATTTGGGAATTTAGGGTTAAATTTTAGGAGGAAGATGAATATATAAGACAATGGGGGGGGAATGACCGTTAGGGGCCAAGTGACGGCAAGTCAGCGAAATGTGCCAGGACTGACACTTATACATTTGATGCCTATGTTATTTTACTTCTTTAAAATGAACATGTCTACTTGATGCCTATTTTATTTTAGGTGTAACTGAACACCGTCGATGGGTTGCGCCTTTTTTATCTCAATTCACTTTAACCTTTTTAAACGTAGTGGCAATTTTTTATGTCCAACAAAAGTTGAATTTTTATAATGCAACAGATTCTCCATCCGTTGTAATAGTTATCCTACCTGTTCTGACATATAGTTTATCTGTTGCAATAGGTTGGTCATCTGTTGCATTATCTCGATGTTTTTATCTAAAGTCCATCTGTTGCAACAGTGGGAAGACATGTTTGATAAATTCCAACAGATAGCCTACCTATTGCAACATATGTATAAATCTGTTCGATTATTCCAATAGATGTGTCGTCTGTTGCAACAGATAAAGTCCATCTGTTGCAATATATGTCTAAATCTGTTCTTTTTTTCCCAATAGATGTGTCATCTGTTGCATTATCTTGATGTTTTTATCTAAAGTCCATCTGTTGCAACAGTGGAAAGACCTGTTTGATAAATTCCAACAGATCACCTACTTGTTGCAACATATGTCTAAATCTATTCTAATTTTCCAATAGATATGTCGTCTGTAGCAATAGATACATTATCTGTTGCAATATTTGAATCTAGTATTCCTTTTCAATTAATAAGTTCAAATCTAAGGAATAAATAAAATTCATAGACAAAATAAAATAAATCGAAGCCTTCATAAATTAGCTGAAATAAGTCAACGAATAAATGAAATGTAAAAAAATTGTTATGGGTACAGATCTCAACAAATACATCAACAACAATTTAAGTATACTGTCAAGGATTTCTTTGACAGGCTTAAGCTATAAAGATCTACTCAGTATGGACAAGTTGTTCTTCATCCAGTGCTATGGAATTCGGCTTTGCTCGTCGTGGATCTTCATTGTTGCTTGCGTACGGTTTCTTCGCTTTCTATTCTCCGTATTTCCATAAATAGAGTAGCATATTGTCAATGTTGTTCAGCAGTAGCTTCTTCTACATCCACCTAAAAAGCCAGAATTGGTTAATGCTAATTACGGAGATACAACAAAACGAAAAAGGATAACTCATCTCTTTTAGCAAATCAAACAGGTCTTCCTTCCGTTTTAAATTATCCCAAACATATTATATTTCTGTTGCAACAATGAGTCAACTGTTGGGACAAATTTCTACATGAGGAAGACCCTGTGTGATAATTTTCAATGGATGAACCATTCGTTGCAACATATGAATCATATGTTGCAGCAGATAGGTCGTCTGTTGGTACAAATAAAAGTTGTACGAAGAGCTGTTTGATTTGCTAAAACAGATGAGACATATGTTGCACCAGATAAAGTATCTGGTGCAACAGGTTAGTCAACTGTTGCAACAGATGTATATATATGTTTGATAATTTTCAGTAGATGTGTCATCTGTTGAAACATATATGTGTCTGTTTGTTTTATCAGTTGGAAGACATATAATATATTCACCTTCTTCAGCTCGTGTTGCTATCCTTTGGACATTGTACGTTGCTCAGTGCAACACGCAGACAGAGAAGTGAAATTTTGCTTTTTTGGATGCCTGATAATGCCCTGGAAATTACTTTCCTTCTCCTCTTAGCCCTAATTTCTAATGGAGCGGATGGAAATAAAACCCTCTTTGATGGAATAAGACCCCTCTTAGATGTCAATTCCTTTACAGAAGCAGTTAATGCATTAGTAGCATTAATCACACATCATGTTTTGCCCTGCAGTCTTGACATTTGCATGCAGAACATTCGTTGGGAGAGGTAAAATCTGTATAACCAGTATGATCATACTCATAATAGTTTGCTTTAAATACTGTAAGAGGAGCATCATTAGCACCAACAGCAGCACCACTACCACCACCAATAGCTTCATCAACAACAACAAGCCCACCCTCCAAAATTATTTTTCTTGTAATGGTTGTTGCTCCAAAAAAATTCCATTTTTATTCTGTCGATGCTCTTAGGGTTCGATAAAGTTTGCACAGACCATAAAGTAAGAAAAAGTGGCATTTTCAACTCTCGATTGGTCGGAACTAGCGACGGATGCACATTCTAACATAAATCATTACATATATTAGAATGATGATTAGATCATTCAAAAAAAACATTAATTAAAAGAAAAAATTAATAATAATTATACTTACTGCATCCTTCGGGGGGTTGAAGAGATCAAGAAATTTTGCATTTTTATGAGTTTTGGCCGACAACCATCTCAAGATTCTTGGACAGGAAACTCCTTCCTGGTAGTTCACTTGTTGTCTCAAATAAGGAATGGCTTCAAATGCCCAAGCCTATAAAATAATGCCAATAAATCAAAACCATTATTGAGCGAAAAAAATAAATGATATCATAATAGAAGAAAGAAACATTTACCATGAAAGCCCATGGGAAGCCATATAAGTTGACTGTCTTTGGTGCTAACGGAGTCAACAAATATTTGACAGTCATTTTGAAGCTTCCATACCCCCATGGATAGCTGTTAAACGCCTCAAGATCCTCGGAGAGCTTTATTAAACCGAGACTTATGTTGTTGTTAACATCTCTCGCCCAAAGAATATTATGTACAAAACAAACCAAGCACAATGACTTCTTGTGTTTTTTTGAAAGTCCTTTACCTTTCAACGCTTCTATCAAATTTTTATTTTTGAAGCTTGGACCAACAATGGACACCAGGTCATCACGATCACACGACTTGCCTTTTCCTTTTTTGGGTGTGCGGGGTATTTTTTTTTGGGTTAGAAAAGGTATAACTTGAGAAGGAGGATAACATTTTAGTCCAGTAACTATGGAAAACTCCTTCCAACCAAAACAAACAGGCATGCCACAGTAATTTATCCACACCTCATCCATCTTATCTTTGTTTTCATACATAAACCTACGCTTGAGAAGTTCATATACCATTTTCATTTGGAAACGAGCATTGTTGTCCTCCGGCAAATCAAGATATTTCCCAAAGCAGTTGTCCCTGAAATAAGCATCCAATTTTTGTTCTCGAAGTATTTTTCTGAAGGCGTCGAAAGATTCTCCCATGGATGACTTAACCACGAAATCACCCGTTAAATTTGCGGCACCATCGCACTGCATTCTTACAGGATAACGATCAATGCTGAAGTCTTTGACCAACTCTTCAGTGGAAGGGCTATTAGCATTTGCATCATCTCTTTTGAAATATTCCTCCTCCCCGTGTTCATCATATTTTTCTCCCGATTGAGATAACGCTTGTAAAGCAAGCTCATAGAGTGGTGGATGTAGCTTAGCTGTTTCACTTGTTCCTTTACTTGGACTTGATTCGATTTCTATTCTTTTGGAAACCATATTATCTAAAATTAACAGGAACATAAAATAATATATTATTGTTGATTAATGCATCATTAAAAAGGGATAACAGTAAATCAAACAAGCAAAATAGTAAAATAACAGTTGCAACAGATCACTAATCTATTGCACCAGGTAGTATATTTGTTGCAGTATATAACCAAACTATTGCAGTGGATGAGTAATTTGTTGCAACAATACAAAACATACCACTCATCTTTTAAGACAGATGAATAGTCTGTTCAACAGATCACACAACTGTTGTGACATCATCTGTTGCAACATATGAGTGATCTTTTGGAATAGTTAAATAATTTGTAGCAACGACTGAGTAATCTGTTATGATAATACAAAACATATCATTCATCTGTTGAGAAAGATGAATGGTCTGTGCAACAGGTCACACATCTGTTGCAACACATGAGTGATCTGTTGGAACAGTTATCAACGGTCAATATTGTTTAGATTTCTTCCAACATAGGGTCGTCTATCGCGACAGATGAATGATCAGTTGGAAAATTCAAGTCTTGGACTTTTCCTGTAGGAAAAGTTGGTAGGATTTTATCCAACAGGAGGTTCATCTGTTGCATCAGATCATTAATCTGATGTTTCTTCCATTGCACCAGATGATTAATTAGTTGCATCAGATTTTTTATCCGAATCTTAATCTGTTGCAACATATGGTAAAACTGTTGCATCAGATTATTAATTTGTTGCATCAGAATTGTAATCTGATGGTTCCTCTGGTGCATCATATGGTTGATCTGTTGCATCATATGATGAATCTATTGCATCAAATGGTTAATATATTGCATCAGATGGGTAATCTGTCGGAGAAAATAATAGCACGATTTTTTTAAACAAAAAACAGCAATTTCATCATTTTTACCAAGAACAAGAAGAGAACAAATCAAACCAAATTGTCCTTTTGTTTTTATAAACACAAATAATAAAAATCAAACTTCAAAAAAATACAACAAACAACAAAATATCATAATTTACTTCGAAAAGAGAAGAGAAGAAATATCAGAAATTAGGGTTTTATTCAGACCGCATTTCAAATTAGTGCAACAAATATTGAAATTGTTAACCAATACTTTAAGAGAAGTTGGCTCAAGTTCCTCGTTTTCTTCAAAACTAAAAAGACCATAAATTTTTACCGGTGAAAGAAGAAAAGGACCGATGAAGAATTCGAAGTTGTTGTGGCCGGAGAGAAAGGTTGTCACGTCGATTGAAGTCAAAAAGGAAATGAAATCCCAACTATTTGTAGTCGGATGTTGAAGTCGCCGAGGATTTAAATAAGAAATTTGCAGAACAGTTGGTTAGGAGAGAGTTGAGAGAAGCTGTCGAGAGAGGGATGAGAGATAGGTTGATTGAATTGAAGAGGGGAACTCGAAGCCCAACTATTTGTCGTCGGGGGTTGAAGGGAGAAATTTTGCAGAACTGTTGGTTGAGAGAGAGTTGAGAGAAGTTGTCGAGAGAGAGGAGAGAGTGGTTGATTTAGATTGAAGAGGGTGTAGGTTGGGTTGATTTGTATTTTTGAAAAGATTAGAAAGTTTTGAAAATATTAATCAAGTCAACAATTAACTTGATCAAGTTTCCTAATAATGTTTGACCCTATCTGTTGGTCAATGTCACCAATCCTTCATTCAAGACTTAAAAGACACCTATTCTTCAATTTTCTCTAGTTTCTTTAGTATTTGTTTATTTATTATTTTTTAAAATATCTACTTTGATTTTTAGTACATTTTTTTAGTTACAATAACTCATATGATATATATAATTAAGATTAAAAAATTGAAAGAGTTTTATAGAAATGGAAACTGGAGTTTTAGATTGGACTAATAAATGGATGAATTTTTTTTAGATTAATAAAAGAATTTTTTACAAAATTAATAAACGGATGAAATTTTTATTTCATAAACTAATTAATAAACTGGAGTTTTACAAAATTAATAAATGGATGAAACTTTTTTTTAGATTGGAAGTAATGGAGGAAGAGGGGATAATTGAAATTTTTGAAAAAATTAAAGAAAAATATTTTTTTCATTTTTTTAATCATTAAAAATGTTGATGTGGCTGAAAAATCACTCCATAACACGCGTGATGGAGTGTGAAACCAAACATTTTGCCACATCAGTAAAAAAGGGCCACGAGACATACTAGAAGAACAAGTTCGGGGGTACTTAGAACTAGTCAAAGTTCAGGTGTACCATGAATAAAACGTGACAAGTTCAGAGGATAATCGATACTTCTCTCTAAAAAAAAATCACTTTTGGCTAAAAGTAAATCTAATTGAAAGGAAAAATTGAAAAAATTTATCCTTTCATGAATAAATAAATTAAGAGGAAAACAAATTGTTTTCTAAAAAAAAGAATAATTTAAACGAGAAGGAATTTTGTTAAATAAGATTGATAAAAATCTTAAATGTTGAGAAAATTACCATATCAAGACGACTAAGAAAAAATTCAGGAAAATTTTGAAATTTGGAAAAGTGAAGTCTTAAGAAAAGATAATTCCCTTTAGAATAAAGAAGACTAATTAACCACAAATAAGAATAAGAACCAATTTTCCTACAATAGAATTCATTATTTGAAGAAATTACATTAAGAAGACTAATTAACCACAAATAAGAAAAAGAGCCATTTTTCCCACAATTGAATTCATTATTTGAAGAAATTACATTAAGTTCCTTTTTACTCCTTCCTTTTTACTCCTATTTAAACAAAATAAGTTAGGTGAGCAAAACCCGAATATGCAACAGGGGCGGCTCAAGCATATTCGTGTTTTAAGGCGAAAATTAAATGGAGGTCTTAATTAAAAAAAAAATCCTTTTTTAATAAACTCTTTTTTTAAAATTATATAATCAATTTTTTTAATTAGTATTTTTTAAGTAATCATATAATTAATGCATTTAATCTTCTTGAAATATAGTACTCTATACATGAACTTCTTCTAATAATTATTTCCTTTTATATTAAAAAATATTTTTTTCTACAAATAATATGTAATTTTTAAAAAAAATTATAATATATTATTCGTAAAAATAAGGCCCCTCAAATTTGGGGGCCTAGGACGACCGCCTATTTCTTCATGAGGTTGAGCCGCCCTTGATATGCAAAGGAAAATAAACGAAGATAAAACTAAAGGCCAATACCTTAAGAAATTTATTTAGACTAATGAATTGAAGTGTTTTTTTTTTTCTTCTTTTTGGTGCAAATGAATTGAAGTTAATACAAATATAAACAACAAAGATCAAATTACAATGAGGTACATAGAAAGAGTTTAAGATTGGGCCCCTTTTAGCCCATTTTAGATCTGATCTGTCCAATTTTGGTCTTCGGCTTTCATGGACTTTGGTCCATTTTTCCGCTAGCAGCGAAAAAGATGTAAAAACCAACATAAATTCTTGATTTATTACTTCCTATTTCAACTCTTTACAATATTACTAAAAATACTTGATTTATTCCACACGTATAAATCACAATCATTTGGATACATTATTTAGTTTTACAGAATACATCACTTAATTTTATACGGATACATCACATTCTTGCGAATACATCACTTAATTTTACATGAATATATCACATTTTCTGTGATGTACCCGAGCTTTTAATTAAAATTAGGAATTTATATAATTATTTAAAAGAGTCGAACTTTTAAGTAGTTATGATAAATTAAGTAATGAGATTATGTAATTTTTCCATAAACAATTAGAGTGGATGACTGAACAACTTTTGAGAAATCTTTTATCCAAAATAAAAAGAAGATTTTACTTTTCAGTTAGACATACAAGGAAGAAAGACTAACATAAAGAAAGAATAAAAAATTCAAACTTCAAGTTGAAATTTGAACTTTTTCCTTTTTAAAAAAAACAAAAACAAAACAACAAAACAAAAAGACCCTATTGTCATTTAAACTTAGAAGCCACAAAAGAAATAAACATCATGCTCCTAATTCTACATTTCGAATGAGGTTCTTTTGAACAAATAACTGCATTTTTATAAGGGTAAAATTCAGAAATAGCATACTTACCTCCTTAATTATGAGTTTCATAGCAACAGTTTCATAATTACATATTTAAGCGAATGAGTAAATTCTACAATTACTAATTTTAGTGAGATGAACATATATAATTAATACGAAGAATTGTATATCAATTATTATTATGGTTTATCCATAAATAGTCATTGACTATATGTTCTTACCAAACTAAAGATTCATAAATTATGAAGAATAAATCACAAGACTAGTTTTATATTTAATAACACAATCAAATACCAAAAACATACCACAAGAGAAAATTAATGAAAACAACATAAGCCTTTTTGAATGTAGCTAATTTTTTTAGCACTATAGCTATTAAGATTCAAGAAACATTAAAGAATCACCAAACAAAAAAGCAAAAGCAAACACAGATGGCCATTATCATAATCAGAAAAACATTTTCATTATATCCTCATAGATAATTAAATGGGAAAGACTTAAAGTGTTTTTCATTATATCCTCATTGATAATTAAATGGGAAAGACTTAAAGTTATTCTGCAAATTTAAAAATAAAATAAAATTATAAGTGTAAATAACATAAAAGTCATACAAATGAAGGATCTATATTTCATAGTAAATTTTAACATATGATTAGTTCATAACTTAATTACCCAAATCGTAATTTAAATAAATTTTACAATAAGGAACCAATAACCAGAACAACAGAAGATAGAATATTGGAATTAGAAGAAAGACTAAAAAGACTAGAGATAAAAATATACAGTAAAAATATAATTAAAGAAGAAATATATATATATATATATATATATATATATATATTTATCAGCATGAACAAACCGTTTTTACCACTATTTCATCACACAAGCATTTCCATTACAAATTTCTTCTAGTGCACGTTACTAATTTTCTAAATTTTATATCACAGTTCTATAGGTTTAGCATTCTCATCATACTGTAACTAAAGAAAAGGAGCTTATTTATTTATACCAAACAAAATAAGTTATTAGGGGAGCACAGTAAAATACAGAGATACATTAAATACTTAGTAGCCGTTTGGTCATGAAATTTTATTTTTTCCGGAGTTGGAGTTGGAGTTGAAGATGAAGTTGGAGTTGGAGTTATGTTTAGCCATGTCTTTTTGAAATTTTTTTTTAGACTTTTGAAAAATCTTTTTTAAATATTATTTTATGCCCTCAACTTTTAAAAATTATCAAAATCACTCAACTACTTATTTACCTACAAACATACAACCAAATGTTGAGAAAATAATTTATATGTCTTCAATTGATAAAATAATTAACAACAAACTAATTATTATGATTGTTATTCTTCTAAAATTTGAATAAAAATATCACAAGCACGAGCTAAATAAGTTTATCTAACCATAATCGATTGAATAGAGAAAATATATTTTGATAAATATGATTGATGAATATAAATATATTTTATATATTCTTAAATTTGTTGATGAAAATTCTTAATTACTTTCACTTGAATTAATTATTTTATTGAATTTGTTTTTTTTTAAAAAAAATTACGAATAAATTATTTCTGAATAGATTAGTGCTGATTTTTTGCATTTTCTTTATTGATGATATTGATTTTCCTTGAATATTATGGTATCGTAATTGATGATATTGATTTTCCTTGAATATTATTGTATCGTAAATATGGATCGTTACGTTATGTTTGATATGCGACTTTATTGACTACTTTTTAATAATTTATTAATATCATAATAGCCATTATATGACATATACAGAAAATTAGAATGACCAGAAAAAAATATTAAATTTTTCACTTTTAAATAACATAATGTACTAAGCCTTATATTTCTATAATATAGTTTATTCAAAACAAAGTTGATATATTTTCTCCATAGATTGCCATTTATTATTTTTTACTTCACATTAGTAAATTTTGGTTAAAAGAAGAAAAAGAGGTTAGAATATCTGTAACAATTAAAAGTGATGTTGTAACATAGAAAATAAATAATAATTTTTTTCTTGGTGGTTGGTCGTAGTTATAAGAGGTGTTTGTGTAAAAATTTAAAGATTGGGGTTATATATAATAATAATTGAAGTTGGAAATGAGAGTGAAAAATTGTGAAAACAACAAAAAGTTGTTTTCACTTTTTGGAATCCAACTCCGAAATAATTTTCCGGAGTTTCATGGTCAAACACCACAATTTCTGAAAAAGTGAAAAAAAAATCCGGAAAAAAGGAAAAAGTAAAAATTACATATATAACGACATGTTTACTAATAGTTACTAAAATTCCCAACTTTTTTCAAAATCTCCTAAAATCCCAACATTTGACTTCTAATGATACATGTTAATCACATTAGATACATAGTACAGATACAAGTAATAATTAACTAATCAGCATGTTTTAAGGGATGTAACAAATTAGTTTGCATTAAATCAACATTTAATCTAACTAATTAAGGTAAAAAACAAAATAAAATCCCACAATTTATGCTAATCAGAATATTAATCCACCACATTAAAACTAATAAACGCTTTTGTATTATTTTTTTGAAATTGAAAAATCTTCATTCTTCTTGTTCAGAGAAAACATACCATTTTTTTTTATTTGATTTGTCAATTTGAAATTGAGCATTCCTTCAATTACTATGCCAAAAGATCAGACAAGAAATTATTTTTTTTTGATGAAAAAATTGGTGTTGTAATGTGTTTGGAAAGTCCATCAAAAAAAGCTGCAAAAATTATTAGTTATAAATCTAATTCTACTTCTCCTATGCCTTTGTTGGATAGCAAGAGAAACAAGATCATTACTGATTGCAAACATAGTGATGTTAAGGTTGGGAAAATCTACAAAGACAAGTATACTCTGATTTCGGTTATGGCGTGATTTGCAATTGAGCATTCCGTCAATTACTATGCCAAAATATCGGACAAGAAAAGGTATGTTATGTTTTCTATGTAGCTGGTGTTGTTAATTTTTTGTACGTTAAGTTAATTTTGTATTCAATGTTTGGTTATTTTACAAAAAAAAATTTGTGTGTTTATGTTATTAACGCCGAGATACATTTTGTTCTGAAAATGATACATTTTGCTCATCTTGTATCTTAGTTTATGAATTTATGTTTAATTATGTTTCTTATTATGTTGTAATTTCACATATATAATAGAAATGTCCTAGATACATAGAAATGTCCTAGATACGTGTTGTAAAATTTCCTAGCTACATGTTGTACAAGTTTCACGTCGAGATACATTTTGTTATGAAAATAATACATTTTGCTCCATCTTGTATCTCTGTTTATGAAGTTATGTTTAATTATGTTTCTTGTTGTGTTTTAGTCATGACGTTATGTTAATTTGGCCGAGATACATCTTTATGATAAAAGATACGTTTTGATCATCTTGTATCTAGGTGAATATATTGATGTCTAATTATGTATCTCAGTGAATATATTGATGTCTTCTTATACAGTTTGAAAATAACTCAAGGTTAAGAAGTTGAAGTTTTATTTTCATTGATTCAGTTATGTCTTACGATGTCGTTCAAAGGATTATGTATGGACATTTAAAGCATCATCTCGGTAAGTTGGGTTACCACCCAAATACAAACGTCAACCTGGAAGGCCAAAGAAAAACAGGCACAAGAAATCAAGTGAAATAATGACATCGAGCAGTAATTATTGCGGAAGATGTGGTTATGAAGGTCATAACAGGCGCACTTGCAACTTCTTTCCAAAGAAGGAGTGACAAATATAGTTGACTAATGAATAATGTTGAATAGTTCCTTGGAATGTTGCTGAATTTTTTATCTATTTTGTTCGACATTTTAGTTGATAAGATTCTTGTTTTTTTATGAAATTTAGAAGAATACATTTACCAAAATAAATAGCATTCTTTGTTAATTTGTTATTTAGTTATATATGTTTTGATGGTGTATTTTTTCGTGACACACAAAGTAGAAATTTAGATATATTGAACTGACAATGTTGTTATACATTCTACTAGTAGTTCTGCCATAGTGAATGATAGAAAATAGATACATTCTTATAGTATGTATCTCCATTAAATTTATAGATTCAATTTTAACAAATATGTATCGTTTGTAAAATATAATTTGTCAAAATTATTAAGATTTAGTAATATAAGTTCTGCTAGAATTTGTTATGCAGGTTATAGTCAAACATCTTTTTTCATTAATAAAAAGGGTTGTAGATACATAAAAATATAATAATTTGTTGGTTACTATGATTATATAGTAAAACAGTTTCCTTATAATAGATACATACAATTTCAGAAGATGTATCTCATATAAAGTTATAGATACAAGATCTAATAATTTGTTTCACATGTAAAATGTAATAGGTTAATATTTTTAAGATTTAATTCTATTAAGTTATGATATAATTTGGTATGCATGTAAGAGACAACATGAATTATCTATAACAAAAAACTGTTATAGATACATAATGCGACAATGTTGTGATGGTTAATACTTATATTGTAATATATCTTTCTTTATTTTAGATACATAAAATTATAAAATACAGTAAAACATGTATCCAATATAATATTTGTATATTGTGTGAAAAAAATATCATAACGATAACATAAATATATCTTTATGTTATTTAGCATTGCGTTAGAATGTTAATGCAAAATAGAAGTAATTATTTATTAAAAAAAATTAATGTATGCTTGTCTAAACACTACTAACATCATCAAAGTTTATATCATCAACAATGTTTTTAATAGTCTACTAGCCAAAAATTAACAACTACTGAATGCGCAAAACACGATCGATTTCTTTTGGTGTGAACTTCATTCTTGACCTTGATGGATCGTCATTCTCACTAAAGTATCTATTGTCTGCTTTTACAGATCCGTACTTGCACAAAAGACTAGCATATCCAGATGCTGTTCAAATTGTAAACAAATGAAATATATGTTACATCAGCCTACCGTAATCATTAAAACTGAAAGAGGTACAAATTAAATGTTTTATGTATCTAATGTGATTAATGCAGGTAATAGACAATTGATTCAGATAATGAACAAGATACATATTAATACAGAAAGATACATGTTTTGTTATTATGTATCTAATACAAAATGGGGGCTAGTCTAGCTACTGTCTGATCATGTGCAAAATTTAGGATGCACGGGAGCTCCCCATCTAAGGATTTAAGATTAAATTAACTTTTATAAATAAATAATGTAAATATTTTTACATTATCAATGTATTTAACTTGTTATAACATACTTGTAACGTAATTTAATCCCTAAAAACAAAAAAAAATGAAAAAATTATTTGAGATACAACAAGTTTACTCTAAGATAGTACAATATATATAAAAGCACTAAGAACATAATACATTAGATACAAGATTATACAAATGTATCTTTAATCTCTACAACATGTATTTCAGCGTGAAAAAATGTATCCTGTGTAATTCTACTTTCAATACCATTTAAACAACACAACAAACATATCAAAACATTTACAGTAACTCACAAATACAAGTTAATATAACATGTATCTATTATATTTAGAATTTAAGTAAAATTGAACAAAATTAGATACAAATCAAAACATTAATAATCACTCACATATACAAGTCCACTTAACATGTATCTATGTATTTATGAACTTTTATTTTGTTATATTAATTTCAATAAAAAATAAAATACACAAGATACAAATAACTTAGCAACAAAAAAACAGATAAACAATGGAATTCTAAACGTATCATGCAACCCAAAATATGTATCTCGACCTAACATTCAATAGATCTGAACATGCAATTACCTTGGGAAGTTCATCTCTGGAAATTGCTTCAATTCTTCTTCTCTTGGTGGGAGTTTTACTTTCAGGACTGTTGGATCTCCTTTTCTTAGAACCACTTTTTTTTCTTGTCCTTAGAATGCTTTTGCCACAACTTCTTCATAATTTGGGGATCGTTTCTATGCTTTAATCTATTTTCATCAAAGTCAACAAATTCATAATCAAAATTTTCGAAAACAAAGTTAACAACTTCATGAGATTCTTTGATACTTTCTAATTGATAAACCCCAAGACTAAAAGGTCCCAAATCTCTATTCATAATGACAATTCAAACAATGAAGCCTAAAAAACAATTAATCAAAGAAATTGCTTAACCAAATCACCCAAATTTTATTCTGTAAACTTAGGTGCGAAATAATTTTTTTGAAAAAAAAAACGTAAAAGCAATTAGAAGAAATTGAGGCGGATTTTAGGGAGGAAAATTACCTTGCTTCAAGTTTTGAATTGAATGAAGTTGGATAGAAATCACTCCACAAATTGTGACGTACAAAGAGGGAGAAGTGGGTTATTTTTGGTAAAGAATCTTTTTTGTAGTTGGGTGTTTTAACTTGTATCTCAACTTCACCAAAAATTATGAAATATTGGGATTTAAGTAATTTTTTAGAAGTGGGGGATTTTTAGAAGTTTAAAAACTTATGGTGAGTATTTAGGTAATTTTTCCAAACTTTTATGGCCAAACGGGCCCATAATTTAATTTCAGCAAGACGGATTCACGAGTCACTGTTAAATAGATAGATACATAATGAAAACCTGATATAAACCAAGTTTACTAAGTACCAAGTGCCCTCTATTGAACAACCTGCTATAGAGATCACCATCATTCTAGTCATTCAACATCAAATCTTTTTTTTTTATTACTCCCACTGAGTGTGCACAACACAAACACTTGCATTTCACATAACTGACTTTATAAAATCACTCCCAAGGTTCGAAAGGTATGATAGTTATACCATAGAATACAACAAAGTGCTTATTGAAATTAAGATATATACATGTTCTAGTAATAAAATTTGGATTCCCCTTAAATTGCCAATGCTGTCCTCCTGCAGAGGGGGCATGAGTTCTTCTGCATGAGCCATTGGCTGATGCAATCGAAATGAAAGGTGTGCTGACAATCGGTGCTTCCAATATTCTGTACCTCAGAAAAGTCTTCCTGCAAAATTGAAAAAGTATTTACGAGTAAAGCAATTTAACTTGCATGCTAGACATTGAGCAGCATACAACCAAATGAAAATAAGCAGCACTTACAAAACAAATACAACACATATCGTTGTCACTTGTAGATGTTTCAGTTGATTCATACTTGACGCACTTCATACGTGCCAAAATGACTTCTCTACTTAATCCTGTATTGACAGATCCAACCGGGCCTTGAATGGCCAACAAACCCTAAATTCAAGATCAGAGTATGTGAGGAAAAATATTCCATAAAGAAAAATAAAATTTTCATACTTTTGTTTTTCATATTTGTTCATTACTACCTCATAACTCACATTTCCCACAACAAAATGAAAAGTTTGGGGCATAGCATTTTGTGCCTGATATATCACTTAAAACTTGTTACAATCTCCAGGCTAGTTTAGAAAAAATAATCTCCAAGCAAGTAAATGCTACGGATCAAATATGCATAGTAGGCTTGGTCAAAGAAAAATCAACTAGCCATGAACAATTTATAGACTACGCAGCAATCATTACCATTTAGAGATCTCATGTCAAGTAATAAATTCTCGCATTCATACACATAATGACTAGCTTGCTCGTGGCGGTCACTGGAAAGCAATTTTAGAAGCAAAAATAATTTTTTTAAATTCCGAATTAGTCAACTAGGATGAACCAGTAACTGGAAAGCTACTCAAAACTCCTACAATGTCTACATTATCTGACAAACTTTTGCCATACAATCTTGAATTCAGAAACTTCTAATCAGGCCTGTTGAAGTTCCAACTATAGGCAAAGGCTTGAACTTTTTCGAGACAAACTAAAACAGTCATGGTTGTGTTAGCACCAAATTATAGGTAAACTAAAAACTACAGCACAATCACTGATTTCGGTTAGAGTTGAAAGGGGACCAGAAGGAATACACATCAAGACACCAGTCAAATGCTTGTAAACTAGATGCATTTGACCATCACAGGATAATAATATTTTAAATCCAAAGGGCTCTCAGACTTATGTTCTTTTCCTGCGAATTGAGCATAACCTTTGTTTTACTGTTTGAAAAATCAGTTTCAAGAATTGTCGCAGAAACAAAAACTTACCCCTGGGGTTTCAAGGAAGATGCAAATCCTATTAGGCTATCCACAAAGTAATATGACTTACTTTTTGTTCCTCTATTTTGTTAAAAACATAAACAAGATATAGGTAGCATTACTTTTTCTTCCCATAACAGCTTACTCTAGCTTCTCAGGTGGTCAATTGATTTGGAAGAATAGCCTCATTAATGCATGTACATAAACACTGCCACAAATAACATTGAAACTAATATTCTTAACCGTTACCAAATTTTCGTCCCAACTTTTCACCCAAAAAAGGATCAAAAGAAAACTGCACAGAAAACAATAGCTCTAATGTTTGGCCCCTTTTCTCCTCAGTCCACAGAGACAAAATGTAGGACTGGTGCCAACAATTCATCACGGAAGAAACACTGCTAAGCATAAATGTATATGTCAATCCATATGCGATGCTACATTGATAAATTGTGAAAAAGCGAACAATGGAATGATGGATAGTTGATGTGTTTTTGATAAATAGTTGATGATAGTTTAGGTAGAAAAATTGAAAATCTGATACTTCAGGCGTGCTTTTTGACCATTAACTCTAGCTAAAATTATAAACTTGTACACCATTTCCAAAAAAAAAAAAAAAAATTAACTTGTATATATAGATCATCTTTTGAGAAAAAGAAAATTCACATATTTGGAAGTATCACTTATATTCATTATTTTAGATAAATATTAAAGTACTAAAAAATAATCATTATGTAAAAATTAAAAAGACAAATTTAATAATCGAAACATAACAACAGAAAATTTGAGATCACATAACTAACCGATTATTTATTTGGCACCATGATTCCTCAGCACAAATCCAAAGTAGCAGTTAATACCATAGAGATTTAACAACTAGCGTATCCAATCATTAAAAGCATAATTGCGTGCAATAATTAAAAGCATAAGCGCATCCAATGTTATAAGCATTGCATTCAATCATTAAAAACATATTTATAACATGACAAGTCTAAGCTAGTCACTAAATCAAGTATAAGTATGAGAAAACTAATCAGGTGAAGATTGTAATAAATTTATATTGAAAAGGATAAGAAATCTAAAAAAGAGAAAGTGAAGAAAACTAACAGTGTGAAAATTGGAAGGATGAGGATGCAGTGGCATACGACTGGGTCCAGGGTTCACTCCCACAAATCTCGGGGTGTGATTCATCACAGGATACATATATGGAATCTGGAAAGAGCTATAAGTCCAGTTCCCTGAAAAATGTGGTAATGGTCCAAGGAAACCAGGAGCACGCATAACCGGTAGGACGGGAGCCAGTGTATTTGACAACATTCCTGTTGGAATCCAATACGAAAACGAATTTCTTGGAATAATGGAAACAAAGTATGTGCTAGTTCCATTAGCCACAAGAATTGCTGGAGTCCCATATGAGAAGTAATTATTTCCCGAAATATCGGGTACCATAACAATAAGAGGGGATTCCGGTCTTCCATATATAATTCTAGGTGCAGCATAGGCCATAGTTCTTACATGACCAAAATCAAAAGTTGCCTCATTTGGCAACATGGAGTTTGTTGTGCTTATATATTCACGTAAATCCAAATTTTCAGATGTAGACCCTAAGTCTTGTCTATGGCCATGACCAAAAACAGTATATGATGCATTTTGGCTTATGATGGAACCTATAGAACGAGAACTAGAGCTTGACAAAGCTGGTGATGGAGTGCTTGTCAAAGCTGATGAAGGGCTATGTGCACCAGTTTCATGGTTCAGACTAACTCTCGCTGGCACAGATAGATTAACTGGTTGAGAAATCATTCGTTCTGAACCTTGCACATACAGAGTATGTGTACCTTGAAAAGGTGTCACAATAGTGGGAATTAGACTGGATCGACCAATGTTTTCACCACTGATGTAGTTTTCAGTGGGTAAGTCGGAATTAATACTACCACGCTGCATTATACTTGATTTTCTTTCCTTCTAGAAGTTCCCGTGATTAATTAAGCCCAAAAAATATCACAGTGCTCCCCGAACCTGAAATCACAATGATACAATGATGTCAATCTATATATTGGTGATTAGCTATGTACGTAGTCTACATGCACCATATCAGTATAATGAAAAATTCCTTCCAAGTAATCAACGACTGTTTTCCGTTTCTTCATACTAACTTGAAGGACCAACACAAAGTAATATAGTACTAATTACCAAAAATAAATTTTTGAAATTCCGTTGCTTTGTCATCCTTTAGCCTCAATTCATGGGAGTATCTTGTTTCTAATCTGTCTCTTGTTTTCAATGACTTGGCACTTGGGCATAATTTTGTAGAAAAATAGTGAAATTGTAGAGAATATAATATCTATTTTTCCTGTCAGTGTGTTTGGGTCTGATTCACTGTTTTAGAGTGTTCCCTGCCAAGTAATCTTGACTTATGTAGCACTAGGCAATAGCTAGCATTGTGCTTCTTATTCATGCATCAATTGAGAATAAGCGTTTGAATCAGTGAATGTGTTTACTCCGACTTAACTCTCGCTTCAATTGTCACAAGTTACCATCTTGCGACTCATATAAAGTTTCTTGGCCTAGTATCTTATCTTGTCAAGAATGATTCTATCTATCTAATTTTTCCTTTACTCCCTCTCTTAGTTCTTGCAGTTCATTGTCTCTGCAATTCTACCGTAGTTTGATTGTGGTCCTTAAACTAACCATGAGTGCTTGCCCTCTTATTTCCCCCCTATCTTCCCCTTCATTTAGACTTCTCATTGATACATAGGTTTCTCTAAGTGTGTGTCAATCATAAGTTTCAACCATTAATGACTTGAGTCACTTGTTGCATTAAGTTTGTGGTGCCCTATTACGTGCTAATCAATGGTCAAACTTTTCTGTGGAGATCTTATTGCTTTATGTTATGTACATAGCAATATTGTACAGTTTGTTCCTGGGAATTCATGCATGTTGTATGAGCTCTTTAAAAGCTTTAAAATTTGTGAACAAGGCATAGGAGTTGTTGGTGTTTATACAATCATTCATTAGCCTTATGTTATGCTAAGTATCGATCTTTAGGGGATGCTACTCTTTATCCTTTTCTTTGCATGGATACTAATGAATTTCCTTTGCAATAGGTTAAGATTCATTTTTGAGAAATCTTATGGGATAACCAACAGTAGACAGAGGTAGCATAACAGAAGTGACATTAACACTAACATCCGATAAGGTTTACCGTACTTTATTCATAGTACACAGGAACTCCATTAATTCTCAAAAGCTACAAGTAAAAAATCATGTCTGCTATTCTGTAGACATACGAATATCCTAAACTTTTTAATGTTACCAATTTCAAAAAGGAATATCCTAAACTTTATAAAGATGGTAAAGGAGAAAGGTTATGTAAGTCATTTTATTCTTAAAGTTCAACATATGAGTTGAACATTTTGCTTTAGATCGCTAGGTATCTCTCATGTGGCAATATTTGAACTTTAACCTACTAATAACAAGGGACAAGCAAAATATTGATCATAACATCGGATGGGGGACATAGGTTTCAACTGGATCGTTAAGGATTGTTAAGTCTTCAAAGATCTACTCAGACTTGGTAGCCAAACAGTATATATCTTATTTTGTGTGATATCATTGTCAAATGATTTGGCAATGTTACATGCAGACCTTTATATGCACCGACATGTAGATGCAACACTATAGTGATTGAAAGTGATAAAAATGAAGAACTAAACCCAAAACTACATGATAGGAAGTTTGTCTTTGAAGACTCGAAACTTTTGGAATCAATGGTGATTTAGCGAATGACCTACATAATTAATACCCACTGGTTAGATTTAAAACTTACTAGTTGTTGTGGTTATACTCACTTTAGGTTCGAATTTACTAAGATTCTTTTCTATCCTGCTAGAGATTTGGCCTTCATTTAGAGATAAGATTGAGATTTGAAAAAAGTTAAATTTCAAAGACAGTTAACTTACCTTAACAATCACTTTATTTAGTAGTGGAACTAAATGAACCCTAAAATAGAACAAACAGATATAGAGTACTCATATAGTGCATCAAACTGGTTTCAAATTCAGATATAGCTAATTGATTGATCAATCATTATTAAATGGTTTAAGCAATTTCAACAGGATAATTCAACCAAAAAAGCTCATCAAATGGAAATTAATAGAATTTCTACATAAAATAATTAAAAATAAAATTGAAATCTGTATCCTAGTTAAAATCAAAATTAATGTAGAATATCACCAACAATAACAAATGCCATGGCATTGATGCAGTCAAATTCAAGTAACAAAAAAAAAAAGAAAAAAAGAAAAAAAAAAAGGAACTTACCTAAAGATCGAAACTAACCCAATGAATGAAATTTACTTCTTAAACATATGTAATATAAAATCTTTTTTTTTTTTTTGAGGTGGGGATTACAACTGAGAGGGAGGAGGACGTTTTATACAATTTAGGGATGGGAGAACAATGATCCTTGATAAAACCGAGGAAGCTACAGGGTGGGGGGATAGGTTAGCAAGTAATCCTTCTCACTAGTTGCCTTTATTTGGAATTTTTAGCAAACAAGTCACAGAAAATTGGGGTGACTTTATTCTTTTTTGATCTGGTAATAAAGGTGATAGATAAATTTATAAACCAGGATGAGGATGTAATTAAATAACCTTCACCAGAGGACAAAAGAGTGAAACCTTTAGATTACACTTAGATTATTATAATCCAAGCCTTATCTCCACTCTTCGTGGCATTCCAGGTGATCGCGAAGGATATAGCTAAGATTACAACTGAGGAAGCCACGTCGTTGTGGTGGTGGTGGTATGTTTGAGGGGGGGGGGGGTATCGATATAAGTGAGGTGATATGGTAAACAATTTTAATTGAGGTGACATAAATTTATAAACCAGGATGCGGATGTAATTAATACCTCTCACTAGAGGACAGAAGAGTGAAACCTTTACGTTACACTTAGATTGTTATAATTCAAGCCTTCTCTCTATTCCCCATTGCATTAGGATACCTCCCTCGATGATGGATATTGGCATCTTTCTTTATCATGTTTGTTTTTTTCCATATCTGAGATTTAGGGAGCATTAGCCACATGGTTGCTTCCACATAAAATGTTAGAATTTGTTCCGTTGTTTTCTCCTTTCAGTGAAACTTTCTTGCCATTGATACATAGGTCTTCATTCAAAATTCTGTCACATTTAATTGGACCCATTTAACAGTTGAGTTCTTTTCCTCCTTTTGCAAATTGGTATAATCTAGATTTTGAAAATTTGAATTCAAATTTCTTGAATTTGAACAATGTTTTCAAAGTTTCCCCATATATAATTAAGCGCAGAATGCAAACCTAGACACACATGTTCAGCATATTAACCCTACCCACCACCCGAGCAATTCCACTATTAGATCCCCTAAAAAATTTACTATTTTTCCGGATACGGATGAACAGTTAATTTTGGTTGTTTAAAGGCTTACCAAAATGATTTATAACTCTTCTTATTAATCACGAATTGGATTTCCATTGTTTGTAAATTAACACGCTACAAAGACTTCCTCCCTCTTGTATACTCCACTCACAGCAAACAGAGCAAGATACCACAAAAGAAAACATCAAAGAACAAGCACTAGAAATGAACAAATATCCAATTAAGAGTTCCTTAAACAGATAATCAGTAGGTTATCCCATACTGACTATCGACTAATGTGAATTTCCCCAAGTGAATGATGAATATAATTAAAACCTATACTTTTACACCATAATTAATGCCAGAAAGGTAATACAGTTAAGACACACAAGATCATTATCATACAATTAACTGTCCAACATCTCTCCCTTTCCACAAACAAACAAAAATAATACCTCTTAACAATACAAGGGACTTTCCAATACCACCGAGAGTTTATCACAGAGAAAATAAACAAAAAAAAAAATCAAGTTTATTGCTTATTATCCAAACAAAAGATCAGCCCAACATGATTATGATTTATTTATAATTAGGGTCAGCTTGTTTGTACTTCAACTAATTCCACGAGATACCTCCCACCTCCCATTAGCAACAGGTATGATTATGATTTATGAACTTACATATTGTAATTTCAGAAATTAAGTACATAAATTACTCACAGTATCCACAAAAAATTGTCAATATCCGAATCCAGCAACACCTCAATAGGCGCCGTGCCAATCTTCATCTTCATCACATGTTCCATCAACACATGTTCCATAAATTGCTCGCCTCGATAAAGCAGATTTTGTAAGGACATAGAGATCAAGCAACGAGAGTCACGCCTTTTTCGTTTGGCCGTTAGCTGGGTAAATACTGTTTATATCCAACACATAAAATTTAACTTATTGAATACACCGGAAGAGAAAATAAACCAAAAAAATCAAAACGTATTGCTAATAGCTGTTAATTATCAAAATAAAAACTGAACCAAACAAATTTGTCCTTTTAGCAAATACGAAAATTAATGATTATAGACTTACATATTGTAATTTTAGAAATTGAAAACAAAAATTGGATACTCACAGTTTCAGCAAATATGTTAAGAACCGGATCCGGCAACGCCTCAATAGGCGTTGCCAAGCACAGGCAGTGCAAATATGAATCTTCATTCCTCTTAAACATACAAGGAGCTCCTAAATACTGCCAGCGGTATACCAGATACAAAATAAAAGTTCATATCAACACAATAATGATTTAGAACTAAAAACATATTGTAATTTCCAAATACTCACAGTTGCACAAATTTGTCAACATCCGAATCCGGCAACGCCTCAATAGGCGCTGCCAAACAAACGCGGTGCCAATCTTCATCTTCATCACATGTTCCATCAACACATCTTCCATAAATTGCTCGCCTCGATAATGGAGATTTTGGAAGTACATAGAGAAGAAGCAATGAGAGTAACACCTTGTTTGGATGGTTGTTAGCTGTGTGCTATTTATGCGTGAGACCCCCCCCCACCCCCACCACATTAATAAGTATATAACATTATGAATTACTCCCTCCGTCCTATGTGTATCTTCTTTTTTGATCTGTACAAAAAGAATGTCTCTTTTCTTATTTACTAATTATTTAAAAATATAATTTTATTTTTATTTTTATTAATTTTATTTAATTAAAAAAATAGTAGTACATTTTTTGATAAAGAATAATTTGATAACCATTATCAAATCTTTTCTTATTTTTTAAATTTCATGTCCAGTCAAATAGCAACATATAAAATGAGACGGAGCGAATATTATGTTTTAAAATATAAGAGAAATATAAAAAAAATGTGTATAAGTTTAAAAATTACTTTATCCATTTAAAAAAATAATAATCTATTTTGACTTGACACAAAATTTAAAAAAATAAAGAAAATTTTTGAATTTTGTGGTCTTAAATTAAAATTGTGTCAAATATAATTAAATATTTTTTAATCTTATGATCTTAAACATGTTATGTGAAAAGTTGAAATCAAAGTATTACTAAAAAATAAAATGAGTCACTCTTTTTGAAACAGATTAAAAAGTAAAGTAAGTTATTATTTTTAAAGCGAAGCAAGTACTATATAAGTATTGTGGAATTGATATTAGACTAGTTACTCTAAGCGCGTGCATTCCACTTTACTTTGATTCAACTAATATATAATTTTATAAAATAGTAAAAATATTATTAGATTGAATTTTGATTAAGTAATTATACATCAAAAGTAGTATAATTTTTTATGATTATTTAATAATTTTTCAACTTATTTAAATTACTGAAAGTATTGAACTCATATAAAATGTGATTTACAAAAATTGATTGTCTTTATATTTTAAAAGTATTTATTTATTCAAAGGTATAGCATTCTCAGTGATAAAAAGAAAGAATTAAACTCAAAATTACATGATTAAAATTTATCTTAAAAGACTTGCAATTTCTTCCAAAATGTTGATTTAGTGATGACCTACATAAGTAATAACCACTAGTTAAAAGCAAAACTTACTAGTTGTGGTAACTACACCCGTACTAGATCAGAAATTACCAAGATTTTTTATTGTCCTGCTAGAGATTTGATAATATTACACACAAACCTCTATATGCATCGATATATAAATGTAACAATGTAATGATTGAAAGTGATAAAAAAGGAAGAACTAAACCCAAAACTACATGATTAAAAGTTCGTATGAGAAGACTTGCAATTTTTGCAATTAATGTTGATTTAGCCAATGATCTACATAAGTAATATCCACTAATTAAAATTAAAATTTACTGGTTGTTGTAGCTACACTCACACTAGGTCCGGAGTTATCGAAATTCTTCGTTGTCGTAATTGAGATTTGATGAGAAGGGCGGTCCAAATTTTCTAGAGTCTTAAATTGATTCCGATATTAATTCTTAGTGAATTTATGAATCGAAACAGAGAAAAATTGAATTCAATCTATTTTTTGCTTGCCTACTTTCTCTGATCGAGTTCGAAGTTTAACAACTTTCTTCGTTGATGAACACCCAAACTAATTATTCAGTATTTAATTATGAATTATGTTTTAAAAATATAAAAAAAAGTATATAAATTTTAAAATAATTAACTATTTTAAAATTGGCATTAGACTAATTTGTCAGCATATGCACTGCACCTTTACGTTGATTCAAGTTATATATGATTTTATAAAATAATAAAAATATTATTAAATAAAATTTTGAGTAAGTAATTATACATGGAAAAATAGTATAAAATCTTTATGATTGATTAATAATTTCTAAGCTTATTTAAATTGATGAAAGTATTGAACTCATATAAATCGTAATCTAAAAAATTATATATCTTTATATTTTAAAGGTATTTGTCTGTTCAAAGGTTTACCATTCTCATCAATGATTGTTAGACTACACAAAGTGGTTGGAAGGTGGAAAGGGTGGCTAATCTGCTAAAAGGAACTATTGAATTTAAGGGTATCAATTCTGAAAATAATGCGATTGAAAGGGGGGATTCAAGTTTTTCAAAGTCTTAAATTGATTCTGACCTTATTTCGTAGTATATGGATCAAAGTACTTCT
Source organism: Capsicum pubescens (assembly GCA_030864215.1). NCBI lineage: Eukaryota > Viridiplantae > Streptophyta > Magnoliopsida > Solanales > Solanaceae > Capsicum > Capsicum pubescens. The sequence continues at coordinate 194,881,228 of CM061539.1, read as the reverse complement.
AACACAAAAATTTATTTTGTAAATTCAACTCCACTTGTGCTTAAAATGGACAAAAATGATATGCAATTGAAATTCAATTTTTTTTTTCTATTTTTCACTAACCTTCTTTCTCGAATTAAGTCTGAAGTTCAGTAGTTCTCATCGTTGATGAACACCTGCATTGATAAAATAAAGAGAAATAATTAAGAATGAGTGGAGAGGATTGACATTGAAGAAGAATTATTATCGAGGAAAGGAATTACATGGATCTATACAATTAAGATGAAAGAGTCGATATATATAATTGAGAAATTAGGGAATCGAAACAATTGAGAAGGTGAAACTACAAAGATCTATACAATTGAGGGGGGAGGGCGGTTTCAAATATTAATACAATTGAGGCGGGGTTTTAAATGCAAAAATCAATATAATTGAGGTAATAGATTTTTTTAAAAATTTGGTAACAATTTCGATTGTGGTAATAAAAAAGATTACGTTTATAATTTAGCTATGTAGTATGTCAAATTATGCTTTTAAAATATAAATTATAAAATAAAACGTATGAGCTTAAAATAATTATGAATTGTTGGATCGATATTAAATATTTTTCAGCGCGTGAATTGCATATGTATGTTGTTCAGGTGATACGTGATTTTATAAAATAGTAAAAATATTATTAAATAAAATTTTGAGTAAATAATTATATATATGAAAAATAGTATAAATTTCTATGAAAGATAAGTAATTTCTAAACTTATTTAAATCAGTAACACTAACGAATTTATATAGAGTACAATCTAATAAAGTTGATTGCCTTTATATTTCAAAGGTATTTGTTTGTTCAAAAGATTTAGAATTTCTATCAATAGTTGTTAAGTCAGCACAAGGTGATTGAAGGGTGGAAAGAGTGACATCTACTAAAAGGAATTCATGAATTGAAGGGGATGAATTCTAATCTTACCATTATGATTGGAGAATTGAGTTGAGGCGATTGAAAATATTCTAAAAGTTTGAAATTCTTCATGAGATAAGTCACAATATACAACAACAATACCGGTGTGATTGTATAAGTGACGCTGGAAGAGTATAAAATGTACGCAGACTTTACCTATATCTTATAAGGTAGATCGGTTGTTTTCATTCTTCCCGTTGTTAATAATGCATAACAACATACCCGATGTATTTCCACCAAAGTGGGATTTGAAGAGGGTAGAGCGTACACAGTCTATACATCTGCTTCAAAGATAAAGTAGAGAGGTTGTTTCCGATAGACCCCTGGCTCAAGACAACAACATAGCCAGTGTCTTCCCGATCTCTGACAATAAAGCAAAAGAAAAAACAAAGAACTGAAAATAAACCAGCACCTCAAGTGGCCCAACAAAGGAACTGTTGAGCAGGTGAAATATGAAAAGCACTAAGGTTTCCAAGGCATAAGTTGAAATGAGCAACCAGTATACAACTCTCTGTCGTAACAATATGCCTTAATCAAGATAAGGCTGCACTAGACAGTAAGGAATTCATGCTCCTTTACACACTTCTCAACTAGTTCCATTTTAGGAAAAGTACGTACTTAACATAGCATGCAAAGTCAATAAGATATATACAGATTATAGTAATAGATTCTAGTTTGGATTCCCCTTAAATTGCCAATGCAATCCTTTTGCACAGGGGGCAGGAGTTCTTCTGCATTAGGCACTGGCTGATGCAGTCGAAGTGAAAGGAGTGTTGGCAGTCGGTACTTCCAATGTTCTGTCCATCAGAGAAGTCATCCTGCAAAATCGGACAAGTATTTTCAAGTAAGGCAATTTAACTTATGTTACTAGATTTTAAGTAGTAGGAGACAAGCAAATGAAGATAGGCACGTACCAGACAAATAGAACATGTATCTTTGTCACTTGCAGATCCTTCAGTCAACTGATACTTGAAGCACCTCATACGTGCAAGAATGGCTTCCCTGCTCAATCCTGTATCAACATTTTCAACCCGGCCTTGAATGGCTAGCATACCCTAAATTCAAGATCAGAATTTGTGAGGAAAAGTATTCCACAAAGATTAATAAAGTTTTCATACTATTTTTCCCATAGTTGTCCATTATTATGTCATAATTCACGGTTTGCACGTCAACATGAAAAGTATAGCATTTTGTAACTGAAATATCACATACAACTCCAAGCAAGCAAAGGCTACAGATCAGATTTGCATAGTTTGCTTGTCAAAGAACAATCAACTAGTCATGACTACTTGATAAACTACAACAATCATTATCATTTAAAGATCTCGCATCAAGTGATAAATTCTTGCATTAGTTTTTCTTTTTTGAAATGTTTGAAAAGTCAGCTTCAAGGATTGCCGCAGAAACAAAAAACTTACCCTGGGCTTTCAAAGAAGTTGCAAATCCATTAGTCTATCAACAAAGTAAAGCAAATCCATTAGGCTATCAACAAAGTAAAATGACTTGCTTTTTGTTCTACTATTTGGTTAAAAACTTAACCAAGACATACTTTTTCTTCCCATAACAACTTGCAGTTTCTCAAGTGGTCAATTGATTTGGAAGAATAACCTTACGAATGCATGTATTACATCATCATGAATAATAATATTGCAACTAATCATTCTTATCAGTTATCAATTTTTCTACCCAACTTTTCACCCAAAAAAGGATCAAAATAAAACTGCAGACAATAATAGCTCTAACGTTTGGAATATCGTTGAGCATAAATGCGTATGTAAATCCATATGCATGTTTCCATTGATAAATTATGGAAAGCTAATTAGGTGAAGATTGCAATAAATTTATAATGGGAAAGGAAAAGAAAGCTTGAAAATGAGAAGGCTAACCCTGTGAAAATTGGAAGGAGGCAGTGGCATCCAACGGGGTCCAAGGTTCCCTCTCGCAAATCTTAGGGGGTGATTTATCAGAGGAGAAAAGTCCAGTTCCATGAAAAAGGCAATGATGGTACAGAGAAACTGGAAAGATGCGCCACAGGAGCCCATCTATTTGTTAGCATTCCTGCTGGAATCCAGTAAGAAAACGAATTTCTTGGGATAATAGAGAGGCTGTTTCCGATAGACCCCCGGCTTAGGACCGATAACAGTATAGCAAATTACAACACATAAATGCGTATAGACTAGTACAATATACAAAATAAACTAACACCGGTATCCACATGGTAATACAACAACCACCAGCTACTACTAAAATATAGACATCACTCAACACCCACGCACAAGAAACGCTCCCACCCCCTAACCCTCTACCCTAATCCGCATCCTCCACACCTTCCTATCAAGGGTCATGTCCTCTGTCAGCTGTAACTGCTCCATATCATGCCTAATCACCTCTCTCTAATATTTCTTCGGCCTACCTCTACCCCGCCTAAAACCATCCATAGCCAATGACTCACACCTCTGCACTAGAGCATCAGAGCTCCTCCTCGTCACGTGCCCGAACCAACGTAACCGCACTTCTCGCATCTTGTCCTCCATCGAAGCCACCCCCACCTTCTCCTGAATAATCTCATTCCTCACCCTATCTTTCTTGGTATGGCCACACATCCATCGCAACATCCTCATCTACGCCACTTTCAACTTCTAGATGTGGGAGTTCTTAACTGGCCAACACTCCGCTCTATATAACATAGCCGGTCGAACTGCCACTCTGTAGAACTTACCTTTAAGCTTTGCGGGCCCCTTCTTATCACATAAAACTCCCGAAGCGAGCCTTCGCTTCAACCACCGTGCCCAAATACGATGCGTGACATCCCCGTCAATCTCGCCATTGCCCTGAATCATAGAACCCCCCAGATACTTGAAACTTTCCCTCTTCTGAATGGCCTGAGAGTCCAGCTTCACAACCACGTCAGCCTCCTGCGACATATCACTAAACTTACACTCCAAGTACTCCGTCTTGGTCCTACTCAACCGAAATTCTTTTGACTCAAGAGTCTGTCTCCAAATCTCCAACTTATCATTAACTCTCCTGAGTCTCGTCGATCAATACCATATCATCAACAAATAACATACACCAAGGCACCTCCCATTGAATATGCCGCTCAACATATCCATCACCAAGGCAAATAAAAAAGGGCCAAGGGTCGATCCCTGGTGCAAACCTATCAAAATCAAAAAGTGCTCAGAATCATCTCCTACCGTCCTCACATGAGTCTTTGTGCCATCATACATATCTTGAATCGCCCTGGTGTACGCCACAGGCACCCCTCAAACCTCCAAGCACCTCCACAAAATCTCCCTGGGAACTTTGTCATAAGACTTCTCAAGATCAATAAACACCATGTGCAAGTCTTTCTTCCTCTCCCAAAACTGCTCCACTAATCTCCTCACAAGGTGAATGGCCTCCGTAGTCGAGCGACCTGGCATGAAACCGAACTGATTCTCAGAGATAGTCACGATCCTTCTCAGCCTCAACTCTAACACCCTTTCCCAAGCTTTTATATAGTATGACTCAACAACTTGATACCTCTATAATTGTTGCGACTCTGGATGTCTCCCTTGTTCTTATACAATGGAATCATCGTACTCCACCTCTACGCTTCAGGCATCTTCGCCGCCCTAAAAATGATGTCAAACAACCTTGTCAACCTCTCCAAACCTGTCCCGCCAGTGCTTATCCAAAAATCCACTAGAATCTCATCTGGCCCCGTCGCTCTACCCCGACGCATCCTGCAAATAGCCCCCTTGACCTCCTCCACCTTGATACGCCTACAATAACCATAATCGCGACACTCCTCAGAATTCTCAAAGTCCCCCAACACAAAACCTTTATCTTCCTCGTTGTTCAAAAGTTTATGAAAATAGGACTGTCACCTCTTCCTAATGAGGGCATCCTCAACCAACACTGTACCATCTTCTCCCTTGATGCACTTCACTTGGTCAAGGTCACGGGCCCTCCGCTCCCTGGCCTTGGCCAGCCTATACAACTTCTTATCCCCGCCTTTCTCCTCTAAAGCCGCATACAAGCTCTTAAAAGCTGTTGTCTTAGCTGCTGTAACCGCTAACTTAGTCTCACTCCTCCTTATTCGTCTGTCTCTCCTCATCATCCTTGCTCTCAAGCAACTTAGCATAAGCCACCTTCTTAGTTTCTATCTTCATCTTAACCTCTTCGTTCCACCACTAGTCCCCTCGATGCTTGCCAGATCGACCTCTCGACACACCCAACACCTCTCCAGCGGTCTCCCTAATGCAACTGACAGTCGTCTCCCACATACTATCCACATCCCCTCTACTCTCCCAAGCCCCTTACTCTTCAACTTCTTCCCCATTTCCAAGGACTAGCCAAACTCAAGCCACCCCACTTAATCCTGGGCCGAGCCTCCATGCTCCTCTTCTTTCGACCCTTGTTTACAATTGACTGCTAATTATCCAAATAAAAGTTCATTCCAGCACAATTATGATTTATGAAATTACATATTGTAGTTCCAGAAATTAAGAGACACAAAGATGATTATCATACAATAGTCTAACATCCCTCCCTTTTCACAAACAAAAAATAATAATACCTCCTAACCATACAAGGAGCTTCCAAATACTGCTTACAGTATACCAGATACAATAAAAGTTCATCCCACCATAATTATGATTTATGAACTTAAAACATATTGTAATTTTAAGAAACTAGAAACGAAAAAGTATCTCTCACAGTTGCATAAATTTGTCAATATCCGAATCCGGCAATGCCTCAATAGGCATTGCCAAACACACGCAGTGCCAATCTTCATCCTCATCACATGTTCTATCAACACATCTTCCATAAATTGCTCGCCTTGATAATGGAGATTTTGTAAGTACATGGAGAAGAAGCAATAAGAGTAACACCTTGTTTGGATAGTTGTTAGCTGTGTGCTATTTATGTGCAAGACCCCTAAATTTAACTTATTCAGTGTGAAATCGATATTAGAGAAGTTTCTCTCGACACCTGCATTGCACGTTTATGTTGATTCAAGTTATAAATATGATTTTACAAGATAGTAAAAATATTATTAAATAGAATTTTGAGTAAGTAAATATATCAAAACAACTGAGGCGGGAACTAGACTGCAAAGATTGATGCAGTCGAGGTGATAGATTTTTTTAAATGTTGAAAACAATTTCAATTGAGGTAATAGAAAATTTTACCAACCAGGATAATGATGTATTTAATTACCTTCCACTAGAAGAACAAAAGCGTGAAACTTATAGATTACACTTAGATTACCACAATCCAAGCCTCCTTTCCACTCCCCGTGCTATTGATCAACCCCCACCACCAAAATCCTGGATGGGTATTGACATCTTTTTTCATCATCATGTTTGTCTTCTTCCATATCTGCGATTTTGTGAGCGTGATCCACAAGACTTCTTCCACATGAAATATGTTAGTTGGTTGCATTGTTTTCCCCACCCCGAGCAACTCCATAACTTAATTAGTTCCACTAAAAATTTATTATTTTTTCGTATACGGATAAGCAGTAAAGTTTAATTATTTTAACGCTTACCAAAATGGTCTATAACTGCTTTTATTATTCATGAATTATATTGTTATTGTTAGTAAATTAACATTCTACAAAGACTTCCTGCCCTTCTTTCCACTAACAACAAACAGAGCAAGAGACCACAAAAGAGAAAATTCAAGAACAAGCAATAGAACTGAACATATATCTAAGTATTCCTTAGATAGCTAATCAGTAGGTTTTATAATTACAATTTATATTTTTACATCATAATTAATGCCAAAAAAAGGTAATACTAAGACAAAAGAAGATTGTTATCATACAACTTTTAGTCTAATATCCCTACCTTTTCACAAAAAAAAAGGACAGCCCGGTGCACTAAAGCTACCGCTATGCGCGGTGTCCGGGGAAGGGCCCCACCACAAGGGTGTATCGTACGCAGCCTTACCTTGCATTTCTGCTAGAGGCTGTTTCCAAGGCTTGAACCCATGACCTCCTGGTCACATGGCAACAACTTTACTAGTTACTCCAAGGGACTTCCAAACAAACAAAAATAATACTCCCTCTTAACAATACAAGGGACTTCCAAATACTGCCCACAGTATACCAGAAATTAGTCGAGGTGCCTGGACACCGCAGTTATCGAAAAAAAATATATGATTTATTACAGAAACTAAGAGACACAAAGATCATTGTCATACAATTTTTTTGATATAGGTAACTGATTTTGTGTATAAATCATCAACACATAATGCTGGGGGCCAAAATTTACATCAATGATCCAACCGTCAAAAGAGCAAAAACAAAAACTTCCTCTAGATCCTATCTCTTCTTACAAGGACCCTAACATGTTTACAATAGAAATTGTCACACAATTAATAGTCTAACATCTCTCCCTTTACACAAACATAGTACCTCCTAACAATACAAGGACAGGGGAGGATATACGGTACCGGGTGGGGGTTTAATATTAACAGGCGGGAACCCATAACAAAGTAATTGGATGACACAGTGGTAGGAGGGGTACACTTGAGACGCATTCCATGTTGCTGCTGATCATGAGTTCGAACCCCTGTGGAGGCTCATTTTTTTTAAAATTATTTTTTTTCAGCTTTTATTTTATTGGGAACCCACAAGTTTGAAATACTGGATCTGTCTATGTACGAGGAACTTTCAAATACTGCCTGCCCATAATATACCAGATACTAAATAAACCAAAAAAATCAAATTTATTTCCAATTGACTGCTAATTATTCAAATAAAAGTTCATTCCAGCATAATTATGATCTATGAAATTACATATTGTAATTCCAGAAATTAAGATACACAAAGATGATTATCATACAATTAATAGTCTAACATCCCACCCTTTTCACAAACAAACAACAATAATACCTCCTAACCATACAAGGATCTTCCAAATACTACCTACAGTAAACCAGATACAAAATAAAATTTCATCCCAACATAATTATGATTTATGAACTAAAAACATGTTGTAATTTTCAGAAACTAAAAAAAACAAAAAAGTAGGTCTCACAGTTGCATAAATTTGCCAATATCCAAATCCGGCAACGCCTCAACAGGCGGCGCCAAACACACGCGGTGCCAATCTTCTTCTTCATCACATTTTCCATCAACACATCTTCCATAAATTGCTTGCTTGGATAATGGAGATTTTGTAAGTACATGGAGAGGAAGCAGTGAGAGCAACACCTTGTTTGGATTGTTGTTTGTTGTGTGCTATTTATGTGCGATACCCCTAAATTTTACTTATTCCACTATACAACAACAACATACCTGTATTCACTATGTCATTATGAATTAGTATGTTTTTTAAAATATAAAATCAAGTGTATAAGTTTAAAATTATTAAGCATCGTGGAATAATATTAGACTAATTTCTCAGAGCGTGCACATGTTTACATTGATTCAACTAATATATGATTTTATAAAATAATAAAAATATTATTAAATAGAATATTGAGTAAGTAATTATATATAAAAAATAATATAAATATTAAAAAAATGCAATGACATACAGAAAAATTAATAAAATGTGTGACAGGAGTCAATCTATTTGTTAGTATTCCTGTTGGAATTCAGTGAAAAAAATGATTTTTTGGAATAATGAAAAGATGGTAAACTCTAGTTTTATTAACCAACAATGTTGTTGCACTCCCATTTGAAAAATAATTTATCAAAATATTTGATACCACACCGAAGAAATGGGATTCTGATCTTATGAAGATGATTCCAGAGTTATGTGCAACATAGGTCATAGTTCTTACTGGATTAGTTGTTGCACTGGTACAACACTCTATTGTAGGTGAGTTTCTTTGATTATAGAAGTTTCAAGATTTAATGAAGCCCAAATAATTATTGCAATGCTCTCTTTACCTGAAATCACAATTATACGATGATGTCAATTTATTTTTTGCTTGCTAACTTTCTCTAGTCTAGTCCAAAGTTCAACAACGTTCTTTGTTGTAAACTTATTATTCAGTATGTAATTCTAAACTATATTTTAGAAATATAAAATAAAGTACATAAATTTAAAAATAATTAACTATTTTTCAATCGATATTAGACAAGTTTCTCAGCACGTGCATTGCATGTTTAAGTTGATTTAAGTAATAAATGATTTTACAAAATATTAAAAATATTATTAAATAGAATATTGAGTAAATAATTATATATATAAAAATAATATAAATATTCAAAAATGCAATGACGGTACAGAAACTGATAAGATGCGTGACAGGAGTCAATCTATTTGTTAGCATTCCTGCTGGAATTCGGTGAAAAAATAAATTTATTGAAATAATAAAAACATGGTAAACTTTAGTTTCATTAGCCGACAATGTTCTTGCACTCCCATTCGAAAATAATTTACCAAAATATTTGGTACCACAAAAATGAAGTAGGATTCTAGTCTTATGTAGATGATTTCAGAGCTATGTATGGCATATGTCCTAGTTCTTACAAGACCAGTTGTTGCACTGGCACCACGCTCCATTGTAGGTGAGTTTCTTTCCTTATAGAAGTTTCATGATTTAATGAAACTCAAAAGATTATCACAATGCTCTTTTACCTGAAATCACAATGATAAAATGAGGCCAATCTATTTTTTGCTTGCTCACTTTCTTCAGTCGAGTCCGAAGTTCAACAGTTTTCTTCGTTGAAGAACACCTGAACTTATTATTCAGTATGCAATTAGGAATTATGTTTTAGAAATATAAAATATAAAATAAAGTATATAAATTCAAAAATAATTAACTATTTTTAATTGATATTAGACTAGTTTCTCAGCAAGTGCACTGCATGTTCATATTGATTCAAGTAAAATATGATTTTACTAAATAATAAAAATATTATTAAAAGGAATATTGGGTAAATAATTATATATATAAAAATAATATAAATATAAAAAAAATGCAATGATGGTACAGAGAAATTGGTAAGATGCGTGAAAGGAGTAAATTTATTTGTTAGAATTGTTGTTGGATTACAGTGGGAAAACAAATTTTTTGGAACAGTGGAAACATGGTAAACTCTAGTTCCATTAGCCAACAATGTTGTTGCACTTCCATTAGAGAAATAATTTATCAAAATATTTAGTACCACATTGATGAAATGGTGTTCTGATCTTGTGTAGATGATTCCAGAGTTATGTGCGGCATAGATCATAGTTCTTACAGGACCAATTGTTGCACTAGTACCATTCTCTATTGTAGGTGAGTTTCTTTCCTTATAAAAGTTTCATGATTTAATGAAACTCAAAAAATTATCACAATGCTCCCTGTACCTAAAATTACAATGATACAATGATGTCAATCTATTTTATGTTTGCTCACTTTCTTCAGTCGGGTTCGAAGTTCAACAGTTTTATTCGTTGAAGAACACCTGAACTTATTATGCAGTATGTAATTGTGAATTATGTTTTAGAAATATAAGATATAAAATCAAGTATATAAGTTTAAAAATAATTAACTATTTTTTAATCAATACTAGATTAATATCTCAGCACGTGCACTGCACGTTTGTGTTGATTCAAGTAATATATGATTTAACAAAATAAAAAAATATTATTATAAAAATAAAATAAATATTAAAAATGCAATGACGGTTCAGAAAAACTGATAAGATGCGCGACAGAAGTCAATCTATTTGTTAGCATTCTTGTTGGAATTTAGTGGGAAAATGAATTTCTTGGAATAATGAAAACATGGTAAAGTCTAGTTCCATTAGCCAACAATGTTGTTGCACTCCCATTCGAGAAATAATTTACGAAAATATTTGGTACCACAACGATGAAACGGAATTCTGGTCCTATGTAGATGATTCCACAGCTATGTACGACATAGGTCCTAGTTCTTATAGGACCAGTTGTTGCACTAGTACCACGCTCCATTGTAGATGAGATTCTTTCCTTATAGAAGTTTCATGATTTAATGAAACTCAAAAAATTATCACAATGCTCCTGTACCTGAAATCACAATGACACAATAATGTCAATCTATTTTTTGCTTGCTCACTTTCTTCAGTCGAGTTCGAAGTTCAACAACTTTCTTCGTTGAAGAACACCTGAACTTATTATTCAGTATGTAATTAAGAATTATGTTTTAGAAATATAAAATAAAAAATATAAAAGAAAGTATATAAGTTTAAAAATAATTAACTATTTTTTAATTGATATTAGACTAGTTTCTTAGCACGTGCACTGCACGGTTACATTGATTCAAGTAATAAATAATTTTATAAAATATTATAAATCTTATTAAATAGAATATTGAGTAAATAATTATATATATAAAAATAATATAAATATTGAAAGATGCAATGACGGTACAAAGAAACTGGTAAGATGCGTAAAAGGAGTCAAACTATTTGTTAGCATTCCTGCTTGAATTCAGTGGAAAAACGAATTTCTTGGAATAATGAAAACATGGTAAACTCTAGTTCTAATAGCCAACAATGTTCTTGCACTCCCATTATCGAAATAATTTACCAAAACATTAGGTACCACAACAATGAAGTGGGATTCTGATCTTATGTAGATGATTCCAGAGCTATGTGAGGCATAGGTCATAGTTCTTATAGGACCAGTTGTTGCACTAGTACCACACTTCATTGTAGGTGAGTTTCTTTCCTTATAGAATTTTCATGATTTAATGAAACTCAAAAAATTATCACAATGCTCCCTGTACCATAAATCACAATGATACAATGATGTCAATCTAATTTTGTTTGTTCACTTTCTTCAGTCGAGTTTCAAGTTAACAGCTTTCTTCGTTGAAGAACACCTGAACTTATTATTCAGTATGTAATTATAAATTATGTTTTAGAAATATAAGATATAAAATAAAGTATATAAGTTTAAAAATAATTAACTATTTTTTAATCGATACTAGACTAGTTTCTCAGCACGTGCACTGCACGTTTGCATTGATTCAAGTTATATATGTTTTTACAAAATAGTAAAAATATTATTAAATAGAATTTTGAGTAAGTATTTATATATAAAAGAATAATATAAATATTAAAAAATACAATGACGGTACAGAGAAACTGGTAAGATGCATGACAGGAGTCGATCTATTTGTTAGCATTCCTGCTGGAATTTCCTGAAAATCTTGAAATTATGAAAACATAGTAAAGTCTAGTTCCATTAGCTAACAATGTTGTTGCACTCCCATTTGAGAAATAATTTACAAAAATATTTGGTTCCATAACGATGAAACAGGATTCTGGTCTTTATGTAGATGATTCCAGAGCTATGTGCAGCATAGTTCATAGTTCTTACACGACCAATTGTTTCTCTAGTACCACGCTCCATTGTAGGTGAGTTTCTTTCCTTATAGAAGTTTCATGATTTTTTGAAGCTCGAAAAATTATCACAATGCTCCCTGTACCTGAAATCAATATGATACAATGATGTCAATCTATTCTTTGCGTGTTAACTTTCTCCTGTCGAGTTTGAAGTTCAACAACTTTCTTCGTTGATGAACACCAAAACTTATTATTCAGTATGTAATTATGAATTATGTTTTAGAAATATAAAATATAAAATAAATTAATAAGTTTTAAAATAATTAACTATTTTTAGTCGATATTAAGCTAGTTTCTCCACACATGCACTGCACGTTTACATTGATTCAAGTAATGTATGATTTTACAAAATTGTGAAAATATTATTAAATATAATATCGAGTAATTACTTATATTTATAGAAATAATATAAATATTGAAAAATGCAATACCGGTATTGAGAAACTGGTAAGATGCGCGACAGGAGTCAATGTATATATTAGCATTTCTGTTGGAATCCAGTGGAAAAACGAATTTCTTGGAATAATGAAAATATGGTAAACTCTAATTTCATTAACAAAAAATGTGTTGTTGCACTTCCATTCGAGAAATAATTTACCAAAACATTTGGTACCACAACGATGAAACATAATTATGATCTTATCTAGATGATTTCAGAGCTATGTGCAACATAATTCATTGTTCTTACATGACCAGTTGTTGCACTAGTACTACGCTCTATTGTAGGTGAGTTTCTTTCCTTGTAGAAGTTTCATGATTTGATGAATCTCAAAAAATTATCATAGTGCTCCCTGTACCTGAAATAATAATGATACAGTGATGTCAATCTGTTTTTCGCTTGCTCACTTTCTCCAGTCGAGTTCGAAGTTCAAAAACTTTCTCTATTGTTGAGCACCAAAACTTGTTATTCAGTGTATAATTATGAATTATGTTTTAGATATATAAAATACAAAAGAAAGTATATAAGTTTAAAAAATAATTAACTATTTTTTAATTGATATTAGACTAGTTTCTTAGCACGTGCACTGCACGTTTACATTGATTCATGTAATAAATAATTTTAAAAATATTATAACTATTAATAAATAGAATATTGAGTAAATAATTATATATAGAAAAATAATATAAATATTGAAAAATGCAATGACGGTACAGAGAAACTGGTAAGATGCGTAAAAGGAGTCAAACTATTTGTTTGCATTCCTGCTTGAATTAAGTGGAAAAACGAATTTCTCGGAATAATGAAAACATGGTAAACTCTAGTTCCAATAGCCAACAATGTTCTTGCACTCCCATTATCGAAATAATTTACCAAAATATTTGGTACCACAACAATGAAGTGGGATTCTGATCTTATGTAGATGATTCCAGAGTTATGTGAGGCATAGGTCGTAGTTCTTACAGGACCAGTTGTTTTACTAGTACCACACTTCATTGTTGGTGAGTTTCTTTCCTTATAGAATTTTGATGATTTAATGAAACTCAAAAAATTATCACAATGCTCCCTGTACCATAAATCACAATGATACAATGATGTCAATCTAATTTTTGCTTATTCACTTTCTTCAGTCGAGTTCCAAGTTAAACAGCTTTCTTCGTTGAAGAACACCTGAACTTATTATTCAGTATGTAATTATAAATTATGTTTTAGAAATATAAGATATAAAATAAAGTATATAAGTTTAAAAATAATTAACTATTTTTTAATCGATACTAGACTGGTTTCTCAGCACATGCACTGCACGTTTGCGTTGATTCAAGTTATATATGTTTTTACAAAATAGTAAAAATATTATTAAATAGAATTTTGAGTAAGTATTTATATATAAAGGAATAATATAAATATTAAAAAATACAATGACGGTACAGAGAAACTGGTAAGTTGCGCGACAGGAGTCAATCTATTTGTTAGCATTCCTGCTTGAATTTAGTGGGAAAACGAATTTCTTGAAATAATGAAAATATGGTAACGTCTAGTTCCATTAGCCAACAATGTTGTTGCACTCCCATTCAAGAAATAATTTACGAAAATATTTGGTTCCATAAAGATGAAACAGGATTCCGTTCTTTATGTAGATGATTCCAGAACTATGTGCGGCATTGTTCGTAGTTCTTACACGACTAATTGATTCACTAGTACCACACTTCATTGTAGGTGAGTTTCTTTCCATATAGAAGTTTCATGATTAATTGTAGCTCGAAAAATTATCACAATGCTCCCTATACCTGAAATCAATATGATACAATGATGTCAATCTATTCTTTGCGTGTTAACTTTCTCCTGTCGAGTTTGAAGTTCAACAACTTTCTTCGTTGATGAACACCAAAACTTATTATTCAGTATGTAATTATGAATTATGTTTTAGAAATATAAAATATAAAATATAAAATAAATTAATAAGTTTTAAAATAATTAACTATTTTTAGTCGATATTAGGCTAGTTTCTCCATACATGCACTGCACGTTTACGTTGATTCAAGTAATGTGTGATTTTACAAAATTGTGAAAATATTTTTAAATATAATATCGAGTAATTTCTTATATTTATAGAAATAATATGAATATTAAAAAATGCAATACCGGTACTGAGAAACTGGTAAGATGCGCGACATGAGTCAATCTATATATTAGAATCCAGCAGAAAAATGAATTTCTTGGAATAATGGAAACATGATAAACTCTAGTTTCATTAACCAAAAGTGTGTTGTTGCACTTTCATTCGAGAAATAATTTATCAAAACATTTGGTACCTCAACGATGAAATATGATTATGATCTTATATAGATGATTTCAGAGCTATGTGCAGCATAATTCATAGTTCTTACATGACCAATTGTTGCACTAGTACTACGCTCTATTGTTGGTGAGTTTCTTTCCTTATAGAAGTTTCATGATTTAATGAAGCTCAAAAAATTATCATAGTGCTCCCTGTACCTGAAATAATAATGATACAGTGATGTCAATTTGCTTTTCACATGCTCACTTTCTCCAGTTGAGTCCGAAGTTCAACAACTTTCTCCATTGATGAACACCAAAACTTGTAATTCAAAATATAATTATGAATTATGTTTTAGATATATAAAATATAAAAGAAAGTTTATAAGTTTAAAAATAATTATATATTTTTTAATTGATATTAGACTGGTTTCTCAGCACGTACACTGCACATTTACATTGATTCAAGTAATAAATAATTTTCTAAAATATTGTAAATATTATTAAACTGAATAATGATCAAATAATTATATATATATATATATATATATATAAATAATATAAATATTAAAAAATCAATGACGGTACAGAGAAACTGGTAAGATGCGTGAAAGGAGTCAAACTATTTGTTAGCATTCCTACTTGAATTCAGTGGAAAAATTAATTTCTTGGAATAATGAAAACATGGTAAACTCTAGTTCCAAAAGCCAACAATGTTCTTCCACTCCAATTCGAGGAATAATTTACCAAAACATTTGGTACCTCAACAATGAAGTAGGATTCTGGTCTTATGTAGATGATTCCAGAGCTATGAGCGGCATAGCTCATAGTTCTTACAAGACCAGTTGTTGCACTAGTACCACACTCCATTATAGGTGAGTTTCTTTCCTTATAGAAGTTTCATGATTTAATGAAACTCAAAAAATTATCACAATGCTCCCTGTACCTGAAAGCATAATGATACAATGATGTCAATCTATTTTTTGCTTGTTCACTTTCTTCAGTCGAGTTTCAAGTTAAACAGATTTATTCGTTGAAGAACACCTGAACTTATTATTCAGTATGTAATTATGAATTATGTTTTAAAAATATAAGATATAAAATAAAGTATATAAATTTAAAAATAATTAACTATTTTTAATCGATACTAGACTAGTTTCTCAGCACGTGCACTGCACGTTTGCGTTGATTCAAGTTATATATGATTTTACAAAATAGTAAAAATATTATTAAATAGAATATTGAGTAAGTATTTATATATAAAAGAATAATATAAATATTAAAAAAATTCACTGACGGTACAGAGAAACTGGTAAGATGCGCGACAGGAGTCAATCTATTTGTTAGCATTCCTGCTAGAATTTAGTCGGAAAACGAATTTATTGGAATAATGAAAACATGGTAAAGTCTAGTTTCATTAACCAACAATGTTGTTGCACTCCCATTCGAGAAATAATTTACGAAAACTGTCACGCCCCAAATCCCATTGGAGCGGACTGGCACCCGTAGCCGAGGAGGCCCGGGAGAACCCGTTCATAACCTATACTTTCACACTTACATTACTTATGAAAATTGGAAATTTGGGCAGCACTTCGTTGTAAATAGAAGAAAACAGTACCTGTATCATCCCAGCAGACACGCATATATATATATATAAACAGTAATTGGCCGTCAGAGCCATCACGTCTATCAACCAAACACTCCTATGGCTGTACAATATGTCTACAAAAGCCTCTACATAGATACACAACTGAGTTAGGGTCGGGACAAACTCCCGCCCACAAAAGACTTTTATACAAATACCAAAAGTACATATAGAAACGACTTGGGATGCCCCGAAACAACTGGAGCTCACCACTATCAACAGAATGTCATGGCTCTTACTGCGGAGGTGTACGACCTGAAGTACCCGTTCCTGCAGGCATGAATACAGGTCCCCCGTGAGGGACGTTAGTACGGAAATATGTACTGAGTATGTAAGGCAGTGAGTATCAAGATGAGATACAAAAGATCAACAGAACCCAGATACCAGTGAATAAACAGTATGAGTAGACCACACTTAAAAGAGCTGATGGGATACCTGCACATTACTTTCATATCATTACTTCCCGTATTCCTTATCAATACATAACATATGTCATACAATGGCCAACTGATCAGTGGTACTAATACAATACATCAGGGACCACCCCTGGAATAGCATATATACATAATCTTTATAATACAATGGCCAACTGATCAGTGGTACTAATACAATACATCATATCATCAATTTAAAATAAAGACATTCCATTTCTTAATTCAATTAATCTTTGAGATTGGTTACTTTGTGGTCACACCTTATGGAACTTGAAACCATGATACCTCAATAGGAAAAACATGTAAATAGGTAATCAATATCATGAAAATGAAGTAGAGAATCATGGATACCTCATTAAACCATTTCGGAGTCAACAATAGTATATGGACATTTTTTTGACTAGCCGGACATCTTAAAAGTGAAAACAAGTTCAATTGGTAGTGTCGAAGATCATATGATGTTATTATGTGTCATGTGTCGTAGGACAATGTTGGAAGCTTACTTGAGAGTGCCATGGGTCATTATTCATGCCAAAGATTAGATAGAGTATGTCGTACATACCTTGATATAACCACTTCAATACAAGTCCAACTTGACTTCCCGTACTCTTCGAACACTTATCTAGAATAAGTCATTTGTGGCAAACTAGTATTAGCAACCAAACCTTACCATTTAGGTATTAACTTCACCAAATAATGTCTAGGAAGTAATCCTTTAACTCATCAATAAGAGTGCTACATACATCCTCTTATACTCTTATTACATTCACATATCATGCATTTTCATGCAATATCCCTCAACATCACTCTTAGCCTTTATTTCCCCTCTTAATCACCATCCAATACCAACATGATCACTAGGCATACATAACCACTAATATAATGATATATCACCACAATTCATCCTCCATAATCCAATACAACAACTTCCATAATTTACTTCAACAATTTATACAAAACAATTCATAACTATGTTTCTAGTTATCTTCCAACATCAAGACAATACTCATAATCCTTTATCAATACTTATTCATGGATAAGAATCAAGAATAAACAATATTCATACCTTAACAATGAACTCTTGTATTTAGAATCCTCCTTACATAACCATGGGGTGCTTCTCGAAGCTTTCGAGATGGTGAACACAACTACGGAACCAATTCGAATTTTCTACGGTTGAATCACAAAATATTTGAAGTTGAAATTAGGCTAGGGTTTCACCTTCTCTTAATAATTGGATGAAATATTATATATATGAGGCTAAGTGTATGTTTATAAAGACCAATTTTCGTCCAAGAGGTAATAGAAAATGACCATTTTGCCCTAAAAATTTAAATAAATCCGAATCTGTCCCCAGTGGACAGTTTTGACAGGCTGAAGTAAATCGATCATAACTCTTTTCTCCAGTATCGGATTTGGGTGAAACCAATTGCATTGGAAATATAATTCAAAGGGGTTTCATTTTCATATAAAGTATACCACCCAGTTCTTCCTGTACAATGAGTTATGGTCGTTTAAAGTTGACCCAAAAATCTGTCCCAAAATTCTGTTTTTTTTTTTGATAGGCTGTAGTAAAACGGGTATATTTCCTTACTCAGACATTGGATTTTGATGAAACCAATTTCATCGTAAAGAAGACTCTCGGAGATTTTCGTCGATATATAGCATCTCACACAGTTCTTTTTGTACAAGGAGTTATGATCGTCTAAAGTTGATCCAAAGAAAATTGCCTAGCTGCAGTAATTTTCCTGCAGATTTACTGTTCACAGGCTTCCCGGCCACCGTTTTGAAATTTCGAATGTGCTCGCTTATATGAAATACTCCTCTGTTTTGAGCAAACTTTATATCGTTGGAAATATTATTCCAATACCTACACATACAACTATTGACGGGATACTTCCGAACACCATAAACTTAATTTAACCCATACGCAAGCCTTTAGGACTCCATATAATCGCGATAAGTGTACGAAAAAATTTACGGGGTGTTACATTCTCCCCCCCTTAAGAACATTCGTCCTCAAATGTTAGAATAGTTACTCAATTAAGACATGTCCAAGCTTACAATTAACATATTCATCATCATAACATACTTGCATAAAAATAAACACTTACTTGTTATTGTTCTTCTTCCGTCTCATGAACTTCCTCCTCATCGTTGAATAGGTAAGGGTACTTAATCTTCATCTCTTCCTCGGCTTCCCATGTGATCTCCTCAACTTGTTGATTCCTCCAAAGTACTTTTACCGATGCTATCTCTTTATTCCTTATCTTTTTAATTTGGCGATCAAGAATAGCAATAGGCATTTCTTCAAAAGTGAGATCTTCTGTAACTTGTACATCTTCCATTGTAGTGATGTGCGATGGATCTCTGATGTACTTGCGAAGCATCGAAACATGAAATATGGGATGAACTGCTGAGAGCTCTTGAGGTAGCTCTAACTCATAAGCAACTTGTCCAAATCTTTGAATGATCTTGTACGGACCTATGTATCGTTGACTTAACTTTCCTTTCTTGCCAAACCTCATCACTCCTTTCATTGGTGATACCTTCAAGAATACCCAATCGTCGATAGAAAACTCAAGTCCTCTTCTTCTAACATCCGCATAAGATTTGTGTCGACTTTGAGCTGTTTCAAGCCGTTGTTGGATCACTTTAACCTTCTCCATTGCTTGATAAACAAGATCCGGTCCAAACAAGACCGCATCACCTGCTTCAAACCATCCTATTGGCGATCTACACTTTCTTCCATACAATGCTTCATATGGTGCCATTTTGATACTTGAATGATAGCTATTATTGTAGGCAAACTCGATAAGAGGTAGGTGATCATCCCAGTTGCCTTTGAAATCTAATACACATGCTCGTAGCATATCTTCAAGTGTCTGGATGGTACGTTCCGCCTGTCCGTCCGTCTGAGGATGAAAAGCCGTACTTAGATTTACTTGTGTCCCCAAACTCCTTTGAAAAGACTTCCAGAAATTCGCGGTAAATTGGGCTCCTCGATCAGATATAATGGAAATTGGAACTCCATGTAACCGAACGATCTCCTTAATATACAACTTCGCATACTCTTCCGCCGTATAAGTTGTCTTAACTGGTAAGAAGTGCGCGGATTTGGTAAGCCTATCAATGATCACCCATATGGAATCAAACTTCCGAAATGTACGAGGCAAACCCGTGATGAAATCCATATTGATCTTGTCCCACTTCCAGACGGGAAGATCTATACATTGCATGTAACCACCGGGTTTCTGGTGTTCTACTTTGACTCTTTGACAATTCGGATATTCAGCTACAAATTCGGCAATATTCTTCTTCATGTCATTCCACCAATATATTGCTTTCAAATCTTGATTCATCTTAGTCGACCCTGGATGGATGGAATACCTTGAACAGTGTGCTTCTGTCATAATTCTCTTTCTTTGCTCGACTACATCAGGTACACATAAACGACTCTGACACTGAAGCACTCCTTCTCGCGTAAGCTCAAATGCCTTTGTCGTGCCACTCTGCATATCCTCCTTAAGCTGCAATAAAATTGGATCTGCTTACTGCTTCTCTTTCACTTCAGCTATCAATGAAGATTCTGCTGCATTACGTACAATAACCTCTTCATCTGGAGTTTCGAGAAGTCGAACTCCCAAATTACCTAGTTGGTTAAGATCCTTAATCATCCCCTGCTTTCCTATAGATGCTATTTTAGACTTACGACTCAGTGCATCCGCTACCACATTCGCTTTCCCTGGATGATATAAGATATCAACATCGTAATCTTTCAACAATTCAAGCCATCTCCGCTGCCTCAAGTTTAGATCTTTCTGACTGAAGATATATTGCAGGCTCTTATGATCGGTATATATGTCAACATGAACCCCATATAAGTAGTGGCGCCATATCTTCAAAGCAAATACAACTGCAGCTAGCTCAAGATCATGCGTGGGATAATTCCTCTCATGTGTTCGCAACTGTCTAGAGCCATAGGCTATTACTCTACCATGTTGCATTAATACGCATCCTAAGTCAATTCTCGAAGCATCACAGTACACTGCATACCCTTTTGTGCCTTCAGAAAGCACCAATACCGGTGTAGAAGTCAACTTGCTCTTCAGATCTTGGAAACTCTTTTCACAGGCATCATTCCATTGAAACTTGGAGGCTTTATGCATCAACTTAGTCAAGGGTGCAGAAATAGAAGAAAAACCTTCAACAAACCTTCTATAA
This sequence comes from Capsicum pubescens, assembly GCA_030864215.1. Classification (NCBI taxonomy): domain Eukaryota; kingdom Viridiplantae; phylum Streptophyta; class Magnoliopsida; order Solanales; family Solanaceae; genus Capsicum; species Capsicum pubescens. The sequence continues at coordinate 194,859,952 of CM061539.1, read as the reverse complement.
TAACCTGCCAACCCGAGGAAACTACGAATCTCCGTAGGCGTCGTGGGTCTTGGCCAATTCTTCACAGCCTCAATCTTCTGAGTGTCAACTTTTATGCCTTCACTGGATACAATATGGCCCAAAAATGCCACTGACTTGAGCCAAAACTCACATTTAGAAAACTTCGCATACAGCTTACGATCACGAAGAATCTGCAACGCCTGCCTTAAGTGATTAACATGATCCTCTTCTGATCTAGAGTAGACCAGAATATCATCTATGAAAACTATCACGAACACATCTAGAAACGGCTTAAACAGCCTATTCATCAGATCCATAAAAACTGCGGGTGCATTTGTCAGCCCGAATGACATAACCAGGAATTCATAATGACCATACCGTGTTCGGAAAGCTGTCTTGGGTATATCTTTATCCTTGACTCTCACTTGATGATAGCCTGATCTCAAGTCAATCTTGGAAAAACACTGGGCACCCTGCAACTGGTCAAATAAATCATCAATTCGGGGAAGAGGGTATTTATTCTTGATAGTCACCTTATTTAATTGCCGATAGTCAATACACATCCTCAGCGAACCATCTTTCTTACGCACAAACAATACTGGTGCTCCCCAAGGGGACATACTAGGCCTTATGAATCCCTTCTCTAGCAAATATTTCAATTGCTCTTTCAATTCTCGCAATTCTGCTGGGGCCATTCTATATGGAGGAATGGAGATTGGTTGGGTGCCTGGTATTACATCAATACCAAACTCTACTTCTCGTTCAGGAGGTAAGCCTGGAAGATCTTTAGGGAATACATCAGGAAATTCATTTACCACTGGTACAGTGTGAAGATCCGGTGATTCCGATTCCGTATTCTTTACTCTAACTAAATGACATATGTAGCCCTTGGAAATCATTTTTCTCGCTTTGAAATAAGAAATAAATCTACCTCTTGGTGCGCCAATCTTACCTTGCCATTCAATAACTGCTTCATCAGGAAAATGTAAATACATCTTTTTCGTACAACAATCAATTTTGGCATAACAAGACGCCAACCAATCCATACCCATTATAACATCAAAATCTACCATTTCTAGTTCCACAAGATTGGCCATCGTGTCTCGACCACACACAGTTACTACACAATCTTTATAAACTCTTCTAGCAATAATAGATTCCCCAACCGGGGTAGACACTTCCAACGGTTTATCTAACAATTCGGGGGTCCTTTTGAACTTTCCAGCAACCAAGGGAGTAACATATGATAATGTAGAACCGGGATCAATTAGAGCATATACATCAAATGAAAATATGGACAACGTACCCGTAACCACATCTGGGGAAGCCTCTAGATTCTGTCGATCCGCTAAAGCATAAGTGCGATTCTGAGTCCCGCTGGAACTGGCGACTCTTGTTTTATTTCTAGCGTGACCCGCAGGTCGTGCGCCCCTACCAGAATAAGATACCGGTGACGATGATGCAACAGCTGATCCCGAAGGTCGTGCTACGCCACCTGCACCCCTTCGTGGGCATTCTCTCATCATATGCCCCATCATACCGCACCAATAACAAACATTTGTTCCCATTCGACATACGCCCATATGATGCTTTCCGCATCAATTACATATCTCTCGAGAAGGTCTCGATTGGCTCATGTTCCCTTGCCCACGATAACCCACTGATCGCAAACTATGACCCTCACTTTTTTGCCCAAATTGACTGCCTCTGAACCCCTGATGCTGTGGTGGAGCACTAGCTGCAGAATAAGAAAATAATGGCCTAGGTGGTCTAGCAGAAAATTGAGGTCTAAAACCTCCCTGTGGTGCCATAAACTGCCCTGTAGATTTGGCCCTCTTAGAAGACCCGCTTTCAAATTCCTGTGTTCTTCTTCTTTGCCTCTGATCTTCCATTTTCTGTGCAAATGCTTGGATCCTAGATATATCCATGTCTTTATTTAGTGCAGCAATAGTACAATCCCTAACCAAATACGGATCCAATCCATTCACATACCGATGAACTCTGTCATCCATAGTAGCTATAACATTAGGAGCATATCTGGACAAGGAATTAAATCGAAGACTATACTCCCTCACACTTGTATGACCTTGTCGAAGATTTAAGAACTGATCCGCACGGGCCTGACGAGTCTCATATGGAAGATAATGATCAATAAATGCCTCTTTGAACTCTTTCCAAGTAGCTGGGGGTGCATCAATTCCCCTTGACCGTTTCCAGTCTTCATACCAATATATAGCCTCACCTTTGAATCTATACGCGACTAACTCCACTGTCTCTCTGCCCGATACATGCATCACCTCTAGGGCCCTTTGGATCTGATTAATAAAGTCCTGCGGATCTTCATTAAGATCGGATCCGGTAAAAGTAGGCGGATCCATCTTAAGAAAATCTTGCGTCCGAAGACTAGCTGCCCTATCAGTACCGCTAGAACCAGCGGCAGGAATGGCTTGCCCTTGGACTTGCCCAGCAACTATACGAGTCAAAAGTTGCACTGCATTTCTAAGATCTTGATCAACAACATTAATAGGTGGCTCTGGGGATATAGTTCTCCTCCCCCTTATTTCTTCCGGACTGGGGGAAGTTTCTGATGCATGCTCAGCTGGAGCCTCACTTTGATTAGCTGGTATAGTGGGTGACTTACTAGTCCCCTCTCCGGCAACCACATCTACTTGCTTACCGGTATTCTTGCTTCTGGTAACCGACATCATTACTATAATAAGAGAAACAAATGGATTCAGTGGTCAACTATGACTTCATATACAATATAAGCTCTATCGCACGATCTAAGACATGAAGAAAAGAAACAATTCCTAAATGTCCATAGCCTCTTGTTTATAGATGTGGTGCACAAAACACCGATAAACAAGACTCTACGTAGACACGGCTTTGTAGACTCACTAGGACGAACCTCTCTGATACCACTTTTGTCACGCCCCAAATCCCATTGGAGCGGACTGACACTCGTAGCCGAGGAGGCCCGGGAGAACCCGTTCATAACCTATACTTTCACACTTACATTACTTATGAAAATTGGAAATTTGGGCAGCACTTCGTTGTAAATAGAAGAAAACAATACCTGTATCAGCCCAGCAGACACACATATATATATATATATATAAACAGTAATTGGCCGTCAGAGCCATCACGTCTATCAACCAAACACTCCTATGGCTGTACAATATGTCAACAAAAGCCTCTACATAGATACACAACTGAGTTAGGGTCGGGACAAACTCCCGCCCACAAAAGACTTTTATACAAATACCAAAAGTACATATAGAAACGACTTGGGATGCCCCGAAACAACTGGAGCTCACCACTATCAACAGAATGTCCTGGCTCTTACTGCGGAGGTGTACGACCTGAAGTACCCGTTCCTGCAGGCATGAATACAGGTCCCCCGTGAGGGACGTTAGTACGGAAATATGTACTGAGTATGTAAGGCAGTGAGTATCAAGATGAGATACAAAAGATCAACAGAACCCAGATACCAGTGAATAAACAGTATGAGTAGACCACACTTAAAAGAGCTGATGGGATACCTGCACATTACTTTCATATCATTACTTCCCGTATTCCTTATCAATACATAACATATGTCATACAATGGCCAACTGATCAGTGGTACTAATACAATACATCAGGGACACCCCTGGAATAGCATATATACATAATCTTTATAATACAATGGCCAACTGATCAGTGGTACTAATACAATACATCATATCATCAATTTAAAATAAAGACATTCCATTTCTTAATTCAATTAATCTTTGAGATTGGTTACTTTGTGGTCACACCTTATGGAACTTGAAACCATGATACCTCAATAGGAAAAACATGTAAATAGGTAATCAATATCATGAAAATGAAGTAGAGAATCATGGATACCTCATTAAACCATTTCGGAGTCAACAATAGTATATGGACATTTTTTTGACTAGCCGGACATCTTAAAAGTGAAAACAAGTTCAATTGGTAGTGTCGAAGATCATATGATGTTATTATGTGTCATGTGTCGTAGGACAATGTTGGAAGCTTACTTGAGAGTGCCATGGGTCATTATTCATGCCAAAGATTAGATAGAGTATGTCGTACATACCTTGATATAACCACTTCAATACAAGTCCAACTTGACTTCCCGTACTCTTCGAACACTTATCTAGAATAAGTCATTTGTGGCAAACTAGTATTAGCAACCAAACCTTACCATTTAGGTATTAACTTCACCAAATAATGTCTAGGAAGTAATCCTTTAACTCATCAATAAGAGTGCTACATACATCCTCTTATACTCTTATTACATTCACATATCATGCATTTTCATGCAATATCCCTCAACATCACTCTTAGCCTTTATTTCCCCTCTTAATCACCATCCAATACCAACATGATCACTAGGCATACATAACCACTAATATAATGATATATCACCACAATTCATCCTCCATAATCCAATACAACAACTTCCATAATTTACTACAACAATTTATACAAAACAATTCATAACTATGTTTCTAGTTATCTTCCAACATCAAGACAATACTCATAATCCTTTATCAATACTTATTCATGGATAAGAATCAAGAATAAAAAATATTCATAGCTTAACAATGAACTCTTGTATTTAGAATCCTCCTTACATAACCATGGGGTGCTTCTCGAAGCTTTCGAGATGGTGAACACAACTACGGAACCAATTCGAATTTTCTACGGTTGAATCACAAAATATTTGAAGTTGAAATTAGGCTAGGGTTTCACCTTATCTTAATAATTGGATGATATATGATATATATGAGGCTAAGTGTATGTTTATAAAGACCAATTTTCGTCCAAGAGGTAATAGAAAATGACCATTTTGCCCTAAAAATTTAAATAAATCCGAATCTGTCCCCAGTGGACAGTTTTGACAGGCTGAAGTAAATCGATCATAACTCTTTTCTCCAGTATCGGATTTGGGTGAAACCAATTGAATTGGAAAGATAATTCAAAGGGATTTCATTTTCATATAAAGTATACCACCCAGTTCTTCCTGTACAATGAGTTATGGTCGTTTAAAGTTGACCCAAAAATCTGTCCCAAAATTCTGTTTTTTTTTTTTTTGATAGGCTGTAGTAAAATGGGTATAGCTCCTTACTCAGACATTGGATTTTGATGAAACCATTTTCATCGGAAAGAAGACTCTTGGAGATTTTCGTCGATATATAGCAGCTCACATAGTTCTTTTTGTACAAGGAGTGATGATCGTCTAAAGTTGATCCAAAGAAAATTGCCTAGCTGCAGTAATTTTCCAGGCTTCCCGGCCACCGTTTTGAAATTTCGAATGTGCTCGCTTATATGAAATACTCCTCTGTTTTGGGCAAACTTTATATCGTTGGAAAGCTTATTCCAATACCTACACATAGAACTATTGACGGGATACTTCCGAACACCATAAACTTAATTTAACCCATACGCAAACCTTTAGGACTCCATATAATCGCGATAAGTGTACGAAAAAATTTACGGGGTGTTACAAAAACATTTGGTACCATAACGATGAAACGGGATTTTGCCTTATGTAGATTATTCCAGAGCTATGTGCGGCATAGTTCATAGTTCTTACATGACCAATTGTTTCACTAGTACCACGCTCCATTGTTGGTGAGTTTCTTTCTTATAGAAGTTTCATGATTTTATGAAGCTCGAAAAATTATCACAATGCTCCCTGTACCTGAAATCCATACGATACAATGATGTCAATCTATTCTTTGCGTGTTAACTTTCTCTTGTCTAGTTTGAAGTTCAACAACTTTCTTCATTTATTAACACCAAAATTTATTATTCATTATGTAATTATGAATTATGTATTAGAAATATAAAATAAATTAATAAGTTTTAAAATATTTAACTATTTTTTAATCGATATTAGACTAGTTTCTCCACACATACACTGCATGTTTACGTTAGTTCAAGTAATGTATGATTTTACAAAATTGTAAAAATAATATTAAATATAATATCGAGGAACTACTTATATTTATAGAAATAATATAACTATTGAAAAATGCAATATCGGTACTGAGAAACTGGTAAGATGCGTGACATGAGTCAATCTATATGTTAGCATTCCTGCAGGAATCCAGTGGAAAAATGAATTTCTTGAAATAATGGAAACATGGTAAACTCTAGTTTCATTAACAAAAAATGTGTTGTTGCACTTCTATTTGAGAAATAATTTACCAAAACATTTGGTACCACAATGATGAAACATGATTATGACCTTATATAGATGATTTCAAAACTATGTGTTGCATAATTCATAGTTCTTACATGACCAGTTGTTGCACTAGTACCACACTCTATTGTAGGTGAGTTTCTTTCCTTATAGAAGTTTCATGATTTAATGAAGCTCAAAAAATTATCACAATGCTCCTGTACCAGAAATAACAATGATACAGTGATGTCAATCTGCTTTTTGCTTGCTCACTTTCTCCAGTCGAGTCCGAAGTTCAATAACTTTCTCCATTGATGAACACCAAAATTTATTATTCAACATATAATTATGATTTATTTTTTAGATATATAAAATATAAAAGAAAGTATATAAGTTTAAAAATAATTAACTATTTTTTAATTAATATTAGACCAGTTTATCAGCACGTGCACTGCACATTTACATTGATTCAAGTAAAATATGATTTTACTTAATAATACAAATATTATTAAAAGGAATATTGGGTGAATAATTATATATATAAAAATAATATAAATATTAAAAAATGCAATGACGGTACAGAGAAATTGCTAAGATGCGTGAAAGGAGTCAATCTATTTGTTAGAATTCCTGTTGGAATTCAGTGGAAAAGCGAATTTCTTTGAATAATGAAAACATGGTAAACTCTAGTTCCAATAGCCAACAATGTTCTTCCACTCCAATTCGAGAAATAATTTACCAAAACATTTGGTACCTCAACAATGAAGTAGGATTCTGGTCTTATGTAGATGATTCCAGATCTATGAGCGGCATAGGTCGTAGTTCTTACAGGACCAATTGTTGCACTAGTACCAAGCTCCATTATAGGTGAGTTTCTTTCCTTATAGAAATTTCATGATTTAATGAAACTCAAAAAATTATCACAATGCTCCCTGTACCTGAAATCACAATGATACAATGATGTCAATCTATTTTTTGCTTGTTCACTTTCTTTAGACAAGTTCCAACTTCAACAACTTACTTCGTTGAAGAACGCATGAACTTATTATTCAGTGTGTAATTATAAATTATGTTTTAGAAATATGAGATATAAAATAAAGTATATAAGTTTAAAAATAATTAACTATTTTTTAATCGATACTAGTCTAGTTTCTAAGCACGTGCATTGCACATTTGCGTTGATTCAAGTTATATATGATTTTACAAAATAGTAAAAATATTATTAAATAGAATTTTGAGTAAGTATTTATATATAAAAGAATAATATAAATATCAAAAGATGCAATGACAGTACGGAGAAACTGGTAAGATGCGCGACAAGAGTCAATCTATTTGTTAGCATTCCTGTTGGAATTTAGTGGGAAAACGAACTTCTTGGAATAATGAAAACATGATAAAGTCTAGTTCCATTAGCCAACAATGTTGTTGCACTCCCATCCGAGAAATAATTTACGAAAACATTTGGTACCACAATGATGAAACGGGATTCTAGTGTTTTGTAGATGATTCCAGAGCTATGTGCGGCATAGGTCATAGTTCTTACACGACCAATTGTTGCACTAGTACCACGCTCCATAGTAGGTGAGTTTCTTTCATTATAGAAGTTTCATGATTTTTTGAAGCTCGAAAAGTTATCACAATGCTCCCTGTACCCGAAATCAATATGATACAATAATGACAATCTATTCTTTGCGTGTTAACTTTCTCCTGTCAAGTTCAAAGTTTAATAACTTTTTTCGTTGATGAACACCAAAACTTATTATTCTGTATGTAATTATGAATTAAGTTTTAGAAATATAAAATATAGAATAAATTAATAAGTTTTAAAATAACTAACTATTTTGTAATCGATATTAAACTAGTTTCTCAGCACGTGCATTGCACGTTTACGTTGATTCAAGTAATATATGATTTAAAAAAATTGTAAAATTATTATTAAATATAATATCGAGTAAGTGATTTGTTCCACCCCGCCAAATCGTCCATGCGTTAGTCTCATTTATTTTTACTTTCTAAGTGAGTAAAGTTTAAACCATATAGAATTTTCTTAATTTTGAGTCTCTATCAAGTGGAAAATTTAATGAGCTTTCCGTCGATATAAGATTTACCCAAATCCGATATCCGGGCAAGAAGTTATGGCTAAATTTAAGTCCTATTCGTAAAACACCATCATTTTGGTGCTTGGTGTGTCGCGGAGGGGGTCTCTTTAACAATTGTCAAATTCCAGTAGCCTAGCGTGATTGTGGCGCGTCGCGCAGAAGTTTCAGGTCCCAAACAGTGGGACAACGCGATGGCCCCGCGTCGCGGTGACCCCAAGAATCCCATTCGTCAATTTCCAGTAAGCCACCACGATAGTGGCGCGTCGCGGTGGCCCATAAAATCGGGCTTCCAGTTATATTTTATTCCATCTCATTAAGGGTATATTAGGTATTTTCCACCCCTTATCATCTCAAACACGATATTATACTCCCAAGTGACCACATTATTCATATTTTCTTAAAAAATTCACAAGAACACTCTCTAGGGTTTTATACTAAAAACCCAATTACTTCAAGATTCAACCATGGATTTTTGAAATTGATTGAAGATTTGGAATCTCCAAACCGTAGGCTTCAAGAATCATCCATCAAATTTCTAAATTGAGGTACGTGGGGTTTATCCTAAAACTACATGGGCTTGTTGAAAAAATCCAATTATGATTTTAAAAATCATCAAGCATGAATTTGTTAAAGGGGTTTTGTAATACCCCGAAAAATCCAAACCAATATTAGAGCCATGTACCAAGCTCATGCATAGTACATCATGGTTATTTTATAGTTTTATGATTAGGTTAGATGTATATTAAGGTTTCAAATAACTCCCAGCTATCAGACGAATCAAAACATTTCTTACCGATTGAATTCTTGAGAAGGATATTGGTATAGTCAACTTCAAATGAGCATATATCTAATTATACTTGGAATTTTTGAGCTCATAACCTATCAACAGATATATAATTGAATTATCTTTCCAACGATATCAATTTCTCCTAAATACGATATCGGAGCAAGGATTTATTCCTATTTTACTCCAGCATGTCAGGCTGGAAGCTGTGTGGCAACATTCGTGGTAGCTTACCATATTTGTAACGCCCTACCACGAAGGTCGTCAGCCTTAGGCAGACTCCAGCTCCTGTGTGATGACATTCATGGTATCTTACCATATTTTTGACGCCCTACCACGAAGGTCGTCAGCCTTAGGTAGAATCCAGCTCCTGTGTGACGACATTCGTGGTAGCTTACCACATTTGTGATGCCCTACCACGAAGGTCATCAGCCTTAGGCAGAATCCAGCTCCTGTGTGATGACATTCGTGGTAGCTTACCACATTTGTGACGCCCTACCATGAAGGTCGTCAGCCTTAGGCAGAAACCAGCTGTGACGACATTCGTGGTAGCTTACCACATTTGTGATGCCCTACCACGAAGGTCGTCAGACTTAGGAAGAAACCATCAATTCCAGCTCCTGTGTGACGACATTTTTGATGGCTTGTCACATTTTTTACACCTTGTCACAAATGTCGTCAGCTATTATTTTCAGCAACTGGGAATTTATTTCATAAGGGTATTTTGGTCTTTTCCCTTCACTTCCCACGACTTATAACCCTAAAGAGGCATAATTTTTCCCATTTTTCTTCATTTAAGCATCTCAAAAACCCTCTCTTACGCTTTCAACCACAAGATTAGGGTTTCCTCTCAAGATCATCTCTTCAGGAACAAGAACATTCTTTCCCAAAGAGGTTAAACCCTAGTCAAGAAAAATCAAGGGCAAGCATAAGGATTTCTTTAGGAACCTTCAGAAACATTAGATCTCTTTCAAGATCAAGCTTTAAGGTATGCATAGTGTTCATCCATGGAGCTCAAGAATCATGTTTTAAATTGTAAATTGTGATTTCCTTGTTGTTTTATGACTATATTCATGTTAATGATTGTTGTTTGGATTCAAGGTTGTGTCTTGATGTGTTTTTCATGAATCATGTGAATAGGTTAGTTGGAAACCCATGAATTTGGGTGGTTTAAGATTTCTAAATTTGTTTAGTACACCTATGCTCAATATTATGCATGCAAGGTGTTTGATAAAATGCTTAGGATGCTAGAAATTCATGTTTACATGGTTCCATGATATCTAAATGACAAGTCCATGTTAGCTATATACTTCAATATAAATTCCATGCTATTGATGTGTTGCTATTGTTGTGGTATGAAGCATGTATGATGATGGAGATATACTATATGTACATGAAATATATCCATGCACTCCCTACCATGCTTAAGATGTTGAAGAAATACATGAAGTATAATATCCCCTACTTATGACAATGTGAATTGTGGACTCCAATCTTATGATCAAGTCAATCATGTTGTGTCAGTTTCCTTCCATCGAGTCCTGGGGGTATTCGTACCCGAAAATATAGCTGTGTGCCTAGATCCATGTCATGTTATCACGATACTCTCAGTCAAGCCATGTGATAACGCTCAATCTACAACTCTCGTAGGAGTGTAAAACGGTCGTTAGCAAATATAGAACCCAACCTGGGTTGGGTATCGATCCCACAGGGAATAGCTTGGTCAACAGGTAAGTGAAGATTACTAGACTTTTAGTGAAAGTCTCGAAAAAGGGGGGATTCTTGTTGTGCAAGTAATGTAACCAAATAGTAGCTAAAAACGGCAATAGCAAAGTAAAAAGAGAAAGAATGTTTTAGTAAGATGTAAACAATGAGAATTGAGGAGTTGGGGTTATGTCCACCTTCTGAGTTATACGTCTCTATTGGCTATGAGTGTGCGGAATTTAGACATGCATGTGCTTATAGAGAATTGTATTCGATGGTAAATCCAGGCGTCTTTCGACCTATTCGAGGATTATTTCACTTTAACTCTTTTGAGCTTAAAGCGTGTCTAACGGTACGAATTCTCCAAGAGGTTAATCCAGTTACAGCACTAACTTTTTAATAGGGGATGGGACCCTACTACCTTGACATTATCTCTTTTCCAGACAGATAACCTTTCTTTCGAACAAGTTAAATGTTATACTGGCGTATTCTTGCGTTTGCAACCACAAAGAATTTGGATTAAGATGAAGAGAATAATGATATAAGCAACATACGTGTCACGAACTCACAAACTCACAACAATAGATAGTATCTCATTCGGCTTCCATAACCCCAACAGAGAAGTTTAGTTACCCATGAGTGCGAAGGAAATCACAATTGACATTGTTGTTAGACCACAATAAAGATTTCACGTTTGTAATGGTGTGGTAGGCGTTAGGCGTGAATCCCTTAGCAAAGTAACGTTTCTCTTGTTGTGGAATTTAAGAATAGATGTCTAGAAGAAGAAAAATAGAATCAATGGAAGAATGATTGTTTAGAACTAGAATGTCTTAGAAGTAGAATAGAATTTATTGAATGTAAGAAGATTTAAGAAGAAGATGATAGATGAAGATGTCAGAAGAAGATGTCTTAAAATCTCTAGCAAGATAGGGTATTTATAATACCCATATCCTATTCCTACTAAGCTAATGAAATGCTTAACCAAATCCTACTAAGCTAATAAAATACTTAACCCAATTGTACTAGGTTAATGTATCATTATCCTAATCCTAATAAGCTAATGAAATACTTAACCCAATTGTACTAGGTTAGTGTATCATTATCCTAATCCTACTAAATTACTGCTAGTCCCCAAAGTCTTCAGAAATGTTGTTTTAGCCCGGGACAGATTTTCCATGCGCCATCTTTAGTCCTTGGCATCCAAGATTGGCTTTTCTCCTTTCGTGAAGCTTTCTTTGGCGTCAAGTTATCCATAAAATGCTGAATTCTGCATCATTTATACCTGAATCTTTGCTAATCATGTTCGTTAGCTCACTTTACAGGAAAAAGGACTAAAAGTGCATGCAATAGATAATTTGTTCTCAAAACTAGGCTAAAATATGGGAAAAATATAGTGCTATAGGCGTGTAAATTCGCCTATCATCAACACCCCTCACTTGAAACTTTGTCCGTCCTCGAACAAAATATCATGTCCCTCTAAACATCAACTTAGGGTTTCACAACAACAACACAAAATATTCGTCAAGACAAGCACAACAATTATCAACAAAGAGTAGTTTTTCTATCATTAGTAGAAACAGTTTAACCTCTAGCATAGACTCGTGATGTAGGTCAACTCATATTTAAAGGTTAAGGCACAAAGAATCATATACGACTACCCAAAACTCATCAACCATGTGTGTCTCACAATATATTACCCATAATCACTCACAAGTATAGCATATTTTTCAAACATGGGTATCAAAATATCCTTGCTCTCACTCTCACAAAGAATTCATATGCAACAACTGATGATCATAGGCTTGCCCTTAGTGTAATGCTCCACTAAATGTCAGAATGCTAAGCTTAGAATCAAATAGGTCTTTTGATGGTTGTAATGTAGGCTAAGGGATGGGTAGGACTATTTTGGCCAGAAATAGTGACTATGTTCCTAAGCGCTTTAATACATCACATTGTATTATTAACACTTTTCTTTCAAACAACCTTTCTACTTTCTTTTATTCTACCACTCTTTTTCTCCTCTTTTGTTTTTCAATTTTAAACATAACTAACTTTTCAGTTTTCCTTTCCTTTTTTCTTTTGATAACATACCTCTTATGATAGCACTTTCTTTTTCATAACTCATTCAAGCACCAATGCAATCTAAAGCATCATACTCACCCAATTTCCTCTTATTTTGTCACATGACTTTTTCACTTTAAAGCACTTAGGAATTTGGATCAAATTATGGTCTTGAAAAAAAATGGATTAGGCTTACATACGAGGTTTGTCAAAGAAAATAGGCTAAAGGCTCAAAAGGGTTTAACTAGGATGATGTCCATGGGTAGGTAAAAAGAAGGTAAATAATCATAGGTTGCCAAAGAAATGCCTAAATCATCTCCTAGACTTGCACTCTTTATTTTCGCTTTACATACATACCAGGCAAGTTCTAGCATCAGCCACAAGCACAAAATATACTATTATCTCACACACACAAGGCACATGGTCGACTTTATTGGGAGTAGTATAGACTCTTGAATCAACAGATGAAGGAATTAAACCAAACAATATCACATAGTGAGTCACAATTAGAGCCTAAATGTCTCAATAGTCATGATTTTAGCACAAACTCTTGTCATAATCTCATGCTGCCTATTAGAATAATTTCATGCGAAGCTAAGCTAAAAAAAAAACAATTAACTACAAACAAACATAAATAAATGCAAATGTGGATGGGGAAGTATAGAATGCAAATACCAGCACCCCACACTTAGACGGGACACACTGTCCTCAGTGGAAAATAAATAAGAAGAACCTGGTTAGTCGGACTCATCCTCTATGTCTGGGGTCATACCCCCTGTATCGGAATCGTCATCAGAGTCGTTGTCATCAGAGTTCTCTTCCATGTCGGAGTCTGGCATTCGTCGATCATCATCGGTTGGCATGTCATCATCAAGAGGTTCCTCATAAGTATCCCACTTAATTCCAAGAGTGAGTCTAGGTATTTGCAGCGAGGAGGGTTCTCCTTGCTCTTTTCGGCCTCTTTTCTTGCCTTTTTGTGAAGTGGTTGCCTTATCTTTGCCTTGTCTTGCTTTGGGTGCCATTGTACCTGAGACTTAAAACAATGTTCATGTTAGCATCCTCTCGATGGATACAATCTATAAACAAGCAGTAGTGGAACCACCCCACACTTAGTTTGTTGGTACAGACTAGTGAAGTGAAAGTGGTCGATTACTCAGACTTCATCGACATACGTTTTAGGGGCTATATTCCAACAAGAAATTCAGATATGTAACACTTCTTGCAATCTTTGCAATACTTTCATGTTAGGTATATCAAGAATTCTACATAGGGATTACATCATGGTATAGTTTCTATCAATAATCACAATCTCCTATGTCGGTAGGCAACTATAAGTCTTATTCCGATGAGCGAGACATCCAAACATATAAGTATTCAAGTGACAAGAGTATGCAATGTTCATTACTATAGCAATTCCGCAAGTAGTATGACAATGCATCAAAATCGAATTGAAGTCGGAAACAAGTTAAGATCATCCTAACGTATATGTTCACTCACTTGGTTGTGTATCAACAATTCAAACACATTCACATCTCCAATACTTCTTCAAGATTTAGCAATTCATAATAGACATATTAACGTAGTACTTACGAAAAATAGATGAAGAACACAAGAGTACTTACGTGATTGAAGCCTTTGGAGATGTTCTTGTGAAGTGGAAGAGCAAAAGTTTTGAGAAGATTTGGATGCTATGTGGGGCGCCTATGTTAGGTTTTCAATGTGTTTGTGCCTCAAGACTAAGTCTCCTTTATATAGAAAAAGAATGGGTCGGGTTTTGACCCATTTAAAATCGGTTTTGGAGACAAAAAGTGACCATAGGCGGCGCCTTTAGCTTTGCCTATGCTTGGCATAGGCGGCGCCTAATGCAAAGCCTATGGTGAGCATAGGCGGCGCCTAGTGCAATGCCTTTAGTGACCATAGGCGGCGTCTTTAGCATGGCCTATGAGATTCAGAGACAAAATGCTTTGGCATAGGCGGCGCCTATGCTATGGCATACTTGAGCATGGGCGGCGCCTATGCTATGGCACACTAGATTCCGAGACCTTGGGCCATAGTATAGGCCTTGCCTTGTTCGTGGCCTTGTTTTACCTAGGCCTAGCCTTGCTCGATGCCTATATTTTCATGAGCAATTCTCAATCCATAGCCTTTTGCATCTTCATGCCTAACTTACCACCTTTACCATGCAATACGTCCAAATCAAAATTTGAAACCGATCTCCTCGTTGAATACCTCTTGCACCTACATTTGCTCAAAAACAATAAAAACGATTAGAACAATGGGTTGCCTCCCATCAAGCACCTTAGTTTTGGTCGTGGCACGACTCTTATTTTTGGATTTTTATTTATCAAAAGCAAACACGTAATAGAACAAAAGAAAAATGAAAAACGATAAACGATGGGTTGCCTCCCATCTAGCGCTTGATTTATTGTCGCAGCACGACATAGTTACCTCGAGTACTTAGACTTTGTCGAGATAGATGGTGGATCGTTTTCTGAATGGATTCAGACGATAATGAGGCTTACTTGTAGGCATGCAATCTTCTTCGAGATGACCCTTGTGCATGCCTATCCCAGGAGGGATACCAATTATATCATCAATAGTCCAACCCATAGCTCTCATGTATCTCTTTAGAGCAGAGATGAGAGCCTCTACGTGCTGTTTACTTAAATCATCCGCACTCACCGTAAGTATATTTATACTTTCCAAGAACACATACCCTAGATAATCGGGGAGCTCTTTCGATTCTAGCATTGGTGGCTCTTCAATAGATGGATTGACTGGTGGTGTGGGTCGATTTTTGAGATCGAGGTCCAGCTTCTTGGGAGTATGGCGATATGTCCCTAATCCTGATAGAGCACAAATAGCTTCTTCGCAATTTTCAGCATCCTTACTCTCTTCATTCATGAGCACAACCGCCACTAGGTCATCAATAATTTGCTCTTCTTCAAGTAGTTCTTTCTCATCATCAAAGTAAACATCAGCCACTGAGAATACGTTCAGCTCTTTGGGTTGCTTCATTGATTTGCACACATCAAAGCGAACTACTTCGTCATTTATTCAGAATGAAAGCTCATTAGCTCTCAAATCAATAAGCACGCTTCCTGTAGCAAGGAAAGGGCGTCCCAAGATTATGGGAACTTCTGAGTTTGCTTTACAATCCAAAATAACAAAGTCTGCCGGAAAGATGAATGAAGAAACCTTTACCAATACATCACATAGAATCCCAACAGGTCGTTTTACCGACCTATCCGCCATTACGAGCCTCATATTGGTTGGAGTAGGATCACCTAACCCCAAATTTTTATAGATAGATAATGGCATCAAATTGATGCTGGCTCCTAAATCACATAATGCCTTGGCAAAATTCAAAGATCCAACAGTGCAAGGAATAGTGAAAGCTCCGGGGTCATCCTTCTTCTGAACTAGTGATCGGGTAGCGATGGCGCTGCAGTGATGAACATTATCTTTCAACTCATAGCTTGCTGCCCGCTTTTTCGTCAAAAGATCTTTCATAAATTTCTCATACCCAGGCATTTGTTCAAGTGCCTCCACCAATGGAACATTAATGGTCAGCTGCTTTAACATAGTCATAAATTTGCTGAACTTTGTATCGTCCGCCACCTTCTTCAATCTTTGAGGAAAAGGTGGTGGTGGGTATGGAATTGTTCTCTCCATGGCTTTCTTCTCCTCTTGCCTTCGTTTTTCAGCCTTTTTAGGCTGCAACATACTCGGTGTACCATCATGGACGTCGTGGGTGGATTCTACAACAACTTCTCCTTTTGCCTTGTCATCAATGTCTGCTACATCGTCGACCACTTGTTTGCCCTTAGATGAAGTTTCCAGCGCCTTACCACTTCGAGTAGTAATATCTATGCATGATCCCTCATTCCTTGGATTTTGCACAGTGTCGCTAGGTAAAGTGCCAGCCTTTCTTTGATTGAGTGCTGCTGAAAGTTGGCTCAATTGCTGCTCTATTTGCTTGATTGAAGTGGAATGTGAATCAACTAATTGCTTCATAGAGGACAAATCATTTATTACCTCCGTTACTCCCGCGCTAGTTGCTTCCACTCCTTTCAGTAGTTTAGCCATCATGTCTTCCGTACTTCCAGAACTAGATGTGGTGGCATCACGTCTTCCAGGGGGAACATACAAACCACTACTGTCATTCTTGTTCTTCCAACTACCTTGGTCCATGTTTCCAGATTTACCATGATAGTTCCGACCTTGGTTTCCTTGTGCATTGCCTCGGAAACCCCCTGATTGTTCAAGTAGTTGGCTTCCTCTTCCGAATCAGATTCGTCTCTTCCTTTTGACGTAATAGCTTTCACTTTTTCGGTCTTCCCTAATAATAAATGCTTTGTAAGAAGATCCACTTGTGTTTTCATGTGCGCCATATCTTGATCACGTTCTTCTTCTCTTCTCCTTTGGTCTGCAGTCATGCCTATAGATAAAGTGGGGCTTGCTACCTCATAATCCCTGGTATGCCAAGATCTACTTTGTTTCGTCATACGATCTAGCATATTGCTTGCTTGACCAAAGGTGAGATCCATAAAGGATCCTCCAGCCGCATTATCCACCACTGGTTTAGTTATTGAATTCAGGGCTCTATATAATATCTCCATTAGGTGAACATTAGTCATATGATGGTTTGGGCACCTCGCTAGCTTTGTCTTGAACCTCTCCCATGTTTCATGAAGAGCTTCAGTGGGAAGCTGACGAAAGTTGCTGATTTCATCTCTCATTTGTGCTCTTTTGGATGTCGGAAAGAATCTTTCTAGGAAAGCGTCTCTTAATTGCCTCCAATTTGTAATAGAATCAGGAGTCAGTCCATTCAACCATAGAGTTGCCTCCCCAGACAGAGACAATGGAAATAGACGTAATCGAATTGCATTCTGACCAACACCAGGATTGTCAAATGACTTGCATGTAGAAATAAAGTTGATGAGATGCATATTCGGATCATCGCCTACTAGTCCACCAAATAATCCCTTGAGTTGCAATAACTGAATCATGGTGCTCGTGATGTTGAACTTGGCTCCGGGTGCCAATGGTGGAGGAATAATGGCTCTGGCTCCATCAAGATCATCATCATCGTCGAAAGCTGGCTGCATAGCTTGGCGTTCAGGCCTAAACCTAGCTTGACGATCTCTTCTGTTGGCAGGTGTTGCGATCTCAGCGGCATGCCTAGGGTTTAGTAGCTCGTCATCACCTAGATCTTCATCGTCAGGATTTGTTGCTCGCCCAGGGTTATCAATATTCTGTTGATGCACTTGAGCGGCGGCTAGCGCAGCTAGTCTCGCCTGTTCCTGTTGAGCAGCCATCCTTTCAATTGCGTGTTGTGCCTCCATTCTGCGAATACGTTGTGGTTCAGGATTGATAGGTAATAACGGTTGACCAGAACTTCGGGTATGGGGCATGCACTGAATAAAAACCTGCAGTAAACAAAAACAAAAACTAAAAGTAAAAGTACGAGAATCTTAGACCAAAGGGTCTAGTAATTATTACGAACTTAATTGACACTTGTATTCCCCGGCAACGGCGCCAATTTTTGATAACGCTCAATCTACAGCTCTCGTAGGAGTGTAAAACGGTCGTTAGAAAATATAGAACCCAACCTGGGTTGGGTATCGATCCCACAGGGAATAGCTTGGTCAACAGGTAAGTGAAGATTACTAGACTTTTAGTGAAAGTCTCAAAAAAGGGGGGATTCTTGTTGTGCAAGTAATGTAACCAAATAGTAGCTAAAAACGACAATAGCAAAGTAAAAAGAGAAAGAATGTTTTAGTAAGATGTAAACAATGAGAATTGAGGAGTTGGGGTTATGTCCACCTTCTGAGTTATACGTCTCTATTGGCTATGAGTGTGCGGAATTTAGACATGCATGTGCTTATAGAGAATTGTATTCGATGGTAAATCCAGGCGTCTTTCGACCTATTCGAGGATTATTTCACTTTAACTCTTTTGAGCTTAAAGCGTGTCTAACGGTACGAATTCTCCAAGAGGTTAATCCAGTTACGGCACTAACTTTTTAATAGGGGAAGGGACCCTACTACCTTGACATTATCTCTTTTCCAGATAGATAACCTTTCTTTCAAACAAGTTAAATGTTATACTGGCGTATTCTTGCGTTTGCAACCATAAAGAATTTGGATTAAGATGAAGAGAATAATGATATAAGCAACATACGTGTCACGAACTCACAAACTCACAGCAATAGATAGTATCTCATTCGGCTTCCATAACCCCAACAGAGAAGTTTAGTTGCCCATGAGTGCGAAGGAAATCACAATTGACATTGTTGTTATACCACAATAAACATTTCACGTTTGTAATGGTGTGGTAAGCGTTAGGCGTGAATCCCTTAGCAAAGTAACGTTTCTCTTGTTGTGGAATTTAAGAATAGATGTCTAGAAGAAGAAAAATAGAATCAATGGAAGAATGATTGTTTAGAACTAGAATGTCTTAGAAGTAGAATATAATATAATTGAATGTAAGAAGATTTAAGAAGAAGATGATAGATGAAGATGTCAGAAGAAGATGTCTTAAAATCTCTAGCAAGATAGGGTATTTATAATACCCATATCCTATTCCTACTAAGCTAATGAAATGCTTAACCAAATCCTACTAAGCTAATGAAATACTTAACCCAATTGTACTAGGTTAATGTATCCTTATCCTTATCCTAATAAGCTAATGAAATACTTAACCCAATTGTACTAGGTTAGTGTATCATTATCCTAATCCTACTAAATTACTGCTAGTCCCCAAAGTCTTCAGAAATGTTGTTTTAGCCCGGGACAGATTTTCCATGTGCCATCTTTAGTCCTTGGCATCCAAGATTGGCTTTTCTCCTTTCGTGAAGCTTTCTTTGGCGTCAAGTTATCCATAAAATGCTGAATTCTGCATCATTTATACCTGAAACTTTGCTAATCATGTTCGTTAGCTCACTTTACAGGAAAAAGGACTAAAAGTGCATGAAATATATAATTTGTTCTCAAAACTAGGCTAAAATATGGGCAAAATATAGTGCTATAGGCGTGTAAATTCACCTATCATCACCATGATCTATAGAATTCAGTCAGTCATGTAACTCAAGAAAATCCAGTAACCCCAGTATTCTCAGTAGTTCAGTAATCTCAGTGATCTGAGTACTCAGTAATATCTGTAACCTCAGTATTCAAAGTCAATATCAGTAATTTTAGTACTCTCAACCAGTCCTCAGAACTCAGTACATTCCGCCAGTCATCAGAATCCAGTAAACTTAGTTTAGCTCCGCTAAACAATACCACTAGTATCAGTCTAGTTAATCAGTATTAGTTTAGTTATTCAGTTCAACCCAGTTATTTAGTTCAGTGTCTTTCAGATGGGAGTAGGATTCAGCACCGAGTGAGCCTAGGGATGGGGACTCACCCGCTAGATTAGGACTAAGATCCTTAGAAGCAATCCCTAAGTTCCAGAACTATGTAGCCAGCGTAGGTATGAGATGTCACCCGTTAGATAGGATTGGCATACTCAGGGGTCACCCGTCAGCAAATTTATATGTATAGGACTGATCCCAGGAGTCACCCGCTAGATTAGGACTGACTCCACAACAGATGTCTTTACTGGTGGCGCGGTACTGACACCCTTCTAGTCAGGGTAGAGATTGGAACTTAGTCAGCTTAGCTTGGGGCATGTCGGTTAGATGAACACATCCCACAGTTTCAGTTACAGATTCAGGACTGTCAGACACAGTCAACTCAGCTTAGTAGTACAGATTCAGTACTGTTAGGTACAGTCAATGCTTATCATTGTAAATAGACTTCAAGATCACCCATTATCTAGGACTGATCTCAACTATGATTAATCAGTATCAGAATCATTAGATTTAAAGATCACCCGCTAGATAGGAATGATCTTAGACTAAGTCAAATCATCCTTATTATCAGTATGCTCATGATCACCCGCTAGATAGGACTGATCTCAGATTTAGTTACTCCAAGTAGAACAGAACTCAGATAGTTCCATCAGAACTTAGACTGTCAAATACAGTCGCTCAGTATCAGTTACATCGGTTAGGTCGATCATCATAGTTATATCAGTTATATCAGTTTTTTGAACTCATGTATCAGTCATACCAGTTATCAAAATTCATGATATCAGTATTCAGCTTCAGGACTATCAGACATAGTCAACCAAACTAGTTCTTCATAATTCAAACTGTCATAAATAGTCGTTCATCTATTTAGTATCTCAGTATCAGTACACTCATGTTGTAAGTATTCAGACTCAGTAGTCAGTATCTCCACGAGTTCAGTTACAGTTATGTATGCATGTATGTATTCTCATGTTCATATTAGTCAGCATTGTTATGCATATAACCCTTTGTATTTAGCCTACCTCACTCGTATACTCAGTACTTTTAGACGTACTGACGCATTTACGCTATGGTGCTTTCTCTTATGTTACACCATAGGTTCAGAGGCACGAGCTCCAGATCAACAGTAGCATTCCAATGTTCAGAGTTTGCAGTGATTCCTTTTCATTCGAGGACGATATGATTATTGTTTCATTTGCTGTTTTAGTTTAGTTGCTAGATGGAGTTAGTTGGGGACATGTCCCATCAACTCCTTATTCAGACAATTTAGAGGCTTTCCAGACTATAGCATGTCAGACAATTATTTCAGATTTGTTTTGGTATTGTTATACCATTTTCAGACATTGTCTTATCAGATGTTTATTCAGATTTAAACCTTATGGCCATTCAGTACATGTTTTCGCATTTTCATGTTATATTATACAGTGTACAGGTATAGATATCAGTCATGGGTTAATTGTGGTCCTTCGGGGTTATGAGCACCGTGTAGCATTCCGGTTCAAAAAATCGGGGTGTTACAGGTTTTGAGATCCATGATTTTATTATGCTTTATACATGTTTAATGATATTATTGTCTTGGCCTTTAGGCCTTATCCCCTTAAATTGATTTACACATATAAGTATATGTATGAAACTTGAAATTTAAGATTTGTTTAAGAGCACAAATAATGAAAATCCCTCTCTTGTGATAACCTTATGTTTATGATCTTATGGTGATTGATTGAAATGCATGATTCATGGCTTGAAAATAGTTTACTCAAATACCATAGTATTTTGAGCATGATTTAGAGATTTATGAGAGGAAGTTTCTTGATGTAAATATATTTTATTAAAAGATAAAGATTTGCATGAGATCAAGAGCTTTGACATGGCCACCTTGCATCATTGAAAGTTTGACAAAAAGAGTTGCATATATGTGTTTACATGAGTTTTAAAGAAAGAGTTCTTTGAAATAATTTATTGATATGGTGGTCTTGAATTTATGTTTTGGAAACAGAGAGTGTAATATGCCAATAATGGCTCAGAGATGTGACTTGCAAGTCAATGGTATGGTGATACCATAAGTATGTATGCCATAACAGAGTATGTTTTTCAGAGTTTGATTTCAGAGAATGCATGTTTTAAAAAGTTAAAACTGGGCTTAAAAAGGGTTAGGTGGTTAGCCGAACAAGGTTTGAGTTTAAGTAACTCTTAACCTAAAATCGTGATTTGCCGATCCGAGTATATTATTTTACTCTGGCGACGGTCGTGTGGTATAGCAGAGTCAGAGACTCCAACCCTTGTGGCACACTTGGGTTGGGGGTTTCCCCACCGAGTCAATGGCGGATTCCATATAGCCCGTGGAATTTCAGAGTTGTAGGGTATACCACCTAGCGCAGAAGTAAAACAAAGAGTGTCACAGAGTTCAGATGATTTTACAGAGTCTTTCAGAAATGCCCATGTGATTTCTTACCCTATGATATGTTTATGAACTGTTCTTAATTTCTCTCATATATGTTGAATATAAATTATTATTTTAGATTTGCTCTGCATACCAGTACAATTGTATTGACCCCCTACCTCCCAGGTTTGGAGGCTCAGTCTAGGGGTCCAGCTAATCAGTAGAGTATACCATAGAGAAGCGATCCGTGCAGTGGTGAGCCTTTTTTGTTCCAGAAGGCTTGTCATCTCAGATTATGTTATTCCTTTGTTTTGGTATACTGGGGGCCTTGTCCCAACTTTTCAGACGGTTATCTTTAGATCATGTAGTAGAGATTTCTCAGACTGTTCCAGAAGTTTTTTAGTTGATTTCGGATTTCATTCCGTATGGTTAAACTGAATCCAGAGTATGACCATGTTTCCGTATTAGATTATAATTCGACATTTTCTTTTATTATATGAATGTTGTGCATGATTACCAGATCAGATAGAGTAGGACATCTGGGCCTTCATGGTTCGGGGTGTTTGTCACGGCCAGGCCCTAGTTCGGGTCGTGACAAATTTGGTATCAAAACACGGTTCATGGTCCCAGGGTGTCTGCGAAATCGCATCGGGTAGAATTTTTTTTATGGGTGTGTAGAGCGCCACACTTATAAGCAGGAGGCTACTAGGCATTTAGGAATGTTTCCCTTCTTTGTGGTTTAGTTCATGGTTCAGAGTCTGAATTGTCCCCTAATCAATGGTCTCTTGTGTTTCAGAAAAACAATCATGCCTCCCCGTCGTACTATCGATCAGAATGCACAGACAAATGAGGTCTGTCCCAGTCATGGGATGAGGACCCGAAATAAAGCTCAGACTCCGAAGATTGATGCTACTCCGGGAGTCCCACCTACTCAGACCAGCCCACCTAGGGCACCCAGAGCTTCCCGGACGGGGACTAACTGCACTCAGCCTTGCGAGAGAGAGGTATCTAATGTAGAATTCAGGAAGTCCATTCACATAATTCCATAGTTGGTAGCCACACAGACTCAACGGTTGAAAGATATTGGATCTGTATTTGTTACGTCTGAGGCTACAAGAGTGGGCCAGTTCATGAGAATGAACCCGCCCAAGTTTATTGGTACCAAGGTAGAAGAGGATCCACTTGAGTTTGTGGACGAGATGGAGAAGATCTTTAAGGTGATGCATGTAGATGAGGTAGAAGAGGTTGAGTTGGAAGCTTACCAGCTTAAGGTGTAGCGAACCAATGGTATAACAAGTGGGAAGATTCAAAGAGTCAGCATACTGAACCCACAGTATGGGCCGAGTTCGTGGAAGCCTTCCTCGATCGGTTCTTTCCTCTTAAGATGAGAGAGGCCAAAGCTGAAGAGTTTATGAATCTAAAATAGGGAAAGATGAGTGTCCAGGAGTACACTCTGAGGTTCAACCAACTAGCTCGTTATGCTACAGAGATGACTAGTAACGTGAGAGCCCGAATGAGGAAATTTGCATCCGGCCTTTCGGATGACTTAGTGCTTGAATGTCAGGGAGAAATGTTGAACCAGGACATGGATTTTGCCAAAATTTCAGTCTACATACAGCAAGTTGAGGAAAAGAAAAATAAAATCACTGAATCTAGGGAGAAGGTGTAACACCCCGCATTTCGGGCTAGAACGAAAATCATCATTTCTATGCATAGATGGTCCAAAAGCCATAAATCCTATGAAAATTTGGCATGTTAATCAATTATGCAGTGAGTGAACCTATTTAAGCATGAATTGAGATCATAGAGGTCCCCTAACTCAAGGACGAGTTGAAAGCTTTCCTATCGTTCGAGTTTGAGTGAGCGTCGAAACTTGGGTAAACTTCAATTGACCATAACTTTTTGTATATAATGAATCAGAGGGCCTACTATATATCAAATGAAATCTCTTCAAATTAGCTTTCCAATGATACCAATTTTGCCTAAATCTGATACCCAAGCAAAAATTTATGGCCATTTTAGTTACTAAGACAGCAGCATCATGCGATAAGCGTGCGACGCACGCCCTATCGCATGCACCAAAATTTTAGGTTCTATTTACGCATTTTTAAGGGAAAAATAGGTATCTTGCATCTCTTATCCAGATATAACACGAGATTAAACTCCCAAAACACCAAAATATGATTCTTTTTCTCTCAAATTCATCAAGAACTCACCCTAGGGTTTCAAATTAAAATCCAAATATCTCAAGCTTTAACCGTGGGTTTTTCTTGATTCTTCAAGATTCGGAATCCCCATTGCGAGGGCTATAAGAGGCACCCATAAATCGTACGTATAGCATCCCAAAAGCTAGAGTTCATTCAAAAGCTTCTAATTTAAGGTACACGGGGTTTTCCAAAAATCTCATGGGCATAGAAATCATGATTTTAAGAAAGGAGTTTCGGATTTATGAATATATTCATGTTTTAGAAGCGTTGATGATATTGTTTTTTTCTTTAGGCCTTCCCCCAAATTGATTTGAAATTATATATATATATATATATATATGTAAGCATGTGTTTTAAGGTTGATGATTGAATTGAGAGCATGATTCATGAAAAATCCCTCTCTTGTGATGATTTTCATTTACTTATGATGTACTATGAAATCGTTTGAATGCATTTTGAAAAGTATGTTATGAAATATCTTGAATAATGTTATATTTGGATTATGATTTTGATTTCAAAAGAGAGAGGGTTGTTTATGTTGATGAATGTTGAACATAATCATATAATGCGAAGAGTTGCATGGTTTGTTAAAGATGACATGACCACCACTTTTTTATTGAAAGTATGGGAATTTTGCATAGTTTTGACTTATGTTTTCGGAACATGAATTCTCTTTGTTAAATTGCATGTTTGGGTGGTCTGAACTATGTTTTTATGAAAGATCATGCTTAATGTATTATGGCTCAGAACTACGACTTGCAAGTCTTGGTGTGATGAGACCAAATCAGAATATTCCATAACAGACTCAGACTAATACAAAAATCAGACTTTATCAGATTTCATGATTTAGACTTCAGAATGACTCATATTCAGAACAGGCTAAAACTGGGCATAAAGAGATGTTAGGTGGTTCCCCGAAGAAGGTGTGAGTTTAGACAACTCATTGCCCAAAACTGTGATTTGTCGATCCGGATATATTAATATACGTTGGCCTAGTGCCTTGTGGCATATCAGACTCAGATACTCCAACCCTTGCGGCATACTTGGGTTGGGGGCTTCCCTGCCGAGTCAGTGGCGGCTTCCATATATCCCGTGGAATATCAAACTTGTAGGGGAGTGCCACCTAACTCAGAAGTAATACAAAGATCAGAAACTGTTTGATAAGTATGATTTTCAGAAAAGTGCCCATGTGTTTTGAAATGATTTATGCATGATGTTTTGGTAAATTTCTCTCACCTACTTTATACTTATAAACACATTATTTTGGATTTCTTCGCGTACCAGTACACTGTATTGACCCCCCCTCCCTTCCAAGTTCTGAGGCACAATATAGGGGGCCTGATAAACAGTAGATTCAGACAGACAGAAGTGCAGAGTCCAGTTGGTGAGCCTTCTATACTTCAGAAGGCCTATTTTTTTTACATTTATCATAGTTATGGTTTTGGTCTACTGGGGGCCTTGTCCCAGTTTTCAAACAGTTGATATTTGATCATGTAGTAGAGATTTTGCAGACGGTTATCAGCTGTTGTTAGATGGTTTTGGATTTTGACTTTCATTTTAAATTTATGTCAGATTTATGAACATGATTCCGTTGTTACATATATTCCCGTATTTCCTTATTGTACATAAATGGTGTATGTGATTACAAGTTAGAAGGGCTCTCAGGCCTTCATGGTTCGGGATGTCCGTCACGGCCAGGGCCTCGATTCGGGTCGTGATAGAAGAAAAGGCAGGCAAAGAGAGCTAAGACAGCAGACCAGAGCCACAGTCAGCAGCAACGTAGGAATTAGGGTAACAAATGTCAGGAGAAGAAGTTTTGGGGTAATGCACAGTCTGCAGCCAGTGCTCCAGTGTCCAGGCCCCCAACCAGACAACGCCCCCAGGATTTTCAGTCCAGGAAGGGGCCAAGAATACAGGGTTCGCAGTCTCAAGGAAGTGTAGCTCAGGCCTCTCGAACATACCCGTGCTATGAGAGATGTGGGAGGAATCATCCAGGGAGATGTCAGTTTGGCTCTATGGTGTGTTATTCGTGCGACCAGCCAGGCCATATCCAGAGAGACTGTACGGCAGCAAAGGGTAATGTTGGTGGATCCTAGTCACAAGCTAATTTTTCTGCACCACCACTACCTCAGAAGGGTGCCACTTCAGTCGCCAAAAACGGACGCAACTGGTTGTACGCCTTGACCAACCTCCTAGAGGCAGAGGCCTCACCGGATGTAGTTACTGGTACATTGCAAATTTTTTCCCGTGATGTTTATGTGTTACTTGATCCCGGGTCTAGCCTGTCACATGTGACCCCTTATGTGGTTGCTGGTTTTGGGTTTGAACCCGATGTGATTGCTAAGCCTTTTTCTGTTTCCACTCCAGTAGGAGATTCTATTATGGCTAGGAGGGTGTATAGAAATTGTGTGGTGACTGTTTGTGGGCGGGATACTGTGGCAGATCTCATAGGACTTAAAATGATTGACTTTGATGCTATCTTAGGAATGGACTGGCTCCATTCGTGCAAGCCACACTAAATTGTAGAACCCGAAAAGTCATTTTTTGTTTCCCGAATAAACCAGTAGTAGAGTGGGAGGGACATTCCTTAGCATCTAGAGGGCACTTTATATCTTACCTAAGAGCCCGTAAACTCATTTTAAAGGTTTCTTGTATCATCTTATTCGGGTTAAAGATTCAAATACCGAAATCCTTTCTCTTCAGTTTGTCCCTGTGGTGAATGAGTTCCCAGAAGTTTTTCCTAATGATCCTCCAGGCATACCACCTGATAGGGAGATAGATTTTGGTATTGATTTGTTGCCCGATACCTGTCCCATCTCTATTCCGCCATATAGAATGGCTCCTGTAGAACTGAAAGAATTGAAAGAACAGCAAGAAGATCTTCTAGACAAAGGTTTTATTCGCCCTAGTGTTTCTCCCTGGGGTGCACCTGTACTCTTTGTGCGAAAGAAAGATGGTTCCCTGCGTATGTGCATAGATTACCGCCAGTTGAATAAGGTCACTGTTAAAAATAACTATCCTCTTCCTAGAATTGATAATCTTTTTACCAGCTTCAGGGTGCTAGATGTTTTTCAAAGATAGACTTTTGTTCGGGATACCATCAGTTGAAAGTTAGAGAGTCTGACATTCCTAAAATAGCTTTTTGAACCAGATACGGTCATTATGAGTTCTTAGTTATGCCCTTTGGATTGACTAACACCCCTGTAGCCTTTATGGACCTTATGAATAGGGTGTTCCGTCAGTTTCTAGACCTGTTTGTCATAGTTTTCATTGATGACATCTTGATGTATTCTAAGAGTGAGGAAGACCATGCCAATCACCTCCGAATTATTTTTTAGAATCTCAAAGATCATAAGTTGTATACAAAATTTTCCAAGTATGAATTTTGGCTTGGTGCTATTGCTTTCTTAGGGCATGTTGTGTCTAGTGAGGGAATTAAGGTTGATCCCCAAAAGGTTGAGGCAATGAGGAAATGGCCCAGACCCACGACTCCAACCGATATTCGGAGCTTCTTGGGTTTGGAAGGGTATTACAGGAGTTTTGTAGAAAGTTTTTCTTCCATAGCTGCTCCAATTACCAAGCTGACTCAGAAGAAGGCGAAGTTTTTGTGGTCTGACTCCTGTGAGAATAGTTTTGAGAGGTTGAAAGACAAGTTGACCACTGCTCATATTTTGACTCTTCCGGAAGGTACAAAGGTTTTTGTTATGTACTGTGATGCATCCCGAGTGGGACTCGGATGTGTGCTTATGCAACGTGGTAGAGTGGTAGCTTATGCATCTAGGCAGTTAAAGGTGCACGAGCGAAATTACCCCACCCATGACTTGGAGTTAGCGGTTGTGGTGTTTGCACTTAAAATCTGGAGGCATTATCTTTACGGAGTTCATATTGATATATTTATTGACCATAAAAGTTTGCAGTATGTTTTCTCGCAGAAAGAACTTAATCTCAGGCAGAGACGGTGGTTAGAATTTCTAAAGTATTATGACATGATCCTGCACTATCATCCGGGCAAGGCGAATATGGTAGCTGATGCCCTCAACAGGTTGTCTATGGGCAGTTTTTCTCATATTAAAGAAGGGAAAAGAGAGATGGTAAAGGATATTCACCGACTTGCAAATCTTAGAGTGCGACTCTTAGATTCCAAAGATGGAGGGGTGGTTGTTCATTAGATAGCTAAATCATCCCTTTGTGCAGAGGTTAAGGAAAAGCAGGTTGAAGATCCCATCTTGATGCAGATCAAGAAAGATGTGGGTTAACAGAAGGTGATGTTCTTTGAAATTGGTGGTGATGGTATTTTGAGATATCAGGGTAGATTGTGTGTGCCAGATGTAGAAGGTCTGAGGGAGAGAATCCTTGACGAAACTCACACATCGAGGTATATTGTCCACCCAGGCTCTACTAAGATGTATCATGACTTTAAAGCTATATATTGGTGGAATAATATGAAGCGTGATGTGGCTAACTATGTTGCTAAGTGTTTGAATTGTCAACAAGTGAAAGTAGAGCATATGAGGCCAGGTGGTACTTCCCAAGAGATAGCTTTGCCCTATGGAAATGGGAGATGATCAATATGGACTTCATCACGGGACTTTCGAGGTCCCGAAACCAGTATGACTCTATTTGGGTAATTGTTTATAGGCTGACCAAGTCAGCTCACTTCCTTCCTGTGAGGACTAATTATTCGGGAGAAGTCTATGCCAAGATTTACATTGAAGAGATAGTCCGTCTGCATGGAGAACTTGTGTCCATCACATCTAACCGAGGTACGCAATTCTCTTCACAATTTTGGAGATCTTTTCAGAGGGGTTTAGGTACTCAAGTGAACCTAAGTACGACTTTTCACCCCCAGATCGATGGGCAAACTAAGCGTACTATTCAAAACCTTGAGGATATGCTGCGGGCATGTGTGATTGACTTCAAAGGTAGTTGGGTAGATCACTTGCCCTTAATAGAGTTTGCGTATAATAATAGCTACCATGCCAGTATTAAGATGGCTCCTTTTGAGGCATTGTATGGGAGGAGATGTAGGTCGCCAATAGGGTGGTATGAAGTAAGCGAGACACAGGTGTTTGGGCCTGAACTTTTTCACCAGGAAATGGAGGACGTGAAGATCATTAGAGAATGACTTAAGACAACCCAGAGTAGACAAAAATCCTATGTTGATGTTAGAAGAAGGGAGCTAGCATTTGGGGTTGGTGATTGGGTGTTTCTCAAAGTTTCTCCTATGAAGGGAGTCATGCGTTTTGTAAAGAAAAGGAAGATGAGTCCTCCCTATATAGGACCATACCAGATTGTGAGAAAAATAGGTGAAGTTGTGTATGAGTTAGAGTTGCCTATAAATTTGGGTTCTGTTCACCCGGTGTTTCATGTATCCATGTTGAAGAAACGTATTGGGGACCACTCTCTAGTGTTACCCATAGAAGAGATCAGAGTGTCAGACTCCCTATCTTATAAAGAAGAGCCTATTGCAATCTTGGATCATCAAGTCCAAAAGTTGAGGAGTAAAGAGATAGTTTCGGTTAAGGTGTTGTGGAGAAATCAGAAAGTTGAAGAAGCAACTTGGGAATCAGAAGATGACATGAGAGCAAGGTACCCAAATCTATTTGATCTGGTGAATGATGAGATGGAAGGTACGATCCTTGTCTTACTCTTTCCATGTCCTTAATATGCTTGTAATCGTATTTGTCTGCATCCCGCGCCATCATTCAGGGATGAATGATCCCAAGGGGGGATAATGTAACACCCCGCCAAATCGTCCATGCGTTAGTCTCATTTATTTTTACTTCCTAAATGAGTAAAGTTTAAACCATATAGAATTTCCTTAATTTTGACTCTCTATTAAGTGGAAAATTGAATGAGCTTTCCATCGATATAATATTTTCCCAAATCCGATACCCGGGAAAGAAGTTATGGATAAATTTAAGTCCTAGTCGTAAAACACTGTCATTTTGGTGTTTGGCGCATCGCGGAGGGGGTCTATTTAACAATTGTCAAATTCCAGTAGCCTAGCGTGATTGTGGCGCGTCGCACTAAAGTTTTAGGTCCCAACCAGTGGGACAATGCGATGGATCCACATCGCGGTGACCCCAAGAATCCCATTCGTCAATTTCCAGTAAGCCACCGTGATAGTGGCGCGTCGCGGTGGCCCATAAAATTGGGCTTCCAGTTATTTTTATTCCGTCTTATTAAGGGTATATTAGGTATTTTCCACCCCCTTATCATCTTAAACACGTGATTATACTTCCAAGTGACAACATTATTCATATTTTCTTCAAAAATTCACAAGAACACTCTCTAGGGTTTTAAACTAAAAACCCAATTAACTCAAGATTCAACCGTGGATTTTCGAAACTGATTGAAGATTTGAAATTCCTAAACCATAGGTTTCAAGAATCATCCATCAAAGTTCTAAATTGAGGTACGTGGGTTTTATCCTAAAACTACATGGTCTTGTTGAAAACACCCAATTATGATTTTAAAAATCATCAAGCATGAATTTGTTAAAGGGTTTTTGAGATCCATGATTTTATTATGCTTTATACATGTTTAATGATATTGTTGTTTTGGCCTTTAGGCCTTATCCCCTTAAATTGATTTACACATATAAGTATATGTATGAAACTTGAAATTTAAGATTTGTTTGAGAGCACAAATAATGAAAATCCCTCTCTTGTGATAACCTTATGTTTATGATCTTATGGTGATTGATTAAAATGCATGATTCACGGCTTGAAAATAGTTTACTCAAATACCATAGTATTTTGAGCATGATTTAGAGATTTATGAGAGGGAGTTTCTTGATGTAAATATATTTTATTAAAAGAGAAAGATTTGCATGAGATCAAGAGCTTTGACATGGCCACCTTGCATCATTGAAAGTTTGACAAAGAGAGTTGCATATATGTGTTTAGATGAGTTTTAAAAAAAGAGTTCTTTGAAATAATTTATTGATATGGTGGTCTTGAATTTATGTTTTGGAAACAGAGAGTGTAATATGCCAATAATGGCTTAGAGATGTGACTTGCAAGTCAATGGTATGGCGATACCATAAGTATGTATGCCATAACAAAGTATCTTTTTCAGAGTTTGATTTCAGAGAATACATGTTTTAAAGAGTTAAAACTGGGCTTAAAGAGGGTTAGGCGGTTAGCCGAACAAGGTTTGAGTTTAAGTAACTCTTAACCTAAAATCATGATTTGACGATCCGGGTATATGATTTTACGCTGGCGACGGCCGTGTGGAGTAGCAGAGTTAGAGACACCAACCCTTGTGGCACACTTGGGTTGGGGGTTTCCCCGCCGAGTCAATGGCGGATTCCATATAGCCCGTGGAATTTCAGAGTTGTAGGGTATACCACCTAGCGCAGAAGTAAAACAAAGAGTGTCACAGAGTTCAGATGATTTTACAGAGTCTTTCAGAAATGCCCATGTGATTTCTTACCATATGATATGTTTATGAACTGTTCTTAATTGCTCTCATATATGTTGAATATAAATTATTGTTTTAGATTTGCTCTGCATACCAGTACAATTGTATTGACCCCCTACCTCCCAGGTTTGGAGGCTCAGTCTAGGGGTCCAGCTAATCAGTAGAGTATACCATAGAGAAGCGATCCGTGCAGTGGTGAGCCTTTTTTGTTCCAGAAGGCTTGTCATCTCAGATTATGTTATTCCTTTGTTTTGGTATACTGGGGGCCTTGTCCCAACTTTTTTTGTTGATGAACACCAAAACTTGTTATTCAGTATGTAATTATGAATTATATTTTTGAAATATAAAATATAAAATAAATTAATAAGTTTTAAAATAATTAACTATTTTGTAATAGATATTAAACTAGTTTCTCAGCACGTGCACTGCACGTTTACGTTGATTCAATTAATATATGATTTTAAAAAATTGTAAAAATATTATTAAATACAATATCGAGTAAGTGATTATACATATATAAAAATAATAAAAATATTGAAAAATGCAATACCGGTACTGAGAAACTGGTAAGATGCGCCACATGATTCAATCTATTTGTTAGCATTCCTGCTGGAATTTAGTGAGAAAATGAATTTCTTGAAATAATGAAAACATGGTAAAGTCTAATACCATTAGCCAACAATGTTGTTGCACTCCCATTTGAGAAATAATTTACGAAAACATTTGGTACAACGATGATGAAACGGGATTCTGGTCTTAT
Organism: Capsicum pubescens; assembly: GCA_030864215.1. Taxonomy (NCBI): domain Eukaryota; kingdom Viridiplantae; phylum Streptophyta; class Magnoliopsida; order Solanales; family Solanaceae; genus Capsicum; species Capsicum pubescens. The sequence goes on along the minus strand of CM061539.1, from coordinate 194,826,976 downwards.
GTAGATGATTCCAGAGCTATGTGCGGCATAGGTCATAGTTCTTACACGATCAATTGTTGCAGTAGTACCACGCTCCATTGTAGGTGAGTTTCTTTCCTTATAGAAGCTTCATGATTTTATGAAGCTCAAAAAATTATCACAATGCTCCCTGTACCTGAAATCAATATGATACAAAGATGTCAATCTATTCTTTGCTTGCAAACTTTCTCCTGTAGAGTTCGAAGCTCAACAGCTTTCCTCGTTGATGAACACCAAAACTTATTATTCAGTATGTAATTATGAATTATGTTTTAGAAATATAAAATATAAATAAAGTAATAAGTTTTAAAATAATTAACTATTTTTAATCGATATTAGACTAGTTTCTTAGCACGTGCACTACACGTTTACATTGATTCAAGTAATATATGATATTACAAAATTATAAAAATAATATTAAATATAATATTGAGTAAGTAATTATATGTATAAAAATATTATTAATATTGAAAAATGCAATACCGGTAGAGAGAAACTGGTAAAATGCGCGATAGGAGCCAATCTATTTGTTAGCATTCCCGCTGGAATTCAGTGGGAAAACAAATTTCTTGAAATAATGGAAACATGGTACACTTTAGTTCCATTAGCCAAAAATGTTGTTGCAATCCCATTCGAGAAATAATCTACCAAAACATTTGGTACAACACGATGAAATAAGATTCTGATATTACGTAGATGATTCCAGAGGTATGTGCAGCATATGTCATAGTTCTTACACGATCAGTTGTTGCACTAGTATCACGCTCCATTGTAGATGAGTTTCTTTCTTTATAGAAGTTTCATGATTTAATGAAGCTCAAAAAATTATCACAATGCTCCCTGTACCTGAAATCACAATGAGTCAATCATGTCAATCTATTTTTTGCTTGCTCACTTTCTCCAGTCGAGTCCGAAGATCAACAACTTTTTTTTGCTGAAGAACACCTGAACTTATTATTCACTATGTAATTATGAATTATGTTTTAGAAATATAAAATGTAAAATAAAGTAATAAGTTTAAAAATAATTAACTATTATTTAATCGATATTAGACCAGTTTTTCATCAAGTGCACATGCATTGCGCGTTTGCATTGATTCAAGTAATATATGATTTTAAAAAATAGTAAAAATGTTAGTAAATAGAATATTGAGTAAGTAATTAAATATATATAAAAATAATATAAATATTAAAAAATGCAATGCCGGTACAGAGAAACTAGTATGATGCATGACAGGAGTCAATCTATTTGTTAGCATTCCTGCTGGAATCTAGTGGGAAAACGAATTTCTTGGAATAATGAAAACATGATAAACTCTAGTTTCATTAGACAACAATGTTGTTGCACTCCCATTAGAGAAATAATTTATCAAAACATTTGGTACCACAATGATGAAACATGATTCTAATCTTATGTAGATGATTCCAGAGTTATGTGTAACAGAGGTCATAGTTCTTACATGACTAGTTGTTACACTAGTACCACGCGAAGTTTAGGTGAGTTTCTTTCCTTATAGAAGTTTCATAATTTAATGAAACTCAAAAAATAATTATAGTGCTCCCTGTACCTGAAATAACAATAATATAATGATGCCAATCTATTTTTCGCTCGCTCACTTTCTCCAGTCGAGTCCGAAATTCAACAAATTTCTTCATTGATGAACACCAAAACTTATTCTTCAGTATGTAATTATGAATTATGTTTTAGCTATATAAAATATAAAATAGAGTATATAAGTTTAAAATTAATTAACTATTTTTTCAATTGATATTAGACTAGTTTGTCAACACGTGCACTGCACGTTTACATTGATTCAAGTAATATAGAATTTTAGAAAATAATAAAAATGTTATTAAATAGAATATTGAGTAAGTAATAAAATATATAAAAATAATATAAATATTAAAAAATGCAATGACGGTACAGAGAAACTGGTAAGATGCGCGACAGAAGTCAATATATTTGTTAGCATTTCAACTGGAATCTAGTGGGAAAATGAATTTCTTGGAATAATGGAAACATGGTAAACTCTAGTTTCATTAGCCAACAATGTTATTGCACTCCCGTTCGAAAAATAATTTACCAAAACATTTGGTACCACAACAATAAAACAGGATTCTGGTCTTCTGTGCGGCATAGGTCCTAGTTCTTACAGGACCAGTTGTTGCACTAGTACCACGCTCCATTGTAGGTGAGTTTCTTTCCTTATAGAAGTTTCATGATTTAATGAAACTCAAAAAGTTATCACAATGCTCCTTGTACCTGAAATCACAATGATACAATGATGTCAATCTATTTTTTGCTTGCTCACTTTCTCCGGTCGAGTCCGAAGTTCAATAGCTTTCTTCGTTGAAGAACACTTGAACTTATTATTCAGTATGTAATTAGGAATTATGTTTTAGAAATATAAAATATAAAATCAAGTATATAAGTTTAAAAATAATTAACTATTTTTTAATTAGTATTACACTAGTTTCTCAGCACGTGCACTACACGTTTACATTGATTCAAGTAATATATGCTTTTACAGAATAGTAAAAATATTATTATATAGAATTTTAAGTAAGCAGTTATATATAAAAAAATAATATAAATACTGAAAAATTTAATGATGGTACAGAGAAACTAGTAAGATGCATGACAGGAGACAATCTATTTGTTAGCATTCCTGCTGAAATTCGATGGGAAAATGAATTTCTTGGAATAATGAAAACATGGTAAACTCTAGTTCCATTAACCAACAATGTTGTTGTACTCCCATTCGAGAAATAATTTACCAAAACATTTGATACCACAACGATGAAATGTGATTCTGGTCTTATGTGAATGAATCTAGAGCTATGTGCGGCATAGGTCATCATTCTTACAGAGGATCAGTTGTTGCACTAGTACCACACTCCATTGTAGGTGAGTTTCTTTCCTTGTAGAAGTTTCATGATTTAATGAAGCCCAAAAAATTATCACAATGCTCCCTGTATCTGAAATTACAATGATACAATGATGTCAATCTATTTTTCGCTTGTTCACTTTCTCCAGTCATGTCAGAAGTTCAATAGCTTTCTTCGTTGATGAACACGAAAACTTATTATTCAGGATGTAATTATGAATTATGTTTTAGAAATATAAAATACAAAATAAAATATATAAGTTTAAAAATAATTAACTATTTTTTAATCGATATTTGACTAATTTCTCAGCACGTGCACTGCACGTTTACATTGATTCAAGTAATAAATAATTTTATAAAGTATTAAAAATATTATTAAATAGAATATTGAGTAAATAATTATATATATAAAAATAATATAAATATTAAAAAATGCAATGAAGGTACAGAGAAACTGGTAAGATGCGTAAAAGGAGTCAAACAATTTGTTAGAATTCCTGTTGGAATTCAGTGGAAAAATGAATTTCTTGGAATAATGAAAATATGGTAAACTCTAGTTCCAATAGCCAACATTGTTCTTGCACTCCCATTTGAGAAATAATTTACCAAAACATTTGGTACCACAACGACGAAACAGGATTCTGATCTTATGTAGATGATTCAAAGCTATGTGCGACATAGGTCATAGTTCTTACAGGATCAGTTGTTGCGCTAGTACCACGATCAATTGTAGGTGAGTTTCTTTCCTTATAGAAGTTTCATGATTTAATGAAGCTCAAAAAATTATCACAATGCTCCGTGTATATGAAATCACAATGATACGATGATGTCAATCTATTTTTTGCTTGCTCTCTTTCTCCAGTCGAGTCCGAAGTTCAACTGCTTTCTTCGTTGAAGAACACCTGAACTTATTATTTCGTATGTAATTATGAATTATGTTTTAGAAATATAAAATATAAAATAAAGTTTATAAATTTTAAAATAATTACTATTTTTTAATTGACATTAGACTGATTTTTCAGCACGTGCACTGCACATTTACGTTGATTCAAGTAATATATGATTTTACAAAATAATAAAAATATTATTAAATAGAATTTTGAGTAAGTAATTAGACATGAAAAAATAGTATAAATTTTTATGATTGATTAATAATTTTTCAGCTTATTTAAATTGATGAAAGTATTGAACTCATATTAGTAGTAGTTGTAATAGTAATAGTAGGCAACCGGCTATAATATAAATACAATGAGAGTAATTACATGACTAGCCTTTTTTTCTTTTTTCTATTTTGGTTTTATTTTTTCTTTCTCTTTTTATTTTTTTCCTCTCTTCTATCTCTAACTTCTATTTTTTTTTCTTCGTTTTTTTTATTTTCTACCTTTTTTCGTTCTTTCGGTATTTTTTACTCATTTTTATCCTTTTTTGTCTTTTTTTGATTTCTTTTCTTTTTGTATATATATTTTCCCTTCTCCTTTTTTATTTTTGCTTCATTTTATATATATATTGTTTTTTTTAAATATGGCTACGTCGGGCATAAATTATGGATGATACTGAAAACATCACAATCGTTTATTGTATTTATATTCGCACTACTATATATATTTTTGTATTTGTTAATACAATTGTATTTGTATTACTATTTTATAATTCACAATTATATTTGTATTTTATAATTTGCAACATCATCTATATTTTTATATTTGTTGATACATTTATATTTGTATGAAAATGGTGGCTAATCTGCTAGAAGGAATTATTGAATTCAAGGGGGTCAATTCTAAACATGATGTGAATTGGAGGGTAGACTCAAGTTTTTAAAAGCCTTCAATTGATTTTGCATAGATCCAAATATGAGTGACTTTAGATATTTAACCCCAAATAAGAATGTTTTTGAAGAATAACCTTCCTTACTTTTTAATATACTAAAAGTACCATTTTGCCCCTATACATCTCAACTATATTTTTAAACTTTCATACTCATTTATCTCTCAAATTTTATTTTTTATTATTTTCACTTTTTTTTTCCTTTAATTTTATTTTCATGTTTTAATTCATTTGTCTCATCCTTTATTTTTCTATTTTTTTTCCTTTTTCTCAAGCATTATCTATTTTTTTTCTTTTTTTTAATTCACTTGTCTTTAACCTTTATTTTTCTTTTCTTTTTTATTTTTATCAGTTATTTTTTCTTCATTTTTCTCAAACTTTATTTTTTTTCCTCTCATTTTTTATTTTCTCAACTTAATCTTTATTTTTTCATTGCCTTTTTTTCTCACTCTTTTTTTTTCTATTTTGTTTGATCGCTTTTTTCTTTTTTCATATCTCTTTTTGTCCCTCATTTTTCTCAAACTTTATTTTTATTTTTTCTCTCTTTTTTTTCTCTCTAAATTTTTGTAATTCTTCACTTTTTTCTTGATCTTTATTTTTTTCTTTTCTTTTCTTTTTTTTCTCAATCTTTCTTTTTTTTTCTCTATTTTGTTTGATCGTTTTTTTTTTCAACTTCTATTATATTTTGCTAATAAATAAAAAATTGGATAATCTGCAAAGGTATCTTCTTTTTTAACATCAAAGCAAATTTAAGGGCATTAATTGTTGTTACGAAGTCCTTTGAAAATTCTTGAGAAAAGCCGTGTCTCTAAGGCGAGAGTTGTAGAATATCTCATAAATAAAGGAATAATATGATAGTGTCAACTCTTGCTCGTGGGGCATAGTTTATTATTTAAAAGTCCTTGAGCTAAGTCATGCCTCTAAGGTAAGAGTTGTAGAATATTCCATAAATGAAAACATAACGTGGTAGTGTCAACTCTAGCCCGTGGGGCATACTTTGTAGTTTGAAAGTCTTTGAGCTAAGTTTTGCCTCTAAGGCAAGAGTTATAGAATATCTCATAAATGAAGACATAACGTGCCAGTGTCAACTCTTGTCCGTAGGGCATAATTTGTAGTTTGAAAATCCTTGAGCGAAGTTTTGTCTCTAAGGCAATAGTTGTAGAATATCTCATAAATGAAAACATAACGTGGTAGAGTCAACGCTTGCCCATGGGGCATAATTTGTAGTTTGAAAATCCTTGACCTAATTAAGTCTTGCCTCTAAGACAAGAGTTGTAGAACATCTCATAAATGAAAACATAACGTGGTAATGTCAACTCTTGCCCGTGGGGCATAATTTGTAGTTTGAGAGTCCTTGAGCTAAGTTTTGCCTCTAAGGCAATAGTTGTAGAACATCTCATAAATGAAAATACAACATGGTAGAGTCAACTCTTGCCCATAGGGCATAATTTGTAGTTTGAAAGTCCTTGAGTTAATTAAGTCTTGCCTCTAAGGAAATTGTGATAGAACATCTCATAAATGAAATCATAACGTGGTAAAGTCAAATCTTGCCCGTGGGGCATAATTTATAATTTGAAAGTCCTTGAGTCAAGTCTTGCCTCTGAGGCAATAGTTGTAGAATATCTCATAAATGAAAATATAACGTGATAAAGTTAACTCTTGCCCATGGGACATAATTTGTAGTTTGAAAGTTCTTGAGTCAAGTCTTGCCTCTAAGGCAAGAGTTGTACAACATCTCATAAATGAAAACATAATGTGGTAGAGTCAACTTTTGCCCGCGGGGCACAATTGTTTGTTTGAAAGTCCTTGAGCTAAGTCTTGCCTCTAAGGAAATAGTTGTAGATCATCTCATAAATGAAAACATAACGTGGTAGAGTCAACTCTTGCCCGTGGGGTATAATTAATTGTTTGAAAGTCCCTGACCTAAGTCTTTTCTCTAAGGTAAGAGTTATAAAATATCTCATAAATCAAAATACAATGTGGTAGTGTCGACTCTTGCTCATGAAACATAACTTGTTGTTTGAAAGTCATAAGTCTTGCCTCTACAATGTAGTAGTGTCAACTCTTGCTCATGAAACGTAGCTAATTGTTCAAAAGTCGTAAGTCTTGCCTTTATAATGTGATAGTATCAACTCTTTCTCATGAGATGTAACTTGAATGGAAGAAATAGAAGAAAAGAACAAAAATAATAAAAAATGCGGAAAAAGAAGAAGTAAAATATTTAAAAAAACAAAAATCAAAGAAAATGTAGAAGTTGAGAGAGAATAGGAAAAAAATAAAGGTTGATTAAAAAAAAAATTAAAAAATAAAGGTCTAAAAAAATTTAAAAAGAAAAAAATCAAAGAAAAATATATATATATATATATATATATATATATATATATTTTAAAATAAAAGTAGACGTTGAAAGGTGTAAAGAAAAAAAGTAAGGATTGACAAAAACTAAAAAGAATAAAAAAAAAGGAAAGAAAAAATAAAAAATAGAAATAATATAAAATAAAAAACAGAAGTTCAGAGGAAAAAAGGAAAAAAAGTAAGGGTTGAGAAAATTAAAAATAAAAAGAGAAAATAAAAAATAAAAATCAAAGTAAAATTAAAAAGAGAAAAAAAATAAAAGTTGAAAGATATAAATATGGAGTTGTTATCCTTTATGATGATCATTTATGTATACTCCATTGATCAGGGACAATTTTGTCCAAAAGAATATTAGTTAATAGGTAAAAACTATTTAAGAAAGCTTTTTTATTTGGGGCTAAAATTTGAAAGCCACCCCAATTTGGATCTATTTTTGAAATTCACCCCTTATTTTGTAGTATATGAACGAGAATACTTCTAACACTAAGAGCCCGTTTGGGATTGCTGTTATAAAACTACTAATTTAAGGTATACCAAAAGACTGGTCTGCTTCTTCGATCTCTGTGATGATGCATTCATTAGCACAATAGTTAAAGTCTTTTTAAATATATTTTTACGGTGTCAAAATTTACTACGAATAAGCAGTCATCATATTCATATATATATATATATATATATATATTTAAAATTTAAAATTATTTATTTAAAGAAGTCATCACTTTTCATGAATTATTTATTTAAAATTAAATATTCGAGAAAAAATTTATATGTGATAGGAAAATACAATCTTGTAACGTGATTCATCTGTCAATTGTTATCATTAATAATAATAAAATAATTCGTATATTCTTTAGTCATCATCATCAATGATATTTTCAAATTTATTTAAAGAAAATCAGTGAAAATAAAATAATAATATATAAATCATAAAGAATTATGACGTAAATATATATATATATATATATATATATATATATATATATATATATATATATATTTGTGTGTGTGATAGGGATATTTTTGTCGTAAAAAAATAATTTTCTGCTTCTGCTTCTGCTTATTTTGAGAAGCAGAAAAACTGCTTTTGCTTATTTTTAAAAGCACTTTTGCAAGTTTACCAAACATCCTTCTTTTTAAAAAAAGTGTTTTTTCTCAAAATAAGTGTTTATTTTGGGAAATAAGCAATCCCAAACAGGCTATAAATTCTATTTTGTAAATTCAACTTGACTTGTGCTTGAAATGGAGAAAATGATAATGCAGTTGAAATCCAAACATTTTTTTTTCTATTTTTCACTAACCCTCTTTTCAATTGAATTTGCATTTCAGCAGTTCTCATCGTTGATGAACACATGTAGTAATAAGACAAAGAGAAATAATTAACAATGAATGGAGAGGATTGATATTGAAGAACAGTTATAGAGAAAAGGAATTACAACTATCTATACAATTGAGATGAGAGAGTTGATAGTTACAATTGAGAAATTAAGGGATTGAAATAACTGAGAATGAAAAATTACAAAGATCTATAAAGGGAGATGGGGGTTGCAAATATTAATACAAATGAGGCGGGATCTAAATTGCAAGATCAATATAGTTGAGGTAATAGATTTTTTTTTTAATCTGATAGACAATTTCAATTGCGGTAATAAAAAAATTGAATTTATTATTTAGTTATGTAGTATGTTATGAATTATATTTTTAAAATATACAATTTAAAATAAAATGTATGAGTTTAAAAATAATTAAGAATTGTGGGATCGATATTAGATAGTTTCTCGGTACGTGAATTGTACGTGTATGTTTGTTCAAGTGATATGTGATTTTGTAAAATAGTAAAATATTATTAAATAAAATTTTAAGTAAATAATTATAGAATTAGTATAAATTTCTATGAATGGACAACAGTTTCTAAACTTATTTTAACCGGTGACACTAACGAATTTATATAGGATATAATTTAACAAAGTTGGTAGCCTTTATATTTTAAAGGTATTTGTTTGTTCAAAAAATGTAACATTCCCAGTAATAGTTGTTAAGACTGCACAAGCTGATTGGAGGGTGGAAAGAGTGACATACCTACTAAAAGGAATTAATGAATTGAAGGGGATGAATTCTAAACATGATACAATTGAGAGGGGTTTCAAGTTTTTCAAAGTCTCAAATTAGTTTCGACCTTATTCCGTAGTGAATTTATGAATCTAAATATTTCTAACACTAAATTTTATTTTGTAAATTCAACTTGACTTGAACCTATATTAGAAAAGTGATACACAATTGAAATTCAAGTACTTTTTTTTTTTCTTTTCTACTAACCTCTTTCTCCAGGTGGATATAAAGTTTAACAGCTTTCATCGTAGATGAGCACTTAAACTAATAGAAATAGAAAAATAATTAAGAATGTGGAAAGGATTAATACAATTAAAATGAGGGAAGAAAGGACAATACAATAGAGAAAGAAGGCGTGAAGTGATTGTTGGGTTCAAAATCGAGAGGGCGTCATGCAAAAGCTTAAAGTTTGCAAACCATAGAAGATGATAATTCAGTTGACAAGAAAAATATAATACTAAAAGGCATATTATTAATTACATTGTGGTATGAGAAGGGATCTTCTATTTATAGATGTACAAAAACTACATTGTGATGCTATTCTGTTGTGGTATGAGAAGGGGTCTTTCTATTTATATATGTACAAAACTTTTCCTCTAAGAAAAAGGTTAACCAAATATGAAAAAGAATTATATTTTTCTTTTAGGAAAAAATAAAAGTAATTATAGTTACTATTATTTCCTTCTAAGAAAAAGTAAAACTTAATTTTGGTAAGAAAATCAGGGCAAAAATCCTAACAGTGATGCCATCGAGAAGGGAGGATTTCAAGTATCTATACAAATTGAGATGATGGAGATCGATACAACCGAGAAAAAAAGAAAACCGATACAATGAAGAAGATGAATTTACAAGGATATATACAACTGGGGAGGGGGAGAATCACAAATATCAATATAATCAAGGGGGGGCATCGTTGCAAAAGTCCATAAAATTGAGGTGATAGACCTTTTTTTTAATTTGATAAACAAATTCAGTTGAGGCAATAAAAAAATAAATTTATTATTTAGCTATGTAGTATATTACGAATTATGTTTTAAATATATAAATCTTAAAATAAAATGTATAAGTTTAAAAAGTATTAAAAATTGTGAAATCGATATTTGACTAGTTCTCAACACATATATTGTATGTATATGTGGAATCGTATATATGTTGGTTCAATACTTAGAATAGATGAGGAGGATTAATACAATTGAGATAAGGAGGACGCTATGACTGAGGAAGCAAACAGGGCAATGCCATTGAGCGGGGGGGTGGGGGGGTACCAAAAATCTGTACAATTAAGATAAAGATAATTGATATAATTGAAGAATGATTTGTGGGGGAAGGAGGGGGGAGGGGGATATAATTGTGAAAGGAGAATCACAAAGATCCATACAATCGAAAAGAGGAGAATTGCAAATATCAATACAACTGAGGCGGGAGCGAGGTGGCAAAGATCAGTACAATTGAGGCGATAGATTTTTTTTTTTTTTTAATTAGGTAAATAGTTTCAATTGAGATAGTAGAAAATTGAATTCATTATTTAACTATGTAGTATGTTCTGAATTATGTTTAAAAAATATAAAATTTAAAATTTAAAATAAAATGCATAAATTTAAGCACCCAAGGGCGTGGCCTAGTGGTTCAATGAAGTTGAGATGAGCACCATGAGGTATCAGGTTCAATTCCCAGCAGAGACAAACACTAAGTGTTTTCTTCCAATTTGTTCTAGCCGTGGTGGGTATCTCGTGGATTTAGTCGAGGTGCGCGCAAGCTGACCCAGACACCACGGTTATCAAAACTTTAAAAGTTATTAAGAATTGTGGAATCGGTGTTAGACTTATTTCTCAATAATAATTCAAACAATATATAATTTTATAAAGTAGTTAAAATATTATTAAATAAATTTTTGTGTAAATAATTATAAAAATAATAACATAAATTTCTATGAATTATTAATAATGATTAATAATTTCTCGATCTATTTAAATCAGTGAAAGTGTTGAACTCACATAATCTAAGAATGGTGACTGCCTTTATATTTCAGAGGTATTTGTTTGTTCATTTTTTTAATCATTCTAATCATATTGTGGCCAAACAAAAGAAGTTTATATATTTATACCAAACAAAATAAGTTGTCAAGAGAGTGGTATAGAAACAAATTAAGTGCTCATTTTATTTTTGCAAATTACATTCCACAAATCACTGTTAAATTGAAAACATGTTGCTAAAATGTGATAACTTGATCAATAAAGCTTGATCCTCTCCATTGTATCTTCAGATTCATTTCACAAGTGAGTTGTTGTGTATTATCAAATTCCTAATGTACAATTCACCTACTTTTTTTCTTATATATGATGTTTGCAATTCGACTAATCTATATCTCTTTAAATTGTTCTTTCTTCTTTAAAAGAAAAAAAAATTGTTTTTGCTTTCTTTTTCAATTCCTTGAATCTAACTGTATCCATGCTATGAATTTATGATTGTCCTCCAAATCCGACATCATAAGTATTAGAATTAAATTACTGCACCAAAGACTAAATTACGATGATTTATACAAATAAGATAAAGGAGGTCGATAGAATTGCGAAAAAAGAAATCGATACAATTTAGAAGAGAGGATTACAAGGATTTATACAATTGAAGAAGGAGAGGATTGCAAACATCGATACAACAGAGGTGGAAGCAACATTGCAAAAATTAAAAAAATTGAGGTGATAGTTTTTTTTTTTAATTTGATAAAAAATTTCAATTGAGGTAATATAAAATTAAATTTATTATTTAGATATGTAATATGTTACGAATTATGTTTTAAAAATATAAAATTTTAAATAAAATGTATAATTTAAAAAATATTATGAATTGTAAAGTTAATATCAGACTAGTCTCCCAGCACGGACGTTGCACGTATAAATTGATTCTAGTAATAATGATTTTATAAAATAGTAAAATACTATTAAAAAAAATTGAGTAATTAATTATACATAAAAATAGTATAAATTAATATGAATGATCATAATTTCTTATCTTAATTAAAACAGTGAAAATATTGAACTCATATAAAATGTAATTTAAGAAAGTTGATTGTCTTTATATTTTAACAATATTTATTTGTTCAGAAGATTTGACATTCTCATCGATGGTTGTTAGACCGCACAAGGTGATTCGAAGGTGGAAAGGGTGACTAATTTGCTAAAAGAAATTAATGAATTCTAGGGGATGGATTCTAAACATAACACAATTGAGAAAGGGAAATCCAAGTTTCCTAAACTCAAATTAGTTTGTATCTTGTTTCGTAGTGAATTTCTTAATCGAAATACTTAAAACACATAATTCTAATTTGTAAGTTCAGCTTATCTTGTACCGTAAACACAAAAAAATAATATGCAATTGGAAGTCAGCCTTTTTTTCTAGTTTTCACTAATATTTTTTTCAATCGAGTCCATCATTGATGAACACCTGAACCACTAAGACAAAGAGAAACAATTAAGAATGGGTGGGAAGAGTTTATACAATTGAGATGAGAGGGGCACTACAATTAAGGAACTGAGAATGGTGACAACATCTAGGAGGGAATTATAATAATCTATACAACTGAGATAAAATGAATCGATATACTTGAGAGGGGGGAGGGGACCAATACAATTGAGAAGGAGGAATTACAAGAACCTATACAATCGAGGGAGGGTTATAATATCAATGCAATTGAGGCGGGAGCGAAATTGTAAAGATCAATACATTTGAGGTGATAGATTTTTTTTAGTTGGCAAATAATTTTAATTAAGGTAGTAAAAAAATTTAAGTTTATTATTTAGCTATGCAGTATGTTGAAAATTATGTTTAATAAGAATTGTGGAATCAATAGTAGATTAGTTTCTCAACACGTGGCTCAAGTAATATATAATTTTATAAAATAATAAAAATATTATTAAATAAAATTTTCTGTATGTCACACCCCTTTTTCGACTCCAAAAATAATATATAGTTTTAAAGGTCAAAAGGGTTTTATTATTTAAGTGACAAGAAATGAAAATTTGTTTCGGAAAAGGATTATTTATATTTTTTATTCAGAGTCACCACTTGGCATAATTTGGTGTGCCAAGTCACCTTTGGAAAATCCTTTTCGAAACCATTTGACTCTTAAACTGGCTTGTGAACAGAGACTCCGGCTAAGGAATTCTGTTGACCGAGGGGAAGGTGTTAGGCACCCCTCGATCCCGTGGTTCAACCACGGTCGCTTGGTAGAGTGTATCAACTATTTTGGCATTACGAAATGTATAAATCACACAAAAAGCACGCAAAATAATCAGACAAAACAAGACAATCCGAAATGTAAAGTCCAGTCCAATTATTACAACCCGAAATAAAAGAGACTGAAAGTAAACCTACGCTAATCCTAAACTGATGCTCTACCCGACGCCTCGAGCCTTCACCACGAACATCCTCTAGGTACATGACACCTCGGGGCATTCCCTGGTGAATAAATATATACAGATACTTCGGGGCATCCCCCGGCCAAATTATACAATTGAATTAAATACGAAAAACTAGAAAGAAACATTCACCCGCACATTCCAACATTCAACCAAAACGTCAATCTTAAATTCTTGCCTACCCGAACCTATATTGCCTATCCATTTCAACATGGCATAAATCTATCACATTTCACTTGTACCGAATGGAGCAAAAAAAAGACAACAAACCAACATTAATTTACGTTCAACTTTTATCAATTTCTCAATTCCCAAACCCCCGCTAGCTTTGTTTTTACCAATTATACCAAAATTACTCCAATTCGTTTCATATATCATCAAAAAACACACCGTGAGCACAAAAAATCATGACATCATAATGTCGATAAAACTCACCAACTACGATCACATCACACACAATCACAATAATTAAACACATTTTAGGCAATAACAAGAATATAGAGTTGAGGGATGGACCTTAAACAGCTCTTTGACCCATATTATTCAACGAGATAAAGAAAACCCGCCTCCGACAACCTCGACTTAAGCTCCAACGACAAATCTGTCCAGCTCGGTATTTGAGAAATTGAAACCCGAAATTAGATTCAAATAACCAATTCGTAAAGCAACTGAAAATATTCAATATACGCCCGAGACCGATCCTAAACGACAGAACTGACCCGAACGAACCAACGAGTACCAGGACTGGGATTTCAGAGGAAAGGAAAATAATGGAAAACTCACGGTACCGAAGCTCCGGTGAGCTTGACGGCAGGACGAAGGTCGACCGATTGGGAGTGGTGGCGGTGGAGACGGTAGAGGAAGCTAAAACGGAGGGAGATGGCGTGCTGGATGGTTTCTCGGGTGGAAGGCTGTGAGTTCGAAATGGTAGCGATGCTGGTTTGCTGGTTGGATTCTCGCCAGAGACGGCGAGACGTGGATGGTCGTCGTCGTGGTGGCGTTGGTCGGAGCGGGGGCTGGGAGAGGAGCTGGCTATGGCGATGGTGGGCTGGCCGTTGTTGTTGTGGTTGAAGCGACGGCGGCGTCTCGCCGGAGAGGATAGAGGCAGAGAGAGAGAGATCGTAGACCGAGAGTGAGCTAGCTGATGGCGTGGCGGTCGAAGGAGAGGGGAAGAGAAGCTAGCCGGTGCTGAGCTGGCCGGCGTCAGCCATGGATGCTGATGGAGAAGAGAGGAGAGGTGTAGAGAGAGGAGAAAGAGAGAGAGGGATTTCGGCCCTTTTCTTTTATTTTTTTTATCGTGCCTTTTTCTTTTTATGCTCCGGTTCTTTTTTTTTTTTTTTGGTTCCTCTTCCTCCTTTTTTTTGTGAGAGTATGAGTGTATATATTGAGGTGAGGGTGGGGTAGTGGTGAGGTAGGTGGGGTTACGTGGGGTAGGGGGTAGAGTGTGAGGTGTTTCTTTTTGGTTGGATGGGATAAGGATTCGGTGTTGTTTTTTTATTGGTTGGGTTGTTAGAATATTAGGATAAAACAAAATTAGTTAGGGGTTGTTATTTTTGTCATTTTGTGGAGGGATTATCACACGGGTGAGGGTACATGGTAGGATAAGGTAAACAATAGATAAAAAAAAATATCGGGAAGGGACGAAATTAGGTGTCTACATCTTGCCCCCTTTGAATGTAAACACGAAGTGTTTTCAGGCAAAGAAGTAGACAGCGAGATCAAATTTTGACCCGACCATTATTCAAAGAAAGAAATAGAAGGAAGAAGGACAACCGAGTCTTGACTTAAGACATCCTTCCTACCCAAATTACGAGAGAATCATGTCACGGGTATTTCAAAGGATTGGAAGAGGTGGGCTATACCGAGTTGGAGAGTCGAGTGAGGTTTCGTCAAGGTTCCGGTCTGCGGCTCTGTTATTACATCAAAATGAAAATTACAAGTTAAAACATGAATAAAATTACAAAAATCCTATCTATACAGCTTCTGTTGGTTCTTGACTCGACTTTCATCACCCTATTCTTCAGGCGGGCTCCTGACTTGCAATTTCTTTCAACTTGTTGCTTGGCTTTCAATTGCTTCGCTTTGTTGCTTGACTTTCGTTTCTTCACCCTATTCTCCAGGCGGGATTCTGACTTGCTATTTCATCACCCTGTTCTTCAGGCGGGCTCCTGACTTGCTAGTTCATCACCCTGTTCTTCAGGCGGGCTCCTGAAATCCAAAATTAAAACTAGAACGAAAATTATCCTAAACAAAGATTATAGTAAAGTAGTATTTCATTTTTGAAAGCGTTGTCCCATTTTCCAGGAGGGTCCTGAACAGAAAGTAAAATCCCATTTTTCAGGAGGGTCTTGAGCATAAAGTAAAATCCCATTTTTCAGGAGGGTCCTGAACATAAAGTAAAATACCATTTTTCAGGAGGGTCCTGAACAAAAGTAAAATCCCATTCTTCAGGAGGGTCCTGAACATAAAGTAAAATCCCATTTTTCAGGAGGGTCCTGAACATAAAGTAAAATTCCATTTTCCAGGAGGGTCCTGAACAAAAGTAAATCCCATTATTCAGGAGGGTCCTGAACATAAGGTAAAATCCCATTTTTCAGGAGGGTCCTGAACAAAAAGTAAAATCCCATTTTCCAGGAGGGTCCTGAACATAAAGTAAAATCCCATTTTTCAGGAGGGTCCTGAACATAAAGTAAATTTCCATTTTTCAGTAGGGTCCTGAACATAAAGTAAATTTCCATTTTTCAGGAGGGTCCTGAGCATAAAGTAAAATCCCATTTTTCAGGAGGGTCCTAAACATAAAGTAAATTCCCATTTTTCAGGAGGGTCCTGAACATAAAGTAAAATCCCATTTTCCAGGAGGGTCCTGAACATAAAATAAATTCCCATTTTTCAGAAGGGTCCTGATCATAAAGTAAAATCCCATTTTCCAGGAGGGTCCTGAACATAAAGTAAAGTCCCATTTTTCAGGAGGGTCCTGAACATAAAATAAAATCTCATTTTTCAGGCGGGTCCTGAACATAAAGTAAAATCCCATTTTTCAGACGGGTCCTGAACATAAAGTAAAATCCCATTTTTCAGGAGGGTCCTGAACATAAAGTAAAATCCCCACGGATGTGGACTTCCAATAGTAGCTGAATTAAGTGAAACAAATTTGCCCCTGTTTCAACAAAGAAAATTTTTCAGTTAAAAACTTAAAGGTGGCTTGCAACTCTTGGCTTCTCAAGTATCTGCTCCAGCACTTGTTCCTTTCATCTTTCTTCCACATCGCTGATACCTTCCCTATCTTGCCGCATCATTTCCCCGGATCCAGGTTGAGGGAAATGAGTTCTGACTCAAACAATGGGTTTCCATTCTACCATGCCCCTGAGGTGCACTCTTTTTCCCAAACCTGAATGCTTCCACGAATCCAAATAGCCTGCCGGTTGATAGACTTCCTTTGCTTCGTGTTGAATTACGATCATATTTCTTTCTTGTGCTGTTCCTTGGCTTTTCCTCATATAATTGGAAAGACTGGTAGTAAATTTTGAAATCCTTTCTCACTTGTGTTGACACAGACTTGACTTAAAATGTAAAGAAATGACGATGACTTTTGTTTTGATAAATGACATAAGAAAAGACAAAAAGCATGAATATGTAAATGAAAGAAAAGGGCAATGTCCCATAAAGAAAAACTTATCTGAATACGACAACCAACTCCAATGAGTATGACATGAATTTTGGATTCAGCTGCCTGATCTTCCTATCCAAACTCCTCATTTGTTGTTGAGTTCGTGCCTTTGCCGCTGAACCGCTTCTTCAAATCCATTGGACTCATTAATCACATTCGATTGACGACATCTTAAAAGACTTTCTCCAACAAATCTCTTTCTTTTCACTTTTCACTTTTCACTTGAACTCTCCATCGCCTTACGGTGCCCGTGAGGGTTTTCACCAATAAGACTCTCTCATTTTTATTTCTCTCTACTCTCCATCGCCTTATGGTGCCTGCAAGGGTTTTCACCAATAAGACTCTTTCATTTTTATTTCTCTCAAATCACCATCGCCTTATGATGCCCAAGGGGGTTTTCACCAATAAGACTCTCATTTTTTGTATTTCTTTCCTGATTTCTTATACGGAGGGAGACACGTGGTACCTCACAATGCATCATCATATCCATTGCATTCTTAGCCTTAACATTATCAAAAAAATTGATCTGAAGGACTTTCTTTGGTTGTAACTTGGCTTTTGGATAAGGTTAGAAAAGGATGGCAAGGGGTTCGAACGACATTTGAAGTGGGGGTGAGACTTACAACTTTTGGAATCGACTCAAACAACATGTTAACTCATGCCCCAGTTTTGTTGACTGGGTGAATCTTAAATCTTTATTTGGTTGGACCAAGCCCGAAATAGGGCAGCCTACATATCTCACTCCCGAGAGGAGAATCAGGTCACACATAGTTCCATCAACTTTTTCTTTGTTTTGATTTGATTTTTTTTTCTCTTTTATTTTCGAACTCTTTCTTTTATTCTTATTTTCTTGACATTTATCTTTGACTCTATTTTGATTCCAAAAGAGGGATATTGAAAAAAAAATTAAAACAAAGTTCAAACGGGTAAACGAAGGATGACACAATGTTTGGATAGAAGAATAAAATGCCTTCGTCATATCAATCTTCAAAAATGCAAGTACTAAACATGTAATAAAATCAACAAAGGATCAAATATCATACATAATATCTTTTGACCGCATCAACATTGATAGCCATTTCTGCCATTTTTCCTTCAATATCTGTCAAATATAAGGCTCTATTGGGCAACACTTTCTTCACAACGAAGGGACCTTGCCAGTTAAGGGAGAACTTGCCTTTCGCTTCAACCTGGTGAGGAAGGATACGTCTCAATACCAACTGACCAACTTCAAAATCCCTGGGATGGACCTTTTTGTTATACGCTCGAGCCATCCTCCTCTGATACAACTGGCCATGACACACAGACGTTAGCCTTTTTTCCTCAATCAAACTCAAATGTTCCAGTCGAGTTTTTACCCATTCGTCATCATCAATCTCTGCTTCTACAATGACTCGAAGAGAGGGAATTTCAACTTCTACAGGGATGACTGCTTCTGTCCCATACACTAATAAATATGGAGTTGCCCCTGTTGAAGTGCGAACAGTGGTGCGATAACCTAGCAATGCAAACGGCAACTTTTCATGCCACTGTCTAGACCCTTGTACCATTTTTTGCAGTATTTTTTTATATTCTTATTGGCGGCTTCTACAACACCATTGGCCTTTGGGCGATATGGAGTAGAATTTCGATGTGCGATCTTAAACTATTGACATATTTCTTGCATCAAATGACTATTGAGATTGGCAGCATTGTCTGTAATGATCATCTTTGGAATTCCAAATCTACAAATGATATTGGCATGAACAAAGTCTACCACAGCCTTCTTTGTCACCGACTTGAAAGTTACTGCTTCTACCCACTTTGTAAAGTAGTCAATGGCTACCAAAATAAATCTATGTCCATTTGATGCCTTCGGCTCAATCGGTCCAATCACATCCATTCCCCAAGCCACGAACGACCATGGAGCAGCCATTGCATGTAACTCAACAGGAGGAGAACGTATCATATCACCGTGCACCTGACATTGATGACACTTTCGAACAAATTGAATAGAATCCCTCTCCATAGTAAGCCAGTAATAACCTGCTCGAAGAATCTTCTTTGACAAGACATGACCGTTCATATGCGACCCGCATACTCCAGAGTGTATTTCAACCATGATTGCCGAGGCTTCTTTTGCATCTACACACCTTAAAAGTCCCAGATCTGGGTTGCTCTTATACAAGATTCCTCCACTTAAGAAAAATCCACTAGCCAAACGCCTAATAGTCCTCTTTTGATCATTGGTGGCATATGATGGGTATTCTCCTGACTGAATGTACCTCTTGATATCCAAAAACCAAGGTTCTCCATCGAGCTCTTCTTCAACCGCATTACAGTAAGCATGCTGATCACGACTCTGTATATGCACTGGATCGATATAGGCTTTGTCAGGATGTTGGAGCATTGAAGACAGAGTGGCTAAAGCATCAACAATTTCATTATGAATCCTTGGAATATGCCTAAACTTTACTAACACAAACCGCTGACATAGCTCCTGCAAGCATTGTCGATACGGGATGAGCTTCAAATCTCGCGTCTCCCAATCGCCTTGAATTTGATGGACGAGCAAATCCGAATCTCACAACACCAATAATTCTTGGACTCCCATATCAACAGCTAACCTCAAACCAAGGATGCAGGCTTCATACTCTGCCATATTATTAGTACAGTAGAATTGAAGTTGTGCTGTTACCGGGAAATGTTGTCCCGATTCAGAGATAAGAACCGCACTTATTCCGACTCTTTTCATATTGACAGCTCCATCGAAGAATAACCTCCAACCTGGATCAGCATCTATAACGACTTCATCGACACACGACACTTCTTCGTCAGGAAAATATGTCTTTAATGGCTCGTACTCTTCATCAATGGGATTCTCAGCAAGATGATCTTCCAAGGCTTGGGCTTTCATGGAAGTTTGAGTCACATATACGATGTTGAACTCGGTAAGCAATATTTGCCACTTTGCCAATTGACCTGTCGGCATAGGCTTCTAAAAGATATACTTCAAAGGATCCATGTGGGAAATGAGATAAGTAGTATAGGATGAGAGATAGTGCTTCAACTTCCGTGCTATCCAAGTTAGGGCACAACACGTCCTTTCAAGAAGAGTATACCTGGCCTCATATGCGGTGAAATTCTTGATAAGATAATAAATAGCCTGCTCCTTTTTGCCTGTGACATCATGTTGACCCAGGACACAACCGAAAGAATTTTCCATGACTGATAAATATAATATCAAAGGCCTACCAGGTTCCGGAGGTACCAGCACTGGCGGATTTGACAAATATCTTTTGATTCGATCGAACGCTTCCTGACATTCTTCAGTCCATTTTACCGCAACACTCTTTTTCAACAACTTGAATATGGGCTCACAAGTGGTTGTGAGTTGAGCAATAAACCTGCTAATGTAGTTCATTATACCAAAAAAACTCATCACCTTCATTCTATTCTTGGGCGAGGGCAAATCCTGAATGGCTTTGATTTTTGAAGGATCCAATTCAATTCCCCGACGGCTGACTACAAACCCCAACAGCTTTCCAAATGGAACTCCAAATACACATTTGGCCGGGTTGAGTTTGAGATTATACCTGTGAAGCCTCTCAAAGAACTTTCTTAAATCTTTAACATGGTCGGCCTGACTTTTTGACTTAATAATCACATCATCCACGTAGACCACAATCTCTTTATGCATCATGTCATGAAACATAGTGGTCATGGCTCTCATGTATGTTTCTCTAGCATTCTTCAAACCGAACGGCATCACTCGATAACAATAAGTTCCCCATGGTGTGATAAAAGACGTCTTCTCCGCGTCTTCATCATCCATAATGATCTGGTGATATCCGGTATAGCAATCCACAAAAGAGGTAACCTCGTGTTTAGCACAGTTTTCTAACAAAATGTGGATGTTGGGCAGTGGAAAATCATCTTTCGGACTTGCTCTGTTCAAATCGCGGTAATCAACACACACTTGAATTTTGCCATCTTTCTTTGGTACGGGAACAACATTGGATAACCAAATGGGATAACGAGACACTCGAATTACTTTGGCTTCAAGTTGTTGCATGATTTCCTCTTTGATTTTAATACTTACATCGGTTTTAAACTTCCTCAACTTCTGTTTGACAGGGGGGAACACGGGATCAGTTGGCAACTTGTGAGCCACTAATTTTTTGCTTAAACCGGGCATATCATCATAAGACCATGCAAAAAATCCTTATAATCAATTAATGCTTGAATCATTCCCTCTTTTAGCTGTGGCAAAGCATGCACACTGATTTTAGTTTCCCTAATATCTTCTTGATCCCCTAGATTTATTGGCTCAGTCTCATTCAAATTAGGATTCGGTTTGTCTTCAAACTGTTCCAACTCTTTGCTTATTTCTTCTAGTTCTCCTTCTTCATTATATTCCCCATCCCGCTTCATTACATCTTGATTAGTTTGGATTTTAAGATCAGGCTGAAAATTCTGCATGCATGTCATGTCATTAGAATCAACATAAACAGAACTGTGTAAGAAAAGAAAAACAAAATATATTAGACACAAAACAAAAGGGACATTGCATTTCATTAAATAAAAAGATAAAAAGGTTTAAACACAGATGCCAACATAACATAAACAAACTAAAATCCGAATTACAACCCTGAAATAACTCGGATAAACAGAAAGAAAAACAAAATAAACTACCAAAACTCCCTCCTGACGGGGAGAGGAGTGACTTCCCAATTATTGAGCCGAACAACTGGACCTATGAATTGCACGTCTGCCATACCGGTACCTTCTCCTGCTTCGACCATATCAACTTCCATACAAAGGTTCTGGAAGTCATCAACCAATTCAACCTCAAATTCCACATGCTTCGTGACACCGCTCTTAACAAATGATTCACTGAGTAGTGGCATTGGGCGAGGGAGTGACCATATTTCCTTTTTCCTTCCCTTGGCTTTCTTCAGATCTTCAGCTGTAGGCTCAAATCCCAGACCAAACGTGCCCACGTTCTCACTCGGACATATGGGATGAACTATACCGTGCAGAGACGCTCCCAAACCCTTTCCTGGCTCAAATCCGTATTTCCAAAGTTCACTCACCATCATGATAGAAGCAGAAGACAATTGCGGTCCCGATATAGCCTGCCATTCAAGGATACGATTCACTGGCACTGTATCAAAAATTTGATAGACGAATGTCTCCTCTACGTTATTTGCTTCAATAAGAGACAAGGGAGAATCTTCGTAGGCTGACAAATTTCCTTCACCATGAATAATTACTTCTTGCATGTCATGCTCAAACTTAATCATTTGGTGCAGTGTAGATGCAACCGCCTTGGCCTTGTGGATCCACGGCTTTCCCAATAACATATTGTAAGAGGAGTCTACATTCAATACTTGAAACTCTATGGCGAACTCAACAGGCCCTATGGTCAACACTAGTTCTATTTCGCCAATAGAATTTGATTTTGCACCATCGAAAGCCCTGACACATACATTGTTGGGCCTGATCCTCTCAGCACCAATGTTCAGCTTTTGCAAAGTAGAAATAGGGCAAATATTTGCACCTGAACCTCCATCAATCATAACATGAGTGACATAGAAATATTCACACTTCACTGTAATGTAAAGGCCCCGGTTATGCCCTATACCTTCAACAGGCAATTCATCGTCAGAAAAGCTGATCCGATTGACCTCAAAGATTTTTCCAACCATTTTCTCAAGATGGTTGATTGTAATCTCCCTTGGAACATATGCTTCATTTAATACCTTCAGTAAAACATCACGATGCTCCTTGGAGTGCAACAACAAAGATAAAAGGGAAATTTGAGCAGGGGTTTTCTTCAACTGGTCTAATATTGAATACTCTGGCAATTTCATCTTTTTCAAAAATTCTTCGGCTTCTTCTTCGGTGATAGGCTTTTTGATAGATGACGGTCCACTCACCGTTGGCTTGGACTTTCTTAAGCTTTCAGGCACGAAACATCTTTCTGACCTAGTCAAACCCCCTACCTCATCTATATCTTCCACTACTTCTTTCCCATGATAGGTCATCACAGTCCGCCCATAATTCCAGGGAATCCTTTTCGTATCAACTATCGGAGGTTGGGTCACCGGTTTGAGGACAATAGGCGCTGCCAGTGCTCCTATCACCGTCAAGATAGGATGACTCAGAGCTCCCACCACCATCAACTTAGGTTTATCCTGACTTGAATCAACATACTTTTTGGTGCCCTGTACTGTGATCAGAGGTTTCTTTGTACTTTCTTGGGCTTTATCTTCTCTCATTCCTTCCTGGCTCAATGATATTGCTTTCAAAGACTCCGCTACATTCACCGATTTCTCCTCAATGGTCTGTATCTTAACAATAGGCTTATAACCCCTCGAAGACTCCTTCCCGTCATATATCAATTCTAATATATTGGCTTCAGCATGGGTTGGCAATGGATTTTGGTTAATGTTTGGGCCTTCCGGGGCCTGGACCAGCATCTGATTTGTGTCAATTAAATCTTGGAAAACTCTCTTTAAATGCCAGCATTTCTCGATATCATGGCCGGGCATATCAGAATAGTACGCACACCTTAAAGAATAATCGAGATTCCTCGACGGTGGATTTGAAAGCCTTCCTTGAATTGGGCTTAAAACCTTCAACTTTCTCAACCTATCAAACAAACTAGCATATGACTCCCCAAGAGGTGTGAATTGATTTTTGACCGCCTTCTCTTTCCTATACTCAGGCCTAGGTTGAAAACCAGGTCTGGAGGGGTTTTGGTAATTCGGTGGAGCGAATGGGTGATTTTGTGGAGCTTGCGTGCGCCACTGCGGGTAAGAAGGGGTTTGGGCATATGGCTGCGCGCTATATACTGGGTACAGGGGTGGTGGAATGAAATATAAAGGGTTTTATGGAGGGTAGTAATGGTGGGGAGGAATATATGGAGCTTGGGCGTAGACTTGGGCTTAGGATTGGGGATAGGGGCGAGGTGGTCTTTTGGGATAGGAATGGGTTCCAGCTACAACAGTCGCCACATCCTCTTTCTTTTTTTTACCTCCAAATGCGCCAGATCCACCTTGAATCACTTGTGTGGTGGCTTTCAATGCGGCAAAACTCACTATTCGTCCGGTCTTGATTCCGTCCTCTATCATCTCCCCCATTTTGAGGACTTCAATAAAAGACTTTCCCATTGTCGGGAGTAAATGTTGAAAATAAGTCTCATCCTGTGCCTGAATGAAAACCTCTACCAACTTACTTTCTTTCATCAGAGGCTTTACCCTGGCGACCTGTTCACGCCACCTTATCGCGTATTCCCTAAAACCTTCAGTGTTTTTCTTCTTCATGTTGACCAAAGATTTTTCATCCGGAATCAGGTCGATGTTATACTGAAAATGTTGTACAAACTCAGAAGCCAAGTCATCCCAGCTGTTCCACTTGTCGATATCTTGATCGATAAACCATTCTGAAGCCAGATCAGAAAGACTCTCGCCAAAGAAAGCCATGAGCAGCTCTTCCCTTCCTCCTGCAGCCCTCAACTAGTTGCAATAACGTCTCAAGTGGGCCACGGGATCACCGTGTCCTGCATACTTCTCGAACTTAGGCATTTTAAAACCGAGTGGAAGGTTGATGTCTGGGAACATGCACAGATCTTTATAAGAAACACTCTTATAACCTCCGATTCCCTGCAAATTTCTCATGGCCTGTTCTAAACTTTTCAACTTCCGCGCTATGACTTTCTGTTCCTCTATTGCGATAAGTTTCTCTGAATCAAATGGAAATGCAGGTGGCTGAGTGTACTCATACGGTTCATTCATTCTCAAAGTCGGCTCCGGGGCATAATACTGACTATCTGGAACCTTCAATACTGGCTCACTGGCAGACCGAGGAAGCCTCATTGTAGGACGCACAACATATATGGGAGTTTCATATGGTGGCGGGGCCATGAATATCGGTGTGATCGGTGGCGCTGGCTGAACAACTGGTCTTGATTGGGGAGCTGCCAAGGGCACACCAGAATTGCCAGGATAATAATGTCGCGGAGTGAATCCTGGCGCGTGCTCAGGTGACTCAGTAGGAGCAGAGAATTGTGCCTGAGAGAGTGGTGGGCAATTAGAGATATTCCCAAGACCTTCAGGGAGCGGAGGAGGAGGCATTCCGCTGGCCCATGCCCGGTGCAAATCTATCAATTGTTGCCTGAGCCTTACTACCTCATCATTGTGTTCTGAACTTTCTTCCCTGTGATCCTGATCCGGGTCAATGAGCGAATTTTCAATCTCCCTGCTAGCCATGGCAAGCTTTGCTTTGGATCTAGTGAAGTATGGGTGACTAGCCAGAGTGCTGCAAATCTACCACTGTTATCTGAAAGAACATGCTCATCAAAGACGACATCCGTTAGGATTAGGGCACACAACAAGCATGAGAGTCACATTGGTAAAATTGTCCTAAATTCATGTTCATTTCTACCAGCTTTTGAGGGTAGCGAGGTCATTTCAACATCATCCCGATTTTTATCTACATTTTTTTTTTCCGTATCCACCTCTGTTCTTTCCACTTCTCTCGTTATCTACCTTTATTTTATCATTCTTTATGGCTTTTATTCTTCTTTAACAAATGAAACAAAATGATTAGATCGAACCCAAAAGTAGGTTGCCTACGTATCATGTTGTACATGAATCAGATCTTGCGTAGTTCGGGCCGCTTATGCATAAACATCACACAATTGAAGGTTTTTTT
This sequence comes from Capsicum pubescens, assembly GCA_030864215.1. Taxonomy (NCBI): domain Eukaryota; kingdom Viridiplantae; phylum Streptophyta; class Magnoliopsida; order Solanales; family Solanaceae; genus Capsicum; species Capsicum pubescens. The sequence goes on along the minus strand of CM061539.1, from coordinate 194,801,001 downwards.
TTCACGAGAAACGAAAACAAGTAAACAAAAGAAAGACGTAACATCCTAACATTTCGATGAAAGATAGCAAAACATACAACAAATCTGGGACCACTTTAAAACTAAACAACAAATACAAAACAACATTCTAAACCCCTAACGACATGTGTGCAATAAAGACCCGAATATCAAAACAACTTGACTCTGACTTAACACAGACACCAACCTACAACGAAAGAAACATAAAAGACTCAAAACTACATAAATATAAGACATGCTCTTTCAAACTAGTGCCCTGCGTGACGTCCCCGGCTGAAATGAACCCATCTGTGAAGTCCCCACTTTCCCCCCCAAACTTTGCAACATATCCTGCAACGACGTTTTGATACCCGGGAAAAAATTTCTCGCTCGTATCCCCGCCTCTTGGAGAGTACACTCGCAAAGGTTTCTCTGACACCCATCTACAGTTGTGATCAAACGTGATAACTGAACTCTCAAAAACTCCAACTTGGCCCCCGGATCTTCCTGCTCATCATCCTCTACCATGATTGCTTCCCGTATTTGCCCTCTAAGTTGGGCTGGTAAGGGTCTACTAATGCCACGGGACAGAGATTGTAGCCAGATTTCATAGTTTTGGGTGCATCCTGGATTTTCCTCGAGAGTATCGACACCTAGCTTTATCGCGTTATTCCAGAATTGCTCATATTTGCTTTCCCCCACGGCTTGGTCTTCAAAGTACTCTACATCCTTTAGAAGGTCCATTATTGGAGGGACGTCTTGCATCCTACCCAACTGACGCATCACCCTTCTTGGACTGTAAGGCCTAGTGCAGTTAAGTCCTATAAAAACTAGAAAGAGTTGAATTTGAGATCCAATCAAGATTTTCTTAGGACAAAACCACATATAGCACCAAAGAATGTTGTTCGGAGTTCTTGATTCGAGAAATTCGATCCAAGAATTGACTCCAATAGGAAAAGAAAATTTGTCAAAACGCATTCTTTCTTGCATGGCTTGCACTCGATCATTCAGACAACGGTCGATCACATCTGCTCTAATCAAAGAAGGCGTATGCAAGTGCTCCATCACCCACAACTACAATATCAGATTACTTTCCTCAAAAAATCGTACCCCTTCTTTTACTTCAGTTAAAGCCTTATATATTTTTGTTAAGATCATTGGTACAATGGTGACCTCATCTTTTTTCTTGAATAAAGCTATCACCACTGATTGTAGACGAGTATTGATACACCTCTCATCTAACGGGAACACCAAGATACCCAACAAAGCCAGACAGAAAACCTCAAGACGATGTTGTTCCCAGATTTTTTTGGTAGTACAGAATTCATCCCAAAAGCAGTCGAAACCCTCTGAGGACCCAAATCTAGCAAAAAAATAGTCCAAGGAAATCCAAGATTGTTTAAGACATCCCAGATGCTTGTTATATTTTAATCCACAGAGTCGAAGGAATTTCTTACGAGTATGATTGCGGGCTAAAATCATCTACTGACCCATGTAAGTCAACCGAAACAAACGAGATATTTCTGCCATGGTAGGAGTCAATTCACAACTTCCGAACCTAAACACCAAATTATTTGGATCCCAGAAAGTCAACGCAGCTTCTATTAAATCCGGACGAGGCGTGAGATCCATGAGTGTTACAAGATTGCCTAACACTTTCCTCACTTTGTGCTTTTTAGAGTAATTGAACGTGCCCCACCACTTGATCAACTTTTTGGGTACCTTGACAACCATAAGGACTCTAAACTTTGTGGACAGATCCATCCTGTAGTAGCAGATAAGAAATTATCTCAAAAATTTGATAAGAGCAAAAGGTTCACAACCAATGGGAATTTGATGCGGACATACGTCGATGGGACAGACCGCTTCATGACTCTTAATCGCCGAACAGTAACGCTGAATAAAATCAGCCTACTTGGCTAACAACTTTAGGTTATGGGGTAAAAGACCTAGCCTAATACTAAGACGAAGGCCAAAATAAAGGTTACCGGACCCACCGAGGGTTGCCTACGTATCCCGCCCCGAGGGACGGGAATCAGGTATGCGTAGTTCGTCCAGATTGGACACTTAGCGATTAACTAATAAATTGACCCTAACTTAAGAGACAACCAAAAACAAACGAGTAAAAACTTTTTGGATTTTCAACTAGACATTTCAACTAAGACTGACACCACCAATTATATATAAAAAAAAATCTTTTTGGTATTTTGTTTTTGACAAATAAGTAGAAAAGGCAAACAAAACCCTCTTTTTTTTCATTTTTTTTGTTGAACTTATGGTACTTTGGGAAGATAAATGCAAAACGTAAAAAAAATCTTTTTGAGTTTTGGATCGTGAAGAACAAAAGCCATAAAGAACTCTAAAATAAAATACGGAACTCCTTTTGATTCATTCTTTTCGACTCATTTTTTTTTTCACACTTTACTTCTAACACATGTTTTCCCCAAATCGGTCCGTCAAATGACCACGTTACTCTCAAAGATGCAACATTTAGCACGTAGGGATGCTTTAAAGGTGAGTCTCCTACAAAGGACCAAGTGGACCCCGTTAGGTCTCAATATGATGCACATAAGAATGACCTAAAGGCTGACCTACGTTGTGGTTTACTAACAAGGCCGTTCGGGGGAGCATATGGTCGATAGTGGCTGCTTTACTTTCCACCTACTCCATACATCCAACGGCTCCCCCCCTAAAATAAAGGTGACTCAACTAGAGTTCGTGCGCACGACGTGCGCTCCAAGACTTGTTGAGGAAAGAATTGACTCGGGTTATGCAAATGATGCCAGATATAAAGCGATAACACATATGATAAATACTGTAAACAAAGAGCATGAAAACGCACAAAAGTGAAAACACAAACAAAAATCACAAATAATGCTTATACACTCGTAATGCCAAACAAAGTCGATACGACTCCAAAAAAGCTCGGATTCTAAAATAGTCCCCAGCAGAGTCGCCAGAGCTGTCACACCCCTTTTTCGACTCCAAAAATAATATATAGTTTTAAAGGTCGAAAGGGTTTTATTATTTAAGTGACAAGAAATGAAAATTTGTTTCGGAAAAGGATTATTTATATTTTTTATTCAGAGTCACCACTTGGCATAATCCGGTGTGCCAAGTCACCTTTGGAAAATCCTTTTCGAAACCATTTGACTCTTAAACTAGCTTGCGAACAGAGACTCCGGCTAAGGAATTCTGTTGACCGAGGGGAAGGTGTTAGGCACCCCTCGATCCCGTGGTTCAACCACGATCGCTTGGTAGAGTGTATCAACTATTTTGGCATTACGAAATGTATAAACCACACAAAAAGTATGCAAAATAATCAGACAAAACAAGACAATCCTAAATGTAATGTCCAGTCCAATTATTACAACCCGAAATAAAAGAGACTGAAAGTAAACCTACGCTAATCCTAAACTGATGCTCTACCCGACGCCTCGAGCCTTCACCACGAACATCCTCTAGGTACATGACACCTCGGGGCATTCCCCGGTGAATAAATATATACAGATACTTCGGGGCATCCCCGGCCAAATTATACAATTGAATTAAATACGAAAAACTAGAAAGAAACATTCACCCGCACATTCCAACATTCAACCAAAACGTCAATCTTAAATTCTTGCCTACCCGAACCTATATTGCCTATCCATTTCAACATGGCATAAATCTATCACATTTCACTTGTACAGAATGGAGCAAAAAAAAGACAACAAACCAACATTAATTTACGTTCAACTTTTATCAATTTCTCAATTCCCAAACCCCCGCTAGCTTCATTTTTACCAATTATACCAAAATTACTCCAATTCGTTTCATATATCATCAAAAAACACACCGTGAGCACAAAAAATCATGACATCATAACGTCGATAAAACTCACCAAATACGATCACATCACACACAATCACAACAATTAAACACATTTTAGGCAATAACAAGAATATAGAGTTGAGGGATGGACCTTAAACAGCTCTATGACCCATATTATTCGACGAGATAAAGAAAACCCGCCTCCGATAACCTCGACTTAAGCTCCAACAACAAATCTGTCCAGCTCGGTATTTGAGAAATTGAAACCCGAAATTCGATTCAAATAACCAATTCGTAAAGCAACTGAAAATATTCAATATACGCCTGAGACCGATCCTAAACGACAGAACTGACCCGAACGAACCAACGAGTACCAGGACTGGGATTTCAGAGGAAAGGAAAATAATGGAAAACTCACGGTACCGGAGCTCCGGTGATCTTGGCGGCAGGACGAAGGTCAACCGATTGGGAGTGGTGGCGGTGGAGACGGTAGAGGAAGCTAAAGCGGAGGGAGATGGCGTGCTGGCTGGTTTCTCGGGTGGAAGGCTGTGAGTTCGCAATGGTAGCGACGCTGGTTTACTGGTTGGATTCTCGTCGGAGACGGCGAGACGTGGATGGTCGTCGTCGTGGTGACGTTGGTCGGAGCGGGGGCTGGGAGAGGATCTGGCTATGGCGATGGTGGGCTGGCCGTCGTCGTTGTGGTTGAAGCGAAGGCGGTGTCTCCCCGGAGAGGATAGAGGCAGAGAGAGAGATCATAGAACGAGAGAGAGCTAGCTGATGGCGTGGCGGTCGAAGGAGAGGGGAAGAGAAGCTAGCCGGTGCTGAGCTGGCCGGCGTCAGCCATGGATGTCGATGGAGAGGAGAGGAGATGTGTAGAGAGAGGAGAAAGAGAGAGAGGGATTTCGGCCCTTTTCTTTTATTTTTTTTATCGTGCCTTTTTCTTTTTATGCTCCGGTCCCTTTTTTTTTTTTGGTTCCTCTTCCTCCCCTTTTTTGTGAGAGTATGTGTGTATATATTGAGGTGAGGGTGGGGTAGTGGTGAGGTAGGTGGGGTTACGTGGGGTAGGTGGTAGGGTGTGAGGTGTTTCATTTTGGTTGGATGGGATAAGGATTAGGTGTTGTTTATTTATTGGGTGGGTTGTTAGAATATTAGGATAAAACAAAATTAGTTAGGGGTTGTTATTTTTGTCATTTTGTGGAGGGATTATCACACGGGTGAGGGTACACGGTAGGATAAGGTAAACAATAGGTAAAAAAAAATATCGGGGAGGGACGAAATTAGGTGTCTACACTGTAAATAATCATACATGAAAAATAATATACATTTCTACAAATGATGAATAATGACCAATAGTTTCTTAGCCTATTAAATTAGTGGAAATATTGAATTATATAAAGTGTAACTAAAGAAAATTAATTGCGTTTATATTTTAGATGTATTTGTCTGTTCAAAAAGTTTTAGCATCTCCATCATATTATAACTAAACAAAAGTAGCTTATATATTTATACCAAGAAAAATAAGTTGTCAAGGGAGCAGCATATGATAAGTAAATGCTCTTTCTCTTTCAGCAAAATATATTTCATGAGTTGTTGTTCAATTAAAAAAATAATAATTAAAATCTGATATAAATCAAGTCTAGTAAGTGAACAAGTGTTGTTTATATTTTATTATATTTTTATTGATAACTTGCGATAGAAATCATCATTATTTAAAATCTTCAACATATTTTTTTTTTACTTTTACTTAGTATGCACCAAATAAGCACCTGTATTTCACAAGAGTGATTTTTATAAGACTACTATTAATATTCAGAAAGTTTGATAAATTATCATAAAAAATATATATTCTTTTACTTTCACTTAGTGTGTATAACATAAATACTTACATTTCACAAGAATGATTTTATAAAATTACTATCTAAATTCAAAGGTTTGATAAATTATCATTAAAAATAAATATTTTTTACTCTCACTTATCGTACACCACACAATTACTTACATTTCACAAGAATGATAACTAAACTTTCCTCTTGTTCTGAGTCTGCAATATATGAAGTTAATCAGAGCCTTTCACCTTAGGTATAATACTTCACTCTTAACCTATAATATCTGAGAAAAGCATAGAAATAATTTTTTTCATTATAATAGGGAGCGTTTCGAGCGTTTCGCCTTGGAATACTATCAATGTTTAAAAGACTTGATAAATTATCATAGAAGATATTTTTTTCTACTCCCACTTACCTGCATCACACAATCACTTACATTTCTCCCCTCTTGTCTTTATCCTCTTGTTCTGAGCCTGCAACATATGGAGCTAATTAGAGTCTTTCGCCTTAAGTACAATACTTCACTCTTAGCTCACAATATCAGAGAAAAGCATAAAAATATTTTTTATCCTGATAGAGAGAGTTTTGCCTTAGATTACTATCAACGTTCAAAAGATTTGATAAATTATCATAAAAAATAAATATTTTTTCACTTCCTTTTAATATGCATCACACACAAGACTTAGATTTCACAAGAGTGATTTTATAAGACTATCAACATTTTAAAGATTTGATAAATTAGCACAAATTTTTTTTTTTTTTTACTCGCACATAGCATGCACCACACAAGCACGTGTATTTCACAAGAGTGCTTTTATAACACTACTATCAATGTTGAAAAAGTTTGATAAATTATCCCCAAAAAAATTAACATATTTTCTACTCCCAATTAAAATGCACCACACAAACACTTATATTTCACAAGAGTACATGTTTGATAAATTATCATAAAAAACAAAAACAAAGTGTTTAAATTGAAATTAAGATAGACATATAATAAGATTATAATTTGAAGTCCTTAATTGCCACTGCAGTCCTTCAATGAAGACAAAAATTCTTCAGCATAAACCACTGATTGAAGCAGTTGAAATGAAAGGTTTGAGCATTTAAAGTTTGGGAGTTTCTTGGATAATATAAAAAAATAAGAAAATTTAAAAAATTTATAAGGCTTAAAACACAAATAAATCTTCAAAATTAGAGAAAATAAGTAACTATTCAATTAAGATCCTAAAAGATGTTTTAACGCACTTAGAAACACCCGTTAAAATGATTAATTATAAAAATAATTTGATTAACCTAAAAAGTGGCTAATTTTACGAAATATGTCTAGCTTAAAAATATACTAAAACTTATTTAGACAAAGTGATTTAATGAAAAGATTTCTTTCTTTCTTTATTTGAAAAAAAATGGTATAATTCTCTTTAAGGCAAAAAAATTCACTTTTGGCTAAAAGTAAATTTACTTGAAAGGAAAAATTGAATAAAACCCTCTTTCACGAATAAATAAAATTAAGAGGAAAACATGTTCTTTGCTAAAGAAAGAATAATTTAAACGAAAAGGAATTTTGTTAAATAAAATTGATAAAAAACTTAAATTTTGAGAAAATCACCGTATCAAAAATTAAGAAACAATTCAAGAAAAATTAAAGTTTAGAAAAGTGAAATTTAAAGAAAAGATAATTCTCTTTTAGTCTAAAGAAGACTAAATAACCACAGATAAGAAAAAGAATCATTTTTCCTACAAGAGAATCATTACTTAAAGAAATTACATTAAGTTCATTTGTACTCCTTTTTAAACAAAATAAATTAGGTGAGCAAAATCCGAATATGCAAAGAAAAATAAACGAAGATAAAACTTCAAGGGCAATACCTTAAGAAATTTACTTAGATTGATAAATTGAAGTTAATACAAATATAAACAACAAAGACCAAATTACAATGAGGTACATAGGAAGAGTTTAGGAAAGATTGGACCTTTTTAGCCCATTTCAGATCTGGTCTGTCCAATTTTGGGCTTCGCTTTCGTGGACTTTGCTCCATTTTTCCATTAGAAGATGTAAAAGCAACATAAATTCTAGAAATTCTTTGTAATATTACTTTTTGTTCTTCCACATAGATACATCATATTCTTCTCAATGCATCACTTAATATTATACTAATATATCATATTTTTTTATGATGTATTCGAGCTTGTAAGTAAAATTAAAAAATTATATAATTATTTAAAAAGATCAAAATTTTAAGTAATTATGATAAATAAGTAATGGAGTTATGTAATTTTTTCGAAAAAGATTAGAGGGGGATGACTGAATAATTTTTGGGTAATCTTTTAGGAAACATAAAAGAAGATTTTACTTTTCAATTAGACATGTAAGAAGGAAAGACTAACATAGAGAAAGAATAAAAAATTCAAACTTCATGTTGAAATTTGAACCTTTTTAAAGAAAAAAAATAAAAAGACCCTATTGTCATTTAAACTTAGAAGCCACATAAGAAATTATCATCATGCTCCTAATTCTACATTTCGATTTTGAATGAGGTTCTTTTGAACAAATGACTGCACTTATATTTATAAAGGTTTTCAATTGTCAAGTTTTACTATCATCGATCATCTTAAAAAAAATGTGTACAACCCATGAAAAGTTAAGAACTAATCCTCATATGACAAACATATTTAAGTGGATGAACAAATTCTACAATTACTAATTTGAGATGAACATATATAATTAATATCAAGAATTGTATATCAATTACTATTGTGGTGTATCCATAAATAGTCATAGACTATAGCCAATAAATAGTTCTTACCAAACTAGAGATTCATAAAATACGAAGAATAAATCACAAGACTAGTTTTATATTTAATAACACAACCAAATACCAAAAACATACCACACAAGAGAAAATTAATGAAAACAACGGCCTTTTGGATGTAGCTAATTATTATTAACACTATAGCTATTATAATTCAAGAAACTTTAAGGAATCCCCTAACAAAAAGGCGAAAAAAGAAGAAGATGGACATTATCATAATCATAATCAGAAAAACATTTATCGTCATTGATAATTAAATGAGAACGACTTAAAGTTATTCTGTAAATAAAATAAAATAAAATTAAATTAAATTAAATTAAATTTTGAGTTCAAATAACATAGAAGTCATACAAATTAAGGATCTATATTTCATAGTAAATTTCAACATGTGATTAGTTCATAAGTTAATTATCGTTTTTAGCGAACTAACATCGTATATTTATCAGCATGAACAAATAGTTTTTAGCACTATTTCATCACACAAGCATTTCCATTGCAAATTTCTTCTAGTGCACATTATTGATTTTCTAAATTTTATATCACAGTTCTATAAATTTAGCATTCTCATCATACTGTAACTAAACAAAAGGAATTAGTTATTTATACCAGACAAAATAAGCTATTAGGGGAGCACCGTAAAATATAGAGATACATTAAATACTTAGTTTATTTCAGCAAAATACATTTCTACTGGACAACCTGCGATAGAGATGATCATCATTCTAGTCATTCAACATCAAATCTTTTTTTTGTTACTCCCATTGAGTGTGCACAAAACAAGCACTTGCATTTCACATTAGTTTATAAAATCACTATCAAGGTTCAAAAGGTTTGATAGTTATACCATAGAAAATAAACAAAGTGCTTCAATTGAAATTAAGATATATACATGTTCTAGTAATAAAATTCTAGTTTGGTTTCCCCTTAAATTGCCAATGTCGTCCTTCTGCAAAGGGGGCATGATTTTTTTGCATGAGCCACTGGCCGATGCAATCGAAATGAAAGGTGTGCTTCCAATAATCTGTTCCTCAGAAAAGTATTCCTTCAAAATCGAAAAAGTATATGTTGCGAGCGTTGCCACCTTAATGGGCCCTGCAACGCGCGATCCGAATTAGTTGGGGCTCCAATGAGGGCACCAGACATCGGATGGAAAACAAAAAAAGAAAAAACTTGCATCTAGACGAGCAAGCATACAACCAAATGAAAATAAGCAGCACTTACCAAGAAAATACAACACATATCGTTGTCACTTGTAGATCTTTCAGTTGATTCATACTTGATGCACTTCATACGTGCCAAAATGACTTCTCTACTTAATCCTGTATTGACAAATTCAACCCGGTCTTGGATGGCCAACAAACCCAAAATTCAGAATCAGAGTATGTGAGGAAATATATGATTTATTATAGAAATTAAGAGACACAAAGATCATTGTCATAGAACTAAATAATAGTCTAACATCTCTCCCTTTCCACAAACATACAAAAATAATGCCTCCTAAACAATACAAGGAACTTTCAAATATTGCCCACAGTATAACAGATACAAAATAAACCAAACAATCAAATTTATTTCCAATTGACGGCTAATTATCCCCCTCCCCCCCCCCCCCCCAATAAAAAAAAGGAAAAAGTTTATTCCAATATAATTATGATTATGAAATTACATATTGTATAATTCCAGAAATTAAGATACACAAAGATGATTATCATACAATTAAGAGTCTAACATCCCTTCCTTTTCATAAACAACCAACAATAATACCTCCTAACAATACAAGGAACTTTCAAATACTGCCCACAATATAACAGATACAAAATAAACCAAAAAATCAAATATATTTCCAATTGAATGCTAATTATCCAAATAAAAGTTCATTCCAACATAATTATGGTTTATGAAATTATATAGTGTAATTCTGGAAATTAAGAGGACACAAATGATTATCATACAATAAATAGTCTAACAACTCTCTCTTTTTCACAAACAAACAACAATAATACCTCCTAACAATACAAGGAGCTTCCAAAAACTGCCTAGAATATACTAGATACAAAATAAAAGTTCATCCCAACATAATTATGATTTATGAACTAAAAATATATTGTAATTTTTAAAAATTAAAAACAAAAAAGTAGCTACTCACAGCTGCACAAATTTGTTAATATCCCAAACCGGCAACGCCTAAAATAGGCGCTGCCAAACACACGCGGTGCCAATCTTCATCTTCATCACATGTTTCAGCAACACATCTTCCATAAATTGTTCGCTTCAATAATGGAGATTTTGTAAGCACATGGAGAAGAAGCAACGAGAGTAACACTTAGTTTGTATGTATGCTATTTATGTGCAAGCAGACCCCTAAATTTAACTTATTCAGTATATCATTATGAATTATATTTAAAATATTAAAAGAAAATAAAACAAAGTGTAAAAGTTTAAAAAGTATTAAGTATTATGGAATCGACATTAGACTAGTTTTTTAGCACGTGCATTGCATATTTATGTTGATTCAAGTAATATATATGATTTTAAAAAAATAGTAAAAATATTATTAAATAAAATTTTGAGTAAGTAATTATGCATAAAAAATAATATAATTTTTTATGATTGATTAATAATTTCTCAACTTATTTAAATTTTAATTAATGAAAGTATTGAACTCATATAAAGTGTGATTTAAAAAAATTGATTGTTTTTATATTTCAAAGGTATTGGTCTATTCAAAGATTTAGCATTCTCATCAATGATTGAAGGTGATAAAAAGGAAGAACTAAATCCAACACTACATAATTAAAAGTTCGTCTTAGAAGACTTGCAACTTCTGCAATAAATATTGATTTAGCCAATGGCCTACATAAGTGATACCCATTAATTAGAATTAAAATTTACTAGTTGTTGTAGCTACATTGACACTAGGTCAGAAGTTACCAAGATTCTTGGTTGTCCTGCTAAAGATCTGGCAATGTTACACATAGACTTTATAAATGATTGAAGGTGATAAAAAAGAAGAACTAAACCCAGAACTTACATGATTTAAAGTTCGTCAATGGCCTGCATAAGTAATACCCACTAGTTGAAATTAAAACTTACTAGTTGTTGTAGTTGTACTCACACTATGTCAGGAGTTACCAAAATTCTTTATTGTCCTAGTTGGAGTTTGATGAGAAGGGGGATCCCAATATTTTAAAATCTCAAATTGATTTCGACCTCAATTCGTAGTGAATTTATGGATCGAAACAGAGAAAAATCGTATCCAATTTATTTTCATTTGTCCACTTTCTCCAGTTGAGCCCGAAGTTCAAAAACGTTCTTCGTTGATGAATACCTGGGCTGATGAATTATGTTTTAGAAATATAAAATATAAATAAAGTATAAAAATTCAAAATTAATTATTTTTTAATTGTTATTAGACTTGTTTCTCAGCACGTGCATTGCTCGTTTACGTTGGATCAAGTGATATGTGATTTTAAAAAATAGTAATAATATTATTAGATAGAATTTTGAGTAATTATACATAAAAAAAAATAGTATAAATTTTTATGATTGGTTATAATTTCTCAACTTATTTGAATTGATGAAAGTATTGAACTCATGGTTATAATTTCTCAACTTATTTGAATTGATGAAAGTATTGAACTCATATAAAGAGTAATCTAAAAAAATTATTTGCTTTTATATTTCAAAGGTATTTGTCTGTTCAAAGATTTAGCATTCTCGTCAATGATTGTTAGACTACACAAGGTGATTGAAAGGTGGGAAGAGTGGCTAATCTGCTAAAAGAAATTACTAAATTCAAAGGGATCAATTCTAAGCATGATGCGATTGAAAGGGGAGATTCAAGTTTTCAAAGTCTTAAATTTATTCCGACCTAATTTGGAAGTATATAGATCAAAATACTTATAGCACTAAATTTTATTTTGTAAATTCAACTTGACTTGTGCTTGAAATGGAGAAAAATGGTGTGCAATTGAAATTAAACATTTTTTTTATTTTCACTGACCCTTTTTCTTCAATCGAGTCTGAAGTTCAACAGTTCTCATTGTTGATGAACACCTGTACTTATAACAACAACAACAACAACAAACCCAGTATATTCCCACATAGTAGGGTCTGGGGAGGGTAAAATGTACGCAGTCCATACCACTACCCCCGAAGGAGTAGAGAGGCTATTTCTGATAGACCCCCGGCTCAAGACAAAAGACCGTAGACCAACAGTCGTGCAACATGATAAAGAACAAAGAACCAACATCCACAAAAATAAAGTATAATTAACCAAAAGACGAGCAATGTGCTAAAGTAACGAAAGAACCAACATTAAGAAAAAATAGTATAATTAACAACCCAAGGACCCCTTCCCCCATAACTGGAACTCCCAACCAAGCTATCCTTAAACCTCCTAACTACGGACTACGAATCGACCACCCACCTTAGCCTTCTAGTTTAATACTCTTCCTCCAAACCTTCCTATCTAGGGTCATGTACTCAGTAAGCTGTAACTGTTCCATGTCACGTCTAATCACTCCTCGCCAGTACATTTTTGGTCTACCCCTACCCCGCTTGAAACCCTCCAAGGCCAACCTCTCACATCTACGGACTGGGGCATCCGTGCCCTTTCTCATCACGTGGCCAAACCATCTCAACCTCACTTCTCGCAACTTATCCTCCACCAAAACCACTCCCACCTTCTCCCGAATAGTCTCATTCCTAACCCTGTCCGCCTTCGTAAATCCACACATCCAACGCAACATTCTCATTTCTGCAACCTTCAACTTTTGGACGTGAGAATTCTTTACATGCCAACACTCCGCCCCATATAACATGGCCGACCGGACCGCAGCTCTATAGAATTTACCTTTAAGCTTAAGAGACACTTTCTTATCGCATAAAATTCCCGAGGCAAGCCTCCATTTCGTCCAACCTTCCCCAATACGATGGGAGACATCCTCATCAATCTCTCCATTCCCCTGGATCATAGACCCAAGATACTTAAAACTATCCCTCCTACAAACCGCCTGCGACTCTAACTGCACCACCACATCGTCCTCTTACCTCAAGTTGCTAAACTTGCACTCTAAGTACTCCGTCTTGGTCTTACTCAACCTGAATCCTTTAGATTCCAGGGTTTGTCTCCATATCTCCAACTTTTCATTAACACCTCGGCGCGACTCATCAATCAAAACTACGTCATCTGCAAAGAGCATACACCAAGGAACCTCCCCTTGTATATTTCGCGTCAACACATCCATCACCAAGGCGAATAGGAACGGGCTAAGAGTCGATCCTTGGTGCAGCCTTGTCAAGACCGAAAAGTTCCCAAAATCCCCTCCCACCGTCCTTACCCGAGTCTTCGCCCCCTCATACATGTCCTTAATCGAATGGATGTACGCCACTGGTATCCCTCCGCCTCCAAGCATCTCTACAGAACCTCCCTAGGAACCTTGTCATACGTCTTTTCCAAGTCAATAAACACCAAGTACAGATCCCTCTTCCTCTCTCTATATCGTTTTACCAGCCTCCACACAAAGTGAATTGCCTCAGTCGTTGATCGATCAGGCATAAATCCAAATTGATTCTCCAAAATAAGCACTATCTTCCTCAACCTCCTCTCCACCACCCTCTCCTAAATCTTCATCGTGTGACTCAATAACTTAATACCACGGTAGTTGTTGCAACTTTGAATGTCTCCCTTGTTCTTGTATAAAGGAATCACCGTACTCCATCTCCACGCCTCAGGCATCTTAGTGGTCTTGAAAATATTGTTAAACAAATGGGTTAGCCACCTCAATCCCGCTCCGCTAGCATACTTCCAATAGTCCACAAGAATCTCATCGGGCCTCGTCGCCTTGCCCTTTCGCATCTTGCAAATAGCCTCATATATTTCCTCAACCTTAAAATGCCGACAGTAGCCGAAATCGCAAGGCTGCTTAGTGTGCTCCAACTCCCCTAACACAATACCTCTGTCCCCCTCATCGTTCAAGAGCTTATGGAAATACGACTGCCATCTTTTCTTAATTAGAACGTCCTCCACCAAAACTTTTCCATCCTCTCCTTTAATGCACTTCACTTGGTCCAGATCCTGACCCTTACGCTCCCTAGTTTTGGCAAAACTGTACAACTTTTCTTCCCCGCCTCTCTCCTTTAAACCCGAATAAAGTCTCTCAAACGCTACTGTCTTAGCAGTCGTAACTGCTAACTTAGCCTCTTTCTTAGCAAGTTTGTACTCCTCCCTGCACACCCGCTTCTCCTTTTCTTTCTTACTCTCAACCAACTTAATGTCAGCCATCTTCTTCGTCTCCACCTTCTTCTTAACTTCTTCATTCCACCACCAGTTCCCCCGATGTCGGCCAGACCATCCCCTAGAGACACCCAAAACCTCTTCAGCAGTCTCCTTAATGCAACCCGTCGCCCTATCCCACATACTATCCACATTCCCCCGACACTCCCACACCTCCATCCCTTCCAACTTTGCCTCAATCTCTAAAGCACTGACCGGAGTCAGGCCATCCCACTTAACTCTAGGTCGACCCTCCCCACCCCTCCTCTTCTTGCCCATCTTAATAACAAAATCCATCACCAGAAGTCTATGTTGGGTAGCAAGATTCTCATTCGGAAAAACCTTACAGTCCTTACACAAAGCTCTATCCCTCTTCCTAAGCAGCAAAAAGTCAATCTGGGTCTTGGCTATCCTATTACAGAAAGTAACCAGATGCTCATCTTTCTTCGGAAAGCTGAAATTCACTACCACCAACCCAAAGGCCCCAGCAAAATCCAACAGAGAAGTACCCTCATCATTCCTATCCCCAAAACCAAAGCCACTATGCACATCATCGTATCCTATCGGCAAATGCCCGATATGCCTATTGAAGTCCCCTCCTAAGAAAACCTTTTCCGAACTAGGCACGCCTCGAATCACCTCGTCCAAGACCTCTCAAAAACTCCTCTTCTCCTCCTCGCCCAGGCCCACCTGTGGCGCGTAAGCACTACAGACATGCACTGTAAAACCCCCAATGACCAACTTAATAGTCATCACCCTATCGTTAACCTATTAACCTCCACTACCTACCCCCTAAGCTTTTCATCCACTAAGATACCTAGACTATTCCTACGCCTCTCACTACCTGAATACCACAACTTGTACCCATCCATATCCCTAGCCTTAGAACCTACCCATTTAGTCTCCTGGATACACCCAATACTGATCCTTCTCTTCCTAAGAATCTTAACTAGCTCTATCGATTTACCCTGAAGGGTCCCTATGTTCCACGACCCTACCCTCAACTTATCATCTCTCGACTCTCCTCCCCTAAAACCCCATCCTCCGCATCTCAACTTTGACCCACCACCTGGCCACGACCACACCCGCAGCCCCCAGGCCCTCCAGGACATGACCCTAGTCCACCATTTACTACCCAAGCCACTAAAAAAATGCAACAAAAGAGGTTAAAACAGCAAGACAATAACGACAACTCAAAGCACACAGTTTAACCCAATTTTAAGAACAATAGCAACTCGAACCCAATTAACCGACACGAATCCCACAAAAACTAAAGGCAACAAAAATACCAGAAAACTGCGCGATAAAATAAATTACAAGGATAGAAAATAAATAAAAATAAAATAAAGGGTTAGAAATCATGCTATAGCTGGTTACTACAGTTTTGGTGTCGAGATTTGTTGCCTGAATAGGGTCGCCGGCAAATAAGCCACAGGAATTTCACTGGAATGACGCCGGGATTTCATTGGAATATCGCCGGGGCGTCTCCTTGCTTTTTCCGTACGCTGGTCGCCGATTGTAGTCGAACCGACTATTTTATCCGGTTTCGATCGGTGCTGCCTCAGTGACATTGTGAGAATGGGACTCGAGAGAGAGAGAGTGCCGGGGGGAGGGAGACCTTGGGACTAGGGAGGGAGAGATCGAAGGAGAGGGAGTGGGCCTTACCTGTGCCGGTGCATCAACACCATCGCCGGCGTCGAAGTCGCCGTCGCCGGCAGTCGAAAGTGACCGTTTGAGTGTAACGTTAGCTGATGAGGAGCGTTTAGAGAGAGAGAGTAAAAGATGAAAGACAGAGTCTCATCCTCAAAACACACTTATAAGATAAAAAAAATAATTAATTTTGAACATGATACGATTGAGAGGGGCGGGGGTGGGGGTGGGGGTGGGGGGTGCAAGTTTTCATAGTCTTAAATTGATTCTGACCTTATTTCGTAGTATATAGATTAGAATACTTCTAACACTAAATTCTATTTTGTAAATTCAACTTGTGCTTGGAATCGAGAAAAATGGTATGTAATTGAAATTCAGACATTTTTTTTTTCTATTTTTCACTAATCCTCTTTGTCCAATCTAGTCTGAAGTTCAATAGTTTTCACCGTTGATGAACACCTGCACTAAAGAGATAAAGAAAAATAATTAAAAATGAGTGGGGAGGATTGATATTGAAGAAAAACAATACATAGAGAAAAGAAATTTCAAGGATCTATACGATTAAGATGAGAGAGACGATATATATAATTGAGAAATTAGGGAATCGAAACAATTGACAAGGGGGGATTACAAAGACCTATACAATTGAGAGAGAAGCTGAAAATATTAATACAAATGAGGCGGGGTAGAAATTGCAAAGATCAATATAATCGAGGTAATAGAGTTTTTTTTTAATCTGGTAGATAATTTCAATTATGGTAAACAAAAAATTGAATTAATTATTTATGAATTAGGTTTTAAAATATAATATTTAAAATAAAATGCATGAGTTTAAAAATAATTAAGAATTGTGGGATTGATATTAAATAGTTTCTCAGCACGTGAATTGCACGTGTATGTTGATATGTGATTTTATAAAATAGTAAAATATTATCAAATGAAATTTTGAGTAAATAATTATACACAAAAAATAGTTTAAATTTGTATAAATAATCAATAATTTCTAAACTTATTTAAATCAATGACATTAATGAATTTATATAAAGTATAATCTAACAAAGTTGGTTGCCTTTATATTTCAAGGGTATTTGTTTGTTCAAAAGTTTTTAACACTCCCATCAATAATTTGGAGGGTGAAAAGGGTGACATATCTACTAAAAGCAATTAATGAATTGAAGGGATGAATTCTAAACTTACCATTATGATTGAAGAATTTAGTTGAGGCGATTGAGAATAGTATAAAAGTTTGAAATTCTTTATGAGAAGAGAAGTCACACGATTTAAATTTACAATAGCATCATCGGTGTGATAATATAAGTGACATTGAAAGAGAATAGAGTGTACACAAATTTTATCTAAATCTTGTAAGGTAAAGTGATTGTTTTCATTATACCTTTGTTAATAAAACATAAAAACAACATACCCGGTGTATTCCCACCAAAGTGGGATTTGGAGAGGCTAGAGCGTACGCAGTTCGTATATGTAACTCAAAGGTAGAGTAGAGAAGTTGTTTTCGACAGACCCCCGCTCGAGACAATAACATAATCAATCAGTGTATTCGGCATTCCACTCTCTTCCAATAAAGCAAACGAAAAAACAAAGAATTGAAAATAAACCTGCACCTCAAGGGGCTTCAACAAAGGAACATTTGGATAGGTGAAAGCATGGAGGTTTCCAAGGCATAATTTGAAATGAGAACCCAATATACAACTCTCTGTCGTAACAACCTCATGCCTTAATCAAGATAAGGCCGCACTAGATTAGATGATTTAGGTTTATCAGGTAATCAACCGACAACAGACAAACAAGTACCGTAAGGAGTTCATGCTCCTTTACACACTTCTCAACTGGTTCCATTTTAGGAAAAGTACTTACTTAACATAGCATTCAAAGTCATTAAGATATATACAGATTATAGTAATAAATTCTAGTTTGGATTCCCCTTAAATTGCCAATGCAATCCTTTTGCACAGGGGGCAGGAGTTCTTCTGCATTAGCCACTGGCTGATGTAGTCGAAGTGAAAGGAGTGCTGGCAGTCGGCGCTTCCAATGTTCTGTCTATCAGAGAAGTCATCCTGCCCACAGTATACAAGATACAAAACAAATCAAAAAATCAAATTTATATTTAATTGAATTTTAATTATCCAAATAAAAGTTCATTCCAACATAATTATGATTTATGAAATTTCATATTGTAATTCCAGAAATTAAGAGGACACAAAGATGATTGTGATATAAGTAATTAATAGTCTAACATGTTGGTGTAATATACCACAAATTACAATAATCATTACAGTTAAAAATAACATCCCTCCCTTTTCACAAACAAACAACAATAATACCTCCTAACTATGCAAGGAGCTTCCAAATACTGCCTACAGTATACAAGATACAAAATAAAAGTTCATCCTAACATAATTATGATTTATGAATTAAAAACATATAGTAATTTTTAGAATCTAAAAATAAAAAAGTATCTACTCACAGTTGCACAATTTGTCAATATCCGAATACGGCATCATTTCAATAGCGGCACCAATCTTCATCTTATTCATATGTTCAATCAACACATCTTTCATAAATTCTCGCCTCGATAATGGAGAAGAAGCAATGAGAGTAACACCTTATTTGGATGGTTGTTAGCTGTGTGCTATTTATGTGTAGGACAAGACCCTAAATTTAAATTATTCAGTATATTATTATGACTTATGTTTTAGAAATATAAAATAAAGTGTATAAGTTTAAAAGCTATTAACTATTTTTAATTGATATTGCATTAGTTTCTCAGCATGTTTACTGTACGATACGTTGATTCGAGTAATTTTTAATTTTATAAAATATTAAAAATATTATTAAATAGAATTTTGAATAGGTAATTATACATAAAAAAATAATATAAATTTCTATGAATGATCAATAATTTCTCAACTTATGTAAATTAATGACTGTAATGAATTTATATAAAGTATAATCTAATAAAATTAGTTGTCTTTATAATTTAAAGGTATTTGTTTGTTCAAAAAAAAAATAGCATTCTCATCAAATAGTTGTCAAGACAACACAACGTGATTGAAAGATGACAACAGTGACATATCTACTAAAAGGAATTAATGAATTGGAATGGTATGAATTTTAAACATGATACAATTGAGAGGGGGGATCCAAGATTTTCAAAGTCTCAAATTAATTTTGACCTTATTCCGTCGTGAATTTACGAATTGAAATACTTGTAACATTGAATTTTATTTTGTAAATTAAACTTGGCTTGAATCTGAAATAGAGAAAAGTGATATGCAATTGAAATTCAAGCATTTTTTTTTCCAACTGATCCTCTTTCTCCAGTCAAGTATGAAGTTCAACAATTTTAATCACTGATCAATACTTAAACTAATAAATTCGAGAAAAATAATTGAGAATATGTGAAGTATTAATACAATTGAAATGAGAAAAAAAAAAAGAGCGATGCAATTGAAAAAGAAAGAGGGGACTGATGCCATCAAGAAGGAGGAATTAGAGGGGTCTATACAATTGAAATGATGGAGGTCGATATAATTGAAAAAAAGAAAATAAAATCAATATAATTAAGAAGATGAAATTACAATGATATTACAATTGAGGAGGGTGAGGATTGCAAAAATCATTATAATCAATGCGGGAGTGATGTTGCAAAAATCAATAAAATTGAGGTGATAGACTTTTTTTTAATCTGATAAACAATTTCAATTGAGGTAATAAAAAAATAAATTTATTATTTAGCAATGTAGTATGTTATGAATTATGTTTTAAAAATATAAATTTAAAATAAAATATATAAATTGAAGAGTATTAGAAATTGTGGAATCGATATTAGACTAATTTTTCAGCACGTATCTTGCACGTATATGTATAATTGTATATGTTGAATTCATTATTTAAATATATAGTATTTTATGAATTATGTTTAAAAATATATATAATTAAAATTAAAATTTTTAAATTTAAGAATTGTAGAATCAATTTAGACTAATTTCTCAGTACATTCAAATAATATATGATTTTATAAAATAATAACAAGATTATTAATTTTTTTTTTATAAATAATTATACATAAAATAAAATAATATAAATCTCTAGGAATAATTAATAATGATTAATAATTTCTTGACCTATTTAAATCATTGAAAATATTGAACTCATATAAAATATAATCTAAGAAAGATGGTTGCCTTTAAATTTCAGAAGTATTTGTTAGCTCATTTTTTTTAATCATTTCAATCATACTGTAGCTAAACAAAATGAACTTGTATTATTATACCTGTAGACACTTAATTTTGTCCCTCTCAAAACTCAATTTATCCATTTTTTCACTTCTTGTTATCATACACTCTCACCCACGTGATTATATTTCACAAAAATACAAAAAAACAACAACCCTTAACTACCGTTAATAAATTTTACCTTATTTTAATCCTATCCTAACAACCTCTCTAATTAAAAGCGAACACCTCACCACCCCACACCCCTATACCCATGCGTCACCACCCCCTCACGTTCTTGGGATTCCTTTTAACTAAATCACAACAAAATAGAGAGGGGACCCACTGAATTTGCTTTTGACAATATATATATATATATACACATACTGCCATTAGAAAAGGTTTTTTTTTCCTTTTTGCTTCTTCTTCATCATCTTTACCCGAGAACACCCAAAAAAATACACCAACACTCTGATTATCCATCTTCTCTTCCACACCATCGTCCTCATACCTTCTTCCACACACTATCACATATACTCACCTGTACACACCGACCCACCAGGAACCTCACTTCAACAAACTAATACACACTTCACTGGAATTAAAACACACATACACTCCTCACCATCACATACGAATACACCACCACACACGAATTTTAGGCAGACCTACAGTTGAACAAAAAAACCCACATACACAAAATTAAAAAGGGAGAGAGGTTGAACAGTAAGGAAGTGATAGATCCAAGATTTCAAAAGAGAGAGAATTTGCTTGAAAAAGACAGAGGAGGATGGATTGAAAACAGGTTGAAAAGGGGATCGAGCGCGAGAGAGAGATAACCAAAGAGAGATCGATGGAGTGTTGAAAATTCCCATGGTTTGATCTTTCCGGTGACTGGTTTCCCATCGAAAAACTCAGTTCAACCAACCGGAACTAGTAAAATCAATCTTCAATCAATTGAAATTGACTGCTTGCGATCTGATTCTGGTGACATTTGATGGAGATGGGTGAAATAGGGTCGGGTTTGGGATACCAAGTTGGAGCTTAGTTCATTGTCGAGGTGTTCTATTCAAAAATTCGAGTCCAGGCCTTCTTAAATATTATTATCAACGAAAATGAATCACCGAAAGGTCCAATTCTATCTCTTCTTATTTTATTTCGTCATACCTGTTTGATTTGTGTGAGACATGATTGAATGTTGGGTGATATCGATTCGCTTTATTTAGTTTTGTAGAAGAAATGGTTGTGGATTGTTGAAATAGTAATCTTGAATTGTGAATTTTGGTGTTAAAAAGGAATGTGGGGTTTGATGGAAGGAATTGATAAAAAAAATGAATATTGTTTAGTCTCGATTTATTGTCGTTGGATATTTTGGAGAAAAATGTGAATGTTAAACGTGATAGAATTGTGATGTGTTGAAACAGAATAGGCAAATACAGGTTTGGGTAGGCAAAATTTAGGATTAAGTGTTTTGTTGAATGTTTGAAATTCTGTTGAATATTTGAAGTTCTATTGAATAGTTTGGTTCTCTCGCATTGAAGAAATGTATTTATTTATCCGGGGAATGCCCTGAGGTCTTATGTACTTATTCACCGGGCAATGCCCCGAGGTATCTTGTACTCGGAGGACGTCGTGATGAAGGCCCGAGGCATCGAATAGAGTATTAGTCTAGGATTAGTATAGAATAGGATTTATATTTTTGCATTTTATCTTTTGGGACTGTATAATTTGGACCGGACATTGTTTTGTATTTGTTTGTTTGATTGATCGTTTTATTTGTGTTTTGTGTGGTTTATACATTCATAGTGTTAAAATTAGCTGATACATTCCACCAAGCGACCGTGGTCGAACCATGGGATCGAGGGGTGCCTAACACCTTCCCCTCGGTCAACACCGAGTTTATGTCAAGTGGCGACTCTGAATAAAAAATGTAACTAATCCTTTTTCGAAATAAATTTTCAATCTTTTGTCACTTTAATAATAAAAACCCTTTCGAACCTTAAAATTTAATCTTTCGGGTTGAAAAAGGGGTGTGACAACTCTGGCGACTCTGTTGGGGACTTTTCAGAATTCGAGATTTTTTTTTTTGAGGACATTGTTTATGTTATTGTTTGTATTTATTTTATCATTATTGCGTGTTTATGTGATCTTTGTTTATAGTTTTGTTCTTATGTGTTACCGCTTTATATCTGACATCATGTGCATAACCCGAGTCAATTCTTTCTGCAACAAGTCCGTAGTACACGTTGTGTATACGACCTCTAGTTGAGTCACCCTTATCTTAGGAGGGGGAGACGTCGGCTGGTATGGAGTGGGTGGAAAGCTAAAGCAGTCACTATCGACCATACGCTCCCCTGAACAGCCTTGTTAGTGAACCCCAACGTAAGTCAGCCTTTAGGTCATATTTATCTGCATCATATTGAGACCTAGTGGGACCCACTTGGTCCTTTGTAGGAGACTCACCTCTAAAGCATCCCTACGTGCTAAATGTTACATCTTTGAGGGTAACGGGGTCATTTGACAGATTGATTTGGGCAAAAGCATGTGCTAGAATTAAAGTAAGTGTGTAGGCAAGGAAAAGTTTTTTTTTAAAAAAAAAAAAAAGAGGGAAAAAGAGAAAAGGGTGAATCGAAAAAGAGTTTCGTAGTTTTTTTAGAGTTTTTTTTTATGTCTTTTGTTCTTCAATCCAAAAATTCAAAAAGATTTTTACCTTTTGCACTCATTTGTCAAAATCAAAAACATCAAAAAAAAATTTCTTTTGTTTCCTTTAGCAAGTATTCACAATTTGAAAACTTCAAAAAAGATTTTTCAATCATAGGGTTTTTTATAAAAGAAAAATGCAAAAATTGTAGGAGTTTTGTACATTTCATGAAAATACCAAAAAGATTTTTCTTTCATAGTGGTTGGTGTCAGTTTTATGTAGAGTGTCAAAGTGAAAACCCCAAAAAAGATTTGTATTGTTGTAGTCAGGGTTCAGTCGGTTATTTAATCCTTAATTGTCCTATCTGGATGAACTACGTACCCCTGATTCTCCTCTCTCAGGAGTGAGATACGTAGGCAACCTATTGTGGGTTTGGGGATCTTATTTTAAAAAATTCAAAAATATTTTCTTCACTCTTCATTTAGAGTAGGTGTTCCATATACATCTTAAAAGAAAACCACAAAAAAGATTTTCCTTTAATAGGTTCGAGTTTCATTTTCACATGAAATTTAAAACTGAAAATCCAAAAAGATTTTCTTTGGTAATCATAAATTTCACTTTGTATAGGGATGTTAAATAAAAAAAATAAAAAAAATAAAAAAAATAAAAAATATTTTCGTCAATTATTTTGACAAATTGTTATTTTCTTTTCTTCTTAAAGTTTTGAGAAAAAGAAAAAAAGAAAGAAAACAAAGAGTTCAATTGGCCATTTTCGCAAGACTCCACGAACTACGCACACCTGATTCTCCTCTCTCGGGGGTGAGATACATAGGCGCCCTTTTTGGGTTCGGTGATCTTTTAAAAAAAAGGAAAAAGAAAATAAGTTTTGAGAAAGTGTTGAACTCTAACGCATTTGCTATCTCTTGTCCAGTTAGTTTAAGGTGCTTGGTTTATGGCATTTTGGCTGGTCCTCCATATTTCTCCAAGTCACAAGAGAAAGTTATAGCCAACAAGGATACTGAGTTAGTTGTCACTAATCAGATAGGGAGTTCCGGGAATGAGAATGTAGGAGCTAATGAAGAGATTTGGAAATTAAGGCTGCAAATGATAGAAATGCATCGAGCTTGGGCTAATGGGTTGCCGCCTCCTCCATTTCCCGCTGATAATCTGGAATATCTTTCTAGTTTGCCTCCAGTGTCACATGCACAATTCCCTATTTTAGTCGACACGCCACAACATGCATCAGGACCTACTCCGGGGCAACAGTATCCAAACACTTTCAATACTCATTTCCTAACTCCTCAATACACAATTACCACATGCTCAGCTCCGCCTGCTATTCATGCTTTTGTAGCCCCACTCCCGTCTGAATCTCATGCTTTTAATGTCAATCCAACGGTTGGGATTCCTCACTCTACAAGCGACCCTGTATTGAATATTTTTAGTGATCAACATTATGCTCCCGAGCCCACATTTAAGTCTACTGGTCCTTACGACTACACTCAACCGCCTGAATTTCCTCCTAACACTGAGAAGCCTGTTATGACAGAAGAACAAGAGGGAATGGCCAGAAAATTGAGAAGTTTGCAACTGACTATGAAAAACTTGCAAGGAGTTGGGGGGGTACAAAAGTGTCTCATATAAAGATCTGTGCATGTTTACAGGTGTACATCTTCCTCTTGGTTTTAAAATTCCAAAGTTTGAGAAGTATGATGGACATGGCGATCCTGTAGCACATTTGAGACGCTATTGCAACTAGCTAAGGGGCGCTGGAGGGAATAAAGAATTACTCATGGAATATTTCGGTGAGAGTATTTCAGGTCTAGCTTAAGAATGGTTTGTTGACCAAGATATCGACAAGTGGAACAAGTGGGATGACCTGGCTAATAAATTTGTGCAACAATTTCAATACAATATGGAGTTGATTCCTGACGAGAAATCCCTGACTAATATGAAGAAAAAGAGTACCGAAACTTTCAAAAAGTATGTGATTAGATGGCGTGAACAAGCTGCTAGGGTGAAACCGTCAATGAAAGAAAGTAAGATAGTGGAGGTATTTATTCAAGCGCAGGATGAAACATATTATCAACACTTGTTACCTGCATTAGGCAAACCATTTATTGAGGTCCTCATAATTGAGGAGATGATAGAGGATGGAATTAAGACCGGTCGCATTATGAGTTTTGCAACATTTAAAACAACTACTCAAGCAATTTAAAAAGGTTTGGGAAGTGTGGGAGGAAAGAAGAATGAGGAAGATGCATCTGCCATTGTAGTTGGACAACAGGCACGGGCGAGAGGACCACACCATCGTTACCCATGGGCTCAAACCCAAGTTTATGCCCAAGCTTCACTGAATCTTTCCCAAAATCTATTATATTCCATTCCCCCATCTCCATATCAAGTGTATAATGCGCAACCATATGTTCAACCCACATCTTACCCACACTGGCACGTTCCAACTCTGCCGAGTCATCCTCCAACTCCACATACATACCGAAGCCCTTCTAGGCCTGGTTTTCAATTTAAGCCAAACAATGAAATGAGACATAAGTCGAGGGATAGTTTCACACCAATCAGAGATTCATATGCCTGTTTATTTCAGAAATTAGTACAGTGGGGCATAATCACTCCTCTTTTTGGGTATACTTCTGACCCGCAGTTAAGAAATTTTGATCCTAATGTACAATGTGCATATCATTCTAATGTTTAGGGTCACAGTATTGAAGATTGTCGTGCCTTTAAAAGAGAAATAGAAAAGTTGATTCAAGATAAATCAATTATGGTGCAGAACATTGATGGCGAGGAAAGCTCTAGTCATGCTGATATGCGAACCAGTGGCTAAGATGTCAGGCTGAGCAATTGAGAAGTCACCCCTCTCCCTACTAGGAAGAGGTTTGGTAGCTTGTTTTGTTTTATTTTCTGTTGTCCGAATTATTTCAGGGTTGTAGTTCGGGATCTATCTTGTTTAGTCCTTTTGTCATGTATGTTCAAACCCTTCTATCTTTTGTTTCAACTAAATGAAATGTCCCATTTTTCTTTGTGTTTTAAACATGTGTTGTTTGTTTGTTTTCTTTACATAGTATATTTTATGTTGACTCTAGTGATATGATATGCTAGTGAAATTTTCAATTAGATCTTATAATCCAGTTTAAACATGAACGTGGAATCAGAGGGCTAAGGTTAGAAGAAACATCTGAAAAAATAGATAGAGTGCCGAGACATTTGGTGACAAGTTGAAGCCTTTTTTGAAAATTAAGACAAATATTTTAGGAATCACAAGAATAACTCGGCCATCAATTGAAAGACATGTCTCAATTAGGTCAAACAGTGTCTGCGGGATCCTATATCAAGAGGAACAAAAAGAAATCATCTCCACAAAAACATGAATCATTCGATGTGAGGGATGCATAACAAAGGTGGTGTTCTATGCTGGACAAGTATAGAAGAAGAGGAAGTGGCACACATGTTCAGTTTAAGTTAGTGTTGTTAAAGTGTCACACATGATCTTTATCTCCCATTTTCCAATTGCATGTTATGTACTTGCATTCTCAAGGATTGACATGACGAAGGCATTTTATTCTGCTATCCAAACATTGTGTCATCCTTTGTTTACCCTATTTGATCCGTAATTTTATATTCCTTCATACACCTCTTTTGGAATCAAGATAGAGTCAGCAAAGCTCAAAAGAAAAGTGTCGAGAAAAAAAAATAGTGTCAGAAAAGTTTCAAAAAAAAAGAGAGAGAAAAAATGTGTCCAAAAAGAAAGAAAGAGAAGAATGTCAAGAAAAATAAACTTAGAAAAAATCACAAAGAGAAAAAGAGTCAATAAAAGAGAAAAACAAAGAAATCAAAATCAATCAAAAGAACAAGCTGCCAGAACTACGCATGACCTGATTCTCCTCTCTCGGGGGTGAGATACGTAGGCTGCCCTACTAAGGGCTCGGTCCAACAAAATAAAAAATTTAGAATTGCCTGTCAAAAGAAACTGGGGCATGAGTTAATCCTCATTGTTTGAGTCGATTTCAAAAGTTGTAATTCCTATCCCACTTCAAGTGTCGTTTAAGCCTCATGCTATCCGTTCTTTCTAATCCTATCCAAAAGCCAAGTTACAACCAAAGAAAGACCTTCAGATCAATCTTTTAGAATGTTAAGGCTAAGCATACAATGGATATGGTCATGCATTTTGGGAACTACTTGTCTTCCTCAGCTTAAGGAATCAGGAGATAAATAAAAATGAGAGAGTCTTATAGGTGAAAACCCTCACGGGCACCATAAGGCGATGGTAAGTTGAGAAAAATAAAAATGAGAGAGTCTTATTGGTGAAGACCTTCATGGGCACCATAAGGAAATAGTGAGCTAGAAAAATGAGAGAGGCTTGTTGGCAAAAATCCTTCAAGGTGTCACTAGCCGAATGAGGTCTTAAATGCAATTGACCTAAAGAAACAACTCAATTTCAAGGCCATTAACTCAACAACAATTGGTAGAAAGTTTGGATGGAAAGATCAGGCAGCCTGATCCAAAATGCGTGGCATAATCATTAGAGTTGACTGTCATTTTTAGATAAATTTTAGTTTCTTTGTTTCAAATGGGGACATTAATTGTCTTTTCTTAAGTCTCTTTATTTTCGTTTTACCTTTCTTGAGTCAGTTATTCAAATAAAATCATTGTCATTTTTCTCTTGTTGTTGAGTCAAATCTATGTCGAAATAAGTGAGAAAAGATTTCAAAATTGGCTACCAGTTTCTTAAATTACACAAATCAAAACAAAAGGACAGCATATGAAAGAGACATGATTGTGAGCCGAAATAAGGCATGCAAAAAGTTTTGTCAACAGACAAGTCTGGGAACTTATGGAAATATCAAGGTTCAAAGGGTTTATCTGAGAAACATAGCAAAACAGAAATACTGTGTTTGTTACAGAGTCACTCTTAATAATCTAAGTTCGGATCAATGATGCAGCGAGTCAATGACATATGCTAATGGTTAAAAGCAAGATTAATGTGACAGGGGCAAGAGAGATTGCCATGAAAGCCAAAGCCACAAACTAGACCACCATGTTTTTAAACTAACAAGTTTTCTTTGTATGAAACAGGAACATATGTTCTCTTCGAATCAAGGATTTCAAATCCCAAACATCAAAAGTTGCAATGCCTCACTTCCACAAATGCAGGAGACAATATTGTTGCACAGGTTTGGTAATCAAAACCATGGTAAAACTCATCATCCAATATCTCTAGGAGACACATTTCCTTGTTTGGATAATTCAAGAGACATTTGTAAAGAGATGTACTTCCTTGTTTGGACAATTCAAGCGGTATTTGTAAGGAGACACACTTCCTTATTTGGTAATTCAAGCACAAAACAAGCACTTGCATTTCACATTAGTTTATAAAATCACTATCAAGGTTCAAAAGGTTTGATAGTTATACCATAGAAAATAAACAAAGTACTTAAATTGAAATTAAGATATATATATGTTCTAGTAATAAAATTCTAGTTTGGTTTCCCCTTAAATTGCCAATATTGTCCTTCTACAGAGGGTGCTTGAGTTCTTTGCATGAGCCACTGGCCGATGCAATCAAAATGAAAGGTGTGCTGACAATCGGTGCTTTCAATAATCTGTTCCTCAGAAAAGTATTCCTTCAAAATTGAAAAAGTATATGTTGGGAGCGCTGCCACATTAATGGGCCCTGCAACGCGCGATCCGAATTAGTTGGGGCTGGAATGAGGGCACCAGACACCGGATGGAAAACAAACAAACAAAAAAAACTTGCATCTAGACAAGCAAGCATACAGCCAAATAAAAATAAGCAACACTTACCAAACAAGTACAACACATATCGTTGTCACTTCTAGATCCTTCAGTTGATTCATACTTGATGCACTTCATACGTGCCAAAATGACTTCTCTACTTAATCTTGTATTAACAAATTCAACCCGGTTTTGGATGGCCAACAAACCCAAAATTCAGAATCAGAGTATGTGAGAAAAAATATGATTTATTATAGAAATTAAGAGACACAAAGATCATTGTCATACAACTAAATAATAGTCTAACATCTCTCCCTTTCCACAACTACAAAAATAATGCCTCCTAAACAATACAAGGAACTTTCAAATATTGCCCACAGTATAACAGATACAAAATAAATCAAACAATCAAATTTATTTCCAATTGACGGTTAATTATCCCCTCCCCCCCCAAAAAAAAAGCGAAAAAAGGTTTATTCCAGTATAATTATGACTATGAAATTACATATTGTATAGTTCCAGAAATTAAGACACATAAAGATGATTATCATACAATTAAGAGTCTAACATCCCTCCCTTTTCATAAACAAACAACAATAAAACCTCCTAACAATACAAGGAACTTTCAAATACTGTCCACAGTATAACAAATACAAAATAAATCAAAAAATCAAATATATTTCAAATTAAATGCTAATTATCCAAATAAAAGTTCATTCCAACATAATTATGGTTTATGAAATTATATAGTGTAATTCTGGAAATTAAGAGGACACAAAGACGATTATCATACAATAAATAGTCTAACAACCCTCTCTTTTTCACAAACAAACAACAATAATACTTCCTAACAATACAAGGAGCTTCCAAATACTGCCTAGAATATACTAGATACAAAATAAAAGTTCATCCCAACATAATTATGATTTATGAACTAAAAATATATTGTAATTTTTAAAAATTAAAAACAAAAAAGTAGCTACTCACAGCTGCACAAATTTGTTAATATCCCAAACCGGCAACGCCTAAAATAGGCGCTGCCAAACACACACAGTGCCAATCTTCATCTTCATCACATATTTCAGCAATACATCTTCCATAAATTGCTCGCTTCGATAATGGAGATTTTGTAAGCACATGGAGAAGAAGCAACGAGAGTAACACTTAGTTTGGATGTATGCTATTTATGTGCAAGCAGACCCCTAAATTTAACTTATTCAGTATATCATTATGAATTATATTTAAAATATTAAAAGAAAATAAAACAAAGTGTAAAAGTAAAAAAAATTATTACGTATTGTGGAATCGATATTAGACTAGTTTTTTAGCAGTTGCATTGCATATTTATGTTGATTCAAGTAATATATATGATTTAAAAAAATAGTAAAAATATTATTAAATAAAATTTTGAGTAAGTAATTATGCATAAAAAATAATATTAACTTTTATGATTGATTAATAATTTCTCAACTTATTTAAATTTTAATTAATGAAAGTATTGAACTCATATAAAGTGTGATTTAAAAAAATTGATTGTCTTTATATTTCAAAGGTATTTGTCTATTCAAAGATTTAGCATTCTCATCAATGATTGAAGGTGATAAAAAGGAAGAACCAAATCCAAAACTACATGATTAAAAGTTCGTCTTAGAAGACTTAAAACTTCTACAATAAATATTGATTTAGCCAATGGCCTACATAAGTGATACCCATTAATTGAAATTAAAATTTACTAGTTGTTGTAGCTACATTGACACTAGGTCAGAAGTTACCAAGATTCTTGGTTGTCCTGCTAAAGATTTGGCAATGTTACACAGAGACTTTATAAATGATTGAAGGTGATAAAAAGGATGAACTAAACCCAGAACTTACATGATTACAAGTTCGTCTCAGAAGACTTGTAACTTTTGCAATCAATGTTGATTTAGTCAATGGCCTGCATAAGTAATACCCACTAGTTAAAATTAAAACTTACGAGTTGTTGTAGCTGTACTAACACTATGTCAGGAGTTACCAAAATTCTTTATTGTCCTAGTTGGGGTTTGATGAGAAAGGGGATCCAATTATTTTAAAATCTTAAATTGATTTCGACCTTAATTAGTAGTGAATTTGTGGGTCGAAACAGAGAAAAATCGTATCCAATTTATTTTTGTTTGTCCACTTTCTCCGGTTGAGCCCGAAGTTCAAAAACTTTCTTCGTTGATGAATACCTAGACTGATGAATTATGTTTTAGAAATATAAAATATAAATAAAGTATATAAATTCAAAAATAATTAATTATTTTTTAATCGTCAATAGACTTGTTTCTCAGCACATGCATTGCTCGTTTACGTTGGTTCATATGTGATTTAAAAAAATAGTAATAATATTATTAGATAGAATTTTGAGTAAGTAATTATACATAAAAAAAAATAGTATAAATTTTTATGATTGGATATAATTTCTCAACTTATTTGAATTGATGAAAGTATTGAACTCATATAAAGAGTAATCTTAAAAAATTATTTGCTTTTATATTTCAAAGGTATTTGTCTGTTCAAAGATTTAGCATTCTCGTCAATGATTGTTAGACTACACAAGGAAATTGAAAGGTGGAAAGAGTGGCTAATTTGCTAAAAGAAATTACTAAATTCAAAGGGATCAATTCTAAGCATGATGCGATTGAAAGGGGAGATTCAAGTTTTCAAAGTCTTAAATTTATTCCGGCGTAATTTGAAAGTATATGGATCAAAATACTTATAGCACTAAATTTTATTTTGTAAATTCAACTTGACTTGTGCTTGAAATGGAGAAAAATGGTGTGCAATTGAAATTAAACATTTTTTTTATTTTCACTGACCCATTTTCTTCAATCGAGTCTGAAGTTCAGTAGTTCTCATCGTTGATGAACACCTGCACTTATAAGATAAAGAAAAATAATTAATTCTGAACATGATACGATTGAGAGGGGTGGGGGTGGGGGTGCAAGTTTTCATAGTTTTAAATTGATTCTGACTTTATTTCATAGTATATGGATCAGAATACTTCTAACACTAAATTCTATTTTGTAAATTCAACTTGATTTGTGCTTGGAATCGAGAAAAATGGTATGTAATTGAAATTCAGACATTTTTTTTTTCTATTTTCCACTAACCCTCTTTGTCCAATCGAGTTTGAAGTTCAATAGTTTTCACCGTTGATGAACATCTTCACTAAAAGGATAAAGAAAAATAATTAAAAATGAGTGGGGAGGATTGATACTGAAGAAAAACTATACATAGAGAAAAGAAATTTCAAGGATCTATACGATTAAGATGAGAGAGCCGATATTTATAATTGAGAAATTAGGGAATCGAAACAATTGAGAAGGGGGGATTTAAAAGACCTATACAATTGAGAGAGAAGCTGAAAATATTAATACAAATGAGGCGGGGTCGAAATTGCAAAGATCAATATAATTGAGGTAATAGATTTATTTTTTTCAATCTGGTAGATAATTTCGATTATGCTAAAAAAAATTTGAATTTATTATTTCCGAATTAGGTTTTAAAATATAATATTTAAAATAAAATGCATGATTTTAAAAATAATTAAGAATTGTGGGATCGATATTAAATAGATTCTCAGCACGTGAAATTTTGAGTAAATAATTATACACAAAAAATAGTATAAATTTCCATAAATAATCAATAATTTCTAAACTTATTTAAATCAATGACATTAATGAATTTATATAAAGTATAATCTAACAAAGTTGGTTGCCTTTATATTTCAAGGGTATTTGTTTGTTCAAAAGTTTTAACACTCCCATCAATAATTTGGAGGGTGAAAAGGGTGACATATCTACTAAAAGAAATTAATGAATTGAAGGGATGAATTCTAAACTTTACCATTATGATTGAAGAATTTAGTTGAGGCGATTGAGAATAGTATAAAAGTTTGAAATTCTTTATGAGAAGAGAAGTCACACAATTTAATATACAATAGCAACATCGGTGTGATAATATAAGTGACATTGAAAGAGAATGGTGTGATAATATAAGTGACATTGAAAGAGAATAGAGTGTACACAAATTTTATCTAAATCTTGTAAGGTAAAGTGATTGTTTTCATTATACCCTTTGTTAATAAAATATAAAAACAACATACCCGGTGTATTCTCACCAAAGTGAGATTTGGAGAGGTTAGAGCGTACGCAGTTCGTACATGTACCTCAAAGGTAGAGTAGAGAAGTTGTTTTCGATAGACCCCCGGCGCGAGAAAATAACATAATCAATCAGTGTATTCGGCATTCCACTCTCAGCCAATAAAACAAAAGAAAAAAAATAAATAATTGAAAATAAACCTGCACCTCAAGGGGCTTCAACAAAGGAACAGTTGACCAGGTGAAAGCACTTAGGTTTCCAAGGCATAAGATGAAATGAGCACCCAGTATACAACTCTCTGTCATAACAACATCATGCCTTAATCAAGATAAGGCCGCACTAGATTAGATGATTTAGGTTTATCTGGTAATCATCCTACAACAAACAAACAAGTACAATAAGAAGTTCATGCTTCTTTACACACTTCTTAACTGGTTCCATTTTAGGAAAAGTACTTACTTAACATAGCATGCAAAGTCATTAAGATATATACAGATTATAGTAATAAATTCTAGTTTGGATTCCCCTTAAATTGCCAATGCAATCCTTTTGCACAGGGGGCAGGAGTTCTTCTGCATTAGCCACTGGCTGATACAGTCGAAGTGAAAGGAGTGATGGCAGTCGTCGCTTCCAATGTTCCGTCTATCAGAGAAGTCGTCCTTCCCAAAGTATAAAAGATACAAAACAAATAAAAAAATTAAATCTATTTTTAATTGAATGCTAATTATCCAAATAAAAGTTCATTCCAGCATAATTATTATTTATGAAATTACATATTGTAATTCCAGAAATTAAGAGGACACAAAGATGATTGTCATATAAGTAATTAATAGTCTAACATGTTGGTGTAATATACCATAAATTACAATAATCATTACAGTTAAAAATAACGTCCCTCCCTTTTCACAAACAAACAACAATAATACCTCCTAACTATGCAAGGAGCTTCCAAATACTGCCTACAGTATACAAGATACAAAATAAAAGTTCATCCTAACATAATTATGATTTCGATACAATATAGAGTTGATTCCTGACGAGAAATCCCTGACTAATATGAAGAAAAAGAGTACCGAAACTTTCAGAGAGTATGTGATTAGATGGTGTGAACAAGCTGCTAGGGTGAAACCGTCAATGAAAGAAAGTAAGATAGTGGAGGCGTTTATTCAAGCTCAAGATGAAACATATTATCAACACTTGTTACCTGCCTTAGGCAAGCCATTTATTGAGGTCCTCAAAATAGAAGAGATGATCGAGGATGGAATTAAGACCGGTCGTATTGTGAGTTTTACAAAATTGAAAACGACTACTCAAGAAATTTAAAAGGTTCGGGAAGTGTGGGAGGAAAGAAGAATGAGTAAGATGCATCTGCCATTGTAGTTGGACAACAGGCACGGGTGAGAGGACCACACCATCGTTATCCACGGGCTCAAACCCAAGTTTATGCCCAAGCTCCACAGAATCTTTCCCAAAATCCATTATATTCCATTCCCTCATCTCCATATCAAGTGTATAATGCACAACCATATGTTCAACCCCCATCTTACCCACACTGGAACGTGCCAACTCTGCCGAGTCATCCTCCAACTCCACATACATACCGAAGCCCTTCTAGGCCTGGTTTTCAATTTAAGCCAAACAATGAAATGAGACAGAAGTCGATGGATAGTTTCACACCAATCGGAGATTCATATGCCAGTTTATTTCAGAGATTAGTAAGCGGGGCATAATCACTCCTCTTCTTGTGTATACTCCTGACCCGCATTCAAGAAATTTTAATCCTAATGTACAATGTGCATTTTATTCTAATGTTCAGGGTCACAGTATTGAAGATTGTCGTGCCTTGAAAAGAGAAATAGAAAAGTTGATTCAAGATAAATCGATTATGGTGCAGAACATTGACAGCGAGAAAAGCTCTAGTCATGCTGATATGAGAACCAGTGGCTAAGATGTCAGGCTGAGCAATTGAGAAGTCACCCCTCTCCCTACTAGGAAGAGGTCTGGTAGCTTGTTTTGTTTTATTTTCTATTGTCCGAATTATTTCAGGGTTGTAGTTCGGGATCTATCTTGTTTAGTCCTTTTGTCGTTTATGTTCAAACCCTTCTATCTTTTGTTTCAACTAAATGAAATGTCCCATTTTTCTTTGTGTTTTAAACATGTGTTGTTTGTTTGTTTTCTTTACATAGTACATTTTATGTTGACTAGTGAAATTTTCAGTCAGATCTTATAATCCAGTTTAAGCATGAACGTGGAATTAGAGGGCTAAGGTTGGAAGAAAAATTTGAGAAAATAGATAGAGTGCCGAGACATTTGGTGACAAGTTGAAGCCTTTTCTGAAAATTAAGACAAATATTTTAGGAATCACAAGAATAACTCGGCCATCAATTGAAAGACATGTCTCAATTAGGTCAAACAGTGTCTGTAGAATCCTATATCAAGAGGAACAAAAAGAACTCAGCTCCACAAAAACATGAATCATTCGATGTGAGGGATGCATAACAAAGGTGGTGTTCTATTCTGGACAAATATAGAAGAAGAAGAAGTGGCACACATGTTCAGTTTAAGTTAGTGTTGTTAAAGTGTCACACATGATCTTTATCTCCCATTTTCCAATTGCATGTTATGTACTTGCATTCTCAAGGATAGATAGACGAAGGCATTTCATTCTGCTATCCAAATATTGTGTCAACCTTTGTTTACCCCATTTGATCCGTAATTTTATCTTCTTTCATACACCTCTTTTGGAATCAAGATAGAGTCAGTAAAGCTCAAAAGAAAAGTGTCAAGAAAAAAAAAATAGTGTCAAAAAAGTTTCAAAAAAAAGAGAGAGAAAAAAATGTGTCCAAAAAGAAAGAAAAGAGAAGAATGTCAAGAAAAATAGACTCAGAAAAAATCACAAAGAGAAAAAGAGTCAATAAAAGAGAAAAACAAAGAAATCAAAATCAATCAAAAGAACAAGCTTCCAGAACTACGCATGACCTGATTCTCCTCTCTCGGAGGTGAGATACATAGGCTGCCCTACTAAGGGCTCGGTCCAACCAAATAAAAAATTTAGAATTGCCTGTCAAAAGAAACTGGGGCATGAGTTAATCCTCATTGTTTGAGTCAATTCCAAAAGTTGTAAGTCCTATCCCACTTCAAGTGTCGTTTGAGCCTCATGCTATCCGTTCTTTCTAATCCTATCCAAAAGCCAAGTTACAACCAAAGAAAGACCTTCAGATCAATCTTTGAGAATGTTAAGGCTAAGCATGCAATGGATATGATAATGCATTTTGGGAACTACTTGTCTTCCTCAGCTTAAGAAATCAGGAGAGAAATAAAAATGAGAGAGTCTTATTGGTGAAAACCCTCACGGGCACCATAAGGCGATGGTAAGTTGAGTGAAATAAAAATGAGAGAGTCTTATTGGTGAAGACTCTCACGGGCACCATAAGGCGATAGTGAGCTAGAAAAATGAGAGAGTCTTGTTGGCAAAAACCCTTCAAGGTGTCAATAGCCGAATGAGGTCTTAAATGCAATTGACATAAGGAAACAACTCAGTTTCAAGGTCATTAACTCAATACCAATTGGTAGAAAGTTTGGATGGAAATAAAAGGCAGCCTGATCCAAAATGCATGGCATAATCATTAGATTTGACTGTCATTTTTAGATAAATTTTTATTTCTTTGTTTCAAATGGAGACATTCATTGTCTTTTCTTTCTTCTCATTATTTTTGTTTTGCCTTTCTTGAGTTATTATTCAAATAAAAATCATTGTCATTTTTCTCTTGTCATTGAGTCAAATCTATGTCGAAACAAGTGAGAAAAAATTTTAAAACTGGCTACCAGCTTCTTCAATTGCACAAAGCAAGACAAAAGGCCAGCACATGAAAGAGACATGATTGTGAACCGAAATAAGGCATGCAAAAATTTTTGTCAACAGTCAAGTCTGGGAACTTATGGAAAGATCAAGGTTCAAAGGGTTTATCTGAGAAGCATGGAAAAGCAGAAATACTGTATTTGTTTCAGAGTCACTCTTAATAATCTAAGTTCGGATCAATGATGCAGTGAGTCAATGAAATATGCTAAGGGTTGAAAGCAAGATTAATGTGACCGGGGTAAGAGAGATTGCCATGAAAGCCAAAGCCACAAACCAGCCCTCATGTTTTTAAACTAACAAGTTTTCTTTGAATGAAACAGGAACTTATGTTACCTTCGAATCAAGGATTTCAAAGCCCCAACATCAAAAGTTTCAATGCCTCAATTCAACAAATGCAGGAGATAATATTGTTGAACAGTTTTGGTAATAAAAACCATGGTAAAACTCATCATCCAATATATCTAGGAGACACACTTCCTTGTTTGGATAATTCAAGAGACATTTGTAAGGAGATGCACTTCCTTGTTTGGACAATTCAAGCGGTATTTGTAAGGAGATGCACTTTCTTATTTGGTAATTCAAGCGACATTTGTAACGAGATGCACTTCCTTGTTTGGTTATTCCAGCGGTATTTGTAAGGAGATGCACTTCCTTGTTTGGTAATTTAAGCAACATTTGTAAGGAGACACACTTCCTTGATTGGTAATTCCAGTGGTATTTGTAAGGAGACGCACTTCCTTATTTGTTAATTCAAGCGACATTTGTAATGAGACGCACTTCCTTGTTTGGACAATTCAAGCAACATTTGTAAGGAGACACACTTCCTTATTTTGGTAATCCAAGCGACATTTGTAAGGAGATGCACTTCCTTGTTTAGGTAATTCAAGTGACATTTGTAAGGAGATGCACTTCCCTGTTTGGGAAATTCAAGCAGTATTTGTGAGGAGACGCACTTTCTTATTTGGGAAATTCAAGTGACACTTGTGAGGAGACACACTTTATTGTTTAGGTAATTCAAGTGACATTGGTGAGGAGACACACTTCCTTGTTTGGGTAATTCAAGCGGCATTTATGAGGAGACGCACTTCCTTGTTTGTTTAATTCAAGAGGCATTGGTAAGGAGATGCATTTCCTTGTTTGGGTAATTCAAGCAACATTTGTAAGGAGACGCACTTCCTTATTTGGGCAATTCAAGAAACATTTGTAAGGAGACGCACTTCCTTGTTTTGGTAATTCAAGCAACATTTGTGAGGAGATGCACTTCCTTTTCTGGATAGTTCAAGCAACATTTTTAAGGAGACACACTTCCTTGTTTGGGCAATTCAAGCAACATTTGTAAGGAGACGCACTTCCTTGTTTGGACAATTCAAGCAACATTTGTAAGGAGACGCACTTCCTTGTTTGGGTAATTCAAGCGGCATTGGTAAGAAGACATACTTTCTTATTTCGGTAATTCAAGTGGCATTTGTAAGGAGATGCACTTCCTTGTTTGGGTAATTAAACCGACATTTGTAAGGAGATGCACTTCCTTGTCTGGATAATTCAAGAAATATTTGTAAGGAATACGTACTTTCTTGTTTTGATTATTCAAGAAATATTGGAGCTCCCCCAAAGCACAGGACGAATAAATGGAAAGTCAAACAACAAGGTGAAGAAATTAAAAGTCAGGCAACAAATTGAAGAAATTACAAGTCAGGAGCCCGCCTGAAGAATAGGGTGTTGAAACTCAAGTCAAAAGTACAAAAGAAGTTGCATAGATAGGGTTTTTGTAATTTTATTTATGTTTTAACTTGTAATTTTTATTTTTGATGTAATGACAGAGTCGCGGACCGGAACCTCAATGAAACCTCACTCGACTCTCCAACTCAGTATAGTCCTTCTCCTTCCAATCCTTTGAGATACTTGTGACTTGGTTCCCTTATAAGTTGGGTAGGTAGGATGTCCTAAGTCAAGACCCGGTTTCCTTTCTTTCTTTTGTTTCTTTCCTTGAATAATAGTCAGGTCAAAATTTGGTCTCGTTGTCTACTTTTTTGTCTGAAAACACTTTGTGTTTACACCCAAAAAGGGGCATGATGTAGACACCTAATTTTGTCCCTCCCAAAACCCAATTTATCCATTTTTTCACTTCTTGTTATCATACACTTTCACCCACATGATTATATCTCACAAAAACACAAAAAATAACAACCCTTAACAACTGTTAATAAATTTTACCTTATTTTAATCTTATCCTAACAACCTCTCCAATTAAAAGCGGACACCTCACCACCCCACACCCCTATACCCATGCGTCACCACCCCTCTCACTTTCTTGGGATTCCTTTTAACTAAATCACAACAAAAAAGAGAGGGGACCCACTCAATTTGCTTTTTGACAATATATATACACATACTGCCATCAGAAAAGGGGTTTTTCCTTTTTGCTTCTTTTTCATCATCTTTACCCGAGAACACCCAAAAAATACACCAACACTTTGATTATCCATCTTCTCTTCCACACTTTCGTCCACACACCTTCGTCCACACACTATCACATATACTCACCTGCACACACCGACCTACCTGGAACATCACTTCAACACACTAATACACACTTCACTGGAATTAAAACACACATACACTCCTCACCATCACATACAAATACACCACGATACACGGATTTTAGGCAGACCCAAAGTTGAACAAAAACACCTACATACACAAAATTAAAAAGGGAGAGAGGTTGAACAGTAAGGAAGAGATAGATCCAAGATTTCAAAAGATAGAAAGAATTTGCTTGAAAAAAACAGAGGAGGAGGGATCGAAAATAGGTTGAAAAAGGGATCGAGCGCGAGAGAGAGATAAGCAAAGAGAGATCGATGGAGAGTTGAAAATTCCCATGGTTTGATCTTTCCGGTGAATGGTTTCCCATTGGAAAACTCAGTTCAACCAACCGGAACTAGTAAAATCGGTCTCCAATCGATTGAAATTGACTGCTTGCGATCTGATTCCGGTGACATTTGATGGAAACTGGTGAAATAGGGTCGGGTTTGCGATACCGAGTTGGATCTTAGTTCATTGTCGAGGTGTTCTATTCGGAACTCCGAGTCCGGACCTTCTTAAATATTATTATCAACGAGAATAAATCACCGAAAGGTCTAATTCAATCTCTTCTTATTTTATTTCATCATACGTGTTTGATTTGTGTGAGACATGATTGAATGCTGGGTGATATCGATTTTCTCTATTTAGTTTCGTAGAAGAAATGGTTGTGGATTGTTGAAATAGTAATCTTGAATTGTGAATTTTGGTGTTAAAAAGGAATGTGGGGTTTGATGGAAGGAATTGATAAAAAAAATGAATATTGTTTAGTCCCGATTTATTATCGTTGGATATTTTGGAGCAAAATGAGAATGTTAAACGCGATAGAATTGTGATGTGTTGAAACAGAATAGGCAAATACAGGTTCGGGTAGACAAAATTTAGGATTAAGTGTTTTGTTGAATGTTTGAAATTCTGTTGAATATTTGAAGTTCTATTGAATAGTTTGGTTCTCTCGCATTGAAGACATGTATTTATTTAGCCGGGGAATGCCCTGAGGTCTTATGTACTTATTCACCAGGGAATTCCCCGAGGTATCTTGTACTCGGAGGACATTCGTGATGAAGGCCCGAGGCATCGAATAGAGCATTAGTCTAGGATTAGTATAGAATAGGATTTATATTTTTGCATTTTATCTTTTGGGACTGTATAATTTGGACCGGACATTGTTTTGTATTTGTTTGTTTGATTGATCGTTTTATTTATGTTTTGTGTGGTTTATACATTTATAGTGTTAAAATTAGCCTATACATTCCACCAAGAGACCGTAGTCGAACCACGGGATCGAGGGGTGCCTAATACCTTCTCCTCGGTCAACAGAATTCCTTAACCGGAATCTCTGTTCGCAAGCCAGTTTTAAAGAGTCAAAGAGTTTTGAAAAGGATTTTTAAAGGTGACTTGGCACATCGAGTTTATGTCAAGTGGCTACTCTGAATAAAAAATTGTAAATAATCCTTTTTCGAAATAAATTTTCAATCTTTTGTCACTTTAATAATAAAAACCCTTTCGAACCTTAAAATTTAATCTTTTCGGGTTGAAAAAGGGGTGTGACAATACCAAGCAATATAAGATGTCAAGACACCGTCATATAATATCAAAATGGGTGAAAATCATTTTCACCCTCTAACTTTGATTAAAAAATCAAACTTTCCCCTCAATATTGATTAATAATCATAGTCCCCCCCCCCCCCTTTATTTCATGCAATGTTCATTTTGTCCTTGTAATTTTAATCCTATATTTATGTAATATCTTTTTATATTATATGTAATGAATATTTTTTAACATGGATATTTGTAACATTTTATTTAAGTTTATTAACTTTATAAGCAAATTAATACTTTTTACAAATTTATCACAAAATCCAATGTTATTTTTTAAGATCGTTATTTTAGTATTATATGTATTAAAGAGTCGTTTGGTATGAGGTATAATTATAATAATGAATGTTATATGAATGTTTTTTAAAAATGAAAATATAATGATTTTAAAGAAGTTAAAAAAAAAATTGTTGATAAAAGGTAAAATAGGAATTTTAAAAAGTCAATTAGGATAAAGGTGGGAGTATGATTATTGTTCAAAGTTGAGGAGGACTATTTCATCACACAAGCATTTCCATTGCAAATTTCTTCTAGAACACATTATTGATTTTCTAAATTTTA
Source organism: Capsicum pubescens (assembly GCA_030864215.1). Taxonomy (NCBI): domain Eukaryota; kingdom Viridiplantae; phylum Streptophyta; class Magnoliopsida; order Solanales; family Solanaceae; genus Capsicum; species Capsicum pubescens. The sequence continues at coordinate 194,759,271 of CM061539.1, read as the reverse complement.
TATCACAGTTCTATAAGTTTAGCATTCTCATCATACTGTAACTAAACAAAAGGAATAAGTTATTAATACCAAACAAAATAATCTATTAGGGGAGCACCGTAAAATATAAAGATACATTAAATACTTATTTTATTTCAGCAAAACACATTTCTACTGGACAACCTGCGATAGAGATGATCATCATTCTAGTCATTCAACATCAAATATTTTTTTTGTTACTCCCACTGAGTGTGCACAAAACAAGCACTTGCATTTCACATTAGTTTATAAAATCACTATCAAGGTTCAAAAGGTTTGATAGTTATACCATAGAAAATAAACAAAGTGCTTCAATTGAAATTAAGATATATACATGTTCTATTAATAAAATTCTAGTTTGGTTTTCCCTTAAATTGCCAATGCCGTCCTTCTGCAGAGGGGGTTTGAGTTCTTTGCATGAGCCACTGGCCGATGTATTCGAAATGAAAGGTGTGCTGACAATCGGTGCTTCCAATAATCTGTTCCTCAGAAAAGTATTCCTTCAAAATTGAAAAAGTATCTGTTGGGAGCGCTACCACCTTAATGGGCCCTGCAAAGATCGATCCGAATTAGTCGAGGCTCCAATGAGGGCACCAAACACCGGTTGGGAAACAATTAAACAAAAAAAACTTACATCTATACGAGCAAGCATACAACCAAATGAAAATAAGCGGCACTTAACAAACAAATACAACACATGTCGTTGTCACTTGTAGATCTTTCAGTTGATTCATACTTGATGCACTTCATACGTGCCAAAATGACTTCTCTACTTAATCATGTATTGACAAATTCAACCCGATCTTGGATGGCCAACAAACCCAAAATTCAGAATCAGAGTATGTGAGGAAAAATATGATTTATTATATAAATTAAGAGACACAAAGATCATTGTCATACGACTAAATAATAGTCTAACATCTCTCCCTTTCCACAAACATACAAAAATAATGCCTCCTAAACAATACAAGGAACTTTTAAATATTGCCCACAGTATAACAGATACAAAATAAATCAAACAATCAAATTTATTTCCAATTAACGGCTAATTATCCCCCCCCCCAAAAAAAAAAAAAAGGAAAAAGTTTATTCCAATATAATTATGATTATGAAATTACATATTGTATAATTCCAGAAATTAAGATACACAAAGATGATTATCATACAATTAAGAGTCTAACATCCCTTCCTTTTCATAAACAACCAACAATAATACCTCCTAACAATACAAAGAACTTTCAAATACTGTCCACAGTATAACAGATACAAAATAAACCAAAAAATCAAATATATTTCCAATTGAATGCTAATTATCCAAATAAAAGTTCATTCCAACATAATTATGGTTTATGAAATTATATAGTGTAATTCTAGAAATTAAGAGGACACAGACGATTATCATACAATAAATAGTCTAATAACTCTCTCTTTTTCACAAACAAACAACAATAATACCTCCTAACAATACAAGGAGCTTCCAAATACTGCCTAGAATATACTAGATACAAAATAAAAGTTCATCCCAACATAATTATGATTTATGAACTAAAAATATATTGTAATTTTTAAAAATTAAAAACAAAAAAATAGCTACCCACAGCTGCACAAATTTGTTAATATCCCAAACCGGCAATGCCTAAAATAGGCGCTGCCAAACACACGCGGTGCCAATCTTCATCTTCATCACATGTTTCAGCAACACATCTTCCATAAATTGCTCGCTTCGATAATGGAGATTTTGTAACCACATGGAGAAGAAGCAACGAGAGTAACACTTAGTTTGGATGTATGCTATTTATGTGCAAGCAGACCCCTAAATTTAACTTATTCAGTATATCATTATGAATTATATTTAAAATATTAAAAGAAAATAAAACAAAGTGTAAAAATTTAAAAAGTATTAAGTATTATGGAATCGATATTAGAGTAGTTTTTTAGCACGTGCATTGCAAATTTATGTTGATTCAAGTAATATATATGATTTTAAAAAAATAGTAAAAATATTATTAAATAAAATTTTGAGTAAGTAATTATGCATAAAAAATAATATAAATTTTTATGATTGATTAATAATTTCTCAACTTATTTAAATTTTAATTAATGAAAGTATTGAACTCATATAAAGTGTGATTTAAAAAAATTGATTGTCTTTATATTTCAAAGGTATTTGTCTATTCAAAGATTTAGCATTCTCATCAATGATTGAAGGTGATAAAAAGGAAGAACTAAATCCAAAACTACATAATTAAAAGTTCGTCTTAGAAGACTTGCAACTTCTGCAATAAATATTCATTTAGCCAATGGCCTACATAAGTTATACGCATTAATTAGAATTAAAATTTACTAGTTGTTATAGCTACATTGACACTAGGTCAGAAGTTACCAAGATTCTTGGTTGACCTGCTAAAGATCTGGCAATGTTACACATAGACTTTATAAATGATTGAAGGTGATAAAAAGGAAGAACTAAACCCAGAACTTACATGATTAAAAGTTCGTCAATGGCCTGCATAAGTAATACCCACTAGTTAAAATTAAAACTTACTAGTTGTTGTAGCTGTACTCACACTATGTCAGGAGTTACCAAAATTCTTTATTGTCCTAGTTGGAGTTTGATGAGAAGGGGGATCCAAATATTTTAAAATCTCAAATTGATTTCGACCTTAATTCGTAGTGAATTTGTGGATCGAAACAGAGAAAAATAGTATCCAATTTATTTTCATTTGTCCACTTTCTCCAGTTGAGCACGAAGTTCAAAAACTTTCTTCGTTGATGAATACCTGGACTGATGAATTATGTTTTAGAAATATAAAATATAAATAAAGTATATAAATTCCAAAATAATTAGTTATTTTTTAATTGTTATTAGACTTGTTTCTCAGCACGTGCATTGCTCGTTTACGTTGGTTCAAGTGATATGTGATTTTAAAAAATATTAATAATATTATTAGATAGAATTTTGAGTAAGTAATTATACATAAAAAAAATAGTATAAATTTTATGATTGGTCGTAATTTCTCAACTTATTTGAATTGATGAAAGTATTGAACTCATGGTTATAATTTCTCAACTTATTTGAATTGATGAAAGTATTGAACTCATATAAAGAGTAATCTAAAAAAATTATTTGCTTTTATATTTCAAAGGTATTTGTCTGTTCAAAGATTTAGCATTCTCGTCAATGATTGTTAGACTACACAAGGTAATTGAAAGGTGGAAAGAGTGGCTAATTTGCTAAAAGAAATTACTAAATTCAAAGGGATCAATTCTAAGCATGATGCGATTGAAAGGGAAGATTCAAGTTTTCAAAGTCTTAAATTTATTCCGACCTAATTTGGAAGTATATGGATCAAAATACTTATAGCACTAAATTTTATTTTGTAAATTCAACTTGACTTGTGCTTGAAATGGAGAAAAATGGTGTGCAATTGAAATTAAACGTTTTTTTTATCTTCACTGACCCCTTTTCTTCTGACCCTTTTTCTTCAATCGAGTCTGAAGTTCAGCAGTTCTCATCGTTGATGAACACCTGCACTTATAAGATAAAGAAAAATAATTAATTTTGAACATGATACGATTGAGAGGGGTGGGGGTGGGGGTGGGGGTGGGGGGTGCAAGTTTTCATAGTCTTAAATTGATTCTGACCTTATTTCGTAGTATATGGATCAAAATACTTCTAACACTAAATTCTATTTTGTAAATTCAACTTGATTTGTTCTTGGAATCGAGAAAAATGGTATGTAATTGAAATTCAGATATTTTTTTTTCTATTTTTCACTAACCCTCTTTGTCCAATCGAGTATGAAGTTCAGCAGTTTTCACCGTTGATGAACACCTGCACTAAAGAGATAAAGTAAAATAATTAAAAATGAGTGGGGAGGATTGATATTGAAGAAAAACAATACATAGAGAAGAAATTTCAAGGATCTATACGATTAAGATGAGAGAGCCGATATATATAATTGATAAATTAGGGAATCGAAACAATTGAGAAGGGGGGATTAAAAAGACCTATACAATTGAGAGAGAATCTGAAAATATTAATACAAATGAGGCGGGGTCGAAATTGCAAAGATCAATATAATCGAGGTAATAGATTTTTTTTTTTAATCTGGTAGATAATTTCAATTATGGTAAACAAAAAAATGAATTTATTATTTATGAATTAGGTTTTAAAATATAATATTTAAAATAAAATGCATGAGTTTAAAAATAATTAAGAATGGTGGGATTGATATTAAATAGTTTCTCAGCACGTGAATTGCACGTGTATGTTGATATGTGATTTTATAAAATAGTAAAATATTATCAAATGAAATTTTGAGTAAATAATTATACACAAAAAATAGTATAAATCTCTATAAATAATCAATAATTTCTAAAATTATTTAAATCAATGACATTAATGAATTTATATAAAGTATAATCTAACAAAGTTGGTTGCCTTTATATTTCAAGAGTATTTGTTTGTTCAAAAGTTTTAACACTCCCATCAATAATTCGGAGGGTGAAAAGGGTGACATATCTACTAAAAGAAATTAATGAATTGAAGGGATGAATTCTAAACTTACCATTATGATTGAAGAATTTAGTTGAGGCGATTGAGAATAGTATAAAAGTTTGAAATTCTTTATGAGAAGAGAAGTCACACGATTTAATATACAATAGCATCATCGGTGTGATAATTTAAGTGACATTAAAAGAGTATGGTGTGATAATATAAGTGACATTGAAAGAGAATAGAGTGTACACAAATTTTATCTAAATCTTGTAAGGTAAAGTGATTGTTTTCATTATACCCTTTGTTAATAAAATATAAAAACAACATACCCGGTGTATTCTCACCAAAGTGAGATTTGGAGAGGTTAGAGCGTACGCAGTTCGTACATGTACCTCAAAGGTAGAGTAGAGAAGTTGTTTTCGACAGACCCCCGGCGCGAGAAAATAACATAATCAATCAGTGTATTCGGCATTCCACTCTCAGCCAATAAAACAATAGAAAAAACAAAGAATTGAAAATAAACCTGCACCTCAAGGGGCTTCAACAATGGAACAGTTGGACAGGTGAAAGCACTGAGGTTTCCAAGGCATAAGATGAAATGTGCACCCAGTATACAACTCTCTGTCGTAACAAATGAGCACCCTTTGTTAATTTAGACAGTTGGCTGCACTAGATTAGATGATTTAGGTTTATCAGGTAATCAACCTACAACAGACAAACAAGTACCGTAAGGAGTTCATGCTCCTTTACACACTTCTCAACTGGTTCCATTTTAAGAAAAGTCCTTACTTAACATAGCATTCAAAGTTATTAAGATATATACAGATTATAGTAATAAATTCTAGTTTGGATTCCCCTTAAATTGCCAATGCAATCCTTTTGCACAGGGGGCAGGAGTTCTTCTGCATTAGCCACTGGCTGATGCAGTCGAAGTGAAAGGAGTGCTGGCAGTCGGCGCTTCCAATGTTCTGTCTATCAGAGAAGTCGTCCTGTGCCCACAGTATACAAGATACAAAACAAATCAAAAAATCAAATTTATTTTTAATTGAATGCTAATTATCCAAATAAAAGTTCATTCCAGCATAATTATGATTTATGAAATTACATATTGTAATTCTACAAATTAAGAGGACACAAAGATGATTGTCATATAAGTAATTAATAGTCTAACATGTTGGTGTAATATACCACAAATTACAATAATCATTAAAGTTAAAAATAATATCCCTCCCTTTTCACAAACAAACAACAATAATACCTCCTAACTATGCAAGGAGCTTCCAAATACTGGCTACAGTATACAAGATACAAAATAAAAGTTCATCCTAACATAATTATGATTTATGAATTAAAAACATATAGTAATTATTTGAAACTAAAAATAAAAAAGTAGCTACTCACAGTTGCACAATTTGTCAATATCCGAATACGGCTTCATTTCAATAGCGGCACCAATCTTCATCTTCTTCATATGTTCAATCAACACATCTTTCATAAATTGCTCGCCTCGATAAAGGAGAAGAAGCAACGAGGGTAACACCTTATTTGGATGGTTGTTAGATGTGTGCTATTTATGTGCAGGACAAGACCCTAAATTTAAATTATTCAGTATATTATTATGACTTATGTTTTAGAAATATAAAATAAAGTGTATAAGTTTAAAAGCTATTAACTATTTTTAATTGATATTGCATTAGTTTCTCAGCATGTGTACTGTACGATACGTTGATTCGAGTAATTTATAATTTTATAAAATAGTAAAAATGTTATTAAATAGAATTTTGAATAGGTAATTATACATAAAAAAATAATATAAATTTCTATGAATGATCAATAATTTCTCAACTTATGTAAATTAATGACTGTAATGAATTTATATAAAGTATAATCTAATAAAATTAGTTGTCTTTTTAATATAAAGGTATTTGTTTGTTCAAAAAAAAAAATAGCATTCTCATCAAATAGTTGTCAAGGCAACACAACGTGATTGAAAGATGACAATAGTGACATATCTACTAAAATGAATTAATGAATTGGAATGGTATGAATTTTAAACATGATACAATTGAGAGGGGGGATCCAAGATTTTTAAAGTCTCAAATTAATTTTGACCTTATTCCGTCGTGAATTTATGAATTGAAATACTTGTAACATTGAATTTTATTTTGTAAATTAAACTTGGCTTGAATCTGAAATAGAGAAAAGTGATATGCAATTGAAATTCAATCATTTTTTTTCTTTCCAACTGATCCTCTTTCTCCAGTCGAGTATGAAGTTCAACAATTTTAATCATTGATCAATACTTAAACTAATAAAATCGAGAAAAATAATTGAGAATATGTGAAGTATTAATACAATTGAAATGAGAGAGAAAAAGAGCGATGCAATTGAAAAAGAAATAGGGGACTGATGCCATCAAGAAGGAGGAATTAGAGGGGTCTATACAATTGAAATGATGGAGGTCGATATAATTGAAAAAAGAAAAGAAAAGAAAATCAATATAATTAAGAAGATGAAATTACAAGGATATTACAATTGAGGAGGGTGAGGATTGCAAAAATCATTATAATCAATGGGGGAGCGATGTTGCAAAAATCAATAAAATTGAGGTGATAGATTTTTTTTTAATCTGATAAAAAATTTCAATTGAGGTAGTAAAAAAATAAATTAATTATTTAGCAATGTAGTATGTTATGAATTATGTTTTAAAAATATAAATTTAAAATAAAATATATAAATTGAAGAGTATTAGAAATTGTGGAATCGATATTAGACTAATTTTTCAGCACGTATCTTGCACGTATATGTATAATTGTCTATGTTGAATTCATTATTTAACTATATAGTATTTTATGAATTATGTTTAAAAAAATATATAATTAAAATTAAAAATTTTATTCAAAGGGTTTATCTGAGAAGCATGGCAAAGCAGAAATATTGTGTTTGTTACAGAGTCACTCTTAATAATCTGAGTTCGAATCAATGATGCAGCGAGTCAATGACATATGCTAATGGTTGAAAGCAAGATTAATGTGATAGGGGAAAGAGAGATTTCCACGAAAGTCAAAGCCACAAACCACCCACCATGTTTTTAAACTAACAAGTTTTCTTTGTATGAAACAGGAACATATGTTACCTCCGAATCAAGGATTTCAAAGCCCAAACATCAAAATTGGCAATGCCTCACTTCCACAAATGCAGTAGACAATATTGTTGCACAGGTTTGGTAATCAAAACCATGGTAAAGATCATCATCCAATATCTCTAGGAGACACACTTCCTAGTTTGGATAATTCAAGAAACATTTGTAAGGAGATGCACTTCCTTGTTAGGACAATTCAAGTGGTATTTGTAAGGAGACACACTTCCTTATTTGGTAATTCAAGCACAAAACAAGCACTTGCATTTCACATTAGTTTATAAAATCACTATCAAGGTTCAAAAGGTTCGATAGTTATACCATAGACAATAAACAAAGTGCTTAAATTGAAATTAAGATATATACATGTTCTAGTTATAAAATTCTAGTTTGGTTTCCCCTTAAATTTCCAATGTCGTCCTTCTGCAAAGGGTGCTTGAGTTCTTTGCATGAGCCACTGGCCGATGCAATCGAAATGAAAGGTGTGCTGACAATCGGTGCTTCCAATAATCTGTTCCTAAGAAAAGTATTCCTTCAAAATTGAAAAAGTATCTGTTGGGAGCGCTGCCACATTAATGGGCCCTGCAACGCGCGATCCGAATTAGTCGGGGCTCCAATGAGGGCACCAGACACTGTATGGGAAACAAACAAACAAAAAAACCTTATATCTAGACGAGCAAGCATACAACAAATGAAAATAAGCAGCACTTACCAAACAAATACAACACATATCATTGTCACTTGTAGATCTTTCAGTTGATTCATACTTGATGCACTTCATACGTGCCAAAATAACTTCTCTACTTAATCCTGTATTAACAAATTCAACCCGGTTTTGGATGGCCAACAAACCCAAAATTCAGAATCAGAGTATGTGAGGAAAAATATGATTTATTATTGAAATTAAGTGACACAAAGATCATTGTCATACAACTAAATAATAGTCTAACATCTCTCCCTTTCCACAAACTACAAAAATAATGCCTCCTAAACAATACAAGGAACTTTCAAATATTGCCCACAGTATAACAGATACAAAATAAACCAAACAATCAAATTTATTTCCAATTGACGGCTAATTATCCCCTCCACCCCCACCCCCACCCCCAAAAAAAAAAAGAAAAAAGGTTTATTCCAGTATAATTATGACTATGAAATTACATATTGTATAATTCCAGAAATTAAGATACACAAAGATGATTATCATACAATTAAGAGTCTAATATCCCTCCCTTTTCATAAACAAACAACAATAATACCTCCTAACAATACAAGGAACTTTCAAATACTGTCCACAGTATAACAGATACAAAATAAACCAAAAAATCAAATATATTTCCAATTGAATGCTAATTATCCAAATAAAAGTTCATTCCAACATAATTATGGTTTATGAAATTATATAGTGTAATTCTGGAAATTAAGAGGACACAAAGACGATTATCATACAATAAATAGTCTAACAAACCTCTCTTTATCACAAAAAAACAACAATAATACCTCCTAACAATACAAGGAGCTTTCAAATACTGCCTAGAATATACTAGATACAAAATAAAAGTTCATCCCAACATAATTATGATTTATGAACTAAAAATATATTGTAATTTTTAAAAATTAAAAACAAAAAAGTAGCTACTCACAGCTGCACAAATTTGTTAATATCTCAAACCAACAACGCCTAAAATAGGCGCTGCCAAACACACGCAGTGCCAATCTTCATCTTCATCACATGTTTCAGCAATACGTCTTCCATAAATTGCTCGCTTCGATAATGGAGATTTTGTAAGCACATGGAGAAGAAGCAACGAGAGTAACACTTAGTTTGGATGTATGCTATTTATGTGCAAGCAGACCGCTAAATTTAACTTATTCAGTATATCATTATGAATTATATTTAAAATATTAAAAGAAAATAAAACAAAGTGTAAAAGTAAAAAAAAATATTACGTATTGTGGAATCGATATTAGACTTGTTTTTTAGCACTTGCATTGCATATTTATGTTGATTCAAGTAATATATATGATTTAAAAAAATAGTAAAAATATTATTAAATAAAATTTTGAGTAAGTAATTATGCATAAAAAATAATATTAACTTTTATGATTGATTAATAATTTCTCAACTTATTTAAATTTTAATTAATGAAAGTATTGAACTCATATAAAGTATGATTTAAAAAAATTTATTGTCTTTATATTTCAAAGGTATTTGTCTATTCAAAGATTTAGCATTCTCATCAATGATTGAAGGTGATAAAAAGGAAGAACCAAATCCAAAACTACATGATTAAAAGTTCGTCTTAGAAAACTTGCAACTTCTGCAATAAATATTGATTTAGCCAATGGCCTACATAAGTGATACCCATTAATTGAAATTAAAATTTACTAGTTGTTGTAGCTACATTGACACTAGGTCAGATTTTGCCAAGATTCTTGGTTGTTCTTCTAAAGATCTGGCAGTGTTACACAGAGACTTTATAAATGATTGAAGGTGATAAAAAGTAAGAACTAAACCCAGAACTGACATGATTAAAAGTTTGTCTCAGAAGACTTGTAATTTCTGCAATCATTGTTGATTTAGTCAATGGCCTGCATAAGTAATACCCACAAGTTAAAATTAAAACTTACTAGTTGTTGTACTTGTACTAACACTATGTCAGGAGTTACCAAAATTCTTTATTGTCCTAGTTGGGGTTTGATGAGAAGGGGGATCAAATTATTTTAAAATCTCAAATTGATTTCGACCTTAATTCGTAGTGAATTTGTGGATCGAAACAGAGAAAAATCATATCCAATTTATTTTCGTTTGTCCACTTTCTCCGGTTGAGCCCGAAGTTTAAAAACTTTCTTCGTTGATGAATACCTGGACTGATGAATTATGTTTTAGAAATATAAAATATAAATAAAGAATATAAATTTAAAAATAATTAATTATGTTTTAATCGTTATTAGACTTGTTTCTCAGCACGTGCATTGCTCGTTTACGTTGGTTCAAGTGATATGTGATTTTAAAAAATAGTAATAATATTATTAGATAGAATTTTGAGTAAGTAATTATACATAAAAAAAAATAGTATAAATTGTTATGATTGGTTATAATTTCTCAACTTATTTGAATTGATGAAAGTATTGAACTCATATAAAGAGTAATCTAAAAAAATTATTTTCTTTTATATTTCAAAGGTATTTGTTTGTTCAAAGATTTAGCATTCTCGTCAATGATTATTAGACTACACAAGGTGATTGAACGGTGGAAAGAGTGGTTAATCTGCTAAAAGAAATTACTAAATTCAAAGGGATCAATTTTAAGCATGATGCGATTGAAAGGGGAGATTCAAGTTTTCAAAGTCTTAAATTTATTCTGACCTAATTTGAAAGTATATGGATCAAAATACTTATAGCACTAAATTTTATTTTGTAAATTCAACTTGACTTGTGCTTGAAATGGAGAAAAATGGTGTGCAATGGAAATTAAACATTGTTTTTATTTTCACTGACCCTTTTTCTTCAATCGAGTCTGAAGTTCAGTAGTTCTCATCGTTGATGAACACCTGCACTTATAAGATAAAGAAAAATAATTAATTCTGAACATGATACGATTGAGAGGGGTGGGGGTGGGGGGTGCAAGTTTTCATAGTCTTAAATTGATTCTGACCTTATTTAGTAGTATATGGTTCAGAATACTTCTAACACTAAATTCTATTTTGTAAATTCAACTTGATTTGTGCTTGGAATCGATAAAAATGGTATGTAATTGAAATTCAGACATTTTTTTTTCTATTTTCCACTAACCCTCTTTGTCCAATCGAGCCTGAAGTTCAACAATTTTCACCGTTGATGAACACCTGCACTAAAAAAATAAATAAAAATAATTAAAAATGAGTGGGGAGGATTGATACTGAAGAAAAACTATACATAGAGAAAAGAAATTTCAAGGATCTATATGATTAAGATGTGAGAGACGATATATATAATTGAGAAATTAGGGAATCGAAACAATTGAGAAGGGGGGATTACAAAGACCTATACAATTGAGAGAGAAGCTGAAAATATTAATACAAATGAGGCGGGGTCGAAATTGCAAAGATCAATATAATTGAGGTAATAGATTATTTTTTTTTAATCTGGTAGATAATTTCGATTATGCTAAACAAAAAATTGAATTTATTATTTATGAATTAGGTTTTGAAATATATTATTTAAAATAGAATGCATGAGTTTAAAAATAATTATGAATTGTGGGATCGATATTAAATAGTTTCTCAGCACGTGAATTGCACGTGTATGTTGATATGTGATTTTATAAAATAGTAAAATATTATCAAATGAAATTTTGAGTAAATAATTATATACAAAAAATAGTATAAATTTCTATAAATAATCAATAATTTCTAAACTTATTTAAATCAATGACATTAATGAATTTATATAAAGTATAATCTAACAAAGTTGGTTGCCTTTATATTTCAAGGGTATTTGTTTGTTCAAGTGTTTTAACACTCCCATCAATAATATGGAGGGTGAAAAGGGTGACATATCTACTAAAAGAAATTAATGAATTGAAGGGATGAATTCTAAACTTACCATTATGATTGAAGACTTTAGTTGAGGCGATTGAGAATAGTATAAAAGTTTGAAATTCTTTATGAGAAGAGAAGTCACACGATTTAATATACAATAGCATCATCGGTGTGATAATATAAGTGACATTGAAAGAGAATGGTGTGATAATATAAGTGACATTGAAAGAGAATAGAGTGTACACAAATTTTATCTAAATCTTGTAAGGTAAAGTGATTGTTTTCATTATACCCTTTGTTAATAAAATATAAAAACAACATACCCGGTGTATTCTCACCAAAGTGAGATTTGGAGAGGCGAGAGCGTACGTAGTTCGTACATGTACCTCAAAGGTAGAGTAGAGAAGTTATTTTCGACAGACCCCCGGCTCGAGACAACAACATAATCAATCAGTGTATTCGGCATTCCACTCTCAGCCAATAAATTAAAACAAAAAACAAAAAATTGAAAATAAACCTGCACCTCAAGGGGCTTCAACAAAGGAACTGTTGAACAGGTGAAAGCACTGAGGTTTCCAAGGCATAAGATGAAATGAGCACCCAGTATACAACTCTCTATCGTAACAACATCATGCCTTAATCAAGATAAGGCCGCACTAGATTAGATGATTTAGGTTTATCAGGTAATCAACCTACAACAGACAAACAAGTACAGTAAGGAGTTCACGCTCCTTTACACACTTCTCAACTGGTTCCATTTTAGGAATAGTACTTACTTAACATAACATGCAAAATCATTAAGATATATACAGATTATAGTAATAAATTCTAGTTTGGATTCTCCTTAAATTGCCAATGCAACCCTTTTGCACAGGGGGTAGGAGTTCTTCTGCATTAGCCACTGGCTGATCCAGTCGAAGTGAAAGGAGTGCTGGCAGTCGGCGCTTCCAATGTTCTGTCTATCAGAGAAGTCGTTCTGCCCACAGTATACAATATACAAAACAAATCAAAAAATCAAATTTATTTTTAATTGAATGCTAATTATCCAAATAAATGTCCATTCCAGCATAATTATGATTTATGAAATTACATTTTGTAATTCCAGAAACTAAGAGGACACAAAGATGATTGTCATATAAGTAATTAATAGTCTAACATGTTGGTGTAAAATACCACAAATAACAATAATCATAACAGTTAAAAATAACATCCCTCCCTTTTCACAAACAAACAACAATAATACCTCTTATCTATGCAAGGAGCTTCCAAATACTGCCTACAGTATACAAGATACAAAATTAAAGTTCATCCTAACATAATTATGATTTATGAATTAAAAACATATAGTAATTTATAATTTTATAAAATAGTAAAAATATTATTAAATAGAATTTTGAATAGGTAATTATACATACAAAAATAATATAAATTTCTATGAATGATCAATAATTTCTCAACTTATGTAAATTAATGACTGTAATGAATTTATATAAAGTATAATCTAATAAAATTAGTTGTCTTTATAATATAAAGGTATTTGTTTGTTCAAAAAAAAAAATAGCATTCTCATCAAGTAGTTGTCAAAACAACACAACGTGATTGAAAGATGACAACAGTGACATATCTACTAAAAGGAATTAATGAATTGGAATGGTATGAATTTTAAACATGATACAATTGAGAGGGGGGATTCAAGATTTTCAAAGTCTCAAATTAATTTTGACCTTATTCCGTCGTGAATTTATGAATTGAAATACTTGTAACATTGAATTTTATTTTGTAAATTAAACTTGGCTTGAATCAGAAATAGAGAAAAGTGATATGCAATTGAAATTCAAGCATTTTTTTCTTTCCAATTGATCCTCTTTCTCCAGTCGAGTATGAAGTTCAACAATTTTAATCATTGATCAATACTTAAACTAATAAAATCGAGAAAAATAATTGAGAATATGTGAAGTATTAATACAATTGAAATGAGAGAAAAAAAGAGCGATGCAATTGAAAAAGAAATAGGGGACTGATGCCATCAAGAAGGAGGAATTAGAGGGGTCTATACAATTGAAATGATGGAGGTCGATATAATTGAAAAAAGAAAAGAAAAGAAAATCAATATAATTAAGAAGATGAAATTACAAGGATAGTACAATTGAGGAGGGTGAGGATTGCAAAAATCATTATAATCAATGAGGGAGCGATGTTGCAAAAATCAATAAAATTGAGGTAATAAACTTTTTTTTAATCTGATAAACAATTTCAATTGAGGTATTAAAAAAATAAATTTATTATTTAGCAATGTAGTATGTTATAACTTATGTTTTAAAAATATAAATTTAAAATAAAATATATAAATTGAAGAGTATTAGAAATTGTGAAATCGATATTAGGCTAATTTTTCAGCACGTATCTTGCACGTATATGTATAATTGTATATGTTGAATTCATTATTTAACTATATAGTATTTTATGAATTATGTTTAAAAAAATATATAATTAAAATTAAAAATTTTAAATTGAAGAATTGTAGAATCAATTTAGACTAATTTCTCAGTACATTCAAATAATATATGATTTTATAAAATAATAACAAGATTATTAAATATTTTTTTTATAAATAATTATACATAAAAGAAAATAATATAAATCTCCAGGAATTATTAATAATGATTAATAATTTCTTGACCTATTTAAATCATTGAAAATATTGAACTCATATAAAATATAATCTAAGAAAGATGGTTGCCTTTAAATTTCAGAAGTATTTGTTAGTTCATTTTTTTTAATCATTTCAATCATACTGTAGCTAAACAAAATGAACTTGTATAATTATACTTGTAGACACCTAATTTTGTCCCTCCCAAAACCCAATTTATCCATTTTTTCACTTCTTGTTATCATACACTCTCACCCACGTGATTATATCCCATAAAAATACAAAAAATAACAACCCTTAACAACCGTTAATAAATTTTACCTTATTTTAATTCTATCCTAGCAACCTCTCCAATTAAAAGTGGACACCTCACCACCCCATACCCTTATACCCATGCGTCACCACCCCCCTCACATTTTTGAGATTCCTTTTAACTAAATCACAACAAAATAGAGAGGGGACCCACTAAATTTGCTTTTTGACAATATATATATACACATACTGCCATCAGAAAAGGCTTTTTTTCCTTTTTGCTTCTTCTTCATCATCTTTACCCGAGAACACCCAAAAAAAATACACCAACACTCTGATTATCCATCTTCTCTTCCACACCATCGTCCACACACCTTCGTCCACACACTATCACATATACTCACCTGTACACACCGACCCACCTGGAACCTCACTTCAACATACTAATACACACTTCCCTGGAATTAAAACACACATACACTCCTCACCATCACATGCGAATACACCACCACACACGGATTTTAGGCAAACCCACAGTTGAACAAAAACACCCACATACACTAAATTAAAAAGGGAGAGAGGTTGAACAGTAAGGAAGAGATAGATCCGAGATTTCAAAAGGGAGAAAGAATTTTCTTGAAAAAAACAGAGGAGGGATCGAAAACAGGTTGAAAAAGGGATCGAGCGCGAGAGAGATAGGCAAAAAGAGATCGATGGAGAGTTGAAAATTCCCATGGTTTGATATTTTTGGTGACTGGTTTCCCATCGGAAAACTCAGTTCAACCAACCGGAAGTAGTAAAATCGGTCTCCAATCGATTGAAATTGACTGCTTGCGATCTGATTTCGGTGACATTTAGTGGAAACGAGTGAAATAGGGTCGGATTTGCGATACCGAGTTGGAGCTTAGTTCATTGTTGAGGTGTTCTATTCGGAACTTTGAGTTCGGGCCTTCTTAAATATTATTATCAACGAAAATGAATCACCGAAAGGTCCAATTCTATATCTTCTTATTTTATTTCGTCATACGTGTTTGATTTGTGTGATACATGATTGAATGTTGGGTGATATCGATTTGCTTTATTTAGTTTCATAGAAGAAATGGTTGTAGATTGTTGAAATAGTAATCTTGAATTGTGAATTTTGGTGTTAAAAAGGAATATGGGGTTTGATGGAAGGAATTGATAAAAAAAAATGAATATTGTTTAGTCCCAATTTATTGTCGTTGGGTATTTTTGAGCAAAATGTGAATGTTAAACGTGATAGAATTGTGATGTGTTGAAACAAAATAGGCAAATGCAGGTTTAGGTAGGCAAAATTTAGGATTAAGTGTTTTGTTGAATGTTTGAAATTCTGTTGAATATTTGAAGTTCTATGGTCTTATGTACTTATTCACCGGGGAATGAAGGTCCGAGGCGTCGAATAGAGCATTAGTCTAGGATTAGTATAGAATAGGATTTATATTTTTGCATTTTATCTTTTGGGACTGTATAATTTGGATCCGACAGTATTTTATATTTGTTTGTTTGATTGATCGTTTTATTTGTGTTTGTGTGATTTATACATTCATAGTGTTAAAATTAGCCGATACATTTCACCAAGCGACAGTGGTCGAACCACGGGATCGAGGGGTGCCTAACACCTTCCCCTCGGTCAACAGAATTCCTTAACCGGAATCTCTGTTCGCAAGCCAGTTTTAAAGAGCCAAATAGTTTTGAAAAGGATTTTTAATGGTAACTTGGCACACTGAGTTTATGTCAAGTGGCGACTCTGAATAAAAAATATAAATAATTCTTTTTCGAAACAAATTTTTAATATTTTGTCACTTTAATAATAAAAACTCTTTCGATCCTTAAAATTTAATCTTTTCGGATTGAAAAAGAGGTGTGACAGCTCTGGCGACTCTGCTGGGGACTTTTCAGAATTCGAGATTTTTTTTTTTTTGAGTTGTATCGGCTTAGTTTGACATTATGAGTGTATAGACATTGTTTGTGTTATTTTTTGTATTTATTTTATCATTATTGCATGTTTACGTGCTCTTTGTTTACAATTTTTTTCTAATGTGTTACCACTTTATATCTAGCATCATGTGCATAACCCGAGTCAATTCTTTCTGCAACAGGTTCGTAGTACACGCTGTGTACACGACCTCTAGTTGAGTTACCCTTATCTTAGGAGGGGGAGCCGTCGGCTGGTATGGAGTGGATGGAAAGCTAAAGCAACCACTATCGATCATACGCTCCCCCAAACAGCCTTGTTAGTGAACCCCAGCGTAGGTCAGCCTTTAGGTCAGATTTATCTGCATCATATTGAGACCTAGTGGTATCCACTTGGTCCTTTGTAGGAGACTTACCTCTAAAACATCCCTACGTGCTAAATGTTGCATCTTTGAGGGTAACGGGGTCATTTGACAGATTGATTTGGGCAAAAGCATGTGCTAGAATTAAAGGAAGTGTGTAGGCAAGGAAAAGTTTTTTAAAAGAAAAAAAAAAGGGAAAAAGAGAAAAAGGCAAATCGAAAAAGAGTTTCGTACTTTTTTTAGAGTTTTTTTTATGGATTTTGTTCTTCAATCCAAAAATTCAAAAAGACTTTTACATTTTGCACTCATTTGTCAAAATCAAAAACATCAAAAAGATTTTTCTTTTATTTCCTTTAGCAAGTATTCACAATTTGAAAACTTCAAAAAAGATTTTTCAATCATAGGATTTTTTATAAAAGAAAAATGCAAAAATTGTAGGAGTTTTCTACATTTCATGAAAATACCAAAAAAAAAATTCTTTCATAGTGGTTGGTGTCAGTTTTATGCAGAGTGTTAAAGTGAAAGCTCCAAAAAAGATTTTTATCGTTGTAGTTTCGTCTCTCAAGTCAAGGTTCAGTCGGTTATTTAATCCTTAATTGTCCTACCTGGATGAACTACGCACCCCTGATTCTCCTCTCTCAGGAGTGAGATACGTAGGCAACCTATTGTGGGTTCGGAGATCTTATTTTAAAAAATTCAAAAAGATTTTCTTCACTCTTCATTTAAAGTAGGTGTTCCATATACATCTTAAAAGAAAACCACAAAAATGAATCTCCTTTAATAGGTTCAAGTTTCATTTTCGCATGAAATTTAAACTAAAAACCCTAAAAGATTTTCTTTGGTAATCATAGATTTCACTTTGTATAGGGACGTTAAAGCTGAAAAATAAAAAAATATTTTCGTCAATTATTTTGACAAATTGTTATTTTCTTTTCTTCTTCAAGTTTGGAGAAAAGGAAAAAAAGAAAGAAAACAAAGAGTTCAATTGGCCATTTTGGCAAGACTCCACGAACTACACACACCTGATTCTCCTCTCTCGGGGGTGAGATATGTAGGCGCCCTTTTTGGGTTCGGTGATCTTTTCAAAAAAAAAAAAAAAAAAGTTTTGAGAAAGTGTTGAACTCTAACGCATTTGCTATCTCTTGTCTAGTTAGTTTAAGGTGCTTGGTTTGTGGCATTTTGGTTGGTCCTCCATATTGCTCCAAGTCACAAGAGAAAGTTATGGCCAACAAGAATTCTGAGTTAGTTTTCACTAATCAGATAGGGAGTTCGGGGAATGAGAATGTAGGAGCTAATGAAGAGATTTGAAAATTAAGGCAGCAAATGATAGAAATGCATCGAGCTTGGGCTAATGGGTTGTTGCCTCCTCCATTTCCCTCTGATAATTTGGAATATCTTTCTAGTTTGCCTCCAGTGTCACATGTACAATTCCCTATTTTGGTCGACACGCCATAACATGCATCAGGACCTACTCCGGAGCAACAGTATCCAATCACTTTCAATACTCATTTCCTCACTCCTCAATACAAAATTACCACATGCTCGGCTCCACCTGCTATTCATGTTTTTGCAGCCCCACTCCCTTCTGAAGCTCATGTTTTTAATGTCAATCCAACAATTGTGATTCCTCACTCTACAAGCGACCCTGTATTGAATATTTTTAATGATCAACATTATGCTCCCGAGCCCACATTTAAGTCTACTGGTCCTTACGACTACACTCAACCATCTGAATTTCCTCCTAACCCTGAGAAGCCTGTTATGACAGAAGAACAAGAGGGAATGGCCAGAAAATTGAGAAGTTTGGAACTGACTATGAAAAACTTGCAAGGACTTGGGGGGTACAAAAGTGTCTCATATAAAGATCTGTGCATGTTTCCAGGTGTACATCTTCCTCTTGGTTTTAAAATGCCAAAGTATGAGAAGTATGATGGACATGGCGATCCTGTAGCATATTTGAGATACTTTTGTAACCAGCTAAGGGGCGCTGGAGGTAAGAAAGAATTACTCATGGCATATTTCAGTGAGAGTCTTTCAGGTCTAGCTTCAGAATAGTTTGTTGACCAAGACATCGACAAGTGAAATAGCTGGGATGACCTGGCTAATGAATTTGTGCAATAATTTCAATACAATATGGATTTGATTCCTGATGAGAAATCCTTGACTAATATGAAGAAAAAGAGTACCGAAACTTTCAGAGAGTATGCGATTAGATGGCGTGAACAAGCTGCTAGGGTGAAACCGCCAATGAAAGAAAGTAAGATAGTGTAGCCGATTATTCAAGCGCAGGATGAAACATATTATCAACAATTGTTACCTGCATTAGGCAAGCCATTTATTGAGGTCCTCAAAATGGGGGAGATAATAGAGGATGGAATTAAGACCGGTCGCATTGTGAGTTTTGCAACATTGAAAATGACAACTCAAGCAATTTAAAAAGGTTCGGGAATTGTGGGAGAAAAGAAGAATGAGGAAGATGCATCTGCCATTGTAGTTGGACAACAGGCACGGGCGAGAGGACCACACCATCGTTACCCACGGCTCAAACCCAAGTTTATGCCCAAGATCCACAGAATCTTTCTCAAAATCCATTATATTTTATTCCCCCATCTCCATATCAAGTGTATAATGCGCAACCATATGTTCAACCCCCATCTTACCCACACTGGCACGTACCAACTCTGCCGAGTCATCCTTTAATTCCACATACATACCGAAGCCCTTCTAGGCCTGGTTTTTAATTTAAGCCAAACAATGAAATGAGATAGAAGTCGAGGGATAGTTTCACACCAATCGGAGATTCATATGCTAGTTTATTTCAGAGATTAGTATAGCGAGCATAATCACTCCTCTTCTTGGGTATACTCCTGACCCGCATTCAAGAAATTATGATCCTAATGTACAATGTGCATATTATTCTAATGTTCAGGGCCACAGTATTGAAGATTGTCATGCCTTGAAAAGAGAAATAGAAAATTTTATTCAAGATAAATCAATTATGGTGCAGAACATTGACAGCGAAGAAAGCTCTAGTCATGCTGATATGCAAACCAGTGGCTAAGATATTAGGCTGAGCAATTGAGAAGTCACCCCTCTCCCTACTAGGAAGAGGTATGGTAGCTTGTTTTGTTTTATTTTCTATTGTTCGAATTATTTCAGGGTTGTAGTTCGGGATCTATCTTGTTTAGTCCTTTTGCCGTTTATGTTCAAACCCTTCTATCTTTTGTTTCAACTAAATGAAATGTCCCATTTTTCTTTGTGTTTTAAACATGTGTTGTTTGTTTTTTTTCTTTACAAAGTACATTTTATGTTGACTCTAGTGATATGACATGCTAGTGAAATTTTCAGTCAGATCTTATAATCCAGTTTAAGCATGAACATGGAATTAGAGGGCTAAGGTTGGAAGAAACATCTGAGAAAATAGATAGAGTGCCGAGACATTTGGTGAAAAGTTGAAGCCTTTTCTAAAAATTAAGACAAATATTTTAGGAATCACAAGAATAACTCGGCCATCAATTGAAAGACATGTCTCAATTAGGTCAAACAGTGACTGCGGGATCCTATATCAAGTGGAACAAAAAGAAATCAGCTCCACAAAAATATGAATCATTCGATGTGAGAGATGCATAACAAAGGTGATGTTCTATGCTGGAAAAGTATAGAAGAAGAAGAAGTGGCACACATGTTCAGTTTTAGTTAGTGTTCTTAAAGTGTCACATATGATCTTTATCTCCCATTTTCCAATTGCATGTTATGTACTTGCATTCTCAAGGATTGATATGATAAAGGCATTTCATTCTGCTATCCAAACATTGTGTCATCCTTTGTTTACCCTATTTGAGCTGTAATTTTATCTTCTTTCATACACCTCTTTTGGAATCAAGATAGAGTCAGCAAAGCTCAAGAGAAAAGTGTCGAGAAAAAAAAATAGTGTCAGAAAAGTTTCAAAAAAAGAAAAAAAAAAATGTGTCCAAAAAGAAAGAAAAAAGAAGAATGTCAAGAAAAATAAACTCAGAAAAAATCACAAAGAGAAAAAGAGTCAATAAAAGAGAAAAACAAAGAAATCAAAATCAATCAAAAGAACAAGCTGCCAGAACTACGCATGACCTGATTCTCCTCTCTCGGGGGTGAGATACGTAGGTTGTCCTACTAAGGGCTTGGTCCAACTAAATAAATAATTTAGAATTGCCAGTCAAAAGAAACTAGGGCATGAGTTAATCCTCATTGTTTGAGTCGATTCCAAAAGTTGTAAGTCCTATCCCACTTCAAGTGTCGTTTGAGCCTCATGCTATCCGTTCTTTCTAATCCTATCCAAAAGCCAAGTTACAACCAAAGAAAGACCTTCAGATCAATCTTTGAGAATGTTAAGGCTAAGCATACAATGGATATGATAATGCATTTTGGGAACTACTTGTCTTTCTCAGCTTAAGGAATCAGGAGAGAAATAAAAATGAGAGAGTCTTATTGGTGAAAACCCTCACGGGCACCATAAGGAGATGGTAAGTTGAGAGAAATAAAAATGAGAGAGTCTTATTGGTGAAGACCTTCACGGGCACCATAAGGCGATAGTGAGCTAGAAAAATGAGAGAGGCTTGTTGGCAAAAACCCTTCAAGGTGTCACTAGCCGAATGAAGTCTTAAATGCAATTGACCTAAGGAAACAACTCAGTTTCAAGGCCATTAAACAATTGGTAGAAAGTTTGGATGGAAAGAAAAGGCAGCCTGATCCAAAATGCTTGACATAATCATTAGAGTTGACTGTTATTTTTAGATAAATTTTTGTTTCTTTGTTTCAAATGGGGACATTCATTGTCTTTTCTTTCTTCTTTATATTTTTGTTTTACCTTTCTTGAGTCAGTTATTCAAATAAAAATCATTGTCATTTTTCTCTTGTCGTTGAGTCAAATCTATGTCGAAGCAAGTGAGAAAAAATTTCAAAACTGGATACCAGCTTCTTCAATTGCACAAAGCAAGACAAAAGGCCAGCACATGAAAGATACATGATTGTAAACCAAAATAAGGAATGTAAAAAGTTTTGTCAACAGTCAAGTCTGGGAATTTATGGAAATATCAAGGTTCGAAGGGTTTATCTGAGAAGCATGGAAAAACAGAAATATTGTATTTGTTTCAAAGTCACTCTTAATAAGCTGAGTTCGGATCAATGATGCAGCGAGTCAATGACATATTCTAATGGTTGAAAGCAAGATTAATGTGACAGGGGCAAGAGAGATTTTCACAAAAGCCAAAGCCATAAACCAGCCACCATGTTTTTAAACTAACAAGTTTTCTTTGTATGAAACAGGAACATATGTTACCTTCGAATCAAGGATTTCAAAGCCCAAACATCAAAAGTTTCAATGCCTCACTTCCACAAATACAAGATATAATATTGTTGAACAGTTTTGGTAATCAAAACCATGGTAAAACTCATCATCCAATATCTCTAGGAGATACACTTCCTTGTTTGGATAATTCAAGAGACATTTGTAAGGAGATGCACTTCCTTGTTTGGAAAATTCAAGAGGTATTTGTAAGGAGACGCGCTTCCTTATTTGGTAATTCAAGCGACATTTGTAACGAGACGCACTTCACTGTTTGGTAATTCCAGCAGTATTTGTAAGGAGACGCACTTACTTGTTTGGTAATTCAAGCAACATTTGTAAGGAGACACACTTTCTTTTTTGGTAATTCCAGCGGTATTTGTAAGGAGACGCACTTCCTTATTTGGTAATTCAAGCGACATTTGTAACGAGACGCACTTCCTTGTTTGGACAATTCAAGCAACATTTGTAAGGAGACACACTTCCTTATTTTGGTAATTCAAGCGACATTTGTAAGGAGATGCACTTCTTTGTTTAGGTAATTCAAGTGACATTTGTAAGGAGACGCACTTCCCTGTTTGGGCAATTCAAGCAGCATTTGTGAGGAGACGCACTTCCTTATTTGGGCAATTCAAGTGACACTTGTGAGGAGACACACTTTCTTGTTTGGGTAATTCAACCAACATTGGTGAGGAGACACACTTCCTTGTTTGAGTAATTCAAGCGGCATTTATGAGGAGACGCACTTCCTTGTTTGTTTAATTCAAGCGGCATTGGTAAGGAGATGCATTTCCTTATTTGGGTAATTCAAGCAACATTTGTAAGAAGACGCACTTCCTTGTTTGGGCAATTCAAGCAACATTTGTAAGGAGACGCACTTCCTTGTTTGGGTAATTCAAGCAACATTTGTGAGGAGATACACTTCCTTGTCTGGATAATTCAAGCAACATTTTTAAGGAGACACACTTCCTTGTTTGGGCAATTCATGCAACATTTGTAAGGAGACGCACTTCTTTGTTTGGACAATTCAAGCAACATTTGTAAGGAGACGCACTTTCTTGTTTGGGTAATTCAAGCGGCATTGGTAAGAAGACGCACTTTCTTATTTCGGTAATTCAAGTGGCATTTGTAAGGAGATGCACTTCCTTGTTTAGGTAATTCAACCGGCATTTGTAAGGAGATACAATTTCTTGCCTGGATAATTCAAGAAATATTTATAAGGAAGACGTACTTTCTTGTTTTGATTATTCAAGCAATATTGGAGCCCCCCCCCCCCGAAGCACAGGGCGAATAAATGGAAAGTCAAACAACAAGGTGAAGAAATTAAAAGTCAGGCAACAAATTGAAGAAATTACAAGTCAGGAGCCCGCCAGAAGAGTAGGGTGTTGAAACTCAAGTCAAAAGTCCAAAAGAAGCTACATAGATAGGATTTTTGTAATTTTATTTATGTTTTAACTTGTAATTTTTATTTTTGATGTAATGACAGAGTCACGGACCGGAACCTCGATGGAACCTCACTCGACTCTCCAACTAGGTATAGTCCCTCTCCTACCAATCCTTTGAGAAACTTGTGACTTGGTTCCCTTATAACTTAGGTAGGTAGGATGTACTAAGTCAAGACCCGGTTGCCCTTCTTTATTTTGTTTCTTTCCTTGAATAATAGTCAGGTCAAAATTTGGTCTCGTTGTCTACTTTTTTTTCTAAAAACACTTTGTGTTTACACCCAAAAAGGGGCATGATGTAGACACCTAATTTTATCCCTCCCAAAACCCAATTTATCCATTTTTTTACTTCTTGTTATCATACACTCTCACCCACGTGATTATATCCCACAAAAATACAAAAAATAACAACCCTTAACAACCGTTAATAAATTTTACCTTATTTTAATCCTATCCTAACAACCTCTCCAATTAAAAGCGGACACCTCACCAGCCCACACCCCTATACCCATGTGTTACCACCCCCTCACGTTCTTGGGATTCCTTTTAACTAAATCACAACAAAATAGAGAGGGGACCCACTCAATTTTCTTTTTGACAATATATATACACATACTTCCATCAGAAAAGGGGTTTTTTCCTTTTTGCTTCTTCTTCATCATCTTTACCCGAGAACACCTAGAAAAATACACCAACTCTCTGATTATCCATCTTCTCTTCCACACCATCGTCCACACACCTTCGTCCACACACTATCACATATACTCACCTGTACACACCGACCCACCTGGAACCTCACTTCAACACACTAATACACACTTCACTGGAATTAAAACACACATACACTCCTAACCATCACATACGAATACACCACCATACACGAATTTTAGGCAGACCCACAGTTGAACAAAAATAACCACATACACAAAATTAAAAAGAAAGAGAGGTTGAACAGTAAGGAAGAGATAGATCCGAGATTTCAAAAGGAGAAAGAATTTGCTAAAAGAAATAGAGGAAGAGGGATCGAAAACAGGTTGAAAAAGGGATCGAGCGTGAGAGAGAGATAAGAAAAGAGAAATCAATGGAGAGTTGAAAATTCCTATGGTTTGATCTTTCCGGTGACTGGTTTCCCATCGGAAAACTCAGTTCAACCAACCGGAACTAGTAAAATCGGTCTCCAATCGATTGAAATAGACTGCTTGCGATCTGATTCCAGTGACATTTGATGGAAACGGGTGAAATAGGGTCAGGTTTGCGATACCGAGTTGGAGTTTAGTTCATTGTCGAGGTGTTCTATTTGGAACTCCGAGTCTGGGCCTTCTTAAATATTATTATCAACAAAAATGAATCACTGAAAGGTCCAATTCTATCTCTTCTTATTTTATTTCGTAATACGTGTTTGATTTGTGTGAGACATGATTGAATGTTGGGTGATATCGATTTGCTTTATTTAGTTTCGTAGAAGAAATGGTTGTGGATTGTTGAAATAGTAATCTTGAATTGTGAATTTTGGTGTTAAAAAGGAATGTGGGGTTTGATGGAAGGAATTGATATAAAAAAAATGAATATTGTTTAGTCCCGATTTATTATCGTTGGATATTTTGGAGTAAAATGTGAATGTTAAACGCGATAGAATTGTGATGTGTTGAAACAGAATAGGCAAATACAGGTTCGCGTAGGCCAAATTTAGGATTAAGTGTTTTGTTGAATGTTTGAAATTCTGTTGAATATTTGAAGTTCTATTGAATAGTTTGGTTCTCTCGCATTGAAGAAATGTATTTATTTTGCCGGGGAATGCCCTGAAGTCTTATGTACTTATTCACCGGGGAATGCCCCGAGATATCTTGTACTCGGAGGACGTTCGTGATGAAGGGCCGAGGCGTCGAATAGAGCATTAGTCTAGGATTAGTAAAGAATAGGATTTATATTTTTGCATTTTATCTTTTGGGACTGTATAATTAGGACCGGACATTGTTTTGTATTTGTTTGTTTGATTGATCGTTTTATTTGTGTTTTTTGTGGTTTATACATTCATAGTGTTAAAATTAGCCGATACATTCCACCAAGAGACCGTAGTCGAACCACGGGATCGAGGGGTGCCTAACACCTTCTCCTCGGTCAACAGAATTCCTTAACCGAAATCTCTGTTCGCAAGCCAGTTTTAAAGAGTCAAAGAGTTTTGAAAAGGATTTTTAAAGGTGACTTGGCACACCGAGTTTATGTCAAGTGGCGACTCTAAATAAAAAATGTAAATAATCCTTTTTCGAAACAAATTTTCAATCTTTTGTCACTTTAATAATAAAAACCCTTTCGAACCTTAAAATTTAATCTTTTCGGGTTGAAAAAGGGGTGTGACAATACCAAGCAAAATAAGATGTCAAGACACCGTCATATTATATCAAAATGGGTGAAAATCATTTTCACCCTCCAACTTTGATTAAAAATTCAAACTCTCCCCTCAACATTGAATAATAATCATAGTCCCCTCTTTATTTCATGCAATGTTCATTTTGTCCTTGTAATTTTAATCCTATATTTATGTAATATCTTTTTATATTATATGTAATGAATATTTTTTAACATGGATATTTGTAACATTTTATTTAAGTTTATTAACTTTATAAGCAAATTAATACTTTTTACAAATTTATCACAAAATTTAATGTTATTTTTTAAGTTCGTTATTTTAGTATTATATGTATTAAAGAGTCGTTTGGTGTGAGGTATAATTATAATAATTCAGAGATAAAGTTCCTGATTATTTATCCTACGTTTAATTAGATGTATTAGGTAGTCTCAAAATTATTTATCGCACCATTTATACCACAGTGATGAGATAAGTTATCACACATACATGTTAGTACAACTTATTTTGTAATAACTAATCCCGGAATAACTTATTTCCAAACAACCCACCCCTAAGTGTGTGTATATATACATATGTTTGTACATGCATGTGCGTATATTTTCGTGTTTTATCACTCTCTTACTAAATTCATTTCGTATTACTTAACTTTTTGTTGATATAACACAATCCTTAAGAAAATTTTACTTAGAGGTATGTTTTGCTAAATTAACCTTATTAATGATAATTTGAAACTTTAAATTTGTCTATACTGTTACTTTATATAGTTATTTAACACTAAAGGGTAGAAAAAAATATAATACAATTCTCTTGATTTCACAAATTGAGCAGATAAATTAAAACATCTATTTTTAGTATGAGGATCAAGTGATAAGAAATGATATTATCTATTGTCTATATCAGTAAATAAGTTGTGATTGTCATTAATAAAGTATTACATATTTTATAATTTATATAAATAAATATAATCTTTAAAATTTGACCTTATTTTTATTCGAGAAAAACATCTAGTACCCCCGAACTATGACCAAATTTGCTACGATACACATCAACTTCACGGGGGTCCTATTACCCCTTAAACTAAATTTTAGCGTATTTTTGTCAATCCTTTTGGCTAACGTGATACCTTTTGTTAATTATTTTAGATGGTGTGACACCTTTGATGTGGGCTCCATTTTATATAATAAAGGTGTCACATTAGCACAAAAAAATGATAAAAATACGCTAAATTTGAGTTCGGGGGATAATAGGACTTCTGTGAAGTTGGAGTGTGTCGTAACAACTTTGACCATAGTTCGGGGTGGTACTAGAGGCTTATCTCTTTCATTTATTGTTTGTATTTTCTGCATTGAAATATGTTTATAAAATTAGTATTACTTATTATTTTCACTTGTAAAATAAATATTATAGTTTTGATTATTATTAATAAAACTAATTTTTTTATCATGCTAATTTACTTCATAAAGATCATCATTAGCTTATATACTTAATTAGTATTTCTTACATTTTTTTTCCTAGAAGATAATGTTTATGTTTTTATGAAAATTTTGTTATATGAATTTTTTTAAAAATGAAAATATAATGATTTTAAAGAAGTTAAAAAAAAATTATTGATAAAGGGTAAAATAGGAATTTTAAAAAGTCGATTAGGATAAAGGTGGGAGTATGATTTTTGTTCAAAGTTGAGGGGAAAGTTTAATTTTTAAGACAAAGTTGGGGAGGAAAAATGATTTTGACCCGTTTTATATTTAATAACACAACCAAATACCAAAAACACACCACACAAGAGAAAATTAATGAAAACAACGCCCTTTTGGATGTAGCAAATTCTTTTTAACACTATAGCTATTACAATTCAAGAAACATTAAAGAATCACCAAACAAAAAAGAGAAAAAAAAGGATGGACATTGTCATAATCAGAAAAACATTTATCGTCATTGATAATTAAATGAGAACGACTTAAAGTTATTCTGCAAATAAAATAAAATAAAATAAAATAAAATTTTAAGTTCAAATAACATAGAAGTCATACAAATTAAGAATCTATATTTCATAGTAAATTTCAACATGTGATTAGTTCATAAGTTAATTATCATTTTTAGCGAACTATCATCATATATTTATCAGCATGAACAAATAGTTTTTAGCACTATTTCATCACACAAGCATTTCCATTGCAAATTTCTTCTAGTGCACATTATTGATTTTCTAAATTTTATATCACAGTTCTATAAGTTTAGCATTCTCATCATACTGTAACTAAACAAAAGGAATTAGTTATTAATACCAGACAAAATAAGCTATTAGGGGAGCACCGTAAAATATAAAGATACATTAAATACTTATTTTATTTCAGCATAACACATTTCTATTGGACAACCTGCGATAGAGATGATCATCATTCTAGTCATTCAACATCAAACCATTTTTTTGTTACTCCCACTGAGTGTGCACAAAACAAGCACTTGCATTTCACATTAGTTTATAAAATCACTATCAAGGTTCAAAAGGTTTGATAGTTATACCGTAGAAAATAAACAAAGTGCTTAAATTGAAATTAAGATATATACATGTTCTAGTAATAAAATTCTAGTTTGGTTTTCCCTTAAATTGCCAATGCCGTCCTTCTGCAGAGGGGGCTTGAGTTCTTTGCATGAGCCACTGGCCGATGCAATCGAAATGAAAGGTGTGCTGACAATCGGTGCTTCCAATAATCTGTTCCTCAAAAAAGTATTCCTTAAAAATTGAAAAAGTATCTGTTGGGAGCGTTGCCACCTTAATGGGCCCTGCAACGCGCGATCCGAATTAGTCGGGGCTCCAATGAGGGCACCAGACACCAGATGGGAAACAAACAAAAAAAAAACTTGCATCTAGACGAGCAAGCATACAGCCAAATGAAAATAAGCGGCACTTACCAAACAAATACAACACATATCGTTGTCACTTGTAGATCTTTCAGTTGATTCATACTTGATGCACTTCATACGTGCCAAAATGACTTCTCTACTTAATCCTGTATTGACAAATTCAACCCGGTCTTGGATGGCCAACAGACCCAAAATTCAGATCAGAGTATGGAGGAAAAATATGATTTATTATAGAAATTAAGAGACACAAAGATCATTGTCGTACAACTAAATAATAGTCTAACATCTCTCCCTTTCCACAAACATACAAAAATAATGTCTCCTAAACAATACAAGGAACTTTCAAATATTTCCCACAGTATAACAGATACAAAATAAATCAAACAATTTAATTTATTTCCAATTGACGGCTAATTATACCCCCCTCCCCCCCCCCCCCCAAAAAAAGGAAAAAGTTTATTCCAGTATAATTATGATTATGAAATTACATATTGTATAATTCCAGAAATTAAGATACACAAAGATGATTATCATACAATTAAGAGTCTAACATCCCTTCCTTTTCATAAACAAACAACAATAATACCTCCTAACAATACAAGGAACTTTCAAATATTGCCCACAGTATAACAGATACAAAATAAACCAAAAAATCAAATATATTTCCAATTGAATGCTAATTATCCAAATAAAAGTTCATTCCTGTTATAAAACAAGAAAGAATAAAGAAGAAGAGTAGAGAGAATAGAGAGAGTGGTTCTTATTTTTTCTCTTGGGGGATGAGAGATCATCAGATTGTAAATACAATGAACAAAACTCCCCTATTTATAGAGAAAATTTACTCCTAGTCTGAGTAAAAGACGGATGCTTCAACTCCTAATAGATATCAAAGTAGATCTTGATAGATCTTGATAGACATTCACTATAATGTAAATACATTTATAACACTCCCCCTTGAATGTCTAATTGGTAGATAATGTGCCTCGTTAAAACCTGACTAGAAAAAACCCAGTTGGAAAAAAAAATCTAGTGAAGGAAAAAGAGTACACATCTCTAATAATACGCATTTTGGCTTCCTCATTAAAAACCTTACAAGGGAAACCGGTGGGACAAAACCTCGTAAGGAAAAAAGAGTACAACACGTATTAACTCCCCCTAATGAGAACATCCTTGACCTTTGCATCTCGATCTTGTGCAGCATCTTTTTGAAAGTTGCAATTGGAGAAGATTTGGTGAATAAATCAGTCACATTGTCAGTTGAACGAATCTGTTGCACATTAATATCATCATTCTTTTGTAGCTCATGTATGTAGAAAAGCTTTGGCAAAATGTGCTTCGTTCTATCTCCATTTATGAATCCTCCCTTAAGATGTGTTATGTATGATGAATTATCTCTGAATAAAATTGTGGGTAGATTGTCATATTTCATACCACATTTTTCTCGAATGAGATGTATCATGGACCTCAACCATACACATTCTCGGCTTGCTTCATGAATAGCTATTATCTCAGCATGATTCGATGAAGTGGCTACGATAGACTGCTTTGTATATCTCCAAGTTATGGCAGTACCACCACATATGAACACATAGCCTATTTGAGACCGAGCTTTATGCGGGTCAGATAAGTACTCATCATCAGCATGACCAATAAGATTGGGACTGCAATCTTTAGAATAAAACAAGCTCATGTGTTTTATCCCATTTTGATGTCTCATAGTAGGAGCAGAAATATACCTTGCTAACAAATTGACTGAAAAGGCTATAGGCCTTATAGTATTTGCAAGGTACATGAGTGCATCAATTGCACTAAGATATGGTACTTCATAACCAATCCAATTCGATATATTTCGAATTTCAGCAAATAATCTATTGCTTTGAAAACTCTCCAAGAGTTTCAATGATGTTCAAGCAATAAGCTTATACAATATAAGGAATATAAATAAGTTTTCCAGAAACTTTTATATGCTTCAAGCAGTTTGAATCCTTAAAAGTTTTCACATAATTTTTGTCAAGTGACAATATTCAACATTTCATGAGTGACATCTTCAAGTGCCTGGACTGCAAATCAAATAAGTTTTATGCTTATCAAATATGTTTCTACGTCAGCATGCTTAAATAAACGTAGAATTTAGATCCTCGTAATCTTTCACAATATTGCGCCAATATTGTATCAAATATATTGATGATATATCATTTTGTATCGGTTCATAATGCGATATAACGTTTTGATATCTCATTACTTCATTAATTTTTAGGCACATGAACCTTACATAAGGTTTCATGAAGTGCTATGTCGTAGGCTCTTCAAGAGTTCATTGCCTTCTTATTATGATTATTTGCTCCTTATTTTTCAAGGACTATTTCATTTGGAACCGATTAGTCTACCACGCTTCACGCATGCATAGACTCTATCCTTTAGGAACACAAAATAAGAGTACTTGCGTTTAATATGAGATGCTTTCGACATTTGACTTGAATTATCTTTTGGATGAGGATCTGGTGATAATTCCTAACATATTTCATAGCGCTTATAATCTCCCCCTTATGTTAGAAAAACTAACATACATCCTCTACTTCTTTGAGGAATCCATCGTTGTGCATTATGGTATATTCATTAATCGTATACTGCACATCAAAATTATTAGATGGAATAATTGGTTCCCGACCTTGAACCAATTGAGAGGGAAGAAATAATCATAATTTATTGGTCTAATGCATACAAATGCTATTGCAATATATCATATTTCAGACCAATACATTAAGTTTTATTCTTATTAACAATGGTTTATATATTTATCGAAGATATTCAATGCTAAACCATCACCGTCAAGATGAATTATCTTGATTACACAATCTGAAAATTATGCTCAATTTATATTGAACAAGTAACTTTATGAATGTCAAACGTAGGTTGACCATGAATGTACATGTGATCATCTTATTGATGCATCTTTTCAACATATCACATGATAGGTGAACGGGCCCTTATTCACCTTTTATAATTTTCAGATTTGAAGGGATCCAATCCCAATATTAGTTGGTCCAACCAACTTGTCATGAGAACAAATGACATAAACAATTATTGAAGAATCTTCTAGTTCTTCAATACATGCACATCTTCGGGATGTCACAATCGTTCATATCAATTTATGAACTTTTATTCTAGTAAACTACTTTTTCTTTAGTAAATTTCAGATTTACTATTACATGAATAAATTTCAGATTTACTACTTCAAAAGTAGATTTTAAAATTATTCAACCTCTTTCGGAGGTGAGTTGTGATACAATCACAATCAAGTGCACGTTTGCATTAATAAGTTTCTCATTCCCCAGGAATGGAATATAATTGTGCCTTAAGTCTATCAAATTATGATAGCTTATAACCTCTTTCAAGATTTTGCTACTTCAGAAGCAAATCGAGGCATACATATGATGTAGAGAATTTTTCTCTAGCATATCTTATAATCATATAAGCGTGTGAAAATATCATCACGTTTGATGACCATTATTATATTCGTGCATTCAATCACTTGTCTTCTTTCAGACATATTATGCACTACTACCACATACACCTCAAGAATGAAGTAAGTTGTCATATTCCAGACTTATCATATATTGCTACCACATTCACTTCATGGAATGGAGCATATTCAGTGGGTCAAATTTCATGACTTTTCACCCAATACCCATTAGTTTGCCTTAGCCATCACAATATCATCAATATGGTGTATTGAGATTCAAACTCAATATTTTATCCATATAAAGGCGTCTTAGGAATAAATCAATGGGACTTGAACTCAAATATTATCATCCCTTTTGATAATATTATACTTGAGGAATGAATTTAAAACATAAATGGTTCCAAACCAATTATTTTTCCTCAAATCCAGCAATAATTATATCATTAGTAACAAAAGACAGATAACATAAGGAATTACTAACCTTGAAATTACCTTTAGATTTATAATCTCATCGTGTTTGGTAGAGTCTCGTGCTGATAACGTGTTATAAATCAAGAAAGAATAAAGAAGAAGAGTAGAGAGAATAGAGAGAGTGGTTCTTATTTCTTCTCTTGAGGAATGAGAGATCATCAGATTGTAAATACAATGAAAAAAATCCCTCTATTTATAGGGAAAATTTACTCCTAGTCTGAGTAAAAGACGGATGCTTCAAATCCTAATAGATATCAAAGTAGATCTTGATAGAAATTCACTACAATGTAAATACATTTATAACAATTCCAACATAATTATGGTTTATGAAATTATATAGTGTAATTCTGGAAATTAAGAGGACACAGATGATTATCATACAATAAATAGTCTAACAACTCTCTCTTTTTCACAAACAAACAACAATAATACCTCCTAACAATACAAGGAGCTTCCAAATACTGCCTAGAATATACTAGATACAAAATAAAAGTTCATCCCAACATAATTATGATTTATGAACTAAAAATATATTGTAATTTTTAAAAATTAAAAACAAAAAAATAGCTACTCACAGCTGCACAAATTTGTTAATATCCTAAACCAACAACGCCTAAAATAGGCGCTGCCAAACACATGCGGTGCCAATCTTCATCTTCATCACATGTTTATGCAACACATCTTCCATAAATTGCTCGCTTCGATAATGGAGATTTTGTAAGCACAGGGAGAAGAAGTAACGAGAGTAACACTTAGTTTGGATGTATGCTATTTATGTGCAAGCAGACCCCTAAATTTAACTTATTCAGTATATCATTATGAATTATATTTAAAATATTAAAAGAAAATAAAACAAAGTGTAAAAGTTTAAAAAGTATTAAGTATTATGGAATCGATATTAGACTAGTTTTTTAGCACGTGCATTGCATATTTATGTTGATTCAAGTAATATATATGATTTTAAAAAAATAGTAAAAATATTATTAAATAAAATTTTGAGTAAGTAATTATGCATAAAAAATAATATAAATTTTTATGATTGATTAATAATTTCTCAACTTATTTAAATTTTAATTAATGAAAGTATTAAACTCATATAAAGTGTGATTTAAAAAAAATTGATTGTCTTTACATTTCAAAGGTATTTGTCTATTCAAAGATTTAGCATTCTCATCAATGATTGAAGGTGATAAAAAGGAAGAACCAAATACAAAACTACATAATTAAAAGTTCGTCTTAGAAGACTTGCAACTTCTGCAATAAATATTGATTTAGCCAATGGCCAACATAAGTGATACCTATTAATTGAAATTAAAATTTACTAGTTGTTGTAGCTACATTGACACTAGGTCAGAAGTTACCAAGATTCTTGGTTGTCCTGCTAAAGATCTGGCAATGTTACACAGAGACTTTATAAATGATTGAAGGTGATAAAAAGGAAGAACTAAACCCAGAACTTACATGATTAAAAGTTCGTCTCAGAAGACTTGTAACTTTTGCAATCAATGTTGATTTAGTCAATGGCCTGCATAAGTAATACCCACTAGTTAAAATTAAAACTTACTAGTTGTTGTAGCTGTACTAACACTATGTCAGGAGTTACCAAAATTCTTTATTGTCCTAGTTGGGGTTTGATGAGAAGGGGGATCCAAATATTTAAAAATCTCAAATTGATTTCGACCTTAATTCGTAGTAAATTTGTGGATCGAAACACAGAAAAATCGTATCCAATTTATTTTCGTTTGTCCACTATCTCCGGTTGAGCCCGAAGTTCAAAAACTTTCTTCGTTGATGAATACCTGGACTGATGAATTATGTTTTAGAAATATAAAATATAAATAAAGTATATAAATTCAAAAATAATTAATTATTTTTTAATCATCATTAGACTTGTCTCTCAGCACGTGCATTGCTCGTTTGCGTTGGTTCAAGTGATATGTGATTTTCAAAAATAATAATAATATTATTAGATAGAATTTTGAGTAAGTAATTATACATAAAAAAAAAATAGTATAAATTTTTATGATTGGTTATAATTTCTCAACTTATTTGAATTGATGAAAGTATTGAACTCATATAAAGAGTAATCTAAAAAAATTATTTGCTTTTATATTTCAAAGGTATTTGTCTGTTCAAAGATTTAGCATTGTCGTCAATGATTATTAGACTACACAAGGTGATTGAAAGGTGGAAAGAGTGGTTAATCTGCTAAAAGAAATTACTAGATTCAAAGGGATCAATTCTAAGCATGATGCGATTGAAAGGGGAGATTCAAGTTTTCAAAGTGTTAAATTTATTCCGACTTAATTTGAAAGTATATGGATCAAAATACTTATAGCACTTTATTTTGTAAATTCAACTTGACTTGTGCTTGAAATGGAGAAAAATGGTGTGCAATTGAAATTAAACATTTTTTTTATTTTCACTGACCCTTTTTCTTCAATCGAGTCTGAAGTTCAGTAGTTCTCATCGTTGATGAACACCTACACTTATAAGATAAAGAAAAATAATTAATTCTGAACATGATACGATTGAGAGGGGTGGGGGTGGGGGTGGGGGTGGGGGTGCAAGTTTTCATAGTCTTAAATTGATTCTGACCTTATTTCGTAGTATATATGGATCAGAATACTTCTAACACTAAATTCTATTTTGTAAATTCAACTTGATTTGTGCTTGGAATAGAGAAAAATGGTATGTAATTGAAATTCAGACATTTTTTTTTCTATTTTTCACTAACCCTCTTTGTCCAATCGAGTCTGAAGCTCAACAGTTTTCACCGTTGATGAATACCTGCACTAAAAAGATAAAGAAAAATAATTAAAAATGAGTGGGGAGGATTGATACTGAAGAAAAACTATACATAGAGAAAAGAAATTTCAAGGATCTATACGATTAAGATAAGAGAGCCGATATGTATAATTGAGAAATTAGGGAATCGAAACAGTTGAGAAGGGGAGATTACAAAGACCTATACAATTGAGAGAGAAGCTGAAAATAGTAATACAAATGAGGCGGGGTCGAAATTGCAAAGATCTATATAATCGAGGTAATAGATTATTATTTTTTAATCTGGTAGATAATTTCGATTATGGTAAAAAAAAATTGAATTTATTATTTATGAATTAGGTTTTAAAATATAATATTTAAAATAAAATGCATGAGTTTAAAAATAATTAAGAATTGTGGGATCGATATTAAATAGTTTCTCAGCACGTGAATTGCACGTGTATGTTGATATGTGATTTTATAAAATAGTAAAATATTATCAAATGAAATTTTGAGTAAATAATTATACACAAAAAATAGTATAAATTTCTATAAATAATCTATAATTTCTAAACTTATTTAAATCAATGACATTAATGAATTTATATAAAGTATAATCTAACAAAGTTGGTAGCCTTTATATTTCAAGGGTATTTGTTTGTTCAAAAGTTTTAACACTCCCATCAATAATTTGGAGAGTGAAAATGGTGACATATCTACTAAAAGAAATTAATGAATTGAAGGGATGAATTCTAAACTTACCATTATGATTGAAGAATTTAGTTGAGGCGAGTGAGAATAGTATAAAAGTTTGAAATTCTTTATGAGAAGACAAGTCGCACGATTTAATATACAATAGCATCATCGGTGTGATAATATAAGTGACATTGAAAGAGAATAGAGTGTACACAAATTTTATCTAAATCTTGTAAGGTAAAGTGATTGTTTTCATTATACCCTTTGTTAATAAAATATAAAAACAACATACCCGGTGTATTCTCACCAAAGTGAGATTTGGAGAGGCTAGAGCGTACGCAGTTCGTACATGTACCTCAAAGTTAGAGTAGAGAAGTTGTTTTCGACAGACCCCCGGCTCAAGACAACAACATAATCAATCAGTGTATTTGGCATTCCACTCTCTGCCAATAAAGCAAACGAAAAAACAAAGAATTGAAAATAAACCTGCACCTCAAGGGGCTTCAACAAAGGAACAGTTGGACAGGTGAAAGCACTGAGGTTTCCAAGGCATAAGATGAAATGAGCACCCAGTATACAACTCTCTGTCGTAACAACATCATGCCTTAATCAAGATAAGGCCGCACTAGATTAGATGATTTAGGTTTATCAGGTAATCAACCTACAACAGACAAACAAGTACCGTAAGGAGTTCATGCTCCTTTACACACTTCTCAACTGGTTCCATTTTAGGAAAAGTACTTACTTAACATAGCATGCAAAGTCATTAAGATATATACAGATTATAGTAATAAATTCTAGTTTGGATTCCCCTTAAATTGCCAATGCAATCCTTTTGCACAGGGGGCAGGAGTTCTTCTGCATTATCCACTGGCTGATGCAGTCGAAGTGAAAGGAGTGCTGGCAGTCAGCGTTTCCACTGTTCTGTCTATCAGAGAAGTCGTCCTGCCCACAGTATACAAGATACAAAACAAATCAAAAAATCAAATTTATTTTTAATTGAATGCTAATTATCCAAATAAAAGTTCATTCCAACATAATTATGATTTATGAAATTACATATTGTAATTGCAGAAATTAAGAGGACACAAAGATGATTTTCATATAAGTAATTAATAGTCTAACATGTTGGTGTAATATACCACAAATTACAATAATCATTACAGTTAAAAATAACATCCCTCCCTTTTCACAAACAAACAACAATAATTCCTCCTAACTATGCAAGGAGCTTCCAAATACTGCCTACAGTATACAAGATACAAAATAAAAGTTCATCCTAACATAATTATGATTTATGAATTAAAAACATGTAGTAATTTTTAGAAACTAAAAATAAAAAAGTAGCTACTCACAGTTGCACAATTTGTCAATATCCGAATACGGCATCATTTCAATAGCGGCACCAATCTTCTTCTTCTTCATATGTTCAATCAACACATCTTTCATAAATTGCTGCCTCGATAATGGAGAAGAAGCAACGAGAGTAACACCTTATTTGGATAGTTGTTAGCTGCGTGCTATTTATGTGCTGGACAAGAACCTAAATTTAAATTATTCAGTATATTATTATGACTTATGTTTTAGAAATATAAAATAAAGTGTATAAGTTTAAAAGCTATTAACTATTTTTAATTGATATTGCATTAGTTTCTCAGCATGTGTACTGTACGATACGTTGATTCGAGTAATTTATAATTTTATAAAATAGTAAAAATATTATTAAATAGAATTTTAAATAGGTAATTATACATAAAAAAATAATATAAATTTCTATGAATGATCAATAATTTCTCAACTTATGTAAATTAATGACTGTAATGAATTTATATAAAGTATAATCTAATAAAATTAGTTTTCTTTATAATTTAAAGGTATTTGTTTGTTAAAAAAAAAATAGCATTCTCATCAAATAGTTGTCAAGACAGCACAACGTGATGGAAAGATGACAAGAGTGTCATATCTACTAAAAGGAATTAATGAATTGGAATGGTATGAATTTTAAACATGATACAATTGAGAGGGGGGATCCAAGGTTTACAAAGTCTCAAATTATGAATTGAAATACTTCTAACATTGAATTTTATTTTGTAAATTAAACTTGGCTTGAATCTGAAATAGAGAAAAGTGATATGCCATTGAAGTTCAAGCATTTTTTTCTTTCCAACTGATCCTCTTTCTCCAGTCGAGTATGAAGTTCAACAATTTTAATCATTGATCAATACTTAAACTAATAAAATCGAGAAAAATAATTGAGAATGTGTGAATTATTAATACAATTGAAACGAGAGAGAAAAAAGAGCGATGCAATTGAAAAAGAAAGAGGGGATTGATGTCATCAAGAAGGAGGAATTAGAGGGGTCTATACAATTGAAATGATGGAGGTCGATATAATTGAGAAAAAAAAAGAAAATCAATATAATTAAGAAGATGAAATTACAAGGATATTACAATTGAGGAGGGTGAGCATTGCAAAAATCATTACAATCACTGGGGGAGCGATGTTGCAAAAATCAATAAAATTGAGGTGATAGACTTTTTTTTAATCTGATAAACAATTTCAATTGAGGTAATAAAAAAATAAATTTATTATTTAGCTATGTAGTATGTTATGAATTCTGTTTTAAAAATATAAATTTAAAATAAAATATATAAATTGAAGAGTATTAGAAATTGTGGAATCGATATTAGATTAATTTTTCAGCACGTATCTTGCACGTATATGTGTAATTGTATATGTTGGTTCAATACTTAAAATAGGCGGGGAGGATTAAAACATAAGAAGAGCGCTATGATTTATGGAGTAAAGGGGACGTTGCCATCGAAGAGTGGGGGGATTATAAAAGTCTGTACAAGAATTTTCTTTTTTAGGGGGGAGGGGGATAAGGCGGACAATACAATTGAAAAAGGAGAATTATAAATATCTATACAATCAAAAAAGAGGAGGATTGCAAATATCAATAAAACTGATGTGGGAGTGAGGTGAAAAAAATCAATACAATTGAGGTGATAGATTTTATTTTATTTTTAATTTGGATAAACAATTTCAATTGAAATAGTAGAAAAATTGAATTCATTATTTAACTATGTAGTGTTTTATGAATTATGTTTAAAAAAATATATAATTAAAATTAAAAAATTTAAATTTAAGACTTGTAGAATCAATTTAGACTAATTTCTCAATACATTCAAATAATATATGATTTTATAAAATAATAACAACATTATTAAATATTTTTTTTATAAATAATTATACATAAAAGAAAGTAATATAAATCTCAATGAATAATTAATAATGATTAATAATTTCTTGACCTATTTAAATCATTGAAAATATTGAACTCATATAAAATATAATCTAAGAAAGATGGTTGCCTTTAAATTTCTGAAGTATATGTTAGTTCATTTTTTTTTAATCATTTCAATCATACTGTAGCTAAACAAAATAAACTTGTATAATTATACCAAGCAAAATAAGATGTCAAGACTCCGTCATATAATATCAAAATGGGTGAAAATCATTTTCACCCTTCAACTTTGATTAAAAAATCAAACTCTCCCCTCAACATTGAATAATAATCATAGTTCCCCCTTTATTCCATACAATGTTCATTTTGTCCTTATAATTTTAATCTTATATTTATGTAATATCTTTTTATATTATATGTAATGAATATTTTTTAACATGTATATTTGTAGCATTTTATTTAAGTTTATTAACTTTATAATCAAATTAATACTTTTTATAAATTTATCACAAAATTTAATGTTATTTTTTAAGATCGTTATTTAGTATTATATGTATTAAAGAGTCGTTTGGTGTGAGATATAATTATAATAATTCAGAGATAAAGTTCATGATTATTTATCCTACGTTTAATTAGATGTATTAGGTAGTCTCAAAATTAGTTGTCACACCATTTATACCACAGTGATGAGATAAGTTATCACACATACATGTTAGTACAACTTATTTTGTAATAACTAATCCCGAAATAACTTGCTTCCAAACAACCCATCCCTAAGTGTGTGTGTATATACATATGTTTGTACATGCATGTGCGTATATTTTCATGTTTTATCACTCTCGTACTAAATTTGTTTTGTATTACTTAACTTTTTGTTGATATAACACAATTCTTAAGAAAATTTTACTTAGAGGTATATTTTGCTAAATTAACCTTATTAATGATAATTTGAAACTTTAAATTTGTCTATACTGTTACTTTATATAGTTATTTAACACTAAAGGGTAGAAAAAATATAATACAATTCTCTTGATTTCACAAATTGAGCAGATAAATTAAAACATCTATTTTTAGTATGAGGATCAAGTGATAAGAAACGATATTATCTATTGTCTATATCAGTAAATAAGTTGTGATTGTCATTAATAGAGTATTACATATTTTATAATTTATATAAATAAATATAATCTTTAAAATTTAACCTTATTTTTATTCGAGAAAAACATCTAATACCCCCGAACTATGATCAGATTTGCTACGGCATACGTCAACTTCACGGGGGTCTTATTACCCCTTAAACTAAATTTTAGTGTATTTTTGTCAATCTTTTTAGCTAACGTGATACCTTTTGTTAATCATTTTAGATGGCGTGACACCTTTGATGTGGGCTCCATTTTATATAATAAAGGTGTCATATTAGCACAAAATATAATAAAAATACGCTAAATTTGAGTTCGGGGGATAATAGAACCCCTGTGAAGTTGGAGTGTGTCATAACAACTTTGACCATAGTTTGGGGTGGTACTAGAGGTTTATCTCTTTCATTTATTGTTTATATTTTCTGCATTAAAATATGTTTATAAAATTAGTATTACTTATTATTTTCACCTGTAAAATAAATATTATAGTTTTGATTATTATTAATAAAACTAATTTTTTTATTATGCTAATTAACTTCATAAAGATCATCATTAGCTTATATACTTAATTAGTATTTCTTACATTTTTTTCCTAGAAGATAATGTTTATGTTTTTATGAAAATTTTGTTATTTGAATTTTTTTTAAAAATAAAAATATGATGATTTTAAAGAAGTTAAAAAAAATTGTTGATAAGGGGTAAAATAGGAATTTTAAAAAGTCAATTAGGATAAAGGTGGGAGTATGATTATTGGTCAAATTTGAGGGAAAAATTTGATTTTTAAGACAAAGTTGAGAGGAAAAATGATTTTGACCCATATCAAAATAGATTAAGTCTCATTTTAGTTTTACAACATATATTTCATGGGCAACTGTTAAATTGAAAAACACTTAACTAAAATCTTGTGTAAATCTTATTCATAAAGCTTGATCCTCTTCATTGTATCTTCACATCCATTTCATTTGGTACCACAGCGAGGAGACAGAATTTCGATCTTATGTAGATGATTTCAGAACTATATGCAGTACAAGTCATAGTTCTTACAGAATCAGTTGTTGTATTAGTACCACGATCCATTATAGATTATTTTCTTTTCTTATAGAAATTTAGTAATTTAATAAAGTCCAAAAAAATTATCATAATGCTTTCTACACATGAAATCACAATGATACATTGATGCATATCTATGTCTTGGCGATTTTTTTTGTAAATTAAGGTAGGAAAAAAAAATTAAATTTGTTATTTAGTTATACAGTATATTGTAAATTATGTTTTTTAAAAAATAAAATGTATAAGTTAAAGTAACATACAATTTTATAAAATAGTAAAAGTATTATTAAATAAAATTTTATGTAAATAATCATACATGAAAAATAATATAAATTTTTATGAATGATAAATAATGATCAATAATTTCTTAGCCTATTTAAATTAGTGAAAATATTGAATTCATATAAAGTGTAATATAAGAAAATTGATTGCATTTATATTTCAGAGATATTTGTTTATTCAAAAAGTTTTAGTATTTCCATCATACAATAACTAAACAAAAGTAGCTTATATATTTATGCTAAACAAAATAAGTTGTCAAGGGAGCATCATATAATAAGTAAATGCTCATTCTATTTTAGCAAAATACATTTCATGAGTCATTATTAAACTAAAAAACATATAATTAAAACCTGATATAAATCAAGTCTAGTAACTAAACAAGCTTTGTTTAAAAGACTCAAAAATACCCCTGAACTATCCGAAATATCTCAAAAATGCCCTTCGTTAGATTTTTGGCTCAAAAATACCCCTCCATTAAATATTTGGCTCAAACATACCCCTCCCTCTAACGGAATTCGGAAAAGGATCAAAAATACCCCTGAACTATCTGAAATGGGTCAAAAATACCCCTCTGTTAAATATTTGGCTCAAAAATACCTCTCCCTTGACGAAATTAAATTATTTCGATTATTTCGTTAATTTATATAAAGTTCATCATTTAATTTATATTTCTTTAATTTCTTTAAGTGAAAATTTATATTTCGTTAATTTCTTTAAAGATTAAAAAGATGTAAAGTGAAGATACCTTTTTAGAATAAATGTATGTTTATTTTCCAAATCAAATTCAACCAATTTATATTATAATTCAAATACTTTTTTTCATTATCTTATTTTTTAAATTTAAAAAATACTTTTATGTAAAAAGATTAAAGTATTAGGGTTAAAAAGTTAAAGTTGGAGTTTAATTCAATCGAAATAATTTAATTTCGTTAAGGGGAGGGGTATTTTTGAGCCAAATATTTAACAGAGGGCTATTTAACGAAATTAAATTATTTCGATTATTTCGTTAATTTATATAAAGTTCATCATTTAATTTATATTTCGGTAATTTCTTTAAGTGAAAATTTATATTTCGCTAATTTCGTTAATTTCTTTAAAGATTAAAAAGATGTAAAGTGAAAATACCTTTTTATAATAAATTTATGTTTATTTTCCAAATCAAATTCAACCAATTTATATTATAATTCAAATACTTTTTTTCATTAACTTATTTTAAAATTTTAAAAATACTTTTATGTAAAAAAAATTAAAGTATTAGGATTAAAAAGTTAAAGTTAGGGTTTAATTCAATCGAAATAATTTAATTTCGTTAAGGGGAGGGGTATTTTTGAGACAAATATTTAATAGAGGGGTATTTAACGAAATTAAATTATTTCGATTATTTCGTTAATTTATATAAAGTTCATCATTTAATTTTTTTTCGTTAATTTCTTTAAGTGAAATTTTATATTTCATTAATTTCGTTAATT
Source organism: Capsicum pubescens (assembly GCA_030864215.1). Taxonomy (NCBI): domain Eukaryota; kingdom Viridiplantae; phylum Streptophyta; class Magnoliopsida; order Solanales; family Solanaceae; genus Capsicum; species Capsicum pubescens. The sequence goes on along the minus strand of CM061539.1, from coordinate 194,715,312 downwards.
TCTTTAAAGACTAAAAAGATGTAAAGTGAAAATACCTTTTTAGAATAAATGTTTGTTTATTTTTCAAATCAAATTCAACCAATTTATATTATAATTCAAATACTTTTTTTCATTATCTTATTTTTAAAATTAAAAAAATACTTTTATGTAAAGAAATTAAAGTATTAGGGTTAAAAAGTTAAAGTTAGGGTTTAATTCAATCGAAATAATATAATTTCGTTAAGGGGAGGGGTATTTTTTAGCCAAATATTTAACAGAGGGGTATTTTTGACCCATTTCAGATAGTTCAGGGGTATTTTTTATCCTTTTCCGAATTCCGTTAGAGGGGGATATTTTGAGCCAAACATTTAACGGAGGGGTATTTTTGAGCCAAAAATCTAACGAGGGGCATTTTTGAGCTATTTCAGATAGTTCAGGGGAATTTTTGAGCCTTTTTCGTATATTTTATTATATTTTTATTGAATAATTTGTTATAGAAATCACCATTATTTTGGACATTCAACATGTCTTTTTTTTTTTACTTCCACTTAGTGTGCACTAAGCAAGCACTTGCATTTCACTGAGAGTAATTTTACAAGACTGCTATTAATATTTAAAAAAATTGATAAATTATCATTAAAAACAAATATTATGCTACTTTCACGTAGTGTGTATAACATAAGTACTTACATTTCAGAAGAATGACTTTAGAAAATTCTATCAACATTCAAAAGGTATTAGCATTAAAAAGTAAATATGTTTACTTCCACTTACCGTGCACCACATAATCACTTGCATTTCACCTGAGTTATAACTAAACTCCCCTCTTGTCTTTATCCTCTAGAACTTATCTTTATCCTCTTGTTCTAGCCTGCAACATATAAAGCTAATCAGAGCCTTTCATTTTAAGTATGATAACTTCACTCTTAACTCGCAATATCTGAGAAAAGCATAAAATAATTTTCTCACACTGGTAGGAAGTGTTTCGCCTTAGACTACTATCAACGTTCAAAAAATTTGATAAAGTATGATAAAAAATAAATACTTTTTTACTCCCTTTTAATATGTACCACCCAGGCACTTAGATTTCACAAGAGTGATTTTATAAAGCTGTCAACATTTAAAAGGTTTAATAAATTAGTACAGAAAATAAATATTTTTCTTACTCCACTTAATGTGCACCACCCAAGCACCTGTATTTCACAAGAGTGATTTTATAAGACTTCCATCAATGTTGAAAAGGTTTAATAAATTATCACAACAAAATAAATATATTTTTTACTCCCAATTAAAGTGCACCACACAAAAACTTAAATTTCACAAGAGTAAATGTTAGATAAATTATCATAAAAAATAAACAAAAATTTAAATTGAAATTAAGATATACACATAATAAAATTCTAATTTGAAGTCCTTAAATTGTCACTGCAGTCCTTCTGCAAAGGGGACAAAAATTCTTCTGCATAAACCACTGATTAATACAGTTGAAATGAAAGGTATGTTGACAATCGCCACTTCCAAAATGATATGTCCATTAAAGAAGTTACCCTACAAACTTCAAAACTATATTTTTTAGTAAAGAATGTTAAATACTGAGCAACATGCAACCAAATGAAACTAAGCAAAGTGCTAAACACATATAAAAAAATTAAGAAAATTTAAAAAATTTGAAAGACTTAAAAACATAAATAAATCTTCAAAATTAGAGAAATGAATAACGATTTAATGAATGTCCTAAAAAATATTTTAACACACTTAGAAATATCCGTTAAAATGATTGATTTAAAAAATAACTTGACTAACTTAAAAAGTGACTAATCTTACAAAATATGACTAACTTAATACATATTAAAACTTATTCAGACAAAGTAATTTAATGAAAAGATTTATTTATTTGAAAAATGGTATAATTCTCTTTAAGGTAAAAAAAAAAGAGAGAAGTATACATTACCCCCTAAACTTGTCACGTTTTATATATGGTACACCTGAACTTCGACTTGTCCTAAGTACCCCCAAACTTGTTGTTTTAGTAAGTCGTGTGGCCCTTTTTGCTGGACTGTCCACTGCGTGTAATACATGCGTGGACACGTGAAAAAAGTGTTAACGTGGTGTCCACGTGGATAAATACCATCCACTTCCCTTATATTTATCATATATTAAAAAATAACTCACTTCTACCCTTAATTATCCGATTTCTCTCTAAGAAAAATATATTTTTCAGTTTTCCTCAACTCCAAAATAGTGAAAGGTTAAATTTTTGTCGATCAAGTAAGCTATTATCTAAAAATTTATACTTTTTTTTGTGTTAAAAATATGAAATTATTTTTTTCGGTTAGTGTTTCATAGTAGTTTTCGATTAGTGTTTCGATTAGTATTTTGACGAGACTCACATGCACAAATACGTTTCTTGAAATAATTAATGGAGTAAGAAATTGCAATTTAAGTTATGGGTGTACAAAAATCGAATCGATAAAAATGTTATTGATTTATCGTTATTGGGTTAACGATTTTTTAATGATTTTGTAAAAAAATATCATTGGGTCATTGATTCGATTTTGATTTTTTTTTATTGGGTTATTGAGTAAACCGATAACCCAATAAGTTTATGCTAAATTACTATTTTACACCCCATAAGTAGGATTTTCGTTGCGACTAAAATTCATTTTTTTTTCATGTTAGTTACTACTTTTTCTATTTTATGAGTATTTTCTTAACAATTTAATCGAAAATCAAATCGTTAAGAACTAAAAATAGATAACCAATATAACTACATTTATTATAAGTATGTGTCTTAGTTTCTTGGGGGTTTGGGCCACAGGTGGCAAAAGAGTTTTAAAATGAGGTGTAGGTGACACAAGTTTTAATAATTGAGTAGAGGTGACAATTACTTCATTATGGTTTAAGAAAGTTTGGAAAATTTCAAAATAACTCACAAGTTTTTAAATTTACACTTTGATTCAAATGTTAGTTAATATATAACGGGGAACGAAGGGAAAAAAGGCGTCTTTTTCTCTCTCCTCATCCGTTGTTATTTTCTCTCTCTTCGCGATATTTGTTGTTCATTGTTGTTGTTGCTTTATTCATCATCTTCTGATTCATTATCATCATCTTATACTTCATTATCAACTTCATATTCTTCTTGTTGACCATTGTTGTTGTTGTTGTTGTTACCCCAAGTGTTGCTCTTTGACCAAATTCTTATGTGAAATTTTATTTCGTAAATCACTTTCAACTTTGGAATTTACTTGAGAGGAGACTTTGGTAAGTCAGATTATGCTTTTTAGTTGAATCTGGGTAACTGCTAGTGTGTTGTTTTTTCAACAATAGTTTGCACGCGAACATGAATGCAATACAAGAGCAATCTGTTTAAACAGATCCATTATCTGCGGCACCAGATAAATGTTTTGTTGTAACAGTAGACTCATGTTGGATTCATGTTTAAGGGTTCTAGGTGCCCGTAATATGATTATGAATCGAATAGATGGGTATTCTGTTGCACCAGATTAGTAATTTGTTTCAACAGATAAATAATGTGTTTCATCAAATTACTAATATGTTTCGAACAACAAAATACAGCTCCTGTCACACACAAAACCTAACAGATAACTCATATGTTCTTGCTATTGATACTGGAATCAAATTATTCCTTAATTGTAGACATGTCATTCGTTAAGAAATAGAAATAGACAGCACAAAAATTTAATAAGAAATAAAAAGTCAAGTGCATCAAACATAATTTTTTATAAAACAAACAAAAAAAATATATAGATAACAGAAAAAAAAGATTAATTATTATTATCATCATTATTAACATCATTATTATTTGTATGGCCAGCCGGCCAATCTTCAAAGGGCAGTAGCAGGGCCCTCCGCAGCCTGCGGATCTCCCGCAACATCCTTACTCTGACGGCGGCCAACTCCCAATGCAGGTCATGAACCTCCTTCTGCAGTTCCCTCATGACGTCTCGTAAAATAGCGACATCCCACACAGGATCAGTCATATCTAAAAAACGCATAAGTTGACAAAACACACACGTAAACACAAAAGTAAAGAAAAGAAAGAATTCGAATGTAATGTAATATAATACAACGTATATTTACACAAAAATCAAGAAAAAAACTTACCAAAGACAGGAAAAAACTATCAAGTCCTTGAAGAGAAAGCAGTTGAAGGTGTAACAAGAGCGAGGAATAAATAGTGTGTAGTAGAACGAACGATTGAGTAAGGAGGAACCTATTTATAGAGGATTGAACTTGAATGAGTTAGGCAAAAAATCGCAACTGTTCACCTCCATTTATTAATGACATTCTTGATTACTGTAAAAGTTATGACTTAATTAAATTAATCAATATTATGATAAGTCATGACTTTTTAGCTTTATTATTATTAATAATAATTAGTTCTTTCCAGGAACCGTTTTTTTTACACTGTTTTGGACAACAGATAATATATCTGTTGCATCAGATAAATCATCTGTTACAACAGATATATCATGATTTGCAACAAATAGATAACATGTTGCATCAGATAATATATCTGTTTCAACATATAATATATATATATATTTTTTAAAAAATATATTATCTTCATGACATCCAAATTTTCTGACTTTTTAATTATATAAATTAATAAAGCAGATTTAAAGGCACAACTGTTCACCTCCATTTATTAATGACATTCTTGATTACTGTAAAAGTTATGACTTAATTAAATTAATCAATATTATGTAGGTCATGACTTTTTAGCTTTACTATTATTAATAATTAGTTCTTTCCAGGAATCATTTTTTTTACACCGACTTGGACAACATATAATATATCTTTTGCATCAGATAAATCATCTGTTACAACAGATATATCATGATTTACAACAAATAGATAACCTGTTGCATCAGATAATATATCTGTTGCAACATATAATATATATATTTTTTAAAAAAAATATATTATATTCATGACATCCAAATTTTCTAACTTTTTAATTATATAAATTAATAAAGCAGATTTAAAGGCACAACTGTTCACCTCCATTTATTAATGACATTCTTGATTACTGTAAAAAGTTATGACTTAATTAAATTAATCAATATTATGATAGGTCATGACTTTTCAGCTTTATTATTATTAATAATTAGTTCTTTCCAGGAACCATTTTTTTTTACACCAACTTGGACAATAGATAATACATCTGTTGCATCAGATAAATCATCTGTGACAACAGATATATCATGATTTGCAACAAATAGATAACCTGTTGCATCAGATAATATATCTGTTGCAACATATAATATATATTTTAAAAAAAAAAATATTATATTCATGACATCCAAATTTTCTGACTTTTTAATTATATAAATTAATAAAGCAGATTTAAAGGCACAACTGTTCACCTCCATTTATTAATGACATTCTTGATTACTGTAAAAAGTTACGACTTAATTAAATTAATCAATATTATGATAGGTCATGATTTTTCAGCTTGAAGCTTAGCTTTATAATTATTAAAATAATTAGTTCTTTCCAGCAACCGTTTATTTTTTACACTGAGTTGCACAATAGATTATATATTTGTTGCATCAGATAAATCATCTATTACAATAGATATATCATTCGTTGCAACAAATAGTTCAACTGTTGCATCAGATAATATATCTGTTGCAACATATAATATATATATCTTTTTAAAAAAAAAATTATCTTCATGACATCCAAATTTTTTGACTTTTTAATTATAAAAATTAATAAAAAAGATTTAAAAATAAGAATATTTCTGGTGAGTTTTTTACGTTTTAAATTATGTTTATCATTTATTTCCTTATTCTTTTCTGTGAAAAGAAATGACTTAATTAAATCAAGCTAGTGGTGACTTAATCTTTCCGTTTCTTTAATAACCATTTTTATTAATTGAGTTATGGCAATAGATTGTATATCTGTTGCATCAGATAACCCATCTGTTTCAACAGATATACCATCTGTTGCTATAAATCGACCATCTGTTTAAGGAGTTTTTTTTATTTCTTCTAACTGATTCATAAGTCGCAACAGATGAGGAATTTGATGCATCAGAAGCGTTTTTCGTTTTTGTTTGTTTGTTGAATGTGTTTAGACAAAAGTCACAGTCACGACTATTCATTAACTTTTTTCTTAAAAATCATATCATTATATATATATCTTAATTAAATTAATCCAATATTGTGACTTTTTTAAAATTAAATAATCTTTATTTTACAATTATAATATCATTTAGTTCCTTATTATTTATTAACGAACCAGTTTTAGGAGAATTTCTCATCATGACCGCATCCCTAACTCCAACCGCCGACATGTTTTGAATAGGAAATAAATAGAATGATAATTAAATATTGAATAAGAATTAAAAATTTAAAATCGACCAAACCAAACCAAACCAAACATATACATGGATTTTTTTGAATCCCTTATAGGTAGATCGGATATAAAAAGGGGAAATACATACGCTAAAAGAAAGAAAAAAATATAACCTAATTATTATTATTATTATTATTATTATTATTATTATTATTATTATTATTATTATTATTATTATTACTATTATTATTGTCAACCAGACAATTTTCATCAGGCAGCAGCAGGGCCCTCCTCAGCCTTGCTCGAAAGTCGGCCAAATCCCTCTGGAGTTCATCAAACTGCCTTTGAAATTCCTGCAAGGACTCGATATGAACCTTCTTGTACGAATCTGGATCTGACATATTAGTATTGTAAGTATAGTAGAATGAACGAGAGTGAGTGAGAGTGAGTGAGGAGGCCGGAGGGACCTATTTATAAAATGATTGAGAATTAGAAGGGACTGGACTTAGTCAAACAAAAAGCCACGACTGTTCATATCCCTTAAAAGGAAAAATTACACAAATCCCATATTTAAGACACCATATTACACAATATCCCTTAATGCTTTAAAAAATTACATAAAATCCCAGATTCATATTTACTAGTGATACATATAGCATATGTATCACTGCTTAACATATGTATCACAATTCGAAATTCCGGAATAAAATGTAATTAGCAAACTATCCGGGATTTAATGCAATATTGCTGAAACTATCCGGGATTTATGTGTTGTGTGTGTTACTTAAATAATACTGGTGACTTTATTAATAAGTAAATTAGAAAAAAAAAGGATCTAAATGCAACATTTTATTTTTTTGTTGTATTTCCGATCGATAAAGATTGGTAATCTGTTGCAAAATATATTCCACCTGTCAGATAATTTACAACATATGGACAATCTGTTGCAACAGATGGATATATCAGTTTGCTTTTTCTTTAGCTGTGGCGTCTGTTGCAACTTGCTAGTCATCTATTTATTCAATTTCATCGAGAGCAATCGATTTTTCTAAACACTTCTTGGCCAAATTCAATTTTTGCTCTTGGATTGCTTCTCTTTTTTTCTTTGCATCCTTCAACCAAACTAAATTTTTGCTATTGGATTGAGCGCAAAAATTGAATTTGGAGGCCAGCTTGAAGGATGCAAAGAAAAAAAAAGAAGCAGTCCAAGAGCAAAAATTGAGTTTGGCCAAGAAGTGTTTAGAAAAATCTATTGCTCTCGATGAAATTGAATAAACAAATGATTAGCAAGTTGCAATAGACGCCACAGCTGATGGAAAAGCAAACTGATATATACATCTGTTGCAACAGATTGTTCATATGTTGTAAGTTATCTGACAGATGGAATATATTTTGCAACAGATTACCAATCTGTTTCTTTTGAAAATACAACAAAAACATAAAATGTTGTATTTAGATCTATTTTTTTTAATTTACATATTAATAAAGTCACCAGTTTTATTTAAGTAACACCACACATAACACATAAATCCCGGATAGTTTACGTCAGATGTGGAGTCTGTTGCGTCAGATATGGAGTCTGATGCAACAGATATAGAGTCTGTTGGAATACATAGAAGCCTTGCTAGTGGTTTGATTTGTTCCATCAGTTGCTCCGTCTGTTGCAACATCAACAACAGCATAAACTACAAACAATAAATAAAAAACATCAACAACAAAGAAAACAACAATATTTGTTCCAACAACATCATCAACTACAAAGAAGTATACATCCTATGTTCCAACACCATCAACAACAAGGGACGGACCCACATGGAGTCCTCTGGGTGCGCGAGCACAGACTGAACTCGTATTTAACTTTATATATGTATGTGGAAATAAAAAAAAACGTATATAATCTAATCAGTGAGCACCCATAGTAAGAGTTGTTTGGTTAACCTAGTTGTTGTTTATGGGTGCTTAAGGCTATTTATTTCTTTTGGTCTTGAGTTCAATTCCCACTCAGCACATATTTTTAAAATTTTGGTAACCAACTCTTCTCTTTTTATTCACTTTAAACTTTTTATTTTTTTCTCCCTTACTCCTTGTGTTGATTGTTCGGACTCCAATATTTTTAAGCTAAGAAGCACCCACCGTCTAAACCACACCACACCACAAGTTCCAATAATGCCAAACCCACCAACAACACCACACCACAAGTTCCAACAATTCCAGCCCCACCAACAACATCAATAACAGCATAAACAATAAAGAAACAAACAAAATACATAAAAAAAATGATACTGCCAATAAGGCTTTTAAACTTCTCCCAACAGATGACTTTTTTCGCATCTTATAATAAAAATTCTCGGTATATTTATTCAACAATTAAAAGTTCCTTCAAATTTTTTAAATAAATATGATATGGTAAAATGGTAATTAAATAAATAAAAGGATGTAAATAAAGTTGCAAGAAGAAGACGAGAATGAAAGAGAAATAGTGAATCATATCATACAATGTCAAAAGGGGGTCAAAACAGCAATTTCAGTCGAGGAATATAAGATATGGATATCGATCGGTTTAGATCCGAACGAAAATTTTTGAGAAAGAGGAGAGAAAAAAAAGGCTGTGATAACCCTAAAGAGGATAAAAAGAAAAAAGATGAGAGATTTAGGGTTGAAGAAGAGGAGGAGAGAGATGAGATAATTCTAATTTCTAGATGTACTACCCTTAGTATTAAATGACTAAACAAAGTGTATTTATTCAAATTTATATTTACAAAGCATAATTAATAAGGTTAATTTGGTAGTAAAATAAACCCCTAATTAATATTTTCTTTATGGGAGTGTCAAGTCAATATGAAAAGTAAGAAGTACTAGGGGTTTCAATATTCATTAATTAATATTCACTAATAATTTGAGGGACACGAGGAAGAAAACGGGTGATATTGAAAAGACAGGACAAGACTACTCAATGAGATTTTTGAGTTATCAAGAAACATTTTTTACCGCCTTTAGTAGTACTACTACTTTATCTACTCGAACAGTAGCTTGCTTTAAAATTAAAAGAAAATAAAAAGATTTTCAAACAGATATGTCGTCTGTTGCAACAGATTTAGATATCTATTTGAGAAATCCCAACAGCTCAGTCATCTGTGACAACAAATGGAAATGTCATTTGATAACTAAATCAGAAACGTCATCTGTTACAACAGATATCAATATCTGTTTAAAAATTTTCAATACCTCAGTCATCCGTCATAACAGATGCAAATGTCTATTTGACAATTAAATAAGAAATATCATCTATTGCAACATATATTATTATCTGTTTAAAATTCTCCAACAGCTCAGTTGTTTGTTGCAACGGATTTCATTGCAATTGATTTAGGATGAACTAGGGATGAAAGAATGAGCTCCTCATTAACTTAATGTTAAGATTAATAATAGTACCTACATCGATCTAGATGGAACGAGGGATGAATGAATGATCTCACAGGGTCAATTAAAAATCCAATTGAGTCATTGCATTTGCATAGTGTTAGTATTGCGTTCATCCCGACCCGAGTTGTCGATCGATCACTCTGAGTTGAAATGTGTTCTCATTAACTTAATGTTAAGATTAATAATAGTACCTACATTGATCTAGGTGGAATTAAGGATGGATGAATGAGCACAAAGGGTCAACTACAACTTCAATTGAGTTTTTTGGCAATTGCATGATGAGACGGTACTGCATTTCTCCCGACAAGAGTCATCAATCGATCACTCTGAGACAAACCGATTCTTAATACCTAGTATGTTCAACTAATACCTTAATTGAATAATATGGGACTAAGGGTGAGTTCTCATAGGGTCAACTACAACTTCAATTGAGTCTTTTGGCAAATGCATGATGAGACGGGACTGCGTTCCTCCCGACAAGAGTCGTCGATCGATCACTCTGAGCCAAACCAATTATTACTACCTCATATTCCTAACTAATACCTTAATTTATTAATCTAGGACTAGGGGTGAGTTCTCATAATGTCAACTACAATAGATGACAATGCCTATTTGATAATTTACAACAGATGGGTAATCTATTGCAACATATGACTCAATCTATTTGATAATTTACAACAGATGGGTAATCTGTTGCAACAGATGACTTAATCTATTTGATAGTTTACAACAAATGTGTAATATGTTGTAACAAATTACATAATCTGTTTGATTTGATCCAACAGAAAAGACATTTGTTGCAACAGGTTGAGCATTTGCTTATATATAATTCAATTGAGTTCATATGTTAGACTAATATCTTAATTGAATGTGAGTTCTCATAGGGTCAACTACAACTTCAATTGAGTCTTTTGTCAATTGCATGATGAAACGGTACAGCGTTCCTCCTGACCAGAGTCGGCGATCGATCACTCTGAGCCGAATCGATTCTTACTACCTCATATGTTAGACTAATACCTTAATTGATTAATCTAGGACTAGGGTACTAATACCTTGATTGAATAATCTGGGACTAGGGGTGAGTTCTGATAGGGTAAACTATCGATTAATCTAGGACTAGGGGTGAGTTCTCATAGGGTCAGCCACAACAGATGGCAGCGCCTATTTGATAATTTACAATATATGGGTAATCTGTTGCGACATATGACAATTCATTTGATAATTTACAATAGATGGGTAATCTGTCGCAACAGATGACTTAATCTGTTTGATAATTTACATCAGATTCATAATCTGTTGTTACCTAATCTGATTGATAATTCACAACAGATGAGAAATCTGACGCAACATGTTGAACATTTATTTTTTACAATTTCAATTGAGTTCATATGTTAGACTCCTAAATTGATTAATCTAGGACCAGGGGTGAGTTTACACAGGGTCACCTCCTAGAGTACTCGGTCAACTACAACTTCAATTGTTTTTATATGATTTTAAAAATTACGCATATATTTTATGATTTTAAAAATAATTAAGATCATTTCGGACAAAATTAACATTTTTAAAACTACTTGTCATTCTTTTCCAAAATACAAATCAACCCATACAAAATGTTTCATCATTTTAAATCTCAAGGTTTGGCTCTTTCTCTCTCATTCTTACTCAATAATACAGTACAGACAACAACTACTCAATAAATTTGCTCAACCCTCCACAACAGATCATTTTTCTTCTTATTTTCGACCACATAGATGTTATTTTCGACATCATTCTTGCTTGTATCAGTCGTTTTCTTTGTCTTCGTAGGCAACAGAGTTCGAGAAGAGCTCTATATTTGTTTTTTTTTCTAAAAAATAAGGTATTTTAAGTTAATGATGAAAAATAAAACTTTAGTTGTATTATCTTCGAGAATGGGTTTACAATTTTGAGTTTTGATGGTAAAATCATAGGAAGAACTCGAGAAATCCCTAGTTTCCATCGCAGTGTTCAGTTGACTGTCGTGGTATAGTTGGATGGTGTTAGTGGTGGTGGTAGTGTTTGTGGTTGTCGTGGTGGCAACGGTGGTGGCATTGGTTAGTGGTGTTTGTGGTGGTGTCGGTATTCGTGGTGTTTGTTTGTTTATTAGCATTGGTTGGTGGTGTTTGTGGTGGTGGTTGTTGGTGTGTCGGTATTCGTGGTGTTTGTAATGTATTTTTTAAAATCTATGCATACATCAACTGTAATGTAATTTTTGTTTTTCTTTGTCTGTAGGTAAAACATGTCTCCAAAAAGAAAAGAAAGTAAAAGTGGATCAACGTCTGACCACTCAAAAAAAGGCTACAGTACAGAGGGATTCGGAGAAGCTTCCTGAACAATCTCAGTCAGGGAAAAGTAAACCTGAGGAGAGATGTGAAAACAACGTTAAGGGAGGTGGACAAGGATCCGTAGATGGTGACGAAGAAAATGAAAGTGAGAAAGAGGAGGAATTGGAGAGTCAGAAAGAGAAAAAGGAACACATTATACGGCTTTCCTTGGGATTTCATGGTAAAATTAATCACTAATTTTACTCATCCACTAATTTATATTGAATATAGTTATTATGATTTTTTTTTCTTGCTTCCTGTTTACACTTTTTAGGCTTGGGCATTTAAAGTCATTCCTCCCCTCCGAAAGCAGTTAATGGATTATCCGGATAAGGTTTCTCATCCAAGGATGTTTAGGTGGTTGGCTCCAAAGAGCAACACCAATATTAAGGAGGCCGATCTCTTTAACCCTATGGATGATGCAGTACGTCTTCTTCAAGTAAAATAATTCTACTCAAAGATAAGAAAGATATTGAATAGATGTTATATCTGGTGCATGAGCTGTTATATCTGATGCACTAGATGGGACATCTATTGGATGGGGTATATCGTGCATCAGATTACCCATCTGTGGCTTTGGTTCTCTGAACCCGACTCCTAAAATATTAACCATCTACTGCAAATTATGCAACAAATGTTTAATCTGATAACATAGCGTTCATCTGTTGCGACGTACAGATCATCTGTTGCATAATAGATTACCCATCTTGTGCAGCTGTTGCAACAGATGATTGATATTTTGCATCAGATTATCCATGTGTTGCTCTGTTTCTCTGAACCAAACTCAAATGGATTTTAACCATTTACTGCAAACTATGCAACAAATGGGTCTTTTTTAAAAAAAAATGTAGCCCAACTGTGAAAATTATCATATTATATGATTTAAATGCATCTGTCTTTTTTTTCTTTTTTATAGGTTGTGCATCCATGGATCGTGCCTATTGAGGAGGAGTCGGTGATGACTTCTTATATTACTTTTGGTCATGTTGATACTATTGCAGACCCAACGGTGGAGTTAATAAAGAAGGAATTGGCTGGAGAAACAGCCATAAGAAGAGCAATTAGGCAAGGTTAGCCTAATGTTGAGGCTCTTCATAACCAACCTTTTACTAAGGCAGATCCGGGTGCTTCTTCTGGTGAAGTTGTTGGTGTTGGTGGAAGGCATGATGATGCTGCTACCAAAGAATAAATATGTTTGAAAACACCCATTTTCGCCCTTACACAGGTCCCTCTCACCATCTTTACCCTCGTGTTCCCGTTGCGAATGCGATGAGTGCAAGGAAAGACAGGATAAACTCTTTGAAAAAGTAGAGGCTATCTCTAAAGATATCAAGGAATTCAAATCCAAAAGGTGTGTCATACCATCCAAGAAAGTGAGGGAGCCACACACTTCTACAGCGTTGGTTAGGAGAAAGAAAAGAGAAATTAGAGACGTACTCTCCGCTCAAAAATCAAAAGAAATTATAATTCCTCCCTCTCCAAAAGTTGTTGAAGTTTAGGGGCCAGTCAAGAAGGTGGAAATATACACGGAACTTGGCTCCGAAGAGAAGAGGGATCTGCGACAGGCCAAGAATGCCAAGCCAGGCGCACCGGATTACCCCAGGCCTCCCTTTCCCCCCCAAGACTTCCAGACTATGACTGATATGCGTATGCCGTACGAGGACAAGGCAAGTTTACTTTTCCTAACCTAGCCCTTCTAATTTACCCCATGAAAAAGAAGCTACGCAACAGATTTCACATCTGTTGCAACTGGTTGTGGTTCTGTTGCAACTTATTGTCCATCTGTTGCATAAGTTGCGTTGGATTATTGATTCAGAGAACCCTATGCAAGAGATGGACCATCCGTTGTATCTTTACAATTACTAACCTATTTAAAAAATAACTTTTTTAAAAATTGACTTCTTATCTCACAGCATGTTGACATAATTCTCTACCTCATGAGGAAAAGGCAATTAACATACTGGGAAGCTTATGACGCTGCCGATAGGATAATGGACCTCGACTTCTGCAAGAATCTCAAGGATAGGTACGATCAACTCAATGGAAAGGCGTCATCCCTTGGAGTGGGACTTGATTTCCTAGTTCCTACGTTGGTCTTGGATGAAGAAGAAACGTTAATATATGTTAGAGGGGACAGGACAAATCCACACGGCAAGAGCTGGATCGAGACAAAAAGAATTCTTGCAGTCATTAGCGTGAACGGCATGCATTATCGGGATGTTGAGATACTACTCAAGGAGGGAAAGATCAATTTTTATGACTCCAATATACCTCTCATCGACGATTTCGATCTTTTTCTCCTCGTGGAGCCACTGATGGTGTTGCTACCCATCTTGTTGAGGGAGAGTAAATTGATGAATCATTTGTCAAAGCAAGTGTTGATGAAGAAATCATGGGATTTTAAAGGTCAAAACAGGGGAATGATCCTTCCAAAAGATGATGCCGCTAAAGCGAGCGGCTCGCACGCTCTTACATATATCAAATGTTTGCTGACCGGCACAGAAATGGCCGAGCCAATGACTTTTCTGTGCGACAACGCTGTAGAAAACCTACAAGAGTTCTGGGCTTATGGGGTACTAACTAGACGCTTGAAGCCTGTGTATATAGAAGAGCCTGTGAAATAGAAATTTTTAATTTCAAGTCACCCTTCACTTTATTACATGTACATGTAGTGGCAATAATTTTTTTCTGATGAAAGTTGAGTTTTTTATAATGCAATAGATTAGATTGTCAATTTGTTGCAACAGTGGGAAGACCTGATTGAATAATCTAATAATCTAATAATCTAAGTCTAATCTGTTGCAATAGTGGGAAGACCTGTTTGATAATTTCTATAAATAATCTAATAATCTAAGTCTAATCTGTTGCAACAGTGGGAAGACATGTTTGATAATTTCCACAGATGACCTAAATTTTACAACATATGCCTAAATCTTTTTGATATTTTCCAACAGTTACGCTTGAATGTCCATGTGCTCGTCGACAACAAACCAGTAGCAAATACACACACCACCATGAAAATTTCAGCAATTAGGCTTCAATATCCATATGCCCAACAACACCAAACCAGTAGCAATAACGACAACAATGTAGTATCTTCTTGCTCGATTTTGTTTCCCTTCAGAAGCCTTGATTTTGTTCAACAAACCCCAGATTACACGATTTGCTTGTGAAGGGTGTCGTTCTTCATACCAATCAAAGTAATCACATCCACTCAATTTCTATAAAAAAAGAGAACACAATTACAAAATAATTACAAGTCAATAATTAATCAATTAATTAAATAAAAAAATATTACCTTTGAAATCTTACAAGTAAAAAACCTACGATCCGGATTTTGTTGAGTCCAAGAAGTATTTAACAGAGCTTCATGACCGCACTTACAATAACGAAAATCTTTATCACACAAAATAGTGGAAGATACGCTCGACATTGTAAAGGTCAGTTGGAAAAAATGAAAGTAATAATTTGAAGAATTTGGATAGATAAAAGAAGATGAAGATGAAGAAGAAGATTTGGGAATTTAGGGTTAAATTTTAGGAGGAAGATGAATATATAAGACAATGGGGGGGGAATGACCGTTGGGGGCCAAGTGACGGCAAGTCAGCGAAATGTGCCAGGACTGACACTAATACATTTGATGCCTATTTTATTTTACGTCTTTAAAATGAACATGTCTACTTGATGCCTATTTTATTTTAGGTGTTTGAACTGAACACCGTCGATGGGTTGCGCCTTTTTTATTTCAATTCACTTTAACCTTTTTAAATGTAGTGGCAATTTTTTATGTCCAACAAAAGTTGAATTTTTATAATGCAACAGATTATCCATCCGTTGTAATAGTTATCCTACCTGTTCTGACATATAGTTTATCTGTTGCAATAGGTTGGTCATCTGTTACATTATCTCGATGCTTTTATCTAAAGTCCATCTGTTGCAACAGTGGGAAGACATGTTTGATAAATTCCAACAGATAACCTACCTGTTGCAACATATGTATAAATCTGTTCAATTTTTCCAATAGATGTGTCGTCTGTTGCAACAAATAAAGTCCATCTGTTGCAACATATGTCTAAATATGTTCTTTTTTTCCCAATAGATGTATCATCTGTTGCATTATCTTGATGTTTTTATCTAAAGTCCATCTGTTGCAACAGTGGGAAGACCTGTTTGATAAATTCCAACAGATCACCTACTTGTTGCAACATATGTCTAAATCTATTCAAATTTTCCAATAGATATGTCGTCTGTAGCAATAGATACATTATATGTTGCAATATTTGAATCTAGTATTCCTTTTCAATTAATAAGTTCAAATCTAAGGAATAAATAAAATTCGTAGACAAAATAAAATAAATCGAAGCCTTCATAAATTAGCTGAAATAAGTCAACGAATAAATGAAATGTAAAAAATTGTTATGGGTACAGATCTCAACAAATACATCAACATCAATTTAAGTATACTGCCAAGGATTTCTTTGACAGGCTTAAGCTATAAAGATCTACTCAGTATGGACAAGTTGTTCTTCATCCAGTGCTATGGAATTCGGCTTTGCTCATCGTGGATCTTCATTGTTGCTTGCGTACGGTTTCTTCGCTTTCTGTTCTCCGTATTTCCATAAATAGAATAGCATATTGTCAATGTTGTTCAGCAGTAGCTTCTTCTACATCCACCTAAAAAGCCAGAATTGGTTAATGCTAATTACGGAGATACAACAAAACGAAAAAGGATAACTCATCTCTTTTAGCAAATCAAACAGGTCTTCCTTCCGTTTTAAATTATCCCAAACATATTATATTTCTGTTGCAACAATGAATCAACTGTTGGGACAAATTTCTACATGAGAAAGACCCTGTGTGATAATTTTCAATGGATGAACCATCCGTTGCAACATATGAATCATCTGTTGCAGCAGATAGGTCGTCTGTTGGTACAAATAAAAGTTGTACAAAGAGCTGCTTGATTTGCTAAAACAGATGAGACATATGTTGCACCAGATAAAGTATCTGGTGCAACAGGTTAGTCAACTGTTGCAACAGATGTATATATCTGTTTGATAATTTTCAGCAGATGTGTCATCTGTTGAAACAGATATGTGTCTGTTTGTTTTGTCAGTTGGAAGACATATAATATATTCACCTTCTTCAGCTTGTGCTGCTATCCTTTGGACATTGTACGTTGCTCAGTGCAACACGCAGACAGAGGAGTGAAATTTTGCTTTTTTGGATGCCTGATAATGCCCTGGAAATCACTTTTCTTCTCCTCTTAGCCCTAATCTCTAATGGAGCGGATGGAAATAAAACCCTCTTTGATGGAATAAGACCCCTCTTAGATGTCAATTCCTTTACAGAAGCAGTTAATGCATTAGTAGCATTAATCACACATCATGTTTTGCCCTGCAGTCTTGACATTTGCATGCAGAACATTCGCTAGGAGAGGCAAAATCTGTATAACCAGTATGATCATACTCATAATGGTTTTCTTTAAATACTGTAAGAGGAGCATCATTAGCACCAACAGCAGCACCACTACCACCACCAATAGCTCCATCAACAACAACAAGCCCACCCTCCAAAATTATTTTTCTTGTAATGGTTGTTGCTCCAAAAAAAATCCATTTTTATTCTGTCGATGCTCTTAGGGTCCGATAAAGTTTGCACAGACCATAAAGTAAGAAAAAGTGGCATTTTCAACTCTCGATTGGTCGGAACTAGCGACGGATGCACATTCTAACATAAATCATTACATATATTAGAATGATGATTAGATCATTCAAAAAAAAACATTAATTAAAAGAAAAAATTAATAATAATTATACTTACTGCATCCTTCGGGGGGTTGAAGAGATCAAGAAATTTTGCATTTTTATGAGTTTTGGCCGACAACCATCTCAAGATTCTTGGACAGGAAACTCCTTCCTGGTAGTTCACTTGTTGTCTCAAATAAGGAATGGCTTCAAATGCCCAAGCCTAAAAAATAATGCCAATAAATCAAAACCATTATTGAGCGAAAAAAATAAATGATATCATAATAGAAGAAAGAAACATTTACCATGAAAGCCCATGGGAAGCCATATAAGTTGACTGTCTTTGGCGCTATCGGAGTCAACAAATATTTGACAGTCATTTTGAAGTTTTCATACCCCCATGGATAGCTTTTAAACGCCTAAAGATCCTCGGAGAGCTTTATTAAACCGAGACTTATGTTGTTGTTAACGTCTCTCGCCCAAAGAATATTATGTACAAACCAAACCAAGCACAATGACTGCTTGTGTTTTTTTGAAAGTCCTTTACCTTTCAACGCTTCTATCAAATTTTTATTTTTGAAGCTTGGACCAACAATGGACACCAGGTCATCACGATCACACAACTTGCCTTTTCCTTTTTTGGGTGTGCGGGGTATTTTTTTGGGGTTAGAATAGGTATAACTTGAGAAGGAGGATAACATTTTAGTCCAGTAACTATGGAAAACTCCTTCCAACCAAAACAAACAGGCATGCCACAGTAATTTATCCACACCTCATCCATCTTATCTTTGTTTTCATACATAAACCTACGCTTGAGAAGTTCATATACCATTTTCATTTGGAAACGAGCATTGTTGTCCTCCGAAAATCAAGATATTTCCCAAAGCAGTTGTCCCTGAAATAAGCATCCAATTTTTGTTCTCGAAGTATTTTTCTGAAGGCGTCGAAAGATTTTCCCATGGATGACTTAACCACGAAATCACCCGTTAAATGTGCGGCACCATCGCACTGCATTCTCACAGGATAACGATCAATGCTGAAGTCTTTGACCAACTCTTCAATGGAAGGGCTATTAGCATCTGCATCATCTCTTTTGAAATATTCCTCCTCCCCGTGTTCATTATATTCTGCTCCCGATTGAGATAACGCTTGTAAAGCAAACTCATAGAGTGGTGGATGTAGCCTAGCTGCTTCACTTGTTCCTTTACTTGGACTTGATTCGATTTCTATTCTTTTGGAAACCATATTATCTAAAATTAACAGGAACATAAAATAATATATTATTGTTGATTAATGCATCGTTAAAAAAGGATAACAGTAAATCAAACAAGCAAAACAGTAAAATAACAGTTGCAACAGATCACTAATTTGTTGCACCAGGTAGTATATCTGTTGCAGTATATAACCAAACTGTTGTAGTGGATGAGTAATCTGTTGCAACAATACAAAACATACCACTCATCTTTTAAGACAGATGAATAGTCTGTTCAACAGATCACACAACTGTTGTGACATCATCTGTTGCAACATATGAGTGATCTGTTGGAATAGTTAAATAATCTGTAGCAACGACTGAGTAATCTGTTATGACAATACAAAACATATCATTCATCTGTTGAGAAAGATGAATGGTTTGTGCAACAGGTCACACATCTGTTGCAACACATGAGTGATCTGTTGGAACAGTTATCAACGGTCAATATTGTTTAGATTTCTTCCAGCATAGGGTCGTCTATCGCGACAGATGAATGATCAGTTAAAAAATTCAAGTCTTGGACTTTTCCTGTAGGAAGAGTTGGTAGGATTTTATCCAACAGGAGGTTCATCTGTTGCATCAGATCATTAATCTGATGGTTCTTCCATTGCACCAGATGGTTAATTAGTTGCATCAGATTTTTTATCCGAATCTTAATCTGTTGCAACATATGGTAAAACTGTTGCATCAGATTATTAATTTGTTGCATCAGAATTGTAATCTGATGGTTCCTCTGGTGCATCAGATGGTTGATCTGTTGCATCATATGATGAATCTATTGCATCAGATGGTTAATATATTGCACCAGATGGGTAATATGTCAGAGAAAACAATAGCACGATTTTTTTAAACAAAAAACAGCAATTTCATCATTTTTACCAAGAACAAGAAGAGAACAAATCAAACCAAATTGTCCTTTTGTTTTTATAAACACAAATAATAAAAATCAAACTTCAAAAAAATACAACAAACAACAAAATATCATAATTTACTTCGAAAAGAGAAGAGAAGAAAAGAGAAAAAATATCAGAAATTAGGGTTTTATTCAGACCGCATTTCAAATTAGTGCAACAAATATTGAAATTGTTAACCAATACTTTAAGAGAAGTTGGCTCAAGTTCCTCGTTTTCTTCAAAACTGAAAAGGCCATAAATTTTTACCTGTGAAAGAAGAAAAGGACCGATGAAGAATTCGAAGCTGTTGTGGCCGGAGAGCAAGGCTGTCATGTCGATTGAAGTCGAAAAGAAAATGAAATCCCAACTATTTGTAGTCGGATGTTGAAGTCGCCGAGGATTTAAATAAGAAATTTGCAGAACAGTTGGTTGGGAGAGAGTTGAGAGAAGCTGTCGAGAGAGGGATGAGAGACAGGTTGATTGAATTGAAGAGGAGAACTCGAAGCCCAACTATTTGTCGTCGGGGGTTGAAGGGAGAAATTTTGCAGAACTGTTGGTTGAGAGAGAGTTGAGAGAAGCTGTCGAGAGAGAGGATAGAGTGGTTGATTTGGATTGAAGAGGGTGTAGGTTGGGTTGATTTGTATTTTTGAAAAGATTAGAAAGTTTTGAAAATATTAATCAAGTCAACAATTAACGTGATCAAGTTTCCTAATAATGTTTGACCCTATCTGTTGGTCAATGCCACCAATCCTTCATTCAAAACTTAAAAGACACCTATTCTTCAATTTTCTCTAGTTTCTTTAGTATTTGTTTATTTATTATTTTTTAAAATATCTGCTTCGATTTTTAGTACATTTTTTTAGTTACAATAACTCATATGATATATATAATTAAGATTAAAAAATTGAAAGAGTTTTATAGAAATGGAAACTGGAGTTTTAGATTGGACTAATAAATGGATGAATTTTTTTTAGATTAATAAAAGAATTTTTTACAAAATTAATAAACGGATGAAATTTTTATTTCATAAACTAATTAATAAACTGGAGTTTTACAAAATTAATAAATGGATGAAACTTTTTTTTAGATTGGAAGTAATGGAGGAAGAGGGGATAATTGAAATTTTTGAAAAAATTAAAGAAAAATATTTTTTTCATTTTTTTAATCATTAAAAATGTTGATGTGGCTGAAAAATCACTCCATAACGCGCGTGATGGAGTGTGAAACCAAACATTTTGCCATATCAGCAAAAAAGGGCCACGAGACATACTAGAAGAATAAGTTCGGGGGTACTTAGAACTAGTCAAAGTTCAGGCGTACCATGAATAAAACGTGACAAGTTCAGAGGGTAATCGATACTTCTCTCTAAAAAAAATCACTTTTGGCTAAAAGTAAATCTAATTGAAAGGAAAAATTGAAAAAAATTATCCTTTCATGAATAAATAAATTAAGAGGAAAACAAGTTGTTTTCTAAAAAAAAGAATAATTTAAACGAGAAGGAATTTTGTTAAATAAGATTGATAAAAATCTTAAATGTTGAGAAAATTACCATATCAAGACGACTAAGAAAAAATTCAGGAAAATTTTGAAATTTGGAAAAGTGAAGTCTTAAGAAAAGATAATTCCCTTTAGAATAAAGAAGACTAATTAACCACAAATAAGAATAAGAACCAATTTTCCTACAATAGAATTCATTATTTGAAGAAATTACATTAAGAAGACTAATTAACCACAAATAAGAAAAAGAGCCATTTTTCCCACAATTGAATTCATTATTTGAAGAAATTACATTAAGTTCCTTTTTACTCCTATTTAAACAAAATAAGTTAGGTGAGCAAAACCCGAATATGCAACAGGGGCGGCTCAAGCATATTCGTGTTCTAAGGCGAAAATCAAATGGAGGCCTTAATTAAAAAAAAAAATCCTTTTTTAATAAACTCTTTTTATTAAATTATATAATCGATTTTTTAATTAGTATTTTTTAAGTAATCATATAATTAATGCATTTAATCTTTCTTGAAATATAGTACTCTATACATGAACTTCTTCTAATAATTATTTCCTTTTATATTAAAAAATATTTCTTTCTACAAATAATATGTAATTTTTTAAAAAAAATTATAATATATTATTCGTAAAAATAAGGCCCCTCAAATTTGGGGGCCTAAGGCGACCGCCTATTTCTTCATGAGGTTGAGCCGCCCTTGATATGCAAAGGAAAATAAACGAAGATAAAACTAAAGGCCAATACCTTAAGAAATTTATTTAGACTAATGAATTGAAGTGTCTTTTTTTTTTTCTTTTTGGTGCAAATGAATTGAAGTTAATACAAATATAAACAACAAAGATCAAATTACAATGAGGTACATAGAAAGAGTTTAAGATTGGGCCCCTTTTAGCCCATTTTAGATCTGATCTGTCCAATTTTGGTCTTCGGCTTTCATGGACTTTGGTCCATTTTTCCGCTAGCAGCGAAAAAGATGTAAAAACCAACATAAATTCTTGATTTATTACTTCCTATTTCAACTCTTTACAATATTACTAAAAATACTTGATTTATTCCACACGTATAAATCCCAATCTTTTGGATACATTATTTAGTTTTACAGAATACATCACTTAATTTTATACGGATGCATCACATTCTTGCGAATACATCACTTAATTTTACATGAATATATCACATTTTCTGTGATGTACCCGAGCTTTTAATTAAAATTAGGAATTTATATAATTATTTAAAAGAGTTGAACTTTTAAGTAGTTATGATAAATTAAGTAATGAGATTATGTAATTTTTCCAAAAACGATTAGAGTGGATGACTGAACAACTTTTGAGAAATCTTTTATCCAAAATAAAAAGAAGATTTTACTTTTCAGTTAGACATACAAGGAGGAAAGACTAACATAAAGAAAGAATAAAAAATTCAAACTTCAAGTTGAAATTTGAACTTTTTCCTTTTTAAAAAAAACAAAAACAAAACAACAAAACAAAAAGACCCTATTGTCATTTAAACTTAGAAGCCACAAAAGAAATAAACATCATGCTCCTAATTCTACATTTCGAATGAGGTTCTTTTGAACAAATAACTGCATTTTTATAAGGGTAAAATTCAGAAATAGCATACTTATCTCCTTAATTATGAGTTTTATAGCAACAGTTTCATAATTACATAATATAGCAAGTTGTATTTTGTATTTTTGCAGACTGTTGCTACAAAAATACAAATACATATGATTTTTACTGCCCTTATGATCGATATGTATTTTGTATTTTTGCAAATTGTTGCTACAAAAATATAAATACATACAAATACATATGCTACAAAATGTAATTTGATAAAAGTATTGTTATTTTTTGTAATTTAATACTTAAGTATGCTACTGTATGCATTTTTTTCTTTTTATAAACGTTTTCAATTATCAAGTCTTACTATCATTGATCGTCTTAAGAAATCTGTGCAACCCATGAAAAATTAAGAACTAAATCCTCACAGGACAATCATATTTAAGCGAATGAGTAAATTCTACAATTACTAATTTTAGTGAGATGAACATATATAATTAATACGAAGAATTGTATATCAATTATTATTATGGTTTATCCATAAATAGTCATTGACTATATGTTCTTACCAAACTAAAGATTCATAAAATATGAAGAATAAATCACAAGACTAGTTTTATATTTAATAACACAATCAAATACCAAAAACATACCACAAGAGAAAATTAATGAAAACAACATAAGCCTTTTTGAATGTAGCTAATTTTTTTTAGCATTATAGCTATTAAGATTCAAGAAACATTAAAGAATCACCAAACAAAAAAGCAAAAGCAAACACAGATGGCCATTATCATAATCAGAAAAACATTTTCATTATATCCTCATAGATAATTAAATGGGAAAGACTTAAAGTGTTTTTCATTATATCCTCATTGATAATTAAATGGGAAAGACTTAAAGTTATTCTGCAAATTTAAAAATAAAATAAAATTATAAGTGTAAATAACATAAAAGTCATACAAATGAAGGATCTATATTTCATAGTAAATTTTAACATATGATTAGTTCATAACTTAATTACCCAAATCGTAATTTAAATAAATTTTACAATAAGGAACCAATAACCAGAACAACAGAAGATAGAATATTAGAATTAGAAGAAAGACTAAAAAGACTAGAGATAAAAATATACAGTAAAAATATAATTAAAGAAGAAATATATATATATATATATATATATATATATATATATATATATATATATATTAATCAATTATCATCATATATTTATCAGCATGAACAAAACGTTTTTACCACTATTTCATCACACAAGCATTTCCATTACAAATTTCTTCTAGTGCACGTTACTAATTTTCTAAATTTTATATCACAGTTCTATAGGTTTAGCATTCTCATCATACTGTAACTAAAGAAAAGGAGCTTATTTATTTATACAAAACAAAATAAGTTAATAGGGGAGCACAGTAAAATACAGAGATACATTAAATACTTAGTAGCCGTTTGGTCATGAAATTTTTTTTTTCCGGAGTTGGAGTTGGAGTTATGTTTAGCCATGTCTTTTTGAAAATTTTTTTTAGACTTTTGAAAAATCTTTTTTAAATATTATTTTATGCCCTCAACTTTTAAAAATTATCAAAATCACTCAACTACTTATTTACCTACAAACATACAACCAAATGTTGAGAAAATAATTTATATGTCTTCAATTGATAAAATAATTAACAACAAACTAATTATTATGATTGTTATTCTTCTAAAATTTGAATAAAAATATCACAAGCACGAGCTAAATAAGTTTATCTAACCATAATTGATTGAATAGAGAAAATATATTTTGATAAATATGATTGATGAATATAAATATATTTTATATATTCTTAAATTTGTTGATGAAAATTCTTAATTACTTTCACTTGAATTAATTATTTTATTGAATTTATTTTTTTTTAAAAAAAATTACGAATAAATTATTTCTGAATAGATTAGTGCTGATTTTTTGCATTTTCTTTATTGATGATATTGATTTTCCTTGAATATTATGGTATCGTAATTGATGATATTGATTTTTCTTGAATATTATTGTATCGTAAATATGGATCGTTACGTTATGTTTGATATGCGACTTTATTGACTACTTTTTAATAATTTATTAATATCATAATAGCCATTATATGACATATACAGAAAATTAGAATGACCAGAAAAAAATATTAAATTTTTCACTTTTAAATAACATAATGTACTAAGCCTTATATTTCTATAATATAGTTTATTCAAAACAAAGTTGATATATTTTCCCCATAGATTGCCATTTATTATTTTTTACTTCACATTAGTAAATTTTGATTAAAAGAAGAAAAAAAGGTTAGAATATCTGTAACAATTAAAAGTGATGTTGTAACATAGAAAATAAATAATAATTTTTTTCTTGGTGGTTGGTCGTAGTTATAAGAGGTGTTTGTGTAAAAATTTAAAGATTGGGGTTATATATAATAATAATTGAAGTTGGAAATGGGAGTGAAAAATTGTGAAAACAACAAAAAGTTGTTTTCACTTTTTGGAATCCAACTCCGAAATAATTTTCCGGAGTTTCATGGCCAAACACCACAATTTCTAAAAAAGTGAAAAAAAAATCCGGAAAAAAGAAAAAAGTAAAAATTACATATATAACGACATGTTTACTAATAGTTACTAAAATTCCCAACTTTTTTCAAAATCTCCTAAAATCCCAACATTTGACTTCTAATGATACATGTTAATCACATTAGATACATAGTACAGATACAAGTAATAATTAACTAAATCAACATGTTTTAAGGGATGTAACAAATTAGTTTGCATTAAATCAGCATTTAATCTAACTAATTAAGGTAAAAAACAAAATAAAATCCCACAATTTATGCTAATCAGAATATTAATCCACCACATTAAAACTAATAAACGCTTTTGTATTATTTTTTTGAAATTGAAAAATCTTCATTTTTCTTGTTCAAAGAAAACATACCATTTTTTTTTATTTGATTTGTCAATTTGAAATTGAGCATTCCTTCAATTACTATGCCAAAAGATCGGACAAGAAATTATTTTTTTTTGATGAAAAAATTGGTGTTGTAATGTGTTTGGAAAGTCCATCAAAAAAAGTTGCAAAAATTATTAGTTATAAATCTAATTCTACTTCTCCTATGCCTTTGTTGGATAGCAAGAGAAACAAGATCATTACTGATTGCAAACATAGTGATGTTAAGGTTGGGAAAATCTACAAAGACAAGTATACTCTGATTTCGGTTATGGCGTGATTTGCAATTGAGCATTCCTTCAATTACTATGCCAAAAGATCGGACAAGAAAAGGTATGTTATGTTTTTTATGTAGCTGGTGTTGTTAATTTTGTGTACGTTAAGTTAATTTTGTATTCAATGTTTGGTTATTTTACAGATTTTTTTTCGTGTGTTTATGTTATTAACGCCGAGATACATTTTGTTCTGAAAATGATACATTTTGCTCATCTTGTATCTTAGTTTATGAATTTATGTTTAATTATGTTTCTTATTATGTTTTAATTTCACATATATAATAGAAATGTCCTAGATACATAGAAATGTCCTAGATACGTGTTGTAAAATTTCCTAGCTACATGTTGTACAAGTTTCACGTCGAGATACATTTTGTTATGAAAATAATATATTTTGCTCCATCTTGTATCTCTGTTTATGAAGTTATGTTTAATTATGTTTCTTGTTGTGTTTTAGTCATGACGTTATGTTAATTTGGCCGAGATACATCTTTATGATAAAAGATACGTTTTGATCATCTTGTATCTAGGTGAATATATTGATGTCTAATTATGTATCTCAGTGAATATATTGATGTCTTCTTATACAGTTTGAAAGTAACTCAAGGTTAAGAAGTTGAAGTTTTATTTTCATTGATTCAGTTATGTCTTACGATGTCATTCAGAGGATTATGTATGGACATTTAAAGCATCATCTCAGTAAGTTGTGTTACCACCTAAATACAAACGTCAACCTGGAAGGCCAAAGAAAAACAGGCACAAGAAATCAAGTGAAATAATGACATCGAGCAGTAATTATTGCGGAAGATGTGGTTATGAAGGTTATAACAGGCGCACTTGCAACTTCTTTCCAAAGAAGGAGTGACAAATGTAGTTGACTAATGAATAATGTTGAATAGTTCCTTGGAATGTTGCTGAATTTTTTATCTATTTTGTTCGACATTTTAGTTGATAAGATTCTTGTTTTTTTATGAAATTTAGAAGAAGACATTTACCAAAATAAATAGCATTCTTTGTTAATTTGTTATTTAGTTATATATGTTTTGATGGTGTATTTTTTCGTGACACACAAAGTAGAAATTTAGATATATTGAACTGACAATGTTGTTATACATTCTACTAGTAGTTCTGCCATAGTGAATGATAGAAAATAGATACATTCTTATAGTATGTATCTCCATTAAATTTATAGATTCAATTTTAACAAATATGTATCGTTTGTAAAATATAATTTGTCAAAATTATTAAGATTTATAAGTTTTGCTAGAATTTGTTATGCAGGTTATAGTCAAACATCTTTTTTCATTAATAAAAAGGGTTGTAGATACATAAAAATATAATAATTTGTTGGTTACTATGATTATATAGTAAAACAGTTTCCTTATAATAGATACATACAATTTGAGAAGATGTATCTCATATAAAGTTATAGATACAAGATCTAATAATTTGTTTCACATGTAAAATGTAACAGGTTAATATTTTTAAGATTTAATTCTATTAAGTTATGATATAATTTGGTATGCATGTAAGAGACAACATGAATTATCTATAACAAAAAACTGTTATAGATACATAATGCGACAATGTTGTGATGGTTAATACCTATATTGTAATATATCTTTCTTTATTTTAGATACATAAAATTATAAAATACAGTAAAACATGTATCCAATATAATATTTGTATATTGCGTGAAAAAAATATCATAACGATAACATAAATATATCTTTATGTTATTTAGCATTGCATTAGAATGTTAATGCAAAATAGAAGTAATTATTCATTAAAAAAAATTAATGTATGCTTGTCTAAACACTACTAACATCATCAAAGTTTATATCATCAACAATGTTTTTAATAGTCTACTAGCCAAAAATTAACAACTACTGAATGCGCAAAACACGATCGATTTCTTTTGGTGTGAACTTCATTTTTGACCTTGATGGATCGTCATTCTCACTAAAGTATCCATTGTCTGCTTTTACAGATCCGTACTTGCACAAAAGACTAGCATATCCAGATGCTGTTCAAATTGCAAACAAATGAAATATATGTTACATCAGCCTACCGTAATCATTAAAATTGAAAGAGGTACAAATTAAATGTTTTATGTATCTAATGTGATTAATGCAGGTAATAGACAATTGATTCAGATAATGAACAAGATACATATTAATACAGAAAGATACATGTTTTGTTATTATGTAGCTAATACAAAATGGGGGCTAGTCTAGCTACTGTCTGATCATGTGCAAAATTTAGGATGCACGGGAGCTCCCCATCTAAGGATTTAAGATTAAATTAACTTTTATAAATAAATAATGTAAATATTTTTACATTATCAATGTATTTAACTTGTTATAACATACTTGTAACGTAATTCAATCCCTAAAAACAAAAAAAAAATGAAAAAATTATTTGAGATGCAACAAGTTTACTCTAAGATAGTACAATATATATAAAAGCACTAAGAACATAATACATTAGATACAAGATTATACAAATGTATCTTTAATCTCTACAACATGTATTTCAGCGTGAAAAAATGTATCCTGTGTAATTCTACTTTCAATACCATTTAAACAACACAACAAACATATCAAAACATTTACAGTAACTCACAAATACAAGTTAATATAACATGTATCTATTATATTTAGAATTTAAGTAAAATTGAACAAAATTAGATACAAATCAAAACATTAATAATCACTCACATATACAAGTCCACTTAACATGTATCTATGTATTTATGAACTTTTATTTTGTTATATTAATTTCAATAAAAAATAAAATACACAAGATACAAATAACTTAGCAACAAAAAAACAGATAAACAATGGAATTCTAAACGTATCATGCAACCCAAAATATGTATCTCGACCTAACATTCAATAGATCTGAACATGCAATTACCTTGGGAAGTTCATCTCTGGAAATTGCTTCAATTCTTCTTCTCTTGGTGGGAGTTTTACTTTCAGGACTGTTGGATCTCCTTTTCTTAGAACCACTTTTTTTTCTTGTCCTTAGAATGCTTTTGCCACAACTTCTTCATAATTTGGGGATCGTTTCTATGCTTTAATCTATTTTCATCAAAGTCAACAAATTCATAATCAAAATTTTCGAAAACAAAGTTAACAACTTCATGAGATTCTTTGATACTTTCTAATTGATAAACCCCAAGACTAAAAGGTCCCAAATCTCTATTCATAATGACAATTCAAACAATGAAGCCTAAAAAACAATTAATCGAAGAAATTGCTTAACCAAATCACCCAAATTTTATTCTGTAAACTTAGGTGCGAAATAATTTTTTTGAAAAAAAAAACGTAAAAGCAATTAGAAGAAATTGAGGCGGATTTTAGGGAGGAAAATTACCTTGCTTCAAGTTTTGAATTGAATGAAGTTAGATAGAAATCACTCCACAAATTGTGACGTACAAAGAGGGAGAAGTGGGTTATTTTTGGTAAAGAATCTTTTTTGTAGTTGGGTGTTTTAACTTGTATCTCAACTTCACCAAAAATTATGAAATATTGGGATTTAAGTAATTTTTTAGAAGTGGGGGATTTTTAGAAGTTTAAAAACTTATGGTGAGTATTTAGGTAATTTTTCCAAACTTTTATGGCCAAACGGGCCCATAATTTAATTTCAGCAAGACGGATTCACGAGTCACTGTTAAATAGATACATACATAATGAAAACCTGATATAAACGAAGTTTACTAAGTACCAAGTGCCCTCTATTGAACAACCTGCTATAGAGATCACCATCATTCTAGTCATTCAACATCAAATCTTTTTTTTTATTACTCCCACTGAGTGTGCACAACACAAACACTTGCATTTCACATAACTGACTTTATAAAATCACTCCCAAGGTTCGAAAGGTATGATAGTTATACCATAGAATACAACAAAGTGCTTATTGAAATTAAGATATATACATGTTCTAGTAATAAAATTTGGATTCCCCTTAAATTGCCAATGCTGTCCTCCTGCAGAGGGGGCATGAGTTCTTCTGCATGAGCCATTGGCTGATGCAATCGAAATGAAAGGTGTGCTGACAATCGGTGCTTCCAATATTCTGTACCTCAGAAAAGTCTTCCTGCAAAATTGAAAAAGTATTTACGAGTAAAGCAATTTAACTTGCATGCTAGACATTGAGCAGCATACAACCAAATGAAAATAAGCAGCACTTACAAAACAAATACAACACATATCGTTGTCACTTGTAGATGTTTCAGTTGATTCATACTTGACGCACTTCATACGTGCCAAAATGACTTCTCTACTTAATCCTGTATTGACAGATCCAACCGGGCCTTGAATGGCCAACAAACCCTAAATTCAAGATCAGAGTATGTGAGGAAAAATATTCCATAAAGAAAAATAAAATTTTCATACTTTTGTTTTTCATATTTGTTCATTACTACCTCATAACTCACATTTCCCACAACAAAATGAAAAGTTTGGGGCATAGCATTTTGTGCCTGATATATCACTTAAAACTTGTTACAATCTCCAGGCTAGTTTAGAAAAAATAATCTCCAAGCAAGTAAATGCTACGGATCAAATATGCATAGTAGGCTTGGTCAGAGAAAAATCAACTAGCCATGAACAATTTATAGACTACGCAGCAATCATTACCATTTAGAGATCTCATGTCAAGTAATAAATTCTCGCATTCATACACATAATGACTAGCTTGCTCGTGGCGGTCACTGGAAAGCAATTTTAGAAGCAAAAATAATTTTTTTTAATTCCGAATTAGTCAACTAGGATGAACCAGTAACTGGAAAGCTACTCAAAACTCCTACAATGTCTACATTATCTGACAAACTTTTGCCATACAATCTTGAATTCAGAAACTTCTAATCAGGCCTGTTGAAGTTCCAACTATAGGCAAAGGCTTGAACTTTTTCGAGACAAACTAAAACAGTCATGGTTGTGTTAGCACCAAATTATAGGTAAACTAAAAACTACAGCACAATCACTGATTTCGGTTAGAGTTGAAAGGGGACCAGAAGGAATACACATCAAGACACCAGTCAAATGCTTGTAAACTAGATGCATTTGACCATCACAGGATAATAATATTTTAAATCCAAAGGGCTCTCAGACTTATGTTCTTTTCCTGCGAATTGAGCATAACCTTTTTTTTACTGTTTGAAAAATCAGTTTCAAGAATTGTCGCAGAAACAAAAACTTACCCCTGGGGTTTCAAGGAAGATGCAAATCCTATTAGGCTATCCACAAAGTAATATGACTTACTTTTTGTTCCTCTATTTTGTTAAAAACATAAACAAGATAAAGGTAGCATTACTTTTTCTTCCCATAAAAGCTTACTCTAGCTTCTCAGGTGGTCAATTGATTTGGAAGAA
The DNA here is from genome assembly GCA_030864215.1 of Capsicum pubescens. Taxonomy (NCBI): domain Eukaryota; kingdom Viridiplantae; phylum Streptophyta; class Magnoliopsida; order Solanales; family Solanaceae; genus Capsicum; species Capsicum pubescens. Next base: position 194,683,645 of record CM061539.1, on the reverse strand, counting down.
TAGCCTCATTAATGCATGTACATAAACACTGCCACAAATAACATTGAAACTAATATTCTTAACAGTTACCAAATTTTCGTCCCAACTTTTCACCCAAGAAAGGATCAAAAGAAAACTGCACAGAAAACAATAGCTCTAATGCTTGGCCCCTTTTCTCCTCAGTCCACAGAGACAAAATGTAGGACTGGTGCCAACAATTCATCACGGAAGAAACACTGCTAAGCATAAATGTATATGTCAATCCATATACGATGCTACATTGATAAATTGTGAAAAAACGAACAATGGAATGATGGATAGTTGATGTGTTTTTGATAAATAGTTGATGATAGTTTAGGTAGAAAAATTGAACATCTGATACTTCAGGCGTGCTTTTTGACCATTAACTCTAGCTAAAATTATAAACTTGTACACCATTTCCAAAAAAAAAATTAAAAATTAACTTGTATATATAGATCATCTTTTGAGAAAAAGAAAATTCACATATTTGGAAGTATCACTTATATTCGTTAGTTTAGATAAATATTAAAGTACTAAAAAATAATCATTATGTAAAAATTAAAAAGACAAATTTAATAATCGAAACATAACAACAGAAAATTTGAGATCACATGACTAACCGATTTTTTATTTGGCACCATGATTCCTCAGCACAAATCCAAAGTAGCAGTTAATACCATAGAGATTTAACAACTAGCGTATCCAATCATTAAAAGCATAATTGCGTGCAATCATTAAAAGCATAAGCGCATCCAATGTTATAAGCATTGCATTCAATCATTAAAAACATATTTATAACATGACAAGTCTAAGCTAGTCACTAAATCAAGTAAAAGTATGAGAAAACTAATCAGGTGAAGATTGTAATAAATTTATCTTGAAAAGGATAAGAAATCTAAAAAAGAGAAGGTGAAGAAAACTAACAGTGTGAAAATTGGAAGGATGAGGATGCAGTGGCATACGACTGGGTCCAGGGTTCACTCCCGCAAATCTCGGGGTGTGATTCATCACAGGATACATATATGGAATCTGGAAAGAGCTATAAGTCCAGTTCCCTGAAAAATGTGGTAATGGTCCAAGGAAACCAGGAGCATGCATAACCGGTAGGACGGGAGCCAGTGTATTTGATAACATTCCTGTTGGAATCCAATACGAAAACGAATTTCTTGGAATAATGGAAACAAAGTATGTGCTAGTTCCATTAGCCACAAGAATTGCTGGAGTCCCATATGAGAAGTAATTATTTCCCGAAATATCGGGTACCATAACAATAAGAGGGGATTCCGGTCTTCCATATATAATTCTAGGTGCAGCATAGGCCATAGTTCTTACATGACCAAAATCAAAAGTTGCCTCATTTGGCAACATGGAGTTTGTTGTGCTTATATATTCACGTAAATCCAAATTTTCAGATGTAGACCCTAAGTCTTGTCTATGGCCATGACCAACAACAGTATATGATGCATTTTGGCTTATGATGGAACCTATAGAACGAGAACTAGAGCTTGACAAAGCTGGTGATGGAGTGCTTGTCAAAGCTGATGAAGGGCTATGTGCACCAGTTTCATGGTTCAGACTAACTCTCGCTGGCACAGATAGATTAACTGGTTGAGAAATCATTCGTTCTGAACCTTGCACATACAGAGTATGTGTACCTTGAAAAGGTGTCACAATAGTGGGAATTAGACTGGATCGACCAATGCTTTCACCACTGATGTAGTTTTCAGTGGGTAAGTCGGAATTACTACTACCACACTGCATTATTCTTGATTTTCTTTCCTTCTAGAAGCTCCCGTGATTAATTAAGCCCAAAAAATATCACAGTGCTCCCCGAACCTGAAATCACAATGATACAATGATGTCAATCTATATATTGGTGATTAGCTATGTACGTAGTCTACATGCACCATATCAGTATAATGAAAAATTCCTTCCAAGTAATCAACGACTGTTTTCCGTTTCTTCATACTAACTTGAAGGACCAACACAAAATAATATAGTACTAATTACCAAAAATAAATTTTTGAAATTCCGTTGCTTTGTCATCCTTTAGCCTCAATTCATGGGAGTATCTTGTTTCTAATCTGTCTCTTGTTTTCAATGACTTGGCACTTGGGCATAATTTTGTAGCAAAATAGTGAAATTGTAGAGAATATAATATCTATTTTTCCTGTCAGTGTGTTTGGGTCTGATTCACTGTTTTAGAGTGTTCCCTGCCAAGTAATCTTGACTTATGTAGCACTAGGCAATAGCTAGCATTGTGCTTCTTATTCATGCATCAATTGAGAATACGCGTTTGAATCAGTGAATGTGTTTACTCCGACTTAACTCTCGCTTCAATTGTCACAAGTTACCATCTTGCGACTCATATAAAGTTTCTTGGCCTAGTATCTTATCTTGTCAAGAATGATTCTATCTATCTAATTTTTCCTTTACTCCCTCTCTTAGTTCTTGCAGTTCATTGTCTCTGCAATTCTACCATAGTTTGATTGTGGTCCTTAAACTAACCAGGAGTGCTTGCCCTCTTATTTCCCCCCTATCTTCCCCTTCATTTAGACTTCTCATTGATACATAGGTTTCTCTAAGTGTGTGTCAATCATAAGTTTCAACCATTAATGACTTGAGTCACTTGTTGCATTAAGTTTGTGGTGCCCTATTACGTGCTAATCAATGGTCAAACTTTTCTGTGGAGATCTTATTGCTTTATGTTATGTACATAGCAATATTGTACAGTTTGTTCCTGGGAATTCATGCATGTTGTATGAGCTCTTTAAAAGCTTTAAAATTTGTGAACAAGGCATAGGAGTTGTTGGTGTTTATACAATCATTCATTAGCCTTATGTTATGCTAAGTATCGATCTTTAGGGAATGCTACTCTTTATCCTTTTCTTTGCATGGATACTAATGAATTTCCTTTGCAATAGGTTAAGATTCATTTTTGAGAAATCTTATGGGATAACCAACAGTAGACAGAGGTAGCATAACAGAAGTGACATTAACACTAACATCCGATAAGGTTTACCGTACTTTATTCATAGTACACAGGAACTCCATTAATTCTCAAAAGCTACAGAAGAACAGGCAAGTAAAAAATCATGTCTGCTATTCTGTAGACATACGAATATCCTAAACTTTTTAATGCTACCAATTTCAAAAAGGAATATCCTAAACTTTATAAAGATGGTAAAGGAGAAAGGTTATGTAAGTCATTTTATTCTTAAAGTTCAACATATGAGTTGAACATTTTGCTTTAGATCGCTAGGTATCTCTCATGTGGCAATATTTGAACTTTAACCTACTAATAACAAGGGACAAGCAAAATATTGATCATAACATCGGATGGGGGACATAGGTTTCAACTGGATCGTTAAGGATTGTTAAGTCTTCAAAGATCTACTCAGACTTGGTAGCCAAACAGTATATATCTTATTTTGTGTGATATCATTGTCAAATGATTTGGCAATGTTACATGCAGACCTTTATATGCACCGACATGTAGATGCAACACTATAGTGATTGAAAGTGATAAAAAGGAAGAACTAAACCCAAAACTACATGATAGGAAGTTTGTCTTTGAAGACTCGAAACTTTTGGAATCAATGGTGATTTAGCGAATGACCTACATAATTAATACCCACTGGTTAGATTTAAAACTTACTAGTTGTTGTGGTTATACTCACTTTAGGTTCGAATTTACTAAGATTCTTTTCTATCCTGCTAGAGAATTGGCCTTCATTTAGAGATAAGATTGAGATTTGAAAAAAGTTGAATTTCAAAGACAGTTAACTTACCTTAACAATCACTTTATTTAGTAGTGGAACTAAATGAACCCTAAAATAGAACAAACAAATATAGAGTACTCATATAGTGCATCAAACTGGTTTCAAATTCAGATATAGCTAATTGATTGATCAATCATTATTAAATGGTTTAAGCAATTTCAACAGGATAATTCAACCAAAAAAGCTCATCAAATGGAAATTAATAGAATTTCTACATAAAATAATTAAAAATAAAATTGAAATTTGTATCCTAGTTAAAATCAAAATTAATGTAGAATATCACCAACAATAACAAATGCCATGGCATTGATGCAGTCAAATTCAAGTAACAAAAAAAAAGAAAAAAAGAAAAAAAAAAGGAACTTACCTAAAGATCGAAACTAACCCAATGAATGAAATTTACTTCTTAAACATATGTAATATAAAATCTTTTTTTTTTTTTTGAGGTGGGGATTACAACTGAGAGGGAGGAGGACGTTTTATACAATTTAGGGATGGGAGAACAATGATCCTCGATAAAACCGAGGAAGCTACGGGTGGGGGGGTGGGGGGATAGGTTAGCAAGTAATCCTTCTCACTAGTTGCCTTTATTTGGAATTTTTAGCAAACAAGTCACAGAAAATTGGGGTGACTTTATTCTTTTTTGATCTGGTAATAAAGGTGATAGATAAATTTATAAACCAGGATGAGGATGTAATTAAATAACCTTCACCAGAGGACAAAAGAGTGAAACCTTTAGATTACACTTAGATTATTATAATCCAAGCCTTATCTCCACTCTTCGTGGCATTCCAGGTGATCGCGAAGGATATAGCTAAGATTACAACTGAGGAAGCCACGTCGTTGTGGTGCTGGTGGTATGTTTGAGGGGGGGGGGGGGGGTATCGATATAAGTGAGGTGATATGGTAAACAATTTTAATTGAGGTGACATAAATTTATAAACCAGGATGCGGATGTAATTAATACCTCTCACTAGAGGACAGAAGAGTGAAACCTTTACGTTACACTTAGATTGTTATAATTCAAGCCTTCTCTCTATTCCCCATTGCATTAGGATACCTCCCTCGATGATGGATATTGGCATCTTTCTTTATCATGTTTGTTTTTTTCCATATCTGAGATTTAGGGAGCATTAGCCACATGGTTGCTTCCACATAAAATGTTAGAATTTGTTCCGTTGTTTTCTCCTTTCAGTGAAACTTTCTTGCCATTGATACATAGGTCTTCATTCAAAATTCTGTCACATTTTATTGGACCCATTTAACAGTTGAGTTCTTTTCCTCCTTTTGCAAATTGGTATAATCTAGATTTTGAAAATTTGAATTCAAATTTCTTGAATTTGAACAATGTTTTCAAAGTTTCCCCATATATAATTAAGCGCAGAATGCAAACCTAGACACACATGTTCAGCATATTAACCCTACCCACCACCCGAGCAATTCCACTATTAGATCCCCTAAAAAATTTACTATTTTTCCGAATACGGATGAACAGTTAATTTTGGTTGTTTAAAGGCTTACCAAAATGATTTATAACTCTTCTTATTAATCACGAATTGGATTTCCATTGTTTGTAAATTAACACGCTACAAAGACTTCCTCCCTCTTGTATACTCCACTCACAGCAAACAGTGCAAGAGACCACAAAAGAAAACATCAAAGAACAAGCACTAGAAATGAACAAATATCCAATTAAGAGTTCCTTAAACAGATAATCAGTAGGTTATCCCATACTGACTATCGACTAATGTGAATTTCCCCAAGTGAATGATGAATATAATTAAAACCTATACTTTTACACCATAATTAATGCCAGAAAGGTAATACAGTTAAGACACACAAGATCATTATCATACAATTAACTGTCCAACATCTCTCCCTTTCCACAAACAAACAAAAATAATACCTCTTAACAATACAAGGGACTTTCCAATACCACCGAGAGTTTATCACAGAGAAAATAAACAAAAAAAAAATCAAGTTTATTGCTTATTATCCAAACAAAAGATCAGCCCAACATGATTATGATTTATTTATAATTAGGGTCAGCTTGTTTGTACTTCAACTAATTCCACGAGATACCTCCCACCTCCCATTAGCAACAGGTATGATTATGATTTATGAACTTACATATTGTAATTTCAGAAATTAAGTACATAAATTACTCACAGTATCCACAAAAAATTGTCAATATCCGAATCCAGCAACACCTCAATAGGCGCGGTGCCAATCTTCATCTTCATCACATGTTCCATCAACACATGTTCCATAAATTGCTCACCTCGATAAAGCAGATTTTGTAAGGACATAGAGATCAAGCAACGAGAGTCACGCCTTTTTCGTTTGGCCGTTAGCTGGGTAAATACTGTTTATATCCAACACATAAAATTTAACTTATTGAATACACCGGAAGAGAAAATAAACCAAAAAAATCAAAACGTATTGCTAATAGCTGTTAATTATCAAAATAAAAACTGAACCAAACAAATTTGTCCTTTTAGCAAATACGAAAATTAATGATTATAGACTTACATATTGTAATTTTAGAAATTGAAAACAAAAATTGGATACTCACAGTTTCAGCAAATATGTTAAGAACCGGATCCGGCAACGCCTCAATAGGCGTTGCCAAGCACAGGCAGTGCAAATATGAATCTTCATTCCTGTTCAAACTAACAGATCTTCCAGAAACTGCTCGTTTTGATAATGGAGGTTTTGGAGAAGAAGCAACGGATCGACCCAGATGATCGTTAACTACAAAGAATTCTTTTTGTTTTTATTATTATCTTATTTTTTTTAAGAAAATCTATTTATTTCTTAAGTAGTGAAGAGATCTTAATTGAGCGTTAATTGTATTATTTTCTTTTCTATATAATAGAAGCACTGGTTTCAACTAGTCCTTCATCAATTACTATACTATCATTAATTATTTTATGATTTACTATATAATTCTTAATTAATTAGTATAATTTATTTATATATTAAAATTAATAATATTTTTTATTATATTATCCTAAATTAATTATTATAAGTCATTTACATATTAGAATTAATAATATTTAATTAAAAAAATATTTATAATGCTTGTTTTAGCTGTTTTAATCGTGATTTTAATATATCATCCCTAATTAATTATTATAAATCATTTATATATTAAAAAATTAATAATAATTAATTAAAAAAATAGATGGCATGTCTGCCTATATTACCCTTAATTGCTCCGTGATTTATTATATCACCCCTAATTAATTATTATAAGTCATTTATATATTAGAATTAATAATATTTTTTTACTATATTATCCTAATTAATTATTATAAGTCATTTATATATTAGAATTAATAATATTTAATTAAAAAAATAGATATTTATGACGTTTGTTTCAGCTGCTTTAATCGTGATTTTACTATATCATCCCTGATTAATTATTATATGTCATTTATGTATTAAAAAATTAATAATATTTAATTAAAAAAATCAGTTGCTTCGTCATTTACAATATTATCCCTAATTGTTCCGTGATTTAGTATATTACCCCAAATTAATTATTATAAGTCATTTATATATTAGAATTAATAATATTTTTTATTATATTACCCCTAATTAATTATTATAAATCATTTATATATTAGAATTAATATTATTTAATTAAAAAAATAGATATTTATGACGTTTGTTTCAGCTGCTTTAACCGTGATTTTACTATATCATTCCTAATTAATTATTATAAGTCATTTATATATTAAAAAATTAATAATATTTAATTAAAAAAATAGATGACATGTCTGTCTATGGTTTCGACCAGTGCTTCGTTTATATTACCCCTAATTAATTATTATAAGTCATTTATATATTAGAATTAATAATATTTTTTATTATATTACACCTAATTAATTATTATAGGTCATTTATATATTATAATAAATAATATTTAATTGAAAAATAGATATTTATGACGTTTGTTTCAGCTGCTTTAACCGTAATTTTACTATAACATCCCTAATTAATTATTATAAGTCATTTATGTATTAAAAAATTAATAATATTTAAGTAAAAAATGGATGACATGTCTGCCTATATTACCCCTAATTGCTCCGTGATTTATTATATTATCCCTAATTAATTATTATAAGTCATTTATATATTAGAATTAATAATATTATTTTACTATATTACCCCTAATTAATTATTATAAGTCATTTATATATTAGAATTAATAATATTTAATTAAAAAATAGATATTTATGATGTTTGTTTCAGGTGCTTTAACCGTAATTTTACTATATCATCCCTAATTAGTTATTATAAGTCATTTATGTATTAAAAATTAATAATATTTAATTAAAAAATCAATTGCTTCGTCATTTACTATATTACCCTAATTGCTCAGTGATTTATTATATTACCCCTAATTAATTATTAGAAGTCATTTATATATTAGAATTAATAATATTTTTTTATTATATTACCCTTAATTAATTATTATAAGTCATTTATATATTAGAATTAATAATATTTAATTAAAAAATAGATATTTATAACGTTTGTTTCAGCTGCTTTAACCGTGATTTTACTATATCATCCCTAATTAATTATTATAAGTTATTTATGTATTAAAAAATTATTAATATTTAATTAAAAAAATAGATGACATGTCTGCCTATATTATCCCTAATTGCTCCGTGATTTACTATATTACCCTAAATTAATTATTATAAGTCATTTATATATCAGAATTAATAATTTTTTTACTATATTATCCCTAATTAATTATTATAAGTCATTTATATATTAGAATGAATAATATTTAATTAAAAAATTGATATTTATAACGTTTGTTTCAGCTGCTTTAACCGTGATTTTACTATATCATCCCTAATTAATTATTATAAGTTATTTATGTATTAAAAAATTATTAATATTTAATTAAAAAAATAGATGACATGTCTGCCTATATTATCCCTAATTGCTCCGTGATTTACTATATTACCCTAAATTAATTATTATAAGTCATTTATATATCAGAATTAATAATTTTTTTACTATATTATCCCTAATTAATTATTATAAGTTATTTATATATTAGAATGAATAATATTTAATTAAAAAATTGATATTTATAACGTTTGTTTCAGCTGCTTTAACCGTGATTTTACTATATCATCCCTAATTAATCATTATAAGTTATTTATGTATTAAAAAATTAATAATATTTAATTAAAAAATAGATGACATGTCTGCCTATATTATCCCTAATTGCTCCGTGATTTACTATATTACCCTAAATTAATTATTATAAGTCATATATATATCAGAATTAATAATTTTTTTACTATATTATCCCTAATTAATTATTATAAGTCATTTATATATTAGAATGAATAATATTTAATTAAAAAATTGATATTTATAACGTTTGTTTCAGCTGCTTTAACCGTGATTTTACTATATCATCCCTAGTTAATCATTCTAAGTCATTTATGTATTAAAAAAATAATAATATTTAATTAAAAAAAATAGATGACATGTCTGCTGCAGCTGCTTCAACCATAATATTTTTAAATATCGCTTATAATTAATTATTATGAGTCATTTAGTGATAGGAATTTAATCATATTTTTTTAAAAATAAAATAGAAAGAAAATGATAAATTAACTTTTATGTAGGCAGACATGTCATCCATTTTTTTAATTAAATATTATTAATTTTTTAATACATAAATGAATTATAATAATTAATTAGGGATAATATAGTAAAATCACAGTTAAAGCAGCCGAAACAAACGTCATAAATATCTATTTTTTAAATTAAATATTATTTATTTTAATATATAAATGACCTATAATAATTAATTAGGGGTAATATAATAAAAAATACTATTAATTCTAATATATAAATGACTTATAATAATTAATTAGGGGTAATATAGACGAAGCACTGGTCGAAACAATAGACAGACATGTCATCTATTTTTTCAATTAAATATTATTAATTTTTAATACATAAATGACTTATAATAATTAATTAGGGATGATATATTAAAATCACGATTAAAGCAGCTGAAACAAACATTGTAAATATTTTTTTTAATTAAATATTATTAATTCTAATATATAAATGAATTATAATAATTAATTTGGGATAATATAATAAAAAAATATTATTAATTCTAATATATAAATAAATTATAATAATTAATTAGGGGTAATATAGTAAATCACGAAATAATTAAGGATAGTATAGTAATTGATGAAGCACTGGTCGAAACCAGTGCTTCTATTATATAGAAAAGAAAAGTTGATCTCCTTCAACCGTGATTTAATTGTATCGCCCCTAATTAATTATTATAAGTCATTTATGTATTAAAAAATTCATAATATTTAATTAAAACATTGGTTTTGACATGACTGCTTCAAGAGCTGCGCCGTGATTTTACTATAGCACCCCTACTTAATTATTAGAAGTTATTTATGTATTAAAAAATTAATAGTATTTAATTAAAACAAGAAAAATATGCATTTATGACATGTTTGTTGCAGCTGCTTCAACCATAATCATCTTTGAGAATATGATCCAAGACTTTATTGTTAATTGAAGTATCTTTTGTTCCAGTTTTTATATGAAATAATCCTATGAATATTAGTTCTACATCTTTTATATATTTTGTAACAAGTCTCAATCTTATCATCAAATAATTAAAATAACCCGACTACACGACACATCACACTTTTTTATCATGTGCAAAAAAAACTATCTTACAAAACTTCACTCCTTAGCGAGTACCGTCAAATAGTTATTATTTAAAAAAATATTGTTTTAAATCAATGTACATTTATGCTTGTATCTCATCAATATCGAATATCGGTGCTAAAAGATGTCTATAGTGTTGGGCCCGTGCTAAGATGGGCCATGCACCTCTAGGTTCTATATAATAGAAACACTGGTTTCGACCAGTGCTTCATCAATTACTATACTACCTCTAATTATTCCGTGATTTTCTATATTACCCCTAATTAATTATTATAATTCATTTATTTATTAGAATTAATAATATTTTTTTATTATATTACCCCTAATTAATTATTATAAGTCATTTATATATTAGAATTAATTATATTTAATTTAAAAAGATATTTATAACGTTTGTTTCAGCTGCTTTAATCGTGATTTTACTATATCATTCCTAATTAATTATTATAAGTCATTTATGTATTAAAAAATTAATAATATTTAATTAAAAAAATAAATGGCACGTCTGCATATATTATCCCTAATTGCTCCGTGATTTATTATATCACCCTTAATTAATTATTATAAGTCATTTATATATTAGAATTAATAATATTTTTTTACTATATTACCCTAATTAATTATTATAAGTCATTTATATATTAAAATTAATAATATTTTAATAAAAACTAGACATTTATGACGTTTGTTTCAGCTGTTTTAACAGTGATTTTACTATATCATCCCTGATTAATTATTATAAGTTATTTATTTATTAAAAGATTAATAATATTTAATTAAAAAAATCAGCTGCTTCGTCATTTACTATATTATCCCTAATTGCTCCATGATTTACTATATTACCCCTAATTAATTATTATAAGTCATTTATATATTATAATTAATAATATTTTTTATTATATTACCCCTAATTAACTATTATAAGTCATTTATATATTAGAATTAATATTAATTAATTTAAAAAATAGATATTTATGACGTTTGTTTCAACTGCTTTAACCGTGATTTTACTATATCATTCCTAATTAATTATTATAAGTCATTTATATATTAAAAAATTAATAATATTTAATTAAAAAAATAGATGGCATGTCTGTCTATGGTTTCGACCAGTTCTTCGTTTATATTACCCCTAATTAATTATTATAAGTCATTTATATATTAGAATTAATAATATTTTTAATTATATTACCCCTAATTAATTATTATAGGTCATTTCTATATTATAATAAATAATATTTAATTAAAAAATAGATATTTATGACGTTTGTTTCAGCTGCTTTAACCGTGATTTTACTATATCATCCCTAATTAATTATTATTGTCACACCCCTTTTTTCGCTCGAGGACCGTCGAGGTCGAAGGGTTTTACCAATTAAAGTGACGATATTGAATAGGGATTAATTTATTTACAAAGTCGCCACTTGGAATTGAGTTTTGGTGTTTCAAGTCACCTTATTTAATCCCTAATCAAAAGGAAGTGACTCTTTGTTGGTCTGCGAAAACAGAAGACCGGGTAAGGAATTCTGTTGACCGAGGAAAAGGTGTGAGGCACCCCTCGAGTCCCGTGGTTCTAGCACGGTCACTTTTATTGACTTATCTTGACTTAAATTATTTTTGATAACTTATGTTTATAGGCCTTAATTCACTCATCTTTAAAGTATGTTGTCTATACCTCTTGTATTAAGCTAGTGAAATAACTAATTTTTAGGACGATCTTTGTCGAGGTGCATTATTGCATCCTCAAATTATTTTTTAATATCTCAAAAAGGTGCGTACGCCACATTCTTAACTAAGACAGATATATTAAACGTGCCTAAAGCTTATCTAGCGTTAAAAGGCATTCGTTCGTCTTTTGTCTTTAATGACAACACTTCACCTAGTAGAACTCGGAAAGATTTCAAAATTCATTTTTTTTCATAACTAAACCATACTTTATTATTATTATTTATATTTATTTATTTATTTTTAAGAGGAAAAAAAAACTTATTATAATGAATAACTTTTATCGCCATTAGTGATTACTAAAGTGTGAAAGTTCATAAAAAAATAAATAATATGCTTACCATCATTGTTGTGCCACGAGAATAAGAAAAATAAATAAACTAATAAGAAGAAGATTATACATTATAAAAGAATAACAACTTTATGATAATATTACATTAATGAACATGAAATAAGTCATCTAAACGTTAAGAAATGGATCTTTAATATGAAGCCAATGCTTTCTCCAATATATCGAAATAGAAGATAAAAATGAACCTCAACTATTTTTAGTTCGCTTGCAATCTCTCGAAAGAAACAAATAAATCCAATATTGATCGAAACTACGTTCGAACCTCGAATGAAAACCAAAACTCAAATTCGCTCCTTCTGAATTCTTCCTTTCTATTCTTCGTTTACTTCTTGTTTTATTTTCACGTCTTGTTCCTAATTTTTTTTTTTTACGTCTTATTTTTACTCCCTTCTTTCTTTCCAACTTTAATCACTAAAAATATAAGGTAACAGTGACCATTTACACAAAATATCACTTAATTCAATATCACTGGATATAGAAAAATAGTAAGTAGTACAAATCTACGTATAAGATCTATGTACTTGGTAACTTAACCATATAATTCACATCAAGAATATACAAAGATGCACATAATTAATCAACACACACTAAATAACTGTACAAAATTATTTAAACAACTTTATTCGTGATTTGGCTCACAATAAAACTTATAAAATAAATAGTTCTAGGTTGAACAAAAACCTGAATGATGAACTAATTAAAAAGAAGCACGAACGACGTCACAGAAAACTCGAACGGATTCCGAACAAAACCACGAACTACATGTCAATTTGACTTCTAATTCACCCTCTGTTTTCTTCTTTTTTTCTTTATTTGTTGTGCATGGTTTTTGTTGTGCATGATTTTTTCTTTTATTTTTGTTTTGCCCATCAAGATGTTGTCTTCTTTTTCTTTGGTAAACTTCTCTCAAGTGTCATTATATGTTTGATATTGTTTTTGTCTGTGTGTTCTATGTGTGTAATATGTTGTGTGTGTTGTGTTATATACAGATGTAGGAGGGGGGAAATTGAGGGAGTTGGAGGGAAAAGTTGGGGTGGTTGGGGTAGTTTAGGATAGGATAAGACTTTTAAATTTTTATTTTTATTTTTAAACAAAAGAAGATAATAACAAATAAAAATAGTAAATAAATAAAATAATATAATAATATCTAATTAATTTTTATATTTAAGAAAATATGATAAAAGTTTAAAAATAGCCAAAAATAAATATAATTAAGATAGTACTATAACTACTAACTTATTTATTTAAAAAGAAACATATTTTTTTAAAAAAATTTGTATTATTTTTTAAAATTGGAATAAAATAAAATAATATCCTAAAATTAATTTCATTTTTTAACTAAAAATTTATCAAAATAACATAAGAATTTAAATAATATTAGACCAAATATAAATTTTAATATCGAAATATATATGTATATATATATATGTTAAACTCTGGGAGGGTCAAAATCACGTGTCTACATTTTTGCCCCTCTTTGTGTGGAATTTCGAAGAGTTTTCATACAAAGAAGAAGACAAAGAGATGACTTTTGACCCTCCGATTATTCAAAAGGAATATAAAAAGAAAAAGGAGATGTGACTGAGTCCTGGTTTTGGACCGCCTACATATCCCGGGTTATAAGGAAATCAGGTCACATGTAGTTCAAAGGTAAAATGGTGAGAGAACGAGTTAGAGGTTGAGTGAGGTTCCATCGAGTTTCCGGTTGACGACTTCTCCTTTTTACATTGAAAGAAAAATAGAAAAAGAAAATACAAGTAATAGATCCTATCTATACAACTTTTAGAATCTTGGCTTGAATCTTCATGACTTCTCAAGTGACGAGATAGTCGTTATTTTGGGTCGAGTCTTGAAAAATGTGTTGTTCTTCCCTGTTGGCTCTTGGCATTGGAGAGGAAATTAACAATTGATTTATTCTTCAGATTCTTTTCTGGTTTGGACTTTAAAATCTTCACCCTATTCTTCAGGCGGGCTCCTGACTTGCAATTGATAATTTTCACCCTATTCTTCAGGCGGTCTCCTGGACTTCCTTTTTCTTCACCCTATTCTTCAGGCGGGCTCCTGGACTTACAATCTTCACCCTGTTCTTCAGGCAGGCTCCTGACTTGTTACTTCTTCATCCTGTTCTTCAGGAAGGCTCCTGACTTGTTACATCTTCACCCAGTTATCCAGGGCTCCTAAACTTCCTTAATCTCACCCGGTTCTTCAGAAGGGCTCATAGACTTTCCTTTTCCTTCACCCTGTTCTTCAGGCGGGCTTCTGAACTTTGTTTTTCTTCACCCTGTTCTTCAGGCGGGCTCCTAGACTTCGTCATTTTTTTTTCTGATTTTTCAAATATGTTCCTGAACTCAAAATAAAAGGTGACACAGAAAAATAACATCTCATTATTCAGGAGGGTCCTGGACACAAAGTAAATTCCCATTCTTCAGGAGGGTCCTGAGCAAAAAGTAAATTCTCATTTTTCAGGAGGGTCCTGTCCCATTCTTCAGGAGAGTCCTGTCCCATTCTTCAGGAGGGTCCTGAGCACAAAATAAATTTCCATTCTTCAGGAGGGTCCTGTCCCATTCTTCAGGAGGGTCCTGAGCATAAAATAAATTCTCATTCTTCAGGAGGGTCCTGAGCATAAAAATAAATTTCCATTCTTCAGGAGGGTCCTGTCCCATTCTTCAGGAGGGTCCTGACAATAAAATAAATTCCCATTCTTCAGGAGGGTCCTGTCCCATTCTTCAGGAGGGTCCTGAGCATAAAATAAATTCCCATTCTTCAGGAGGGTCCTGTCCCATTCTTCAGGAGGGTCCTGAGCATAAAATAAATTCCCATTCTTCAGGAGGGTCCTGTGCAAAAATAAATTCTCATTCTCCAGGAGAGTCCTTAGCATAAAATAAATTCCCATTCTTCGGGAGGGTCCTGTCCCATTCTTCAGGAGGGTCCTGAGCAAAAAATAAATTCCTATTCTTCAGGAGGGTCCTGTCCCATTCTTCAGGAGGGTCCTGAGCATAAAATAAATTCTCATTCTTCAGGAGGGTCCTATGCAAAAATAAATTGTCATTCTTCAGGAGGGTCCTGTCCCATAAAATAAATTCTCATTCTTCAGGAAGGTCCTGTCCCATTCTTCAGGAGGGTCCAGAGCATAAAAATAAATTTACATTCTTCAGGAGGGTGCTGAGCATAAAAATAAATTCCCATTCTTCAGGAGGGTCCTGTCCCATTCTTCAGGAGGGTCCTGAGCATAAAATAAATTCCCATTCTTCAGGAGAGTCCTGAGCATAAAAATAAATTCCCATTCTTCATGAGGGTCCTGTCCCATTCTTCAGGATGGTCATGTCCCATTCTTTAGGAGGGTCCTGAGCAAATAAATTTCCATTCTTCAGGAGGATCCTGTCCCATTCTTCAGGAGGGTCCTGTCCCATTCTTCAGGAGGGTCCTGAGCACAAAATAAATTCCAGTAAACACGAATAAAATTTTACCCCAGTTCGAACTAGTAAATTTTTTGAGTGTCATTAGATCATGACTTTTGAAAAGACCAGTACAGAGTGTGAATCAAATACCTGCTAAAAAATACGTCTCATCAGAGTAAAACTGATGACCAAAAGTAGGAAGTGTGTCTCCTAAGAGTTAAATTGAAGGACTCGACTAGAAAGTGTGTCTTCTAAGAGTGAATGTTCAAGTTAGGAAGTGCTTCACCTAACAAATAAAACTTAACTTATTCAGACAAGGAAATGTGTCTCCTAAGAGTTGAATGAAATGACTCGACTAGAAAGTGCGTCTTCTAGGAGTGAAGGTTCAAGTTAGGAAGTGCTTCACCTAACAAATGAAAACTGACTTATTCAGACTAGGAAGTGCGTCTCCTAAGGGTTAAATGAAATGACTCGACTAGAAAGTGCGTCTTCTAGGAGTGAAGGTTCAAGTTAGAAAGTGTTTCACCTAACAAATGAAAACTAACTTATTCAGACTAAGAAGTGCGTCTCCTAAGAGTTGAATGAAATGACTCGACTAGAAAGTGCGTCTTCTAGGAGTGAAGGTTCAAGTTAGGAAGTGCTTCACCTAACAAATGAAACTAGACATACTCTGACTAGGAAGTGCGTCTCCTAGGGGTTAATTGAAATGACTTAACTAGAAAGTGCATCTTCTAGAAGTTAAAGCTCAAGTTAGAAAGTGCATCACCTAACAAATGAAAAATGACTTACCCAAACAAGGAAGTGCATCTCCTAGGGGTATAGGATGATGAGTTTTCACTATGATTGTGATTACTAAATATGTGTAGAAATATTGCCTCTTACATTTGCAAAAGTGAGAAATTTCATCTTGTTGATATCTAAACTTTAAAGCATTTGAATTGAAGGCAAATTTCTCTCTATTTCTAACAAAGACCAATTATAATTTAAAAACGTGGTGGTTGATTTATGGCATATGGCTATTGAGGTGACCACTCTTGCATTTGTCATACTCAGCTCCATTTCAATCATTGATAAGTATCGTTGACTTGTTGTAGTATTGACCCCAATTTTTGACTACCAAAACCGTTTGACTCAAATCTTATTTATCTTGCATGATGCCTCTAGGTTTAACTTCAAATATATCCCTTATACTTCCATGAGTCCAAAAACCGTCGGGTGACAAGCATTCTTAAATACTTTGCTTTATTTTTGAAAATGTCATCTTTGTGTGTCGGCCCTTTGTCTTGCTTTGCACAACTGAAGGAGTTGGTAGCAAGTTTTGAAGTTCTTTCTCACTTGTCTTGACATAAATTTGACTCAAAATACATGAAAGATGACGATATTGATTTTTCATTTGACGACAGAGACACAAAATCAAAAAAGAAAAATAATAAGATAATAGATATCTTTTTTATTTGAAAAAAAAATGAAAGAAAGAAAAACTTCTTTGAGTGTGGCAGCAAATTCCAGTTATTATGACATGCATTTTGAATTAAACAACCTGATCTACCAAAACTAATCATTTTCAAATTTTACCCACTTATTGAATATAAAATGAAGCCATTCTTGAACATGCTCCCTTTAGATCACAATCCTCCTTCGGCTAGTGACACCTCGATAGGTTTTTGCCAACGAGCCGATCTCATTTTCATCATCATTTTTTTCAGCTCACCGTCGCCTTATGATGCCCAAAGGGTTTTCACCAATAAGACTCTCTCATTTTCATCATTTTTTTTCACCATTTTTTTTAAATAATGCCCAACATACGAAACATCATGCACCCATAACATGTTTAGCCTTGACATTCTCAAAGATCGATATGAAGGTCTTTCTTTGGTTGTAACTTGGGTTTTGGAAAAGGTTAGAAAGAAAGGGAGGCAAGAGTCTAAAAAATTTTCATAATATTGGGTGAAACATACAACTTTTGGAATCGACCCTTTTAAGGAAATAAATTTTGCCCCAGTTTCATTTCATTCTGGGTAATTTAATTTTTTTTTTGTTAGACCGAACTTCAGAGTAGGGCTGCCTACGTATCTTGTCATTGCAAGAATCAGGTCAAACGTAGTTCATGACATTTCTTTTTTCTTGAATTTGGATTTTTGATTGATTTTTTCTCTTCTTTTTTTTTTACTCCATTTTTCTTGATACTTTTTTTTTCCGACTTTTTCAAATTCTATTTTGATTCCAAAAGAGGGGTACCAAAGAAAATAACACTAAAGCTCAAAAGGGGTAACAAAGGATGTCACAACATTTGGGTAGTAGAATGAAATGCCTTCGTCATATCAATCCTCAAAAACACAAGTACATAACATGTAATCTGAGAGTAGAACATGAAGATCATACGCATCTTTTTCAACATTGATCGTGACTAAGCTCATGCACTTGAGCCACTTCTTTTAAGCTTGTGAAATATAATGTCCACTTATATTGTACTTTTTTTTCTCGATGAGTGACTCATGCCCTTTTGGATCTAACTTTCTTTTGTTTTTCCTTATAGTGGATAGTATATATCCTCCGATCGACCCCATTCAAAATTCTCGAATAGAATCTTCTAATCGATGATCAAGTTATTTCCTGATTCACAAAGTGATTGCCTCAATACCTTCAAGTGAGGCTGTAACTATGTCCCCAAATACCTGAACACTTTACTTATTTTCTTATATGTTTTGTCCCTTCAACTCTATCTTCTTGGTCAAATATTTCAGGATTAGATTGGATTTAAAGATCAGTTTGTGAATTCAACCCGCATATCACATCACTAGAATCACCGTAGAAAGAGCTCTCTAAAAAAAGGAAGGACAACTAAAAAAATATACAATAAAAAAATAAAATAAAATAAAATGACACTCATTTGTTGACATAAAGATTAAAGGATTTGAATAGAAATGATAATAAAATAAGATAAAATAGATCCCAAATTCCAACCCTAAAATAATTCGGGTCATGTTTCTCATATTTTACTCCAAATTTTTCACTTTTCAGATCATTTCTTATTATTCCTCATTTCTAACAATCTACACCAACTCATCTCAGACCCTGTATCATTTTTTGTGGGTCATCTTACTTGTTCTTTGAACATGGTGTTGTATTGGTGAGATGTCAACTTAGCCACAAACCAACCACCTTAACACTATTTTGATTTTGGAGAAAATTAATATGTCAGAGTTCAAAAATTTTCTTTTTAAGACCACCGAATCCATGAAGGACTGCCTACGTATCTCATTAAGATGAGAATCAAGTGTGCTTAGTTCTTGAAAATTATGTTGTACAAAATTTAGCCTCAAGACCCCTAAAGGTTCAGGGCTATTAAGATTTATATTTTTTTTGTAAAAACTTAGCCTCATGATCCCTGAAGATTCAGGGCTATTAAGATTTATATATATTTTTTATTTTGTAAACTTAGCCTCATGATCCCTAAAGATTCTGGACTATTAAGATATATATATATATATATATATATATATATATATATATATATATATATAAATTGAACTTGAGAATAAGAAAAATAATTATGAAAGTAATCAAATTTTCAAAACATTCCACAATAAATCTATGAATAATTTTTCAAAAGATAGGGTCGTATTCTGGGAAGGACTTCCTACGTATCCCACTAAGATGTGAGAATCAGACCCTCATAGTTCATAAAAACCATAAAACTATGTTACTAAATTTTTTTCTTTCTTTTAAAAATAAAATTTTTCTTTGAAAAAATAATTCACAAAATGTGAGGATAAATTAATCTCTTGCATTTTAAAGTTGCCTAAAACCGGTCAACAAACAAATAGCCTTCCAAACAAATGTCAAAGAGCACATAGGATGCACATGTTGGTCTTTATAAAGTAGGTCACCTGTCCTAGACAGACCCGATCCCTGTGCCGAGTCCCGCTAATAAGTCAAATGCATATGATGCAAATAAAGCGGTACCTAATAGGGATAACCAGATTCTGAGTTTTCAATTTTTCTAAGTTTAAACCTAATAGGGATAGGTGTCTAGACTGGCTTACCCGAACGGACACTCGAGCCGGGGAGGGACAACTTGGTCGATAGCAGGACAACACCGCCTTCGTTGTCGATCCGAACCCCGCCTAACATGTGCGACTATATCCTTCACTAGGTGCCTTGACACTCCAGCTATCTCAAAAAGAAGGTGGGATGCATATGCTACATTCCCTCTATCCTATTTCAGAGACTCAGAGGGGGTACGCGAGAGAAGACAATATATAATACAATTCAAATAATATCAAAGCGGTAAATAAGCGACAAGTAGCACATAAGACCAATAAACACAATATCAACTATAATTAAAGCAAGTATAAGTCAATATAAAAAGCTCGAATTCTTATTATTCCCCAGCGGAGTCGCCAGAGATGTCACACACCTTTTTCGCTCGAGGACCGTCGAGGTCGAAAGGTTTTCCCAATTAAAGTGACGATATTGAATAGGGATTAATTTATTTACAGAGTCGCCACTTGGAATTGAGTTTTGGTGTTCCAAGTCACCTTATTTAATTCATAATCAAAAGGAAGTGACTCTTTGTTGGTCTGCGAAAACAGAAGACCGGGTAAGGAATTTTGTTGATCGAGGGAAAGGTGTGAGGCACCCCTCGAGTCCTGTGGTACTAGCACGGTCACTTTTATTGACTTATCTTGACTTAAATTATTTTTGATAACTTATGTTTATAGGCCTTAATTCGCTCATCTTTAAAGTATGTTGTCTATACCTCTTGTATTAAGCTAGTGAAATAACTAATTTTTAGGACGATCTTTGTCGAGGTGCATTATTGCATCCTCAAATTATTTTTTAATATCTCAAAAAGGTGCGTACGCCACATTCTTAACTAAGACAGATATATTAAACGTGCCTAAAGCTTATCTAGCGTTAAAAGGCATTCGTTCGTCTTTTGTCTTTAATGACAACACTTCACCTAGTAGAACTCGGAAAGATTTCAAAATTCATTTTTTTTTGGTAACTAAACCATACTTTATTATTATTATTTTTTATTATTATTTATATTTATTTATTTTTAAGAGAAAAAAAAACTTATTATAATGAATAACTTTTATTGCCATTAGTGATTACTAAAGTGTGAAAGTTCATAAAAAAATAAATAATATGCTTACCATCATTGTTGTGCCACGAGAATAAGAAAAATAAATAAACTAATAAGAAGAAGATTATACATTATAAAAGAATAACAACTTTATGATAATATTACATTAATGAACATGAAATAAGTCATCTAAACGTTAAGAAATGGATCTTTAATATGAAGCCAATGCTTTCTCCAATATATCGAAATAGAAGATAAAAATGAACCTCAACTATTTTTAGTTCGCTTGCAATCTCTCGAAATAAATAAATAAATCCAATATTGATTGAAACTACGTTTGAACCTCGAACGAAAACCAAAACTCAAATTCGCTCCTTTTGAATTCTTCCTTTCTAGTCTTCGTTTACTTCTTGTTTTATTTTTCACGTCTTGTTCCTAATTCTTTTTTTTTTACTTCTTATTTCTACTCCCTTCTTTCTTTCCAACTTTAATCACTAAAAATATAAGGTAACAGTGACCATTTACACAAAATATCACTTAATTCAATATCACTGGATATAGAAAAATAGTAAGTAGTACAAATCTACGTATAAGATCTATGTACTTGGTAACTTAACCATATAATTCACATCAAGAATATACAAAGATGCACATAATTAATCAACACACACTAAATAACTGTACAAAATTATTTAAACAACTTTATTCGTGATTTGGCTCACAATAAAACTTATAAAATAAATAGTTCTAGGTTGAACAAAAACCTGAATGATGAACTAATTAAAAAGAAGCACGAACGACGTCACAGAAAACTCGAACGGATTCCGAACAAAACCACGAACTACATGTCAATTTGACTTCTAATTCACCCTCTGTTTTCTTCTTTTTTTCTTTATTTGTTGTGCATGGTTTTTGTTGTGCATGATTTTTTCTTTTATTTTTGTTTTGCCCATCAAGATGTTGTCTTCTTTTTCTTTGGTAAACTTCTCTCAAGTGTCATTATATGTTTGATATTGTTTTTGTCCGTGTGTTCTGTGTGTATAATATGTTGTGTGTGTTGTGTTATATAGAGATGTAGGAGGGGGGAAATTGAGGGAGTTGGAGGGAAAAATTGGGGTGGTTGGGGTAGTTTAGGATAGGATAAGATTTTTAATTTTTTTTTTAAACAAAAGAAGACAATAACAAATAAAAATAATAAATAAATAAAATAATAATAATAATAAAATAATATAATAATATCTAATTAATTTTTATATTTAAGAAAATACGATAAAAGTTTAAAAATAGCCAAAAATAAATATAATTAAGATAGTACTAAAACTACTAACTTATTTATTTAAAAAGAAACATATTTTTTTAAAATTTTTGTATTAAATTAATTTCATTTTTTAACTAAAAATTTATTAAAATAACATAAGAATTTAAATAATATTAGACCAAATATAAATTTTAATATAGAAATATATATATACATATATGTTAAACTCCGGGAGGGTCAAAATCACGTGTCTACAATTATAAGTCATTTATGTATTAAAAATTAATAATATTTAATTAAAAAATATGGATTGTTGACACCTAATTTTTGCCCTCCACAATACAATTTAATTTCGAGTTTTTTCAATTTTAAAATAAAATCACAACAATTATTTTGTTCAAATAAATGCTAGTTTAAATTACTTATTCAATTCAATTTTATCATTTAATTAACGATTATACATTTTTTGCATTTTTATATACGAGAGTGTATAAATTTTGTTATTTAAATGAACGTTTTCTTTAAAATTAGATTTTTATTGATTAAACTTGAAAATTAATTCAAATAGATAAAATCTTTGTTTTAAATATGATTTGTTCTCAAAATATTTTATTTGGAGGAATATTTGTTGGATTTTTATCAAATTAAGAAACTCGAGGTTAATTTGTTACTTGATTCGCGCCAGATTGAGATTCAATTTAGCAAACGAATTAAATTTGACCTCAATTGAAATCAAATTGGCCCATTGTAATGCAATTAACCAATAGATATGCAATTTGGTTATAATTTAAATAAGTCGTTTAAATTGTAATTCAATCTTAATCCCAAAAGTTACCATTGCTTGATTGGGATTATTTTAATCCGATTAGAGTTAATTAGAGTTTCTTTTTTTATCCAATTAAATTTAATTATGATTATTCTAATCTAATTAAATTTAATTATGATTATTCTAATCTAATTAAATTTAATTAGGGTTATTTAATAACCTAATTAGATTTAATTGGGGTTATTAAATAACCCTCAAATCAACCCAAATCAGCTTTAAACCGCCCAAGCCCATTTTCATTTTTCTTTAACAGGCCCAACAACATTGCTCCAACAAAAAAAACCACCGCCCCAAATACTCAGCCCATTTCCCTTTCGACCCGACCCAATTGGGTTTTCTCCTCTTCAACGTTAAACCTCAACACCAACCCTCAACAATACATGACAACAACCAAACCAAAATAGCTTCAATCTTAGCCTTAATACCAGCGAAACCCGACCCAAAATCCACCAAATAGACCCGAACCAGCGTCAACCAAAACCAACCCAACTCCGTTTGAGTTGACCTAACCCCGACCCATGCAGATTCGCAAAGAAATTGGTTGAATCTTCCAGAATATAGTGAGTTGGCTCATCCAACGTTCCAATCCCGAAATTCTCGGAAAGGGTTGTACGAATTCGTACATAGGTGGAGATTTTTCATTAGCTCTTGAAGATTATTCTTCTTCCTCCATTTTCTATTGGCTAACCCATTTGATTTCCATCCAAAAAAGGTTGCAAAATTGGTACAAGTTTGTTAGCTGAAAATATCTATCCAAAACTTAAATTCTAAAATATCTTATTTTTTCAAGTCTCAAAAATACCCCCAATTAGTCTTCTATATAAGAAACGATTGGGTCACTATTTTGGGAGGAGATTTTGGGGGTTCAAAAGGGAG
This sequence comes from Capsicum pubescens, assembly GCA_030864215.1. Classification (NCBI taxonomy): domain Eukaryota; kingdom Viridiplantae; phylum Streptophyta; class Magnoliopsida; order Solanales; family Solanaceae; genus Capsicum; species Capsicum pubescens. Next base: position 194,659,586 of record CM061539.1, on the reverse strand, counting down.
GGGTCGATTTTGGTTCAAATATCTCGAAGAAAATTTTGGATTTTCGGATTCAAGGAGCTGAGGGGTTAGGAACTTTTCTTGGGTCAAAAGAAAGAAGAAAAATATCTGTTAGTTGAAAATTTTTGAGTCTGATAAGGGGGAGAGAATCCTCAAGGCTGATAGTTTTGGGAGTTAAAATTTTCTTTTCCTCTCTTATTTTTTGAAATTCGGTCGATTAATCAGAAGTTTCAAGTTGATTAGGCTGATTGCTGGTGGTAGTAGATCTCGACGCTAGCCCATTTGTCCCGTTTTGCTATTCCAAGAGAGAATAAATTCAAAACCGGTTACATAGCATATGGATACAAGGAGTCGAAAGTAGGGAAATAGGTTAAAGTCCCGTTCTTGAAGCGACGACGATACCTGAGCCTCATTGCTATTTATTTATTTGATATCGTTATTTATTTATTATTGTCGTATTTATTTATTTATTTATTTATTTATTTCGTTAGTTATTCATTCGGGCCACGAAGCCAAAGTTGTATTTAATACAGTTGGAGCAAGATTCGAGCCAAAGGCGCGAAAACTAGATTAGGACAGGAGAAATGGGTCGAAAGCCAAATTAGACTAGGACAAGTTGGTTTGGGCCCAATGGCCTAAATCCCTTACTGCCTCCCCTTCCCTTTTTTTTATGGTTGTTGCCTTATGAGTTTTGTGAACCTAGTTAAATTCTTAGTCAAGTCGCTAAAAAACTAATTTTGTATAAACATCAAAATATTCCTAAAATTTCTTTCATTTCAAAAAATTAAGTTTTCAAAGTAAGTCAAAAACAATTTTCAAACAGTCCGGATAACCGCAAGTTAGTGGACGTTTTAGGTGCCTAACACCTTCCTAAAATGTTAATAGGAACCACTTATCCAGAATCTATAACTTAAAATGATTTTTCTGTTTTGAATCATTTGAAGTAACTCTTTAAAAGTTTCTTAATTCCTTTTCAAAATTAAGTGGCGACTCTTCTAAAAGTCAAAATTTCTCCGCAAAACAGAAATATTTTTTTTATCCAATTAAATTTAATTATGATTATTCTAATCTAATTAAATTTAATTAGGGTTATTTAATAACCCAATTAGATTTAATTGAGGTTATTAAATAACCCCCAAATCAACCCAAATCAGCTTTAAACCGCCCAAGCCCATTTTCATTTTTCTTTAACAGGCCCAACAGCATTGCTCCAACACAAAAAACCACCGCCCCAAATACTCAACCCATTTTCCTTTCGACCCGACCCAATTGGGTTTTCTCCTCTTCAACGTTAAACCTCAACACCAACCCTCAACAATACACGACAACAACCAGACCAAAACAGTTTCAATCTCAGCCTTAATACCAGCGAAACCCGACCCAAAATCCACCAAATAGACCCGAACCAGCATCAACCAAAACTGACCCAACTCCATTTGCGTCGACCCGACCCGTGCAGATTCGCAAAGAAATTGGTCGAATCTTCCAGAATATAGTGAGTTGGCTCATCCAACGTTCCAATCCCGAAATTCTCAAAAAGGGTTGTACAAATTCGTACATAGGTGGAGATTTTTCATTAGCTCTTGAAGATTAATTTTCTATTGGCTAACCCATTTGATTTCCATCCAAAAAAGGTTGCAAAATTGGTACAAGTTTGTTAGCTGAAAATATCTATCCAAAACTTGAATTCCAAAATATCTTATTTTTTCAAGTCCCAAAAATACCCCCAATTCGTCTTCTATATAAGAAACGATTGGGTCACTGTTTTGGGAGGAGATTTTGGGGGTTCAAAAGGGAGGAGTTGATTTTGGTTCAAATATCTCGAAGAAAATTTTGGGTTTTCGGATTCAAGGAGCTGAGGGGTTAGGAACTTTTCTTAGGTCAAAAGAAAGAAGAAAAATATCTGTTAGTTGAAAATTTTTGAGTCTGATAAGGGGGAGAGAATCCTCAAGGCTGATAGTTCTGGGAGTTAAAATTTTCTTTTCCTCTCTTATTTTTTTAAATTCAATCGATTAATCAGAAGTTTCAAGTTGATTAGGCTGATTCCTGGTGGTAGTAGATCTTGACGCTAGCCCGTTTGTCCCGTTTTGCTGCTCCAAGAGAGAATAAATTCAAAACCGGTTACATAGCATATGGATACAAGGAGTCGAAAGAAGGGAAATGGGTTAAAGTCCCGTTCTTGAAGCGACGACGATACCCGAGCCTCATTGCTATTTATTTATTTGATATCGTTATTTATTTATTATTGTCGTATTTATTTATTTATTTATTTATTTATTTCATTAGTTATTCATTCGTGCCACGAAGCCAAAGTTGTATTTAATACAGGTGGAGCAAGATTCGAGCCAAAGGCTCAAAAACTAGATTAGGACAGGGGAAATGGGTCGAAAGCCCAATTAGACTAGGACAGGTTGGTTTGGGCCCAATGGCCTAAATCCCTTATTGCCTCCCCTTCCCTTTTTTTATGCTTGTTTGCCTTATGAGTTTTGTGAACCTAGTTAAATTCTTAGTCAAGTCGCTAAAAAACTAGTTTTGTATAAACATCAAAATATTCCTAAAATTGCTTTCTTTTCAAAAAATTAATTTTTCAAAGTTAGTCAAAACAATTTTCAAACTGTCCAGATAACCGCAAGTTAGCGGACATTTTAGGTGCCTAACACCTTCCTAAAACGTTAATAGGAACCACTTATACGGAATCTCTAACTTAAAACGATTTTCCTGTTTTGAATCATTTGAAGTAACTCTTTAAAGGTTTCTTAATTCCTTTTCAAAATTACGTGGCGACTCTTCTAAAAGTCAAATTTTTTTCGCAAAACAGAAATGGTGACTTTGTTGGGGATCGATTAGCTAGGTTCTAACCAAATGTTTGATTTCATCTTTTGATTAACTATTTATGTGTTTATATGTTTCGATTCTGTAAAGTTTAATTATCTCATCTCATGGCATATTCCTACATTATTTAAACTGTTTTGGGGTTTCGTGGATGTCCTAGCACCTATTGTTCAATTCCAATAATGTGTTGGAAATACGAACGACTTATTAGCACGTGAGTCGTCTGATGGTTATTCGTTTTTTCAAACTCAAGTTGTCCGCTTGAGAACAAGTGTTCAAACCCACTCTAGACACCTAGGATAGAATGAAACCAAAACGATATTTTAGGCATGAGCCTAGGACGACTCAATACCCAAGTGGGGTATTGGGCCCATTAGAAAACTTGCCCTGCGTCTATTGACCCCGAGTCAATTATAGACGAACCATATTTATGTGTTGAAGAAAATGTATGCCTGTCTAATTCAATCCATTATCCTTTGGGGGTCGGGAAAAAACTTGATTTGCTTACTTTTGTAAGAAGAATTGAAGAAAGATAAGCAAGAAATTGATCGATTTGGGAGGTTGCATCTAAGGCACAGTTTGAACGTCAACGGATGTCACCAATAAAAGAAGTGGACGAATCTAAGAAGGCGAAGGTTGATAGAAGAAGCACTCGGGAATTAGTATTTTCTATCCCCTGTGTGGGAACGTGTCTTCTTTCATGTTATTTCTCTTTCCCTAAAGATTGTATCCCTTTTTTTTTTATCTTTTATAGGCATTTATTCCCTTTTAGTGTCTATAAAAGTTGGGGGATAATGGATTGACCTTAAACAAGCATATATTTTTCTTCAAAAATCGTTAGGCCCAAACCCTTGGCTCAAAAGGGTCACCCCAGTTAGAATACGCATTATTATAATATTTTTATGGATATAATGTCTTATGTGTTTATGTGCGTTTGTTTCGATCGAAGGCAAGTTTATCCGCTATGCTCCTATGGATGAATTTGGCTATGACACAAACAAATCTACGTGGCTATTTCTTGTCAAGTATTTTGCATTGCTTATCACATGTGGAAACTAACACGTTTGCCTTTGAGTTGTTTTACTTTACAAATAATAGAAAACTACTCCGTGTTGAAATAAGCTGGCAGAGCATCCCTATTTCACCCGGTCAAAAGCGCACAAAATCCCATCGTCTGACCATCATTCAATAATGACTGGAAATGACGAAGAAAACACGTTGACCATCAGGGACAATGTAATAGCGGAACAGAGTGAGGTGATTGCGGAACTCGCAAAAAAGTTAGAAATGCTTCAGGAGGAAATAAATCGTACTTGAGATTTGGCTAACCTGGCCATCACTGTTAATGCTCCCGCTCCAGGAGGACACAGGATTCCACTCCAAATCCCTTCCCTTAGTACGCCTATTCTCGGGGATCAGCCTAATAACATATCATCCGTCTCTGCCCCTCCACTTTTCCAAAATACCAATCATGAAAATTACCCAGATGCTTACCATCCACAAAATCCATCTCTAACCCCACAAAACCCATCTCCAAATCCATTCCCAAATCTCCAGAACCCATTTGCAAATCAACAAAATTCATGTCCAAATCCACAAGATTCACTCCTAAATCCACAAAATCCATCCCCGAATCTTCCATCGAATCTACCAAATTCATTTCCAAATTCGCAAAATCCTTCTCAGATGCCACCAAACTACTCGCAAATTCCATAAAACCTTTCTAAATACCAAAACGTCCTCCCCACCTACCAACCAACTTTCTTTCATCCGCAAAATCAAGTCTCCCTTCTAAATACCCCTCATGCCATCATATCCCCCGACATCTATAATCCTCTTTCTAATCCCGAGATATACTATTATGAAGAGAAGGAGAAAGAGTGGAGGACCGAGCATGAAATGAAGTTGCTAGCTATGAATGAAGAGATCACGAGGATCAAAGAATTTCATGGAGCGAGGGATCACGGCGGTTTAGGGTATGATGATTTATGTGTTCACCCTGGAATAGATCTACCAGAAGGGTATAAGGTCCCTAAATTTGAAGTGTTTGATGGCACCAGAAATCCAATGGCCCATCTGAGAAGGTATTGTGATCAAATGGTGGGGGTAGGTAAAAATGAAGCATTATTGATGCATTTGTTCAGCCGAAGTTTAAGTGGCGAAGCCTTAGAATGGTTCATGTCTCAGGAATTGAAAAGATGGACTGGTTGGATAGCATTGGCCAAGGGTTTCCTTGACAGGTTCGCATTTAACATTGAGATAGTCCTTGACCGATACTCACTAGATCGGATCAAACAGAAGAATAATGAGTGTTTTCGAGACTACGCCTTTCGTTGGAGAAAAGAGGTTGCTAAAGTACAACCTCCCATGTCTGAGGAAGAAATGGTATCAGTTTTCTCTCACGCACAGGAAGGAGAATTTTATACCAGGATGGTATCCGCGGTCCGATCAACTTTCACAGATTTAGTAAAGATTGGGGAATCGTTAGAGGAAGGTATCCGAACAGGAAAAATTGCCAAAACCCCAAAATCATCTGAATCTTCTACATTCCCAAAGAAGAAAAGAGAGGATGAGACTGCAGTCTCTACTAATTCTGTTGATAAGTTAAAGAGGAAATTCAAGCCTAGGAATATTCTTTCCTTATCATCGTCATCAAGTTTTCAGCCCGTATTCTACGCTCAACCTCAATGTCAAGCTCCAATTCCAACTATTTTACCCCAGTGCCAAGTTCCACAGCCAAATTATCAGCCTCATACTCAAGCTACTCTTTCAAATAACCAAATAAACGTCCAAACGTCTCCAAATTATCATCAAGTACCTCCTCCTATAAATCAGAACCATTATAACCCTCCACGTCCAAACTTAAAAAAGAAACCTCCCTGAAACTTCACGTCGCTAGTTGAAAGTCGTACCCAGCTCTTCGGAAGATTGATGAAAGCTGGTTATTTGAAACAGATCCAGCCAAAGCCTATCAATCCCAACTCCCAATTTTATCATCCTGATCAAAATTGTGCCTATCATTCAGGAGCAGCGGGGCACAGTACCGAGGATTGTATTAACTTGAAACATAAGATCCAAGATTTGATCGATCAGAAGGTCATCACGCTTCAGTTGCCGACACCAAATGTTAAATGTAATCCATTGCCTAACCATGGGGGACCTACAGTTAACATGATTGAAATAGAGGGTGAATGGACGTCTAGCAAGGTCATCACTAAGGTAAATTCAGAAGGACTCAAAGGAACAGAAGAGGTGGAGAAGATAGAGGAAGTTGTGGCCGCCTTAAGTAAGGATTTGGAAAGAATTATTAAGCCTGTTATGGTCCTAGAAAAAGCTTTTAAACATGGAATAGAGTACCAACCAAGAAAGGAAGATGAGATCAAAGATAATTCAAAGGAGAGTCTGTTTAGGCCCTTGCCGCTCTTGTACCAGTCATTTCTCGTACATGAGAAGTCAAATGATGATGGTCTTGGGGATGGGATAAGAGATCTGTTCGAAGGATGCAATGCTCTACCAGATGATTTCCCAAAGTCCGGTGGAATAAAGAAGGTTGCACCAGGAGACACTTTACAAAATTGGACTTCCACTCCGCTCCTAATTCATCGCCCGTCGCGGTAGATGAAAAAGAAATTACTAATAGTTTTAAAAATTGGTGATGATCTGGAGGAGGCCCCGTGATCCACCCTTTTATGTCTCAAATTTTTGTTTCGTGTTTTACAACTCTCAAAAAGGCATGGGCCCATATTTGTGTGGGTCATAAGTCATAGTTTTTATTTATTTTCCAAAAGGCCTCCCTTTATTTAAGAAGTTATTTTTTAAATATGATTATCTAGCATGGTTTATTTTGGTAGCAATAATTTAAAAACTTGTCAATGTCATGTCATGTCAAGGGTTAGACAAACAAGGGAAAGAAAATAATGATGAACAGAAAAAGTGATGATGAGCGGTTAGTGGTAGATATAGAGGAATGTGAAAATCAAAAGAAGCCCAACCTGGAGGAGCCCTAATCCTACCTTAGATGGATGGTCAAGAGTGGACCAAACCAATCAATTCTGATGCGGTAAAGATATATCATGCTTGAAAGATGTTATAGTTTTGTTTCTTGGCTTATTTGTAATCGCCTTTATAATAGTATCAATTTTATGATGTGTAATCGCCTAGAATCCTTTCCCTTTAGCTACGAACTACGTTTGACCTAAATTTCCAAGAAAAGGATACGTAGGCGGCCTATGTCGGCTTCGGTCCCCCCCTTAGGAAAATTTATCCTTTCTTTTTATGTACGAACTACGTTTGACCTAAATTCCCAAGAAAGGGATACATAGGCGGCCTATGTCGGCTTTGGTCAACCCATTATATTTTTTCTATATATATCTCTAGCATAGTCTTGAACTACGTTTGACCTGATTCCTGCTTCAACGGGATACGTAGGCGCCCCAACGGCTCGGTCATATAACCCCAGGAAATGAAAACTAGGGCAGAATTTTTGAGAAGGAATCTCGAAAATTCACAAGAGAAGATCAACATCCAACAAAGAGGATGGAGATCAGCAAAGGCTTCAGATCCACTCAAGATGATATCATCTCAGACTACTCTAAACTGGGGCAGAAATTTTGAGGAAGGCCTTAAAATTTCCACCAAATACTGGAATATATTTCAAATTCCCCAGCACCAGAGGTTTAAGCCAAGCTCTTGAAGCCACCAATTGTGACAAAGTCTAGGTAGACTTAATTTCTGACTATGACAGAACTATTTGAAGAACCCTTCAACAATGATGACGAGTTTTGGAAATCCTCCGTCAGATATAGTCAAAATCAAAAGGCAGATGTTCGTTGAGCTATTACATGACATGACTGGCAGAGATCTTCTAAAGTTTTATATAAGCTTTCGAAACTATCTTCTAAAAATTAAGACTACTTTCAAAAATCTATATAAATCTTTTACTTAGTGATTGCCTATACATCAATTGGGATGGGGATTCATGGGTGGAAGTCCCAACATGACGAAGTACCTGAAAGATGACGAGGGGCAAATCAAGGATCGAAGTAGGTCAACACGGAGTAGTTTCATTCAAACTAATCATTTTTGTGGATGCAGGGATCGATACACAAAAATGAGTGTTTCTTTCGAAAAATCCCCAAGCAAGTCGGGAGCCATAACAGAGCATATAATGCTTAATAACGGTACTTTTGGTAGCCCAAAAACGGGCTCAACACCCATTTATCGACGACCTTTCGAATTGTCCATCTTATTTCTTGAGATCATGGAGGACAAACAAAAGTGTCTTGTCTTTTTTACAAATATTGTATTTAGAATTTTTCTAAAAAATGGTCGCTAGCAAAAGCGACTTTGTGTCTACTAATCGTCTACCTTGAGTACAGGTATATGTAGAAAGCAAGACGCTGACAAATGAATTCAGGTGAAACTATTTTTAAACTACCGAAAGGACCATTGCATATCATTGCCAAGAGGGTCATTGCATATCATTGCCAAGAGGGCCATTGCATATCACTGCCAAAAGGGCCATTACATATCATTTCCACGAGGGCCATTACATATCATTGCCAAGAGGGCCATTGCATATCATTACCGAGAGGGCCATCTCATACCATCGCCCAAGAAGGCTATTTAATATCCTTTGACACGCTAGACAGAAATGCCGGCGTCGAAGATATCATCATCATTCAATATCTGTTGACATGCTAGACAGAAATGCTGGCGTCGAGGATATCATCATCATTTAATAGCTGTTGACACGCTAGACAGAAACGTTGGCGTCGAGGATATCTCATTATTCAATATCTATTGACACGCTAGACAGAAACGTTGGCGTTGAGGATATCATCATCATTTAATATCTGTTGACACGCTAGACAGAAATGCTAGCGTCGAGGATATCATCATCATTTAATATCTGTTGACACGCTAGACAGAATCGCTGGTGTTGAGGATATCATCATCATTCAATATCTGTTGACACGCTAGACAGAAACACTGGCGTCGAGGATATCATCATCATTTAATGTCTATTGACATGCTAGATAGAAACGCTGACGTCGAGGATATCATCATCATTCAATATCTGTTGACGCGCTAGACAGAAACGTTGGTGTCGAGGATATCATCATCATTCAATATCTGTTGAAGCGCTAGACAGAAATGCTGGCGTCGAGGATACCATCATCATTCAATATCTGTTGACGCGCTAGACAGAAACGTTGGCGTCGAGGATATCATCATTATTTTATATTTGTTGACACGCAAGACATAAATGCTGGCGTCGAGGATATGTCATTATTTTATGAATCATTATCTGAATGCATCAAGAGCACACGATTTTAAGGGATGCCTTTAAGTCGGTGTCTAAAGACGGATGATATTTGGGATTTCCTAGAAATTGACAATTTGAGGATCATCTATAAGTCATATTATTTGAAATAGGATAGTGTGCAAGATCACCTATGACTTGATAACCTGTAGGTCATTCGTAAGCCACAACAACATCCTAACCAGATAGTGTGCAAGATCGCCCAAAAATTGATAGTTCAAAGGTTATCCATAAGTCGCAACTAAATCTTTACCGGAGAATATGCAAGATTATCAAATTGATACGTCCAAGGGTTCTCTATAAGCCGCGTCATATCCAAGATCGATTATGTGCAGGATTACCCAAAGACTAACAATTTGAGAGATTATCTATAAGTCATATTGTATCCAAGGTCGGATGATGTGCAGGAACACCTGAAAGCTAGCGATTTGAGGGATATCTGTAAGCCATTTCTTATCCAAAGTCGGATAATGTGTAGGATTACCTAAAAGCTAGAAATTCAAAGGATATCTGTAAGTCACCTCGTATCCAACATCAAATAATGTGCAAGATTATCCAAAGATTGATAATTTAAAGGAAATTTATAAATCGATCATTGGCTATAACCGGAGAGGTTATCATTCCATATTCAACAAGTGATACAGGTGGCCAAAAGGGTTGCCGCATCAATACAAGATTACATGGTTACAGGGACCGTTCTGTATAAAGTGTCGTCGGTGTCCAAAAGGGCCACCCCACTTTGAAGACATATTCGCTCGACAAATGAGCTAATTATGCCACAACCAAGAAGGTTGTTGTGTCTATTATTGCGAGTTATTTCCTTCCAAGTAGGTACATGAAAAGATGACTTCGCTTCTTAGACAACAACGCACGTGGAGATATGGTAAAAAACTATATGCCTCTTTCGTGAATTATGTTTAGCACTAACAATTTTTTTTGAGATATTGTCGAGAGCATCCGAGAGGATGAAAATCTCAAATCAAACCCACAGGTGCGGACGACTCCAAAAAGGACGCAACACAACGTGGAACTCTTTCTTAGTAGCAAAATGGGACATAGTCTAGAGAGGGACGTCAAACTCTTTGGACGCGAGCTAAAGGATGATCGCCACCACCATTCAACCACACCCCT